>OY728131.1:978217868-979567297 GCA_963277665.1 Viscum album
GTTTAATTGTAAAATTATGTCCAATGACCAACATTATATTAAATTGTAAAAATATATTCTAAATATACTTTAAAACCACTCAAATTCATAATTTATCACTATTAATTATTTTGATTAAAAAAGTTGTTTTTAATTAAAATTTAGTAATTTTCACTATTCATCAAAATATTAAAGTTATCCGAAAAGTACCAAAATTTCACCTTAGGATAAATTCGATATTCAGAATCCAAAAATGAAGTCCATTTTGAAATATAAAATATATATAATTTCAAAAATTAGGTATTACTATTCATAACGGCTAGTTTGATCGGTTGTGGTGTGTGTTAAAACTCGAAGTTGCGTACAACACACGCTACTGTTTTATTCAAAGGAAAGCATACCGTGTAAGCTTGGGATGTTTCATTTTAAATTTTTTGATGTCCCCATTTAGTCAAAAAGTTTAAAATATTGTATTTAAAAAGGTTTCACTATTAAAAGTTGATAAAAGTGCAATACTGAAAATGAATCTGTTCTTGCATTATGACTAAGAAACTCATAATATGGATTCTAAAATTATAAGGATTATATAAAGTTAAAAATGTAGTTAATTATATTCATGACCTCTTTTAATGGCTTTTTTTTGTAAGTCATGGTGTGATTGAACTCGGTGTTGCGTGTAGTGAAGTTATTGAATTATTTTGAAGAAATAACACACTATGAAATCTTGGGGTGTTACATTAATGGAAAGAAATAATAATGATATATAGGTATATTATAATTCCAGTATAATATCATATATAATATCATTAAATCCATCCTTTATACGTCCCATGTATGGCATTAACGAATCACATCACTTTGAGGGGGCGGTAGTCCGCACTTCCTAAAATGAAATTATCGTGTTTACCCACAATGGAAACCATAAAGGTAAACCACAAATGAAAAATAAAGAAGCATAAGGAAAACATAAACATAATATATATCATATATAAATAGAGTTACATCTTAATGGCCACCAGTAAAGGTGTTTAAAAGAAGATTGAACAATCATCGTTTCGTGAGGCAGAAATTCACCAACAACAGAAACAGTATGTTATTTAACCATTAGATGTAGATGTGTGTAAGTGTAGATTGAAATATTATTATAACAACATCCTATTATATTTAATATACTGGAGTTGTTACAAAAGAAATGAATAAAAAGATTTTAGGGGGTTGGAGAAGCAAAATAAAACAATAGAACACAAGTGAAGACGTCACCTTAAAATCGGGTAACTCTTTTTGGTTTGAGCTTAAAGGATTCCTTGGGAAGAAATCTGCCAAAATTGAGGCTTCAAGGAGTTATAGAGGTATGTGGATAGACATAATGGGCAGGTTTTGGCTGATCCAAAGGCTTTGGAATTGTGGGTAAGGTGGTAGAGGTGGGGGCCTTTTATAAGAGGAGAGGAGGGGCACTCTTAGAAAGTAAAGAAATGTTAATTTATTTTAAAATGAGTTTCAGATTCAAAAGCTCACAAATTGATGTTTATTGAGGATAAGATGATAAGGGTTATAAATCCACCCATATAATAGGTTTTTTTACATGTTTAGGTCTTATATTTTACATTATCTTTCCATTTTATTTAAATCGTTAAATAATGAGGTAATCGCTGCATCATCATGGTGTCATAAATAATTTAATTTATTTAATGTCTAAAAATTATAAAAAAATACTATGATGTAGGAATTTTTTTTACCTTTCCAATAAATATTTATAGTCAAAAATAGGATTTTTATATCCCCATGTAAAAATTGTTTTAGTAAAACAACTCATGTTTGTGACATTTTTATTTTAACATTAAATAAAAAGTTATTAATGTCATTTCCCAACAAAATTGGCTCCATGGGGTCCCCAAGTTGACCCATGGATTGTCTTGGTCGGCCATGACACATACAATGAGGTTGGTACATGTTTCAAGTTCATTTCATATTATTAAAACATTATTTTTACCTTAAACTACACTAATTACCTCTAATCGCGATTAAAAACTTAATAAGTTACTATTCAAAAAAAAATTATTTTAATCCCATTGAACCACATTTTACTTCTTAATGACAACCATGTATGTCGGATTTTTGAAATTTCAAAACACAGAGGTGGTAAATTTTCATTTAAACGAAAAATCCGTTTATTAAGTACCACTTAGTGGTTTAACTATTCATCAAAAATTGAAGTTTTTCAGAATAATATCAAAACTTCACCCTAAGATATATTTGATATTACGAATTTAAAAATGAAGTAAATTTTAAAAAATTCAAAACATATAAGTTGAATTAATTAATTTAATAATTAATTCCTACTGTCAGAGCAAATAGCGTGTTTTTATGAAACAATAAGTATCAAAATATTGACAGTAGTTTAAGTCTGATTTCAAAGTGAAATTAATTCCAATGACCACTATTGGATTTAATGGTAAAAATATATTCTAATTTCACTTTAAAAACAATTCAAAAGATAATCTAATCATATAAAAAAATTAGATTAAAAAGGGGTTTTGAATTAAAATACAATATTTTACACTATTCATTAAAAAATGAACTTTATCGGAAAAATACCAAAAATTTACACAAAGTAAATTTTGATGTCCCAATTCTAAAGAAGAGTTTTATTTGGTCCAATATAATGTATAAGAGTTAACAAAAATATATTTGATAACGGTTCGCCATCAAAAGGCGATAAGTGAACCTTTAGTGAAAATTGGGGCATATACGCCTAAAATTGAATTCTTTCCATATTTTAAGCCTTTATCTTTTATTAGATAAAAGTAAAAACATTTAAAAAAACATATATAATCATATTTTAGTTAATTCTATCCATTCCCACCAATACAACGGCTACATATTAACTACCATTTAAAATAATATTATTATATTACTAGTGTGAAACGTAAGTTTTCAAAGAAACTCATCGTTGCGTATCGAGTACGCTATCCAACATAGCAACCCCTTTTAATTAAAATTAATATTTAATTCGCAAATATTAATAAATATGAAAAAGTTTTATTCGTTATTTACCAGATATGTTACATCCTTCCCCCCTTTTTGGAATTGTGTCCTCGCAATTTTATTCACTTATCAAAATAAGTGGGGGTATTTATCCCTCATAGCATTTTTAGATTCCCATGTTGCCACTTCAACCATATGGTTTTTCCACAAAACCATTACCTTGTGAATTACCTTATTTCACAACACTTGCTCTCTTCAGTCAAGAATCTAGACTGGTTGTTCTTCATAAGATAGGTTCTCCTCCAGCTGAATTACCTTTGGACTCAAAACATGAGATGGATCTGGCATATACTTCCTTAACATCGAAACATGAAAGACATTGTGTACCTGAGATAAACTCGGAGGTAAATCCACTCGGTAAGCAACTGATCCAACTCTCTCTAGAATTTCATATGGTCCAATGAACCTTGGACTCAGCTTTCCTCTCTTACTAAATTGCATCACACTTTTCCATGGTGAGACTTTGATAAAAACATGATCACCTACCTCAAAAGATAGATCATTCCTTATGTTGTGCGCAAAACTCTTCTGCCTGCTCTGAGCTGTTCTCATGTGTTTTTGTATCAGCTGAACTTTTTCTGCCAACTCTTCTACCAATTCTGGCCCCATCAGCTGTCTTTCACCCACTTCATCCCAAAAAGCTGGAGTTCGACATCGCTTCCCATATAACGCCTCAAATGGTGCCATCTATATACAGGAATGAAAACTATTATTATATGAAAACTCAATCAAAGAAAGATGTTGGTCCCAACTTCCCTGATCATACATCGAACAAGCTCGTAGCATATCCTCCAAGGTCTGAATCATTCTTTCTGACTGCACATCTGATTGAGGATGAAAAGCTGTACTAAAATTTAATTCAGTACCCAACGACTTCTGAAAGGCCTTTACAAAAGTTAGATGTAAACCTGAGATCACGATCAGATACAATAGAGAGAGGAAATCCATGCAACCTGACTATCTCTTTAAGGTATAAATGGGAAAGTTGATCTAGGGAAAAAGTATCTCGTATGGCAAAAAAATGAGCATATTTAGTCAATCGATCAACAATAACCCAAATTGCATTATTACCTCGAGGTGTCTTCGGAAATCCCACAACGAAGTCCATAGATATATTCAACCATTTCCAATCTGGCACTGGTAAAGGCTGGAGCATCCCTTTCGGTAACTGCCGCTCTGCTTTAACCTTCTGACAAGTCAAACACTTCACAGTAAAATCAGCAATATCCCTTTTCATTCCATCCCACCAGTAATACTCCCGTAGATCTCTGTACATCTTAGTACTGCCAGGATGAACTGAAAACAGGGAACTATGAGCCTCACATAACAACTCATTCTTCAACTATGAATCACAAGGCACACATAATCTCTTCCCAAACCTCAAAAAAAATCATTATCAATGTTGAATTCAGGAAGCTTACCCTTCTGAACCAGCTCTACCTTTTTCTGCAACTCACTGTCTTGCTTCTGTGCTTTCTTGATTCGGTCTGATAGGGAAGATGTCACTGATACCAGAAACAAAACAGAAGGACTTCTTACACAAACAAATTCCATGCCAAAGTTCATCAAATCAAAAACAAAAGGTTCTCATTCCAAACACAACATTGTAAATGAAGCATTACTTTTTCTACTCAAAGCATCAGCCACTTTATTTTCTTTTCCCGGATGGTAATGAATTGTACAATAATAATCCTTGATTAATTCCAGCCATCTTCTCTGTCTCATGTTCAATTCTTTCTGAGTGAATATATACTTTAAACTTTTGTGATCAGTATATATTTCACACTTTACTCCATACAAATGATGCCTCCAAATTTTTAAAGCAAAAACAACAGCAGCTAATTCCAAATCATGTTTAGGGTAATTTATCTCATGAGTTTTCAACTGACGTGAAGCATATGCAATTACCTGATCATTATGCATAAGGACACAGCCAAGTCCCTTCAAAGAAGCATCACTGTATATAACAAACTCACCATTCCTGGAAGGAAGTGCCAAAACTGGATCATTCACCAATCTTCTTTTCAACTCCTGAAAAAAATCATCACATTCTTTTGTCCAGATGAACTTAACACCCTTCCGAGTTTGCTTAGTCATTGGACTAGATAACCGTGAAAATTTTTCAACAAACCTTCGGTAGTAACCTGCCAAACCAAGAATACTACGGATCTCGGTTACATTTGTGGGTCTTGGCTATTCTTCAACAACTTTTGGTTTAGTAGGATCAACAGTTATGCCATCTTTTGAAACAATGTGACCCAGGAAAGAAATTTGTTGTAACCAAAACTCACACTTGCTGAATTTCCCATATAGTTTATTTTTTTTTAAGGTTTGCAAGATAACCCTTAAATGACTTTCATGCTCCTCTTTAATTTTAGAAAACACCAAAATATCATCAATGAAAACAACCACAAAATTATCCAAGAACTCATGGAAAATTATATTCATAAGGTCCATGAATACAGCAGGTGCATTGGTTAACCCAAAAGACATAACTACAAATTCATAATGGCCATATCTAGTACGGAACGCAGTCTTCGTAACATCTACTTCTTTTACTTTCAACTGATGGTACCCCGACCTCAAGTCAATATTCGAAAAATATTGAGCTCCCTGGAGCTGATCAAACAAATCATCGATATGAGGCAAAACATACTTGTTCTTAATAGTAATATTATTCAAGGATCTATAATCAATGCAAAGTATCATTGATCCATCTTTATTTTTAACAAACAAGACAGGAGCACCCCATGGTGATGTGCTAGTTCAAATGAAACCTTTATCTAATAACTCCTGTAATTTCTTCTTTAACACTAAAAGTTCAACTTGAGCCATTTGATAAGGGGGTTTTGAAATTGGCTTAGAATCAGGAACTAAGTAAACAGTAAATTCAACTTCCCGATCATGAATAATACCAGGCAACTCATCAGGAAAAACATCAAGATACTCATTTACCACTGGCACATCATTAATCTGAACAGTTACTTTATTTTCAACAATATTTTCAAGGTAATATTCATTTCCATATTTTACTAGTTTCTCAACTTCATGATATGTTATCAAAAGCAAGGGTTCATTCTTGTACAAAAACTGAAAATCTTTCTGAAAGGAAACCATTTTAGCTCTGCAGTCAATCTTATCATGATAAACAGAAAGCCAATCCATGCCCAAAATAACATCAAACTCTACTAGAGGCAAAACAATAAGGTTTTCTGGTAGATTCTTTCCACACACAAGGATAGAAAGGTTCTTATAATTTCTTTTTGTCTCAACGTTCCCTCCGAGTGTTTTTACCATAAGTTCAGGGTTCATATCTTGAGATGGAATTTCCAATTTACTAGAAAACTTCTCAGAAATGAAAGAATGTGTAGACCCTAAATGAAACAACACATTGGCATAATCTGAACAAACAAACAGTGTACCTGATACTACTTCATTCGATGGCCCAACATCTACTGAAGTTGTTGCAAAGGATTTCACCACCCCTTTCTTCTTGTAGTCTGTATACTTTCCCCCAGTTGAGTTCTTCCTTAGACACTCATTTGCATAATGACCCATTTCATTACACTTAAAACATCTTACCGCTGGATTTTCATTTCCTGCTTGATCATCTTCCTTACAGTTACGAGCAACATGACCAGACTTACCACACCGAAAACACTTACCAAACTTGGATAAACATTCTCCAGGATGCATTTTACCATACTTCTCACAGGATGGATATTTGGTTTTCTTACCTCCTTGCTTCTTTGATTAATTCTTCCCCTTTGCCTACCAATTGGGCCTCTTATTCTGTTGTTTGTCATAGAACACCTGATCATCGACAAACTCCATTTCCACCTTCTCCGCACATCGAACAAGTTTTTCATAACTTTTGAACTCACGAGAAGCTAAATCCCTTTGATACTTTGGCTTTAACCCTGAGTAAAAACGGTTTATTTTACTATCAAGATCTCGTATGACGTTTGGAGCATACCTTTCCAATTGAGTGAACTTTGCTTCATAAGTAGCCACTGAGTCATCCTCCTGCCTTAATTCTGAGAACTGTTTTTCCATTCTAAGACGAACCACCTTAGGAAAATATTTCTCAAGAAACATACCTTTGAATTTGTCCCAGTGAAGATAGTCAATCTCATCACTATCCCTGATATTTTTCACCATCGACCACCACTGATCAGCTTCACCTTCAAAACTGTAAACATTAAGACTAACCTTTTGATGTTCTGAACACCCCATGACATCAAAAATATTCTTCAGTGCTTTAATCCACCCTTCAGCTTGCACAGGGTCAGATGATCCTCTGAATGATGGGGGATGTTTCCTCATGAAATGTTCCACCACCGACATGTTTCTCTGCAGTTGATCTGGCTGATCTCATGCATGGATACCACCACCATTTATAGCCTGAGTCAATTGTGCCATCACTGTAACAAACTGTTCATTTCCGATTCCGACCATCTCAGGTTGCTGATTTGGAAGGTTGTCTTCCTCCTGATATCGTCCCAACATAGCTGCTTTGTTTCCTCTGCGGAAAACCATTCTGAACACAGAAATATCTTAGGCAAAGCAACATGCTAATCTTTAAATTCTATATCATTTTAATCATACCATAAATTAACTTATAATTTTACACTTTTCTAACTCCTAAAGCTGTCTAAACCGACCTTTTATACCAACTATAAGGACTCAGCCCTAAACATTACTTAATATTGAATTAAATGAATAATTCACATTGAGGATCTTTTCAGGTTTAGAGCTTTAGAGAATTAGGACATAACTGTTACATCTCAAAAGATTACAAAGTAGACACTTCTACTAAGTTTCCATAGAATAAAAAAAACCCTTAAAAAGAAACATGTCCAGTTCCATATTTTATATAGCATGACTTTCCCTTGATCCCATCCTTGACCCTATTACACATTAAGTCCCGTGAAAAACATTTCAAAAAAAAATTTGGGTGAGCATAAAAAGCTCAGTAAGAGATACACAAGGAATGTAAACTGTTAGTTTTTAAAACATCAAGTAAACCATGTATACTTTATCAAAGTAATACCTTCACCTTTATGAAGTAGTAAAAACTCTTCACTGAATAAAATATCATTACTTAAATTTTTTTAACCAAAGGATTACCATAAAACCCATATAAAGAACACATAACATATAAAGTTAACATGGGACATAAACATACTTAAGTGGAATAACCATACAGTCGACTTCCACACATATCACTTAATGGAATAGCCATACGGCCAACTTCCATACATACTAAATGGAATAGCCATACGAACGACTTCCATACCCAATGCATTGGTGGTTATAAGGTAACCACCCATCCTGGTATTCACAGCACCTCCCGTCATATGGTTTATCATGTAACCACCCGTCAAATGTCCAAGTACCAATATAAAATCATAAAACAAATATAATGGAAAAAAACATTTCCACACATTGATCACAATATATCACATAAATATATTGACATAACAAATCCATTATAAAAACCATTTTCAATACCAAAATACATAAAAGAGTATATGGTATTTATTTCATTTTAAAAACATTACGGCTTGTTGAGGAAGCCAATGACCAAATAATACTCGTGGTGACGGAAAAGGTCGTTGTCACCACGTACGTTAAAAGAAACATTCCTTTTTGTCTTTTTCTAAAACACTTCATAGAAAAAGATTCCTTTTGTATAAAAGTAAAAGTCAAAGGGGTTTATACACTGTATAAAATAAAGTTGTGTATAAAACGAAATATTCCTCAATGAAAAGAGATTGAGACGAAGTCCCTTACCTCGGGTCCGACTTGACTCGATCGTTCTTTAACGTCCTGAATAATAAACTTGAGTTAATTTCTAAATGATTAAGAACCTTTTTCAAGTTCATTATTACTTTTATATCACTTATTATCAGGTTATAAACATTATGTAATCAATTAAGTTAATAATGTTTGTTTTGTCGATATTTGGTTCTTAAGTCGAAAGTGGACTTCTTACAATTACATGTTTCTCGTGTGGTCAAAGGTTCTTTATATACAGAATAAAATTCCTGATTTGGATATCATATATATCATATATTTCCAGCATCAACATGTATTTATAATATTACATAATCATTTAGAGGTAAGAAATGAAATGCAACGTTCATGGAGACGGTAAGCCGTACGTATGCATGAACGCTACTTTCATTTATTTGTCATATTAAAGGAATTAAAACTAAATAAGAGGTATGTATATTTTAATTCCACAATTATATTCATCATTTATATGTAACATAGATTATATATCCATTATAAATATGTAATTATAATAGTACATTACATTTGGGGATAAGAAATGAAATGCACCGTTCATGGAGACGGTAAGCCGTACGTACGCATGAACACTACTTTCATTTCTATCTCATACATTAATGGAAAGAAACAATAATGATATAGAGTTATATTATAATTACAGTATAATATCATATATAATATCATTAAATCCATCCTTTACACGTCCCACGTATGGCATTAACGAATCACATCACTTTGAGGGGGCGGTAGTCCGCACTTTCTAAAATGAAATTATTGTGTTTACCCACAATGGAAACCACAAAGGTAAACCACAAATGAAAAATAAATAAACATAAGGAAAACATAAACATAATATATATCATATATAAATAGAGTGAAATCTTAATGTCCACCATTAAAGGTGTTTAAAAGAAGATTGAACAATCATCGTTTCGTGAGGCAGAAATTCGCCAACCACAGAAACAGTATGTTCTTTAACCATTAGATGTAGATGTGTGTAAGTGTAGATAGAAATATTATTATAACAACATCCTAGTATATTGAATATACTGGAGTTGTTACAAAATAAATGAATAAAAATAGTTTAGGGGGTTGGAGAAGCAAAATAAAACAACAGAACACAAGTGAAGACATCATCTTAAAATCGGGTAACTCCCTTTGGTTTGAGCCCAAAGGCTTCCTTGGGAAGACTTCTGCCCAATGTGAGGCTTCAAGGAGTTAGAGAGGGATGTGGAGAGACAAAATGGGCAGGGTTTGGCCGAGCCAAAGGCTTTGGAAGTGTGGGTAAGGTGGTATAGGTGGGGGCCTTTTATAAGAGGAGAGGGGGGGGCACTCTTGGAAAGTAAAGAAATGTTACATTATTTTAAAATGAGTTTCAGATTCAAAAGGTCCCACATTGATGTGTTTCAAGTATAAGGTGATAAGGGTTCGAAATCTACCCATCCAATAGGTTTTTGACATGTGTAGGTTTTAGATTTTACATTATCTTTCCATTTTATTTAAATCGTTAAATAATGAGGTAATCGCTGCATCATCATGGTGTCATAAATAATTTAATTTATTTAACGTCTAAATATTAAAAAAAATACTATGATGTAGGATATCGTTTTACCTTTACAATTAATATTTATAGTCAAAAATTTGATTTTTATATCCCCATGTAAAAATTGATTTAGTAAAACAACTCTTGTTTGTGACATTTTTATTTTAACATTAAATAAAAAGTTATTTATGTCATTTCCCAACAAAAGTGGATCAATGGGGTCCCCAAGTTGACACATGGATTTTATTGGTCGGCCATGACACATAAAATGAGGTTGGGACATGTGTCAAGTTCATTTCATATTATTAAAACATTATTTTTTCCTTAAACTACACTAATTACCTCTAATCGTGATTAAAAACTTAATAAGTTACTATTCACCAAAAAAATTATTTTAATCCCATTGAACCACATTTTACTTAGTAATGACAACCATTTATGTCGGATTTTTTAAATTCAAAACACAGAGGTGGAAAATTTTCATTTAAATGAAAAATCAGTTTATTAAGTACCACATAGTGGTTTCACTATTCATCAAAAATTGAAGTTTTTCAGAAAAATACCAAAACTTCACCCTAAGCTATATTTGATATTCCGAATTCAAAATTGAAGTCCATTTTACAAAATCAAAACATATAAGTTTCATTAATTAATTTAATAATTAATTCCCGCTGTCAGAGCAAATAGCGTGTTTTTATGAAACAATAAGTATCAAAAGATTGACACTAGTTTAAGTCCGATTTCAAAGTGTAATTAATTCCAACAACCACTATTGGATTTAATGGTAAAAATATATTCTAATTTCAATTTAAAACCAATTCAAAAGATAATCTAGTAAAATAAATAAATTAGATTAAAAAGAGTTTTTGAATTAAAATACAACATTTTACACTATTCATTAAAAAATGAACATTATCAGAAAAATACCAAAAATTTACACAAAGTAAATTTTGATTTCCCAATTCTAAGGAAGAGTTTTATTTGGTCCAATAGAATGTATAAGAGTGAACAAAACTATATTTAATGACGATTCTCCATCAAAAGGCGATAAGTGAACCTTTAGTGAAAATTGGGGCATATACGCCGAAAATTGAATTCTTTCTGTATTTTAAGCCTTAATCTTTTATTAGATAAAATTAAAAACATTTAAAAAAACATATATAATCATATTTTAGATATTTTTATGCATTCCCACCAATACAAAGGCTACATGTTAACTACCATTTAAAATAATATTATTATATTACTAGTGTGCAACGTAAGTTTCCAAAGAAACTCATCGTTGCGTATTGAGTACGCTATCGAACATAGCAACCCCTTTATATTAAAATTAGTATTTAATTCGCAAATATTAATAAATATGAAAAAGTTTTATTCATTATTTACCTAGGATGTTACAGGTTTCTATTGAGATCATTGACTTAAAACAGGTATTGAATACTAATGTTGATAATAATTAAAGAACTTATGAAGAAGGAATAAAAAATTCCCAAATAACAAAGTTTAGGGTATAATAAAAAAAATCACACAAAATATGAAAAACCAATTGAATATTTTTCCAAAACTGATGGAATTTGAGATGATGTTTGCACAAAACCATGTTCATTGTGTTTCCCCCCATTCAGAATTTATTTGAGGACAATGGTTTCGAAAAGATCTATTATATTATGTCTTGAGTATATGAGATGAATACACCCAACATGATCAATGTATTTACTATAATATTTTTTGATATACTTTTATTGAGATACTGCAGCCTATCTTATGGAAAAGATTTCAAAGAATTGATATTATATCATTGTAATACTTATATAAGGGTAATATGGACTAGGTTACATAAGGGTAAATAAAAGTTTTTGTGAGTCCACACATTTTATATAACATTAATTTAAAACATAAAATTTATAAGGGAAAAGGAACCATTTTAATTTATACATAAGGGTAAATAATGGCTTCAACAACCAGTGTGATGTTACTCTTCTGTAAACCCAACTTTCATAAGGGTATTCTCACACTCCCAAATCCTACATTATGGTGATTTATAAATGATCAAAATGAACTAGGAACAAAATAATCATATTAAATGAATGAAAATGTATCTCAAAACTTATTTATTAATAAAATGTTGTAGT
Organism: Viscum album; assembly: GCA_963277665.1. Taxonomy (NCBI): domain Eukaryota; kingdom Viridiplantae; phylum Streptophyta; class Magnoliopsida; order Santalales; family Viscaceae; genus Viscum; species Viscum album. The sequence goes on from OY728131.1 coordinate 978,230,364, forward strand.
GTTAAATTAATGCTTCTAAAGATTTACTGAGGAACCCATGTTCTCTAAATCAAATTGGAGTTGTGAAGAGGTTCAAAATGATTGGAGCTAATGAAAGAAACCACATCGTTAAAGGGAATTCAGGTAGATAACAATTTAGTGGAAACTTATAGGAATAACATCACAAGGTATATGATTTATCTATAGGTTAGGATATATATGATCTAGGAGAAAATCGAGTCACATAAGGTAGAATGAAATCCACAAAACTTTCTAGATGTGGAGTTCTATGATTCGATGTTGAAAATATTGACATTGAGTTATAGAATATGATGTTTCTACATGATTATTTTAAAATGAGGAAATCAATCAACTGTTCAAACATCTATCTTCGATCAAAGGATAAGTTGAGGGAGAAACATAAGACTGAATAGATCTTAGAGTACGGAAGTTAGATCTCTTCTATAAATAAGACATCACTCTCCCTTCATAATTATTTATTTAGAATGTGTTTTTATAAATTAATTTAAATATTAAATTTTTATGATCATGGTTGAAGTATAACTTTTTAATGGGATTTTTATTGAATTTTTTAAATTCATTTACATCACTCTAAAATCATTTCACATTCTGGGTTTTTAATTGTCACGATCTACTAAAAAATTGATCTTCAAAAAAATAAAATTCATAAATCTCTATATTTATCATTTTACTAGTTTTTAGACTACTAAATTGACATATATGGCTCCAAAATTCTTGATATTAAAATTTTTTGACACCTTGAATATTGGAAAATCAGTTTGGAATTTTATAAATACAAAAAAATTAACAATAATAAATCAAATTTTCCCTAATCTTCATTATTTTTTATACCCTAGATATATTGATTTATATTCACAGATATCTTTATAGTTTCATACATTCTTCTTCATACTTAGTTTATCATATCATATATATCACTTATTCAACATTTTTCTTTCTTTTTTTCTTTTTTTTCTTCTCACTAGGTTTTTTTTACTCTTGGATTTACACAAAACATATTTTTTGGATACCCCCTAATAATTAGTAAAAAATTATTATAAAGTTAAACATAGATAAATTATATATTTTTTTATAAACACTCTCAAGAATATTAAAAACACATCTTCCAGTATGAATTTATATATCTGGTCATCTCGGGTCACAGAATTGTGGGTAAGATGATTGTAAATATTTGGTGTGTCATCATCCAACTCAATCAAAATATTTATATTGAATAGGTTTCTATAACCATGTGAATTACTATCCATAGAATTAATTTAAATATAATGTTAGAGACATTACCCACCTATGCATATTGTGTCCAATGTATTCCTACATCTTGGATAGAATATGAATTACCCATATCCATACATCCTTAATAAAGAATCTAGAGTAATTACCGACCCCCTCCTATCCCATAATGATATATGATCTCTCTCAATAAAGTTAAATAGTTTTATAGTTGTAGATTAATGTATAATTAATCATTATTCTCTACCCAAATAAATGGGTTAGGAGTATAATCGTTGTCATCCAACTATAACCATATACATAGGGTGAGTGTAATAGATATCCACTACCACTGGCACATCCCATCACAATTTATATTTATCCTCATATGTTGCATGACATCTCATAGTGGATGAGAAAAAACATTAAATCGCCTAAAACAACATCAAATATCCCTCAATAAGCCTATAAATACTTCCTGTATAAAAATATTAGGTTTCTAGAAAAAATTCATTGGTTTCTCATTATCCAATATCATAGAAAGGCAATCATAATTTAATAGAATATGAATGGTAGTTATTGAGTTGTCCTAATTGTAACATAATAGCTTAATATTTATTACATTCCATTAATTTAATCACTATAGACCACAACATCCTCAATATGTATCCAAATTCATATATCATTAAGTGACAGTGATAATAATTAAATAATGATTAATTTTGTTTTTGAATTATTCATCTTGTCACATCATAACTAGGATGATAACACTTTGTTATCATATAGTTGCATCTGTATCATCATAAGGGACCAATGTTACTCCACAAAATTATCCAAAAAATCTTAGGTCGCTCAATTTTTTTTCAAAATATTCCTCATTCTTATCCCCAATGGTTCATGTCACCATTCATTGTAATATGTTATTGGTTTAAATGAAATTCATTTAGTAACTACAATTCATTTTGTCTAATCCACACTATTTTATGGATTACCAATCCCCAATGCTGTATAATTATTTCATTTACATTATTGACATACAACATTAACCATTACTATAACCCTTTATATTTCAATTTATTTAACCATGTTTGTTATCCCATTAAATTTCGCTCCATTCCTTGGAGAAATGGGCACATTTTTTTCATCCAGCTGAGTACATAGAGTTCTATATCACAAAAATACTAACAAACATAAATTATATTAGTTTCTATATTTGATTTAATTATTATTCTAGTTACCCTTCCAACTTCATTCACTATTTAATATTTTGAAAATTTACTTATATATTCACCAATACACATCATCATTTTTATTTAATTTCATATCACAATTCATGTATATCAAATATGATCAATTACTAGAAATAATTATTTTATAATGCAATATCTTACCACTTTAGTGATTCCAGCTCATCATTTAGATTATTTATTATTAAATATATGTTGAATTCTCTTATTCAATGACATCAAGGATCCATGACTTTTCACCACAGATGATCTACTATTCAGGGATTAATTTCATTAATTCAGGGTTATGAATATAACTACATTTATTAAGAAAATATACTTCATTATGATCAACGTAACACTATATATATTATTTTTATTATAAAATAATATATAATATATTATTTTTATTATAAAATAATATATAATATATTATTAAGAGAATGAATTTTGACATAATTTTTAGAAAATTCAATGCTCATTGAGTCCATTTTCTTCCCATAATATCATTCTCAATGGAAAGTAAAATGTATTCACATAATCAATTGAATAAAACAATTAAAATTTTTATTATTTTATTATAAGGATTTTTCATATTCAATTGGTTACTTTTAACTGAATTCATAAACTAAACCATTCAACAGTATACTAACACTAGTTTTATGAGTTATAGTTTACCTCAAAGTGTCCAAAAAAATATTTGACATTAAAATATGGTATTACACACATCTCCTCTTTACCTCATTATCATGGAAAATATGGGGGATCGATGTAAACTACCACATTCTCCATATAGAAAAAATTGATCATGGATTCACAATATCAAATCATGGTTGTATGATTATTTGACCAATTGGAATTGATAGGGCCACCCAGGACACCCCCTGAACTCATGACACCATCTAATATCTAGATTTGATGGACTAGGCCACTCAGTTTCATTCTCCCACTATTTCAATAAAGGAAAACTAACATCCATTAAATATTAGGATTAGAAAATTTTTAATGATTTAGTATGTGGTAATGTCATTCACTTCACTAGGGATTCATAACCTCCAGAAAATCCCTTGATTTATAGATATAATGAATATGTACTATGTGACGGTGTGTCTCATCTTTCTCCACTCATTGGTATATATATCCCTTTATGTTATATTTAATTATAGATGAGGTGTCTTCAATTCACAATTCATATCCCCTACCAGTGTCACAACCCCTTACATTCACTGGATATCATCCACAATTACTGAACATGGGTTTTAAACCACCCAAATACACTAAAATTCATAACCCCACAAATATGGACCCCATGATTCAAGATTTGGTCTCTGTTTTCCAGAATATGGAATCTATGTCCCTTTAAATTGTTGGAGGATGTGTATAATCATTATATATTCTATATAAAACACTTACTAAAATAAAAATCCAATCAAGGTTATTCTAGATGATGTAGATCCTACTAGTTGATAATTTTCAAAATATATATTATAGGTTCTATGGTTTGTTTAAAAATAAATTTTACCAATTTTTTTACAAATAGGACCTTACTACTTCCCTTAAGAATAACATGAAATTAATTTATTTGATTTTGATGAATCTAAGGGATTTGGAGTAATTTAATAATAGGTAATATCATGCTAAAATTTCCCATTATTATTCAAAATATGGGAATAAAATGTAACGATATATGTTATATATTGAAAATAAATGCTTTTATATGAATAAATAAACCTATTTTGAGATATTTTGATGATATTTGGGTACAATGACACCCTCTAGTCAGCTCCTCCTTGAAAAACCCATCTTGGATCAAAATATAGAATCTCATTTATGCCCTATAAAGGTGAATAAATATGGGAGTGTCTAGGCCAAAGTAATAGTAAATAAATTATAATTTATTTTAATAAACCATTAAAAATATTTGTTACATCTACACACTAACTAATTGTTTCCTTGAGATTAATTTAAAAAATTACCCTATGGAAACCCGCTCGTTTTGAACTCAATAATGCTTTATATTTTCATATCCATCACCCTAATAATGTTTAATTTTCCATTAATTTTTTTATAAATAATATTGGTTATTCATATAACTTCCTTTAATTTTTGATGAAGGCCCCCTAAGCACTTCGCTTGATACAAATAAGCACTGATTGATCCAATAAAACTGTGAGGGGCATAAAATAATAAGAATTGTAAAAGATAGTGTGGGTAAACCATATTAGTATATCATCCCCACCATGAAATTTTTTCCTTGAAATATAAAAAACATAAATAACCCATACAATACATGTGTCGGTCTTCCATAACAGAAGATAAAACCCAACAAAAAAATTGAAAACTAACACAAGGATAGCCTTAAAAATAATTTTACTTGTCTAACTGAGCTATAAATAATAATCAAACTTCCAATAACTATTCAAATCATAAAACATTTCAATTAAATTAATTAACTATATCAATAACCTTAAATAACCCACTATGAGAAGATAGTTATATAATTTCTCAATAATTAGAATCGTAATAGAAAGTTAATAATAATTTAAAGGTGTAATTATAACTTAAAACGTTATTTAAAACCATAAAAATTTTATTATTAATCTTTATAAAATTAATTGAAATCCCCTCATTTAGTGAAATCCATATTTTTTTCAATAAAATACATACTATCGCAAGAAAATCCCTCACCAACCACAATCAGTGTGGAAATAAAGAACCCATTGTTCATTAATACTTAATGAAAGTGGATCCAAAAAATCCATATAATCAATACCATATATAAAATATCAATATAATCATAAATACTATCATTATTTAATCTTTCAATGGATAATCCACAAATAAATGAAATCAGACAATTTCAATAACAATTCATCCCTATTTCGATTTACTTATAAAATATTACATTAAAATTTCATTCTGATTTAAACGCATTCAAAGGGATATGAGAGGTTCCTATTTGGTTCCTCTATGGTCAACCCATGAGAAAACAATTATTCACCACACCTTGTAATGAAACCAATAATCTATGTCTAAAACAAATTATAGAACAATTTAATTATAGATATAGATGATCAATAACATATTCATGAAAAAATAATATTTCCATTTTTACCATATTAACATTACCTCAATAAATGACTAATAATTGTGTGTATCATCACCCAAACCCATGAAAACATATCCCTAATTTCATTTGACCTCCATGAGGCATCATGAAACAATACTAAATAATCTCATCAAACATGATATTTTCAACATCAAACAAATTTCTATTATCTTCTAACAACCACTCTAAGATATAATATTCATTAATTTATATCATCAAGTAATATTACTTTAAAAATCCATTTCCATAATCCTACTCATAGTTATGATAAAAAACTGATAAATTTACATAAAAAATAAGCACCAACAACCCCATTTTTTGACTCCCATCGTAATAATACTTATAGACCATGATCTACCTAAAACCTCATTAATTTTTAATTTTTTATAATTTAACTCTATATTAACATAGGTAATTAATTATTTCATAAATAAATTGAGAAATATATATCTAACCCAAGACCACTATATTATGTAATCGGTTTCTAATGAGGTCCCACATCATTATACATCTCTCCTAAACATGACATTCCATATTAGTTTTTTATTGGAACCCATGTCACTACTTTTAGGTAGTAGTCCTATTTATATAAAAATGACCCCAAGTGGATTTTTATATACTATAGTATAACACATAACTAGATTATAATAACATTTAATATGTTATCAAAATAATAAGCATTGATATTTTCCAAAATCATTGAAATAATATCTATAATGAATTCATAATAATTTCACATATAAAAAATAAATTGAAAGTGTTGTACTTACATAAAAACCATAATATTTTCCCATATTGATTATACTCATGTTAAGATGGATATTGAATACCTTTTTTATATTAATTTAATGAATTTTACAGCTATATTATCCACTTTAATTCTTATTGGGGATAAATTTCTAAAAAAATATGAATCAATAATAGAAATATTCCATCTTATATAAGTATTAATTCACTTTGATGCTTGAAACAAAAGGATAATATGTATCTAAAACACCCATTAGTATCACTAAAATCAGTGAAAACATAGTGGTATGACTACTGATATCACACACAATTCTACAGAGTCATAAAATTCATGGATGAATGATTATAATGTTTCAACCAATATAGAAAGAAAATATAGAAATTAAAAAACAATCAATTAATTTATCTATCATACCAAACTAATATTGATAAAACCACACATCATGATTATTATATATTTTAACTTGGGTAAAATTAAATTCTTTATATAGTTATAAATTATAGAAAGCCATTTGTTGTCTCCATGTAAAATTATCATCATATCAACTGATAAACTATTTAGCATCCCATTTATGGAAATTCTTTCCCATTGTATCCTAGAGTGTATCTCAATATAAAATTAATATAAAATTAGTAAAGTATCATAAAATATTCTACAATTATATATTTAACAGACTATAAATGGAATTAATCAATTAAATAATAAATTTAAAAATTAAGAAATGGGTATATATAATAAAAAATGACATCTTTAAATTCATAGTTTATACAATGAGGTCTCATAAAAAACAAAATAATGATTATGAATATATTTTCCACTACATACTCTATCAAATTACATTATGTTGACCCCATGCACTAGTTATCCCTTTTAAAACCCAACCCAAACCATCCTAAACAATCCAAACATACTATTAACTTTATAATCCAACCAAATTATTTGATAAAATTATATCACATATAATCTCTTTAATAAGAAAACTAAACAAGACCACCTATACTAGGAAAAGGGATAACAACAAATATTGAGGTATCCAAAAAAATTGTTGGCATTTCCATTAAATCAACCTATCATCGTCATTCATCACATACATACATCACCAAATCATTAAACATAAAATCAAATAATGTAAGACAAAAATATTTATATAACCAAAATATCTATTATAAAATGATAAATGGTAAATATGATTCACTAGATACAACCATCACATCCAAAATAGATTCCATCCCAAATTTTGATGACATGAGAGTGGTCTTCATCATGTTCATCTATACTATTCAACCTATATGAATTCAATATCTATCTACATACTAGATGATTATTTATCCTCCCTAAAAATTTATCATTATAGACATAAGGTAGAAAATGTTCAAGAGTTTATACTAGGGATAGTATAATAATTCCTATTATAGTTTTAAAAATTAGTGAGATAAATCGATAAACATCATGTATATATGAACATCAAAAAATGTAACTTATAGATAATAAAATGCAACTTGATGTCATTATTAGATATATTCATGAATAATACACATATATAACACTTTCATCATCCTTATAATGTTTTTGGTCACTAAAAATATATAATTGTTTTTCATACAACCCATCAAATATTTCCCTTAGGATAATTAACCCTAGATGCACTGATTAGAAGACATTTAAGGAAATTTTTATCTAACCATATATCATATATATCTTAGGTAATACACATCACTAAATAACTATTATTTTATTTATGATATAAATATATCTAACGCAATAAGTCTATACATGTCTAGATACTAGGGAAAATACACATACCTATGTAAAAGGCGAATACAATAATACTAGAGGAAAACACTTCTATAAGGATAAACCGTTATATCTATTCATCATGAATCCTAAAGATCTAGGTAAAAGGACTGACAATATCTTTTTCATCGTCAATAACATGAATCCCCACTATCTGAGAGAAGGTTTTTCACCACTATTGTGAATTATAGTCTATAATATTCTTATAACTGGGATGTTGGTCGAATTACCCATCTCTAACTATCCTAGCCACTATGTTCTCCCATTAGAGATCCTTTAATAATTACCCATCCCCATATATTCCACACAAGAGATGCTAGAGGAATTACTCATTTCCACCGATATAATATTCAAACGTGATCTCTAACAACCCATAATTCTGGGTGTGTGAATGTAAATACTTTTATACTTTGGAATTAGACATTACCATGATTAGTGTAATATATGGAGTATGGTAATTTTAATACCACTATAACCCTAGAAATAGAGTCAATATTATTGAGATCCACTATCACATTCTATCATTATTGATAATAATCTATCTTATTTTATATCCCATAACATATAAGATGAATTTATATAATCAATCACCTCAAAAAATAAAAATAAAGGATCCCTCTATCAATTACAAATTTTTTTATGGATAGAAATATAGAGTTGATACACAACTATTATCAAATTCATACATAAAAATACCATAAACATCCCATGGTAATTAAACAATAAATTAATGTTTGTTTTGGAGTTATCCTATGAGCTATATCATAAAAAATTCAATATTTCAATCCAACTATACATTATGGGATTCCCCATATCCGCAAATATTTTATGCCTTAATATATCAACCCCTAATAGTAAATATAATTAAATAATGATAAATGTTATTACTAAATTATTTATCTGTATAACTCCCACCCCGAATCACCACATTTATTAGTCATACTGAACAACAATGTGATCTCAGGTGAAGTTCTCTATATACTAGAGTCTGTCAAATAAAATAAGTGGTCGATTAGAATACCATGAGGAGGTTATACTCAATATATTATATTAAGAAATAACAGTATAAATAAACAAAAATCATACATATTATATAATACAAAATATTATATAAAATGAAAACATTATTCATTAAATATCAAAATTTAATGAAGAATATAACTTAAATGGCCATTCTCATGAGATAATATAGAATTATCACCCACCAATACAATCAGCATGCTCAAGATAAATAAAATTATAAGACACTATGATCTACCACAACTCTATGCCATACCACATCCCAATCATTGATCCCATCTGAGTCGTCATGCTCAACCATGATATCATATACCTTGGCCCAACTTGTGCCTATGTTAATGACATAAGATCTTCTCGAGTATCCATGTGCGTTGGAGAACCACTTTGCGTTTGAGTAGAAACCTCTGTTGGGAACCACCAATGAGGTCCATAACTATATCAACAATACATTTATAAGCACATCTATAATGCTAAAAATAATTAAACTAACACAAATAAATAAATAAAACCCATATCATACCTACTTTAAACTCATATCTGAACGACTATAAGAACATCAAGATGGAAAAATGTAGTAGTGTATCACAACCTCCCCCAAGGGTACATATACTAAACTATACCATTTCTATTTACCATCATAGATCTTCAAGTTAAGACCATGATCAAAAATAAATTTCATGCTAGTGACTGAGTGCCTTTGTCAATTAGCATTATCCAAGGGTATCTTGTTACCAATCACTAGTGATCACATGATCATTCCTCTATAATGATTCATACCATACCTAAGGGTGTCTCTAGGAATCCTTCATCCTCAAGCCCATTTGTTGAACCCCATGGTTGTACCTAGTCATTTTCAATGTCAGGTTAATGACTAATTCCTATGAGGGGTGTATAATGAAATCATATATGCCTGAGCATGATTAATTTATAGGAGACCAAGTAAATCTAATGTTAAACCATACCCAGATACCAAGGCCCATATAATGGGAATCCAAAATCTCATGGATCCTTAGTGTAATAATAACATGTGTTCCAACATGATTCTAGAGGGGTCACACAAGAATAAGTCAAGTGGATCCAATGGTTAACCTTTAGTTTCTCAATATTTCATTCATATGGATATAATCCCATTCAACACCTCATAATTCATAAAACCTCAAAATTACAATTAAATATTCAGAATAATGTGTATTTTTAATGGTCTATTAGTTTCATTATTCAAATCCTAACACCCATGAATTATCAAAATCATCACAATGTAAGAGATCAACATACTATCCCAAGTATTCTTAAATATGTAATCTTATGCTATCTTATGATGGTCCATAGGTACAATCTCTAATAATCCACTCTCACATTACACAAATATCATGATGCTAGTTGAGCAAGGTATCCTCCCCCTAATAAATTGTAAGAGTGGACCTGAAATATCCCACACATCTTAGGGTCTCATCCATGTTTATAAGTGATTTCTAGAAATCCCAATCTGTAAAATTGATGTCAATATTAACAATAATTTTTATTAATCTTTAGAATTCACCTAGTATATAAAATAAAATAAAACATGATGGGGTCCGGTTGAATGCCCAATAGCATTACCATCATCAACTGCCCCTGGGGCCTACCAATTTACTAAAGGTTAAAGGTGACACCCACTACCATTTATAATAATATCCACATACAACCACTCAAAATAATCTCATCATAGGGAACCCATGGAATTTCTCTAGTTCATCTCTGTTATATAGGCATCCCACTCAAACAAAATTGGTCTCTTGGGAAAATATTCTACGAATAGTGAGAATATCATCCTTCGACATCATCAAGGTCTCTTACAGCCTTACCATCCTAAAGGGTGTTCTACACTAGGTGAAATCTCTCATGATGGATCAAGACCATCTATATGTCTTCGTGTAAATAACTCGAATCTGAAATCTTAGATACATTACTTGAAGAATATGGTTTACATTTTTTTATTTTATATAGATAAATGTGACCTAATTTTTTTCATCCATGCCTTACAACATTAAAAATAAATATTGGATCACCAAAATTCCTATAAAAGGTTTAGGTTTAGAGTTTTAAAGAATTATGAAAAAACAATTAAAACCAATATTTCATAAAAAAATATTTTTATAATGATCTATGTCATGTCCCAAAAAATTATCTATATATGAAACCTTTATTGACACCAAACATTTTTCATCATTATTTATAACCTAGGGAAAATGAGTCAAAATTAAGGTGAGAAAAATTTATCAGTAAGGGTAAACATAATAATTAATAATTAAATGTTATTAGTGAGAGTAATATGATAATAAGGGTATGATGACATAATCCTAGTGCATGATCATAATATAAGGTAACTAATATCTACCAATACATGGATTATCAATCATGAAAAAGGGAATAATTATTTGAAGAAACAAAGAGTTATTTGAATCAATAATTTTGAGCCATGTGATGTCACTGTTGATCAAATAATCAATAAAAACACATATCATTACACCCATATGAATTAAAATATATTTTTATTTAATTATGAACATATTATCTCTTCTAATGAAATAATATGATTCCCTTAAAACACAATTACAATCTTGGATAAAACAAATAGGAACATGATACATCATCTTCATATCAAATATAAAAATCAGATAACCATCATGGTTACACATATAATATCTTTAATTGTTAAATAGAAAATAACCATCATAGTTGTAATTGGACTAAACATCATAGTATATTCCAATAATATCTTTCGAGAAACATAATCGATTTACTTAGTTCCTTTACACAATGCATTGGAGGGATATAAGGGGCTCACCCCCACCAGTTTATAACTTATCCACCCATAATTATAAATATATTCCAATAGATATTATATAATCATAAATCATAAAAATAGGTTTAAATATAATATTTTCACCCATAAAAAACATTTCTAGATATTGAAATATTATTTCCTTCAAAAACATATTTTCACATAAAAATTTAAAATAAAAAAGAGAATGATGTTCTTTAATTAAATAAAATAGGTAATATTATAATGGAATCAAAACATCAAATAAAGGTTAAAGATTTGGTAATATTCATTGTTTCCATATATGATAAAATAGAGAATTCATTTCATAACTTTATTTAATTGTATAAATGAAACATGTTCAATGCCAATGAATTTTATATAATAATCCATATAGAAAAATAATTAAGATGTCAAAATTAAAAAATATACTCACATAAGTACTAGGATGGATTTTTGTAATTAATGAATCTATATAACTATAAAAGATCATGAAAACATCCTTGGGGACTATATAATTTTTATTTTGTAATTACTAATTTAAAATTTTGTGAAATTATAAGGGGAACCATTTTTTGAATATAACCTTATATTATTATAAAGTAAGCGTCTAAGAATAAATTATTTAAGATAGAAGAAAAATTTATTCATGATGTGTAAGCTAAAAAATATTACTTTCATATTGTTAAAACAAGAGCAAAAAACGACTTCATTTAGAAAATGAAAAATAAATTCCTTTTAAACCAATTTTTTAAATGTATAAAATTAGAAAATGACACTAAATAATGATAATAGAATATTAAAAACTTTATTTAAGATAATTTTCCCTTAATCAGTTTATTTATTTTTCTTTAAAGACATGTTTATTTACATAATCAGTTAATCCCACATCAAGAGTTTTGGGAATGTTATGTCCATAATTTAAAAAATAATGGTGTATTGAACATGGTCAAAGGGTTCATTATTCCATAATATATAGAATAATAATAATGAAATTAATAACATATTTACAATAATTATTCTATTCAAACCAACCATGAATGATGCTTAGGATAAATGAACTATGTTACAATCATAGAGATGGTATGTTGTATGTATGCATGAGTAACATTTCCATTTTTCAATGATCATTATGAAAATAATGTAATAAATATTTTATCATAAATTTAAAATAATAATATATTATTATAATATTTTATCTATAAAAAATACTTCTAAATATCACCCATGTATGTGGTGATGACAAATTAATCACATCACTTTATGGAGGTGGTAGTCTACATGTATGCATGAACACTATTATCATTTTTCCGTGAATGGACTGGTGAGAAATTAAATTATATATTATCTTTTAATAATGATAAATATTTATTTATTTTAATATATATACATTAAATACATTTTTATATCTATTAGCGAGGGATAGTGTTGGAAAACAAATTACATATGTCTCCAAAGGGGTAGTGCACCATACAGACGAACAACGAATTCCATTCCAATTAGATGGAAGATAGAGTTGGTATAGGATAGTAAATTAAAATATTAATATATTTGTATATCTATTCATAGTTCTTGTATTACATAATCATTCATGAAGAATATTTTAATAATGTAGAACAGAAAATAAAAAAATGTTATGTTCATAACTGTACCTCTTCTTCAGAAAACCACTTTTTATTTAAACCATAATACCTTTAAAGATGGTATTATTCAAAAACTACAGGATCTAAAATGTGTGTACTGATTTTATGAATGGTTTTGATTAGACATTTTTATACCCAAATTAGTTTTTAGGTATGAATAAAAAATAAGAATTTGATACATTTTATGAGAGAGGGGTGGGGAACCATTTGAATTTCTAATTATATTAAATTTATATAAAATAATTTTGATATCTAAATAGATAAAATGTGATAATATTCAATGATAATCTGTGTATGAGTCTAAATAATCTCATAAAATAATATTTTTTTATGTTTTCATCATATTTGTAGCCTTAGATTTTGCTTTTGAACCCTCGATAATCATTTCCACGCATACCATCACAATAAGGTTTTATACACATTGAGGGCCACAATAGATGTTAAAAATGGAGAACAATACACCAAATGTAAAATGTATTTTATATTAAATAGTATTATAATATTTCTTCATAATTTAGTATTTTTATGAAATTTATAACATTTAATAAAATATAATTTTCATAAAATATCAGCAATTTTAAATTTTGAACATTTAATTTACATTATCATTAATAAAATAATAGACAAATAAAATTAGAATATAATAATTTAATACATGCCTAAAATTATTTTTTAATCTTGAAAATTATTTGGTCACATTAGTTATTCAAAATTATAATAAATATTTTTAGTATCATTTTCTATCTTTTCAATTACATAAATAATTTTTCTATATGATTTGTGTACGCATTTTAGGTAATTATTCATTTTATTAAAATTAATAAAATTACCATGATAAAGATAAATCATTTTTATTTTTAATTAATATTTTGAATGAAACATATCCAATGGTTATATATATGATAAAAATATTATAGTTATTAAAAAAAATAGTGTGATATTTTTTAGTTGTCTTTACTTAAAATATTATTAAGGTCATAATCACATAAAATGGTAAAAAAATGTCATATAACTGAATATTGTATTATTATTAATGAAATGGACTCAAAAAATAAAATTATGAAAATTTTAATAGACAATTTATAATCCTTATAACGATATTTTGAACCATTAAAAACTCAATTAATAATTATCATGGTAACAAAAATTATGATTATTACACTTTAGAATGGACAAAAATAAAAGGATAAAATTTAGAATTTTGAACATACTGTTTAAAAATATGGAATTCATTTCTAAAAATGTATAACACATAAGTGGGAAATTTTTATTTAGAATCAAACTCAAAAAACATGATGAAAACTGTTTTTTCGGAATTGTGTGTTTTTTAAATAGAAAATGTTGTTATACTAAATTTATGTATAAAATTAATTCAAGAAACCATAATTTTACTATTTTAAATTAATTGTAATTAATTAAATTTTAAAACAACTCAATATTTTAATTTTAATTTATAAACATTTCAAAAATATATGGTTTTCATTAAAAAGTAGTATTTTAACTATTCATCGAAAAAACAGTATTTTCACACAAAATATAAATTTCAACATATGTTAATTTTGAAACAATATTTAAAAAAATAAAATTTATTTTATAAAATAAAATTTATAATTTTTCCATAAATTCATTATGTTACTCACTCAAAAAATGCAATAAAATGATTTTTTATGAAAACGGATCATTGATGAATAAAATGTATTTACTAAAAATTGTGTTCTTATATTTTAAGAATTAATTAATAAATATAGTATACTAAAAACATTATATATATTTAAAAAATTACTTATTCATATCCATACACTTCAATATAATGTCTAGGTTATAATGGTCATATTTAAATCATATCATTTTTTTTGTTTTTTTAAGATCAGTTTTTTATATCGTACATGTTATCAAATATAAATTCATTTTATTAAAATCACAACACATTAAATTCTCCATATACTATAAAAAAATCATCTTACCAATTTTAAATTATTCACAGAAATAAAAGTATTGACTTTCAAAACTCCGTTAGGGAAGCTCACACCCAAAAAAGCATAAGAAAACATCACCGGAAAAATAAGAGAAGGAAATATATTGGTTATCTCAAATAACACAAATCATGGTTTTCAAATAGTAATTAATTAATTGAAGGAGAAAATAAGGACATGTAATAAAATAATACAGTCAAAATATTAGTGTATAGTGATAAAGATCATGGATTAGAATAAATTTAACGATTATGAAGAAGTTAAACAATAGAAAACCATAAAACAATGTGGAGTCAAAAAGGCTATTGATTCATTATAAATGAAGGTAATAGGATACAAAATTTTTTTTAAGATCCTTTTCATAGTGTTAAATAATAACAACAATATATATAATAATAATATTGGTAAATACTCTTACATAAGAAAATAAAATTTCATCCTTTAATTAACTACCTCTATAAGTTAATATTTCAATCTAATCTATTTTTATTAAAGAATTTTTTTTATTCCTAAATCACAAAAATAAACTTCTATTAGATCATATACTTCCACAAATGGTTTAATAGTTATAAATAATATCCTTATACCTTAAATGGAACCTTAATGGTCATAACAAGGTAAGATAATTCATTAAATAAATAAAAATTCATATAAATAAATAATATTTTAATCTCTACAACTCAACATTACTACTAATAGTTAAAACTGAATCACTCTGAAAAAACTACCCATAAAATTCTTTAATAGATATTTTACTATGATTGAAACCAATGAATATAATTATATGATAAAATATTATTTGATGTAAAATTTAACATTTATATTCTAATAAAATTATCCAATCATAAATTTATATACCCAAAAATGTTTATTCAAAAATAATATAATCATTAAAATATATTAATCATTTCTATTAATAACCTAAATCACCATAAATCCACCATAATATCATATATTATTCTTAAATAAAATTCATCCTTGGATCATAAAATAATACATCATGTTAAACCATAGAGTCAAATATACCTCAACAAAATAAAATGTATCTCAAAATATCATTATCCACCTTAAAATTGAATCACTAAAATCCATAAAAGTGGTGTCAAAGACATGGAATATATGATCAACCAAAAAATTATAAATAAATGATGTTATATATTACACTCAATATAAGAACATATAAAAACATATTAATATCTAAATTTATCTAAACTCTAATGTGATAAAAACCATAAATTCCAAAAACCTACACTCCTGGATCTAGTTCTAATAACATATTCATTATTTTTTGGTATTTAATACTGAAAAAGTGACCTAATTTTTTCCATAAACCCCATAAAAAATCAAATGTAAACATTTGACCACATATGTACGTAATGGATTATTAGTTGTATAGTCTCAGTGAATTGGGAAAAACCCCTAACAACATCAAGCCATAAACAACTGGTTCATAAAGATCTACATCATCTCCCATTAAATTCTCCAAACATCAATCTTTTATAGAAAAAAAATCAGTTGTCCACCATCTTCATAACCTGGGGAAATATAAACCTAAGATGGGTTTTTTAAAATTATCACTACGGAGAAAATAAGAATTAGAAACTGAGTGATATTAGTAAAGGTGTGATAACCCTAAGGGAATGATGGTATAATCAAAATGAAAGATAATAACGTAAGGGAACTAATACCCATTAATAAATATATCATCAATAATGAAACATGGAATAAATATTCTAAAAATTTATGAGTCATTGTAATAAATAATCATGAGATCCTTTAGGTAAATATTATTTAGTAAACCATTAAAACCACATAAATTTTCACCCCTTAGAAGTAGAAAATATTTTACATTAAACATAAAATTATTATCTTATCTTGAAAAAATATAATATTTTTATAGAAATTCATAGTAATAATATATAATAATTATAGGAATTTGAGGCATAATATTCATGTCACCCTTACAAATGGGTTAATTTTAATTTTTAAATGTAGAATAACATTCACAGTTACACATTAAATTACCATCATGGATACAGTTGAAATAAACATTGCAGTATATTCCCTTAATATCTTAGGAGAAACCTAATCGGTTAACTCAGTACCTTTACCTAATTAGATAGAAAACTATAACAATATTACCTTACCTCATTTTATAATATAATCACCCATAATTATAAATAATTCTGAAAAATAGAAATATAATAATAAAACATAAATTTTTAGTTTTTAAAATAATCATTTCACCCATAAGAAAAAATTTCATGATATTAAAATATCATTTTCTTTTTAGAACCCCATTTAAAATCATAAATCACCCAAAATAGGGGAATCATGGTTTTTATTTAAATAAAATAAGAAATAATATAATGCAATCTAAATTTAAAATACTTTTTATGGTATCGGGAAGAGTAATTTTCATCGTATATATTATAATAGAGCATTCCTTTCATGAAATGATTAAGTCATGGGAAATTAATGGGTTCCTTGTCATTATCTTTTAAATAATAACCCATATAAAAAAATAATTAGGATGGTAAGATTAAGGAAATAACCCTAGTAAAGAATATTAAATATCTCGTTTTACTGATAATGAATTGAAATTCATTTAAAATATCATTAAAAACATTCATCCGGAAAATAACGTTTTCGATTATCAAATCACTCATTTTAAAAAATTGGATGGTTACAACGGAAACAATTTTTCCTTAAAATAAACCATATAATTTTGTATATAAAATATTCAAAGTAAATATTAGTCATGATGGTGGGGTAATTATATCATGTTGTATAAGTAAAAATATCCCTAAAGAGTGATGAATCATTTGTTAAAAAGTACCTCATTTGAAAAATGATAAAAAGATTCATTTCAATCCATTTTATATATATTGAAAAATGTGAAGATTGAATTGAAAATATCATAAGATAATACTAAAAAAATTATTTAATATTTATCTTAAAAACATCGATATGGGAGAGGAATAATTTTTTAATGGAAAATTTAATATATTATTTTTTAAAGAAATTTTCTTACATCGAGTCCATAATTACCCTTTATTTCCTTTAACTCATATATAATAAAATAATTTAGTTTTTTATATAATAATATAATTTTTTATGTTAAATTATTTAACCTCAAACTATTTATTTAATTAATATTAATTATATATTTAATTATGTAATTAGTTTAGTCCACATCAAGTGTTTTGAGGACATTCGGTCCATAATTTTAAAATAACTCTGGTGTGATGACCATTGTGAAAGAGTTCATTTATTATAATATCTGTAATCATAATCATAAAATAATTAACATTTTAATGCATAAATTATTCTTCAAAATCCAATTATGAATTATTATTTCAAAAATGAACTATGTTATAATCATGAGTAACGTTTCTATTTTTTCAATGATTATTATGGAAAATGGTAGGTCTTATATTATAATTCCAAAATTATAATTATATCCCAAATAAAATATTATTTATTTGAACATAAGTGTATATATAATCAATGTGATGCATTGTTGAAAAGTGAATCGCGTTCATTTATTATAATATCTGTAATCATAATCATAAAATAATTAACATTTTAATGCATAAATTATTCTTCAAAATCCAATTATGAATTATTATTTCAAAAATGAACTATGTTATAATCATGAGTAATGTTTCTATTTTTTCAATGATTATTATGGAAAATGGTAGGTCTTATATTATAATTCCAAAATTATAATTATATCCCAAATAAAATATTATTTATTTGAACATAAGTGTATATATAATCAATGTGATGCATTGTTGAAAAGTGAATCGCTTCGATTTGTGGAGGTGGTAGTCCACATGTAAACACCAATGACACAGTCTTATTTCAGTGAAAGTAATGGTAATAATGTAAATGAAAAATTATCCTTTAATAATGATAAATATATTATAAATATATTTTATATACCATAAATACATCATTATAACTCGTCTTGAGTGATGGTGATGGAAGAGGAATTACAACAGTCCACGAAGTTTTTGTCCACTATACACATGAACAATGAATTCCTTTTTCCATTTGATGGAACATAGAAATGGATATTGTTTATTACATTAACATATTAACCTAATATTATTCTTTAGATTCGTTTTTTAATATATCATCATGGGTTTATAAAATCTTATAGGAGTGTAGGTAGAAATAAAACAAAAACGCTCTGTTATGAATGATACTTATTCTTAAGAAAAGCTCTCTTGATTTATAACTTAAGACCTCTAAAGATAGTGTTATGCCCAATACAATGCCTTTAAATAGTATTTATTTATTTTATACAGTTTTTGGGAATATATTTCTAAAACCAAATGGGTTTTTTTGTCTACATAAATGAGAATAAGTAGTGCCTTTTATAAGAGATAGGAGAGAGACTTTCAGAATTTCTTAAAATAGTAAATTAATATAGAATAATTTTTTTTCATAATGAATACAAATAGATAGTATTAAAATATAATATAATTATTAGTATAAATCCTATCATGATATAAAATTTGGAAATGTTGTTTCACATTTTAACCCTTGTCTTTTAGTATTAACCCCTCATTAACCCTTTCAATACTTACTGTAACAACTAGGTTTTTAATCATTGATGTTCATGATAGTTACTATAAATGAAAAACATCCCATAAATAGAACAAGGATGATATTATATACAATATTATATAAAATTAGGTGTATCACATATTTTATGTAATTTTATAACTTTTAACAAAATTTTATTTTTATAAAATATCTATAATGACAATGTTAGAACTATTCATTTACTTTGACTTTTATAACAACATGAAAAAATTGAAATTTGAATAAAATATTTTAATAAAATTCTAAAATTTAATTTTTGTTTCCATATTTTTTATTTCAAATTTTTTATTTTAAATTAAACTTATTTTAATATTTTTATCATCATTTATTTTATTTTTCCATTTATTGAATATTAATTTTGTCACCATTGTGTAAGCATTTAGGGTAATTATATATTTTACAAAAAAATAAAATACATTATGATTATTAATATATATAATATACCATTACAAATAATATATATATAACAAAAAAAATCCTCATGTTATACTCAGGTTAAAAAAGTATATATTTATTAAAAACAACAATGTGATATTTTTTACTTTCGATTGCATACAATATTATAAAGGTAATCATCACATCCAAATGGTAAATAGATTACATAAACAAACTATGGAAGATTATGTAATGAATTTAACAATACAATAACATTAAAAATATTGTGGTTATTTTATAGTACATATCATTTTATTTTCAACTTTTATTTACCTGATTTTCCCTTACTATGTTAATAAATAATACTAATGTTAATTTTTATATTGGCCAAAAATAATATGAAACACATTTACCAATTTGGGGAATACCGATTCCAAATATGGAATAAATTTTTAAAATCTCAAAAAACATAGCTCGAAAAATTTAATTTAAAATTTAAATGGCCAAATATGATGAAGGTTTGGTTTTCAAAAAAATTAATTTTTTAAATATAAAATATTTTTATACTATCATCAAGTATAACATTCATTTAAAAAACAATTGAGTTTTTATATTAAAAAAGAAATTATTATATTTTAAAAATAATAAAAAATATATATTTTCCATTTAAATTCTTTGAAAAAAAGTAGTGTTTTTAAAAAATTCAGTAATTTAACTATACATTTACATATCTTTATTTAAAAAAAAATCCAAATTTCACAATATGTTAAAAAAATAACTAATTTTAAAAAATTTATTTATTTTATTAATTTAAAATATTAAATATCCATATATTAATTATATTGTTCACACCCAAAAAATAATAAAACCTATTTTTTTTAGAAAATATATCTTTGAAGAATAAAATGAAATTACTAAAAATTGTGTTCTATTTTTGAAATACTTAATCATTACATTTATATTTATTGGAAGATTTATATATTTTTAAAAAATTGGTTATTCTTGTTAATATCCACCTATTTGATTATTAGGTTATAGTTGTCATATTTAAATAAATTTATTTTACATTTTTTCAAACATGGGATTGTGTGTTGTACATGTTATCAAACACAATTCCCTTATTTTAATATCCCATGATATTACACATCGGTGAATCTAATATTGTTAAATCATCCTAACCCATGTACAAATTTCTTATGGGCTATCTATATAGACTACACAAGTATCAATTTTCCTCACTAAACCTACTAAGGTCATCCATATCAAGTCATTCCACACACCCCTCTTTGAGATTTCCTACTATATATGTAACTTCTTAGTTATGGCCTCAAATTTTGTAATCCATGGTTTCAAGCTAGTGACCAAGGTAAATAAGGTAATTTTAGTATTGTTTTTAAATTTGGGTGTCTAAATTTTTTAATAATTTAATTTAAATTAATCTTTTTAAAATCAATTAAACAATTTTTTATTAATAAATGGGAACATCTCCCTTATGGTGAGATTACACAACTATATTCCAATACACATAATGAAAAATCCACATGTATTTTAACATGTCTACATAGAAAAATTGTAGCCTTTCCAAATTATTTTCAAAGGATTACAGCTCTTCCAAGTCCCACTAAGATCCATTTATGCCGATTTGGTCCAGCCACTCATTGTCCAATATACTGAGATGCTAACTCATGGTAGATAGCCCATAAAATTAATTATAAATCATTTATAATTAATTCCTTTATTATTAAATATTTAATAACTATTTAATTTATTTAAAAGACAAATAATAATGTTTAAACACTCATTGTGTGATCCCACCACTAATTAATTTCAAACAAAAGCACACCTATGACCCACGACATCCTCCCAACCATTATCTGGGAAATATCAATTATATATGATCAATAAAATAATTCATTTAACAATAAATTAAGCTAAAATATTTGTAAACCCACTCTGAGGACATACCTAAATAAATGGGAGTGTGGAAAAATAGGATTCATCCTGAAAAAATCATCTTCCAAAGAAGTAATAAAGACACATATCTTTTAAAGGATTCCACTATGCTCTGGTGGAATGAAAAAAAAACCTAAACCTGAGAAAAATAATATATATATATATATATATATATATATATATATATAAGGGATAAGGAATATAGAGGCCACTATAATTGTTAATGAACCATAAATTACCAAAGAATGAGTTCAATACCTACACAAAATCAAAAGAAATCAGGGAACTTATTGGGATGGCCTGATTGAATCGTGTAAGGTAAAGAGAGGGGGTGAGGGTCTCCCCTCCTCTATTAAATTCGGGGGGGGGGGGGGTCACCTTTTTAATCTATTGAACAATTTTTCCACATCGTTATCTAAACTAGGTACCAATCATATAGTGACCTAATCCCTTTATACATATTATTAAATAAATTTTAAACAAAAATATCCAATAAGTATAACCAAAATATCCTGAGTCCTAGTTTATTTTGAATGCTTGATTCATAATAAATAAAAAAGGAAACTAAAATATGACAACTTTATTTAATTCTCAATAATGAGATCCTAAATTAAATTTTTCTCCTAAAATAGTCATAGGATAACATCGAGAATACATAAAAGAAAGTTGTGAGATAAAAATCACAATAGGGTAACAAACATGATAATGATACATAATGTGTGAGTCAATGGAATAACATGATATCATAAAATAGAAGGCACATGAATGATCACAATTGAACATAAAAAAATTTGGTATCATAAGATCATGGAAACATAGTAATTTGGGATGTAATATATAACATGACATAAACATTAGTCAAGGATAACATCCTCTAAAATATAAAATGGTGTAAAAAGTCACATAATGTATTAGGTTTACTCCATAATCTCATATATGACATCACTTAATAAAAAAGCATTAACTGGTGACTTGAAGTTCTATCAAGGCACACCGGTCATGACATGATCACGATTATATATTCTTAAAAAAGGAAAGCAATCATAATTCGTAAACTTATGAATTTTCCATGGAATTAAAATGGGTTGCTGAATGTTATCTCATATCATAATCAATGTAAATTTCAAAATTATGTAATTTAAGAGATAAATTGAAAAAATTTATTACCCTATTAAAATAAGGAAGATCATTCTAGTAATATATATGAGAGGAATTTAAAATTAATTTACATCTAAAAAATATCATCAATGGTTTTCACTATTGATGAAAAATTCATTAAAATATTACAATGAATATTTCATAATGAGAATACACTTTCACATTAAAATCACATATTCCAATCAAAAATACGAAAAACAATTATGGAAAATTTTTGTTTAAAAAGAAACATGGAAACATATAGAATAATTTTCATATAATTTATTGGTCATTATGGATGGAATATCTATTTCATACTAAGTATATTAAAACATATAGTCCATTTACATTTTTTGAAATAAATTTAAAAAGTAGCATGTCACAAAATTGACAAGAATATTCCATTTAAACCATTTTTTATAAAGTTAAATATGATGAAAATTTTATTTAATAAATAATTATATAATATTAAAAATATTATTTTATAATTTATATGGAACATATAGTTATGTATTAAAAATAATTTTAGACCAAACAGATTAGTAATGTTGGGTCTTCCTAATAACAATTTGAAAATCATTTGATGTACAAAAGATAGGAAAGGGTAATATTATTTGAAACATAATATTTAACTATGGGAGAATAAAATTAAGGTTTTTGTATTATAGAGTATAAAATAATCACCTTTAATGGTAATTCAAGAATAAACAATCCGAAATAATGATGAGATTGTGAAATAAACTATTACAACATTGTTAAATTTGGAATCATAAACCCCACGTGTTTGGTCGGTTTTTTCTTATGTTAAAATGACCCATGGATCATTCTCATGAAGTATTAATAGAATCAGAATGTGTTTCGTTGATTTTCCATACATTAGTTTTTGTTTTCACTTAAAATTCTATCCATATTAAACAAAAAAGAGAGACTTTGAGTGATACCGGCAACATCGTGCATCAGATTGAGGTGGGGTTGACTCGTACACCTAAAAAATGACCCATATATTTGTATCCTAATGTTTCAACATAATCTGAATGTTTTTGGTCGGATGTGAATGTATTATGGTGATTTTACTGTTTTTTCTTATCAAAATCCCCATAAAATGTGGTTCATCATTCTTGCATGTTTCCTGTGCATTTCACCTGTTAAAAAGGACAAATGACTCATTGGAGAAAATATGTTTTCTTTAATAGAAATTATAATTTTCCTATGAACATTTACATACAACAATACTCATCTTTTAATCTCCTTAAATCCTCTCAAAAATGGCTGCCAATTGTACACATCTCCAAGATAGGTCTTCATGATATTTGTGTACAATCTTCCATCAGGTATGTGGCCCACTCATTTCTAAACAAATCTATATCATCTTGTGAATATGAGGATTTTTGATTGTCATAGTAGTAAAAAAAAATTTATATAAAAATAATTAATAAATTATTTAAATGAAATAGTAGGTGTTTTTTAAAATACCTCTTTAGGGATGCTAGTTTTTTGATGGAAGACAATCTCTCTCATAAATTTACAAACATAATAACTGTAATCATTGTCGTTTGTTAGTTTTGGACACTAAAAAAACTTTGATCAATAGGATAATAAGTGAATTATTTTGATATGTGTTTGGATGGTGAAATATTATTATATATACCCTAATATTGGTCCATACGTAGTATTTTATCACCTCATTATGCTTAGCCCCTATCCTTATTCATTGTTTTAGACGATATTGATACACCACCATACGATAATAGAATCTTCAAAAATGATTATATAAATTTTATAACATGATGTTAAGACCTAAAACATAGGATTTAGTGTCTTACATATTCTCAAACATTATCATGGGTGGTCAGTTTTTTGGATATCCTTTCATTGATCCAGAAAATAAATCTTTTGAGTATCCATTTTCATCGCAATTAGCATCCAATGTTTCCTAAAAACAAAAAAAAAATATGTAATAAAAGAAGTGAAAATATAATTGATATGATTTTATTGTAGAGTTTTACCCCCATATGTTTGGTATTAGGAAGAGTCTATCATCCATAATCTTACTTTCAAATGTTTTCAATAATCCATTCACTATTTCATCCTTTTTTATGGCTCAAATTTCATTAGTTGTGTTGATGTAGTGTGAGGAATAACGAGTCCAAATTTTGGATCATGTAAAAATTCCTTCAACTATTTTTCATATATATTCCTGCCAGTAATATTAAATGTATTTAGCCATAATTATCACATTATATCAGCTTTTAGAAAATAAACTCATGAAAACATACTTTATATAAAAATTTACAACTATGACACCTAGCCAACTATATTCAAGGATCTCTTTTACATTTTCAGTAGCAACGAAATCCTGAATTTCCACTCTGTATATTTTCTTTTAAAAAAACTATATGACTACTACAATTTTTTAGCTTCGTATCCACATGAGTCTTCAATGTTAGTAAATGTGGATAGAGAACATGTGGTGTTATTGTTCTTTTAGTAGGTCTTTGTGATTGGTTGGTCGATCCTTTATATTCCTATGAGCCGATTTTTTTTTCAAACCCTTCCCTTTATCTGTCTATAATAAAATTCATTAGATCAGACATTTTTTCATTAATTTTGAAAGGTTTAGTTTGAAAAAAATGGTAAAAATACCTGTTTTTTCCACATGTACTCTTACATATTGTGACGTCCATACAATGAATGTCCCAATAGCCTTTTCTACCGTATGAATATCATCTTTATCAAGTGGAATAGGTAGCTCTACAATGTGCTCATGAGCTACAGTAATAATCACTTTTAGATGATCTTTTGGAAGTGGTCAATTATGCAGCTCATCCTCCGGGATTTTGATCACAATAGTCCCCACTACATGGTGATATGTAGGTGTTGAAAGATATAAATCATAGTACTTATCACCCTGTAGATGATTAGTACAGGAAAAGTATCAGTGTTTTTCAGATTAATGTTTCATGGGAACAATTATTAGAATATTGATTACCACGGCTAAGATAGCTCTTTGAGGGAAACAACTCACCTAAAAGTTTGTCTGTAAAGCCCCAGAATCTCAATTTTTTTATTATATGGGAATTTTAAGTGTCTGTGAAAATTGACGGCGCATGATTCTGAGGCCTGGTGTGCCCGGAATGAATTTATGAACTTTTTTCGGGTACGTTCAGTAAATGTGTGAGTGGGTTTTGTAAATTTTGAACCGATGCTCGGAATTGAAAACCAAGGACACCGTTGAACTCGAAATGATTTTATTTTCTTTAATAGACCTTCAACTCAACCATAGTAGGTTGAGGGTGGAAGTTAGTTATTCATATTTTCATGGAAGAATAGAAAATTTAAAATATTTAAAATTTTTATTTTTCTTTTAAACTTCTTTTGAATTCAATGGTGGGGACCACCTGAACCCTTCATTAATGTTGGGGAGGACACTTAAAATTCCTCAATAAATTTTTCCAACTCTCTAATTAATTAATAGTTCCATTTAATTGAGCCATTTAATTATTGTGCCAATGTATATTAATTGTATAAAACTATTTTAATTTAAGTTATAATTTCACCTCTTGGGTTTTGGGGGGTCGGAATCATTGGAAAAGGATGTTTTAGGAAGAGCCGCTTGAGGAAGAACAGTTCTCTCCAAGTAGGAACTGAAGAATGGGGGATCATCAAACAAGTGGCGTCATTGGAGGAGGTTTTCTTCGGGATTGACAAACGCCAATCTGTCTTCAACCGCGGATGACATCCAACGGAACTATGGAGTTAGGGGTGTTATTTTTAATTAATTTTGATAATTTTATTTTATTTTTAACCTCTCCCCATGAGTCGCGTCCTACTTCTCTAACGTGGAGGGTGAGGGCCAAACAAACATGGCCTGACCTCTCTGCAACCATTGTGGTTTTGATGTGATCTTCATGATGGAGGAGTACGGTGACCGGTGCTGGTGCTTGGAACCGGTGGGACATGGGAGCGGCAGAGGACACCGTGGCCATCCATGAAGACGGCGTCGGTACAACCACGCCGCCGGAGAAGGGTTGTTTCCCGTCATCCACGACGAAGCAAGGCCGGCGGCCAAACGCGCGAAGGGGAGGAGGTGTACGTCCGTGCCGACCGGAGGATAATAGTTGTGGCCTTGTCCCATGGAGGGAAGGGGATGGCATCTGGGGTTCCGCTGTTGATGGTGCGGTAGTCGACTACACCGTGCAGTAAAAAAGGGTTGGCCGACCGGCTGGCCGCGTGCCAACTGGGCCGCACCGCATGCCGACTGGGCTGCCCAGCCGGCCGGGTCGAACCCATGTCCATACCCTATTAGGGTGGAGTCGAACCAAACAAGGATGGTTTGGCCCATGTCGGGCTAGGCCGGGTCTGTCCAACGGGGTCGGACCGGACCCAGACGAACTTCAATACCTTTTCGATCTTTTGGACATATCATGAGCTACAGGTGTCTGTTTGATGAACCGTCTATGGCACCGGAAACGTTGGATCAAGAATCTCATTTTGGAAACACCAAATGAGTTTTTGATAATGTTGGAGTATAGCCGGGTTGGATCAAACACGAATCCAACTGGGCCCTCAAGACTAAAAGGATAATAAATTACATATCGGGCATCCAATTGACGCACCATCTATTGCATTGAGAATCCTTTTACATGGAGTTACTTTAGGATATGTCTTCATGGGACTTAATGGAAGATGGAGTATCGATATGTTTCTTGAGGATTATACCCTCCTATAATCAAGTGATCTTAGTGCGAGAACCATATAGAAGGTTGTAACCTAAGACAGGGATCCTATGTGGGTCTATGATTTGGGATCCTTTGTGGGTATATGTTTGAGAGTCTCACATAGATACTCTACAGAAATACACGTGGGAATACTCTATTATTCTACGTGGGTCTGCTATACAAGGAACCTACGTGGGTCTGTGCCTTGGGATCCTTTGTGGGTTTGATGATTTAAGATCATACGTGGGTTTGCTGACTTAGGATCCTACGTGGGTATTCCACTTAATAGAGTAAGATGATTCTGTAGATACATCTAATCATCTTTACTACCATACCTATGTTATACCTGGTAGGAGATGAATCTTTACCTTTGTGGTAATCTTCTTGTGTGGCGTACCTTTGTGGTACTTACCTTTGTGGTGATACCTTTGTGGTATTCTTCTGTGTGGCATGCCTTTGTAGTATGTACCTTCATGGTGATTCCTCTATGGTATTCTTCTGTGTGGTCTACCAATGTGGTACTTACCTTCGTGGTGGTAACCTTCGTGCTATTATTTCCTTCATCAAACATTTGTACTTAGGATAAGGGTTTGGGCCTTATGTTGAAATGGGTTTACATGGTAACTTATGTATATTTATGGCCATATACCTATGTAGGGTTGTAATTTTCATACATGCTTTATGGTTTATACTTTGTGGATTTTTGAGACATTTGAGGGTCTTGGTGTCCCTACTGAGTATTGTTATACTCTCCACTACACGGGCTATGGCTGCACCATGTTGTGTTTAGTGCAGATGAAAGATAGTGCTGACTAAGGATGAGGGTAGCAGGAATAGAGGTTGATCATAGGTGGACCATAGACAAGGTGTACCGCAAAGGTAGGCGTTCGAGATTTGTACCTACCCTTCAGGTAGGATCCTTGGAAAGTGTTCACAGGATCTATTCAGATTACATGTACCTTCCAGTTTTCTTGTACTTTCCAGTTGGGCATGTATTCTGGCCCCTTTCATTTACTATTAACACTCTTTTTTACTATTCAATTTACTCGTGTTTGTATCCTGATTTGTGCTTGGTTGCATGAGTTTATAGGTTATAAAGGAAATGCTTTCTCAGTTTTATGGAATATGCCTTCGGTGCTAGTCGCCAGCCCCTGTCCTATGGAAGGTGGGCTTGGGGTAGTCACGACATGGGCCCCAAGGGATGGGTAATGACAAATTTGTATCAGAGTAGTCGGTTCTACCAGAGAACAATAGACTCTAATATTTTAACAGCAATAGTGTTATGTTTTATGTGTGTGGATATCAGTTTAGGGAATCTAGTGTTGGTGAGGTGGCTGACGTATCCATACACTAGGACCATGACTTCTGATTTCTGACTCAGATCACAATAACACTGATTTCATGTGTGTTTCAAAAAGTTTTCTTTGTGATATTTTGATTCAGATCACCAGGTATAACTTATTGACCGTGGGGAACCTGATTCTTTTCAAGATGACTCCATGCATACATCCAACTAGGGTTATGGTTATAGTACGCGATGATATTCCACCGAGTGATGAGGCCTCGGTGCAAGGCCCTCTTTCAGTTAGGGAACCAGTGGAGGCACCAGCGGTACCATAACCTATTGGACATCGATTCTATCAGCCCCAGTAGCATAGAATGCATGCCACTTGAGTGCATTGCACATGTACCAGTTCCATAGGACACCCAGGTTCAGGGGAGAGATGGACCCATAGGTGGCTAAAGATTGGCTGGAGGCTGTGGTGTGATTCTTCCGACTGGTAGGGACATCAGCTGATCTCATGGTGATCCTCACTACCAATATTCTATAGGAAGTAGCAAGAAAATGGTAGAGCATGATTCTCCAGGTTCACGACGAGGTGACACTTCTCTAGGAAGACTTTGAGAGCCTATTTCAGGCTGAGTTTGTCCCAGCGACCCTTTGCGCAGTGTGCATTTAGGGGCTTCTTCATCTATAGCAGGGTAGTAGGATTGTGGCTTAGTACACAGCGAGGTTCACCGACCTCTCACTATACTCCACTAATATGGTTCGGGACACAGTCTTCAGGGCTCAGAATGTCGAGTAGGGACTCAAGTGGGATATCAGGGCTTTGATGATTTCTCTCAGAATCCCTATATAGGCAGTTGTGTTAGAGACATCCCTCTTACTGGAGAGTTTTCTTGATGAGACGTTACCAATAGCAAGACCCACCACCGGTCATCACATAGTGGAGTCTTCTGCAGCTGGTAGCAGACAGATGTCACATAGGTCCAAGAGGACCATACCTACAGGTGGACGACTGCAGGATTCAGGTTCAGTTGAGCGGGGCACCGGAGACAGAGCCAATCATCTGAGGAGTACGTAGTGTTACACAAGTGGCAGGTACAGTCACATGGCTCGTGACTGTCTGAACCGCCATACAAGTTATTACTAGATGGTCGAAGGGCCTCCCAGGTAGAGGCAAAGGTTTGACTAATGATCTCCTCATGGAGAAGGCAGACGTGGCATAGGAGCTGGTCGTGCAGCTGGCGGTGGGCAACGATTCAAGATGTTATCGCCACCACCCCCAGCTGGTCCACCCCAACCACATGGAGTAGGTGGACAGGGGAAAGCTCATCTCCAAGGAGCTGAGGCTTATGACCATGGCGCTCTAGATATGATATGAGGTACGATCTGTGTCTACTCTACCTTATCTTTAGTACTTATAGACACGGGTTCCAGTTATTCTTTTATTGCCACACCCCTCGTTCGGAGCTCGGAGATTCCGATGAATCCTTTGGCTTGATCCTTATGGAGGGAGACTCCTATGGGAGAGGATTTGACGATTACACACTACTACTGTTAGTGTGAACTTACTCTAGGAGGTGAGATCATATGCTTGGATCTCCTAGTTGTGGCGTCGAGGCATTACGACGTCATCTAGGGTATGGACTAGTTATCTACAGTCCATGCTTAGATTGACTGTATTGGGTGCAATGATTGGTGTGTCTGCATGTATGGGACATGTCTTACCTTCACCGGAGAGAAGGGTGACTCTGCAGCACAAGACGGACTTACCTGGAGGAGAGTTCTGTCGATCCCTCATCATTTGACTAGACCTAACCTCAGAGCGATTAATGTTGAGATTCCGAGTAATCCTGTAGTGGTGGACCAATACACAGACGTCTTCCCTGATGATGTTCAGGGTCTACCTTATCACATAGAGGTATACTTTTACATTGACTTGTACCACGGGATGGAACCAATATCTACACAGGCGTATTGGATGGATCTGCGGAGCTTTGTGAGATGAAGGTACAACTAGAGGAATTACAAGAGAAGGGGTTTATCTGACCTAGTGTTCCTCCTTGGGCAGCCCCGATTTTGTTCACCAAGGAGGAGGATGGGATCTTGAGATTTTTTTTGACTATCGGCGCCTAAAATAGGTGATCATGAAGAACAAATGCACACTTCTGAGGATTGAGGTCCTCTTTGATCAGCTGAAAGGAGCACGGTGGTTATCGAAGATAGACCTCAGTTTAGGCTATCACTAACTCAGAGTGCAAGATGAGGATGTGCATAAGACAGATTTCAGATGTCGGTATGACCATTATGAGTTTTTTATTATGTCGTTCAGAATTACTGATGGTTAGTAGTGTTCATGGGACTCATTAATAGGATCTTTTATCCATATGTTGATCACATTGTGGTGGTCTTCATTGATGACATTCTGCTCTACTCGGCTTCTGAGAAGGAGAATGCTTATCATTTACAGGTATTCATAGACACACACATAGAGAAACAGCTT
The DNA here is from genome assembly GCA_963277665.1 of Viscum album. Classification (NCBI taxonomy): domain Eukaryota; kingdom Viridiplantae; phylum Streptophyta; class Magnoliopsida; order Santalales; family Viscaceae; genus Viscum; species Viscum album. The sequence continues at coordinate 978,262,498 of OY728131.1, forward strand.
TATGGTAAGCTCTCGAAGTGCTAGTTCTGGATCTGAGAGGTTCGAATTCTAGTACAAGTCATCTCGGAGGCTGGAGTTGCGGTGGATCCAACGATGATTGAGGTGTTTCATGCTTGGTATTCACCTAGGAGTGTGAAGGAGGTACAAAGTTTCTTGGGTTTGGATGGTTGCTACTGGATTTTTGTTCCAGGTTTCTCTAGAGTTGCAGTACCTTTATCAGTGTTGATGAAGAAGGGTCAACCCTTCATGTGGTTGGAGAGATGGCAGTGGATTTTTTAGGAGCTGAGGCAGGAGATGACTAGTGCCCACATCTTTAGGATTATTGAGGAGGGAATTGGGTACATAGTCTACTACGACACATTAGGGACAAGGATTAGATGTTTCCTAATTTAGGAGAGAGAAGTTATCTCATATGGTTCTCAACAGCTTAGAAAAAATGAGCAGAACTGTGATACCCATGACTTGGAGTTAGCAGTAGTGGTCTTCGCTTTGAAGATGTGGCAACACTATTTGATGGGAAAATGTCGTACAGTCTACTCTGATTAAAATAATATCTTGTATATATTTTCTTAGAAGGACCTGAACCTGAGTAAGCGATGTTGGCTTGAGTTCCTCCAAAACTATGACTTCAAGATAGTCTATAATCTTGGGAATGGGAATGTTGTGGCAGATGCACTCCGTAGGAGATCTGGTATACAACTTCTTGGTGTGGTGATGGAGAAGTTGGATGCTATGTAGATATCTTTTATGAATCAAGATGTATCAGCTTATCTTCAGTCCCTTACAGTCACTCCCCCACTTCTTCAGTGAGTTAGGGAGGCGCAGCATGGGGACACTGGCTGTGAGGATTGACATGATCAGATATCAACAGGACAGGAACCTGATGAATTTTCTGAAGCTGGGGAGCACGTCATCCTCTATAGAGGATGTATCATGGTACTAGTGTCACATTGAAAGGATATATTGAGTTATTTCCACACATCCTCTCTATCGGTACATCCATGAGTGGTGAAGATGTACTGGGACCTCTGATAATAGCACTGATGGCCAGGAATGAAGAAAGCTGTAGCAAAGTCTGTCTCTCAGTGCCTCACTTCTCAGAAAGTGAAGACGGAGCATCAAGTACTAGTAGGAGTAGTTTAGACTTCAGAGGTACCAGAGTGGAAGTGGGAAGCAATATCCATAGACTTTGTGATAGGAATTCCAAGTACATCCTAGGGTCATGATTCTACCTGGGTGATTGTCGACCAACTCACCAAGTTGGCCCACTTCCTACCGATCAGAGAGCAGGGTTCAGTAGAGAGCTTGGGATGCCTCTATGTGTGGAAGATTGAGCAGATACATGGAGTACCCTCGACGATTGTATCCGATCATGATGCATGTTTCACTTCTCAACTATGGAAGGCATTGTAGGAGGCATTTGGGATGCATCTTTGTTTGACCACCACCTTTTATCCTCATACGGATGGCCAGAATGAGCGGGCCTTTCAGACCCTCGAGGACATGTTATGTTCTTGCATCCTTGACTTTGGTCGCAGTTGGGAGGATCACTTTCTCTTGTTGGAGTTTTCATACAAAAATAGCTATCACTCCGCCATTGGGATGGCGCCTTTCGAGGCATTGTATGACTGACCATGCAGATCATCTTTGTGCTGGACAGACCCTGGAGAGTCAGCACTCATGGGACCAGATATGGTATAGGATACCATAGAGAAAGTGTAGATCATCTAGGAGTGGACGAATTCTACATAGACCAGGAAATAAGTATTATTCTAATAGGAGATAGAGACCTCTTGAGTTCAAGGATGGTGACCACATCTTCCTATGGGTCTCACCTCGATGAGGTTTGCAGAGATTTTTCTGGTGTGAAAATTTATCTATAAGGTTCATCAGACCCTTTCAGGTCCTCAGTAGAGTTTTTGGGGTGGATTACCGCTTATATCTTCCACCTCAGTTGATACGGTTGCACGTCATTTTCCACATATCCTAGCTGAGGGGATATGTGCACGACCCATCTCATGTCATCGACCACAGCGATCTGTACAATGACGATGGGGAAACATTTATGAAGGATCCAATGGAGATTGAGGGTCTACAAAATTGGGTCCTTCTTTGGGTGGTCGATACCTATGGTATGTGTATGTTGGCAGCATGGGATCCTCCAAGAGAGCACATTGGAGTGGGGAGATCATATTTGTGCTCAGTACCCCTACTCGTTTTCCAAGTTTTTGTGATTTGGCTTTTAGGGATGAAAATCCTTGAGGTGGGGAGAATTTCATGACCTGGAATTTCAATGTATTTTTTTTAATATATGGGAATTTTACAAGTCCATGAAAATTGATGGCGCGTGATTCGGAGGCCCGGTGTGCTCGGAATGAATTTCTGAATATTTGTTTTTCGATGTTCAGTGAACGTGTGAGTGGGTTTTTGTAACTTTTGAAACAGTGCTCAGAATTGAAATCCAAGGACACTATTGAACATGGAGTACATATATTTTTTTAAAGAGACCTTCACCTCAATCGTAGTAGGTTAAGAGTGGAATTTATTTTTCGCTTTTTCGAGGAATACTATAAATATAAAAATATTTAACATTTTTATTTTTCATGTATTATACTTTTGAATACAATGGCGGGGACCACCCAAACCCCTCATTAATGTGGGGGAAGACCCTTCTAATTTACGAATTAATTGTGAAAACTCTCCAATTAATTAATAGTTCCATTTAATTGAGCCATTTAATTATTGTGCCAGTGTAAATTAATTGTATAAACCTATTTTAATTTAAGTTGGCATTTCACCTATTGGTTTGGGGGGGATCATTGGAAAAGGGTGTTCTTAGAGGATACTACTGAGGAAGAGCAGTTCTCACCAAGGAGTAACCGAAGAATAAAGGATAGTAAAATAAGCGGTGTCGTTGGAGGAGGGTTGCTTCTGGATCGACAAACGCCAATCAGTCTTCTATCGTGGATGATTTGTAATGGAACATTTTAGGTAGAGGTGTTATTTGGATTTACTTTACTTTATTTTATTTTACGTTAAACCTCTCCCCATGAGTCGCTAGCTATTTCTCTAATGTGGAAGTTTTGGGCCAAATGAACATGGCACGACCTCTCTGCTACTTTTGTGGTCCGGATGCGATCTTCGCGATGGAGGAGGAAGGCGACCGGTGCCAGCGATTGGTACCAGTTGGACATGGGAGCGGCGGCGAGCACTACGGTTGGCCGTGATGATGCTAGTGCTGTAACCGTGTCACCAATGAAGGTCTGTAACCCATCGGCCACAACAGAGCAAGGGTGACGGTCGACGGCTGCCGGCCGCGCGAATGGGTCGTAGCTCGCATCTGTGCCGCCTGACCGAGAAGACTCGCAGCCTTGTGCTAGGGTGGTGAGGGGAGGGCAGCCGGCTCACTGCCGGTAACCGGTGATGGTACGGTGCGTGACCGTGCTGCACCGACGAGATGTGCCACCCGACCGGCCGGCCGCATGCCGACCAAGCCGTCACACCGTAGGCCGCCCAATGCGGGCCTGGCCGGACTCTGTAGGCTAGGCCAAACCTAGGGACAGAACCGGGTTGGGCCTCTTCAACCCGAACAAGGTTGGTCTGGGCCAAGGCTTGGTCGAGTCATGTCGGTCTGACTAGGTCTGACCTGGCCTAGACCAACATCGACCCCTTTTCTCTCTTTCGACCATATCTTGAGCTAGGACTGTCCGATTGACGAACCGTCTATGGCGCCAAAAACCTTGGATCGAGACGGTCCTTTTGGTAAAACCCAACTGTCTTTTGGATAATGTTGGGGTATGGATGGGTTGGATCGAACACGAATCAAACCGGGCCCTCGGGACTAAAAGGCCAATAACTTACAGACCGAGCATCCTATTGATGCACCATTTGTTGCGTTGAGACCCGTTTTACATGGCGGTCCTTTGGGATACTTCATCCTGGGACATTGTGGAAGTTTTAGTATTGACATGTTGCTTGGGGAGAGGACCCTCCCGGAATCAAGCGAGCTCATTGTGAGAACCCTGTACCTAACTGTGACATGAGAAAGGATCTTATGTGGGTATGTGCATTTGGATATTTTGAGGGTTTGTGTTTTATATTATCGCATGGATCCTCTATATAAATCCATATAGGACTACTCTAGGATCCTATGTTGGTCTGCTTTACTAGAATCCTACGTGGGTCTGTGCATTTGGGATCCATTGTGGGTTGGATGATTTAGGATCCTACGTGGGTACGATGATTTAGGATCCCACGTGGGTCTGCCTCTTAATAGAGTAAGATGATGCAGTAGTTACATATAATCATCTTTACCACCATACCTATGTTATACATGGTGTGAGCGGAATAATTAACTTTGTTTTAATATTCTCTATGGAGTACCGTTGTGGAACATATCTTCATGTTGATACCTTTGTGGTATTCTTCTCTGTGGCATACCTTTGTGGTAATTACCTTCGTGGTGATACCTTTGTGGTATTCTTCAATGTGGTGTACCTATGTGTTATATACCTTCATGGTATTCTTTCCTTCATGGAACTGTTGTACTTTATCTAAGGGTTTGGGCCTTGTGTTGAGATGGGTTTACTTGATAACATAGGTATATGTATGCGCATATACGTATGTGCTGTTTCAATTTCTTACATGTTGTGTGGTTTATCCTTTTTGGATTCTGTGAGACCATTTAGGGTCTCGAGGTCCCTACTGAGTATTGTTATACTCATCCATGCACGGGATATGCCTGCACCTTGATGGGTTTTGTGCAGACAATGGACAATGCTGAGGAAGAGGGTACCAGTACTAGAGGTAGCTCAAAGGAGGACCTTAGACGATGAGTTCCACAAAGGCGACCGTTCGAGATTTGTACCTACCCTTCAGGTAAGATCCTTGGCAGGTGTTCACTAGATCTATTCTTTTTACTTGTACTTTCCATTTTTCTTGTGCTTTCCAGTTTGGCTTGTATTCTAGCCCCTTTCACTTACTGTACACACTGCTTTAGACTATTCAGTTTACTCGTGTTTGTATCTTGTTGTGTGCTTGGTTGCGTGAGTTTACAAGTTATACAGGTAATGCCTTCCCAGTTTTAGGGAATACGCCTTTGGTGCTAGTCCCTAGCCCCTGGCCTATGGAAGGCAGGATGGGGGTAGTCACGGCATGGGCCTCGAGGGATGGATCTTGACATGGTGGGGGTGGGCAGTGTCTTTACGTGCTGGTTGTTCCTGAGTTGTGTCTTATCCTTGCTTCCCACCCATAAAAGTTGCTAGAAACTCTCCCTACCATTGAAATCGTTCTTCAAGAGTTTCTAGTCTTTCTCTCATTTGTTTGACTTCTTCATCTCTATCATCTGATTTTTTTTCTCAGAATATACTCAGGGTGTCACCCCAAACCTCATACCTCTGACAAGACCGTATTGTTCTGGCCTCTTCAAAGCTGTCGTTAATAAGTTTGCATCTGCTATAGGAGTAGCTGATTCTCTAACTATCGGATATAGAAAAATAAGTAATTATTATTATTTAATATCAATTTAAAACTAAACTTTTTATCATGTCATACTTACACATATTTCCCACCATTTTTGTGTGTTTTCATCTACTAGTTTCCCTTCTTTATTCACATGTACCTCCTTCCATAGCACATGACATGGGATGGAAGTGTCTTTCTCTTTAGACTCATCAATAAACATATAAATATAGAAAGATAATTATTTTTTTTTCTTGGCACCTAACAATATTACATTAAATTTAAAATAAGTACCATTTTATTTTCTAGTGAGGTGTACCCCATCCTTTTTTTACAATAGATGTATGTTGATTTTGATGCACATTTTTTATTTTCAGTACTCAGTTGTTGTTTCATAAATAAAATATTTACAATCAAAGTGATGAATACATGTATGATACAACAACGTATAATCACCCACAATGTACCTGAATATTCTCATCCCCACTGTGGCCAATAAATGCCTCCCATGCTTCTTGGGATATCATGTGGTCATATACAAGGGGTGGGTGTGGGTTTATTTTACCTTTGGAATCATTCTGGTGACATTTTTTTAAAATAGTGGGAAATCCTAGATGAATCCTTCCTGCAAGACTTTGTACACTATTATTGTGTGAATAATCTTCTATAAATGTAATCTACAATAGATTGAGAAGTGTAAGACACTATTTCTTTATTTTATTTTCTAGTAAATTAAAGAAATAATATCATAATGTTACATTAATTTCTTCTCAGATCACAGCGTTCATCCCGAACACAACATGGTGCCATGAATCTATGTCAATATGTACGTGTTGCTTAGTGAAAATTACAAGGTAACTAATAAACATAGCCTTGTTGGCATTCACATGTTGGCCTCGTTCATTGCATCCGACATCAAATTTGATGCCTTTGTTTTTCGCCATAAGAACTTTGGATAACACTGTCAAACTACGGGGCACTAGTGTTTTTTGGGACGTCATTCCTTCATCCCTGACCATTTCATTGTTATCAACATCATCTATATGTTAATCTAAAATGGTAGTAATGGCATGTGCTGGTGGATGTTGGACCCCAACACTTGGATCATCAACATATTCAGAAACTTGTTGTTTCTCTGCACTGTGATCAGCAGCAGCAGCTTGAGAGACTTGTTCAGCCTCAACGTTAGGAGAACCAAAATGTGCAGAATTCATTATCGGCAAAAGTGGTTGAAAAATTAATTTAGATTACATATATTCTGAAATGATATGATAATAAAATGAGATAAAAATATCTATATTACAAACAAAATATTACTTATTTATTGAACCTCTTTATTTATTTCAAAGGATGAAGGGATTTCACACTACTATAGATTATCCAAATCCATTCATTGTGGTCTCCTCTAATAGTAAAACGTCATCTACATTGGGACCACTCTGAAAGGATTGTCACATACCACTGAAATGATCACACTCAACTAAATTTTCATCAGACCCTTAAATATTTTTGGATGATAACATAACAATCGACCACTTTCATTTTGCGGGATCTGGAACATAAAATACTTGTAATGCTTTTGATGACATTACTAACTATTCTTCTTTGTACCCTTCTTTACTGAAATCAACTTTCACAATTCCAAATACATCTGTTTTAACACCACTATTGTTATAAACCCATTTTCCTTGGACAATGTGCAATTGAAATGTCATATAATCCCACTCCAATATATTTTTGATAATTCCAAAGTATGACATATTCACATAAATTTGATTTTTGTCCTTACTACCAGAAACATGCATTGCTTCAGCCACTAGTGTAACTCCACTATTTCACATGGTACTATCTTGATCATGTTCATCTATATAGAATGTATAACTATTAATTACATAACCATTATAATATAACGAATACACACCTAGCCTGGCAGCTAGCCATCAAAGTCATTCTGAAATAGAATTCCAATTTTCAGCTAAATCCATAAAAATATGGTCTTGAAACCATCCTATAAACTCGTGATTATGTGTATTTGATATACAATTTTCTTCCCTTGATGGATTAAATAGCCTAAGAATTTCATTGTACGTTTCAATATATGGAGAAACCTCCCAACAGTTATGCAAAACATAAAGGTCATCCTGCTCCCGATCTGTAATATTGGCTGTCACAACATCTCTACCAGAAATTCCTTCACCCTCAATGCTTCATGTGTGGAGAGATTTCTGGAGACCAATGATTTCCACATCAAATAATTATTCAGTATAGAATTTAATGGCATCCTCAAAAATATATCACTCTGTAATACAACCCTTTAGCCGTCTTCTATTTTTGACATTCCCTTTCAAAATCATCATATATCGTTCTCTAGGGTACATCCATCTATAGGGTATAGGACCACATAGTCGAATCTCTCTCACCAAGTGAAGCATCAAATGAACAATCATATCAAATAATGATGGCGGAAAAAACATTTCTAATTCACATAATATAATGACAATTTCTCTTTCCATAACTGGAAATTTCGTCGGGTCTAAAACATTGATTCATATTTCTTTCAAAAAGAAACAATGTTTGGTTAACATATGATGATCATTCTTGGAAAAAATGCAACGTAAAGCTATAGGAATCAAATCCAGCATCGAAACATGGTATTCATGTGATTTAAAACCTTTTAACTTCAAATAATTCATTGATAAAATGTTCTTGATATTTTATGAATACCCCTATGGAACCTTTACATGATTGAAGAAGTTGCAAAACCGATATCTCTCCTCCCTGGAAAGAGTGTATGCAGCTGGAGGAAGAATCATTCTATTTTCAGCCTTCATGGGAGCCAACTCTTCTCATAATCTCATGTCAACCATGTCCAACCTTGCCTTAATTCCATCCTTTGTTTTGTCAGGGGCATTTAGAAACGTTTTTATAACAATGTAAAACAAATTTTTCTCACATGCATCACATCAAGAAAATGTCTGACGTACAGATAATTCTAGCTTGGTAATTCAAAAAAAACTGATCTCCTTTTCCAGCCAATTTTTTTATGTTTTTTCGAAAATGGTTTACCAAAAAATAGTGTTCACATCTTTTACTTTCTCAAACTTCTAATCACATGTTAGTGGAGACAGTGTTGTGCATTGTTCTGAACTTCCATTGAATGATGTCGTCCAAGATCAAAACTTATTCCGACGAGGTAGAAATATACAATGTCCTAGAAACATAGATTTTGTTGAATGTTTCAACCTAAAAGATTATGTATCTTCTTCATACATGGGACACCCTTGAGTTCATTTAATGCTATAGCATGAAAATTTTCCATAAGAAGGGAAATCATTTATCATCCCATACAACATCACTCTCAATGTGAAGTATTAAATTTTATAAGCATCATACCACATAATACCTGAGTCCCACAATAACTTCCAATCCTTGATCAAAGGATCTAAATAAACATCAATATAATTACCTGGTTGTTTTGGTCCTAATATAATCACAAATTACATGATGAATTTTCATTTCATGCATAACGAATGTGGCATGTTATAATTAACCATCATAAAAGGCCATGTACTATGTGTGATGGTTTGAAAACAAAATGGATCCACTCCATCTATAGATAACGCAAGATGATGATTTCTTGGCTCATTTCCAAATTCTGGATACTCATGATCAATTCTCTTCCATTGATGAGAGTTGGCCTGGTGATGTAATTTCCCAAATTTATTGATTTTCTCTGCCTTCCATGACAATTGTCTTATAGTTTCATCAATTCCGCATAGATGCCTAAACCTTGGAATTATTGGAAAGTATCATAGAACTTTCATGGGATTGGATTCATCTTTCTTGTTTCAGGAAGCACCACACTATCGACATTCTGTGCATGATTTGTTCTCCTTGCAAAACAACATACATTATTTCGAGTAGGCATGTATTCATTCAGAAATCATACCCATCGAGCATAGAATTACTTTAGCTTTATATGTCTGGCTTGGAAGAACATTATCATACGAGATAATGTCATTCAAGAGAGAAAGTAGTTCCATAAAACTGACATCACTCCATCTGTTGCTTGCTTTCAATTTATACAACTTCAGTACAGCTGAAAATGCTATATATTTAGTGCAACCAACATACAATGCCATCTTGGCACAACTCTTTAACTTCTCAAACAATTATGGGAAATCAAAATGTTAATCTTCAAAGGACCTTGTCATTTCCTCAATACGATCTTCATCATCATTGACATATATAATTACATCCTCTATATAGTCTTCTTCATTATCCATATTTTTAATCATTGATGATCCATAAAATGCAGTTTTATCCAAGATAGTAGCTACATTCCATTTTTCTCCGTGATTATTCAATCATTCATAACTCTGATCTATTTCATGACATATCAAATGTTCTTCAAACTCCTCTGAAGTAATTAGTCTAGAATAACAACAATGTGAACACGTAAAAAAGATTTGAGAAGGATTATTTACATGATCCTTTACAAACTTGATGAACTCTTTCACTCTATTTTCATAATCTATTGTCAAATGATTAGAATCCATCAAATCTTTATTCATCTCTATCCTTTTTTAATCTCAAATATTAGTATTTTGATTCAAATACAGAAAACAATAATTCCAAATACAGTAGAAGAGAACAACTTCCTTATATAAATAGATATTAATAGAGCCTAACCATTTCCATTAAATATTTGAAAATAAAAAAAAACTAAACAACCTTTTAACCACCCCTACCAACCACCTCATTCATAATAAAATAATAACATTAAACAGCCTAAAACTAGTGACCAAACTCAAATAAAATGAAAACAAGGATACAATTTTGATGTGAAATCTAATATAGTAGATACATTTCCAAACATGAAGGGGTTTTGGGGGAGATAAATAACCTAGGTTTATCCAAAATTACTATAAAATATCATAGGTTTTGTTTCCCAAATTAACATAAAAAATAGAAAATTAAGGTTAGTGAACCTAAATTCTATCATGAAAATTTAAAGGATAAGAAATAACTCTACCACACCTTCCCCAAACATGTACCTAGAACCACAATCAAAGCCTCTATGAGATATTATTGCTTGGAACAAACCTTTCCATTTCACACTAGTTCACTAAAAACCAGAATTTATATGACACATTAGCACATAAAAAGGGCCTCAAACACACAATTAAAAGGGCCCCATCTCCAAAACCTATATACTAACCACTTAAGGAGTCACTAACTTAACCACATGTTTTTGGATCACCTCATAAGAACACATCTCAATGGGGGAATTTTTCATATTCCTTACAAGTCCAAATTCATACCTAACATCACTAACAAGGGGCTCTACCAATTCCAACCACATACCTAGAAAATAAATGAAAAAATTAGGAAAAATTGTTTCTTGTACCTATTTATAATAGTACTACAAGAAAAGTATAACAAACATAGATCATACCTCCAAACACTCCTAGAGCCTCCTGGTAAAAAGACTCTAGTGACTACAACTATCCAAGACTCTAACTAATAACCTCCCAATATAGGGGTGGTCTACATAGGGGTTGTATTAGTAAAATCAAACCAAAGTTCCTTCCACCTTAGCATGCTCCCCGATCTCCTTCATCACTTTAGTGATGTATAGACCTCCTTTCTCCAGTTCCTTCCTCTGCCTAGGCTATTTGTCAACTGCCTCTCTGACTGTAGCATGAATGTTAAGAAAATAGAATTTGATATGTCTATCCCATCACAATCATATTAAATTCCTTGGAGTAATGGTCTATCCTTGAGGTACCTATAAATGGAAGTACCTCTAGAGATGAGACTTGCATCACATAACTACTGTTGGTGGGTGATGCTAACCCTACATCCCAGAAGATCACTGCATTATAAAATTATGATATGAACTCAAACCATAGGCATAATCATAGAGAAATAATATAGCCATCTAAAGCATAGTATTGCATGTTGAATTCCCCCAAACCACTAGAGGTAGCTCTATGAATTGAACTACATAAATTAATGGATTTAATAAAAAGAGCTGAGATGCGATCCAAAAAAAATAGAAAATATTGTGTAACCTACATAGAAAGAGGGGACAAAATTTAATTCACCGTTGGTATACAACTCAGTATTTGTATCCCAAACTAATCTATACCTTATCCTAGTCCAAAAAAGACTCTATGAAAATTTCCATTGTCTATATAATACATGAAATATATGGGAATATACCTTATAGGGATGAGTATAACAACACCCAATAGGACACCCCAAAAACACCATACATAAAGCATCAAGAGTATTCATGTAACTAAACACTGGTATTCCAAACAAGATATGAGACATAATGATAACCAAGGATATCCCAAATATACTAAAAATAGACTCTAAGTCAAAAAAATGTCTCAACCACTTCTAGTTGTAGATCCACTCATGGTTTTGATAGTTACACTCCTCTTAGAGGAAATGATACCCATGCTATAATTCCAATGACGACACTCATCCTAGAGGTCACACCAATTCGGTCGAGCCATGAAATATCACATAGGAATCTAAGAGTGTTCCCTCAAGATATACACTTCATCAGACTAATACCCCATCAGAAATATCATCTCATGATATAAATATAGGGGGTCAACACCCAAGACTTGATGGGGGGATACTATATTCCATTACAATAATCCTCCATGATAGGGGATAGTCACTTGTGTAAGTGTTGCTCAGGCCAATTCAATAAACCCAACATAGGGAAAACATGTCAGAAATAAGGTTTTCTTTCGGACTCTCGTGGGGATACAAGCTCTAGGTCTCTATGTGACCTATGTTCCATTGCTCCAGATCATATTCTATACTAACCCCCATAAAATTGAACTACGACCACTCACTATATAATATGTATATTGAAAAATGAGAGGGTTCATCTGAGATACACGCTCCATCAGACTAACACACCTTCTGAAAGATCAGATATCTATACAAAGATAGGGGGTTAATTCATATGGTTTGCTGGGGGACAATAGATCCTTCATGAAACATCCTCTAATATAGGGGATCAATGCCCATGTAAGTATTGGTGATTCAAATTCTACAAACCCAATATAGGGACAACCTGAATGAAATGCGGATTGCTCTGGGTCCCTTGAGTTGATACATGTTCCAAGCCGCTAAGGGGTATGATTTCCAATGAACAAGCCCTAATTCCATAATAACCCACACATAAGTGGACTAAGACACCTCAATCAAGAATAATAGAACTCGCTAACACTACCCTGATCATTATGAAGATATAGGGGGGGTTAACATACTTGTATGAGGTCATGAAGCTACATCAAGCCCTCATAAGAATGGACCAAGGGAACACAATCCACCAATACTAGTCCATGGATGCTCAAAAATATCACAAAAAAACTGAAATAAAAGGAAATAGATCTCAAAACTCTCCTCAAAGGACGAAATGATGTGTCCTTAGGGGTATACGGTGTGTCTAAAAAGTCTAACGATGCCCATGTCTCATTTTCACATGGAGTGATCCGTGATTATAACTATGGAATGTGCAATGACCATTTGAAAATTATTCATTGAATCTATGGCCAAATGAGAATTAAAACAATGAAAACATATAGATAAGGGAGATACATAACCAAAAATAAAACTAAAAGGAGATGTGAGAGACTTACCTAGAGTAGTTCGCACCCACGATGGAGGGAGGGAAGATGTGTCGAGCGATCAAGGAGCCTTCTGTGCTATGTTGGGAGGGGAATGTGTGACCGCCAGAGGGGGAGGTGCATGGTTGGAATCACCAACCATTGAGAAATGGAGGAGTAGGGTTATCATGTAGTAGGGTACAATAGGGTGGAGGAGATGTAGGGTTCGTAGGGAGGGGGATTTGCGGAAGGGGTTCAAGGGGGAGGATATGGAGTAGGGCTAGCGGCGAAGTAGGGCTAGCGGTAGAGGTTTGACAAAGAGAAGATCTGGGGGAGGGGAGTTGTCACATGGGTACAGTACCACAAGAGCTTGAGGGTGTGGTAAGCAGAGGATATTTTGCACCCGATTTTATAAAATGGGACTATTGTTTTATCAGTGCTAGAAAAGCCCAGATAAAGGGATCCTTTATCAGCACTTTTAATTAGCACTGATAAAGATTTACCTTTATAAGCTCTTTTAATTACCACTGATAATGATTTACCTTTATCAAAACTTTTTTCTTAGCGCTGATAAAAGGTGGTGCTTCCCTTGCCCATTTTTGTAGTACTGTAATATGAATTTCAAATAAGTATAATGTTTTTTTGAAACTAATAAACTATTTTTAAATTTTTGGTATGAATCTTTATATATTATACTAATGTATTAAAGTTACAATCGAGTCCATGCTATTATAGATGGGGTTATTATATTAGTATTAGATTAAGTTTAGTAGAAACCATGTGAACTAGATTTAGGAAATCACATATTGGGGAATATAACTCAATGATTAACTTTGAGGATATGTAAAATAATAAGATAACATCATATAGATCTGGAAATTAAAATGAATAACCTAGGTTAATCATTTTAATTCATATACTAAGAAGCTTTCATGATTTAGTCATTCAATAAATTATTCTATAGGATTATGTGATTTTCCACTATGATTACTGTTCCCCAAACTATGATTTTTTATTTACGTTAATGGATGGAACGAGAATGTACTAGATTATTGTTAAATTTTCTATCAATTTTTTACAAGAAAAAAAATGGGATAATGACTGGAGTAAATAATTTTTTGATTATACCTAACATGTTATCATGATATATTACTAATTTTTTTACCTTAACCAACTCTCAAATCTACCAAATAAGAGAATTATGGATTTCACTTAGAGATCAGGTTTGGAGACCATAGAGAAAAGAATATTTAAATCACTTTAGGTCAAGAATATAATTAGAAACACCAAATTGAAAGTATTAGATGAATGGAAAAATATTTTGGGTTTGTAAAAAGACATAAATCAAGTAATTTTCAATGAAAATTGAAAATTTTCCTTTATAAAATTGATTAGAAATATTGTATCATTAAAGAAAAATAAATGGTTTAATGTGGAATTTATGTGAATTATGTAAATAGATATATTATGGTGAAATATTATGATATAAATTATAAATAATGTATGAATAATGGTTATATTTCTGGTCATAAAGAGATAAAAATTACATATGAAATGAAAGAGGTATTAAGGAATATGATTTTGATTCCTTGATAATAGTTTAAGATTGTAGTGAAATAATTAATGTGCATATGTATTTGTATCTGATAAATACTTTCTAAAAGTATTTAATTGATGATACTCCTGAAATGTTTATGGATTCTTATATAATTCTATTTCATAAAGGATTTGAATGAATGTGTCAAATGGTACCAAGAAAATGATTACCCACAAGTTGAATGTTTTTGAAAACCTTAGATTGAAGGAAATGTAACACTTAATTTTTTCTTGATGTTGAGATAATAATGATAAATAAATTTTAATGGAATGTTATTGGTGACCTGGAACTTTGATAGTTTATTTATAGTTTATGTTATCTTTGTTGGGTTACTACATGTATGGATTTATGGAATCAATTTAACAGTATAATATTTTATTTAGGGAAGTATTCATTTTTTCATTATAGATATAATGTGATAATGGCATTAATATTATTCATATGTGACATTAAGAGTTACATTATATTGTTTGGGCAATATAATGGTATTCTAATTTTTGAAATTTAGTAACCTTCTAAATTTTTAGTATTTTTATTTGGACAGAGCCATTTTGGATGAGTTTTATTATTAAATAATTATGAAATCGATTATGTTTAATATTGGATTATATTATCTGAGGTTCAAGAATGATATATCATATTAGCTAAACTATTCTAAATATTTTTTAGTAAATATTTTTAGGATGAAATAATCCATTTTTATATTATGATTCATTACAAGTGCTTCAGGGATAAAAATTCATCTTGAATATCCATATCATGGTGTAATAAATGAAGTGAATATAAATAGAATCATAGCCAAAGGATTATATTATACTTATGAAATGAAATTAAATCAATTAATTTAGTTTTATTAAGATATTTATCTACATAGTAAAACCATTCCTCAAATCTAGAAATGATATTAATGAATAAAAATAATATTTGTTTGATTTTCTTTTTAAAAAATAAATAGTTTTTAACAAATCATAGACTTAATATTTTTAGGTTAAAATTATCATGATAATGTTTTCTATCAATCTCAATTATTCCTTGATAGTTATTTTTCTAATATATGTAAATTATTTCTCATCTAACTAATATGATCCTATTAGGAAACCCAGTTAATGGTGACATTCTCATTTCCCTTTCCTTTTTGTAAGAATATTTTTTATTAACACTTTATATGATGTGGGATTTCTAAAAGGTTATATTCAATTCCCTAACCCAAGATTACCAATTACATATATCAATTTATAAGATTAAATTTATTGAACGAGGGTAGAATTAAACACTCTAGAATTTTAAAAGAACACTATGTTTGATAGTTTATGGTTCATGAAACACAAAGCTTAAACGAACTCCTATGTATTATTATTTTCACATGATCCTTATAAACTATCTACTAAAGTTGAGGGTGTGGATAGGATTAACTATGTTATAAAATATATATTTATTTAATTTTATAATAAATTATTTATTCTTGGGAAATAATAAATTTTTTAGTAAAGTCATTTTATTTTTCAAAACATAATTATTAGTCAAAAAAATTTATTTCATTATATGATAAAATAAATGTAATAAATTATGATAATTTAAAAAAAATTGGAAAAAATAATCATCATTTTTTGACACATAATTTTATAATTATCATAGGGTAATTTTTGGTAATTTTTTAGAAAAGATTATTTTTTGCTTCAAAAGATAAAATATAGTTTTTTTTCAAATACCATAAATTTGATGACATAATTATTATATGGTAATTATTAACAAAAATTTAACCATTATTCATGGTAAAAATTTATCTATTGAATGAAATAAAAATAAGTTGTTACATTTAGAAACACATGCTCATCATTTTTTAAAACACCGATTTTAACCTTAAAAACTGGTTTTTATGTTATAAACCTAACATATTTGGAATTTTTTTATAAATTTTATAAATTGAATAAATTAAAATGGTTTATATATTGAGAATTATATGTTAAAAATTAGGTATTATTGTTGATTTAAATAATTTATATAACAAATTCGTCATTATAATAAAAGAGCTACTATAATATATGTAAAATAATGTATCATGTTAAATTTAAAAGGTAAAAGATTAAAAAACCAAAAAACTACCACATTAAATGAGTTGTTGATTTATTTAACAACTATTACCAGAATATAAAATATCAATTATCAACCAAATTCATTATAATAAATTCCCCCCAAATGTGGTTATCTTTAGATAAAAATCTATAATTATTTTATCACATAAATCCACCCCTCCTCATGTATAAAAACCAAACCCACCACCTCTTCACCTAACACATTTTAAGAACTAAATATTTTCAAAATATATTCAAACCCCTCTCCTCCCCACTCTTGTCACAACAAATTTATTTGGGTATCAGCAAGAGACCAATTTTTAGCCACTTAATGGGTCCTTCAAGGATGTGATATTCAAGTGGTGACACTCTCAAACTACCACATTTTAATTTTTTTTTCTTCTTCTATATTAAACTCCCCACATTAGTACATCAATATAAATAACTCTAGTATCATTTATATAAAATAATTTTATATTTTTATTGTAATATATTTTATCTATCCCTTTTATCATCTCCTAATATTCAATTAAATGAATTAATTTCTCAAATTATGGAAGATAACTGTCTTCATGGATACCAAGTTTTCTTTTTTTCCATTACCACATTCAAGTCCAATAATAAAACTATTATCATTATTAAATAATATTTTAATATTTAAATTATGTATTTTTTAATGTTCTAATAAATAAATATAGACATAATATTAAATAAAAATAAACTAGTTTGAGATGGTTAGAGAAACCAAAAACTTTATCTAAACATTTATCATTGATGATTTATGAAATGAATCCAAATTTTTCCTAAAAATGTTATATTGTACCATTTAAAATTCTATATGTTCATTAATACCATATTATTTATATTCTATAATTTTATTCCCATAATACATGAACTTTTATAATTATACACAATTGAACTGACCATGTGACCATGAAATGAATGTTCATGGAACGATGATATTGAACCTTATAACTCATAAAAATGACCATACAAGAATTTAATAAAAAAATAATAAATAAAATAAAATTTTAATTGGTTCTGATTTAATCAATTTATAAATATAATTTTATTTTTAAACACATTAAGTGAATGTTGAAAATTCATTTGGACGTGAGGTAATGAGTTTCTTAACTCAATTTCCATTAAATTTTACACATTTATACTTCATTTATTATGATATGATATGATATTGTATGAAATTATTTTTTATTATATTTAATTTTATTTCCAGTTATTTTAGGTGGATTTATAGTCAATCCACATAATCGATTCATTTTATTAATTATCACTTCAATGATTTTATCATTGTAATGTATTTCATTTAAATTCTTCTTCTTTCATGGATATTTTTATGTGATGCCAATATAATAATTTATAAGGCTTATATAATGAAAATTTGAGATGTTTTATTCTGAATTTATTTATTATCATGATAATTAATGATTTTTTAAATTTTATTATTCCATACGGAGTATTATTCATTTAATTACAAAGATGTAATGTTTTATTTCTCAATATCATCATCATTCAGGGTTGTTTGTGTTTATGTATCCCATATGGAATATTTCTCTTACATGTTCATGTTTTATAAAAATGGTTTCAAAAAGGGATTCACTGTTATCATACATTCTTTTAGATTCATTTTTCTATGATTGATTTTTTACAAAATGTTTTGAAATGATATTTTTTTCAAACGATGTTTTAAGAGTATTTTCCTAAAAACATATAATGAAATGTGTTTTAACTTATTCGCCATGAGTTTCCATTACCAAAATCATGAAAACTTAATTCATTCAATATTACATTCATTTTTAAAATATTATTTTTAAAGAAAATATTTTCTTTTATAATTTCAGAGAATTTAAAAAATAAATTATTTTCAATGTGAAAAGGAGTATTTTCCTCAAAAAAATTAATTGTCTCGTTTAATGATTTTTCATCTATGTCAATATCCATTTTAGAATTTTATTATTCGTTTTGTATGATATATTATGATATTATATCCCATGTTTTATCAAATGGGTTATGATCATTTTGATTTGGGATATACTATTATGATATCATTCACCAAAGTAATCTGAATAATTTAAAATTATTTTTATTAATTGCAAAAAATATTAACATTTCACATTATAGTTCGAATAAAAATGTTTATTTTTTATATGTTTCATGAATCATATGAGTAATGAATTGTACTTATTAGGTGATAAGAATGGACCATTATAGCCCCTTAGTACATCATTATGTCTCATTGTAAAACTAGTTAAGCTATTTGTTAATGTCTTACCCATTAAAGTATAGAGTCTTGGTGGAATCCTTTAGGGTATGTTTAAAATCTCTGGAATTATTCCTTCCCAAATTATCAAAATATTTATGTTATTTATTGATTATTTATGATATCCATTGTTAATTTTTAGCTCATTTTATTATGTAATTTTTTGACTAAAATGTATTCATGTTATACTATGCTCAATTTTTTATTTAACGACATGTGTTTTTGTTATTTACAATTTCATAATTATTTAGGATTATTTATAATAGCTTCAGATATATGTATTCCCTTACCGATCATTTGATAGTACCCATTTTTATGTTTTATTTTTTACTCTTGATGACCAGAATTTAATTATGATTGAGATGTTGGGTTAAGCTATGAGAATAATGGTGTTATAAATTGATTCATAATTTTGTATTTTATAATATGAAATGAAATGTAAATTTCATGATTTTTTCTACCATTAAAAACTACAAAAAAATTTGGTTCTTAGGGATGTGATTCCTTGTATATTCGGCTTATATAAAAATTTAACCACCTAATCTAGGCTACTAGAGTCAGGTTCATTACACTGGAGCTACACTCCATTCATTGGACCATTGTTTAGGCACACCCATCATAACATGTTCTTGATTATGAATTCCAAAAAAACAAAATCAATCATGTTAAATAAACATAATAATTACTCATGGATAGAAAATGGTTTGAATAATCTTTCCTTATGTCATAATCAATGGAAATTTTCTAATGAAATAATTTGAGAGATAAAACTAAGGAATCTAGTTACACATTAAAGTAAATGATAATTATATAGTTATATATTTTATTTACATATATAAAAAATTTATAGTCAATCTATAACATCATAGGCTATCTTCAGTGCTAAAAATGCTTTTAAATTTTTATAAACAGTTTTTCTTGAGGAAAATACAATTTTAAATTTTAATATACTTATTCAAATATATATTTTTTTAAAAATAATAGAGAATTTATTTCTTTAAGGATCCATGCAAACGTATAGCGTAATCTCAAAATAATTGAGTTTTCATGAAGGTTGAAATATTAATTTAATGTCTAGTATGTGGAAATAAATATTATTTTCACATTTTCAATATAATTTCATAATATATGTGGTTCAGAACGTGACAAGATTATTCCTTTTAAAAAATTAAAAATTATTCGGTATTTAAATATTTAGTTATTTAATCATTGGATAATATTAAAAATATTCTTTAAAACATTTTAAGGAAAATGTAGATATGGATAAAAATTAATTTTCGATCGAAAAGAGAAATAAAGAAGTATTTTCTTAAAAACATTTTCTCAATCATTTTAGGTACTGAAGGTTGGAAAATGGTACTACTACATGAATCTTTGTAAATAACCATGGGAGAAAAAATGAAATGGTTTTAATAAAAAATGATAAAATAATTTCCTTGAATTCAAATTCACGCATAAACAGTCCTGAATAATGTTGATTTTGTGAAATAACACCTTACCTCATTTGTAAATTTTGGAATCCTAACCCACATGAAATAAATAACATCAATTGAAAAAATAAATACCACTAAAGATAAATAGTTTTATAATATAAAATTGAAAAGGTGTATTATATACACCACTAAAAATAAATAAGTGGCGAATATGTAATATGTATCACATAAATAATTTTTAGTTGAAAATCCCTTATAAATATCATTTCATTGAAGTGAGATTTATTTAAGGGAGATATTAGGTGGGTAAAATTCATTTCCACATATAAAGGAGGAAATATAAGATAAAATAATAAGTGGTCATTACACATATAATCTTGTCATATCAAATACATATAATATGTAATGTTAATCAATGAAATAATGTGAGTTATTAAATCCATTTCCTCAAGTTCATTTCATTACGTAAATATGTTATCATCCTAAGTAATAAACTTATGATAATTTTTTAGCTACTTGAAGAACATTTTCAATTTTATTACTCCTTTTATTTTATTTATCACCACGTCATAAAAATTTACTTAATAAATTGACTACATGTTGGATGTTTTGACACTATTTGGTTCATCTGTATAAAATAACATCAATAGGTTGACTATGGTAAATGAATTAATTATTACATAATGTCTGGAATAATAATAAAAACAAATTAGTTATCATTTTTATATATCAATTATAAATTTATAAAAAATCATGGATTGTAGTTATATAATGCTTCGGAACTCTCTTTTCCATTACTCATTGAAAATAATTTCTTCGAAGTATTCTGGGAGTTCTAGGGGACTTATTTCATAACATAAAATGTTTTTAATGTTCTCCAATGATGACTCCATGCATTGACTCCCATTGGTGTCTCATCAAATGGTGAAAAGTAGAATTTTAGCGTGTCTAATAGTGACTTGATGAATGGTGATTCACCGAATGGTGTCTCATCAAACTTTATCTCATGAGTCATTCCTCGCTGAACGGTGACTCTCCAAATGGTAGCTAAGTAAATGGTGATTCACTGGAAGGTAATTCACTGAATTGTTTCTCACCGAACATTTACTCACCAAATTGTGACTTGATGAATGGAAGATCACTAAATGGTCACTTTTCCCCTGGTGACTTTCAAAATAGTATCCCACAAAATGTTTACTCATCGAACGGTATCTCATTGAATGGTGACTCTCCAAACAGTGACTCGCTAAATGGAAGCTCACTGAACAGTGACTCTCTTGTAGTTCCTCGCTGAGTATTACCTCACATAACACTGACTCGTGAATTGTGAATCATGATTTGTTCCTCATCGAGTAGTGATTCATCCAATAGTGACTTAATTAATGGTGACTTAGGAGTGATGATTTAGTAATGGGGATACTTTCCCAAAAGTTTTTCAAATTTCTATAATTTTCTAGTTTTTCTATTTTTATGTATTTTTTGACCAAAAATTATATTAATGACATATTAATATGGTTTTGAAGTCGTTTCAAGGCATATAAATCATATATTTGATGTTTCTAAAAACCTTGAGGCTTTTAAATAGTCAAAACAAAAGTTATTGACCAACATCTTCCTTTTATAAGAAATTCAAAACTGTTTCATATTCCAATATTCTTAGATATAATCCTTCTAAGTCAGTTTCCTTCACTTTTTTCGTTACATCCGTTTTATATTACTAAAATACATGTGTAATCCCTCTTACCATAAGATTTTTGTGTCTAGAAGTTGTCTTTTAGTTATTTTTTCCTTGGAGGCTTTTTATTCTACACGTGCATCCCTCCTATTTTGGCGAAATAATAAACTGCTAATCATGTCTTCTTCCAAGTAGTTTTTCTTCATACCACTTAATTGTGTATCATTTAAGGTGGCCATATAATTGTTTCCTATTTTAAGATATATGAATTCAAATTAAATAAATATAATAGAATTTGTTTAAGATCAATATACAGGGGGTGGGGAAATGTGATGTATGATCAGCTTTTTATTTGTTTTTTGTATTTTTAATTATAAATTATTAACACCCTTATAAAAATCGTGGTCATTATTGGCCCTTTTCTTCTCACTATACAAGTATAGTGTTGGTTTATTTCTTTTGTACACATGTATATTTAAATTTATAAATAACATTTATAAGGGTAATAAATGGATTCCATAAGATTACACAGTTTCTTGGAAAACCCCAGAATTAACAAGTGGAATTTAATAAGGGATGCCTCATTAAATATGAACATGTGTTATACATTGGTATTATTGGTGATGTGTTGTTTGGGATAGTGTGGTTGTGTGGGGGGATGTGAATAGTCCATGTTGTTTTGTATGTATATGCTCTAGTTTTTGTTGTGGTACGTTTTTGAAACATAATTGTGTGATGTGGGTTAGTTTTGGTGTTGTGGTGGATAAAATTGTTGACAATGCATAAACCTGACCATGTAATTGAATCACATATTAGGATATTTCTTGATAGTGGAATGGATGAGAAGTGTTTCATAGTGGGTTGTGATTGTACTATTCGATGATGTGTTGCTGTGCTACTTGTTATGTTTTGTGCTTTGTAGTTTCCTGAATAGTAATGTAATAGATTAATAAATTATTGTTTATTGTTGTTTGGAACCATCCTGGGTTGGCTTTATTAATGGAATAAAAAATGAGTTGTGAATAATGAATGGTAATGGTTTAACAAAATTGGTTTGGAACTGGAAAGAAGTAGTGGATTGTTGGGTGGTGATTTCAATAGAGGTAGAAGTGAAGCTTGAAGTATTGTGAGATTGTAGTCCTTTTTAGAATCCATATGTTGGGTAGGATTGTTTATTATTATAATGATATATAAATTTCTTACCTTTGCGATTTCAGTATGCACCTCTCCTTAGTTGATCACTATGTGTCGAACACACCCATCGTCATAGGGGAGGGTACCTTTCCCAAAAATACCAGTCGTAGGATAGATAGATCGACACCTGATCTTCCATTCTCTTTCTTCTAGGAGGTTATATACAAAGATTATTTAGGCTGGTTTTGGTTTCTGGGTCTTAGGTGTGTACATGTGAGTTTTGTTTTCACAAGTTTCTTTGGGATGAGATTTGTTGTGTATTCCAAGCTGTATTGAGGATGAGATGTGTAGTGCTTTCCCATGTTTTTTTGGATGTGATGTGATATGTGGCCTAGGTGTCTATAAATGTAATGTGATGTTTTATGAGGAATATGTGTTTGATGGAAATATATGATGTGTCTAATGTCACCGGTGATAGGATGAGGTGTGGTTTTCAAGGAAAGGTTTGTATAGGTGGTTTATGATGTGGTGTGTTCGGATAAGGTTGGAGCACTATGATGATGTACATTAGGTTTTGAGAGCATATAATTAGGTGGAAACAAGTGTAGGGTACATTATTATCATTTACAATTATATTACTTTACATGAATTGTGTTATTTGTTAATCACATGTTTTTGAGGTTGGGTGGTTATTATACCAACTTACGCACTGTTTGGTTCTGTTGTTTTCTCAAAGAGGAATTAGTATGCTTCATGAAGATGATGATGAGATACCTTGGTTTTCCAATAGATTATAAATGTATTCTCAACCTGAATATGTAAAACTATTTCAAGGCTTCCATGAGGACATCACGTGTCTTGGAGGAATTTACTTGATCATATCTTGATAGTTGTTTTGTCATTTACTAGCTATAATTTGGTTATTTGAATTGGATACTTTTTTTATAAAATCTATTTTTTTAAACAATCATGATGGATGTATTTTAATTTATTACATATATATATATTAGAGTTATTTTGGGATGGATCATCTTATCTCCTGATCTTATTTCTTTAAAAGGGGAAATGACTCCCATTATGTGAGACTTGTATACCCTTGGTGATGGTCTCCTCCCCAGGGCCTATGGGGGCAGGAAACGGGGATCATAATTTCCCTTACATAACTACAATCCAAGGAAGGGTATCTTTGGATGGAGATTTCTTAACAATTTATAAAAAATAAATAATGTTGCAATCAAGGATATGGTTGGTCGTATGTACACTTGAGTAACTTTTCAATTTTTTAAAGATCATAGAGGAAAGAAGATACATGTTATTTTATTTTTATATAAATATATTTATATTATTAATATATTATAATTATATTAAATAATCATGTATATAACATCCATGTGATGTGGTA
Source organism: Viscum album (assembly GCA_963277665.1). Lineage (NCBI taxonomy): Eukaryota > Viridiplantae > Streptophyta > Magnoliopsida > Santalales > Viscaceae > Viscum > Viscum album. Next base: position 978,287,189 of record OY728131.1, read on the forward strand.
ATAGAAAAATGAATCACTTCGCTTCATGAGGCAATAGTATGTTGTATACACGAACAACATAAGCATTTTTCAATTGATGTTAAGTTAAGAAGGTATATGATATATATAAGTTACATAATTCTTAAAATTTAATGAATATGATATATAAAAATTATGTTCTTCATCATTTACATTTATAATAGTTTTTTAGGGAAAAGTAATTGCATCGGTTCTTTAGGGGGTAGTTTGTCATATACACAGACAACAGTTTGGCTTCCCAATTGATGGAATTAAAGAATGATGTAGGTTATTCCATTTAAATAATAACATCTCAGTATATGAAATATACTATTGGTATTATATTAACATGATTGTGTTTGATATGATGTAGGTGAAATAAAAAATAAAACAAATATGCTCGGTTAATAATGATTCCCCTTCTCCATCCCACTTCATTAGAGTTACACCAAAATCCATCCTCATTTTTATTCTGATAAAAAATGAATCTATGGAATGGTGAGGTATGTCATGAAGGTGTTTGGTATGTTTTCTATATAAAAAATTGTTTTTATTTTTATAAATGAGAGGATATGAGGTGACCTTTTATATGTGATATAGAGTGACATTTTTCGGTAAATACCCAAAACAAGTCAATAATGGGAATTCATTCTCAAGACAAGTGCCTCATAAATTACAAGATAATAGAGTGTAAAAGTTATATGGTTGATAAACACATCCAGAAAACTAAATAAACATGTTTTAAATATTTTATTCCATTTTACACAGTGGTTAATCACTCTAACCATTTTTTTTCACCATGGTAACTATTTGTTTTACTATATTAACTATTTTTTTGACCAAAATTAATTTTAAATTATTACCTAGTAATAAAATTTCCATTAAAAAATATTTAAAATATTTCATAAAATTTAAAAAACATAATTTTCAGAATTCAATTTAAAATTAAACCATCAAAATGTGTTGAAGAATGATTTTTCAAGAAATGATTTTTTCATGGAATGAATTGTTTATATTAACTCTGTGACTAAAACTAATAATTATATGAATATAAATGAATAAAAATATATTTATAGTCTATAAATTTACTCTAAATATTTTTTAGTATAGGTTATTTAAAATAATTAAATTTGAAAAATTTTATACACTTAAAAATATTTTTAATAAAATACTGTGTTTAATCATAATAATAATCATATAAAAATTCATGAAAATTAATAAATAAAACGAAATTGATATTTTATTTTAAATAGAATATTTTCTATATAAATTTATGACCAAATATTAATCATAGTGAAAAGTTTATATTACTATTTTCTAATTAAAATTTATAACTATATTTGAAATATCAATAAATTTCACGAGTCTATGAAAAATAAAAAATTTCATAAAAATCCCAAAATTTACCCCCATGTTAATTTTGATATGTTTATGTTAAAAATTATGTAGATTTTATAGAATATAATTTCTAAAAGTTTCATAAATTAATTATCATATTTTATAAAAAGCATTTTTGAAGGAAACATATTTTTTTGTAAAATAAAATATCATTTTTAAAAGTTGAGTGATTATTTTAAAACAATTAACCAGTAAAATTATTGAGTATGAAGTTTTTATATATATTATAAATAATTTAATGTTATCCATACCCACCAATTTAAAAACTATTTTATAACAATAATATTCCACTAATAATATTATGTCGTTGTTCTAAAATCAGTGTTCTGTGTCGTATACTATATGAAATATAGTTTTGTTAAATCTTGTGGTTTTACATATATTTTGGATGGATCCACATCCAAACCATCCATATCACACATTTTTGTGACATAGATACTAAACCATTAAGTAAGTTGTGTGTAACAACACTATACCAAAATAAAACTATAAAAAAGGAACCTCTACAACCATGAAGGGTTTTCCCTTTACCATGCCATATTTGTGTAAGAGGACCATGACCTGTAGATAAATAACATATTACCACATGATTTTCCTAGTTTCACAAGGTTTCTCATTAATTGTGATGCCCAACCATTCCCCCTTTATAAAAAACACCAAAACTATTGAAACATTACCTAAGGCACATGAGGAACAACTAATAAACCAAGATACCTACCAAACCTCAAATAGAATACAAATGCATAATGATAAGATTTAAAATCAACAAGAATTTACATATTAATCTAAATTCAAAATTCAACCCATACACAAAATTAAAAATTCAATATTTCTTTTAGAAATTTTAATGCACATATGAACAAGGAGAAATAAATACTCCCCTCTATAATACTTCACATCCAAGATATGTTATGGTGGTTATCAAGGCACGTATTCAAACCTATGTCAGTCACAAATTCCCATAAAATGGCTGAATTATTTCCCAAATTTATAAAAACACTACCCAATCGCTACTCTAAAACCCTGGTTCTCAAATCACCAAAACATTTCCAATGCTCATTTTGAATATAGAAACACATACATGGTTCTTATCCATTTATTTTCTACAAAGAGACTATTATGTTGTCCGCATCTACATCATCACCCAACTATGAGTGCTTCCTACCATTGGAATTGGATAAAATAACAATATATCCATTTAAATGATGCTTGTGATGCGATTATCCAATACCTTCACCCAAAAATACTTGAGAATACTAGTCAAATGCCTATGTTGGTCCTTGTTTTTTGTTCTAAAGAATTAAATATGTCCTCAATAACCCTCAAAACGCCATTTATGTATCCCTAAATGACTAATTGGATGTGGTTTCCAACTTATTATATATAATTTCACCTAAAACACCCATCTATCTATCTTTTTTCTTATTATTTTATAAATTCCCAGTCTCTACTGTCAACATGCTATTTATTTATCTGATCATTGTTTCTTAATTCTTATATTCACCCCAATTGTTTCTAGATACATCCACTAATTTCTCAACAAACATCCAATGTGATTCCATAATAGAATCATCAATTTACCAATTCCTCTATCCTGCTCCAAATGTGATCACTAACACATTTCATGATCAAAATTATATATGGAAAATCCAAAATATTCGTATAATATATGAAAATCCTTGTTCAAAAGATAAAAATTTATATGAATCCACAATCTATTATTTATGGAGGACAAGATAAATCAGATTAACCTCCTCAGTAGCATTTAAGGGTTGTTGTGATTTTCTAACGACCAGTTCCACACATCCATGAACCTACCCGAAAAAGGTTTTATTACCATAACCGACATCATGATCCCCAATATTGAAGTATTTTAATCATTCATTCCAAAATTTTAATTCTTAATCACCATGCCCCACACTCCATTTAATGTGAATCTTAATTACTCAGAATGTACAAAATGATCACCATAGAGAGATATCACAAAAATAGTACTCCAATAATGAGGGACATACCATAAAATTTACTAATGGAAAAAACACCTTAGGATCATCCATAAACACATATCTGTCGGTTAACCTGATTCATAATTAATACATTTCCATGTGAATCCATCATCTCTTGGCCCACACACGATGATCATAAATTCCAACATAGATAGCATCACATGTAACCAACATGTGCACTGGATCACTCTAAAAATATTAAGAGTGTATAATCGATTACTATCTAACCATTAAAAACCCAACTCACAGTCCCATGAGTTGAACACCATCAAGCTAGGCTAATTTCTAAAAATCACTCACCATGTTCCACAACATGTCAGTTCGCAAATCCAACGACATACTTAGAAACTATCTAGTGTCATTCATGTTCATGAATATCTACTCATGATCTATCCTTGATCAAAAGTGCATCTGAAGTCAATAATGTTAGGAACAAAACAAATTTTACTCTTCAAAACAAAACCCCATACCCCAACACTAGAAACCAAGGTTCTTGTTCCCAAAAAAACTCGATGTAATAAACAAGACATCATATAAACCTAAAAACATTTATCATGCAACAGTATCAAATAAAATCATGTAATTATGATTCATTCATCAAAGGAAATAAATATTCACAACAAACCCCACATTTGGATTTACCTAGATCATTGAAAAATTCATTGATTCACGAACGTCTTGAGTGATGAGTTAATGACTTTAGGTCTCCCACCTAGAAGAATGGCCCAATCTAGCCAAATGTCATAACTCATTAGACATAACCCATATTACTATGTAAAACCTAATCAAGTAACTACATGTCAAATAATCACTCGATTATCCTCATATACATAACAACATGATGTATGAACACTATCAGCCTACCTATGAACATATTCTCACCCAGAATCCCCTTACATGGCTTATCCCTCGATAATCCCGAACTCATTGGTCACTATTGATACAACCAATTACATTGTCATTGACTTAGTTGTGTAGACGATCATTCCTAGATATATAATAAAACATTTTACCAGTTTTTTTCACATTAAATAACTGAAACTATAGGGTACATTTGGATGGTATCTCCTTATAGTGATCTGTATCAAGGGTACCACTATCACGTAGTATGGATTTGTATAATTTCATTCCAATATATGTCGTAAATCACTATATAAGATATTACTATGGCATTAAATAACTTAACCTGACTGGTGGTAACGCACTATGGTCTTCCCACTAAGGTAATGTGCTCCTCACTAGACAACTAGGGTCTCCTCACATACCATTTATTGAGGGACCATGTTTTTTTCATCATGAACATCACTATAGACCCAAATTCCCTTCCTTAAGAAGAATATACATATACATTTTGGACTAGCTCATTATTATTTCATTATGTACTTATATTTGGAAATAATATAAGGGAAGTTGTTAAAACATTAAACCACTGAGCCTCTTCTACAAATCAAAAATAATATTAGAAGTTCCATACTTTTTAAGTGAATCTTATATGTCAACTCATGATGTATGAGTCACTTCTTTCCATTTTTGTTTAAAATATGAAATCTTGAATTGTCCCCATACTTGTGAGACAAAACCAAAAATCTATTATATATAAAAATTCTAGACACCACGCATGTCAGATAAGATGAAATCATATCAATCGTAACATCACAAATCTGGAACAACATTCTCATCCCTGGTAACCTTGTCTCTATACTAGTGAAGTTGTTCATGGAACAAAAACTAGGTATCCATATTAGTCTCTAGAGCATCCCAATATATCTGAGAAACCATATCTCAATATTAAGAAAATTAAAAACGTTTTGTAATTATAATTTATAAAATACCACATCAGATCACTCTGTACAATATTTGTACTGAACCACCACATGACCTCAGGCACAAATTACCATATTCTAGAGGATTCATTGTAATATTATGTGTAACACCCCATGCTTCCACGATACATTTCCTTTTGAATAATACAATTTCTTATGTTGTACACAAATTCGAGTTCAAAAACACCACAACCAATAAAACTTGCCAATATGAATAGTAATACCCAGTTTTTAAAATATTATTAATTTTAACATTCAAAATGGAAATTATTTTTGGATTTAGAATATCGAAATTATCTTAGGGTGAATTATTCGTATTTTTCTGAAAACATTGAATTTTTATGAATAGTGGAAAATACTAAGTTATTGTTTAAAACCGACTTTTTATTTAAATAATTATTTATTTTATTTATATTTATTATATTTCAAAATAGATACATAATACCTATATAAGTTCAATGAAATTCATTAGATTCATTTTATAATGAGATTAGATATATAAAAATTTTATTGAACTTTTTACCGTCTTTCACCAACCTCCTAGGAGAATTTGCAAATTTGAATAAAACATAATTTTACCGCTTTTGTGAGTTGAATTTAAAAAATCATAAAGACATGGTTAATATCAGTATGTAAAATTTGGTTCAATAAAATGAAAATAATTTTTGGTGAATAGTAACTTTTGACTTTTTTTTACCACGACTAAAAGTAAATAGGGTAATTAAAGGTAAAAATGATATCATAATTTCCCTAACACATGTCCTAATTCTATTGGATAAGTATAATTCAACAAAAAACAACATTAGGAATAAAATAAGATCCTCTTTGGTCCAATTAGATTAGCTTAGAACATTTATTATTATTTTATTTAAAGAAGAGTTAAAAGAGTTAAATTCAAAGTTTAGTAAATAAACCATTTTTAATATAGAGTTACACATAAGTTAATTTAGACTATATATATTCATTAAAAATATAAAAATATTTCTTAAATAATTATATTTTATTTATACTTTTTAGACATTAAATGATTTTATTTATTTATGACACAATGATGATGTAGTAATTACCTTATTAATGAATGATTAAAATAATTGATATTATAAATATAAAAATAAATGTAATTTGATACTTTTTATGAATTCCACTAATTTTATAGGTTAATATGACATGTTAGGGTTGATAAAATAATTTTAATAAGTAATCATGCTGTTATGATTTTCAAAAAAATCAAATACAAAATAGTGTCAAAATTGACATAATTGAGTTTTTAAAACAAATATTATATTATTAATAGATATAATATTCATAAAAAAAGGATCAGAAAAAGGAATTATATAAGGTTAAATATATTAACAATTAACCACTTGGGATTATCTTTAAATTTTATAGTAAGTTTATAAACCATATTATTTAAAAATACATAGAGACATGGTAAATGTCAAACTATTTAACTAAGAGTTAAATCTAAAACATAAGGTTAATATAGATACATAAACTTGTCTAAAACATATTGGTTGAGCTTTTTTTGAACCATATCTACCTTGGACTCGAAATAAATCATTTTGGTGCCCTTAGAAACCGAAAATGATATTATTATAAAATAATATTTCGAGATTTCCGTAAAGTAACCCTCACCTCTCTTATAAAAAGGAACTTCCCCTTCTATTAATTTCACACCTCCAAAGCAATTTGGATCTACCGAAACTAACCCAAATATCCTCCAAAATCCCTTAAAATCATCTTAGAGGCCATAAATTGGTCATAAAGGTAACCTATGGAGTGATTTTTATCAAATCAAAAGGAAGAACCCAAAGAAGAGGTAAATATTTCATCACCTTTTTCAAGTTCTCTTATTCTTCCACTTCCTCTTTCTTTATTGTTTCTATTCTAAAATAAAAGCTTCAGTTTATTTTATATACATCGATGTTATTATAAATATTATACAGCCCTATTCATTATTCTATCCATCCTATAAATGACAAAGTCAACATACGTGTGTACGTATGGCATTCCATCTCCACATCGTGGTGTAGTTTGTTATTCAAACACTTCATTATTTGGATGGGTATAATAATAAATATAAATGATGTAAATAATAAATATAACATGTTAATTATTCATTATATATGATATAACATCCAATTACATACGTTTTAACAATCAATATAATGATACTGTTGCTCGTGCGTACGTACGGATTACCCTTTCCACAAACGCGATGACATTCATTTCTCATCGTAATCATTCAAGAATAATTTTTATATTATGATTAAGAATAATTGTTATAAAAATGATATAATTCTTTATATGAATCATATACATCCTATACATAACAATCATGGCTTACGTAACCAATCATATAAAGGAAAATGAACCAGTTAACACCCAAAACAATGATGTTACTGAATTATTATTAAGAATGTAATAGTAGAGGGTCATATATGATATCATAATTATGTATATAGTTCTTGTATAATTAAAAAAAATGATTTAACTCTTATGATGGAGGTTAAATTACCCTCGGCTAAAGAAAAGTACAAGGTAAGGATTAATTTCACAATCTCATTATTATCAAAGGTTGTTTTTACGCAAGTATCTACTAGGACATCTTTATCATCCACATCCATGTTTCTTAAAAATATATTATAATTTTTTTTACTATTTCCTATACTATATGTTTAAGTCATTTATAACCTTGTTTTACTTTTTATAAAATTTTTATAGAGGAATCATTCTGTTTTTTTCCAAAAAAGGTCGTTTACCACCTTTTCAACAAAATTAAGGAAAGAATGTTTTTTTTTACAAAATAGTGGGTGCAACTATTTTCTGCCATTATAACGACTTAGAATCTTCCCATAAAATATTATAAAAATATTTTTAAAATAACTGTTTTTTTTATAATTACATGACTTCTAAATGGTTTAAAAATAGAAATAGATATTTCTCTAAAAAAAATTTGATTTCATCTATATCAACATCCTTTGATAGATATTAAACATATTTGATGATGATTTATTATGATAAAAATTATACAAATTATATTTAATGTTTTTTGATATGTTTGACTGTGGATGTGTTATTTTTAATCCATTCATGGTTTATGGATAAATTATTGACAATTTGTATGCTAGTTTTAATACGAATGTTTATGTTATGTTTAAACCTTTTTATATGAGGAATGCATTGGACTTAGTATGTGATGGGTGGAGCCCTCTATAGCTCTTCAATGCATCTGTAGGTCTCATGACAAAAAATACTATCTTGGCACATGTCCTTGAGAAAATTTTATTTGTAGTCTTTCTACAAGGCCTTGAATATGTGGTTATGAAGTTTGGCATTATGCATTCCATCATTATGAAAGTGGCTATTGATATTGCATGTGATTATTCAACTAGTAGAATATCCATCTGAATAAGTAAATGGAATTATTTTTTTTATCATTTCCATATTATGCTAAAGTTTATGTTCAAAAGGATTTTTTTAGTCTTATACATTGCCTTAAATGTTTATTCTTATTTATGAAAGTGTCTACTATATTGTTATCATTTTTGAGCATCTGAGATCACCCCATTATATGTTTTATTTTTTCCAATATGTTAAGTAGTATTTTATGGTGGACATGTAAATATAGGCTAAGGATATATGTGTGTTTAAAAGGGAACAAATTTTTTTTGATGTTTTTATTTAATGATGTAATATAAAACTTATGAATGTATCTAGTACTTACAAGGATACTTAATTGATCGGTCTTTCAAGATTTGATCCCTTGTGATGATGCCAATGTTATGTAATAATGAAGCAACTCTAGGTAAATTGGGTTAGGGTGTTAAAGTTGGTATCAGAGGAATTTTCGTATAAACTGTGGAAACTAGATTTAGAAAAACACTAATTTGAGATCACTACCCTACGATAGACTTTGAGGATTAGTATAGAAGAACTTCCTTGGATTTGAGCTAGACTTGAATGACAACCGGTGCACAACAACGTGCCTTGTTGAACTCTTGGTTACGACACTCCCATGGGATATGATTATGATAGTTATAATTTTTTTTCAAAAACTATTATGAAGATATTATGAGTATATACCTTATCAGATAAAATATTTTTATGATTATGGATTATATCCATAAATTGTTCAATTTATCTTATGTTTTTTATATGTTTAGAATTATATATTGTGATTCATAGACTAATATACTGTATGCCATTGTTTATAAATGGATCCTAGTGGAAGGAATGGAAACTGTATCAATGCACATAATCTATGTAGGGATTTCCCTCCTACTCAAGATAATTATAGTAGAGATGCTGATGCAACTGGTGCTGATCATCTTATCACCATACTGGGACAACTCACTTAGGTTATTAAATAATAAACTTACCCATATGGAGCACCCCAATCCACAACCTGGAGTATCAATGTAAGACCGCTTAATGAGGCAACAACCACCAACATTCAATTGGAGTACAAATCTGTTAGTAGCTGAGAAATGGATAAGTTCCTTAGAGAAAATATTTCACGCTTTGGGAGTAGAGAAAGGGAAAAAGTTTTCATTGTAGTTTATCACCTCATGGGAGATGCAGATCAATGGTGGTCATTTATCCAAAATAAAAAAGAAAGATAAAGAAGTATCAAACATGGAATGAAGTGGGTTTAAAGATATTTTCTTAGAAAAATACTTTCCTCATGACCATCGAGCGGATATGAAAAGACAATTTCTGTGTCTGAAGCAAAAGAAGAATGATAATGTCGCCAAGTTTGAGGCTAACTTTACAAGGTTAGCAAGGCATGCATCAGATTATATATTTAACCCAAGGTATAGTATTGATTGATTCATTTATGTGTTAAAACCATTTCTCCATTGAGAATTAGTCTCACAATCCTGCTCATCGTATGATGATATTGTCTCATACGCTATCAAGACAGAATAGGAATTCTCTATGTCTTACGACTTTAAAGAAAAGCAAGTGAAAAAGAGATCTGTTGAACACTCTAGAAATAGAAATAAGGGAATGAAGGGAAAATTTTAATATCTATCATTTGGTAAATTTGGGAAGAAACAACCCAGTACCTGTCTGAAGGATATGGGAGTTTGTTAGAAGTGTGGTGAAAAATCCCACCAAGATTGTGATTGTAAGGAGAAGAAAGAGGTTGTCAATGTTAAATGCTACAATTTTAGAGAAAAGGGGAATTATTCAAATAAAATTCCTAATATCCAAGTGATCTTACCTCAGAAAAGGCCAGTGTAGAAAGACCAAGCTTATGTGATCACTACTGCTAAGGTTGAAGCTCCGAAATACATTGTGGCAGGTAATTTAATGGTTTCCTCTAGTTTATCCAATGCTTTATTTGATTCTGGATCATCACATTGTTTCATATCTTCCTAGATGGCTAATAAAATTATATATTTTAAATTTGACTTAACAAGGGAGTTGTCAGTCAGAACACCTAAGGGAAGTATCATCACAACATATTTTTGGGAATTCGTTCCCATTAGGGAATATCAATGTTCTTTATCTGTTGATCTTATCATTATACCCATGATTGAATTTGATATAATCCTCAGAATAAATTGGCATTTGGACCATGATGCGAAAATTTATTGTAAGAAGAAGGAGGTTACAACTTTTGATAATGATAAAGAGTACCTTATCTTTAGAGCATAAACGTCACGACCTGATTCTTATCTAGATCCACCCTAAAAAGATCTACTAAGTTAAATTATTGGGGAGGAAGATAATGAAATAACTATGGGTGAGGAAAAGAATGTTCTAATAAAGGACTTACCAATTGTGCAAGATTATTTTGACGTGTTTCTAGAAGATTTACTAGGATATCCTCAGGAACAATAAATTGTGTTTCCCATTGATTTAGTTCCTAGTTCATGGCCCATATCGAAGACACTTTGTAGAATGGTCATAGTGGAATTATTGGAACTAAAGAAACAACAAGAGGAGTTGAGTAATAAGGGATTTAGTCTCCCTAGTGTTTCTCCATGGGGACCCCCTATCCTTTTTGTTTAAAATTAACATTGATCTATGTGGTTGTGTGTTGACTACAGAAAGATCAATATTATAACAGTAAAAAACAATTATCCCTTACCTTGTATTGATGATATATTTTACGAAATTCATGGAGATCAATATTTTTATAAGATTGACCTCTGATCTAGATAATATTAGTTGTGTTTGAAGAAGGAAGACATTCCGAAAACAGCATTTTGAAGTAGGTACATGCATTTCAAGTTTACAGTAATGCCATTTTGATTGACTAATGCACCCTCGGTCTTCATGGATCTAATGAATAGAGTTTTCAATGAATATCATGATTACTTTTTACTGGTATTTATTGATGATATCTTGGTATACTCCAAAATCTATGAAGATCATGAAAATCACTTGCTCATTATTCTAAAGATTCTTATAAGAAATTTATTATATTGGAAGTTTAGCAAGTGTGAATTCTCGAATCAGTAGATTTATTTTCTTGGACATATTTTCTCTATGGATGGAATCTCTGTTGATCCTTCAAAGACCAAGTCAATCCACGAATGGCCAGCCCTAGCGAGTATAGCTGAGGTATGCGTTTTTATTGGTTTATCTGGTTATTATTGTAGTTTTGTCACAAATTTTGCTCGATTGGCTAACCCATTAACCAAGATCCCTCGTAAAGGGGTTAAATATGTTTGGACAAAAGTGTGTGAAGAATGTTTTGAAGAACTAAAGAAAATATTAGTTAATTCTTATATCATGAATCTACTATCGGGGATTGAAGGTTTTCTTATTTATAGTGATGCTTAAAATAAAGGACTTGGTTGTGCCCTTATGAAGAATGATAGAGTTATTGCCTATGCATGATGGCAGCTAAAAATTCATGAACAAAACTATCCAACTCATGATCTCGAGTTAGAATCTATAATATTTTCCCTAAAAATATGGAGACACTATCTCCATGGTGAATAATGTGAGATTTATACTGATCACAAGAGTTTGATGTATATTTTCTGACAAAAATAACTATACATGAGGCAAAAGAGATAGCGTGAACTACTCAAAGATTATGATTGCACAATAAACTACCACCTGGGGAAGGAAAATAAGGTGGAAGATGATTTGAGCAGAATGGATCATGGAGTTTTGAACATGATGAGAGTTTTAAGGGATCCTATTTTCATGGATCTAATAAATATGGATATGGTAATAAAAATGGAAGGTGAAACATCAATTATTTTCCAAATGATTGCCCTACCATCTTTACTAGAAATGACAAAGAGTTCTCAGAGTAATGATGAGGAGTTTTAAAATAAGATTAAAGTTGTAAATCATGGGAGATTAAGTGAAATCATATATGAAGATGGGATTTTAAAATTTGGGAAGAGAATTTGTGTTCCCAATATACCTAATCTAAAAAGGTAATTGTTGCAAGATTTTTATATCCCTAATTTCTCTATACACCTTAGAATCACTATGATATATATAGATTTGAAAGATCATTTTTGGTGGGACATCAAGAAGATGGAGATTTCTGATTTTGTGTCAAGATGTATGGTTTTTCAATAAGTGAACGTTAGAAGGAAATAGCCTAGAAGTGTCATGTAACCTCTTACCATACCTGAGTGGAAATGAGATAATATTAAGATGTAATTTATCATGGGGATACCAAAGACTCCTAGAAGGAATGATGCAATATAGGTCATTGTTGACCATTTACCAAGACATCACATTTTCTTGCTATAAGAGAAGATTTACCGCTTGAACATATGGAAGGACTATATATTAATGAAGTTGTATGACATTATGGAGAACCCCAATCGATTGCTTATCATTGTGATGCCCATTTTACATCAATATTCTGGAAAATTCTTTAGAAAGCCTTGAATACTTAATTTCGTTTGAGCACTGCCTACCACCCTCAAACCGATGGACAATCAGAACGAACTATTCAAACCTTAGAAGACATGTTAAGATCCTTTTCACTTGACTTTGAAGTTATGTGGGATCAATATTTACTTCTATTATAATTTTCCTATAATAATGGATTCAATTCAAGTTTTCATATGGCACCATATAAAGCATTACATGGAAAGAGATGTCGCACCCCAAATTTTTGGGATGATGTTGGTGAAAGAAAACTCATAGGACCAGATCTTGTTGAAGAAACAATGGCAATTGTGACAGTTATCCAACCCCAAATCAAAGCATCTCAAAGTAGGAAGAAGAGCTATACCGATAACCGAAGGAAGGATTTGGAATTTTAGGTAGGAGATCATGTTTTCATGAAGGTATCTCTATGAAAGGGATTTATAAGTTTCAGTAATAAGGGTAAACTATGTCCCAAGTACATCAGATGTTTTAAAATTCTAGAACAAATTGGGGATGTATCTTACCATTTTGCAATGCCACCAAGTCTCTCCAAAGTTCACGATGTGTTCCATGTATCAGTGTTGAGAAAATACATGCCTGGCCCAACGCATGTACTCATCTATGAGGAAATTGAACTGGAACATGATCTATCTTATTGTGAAGAGCATGTCATGATTTTTGATACAAGAGAACTAGTATTGAGAAACCGAACGACTCCTTTGGTAAATGTTCTATGGAGAAACCATAAGATGGAAATGGCAACGTGGGAATCCGAGGAACTTATGATGAAGCGCCAGATGAATATTTTTATGCAGTAATACTCTAGAAACTTCGAGGACAAAATTATATAAAGGAGGGAAGAATATAATACTCCAAGATTCCATGGTACGTTTCCCTTTGAATAATACAATAGCTTCTGTTTTACGCAACTTCGAGTTCAAACACACCACAACCAATCAAACTAACCATTATGAATAGTAATACCCAATATTTTAAATTTTATATATTTTATCATTCAAAATGGGCATCATTTTTGTTTTTGGAATATTGAAATTATCTTCTGGTGAGTTTTTTCTTATTTTTCTGAAAACATTCAATTTTTTATGAATAGTGAAAAACACTAAGTTATTGTTAAAAACTGGCATTTTATTTAGATAATTAATTATTTTATTTTAAATTATTTTAGGTCAAAATAAAAAAATAATAGATATATAACTTCAATGTAATTCATTAGAGTTATTTTATAATTAATTTAGATATATAAATTTTTTTTTGAACTTTTTACTGTCTTTTACCCACCTTCTAGGAGCATTTGAAAATTTGCATAAAACATAATTTTACTGCTTTTGTGAGCTGAATTTCAAAAATCTGAGAGACATGGATAACATTAGTAAGAAAAATATCGTTCAATAAGATGAAAATAATTTTTGGTGAATAGTATCTTTTGACTTTTATTTACCACACTTGTGGAAAAAACGTTTAACACGCCGTCATTTTTCACGTCGGTTCTATATAACTGATGTGCAAAGCTTTAATGATTGATATATCACATCGGTTTTTTAAAAACTGACATGATATATCGATCAGGATCTATATTTTACATTGGTTATAATATAACTGACATAAAATATATGGAGATGATCTTTTTTACGTCGGTTATTGTATACCCAACGTGAAAATCGAATCTGGCGTGCTTTATCACGTCGGTTATAGAATAACCGACCTGATAAAGGAAATATAGGCACTTTATGATGGCGGTTATTTTATAAACGACATGATAAAGGAAATCTCGGCCCTTTACCATGTCATTTATAAAAAACCCAATGTTATAAAACCAATCTCATCAATTTATCATGTCAGTATAAAGAGACATATATCACATCGGTTATAAAATAATTGACGTGATAAATAGTTTTTCTACATCGATTATTAAATAATCAGTGTTATAATCATTAAAAAAATAGTTTATCATGATGGTTATTAAATAACTGACGTGAAAAATCTTTTAAATGATTTATCGCACTCCGTATTCAATCATTCTTTTTTCTTCGATCGGGCAACATGCGACTCGTCTCTCTCGCGTGGAAAACCTAGAATCGATTCGTCGAAGTCATGCCCTCCAGTCTTGTTTTTCCAACATCATTATTCATATTTTTATTATCGAATCTATCAGGTAAACTCAGAACACTCAAGTAAGCCTCACACAACTGCTTTTCAGTTGTTTTTCAGCAATGCCCTAAACTAATTTGTTGATATGTTATTTTTCGTTGGTCTTGCTATCATGGTTAGTTTCATAGTGTTTATCTATACCATGATAATTTATTTTTTGGTAAAATTATCCTTTATAAGTGATATCATGCAAATTTATGATTTTTGTGTGTTCTATCATGTGTGTGTGCGTGTCCAGGGGGTTTCCAAGGGGGTGGGGGTTGTGCAAGTGGGTGGGGATGTCCATGGGGTTGGGTGGGCTGTCTAGTTGGGTGGGGGTGTCCAGGGGGTGTCAAAGGGGGTGGGGGTGGTCTATAAGGGGTTCTGAGGGCTATCCAAGGGGGGATAGTGGTGTCAAAGGGGTGCAGGGAATTTCAAAGGGGGTGCGGGTGGTTTCCAGGGGGTGCGGGTGCTATCCAAGGGGGTGGGGGCTGTCTAGAGGGTTTGGGGGTTGTCTAGAGGATTCATGGGGGGGGGGGGGGAGTCTAGGGTTGTGTGTGTGTGTGTGGGAGGGGGGTGTTCCAGGGGTGGGGGTTTTCCAAGGGGGTGGGTGATTGGGGGGTGTCCAAGGGGGTGGGTGGGGGTGTCCAAGGGGGTGGGGGCCTATCCAGAGGGTTTGGGGTGTTGTCTGGGGGGGGGGGATTTCCAGAGGGTTGAGGGGTGTACCGGGGGGTGTCCAAGGGGGTAGGGGTGGGGGTGGTGTCTAAAAGGGGTGGGTGGTGTCCAAGGGGGCTGGGTATATCTAGGGGTGTGGCGGGATGTCCAGGGGTGGGGGGTGGCCAGAGAGGTGGGGGGTTGTCCAAGGGGGTGGTGTTGTCCAGGGGGTGTCCAAGGGGGTGGGGTGGTGTCTAGTGGGTTCAGGGGGGCTGTTAGAGGGTTGGGGGTGTCTAGGGTGTCCATAGTGGGGGGGGGGGGGGGTATTCCAGGAGTGTGGGGGGGGGGGGTCCAAGAGGGTGGGGTTGTCGAAGGGGGTGGGGGCTGTCCAAGGGGGTGGGTGGGTGGGGGGCTATCCAAGGGGGTTGGGCTTGTCCAGAGGGTTTGGGGGGTTATATGGGGGGTTTCTAGAGGGTTGGGGGTGTCCCAAGGGGTAGGAGGTGGGGGTGGTGTCCAGGAGGGGTGGGGGTCTCTACGTGAGTTGGGGCTGTCTATAGGTGTGGGGGATGTCCAGGGGGTGGGGAGTTGTCCAGAGGGTTGGGGGTTTCCAAGGGGGTGGTGGTGTCCAGGGTGTGTCCAAGGGGGTGGGGTTGGTGTCCAGATGGTGGGGGCTGTCCAAGGGGGTGGTGGTGTCCAGGGGGTGTCCAAGGGGGTGGGGGTGGTGTCCAAGGGGGTGGGGGATAAGTGTCAGTTGGGATTCACTATTGCATCATGTTTTTTGAGATTATGACATGATGATTGTATTGTTTCATGTATATTAGGATGTAATTTATTAGTGTTGTTTAAGGGGGTGGGGGTGGTGTCCAAGGAGGTGGGGGTGGTGTCCAAGGGGGTTGGTATAGTCTATGTTTGAGTTTTCCACTATTATTTTTTGGGATTCAAGAATTATGAAAATACGAGGGGTGTTGCAATATGATTCTATATGGATATATATATTTTGACCAGT
The DNA here is from genome assembly GCA_963277665.1 of Viscum album. NCBI lineage: Eukaryota > Viridiplantae > Streptophyta > Magnoliopsida > Santalales > Viscaceae > Viscum > Viscum album. Next base: position 978,304,084 of record OY728131.1, read on the forward strand.
CATTGACTATGGGAAAATTATGGGTTATGGGGGAGACCATGTCGTGGTTTTCAAAGATGCGCAGTTATCCTGACCCCATTGTGCCATGAAGATAGGCTTTACACTATGATTTTCTCCATCTTAGTTTTCATTTTAAATTTGATTTGATTCTCAGGTTTACTCCATTTTCTCCAATTTTCTATCAACCATTGAAGTCCCCATGGTTTTCTTGGATTCCATGGAATTTCCTTAAATAAGTTACTTATTCAATTTTCTTCTTCCTTTATTCTTTGTTTATTTTTTTCTTTATCCACTTCTTCTTCTCCTTAATTCCATCTATTATTAGGGATGGTTGGCCATTTTTAAATTGACAGTTTAATATTAATCAATGAGTTCTAGGTTTATTAGGAGGGGTTGGTTGTCCAAGGGGGTGAGATGGGGATGTCTAGAGGGGTGGGGGCTATGCAGGGGTGGGCGCTGTCCAAAGGGGTGGGGGTGTGTCCTAGGGTGTGGGGGTGGTGTCCAAGGGGGTGGGGGTGTCCAGGGGGTGTCCAAGGGGGTGGGGGTGGTGGCAGTTTCCAGGAGGGGTGAGGGTGATGTCCAGGGGTGGGGGTGGTGTTCAGGGAGTGGGGGTTGTCCAGAGGGGTGGGGGCTATCTAGAGGTTTCAAATCATTAGGATCTGTGTATTTTTTAGCAGTGAATGTATACATATTTTAATATTTATACTTCATCTTTATTTTTTATGGAAGGGTGAATTTGGAATCCAGTTGCACTAGGATGTATTCTTTCTAAACCTTAAGAATAAAGGATCCCAGATGAATTTAAAATTGGAATATCTAAATATATTTTATCTTTAAAATCATATTCAAGAATTTATTTAAATACACATAGATTTGTTTTATATTTCAAAAAAATTTACATTAAAATCATGATTTTTTCATGTCAACATATATTTGTCTTATCTTAAAAATATGTATAATTATGATGTTTGTTATAGGTAAGAATGAGTCAAATTTGGATTATGGCACATCGAATGAGAAATGAATATGAGGAAGGTGTTGATGACTTTTTGGAATTTTCTGAACAAAAAGTTCCAAGTAGTGACATTTTTTGCTGTCCATTCCTAAAATGTTTGAATATGTAGAAGTTGAAAAGTAGAGAGATAAAACGTCATCTGATTTTTCATGGTTTTAATCCAAGTTACAGCCCTTGGATTTGGAATAGTGAAACTAGAAAGAATTTCACTGTTGATGTTGATTCACAAGATGGTGACTTTGATGGAATTGAAGAAATGATTCGCGATATTGTAGTAGAACAAATTGAGATATAATCGATAGTTGTGCGTCTACATGGTGATGATGAGAAACCATTATATCCAGGTTGTATAGATTTTGTGGTTTTTTCGGCATTGTTATGATCGATTAACCTGAAGGCGAAACATGGATGGAGTGATAGAAGTTCTACAGAGCTGTTAAAATTGATGAAAGACATTCTTCCAAAAGATAACGATCTTTCAGATTTACATTATAAGGCCATGAAAATATTATGAACGATGAGATTAAGATACATGAAAATACATGCCTTTCCGAATGACTGTATGATATATAGGAAGGAATATGAATTTTTTTCAGAGTGTCCTAAATGTGGGACATCATGGTATAAGGTGAAAGAAAAATCACAGGATGATATAGAGATTACAAAGATCCCTTCAAATTTATTTTGGTATCTCCCAATAATTCATCGTTTCAAATGTTTATTTTCTATTTCAGATGATGAAAAAAGGTTAAGATGGCATGCTGATGAATGATTATGTGATGGAATAATACATCATCCAGCTGATTTTCCACAGTGGAAGAAAATTTATGAGCTGTATCCAACATTTGGAAATGAAATTATAAATCTCAGACAAGGGTTTTGCACAGATGGAATGAATCCATACCGAACCCTCATTAGCACACATAGTTTATGGCCTATTTTATTGGTAATTTACAACCTCTCTCCTGAAGTTTGTATCAAGAACAAATATTTCATGTTAAGTATAATGATCTCTGGTCTGAAGCAACCCGGCAATGATATTGATGTTTTCTTGTCTCCATTGATTAATGATATGAAACTTTTATGGTAGGATGGTATTATGGTGTATGATTCTTATAAAATGGAATATTTTCAACTACATGTTGTGCTTTTGTTCACTATAAATGACTACCCAGTATATGGAAATTTTTCTGGATACAACGTTAAAGTGAAAAAATCATGTTCAATTTGCGAAAAATAGATTTCATATTGTCAATTGCATCATGGGAGGAAAATAGAGTACATGGGGCATCAAAAGTTTTTGCATATGGATCACTCTTATAGAAGACTAAAAAAGGAATTCAATGGATCACAAGAATTTGATATTGCTCCAAAACCTTTATCCCCTAATCTGTATTTTGAGTGGGTGAAAAACGATGTTGTGACATTGGGAAAGGCACATAAATATGGTAATGATAGACATATTTGGAATAAAAGGTTAATATTTTTTGAGCTACCATATTGGAGATATCATGATGTTAAACATAATATATATTTCATTCACATGGATAAGAATATTTTTGATAGTTTGATTGGAATATTGTTAGATATTAAAGGAAATAATAAAGATGGGTTGAATGCAAGATTATACTTCCTATCAATGGGAATACGTTTGGAGTTAGCTCCCACTCCTAATGGAAGATGAACATTTCGTCCCCTAGCTTGGCATACATTATCTAAGAGGGATAAATTCATCTTTTTTTAGTGTCTTCTTGATATCAATGTTCCACAAGGTTATTATTCAAATTTAATAAAAATCTCATTGAAGGACTTGATGTTGATAGGTATGAAATATCATGATTGTCACATCATGATGAAACAACTTCTACCAGTTTCATTGCATGGAATATTTCCCATCCCTCTCAGAAAGACTATAATGAATTTGTGTTATTTTTTCAATTCAATTTGTAATAATGTGATTGATGTGAATGCTTTGAAAATTTTGGAAAAGGATGCAACTTGTATACTTTGTCAATTGGAAAAGTATTTTCCTCCAACATTTTTTATATAATGGTGCAATTAATGATTTATATAGTTCTAGAAATAATGCTTTGTGGACCTGTATATCTTCATTGGATGTATCGTTTTTATAGGTATATGAAAATATTGAAGGGGTATGTTAAGAATCCATATCGACCTGAAGCCTCCATTATTGAAAAGTATATTTCTGAGGAGGTTGCAGAGTTTTGTACGAGCTTCTTGGCTGCGGCATAGCACATATGTTTGCCTCCATCTCGCTATGAATGATTTAATAATGAGGGAAAGGTTATTCGTGGCATGAAAGTCAAATCATTGTCAGCTAAACCGATGAAGAAGTTAGAATCACACATCATGAATGAAATAGCTGATGCTCAACCATATATCACATTGCATATTAATGAGTTGAAACAATATCATCCAAAGAAGAATGAAATATGGATTTTGAATGAGCACAACAAAACATTTTTGTCATGGTTTAAAAATACATTTCTTGGCAGATCAGATGTATCAGAGACATTAAAATGGACAGTGGGTGGTTTGTGTTTAAATGTGATAACATGGTCCGGTTATAAAATTATTGGCTATACATTTCATATGAAAGATGAGGACAACAGAAGTACAGTTCAGAATAGTGGTCTATTATTGTTTACAGAAGCATTGCATTTTTCTAGAGCTAAGGACAAAAACTCAACATCTACATCAAGTGAATATTATGGAGTGATTTAAGACATATGGGAGGTTGATTACATTAAAATTAAAGTTCTTGTTTTTAACTGTAAATGTTTTATCAGTAACAACAGTGTAAGACATGAAGAATTTGGAATGATAGTTGTTAATCTGAATAGATTGGAAGACAGATCTGATAATTTTATAATGGAAACACAAGAAAAAAAAATTTCTATGTAGTAGATCAATCAGATATGTGGTTGGATGTTGTTTTACAAGGGAAAAAATATGATGTTGAGGATGAACATGATGAAGATGATGATTTATTTGAGATCCCTAATTCCATTGAAATGTTAACAAAACATAATTATGGGCATTTTGAAGACATGGTTTGTGCCATAAGGAACTATCGCAACAAAGGAATTTGGGAAAACAATCCCTTTGTACATTCCAAAAATTACAGGTAACATTTGTTTATTTCTTTTTTACATTTATTATTTTCATAAACTATTATATATTGTATGTTTTTTCTTTTTTAAACCATGTATTAAAACAAAATAAGTATAAGTTTTTGTTTGTTTTAATTTTGTTTAGTTTACTATATCATGTTTACCATTATATAAATTATATATCTATTATTTTTGTTTAGTGAGAATGAATTTACCATGTTTACCAGGTTTACCATGTTTACCATGTTTACCATCTTGACCATCCATACCATCATTACCATTGATTAACATCCTTAACATATTAACCATGTTTTTTATTATGTAACTTCGTACAATTTTCCAGTTTCTGATTACAATAGTATTTTAATATTTGAATTTCTATATTTGTGAACTATTTTTTTTGATTTGAATGACAATGATAGATCAATCAGTTGATCAACCACATGATTCTGGAGATGAGAATATTTTTCATGCCAATGGGGAGGAAAATTCACATGCTTCTCTTGATGTTCCCCAATATTCCTCATGTTCTCCCATTATGATAAAGAGTTCAAGAGTTGGTAAATGTGGGTGCACATGTTTACTAAAATTATCAAATGCTCGTACGTAGGATCAGAGGATACTCATTGTGGGAGATGATTTTGGTAATATATTTTGCTATTGTTTTCCTATTCTATAAATGTTTCTAGTTTATATAATGTGTTTAACCTATTCTTTATCAAATGAAATTTGATATTCCTAACACTGGAGGAGTCAGGAAAAATGATTATCAATGGCTAGAAGGAGATGTAGGGATTTCAAATAAACCCTCACATCTGATTTCATTTTTGGTCATAGGAGTCATGCCAATCCATGTTGTATATATCCTTTCATAGATGAAGACACATGGAGACAGATTGCTGAAAGTATAAGAAAAGATTCATTTTTGGTAAGGGCAATTTAAAATTTTATAATCTTTCTTATATAAATGATCTTATTAATGTTTTATTAGTTATTTCTTATTCTTAATTTACAACAAACAATGGAATCTCACCAGAAGATCCAATCTACAAATGTATACCCTCATAGCTTATCTCGGGGATGGTACACATTATTGGAAGAACAAATGATGGTGGACAAATTATAAAAACTAACAGCTGAGTCTTCAAGCTCTGGAGAGGTGGCCCCTCCATCCCCTCCATCTAGACATGAAAAATGGATGAGAGCTCAGATGGGAAAAAAAGGAAAATATCATTTAGAAGATTATAGAATCGTAGCCGAGAGAATTTTAAGATATCTATTTTATTTATTTAAGTTAACTATTTTATTCATATAATTTAAATCCTTACAGAAATGTTCAATTATGCAATACATGATTCTCTTCAGGAGGAGAGCTCACAAGCGGTATTTACAACTGTTGGGAGGAAATATATTTTATCTGTAGCATTGGGAAAGCCCCAACATCTTGGTCATGTACAAGGATATCCGGAAGGTGTATCGGAAAGAAATTTGTTTCCACGTTCTTCAACATTTTATGTTGAGGGTGTTTATAAAAAAATTTGAATCCTTGGATGCTGAAGTTGATAATATTAATATGACGATGGAGGAAAATATTAGAGTGTTGTTACATTCTATGTTTGCAGACATGCAAAGAAAATTTCAAACTATAGCTCCCACACCTCCCGCTCCCTCTGCTAACCCCATTATTTATCCTCCAGCTCCGCTAGTAGATCCCACTCCCCCACCTCAGTTTGAAAACCCCATTTTTTAACCTAGTACTCTGCCGCAACTTCCAATTTATTGCGAGTTGAATGTGGATGATCCTCAACATTATATAGTTGTATATAGATTGGTATATTGTATATTACATATAGTTTATCATCAATAATTAGAGGTAGAGAATCAGAGGGTCACTATATAGGATATTGTAGATAGATCAGCTCGAGTACCATTACCTATAGATGAGGTGATGACAGTTGGACATAGTATCAGCCATTTTTTTATTTGGTCATCCAGAATTCTTAGAATCATTACTATAAAGGTATGTATGTTATATCTTCTAATTTATTTTTTTATTAATGTTTTTTATCATTTAAAAATTAATATATTGTTCTTTTTTTTACAGGAATACTTCAAAGGTAAAGAAATACTGTATAGAAAAAAACAAAGACAAATGGATATGACATCAGATATAGATTCTAGTAGTCTTGACATTTTGTCATGATATTCAAATTTGATGGTGGATCGTTATGAGTTTCCAATAGAAGATCATGTTTGTGGTTGTGCAATAACTGTGGGGATTGTGAAAACTTATATCATGGAGCTTGTTGATGGAGATAAGTTAGGAATCAATGTGGTGCAAATTTTTTCCATGTACGTCTTAACACCTTTTCCCTGAGTTATATTTATTAAAAATGTATACTTATGTATGTTTTGTATTAGGTATCTTTATAACAGTTTTGAGAAGAATGAGCACACAGATGTATATGGATTCATGGACCCACATTTGATTTCACCTAAAGCATGTGCATTGGATAAGGAACAAATAATTCTTTATATTGCTGCAAGACTTGAAAATAATATAGTCACACAATGTAGGATGATGCTTTTTTTGTAAGCAGAATGAAACACATCTCTATCAAAGAGTTCATTATCATTTAACATAAAAAACCACTATTGTTAAATTTTCTTTTATCAGTGATCATTGGATGTTGGGGGGTTATTCCTAAGGGAGAAAACACTTTATTGGATATGCTCTATCCATGGTGATGTGTGGGAAATTTTTAAGAAAATGTTGGAAAAGTATGTTTCAATTTCTCAATAGTTTTATATATTATAATGAATTGTAAATTTATCCCATTCATATTATTTTCTAACAGGGGAAGGGTCTACTTTCAAAAAAAAACAAATAAAAGTTGTGCAAAGATCAAATATGTAAATGTAAAGGTAAATATCCATTTATAATTTGTACTTTTTGATTTATTACATAAAAATAATATAGTGAATTTAAACTCATTCAAACAGAATTGTCATGAAAAACAAGGCATCATCAAATGTGGATATTATAAGTTAAGATTTATGTATGAAATAATAACAACTGGGAAAGTTGTGAACATTGAACATGTAAGATTTCCTTTTAAAATATTCCATAATATTTCATTTCATTTATTCATTATACACATTAACTATTATCCTTTTAATTTGTATCTATTTGATGACCCTCAACCCTAAAGTTCTCAAGACATCAAACAATTATAAGTGGAATGGTCAAATTATTTTACAGGTTTGATTCAATTTTAGTTGTTTTTAGTGTAACATGTAATTTTGAATATTTTTATTGTAATTGTGTATTTGGTAGTCATTTAGGTTGGATTTAGTTTTTTTCAAGTTGACATTGTATTTTTTGAATGTAATATATTTTAATGTTTAATTTTTCTCTAGTTATTGTTTTGGTCTAATTATGATGGCTTTTTTGGTATAGATTCAGGTCTGGGGGGAGGGGTTCCAAGGGTTGGGGGGTGTTTAGTTGGGTGGGGGTATCCAGGGGTGTGGGAGGGTTTTCCGGTGGGGTGGAGGGTATCATGGGTGTCCATGAGAGTGGGTGGGGGGGTGGGTAATCCAGGGTGGTGTTAGCATTTCCAAGAGGGTGGAAGGGCTGTCAAGGGGAGTGGGGGCTATCCAAGGGGTGTTCCGGGGTGTGGGGGTGTCTTGTGGGGTGAGGAAGAATTTTAGGGGTGTGGGAGGGATGTCTAGTGGGGTGGGTGTCCAGGGTGTCCATGTGGATGGGGGGGGGGGGCTGGCAGTTCAGTGGGGTGGGAGAGGAGGCGTCGTCATCCCTCGGGGGGATGAATGCTGATGGAAGGTACTTATCACTCCCACATGCAAAGCTTGAGCTCTCAAAATGTTTCACCAATTATTTCTTCTCCTATAAACTCCATTCATTCAATCACTTTGATGCCATTATAATTAGGGGGAAATTCTGTCATGTGTGATGGTGTTTTCCCCTGGTTATACTGGAATCAATGTTATAGAATTAATGATGTTTACAGGGGATTAAAGCATTAGTGAAACACTTTGAGAGCTCAAGCTTCACATGTGGGAGTGATGAGTACCTTCCAATGGTTTTCAGCCCCCTGAGGGATGGCGATGACTCCTCTCCCAACACCATTTGTACATGGGTTGTCCAAGTGGTGGGGGAAGTCTAGGGGTGTGGGGGTGTCCAGGGGTGTGGTGGGGGCTGTCCAGTGGGGTGGGTGGGTGTCCAGGAGGGTGGGAGGGATGTCTAGGCTAGTGGGGGGTATCCATAGGTGTCCTGGGGTGTGGTGGGGGCTTTCTAGTTGGGTGGGGGGTTCTGTTCTAGTTTTGGTCGGGTTTTGGTTTGTTTTTGGTCTGGGGGTGTCCAGTGAGGTGGGGTTTTATAGGGGTGTTGTGGTGGCTATCCAGTGGGGTGGGAGGGTATCCAAGAGGGTGGGAGGGATGTCTAGGAGAGTGGGGGGATGTCCAGGGGTGTGTGGGGCTATCCATGTGGTGGGGGCAGTCCAGGGGTTGTGGGGGTGTCCATGGGTCTGGTGGGGGCTATCCAGTAGGGTGGGGGGGGGGGGGGGGTCTGGTCTTTTTTGGTCAGGTTTTGGCCTGTTTTTGGTATGGGTGTGTCCAGTGAGGCGGGGGTGTCCAAGGGTGTGGTGGGGGCTATCCAGTGGGGTTGAGGGTGTCAAGGAAGGTGGGAGGGATGTCTAGGCGAGCGGGGGGATCTCTATGGGGTGTCCAGAGGTATGGGGGCTGTCCAGGGGGTGGGGGTAGTCCAGGGGTGTTTGGGGGGGTGTCCAAGGGTGTGGTGGGGGTTGTCTTGTGGGGGGGGGGGGGTTGGTCTATTTTTGATGACTTTTTTGTCTGTTTCAGGGGTGTGGGATGGCTCTCCATAGGTGTGGGAGTCTTATCCAGTGGGCGAGGGTATATAGGAGGGTGGGGGATGGTCCAGGGATGTGGGGGGGGGGGGGCTGTCCAGGCGGTGGTGAAGTTGTCCAGGGGTGTGGCGGCTGTCTAGGGGGTGGGGTAGTTCATGGGTGTGGGTGGTGTCCAGGAGGGTGGGGGTTGTCCAGGGGTGTGGGGGTTGTCCAAGGGGTGGGGGCAGTCCAAGAGTGTGGGGTGTCCGGGGGTGTGGTGGGGGCTGTCTAGTGGGGGGGGGGGGGTTCTGGTCTTTTTTTAGTAAATTTTTGGTCTCTTTCAGGGGTGTGGGAGGGTTGTCTAGGGGTGTGGGAGTGTTGTCCAGGGGGTGGGGGTATACATGAGGGTGGGGGGTTGTCCAGTGGTGTGGGGGCTGTCCAGGGGGTGGGGGGCTGTCCATGGGTGTGGGGGATGTCCAGGGGTGTGGTGGGGGCTGTCTAGTGGGGTGGAGGTTCTGGTCTATTCTAGTATTTTTTTGGTATCCTTTTTTTCTGTTTCTAGTAATTTGGCTGGGCATAGTAGTGGTTCGGTTTTATTTAAAAAAATTATTTTCATCTTGGTTATTTGATAACCGATGTAAAAAATGCACTGGTATTAGGTTTGACATCAGTTATTTGGAAATCAATGTAATAACATCATTGGAAATGGTTTTTACATCGGTTATTTCATAACCTATGTAATAAATTTGAATGTATAGTTTTTTACATCGTTTATTTTATAACCGACGTCGTAGATATGTTTTTACGTCAGTTATTTTATAATCTATGTTGGAAACCTCTTGGTAGATAGGTTTATCACGTCGGTTATAAAAATAACCGACGTGATAAATGCTTCAGAGGAGTGCTTTATGATGTCAATTATATAATAACCGACGTGAAAGGGTATATACCCCATCAGTTATTAAATAACCGACGTAATATACCATGACTCTGAATCATTTTCCACGTCGTGTTTTTATTAACAGACATGAAAAATGCTTCATATTTGTGTTTTATATGTCGGCTTTAAAATAATCGATGTAAAAAACTATTTTTATAACGTCTATTGTAATAAGGTCGGCCAAAAGCCGATGTTAAAAATAAAAAATAACCACCGTAAGAAATGTTTTCTGCACTACTACCAAGGTTTTAAGTAAATAGTGTAATTAATTGTAAAAATGATATCATAATTACCCTATCACATATCCTAATTATATTAAATAAGTTTATTTCAACCAGAAACAACCTTTGGAATAAAATATGATCCTATTTTTTCCACATTTATTTGATTTGGGCATTTATTCTAATTTTATTTAAATAAGAGTTAAAAGAATTAAATTCAAATATTAATAACTAAACCAGTTTTAATATAGGGTTATACATAAGATAAATTCAACTATAAATATTCATTATAAATATAAATATATTTCCTACATAATATTATTTTATTTATAATTTGTATACATTAAATAATTTAATTTATTTATGACACAATGATGATGCGGTAATTACCTTATTAATAAATGTTTAAAATAATTGATATTATAAATATCCAAATAAATTTAATTTTTAACTTGTGATGAATTACACTAATTTTTAGGTTAAAATAACATATTAGGTTGGATTAAATTATTTTTTTCGATGTAATCATGCTGTTATGATTTTCACAAAAATCAAATACTAATTAGTGTCAAAATTGACTTAATTGAGTTTTAAAAACAAATAATTTATTATTAATGGGTATAATATTCTTAAAACTATATGATTCAGTCAAAGGACAAAGATAAAGATATATATATTAATTATGAACCACTTGGGGTTCTTCTAGAAGTTTATAGTAAGTTTACTAACCATATAATATAAAAATACAAAGAGACGTGGTAAATGTCAAACTATTTAACTAAGAGTTAAATATAAAATATAAGGATAATATAGTGACCTAAACCTTTATAAAACATATTGGTTGAAAGGTCATTGACCCATACCCACCTTAGCATCAAAATAAATTATTTTGGAGCCATTATATACCGAAAACTATTTTATTATAAATTAATATTTCATGATTTTCCTAAAGTGACCCTCATCTCTCTTATAAAAGGGCACTTACACTTATCTTAATTTCACACCTCCAAAGCCATTTGTCTCGGCCAAACCATACCCAAATATCTTCCCAACACCCCTCACATCATCCTAGAGGTCTTACAGTGGTCATAAATCTAACCTATGGAGCCCTTTTGATCAAATCGAAAGGAAGAACCCAAAGAAGAGGTAAATATTTCATCACCTCTTTCAAGTTCTTTTCTTCTTCCACTTCTTCTTTATTTATTGTTTCTAATCCAAAAATAATAAATTTATTATATTTTATATACTATTATGCTATTATACATATGATACAACCACATTTGTTATTTTTTCCATCCTATAAATGAAACATTCACTATACGTGCGTACGTACGGCTTACGGTATCCACGTTGTGGTGTAGTTTGTTATTCAAACACTTCATTATTTTGGATGGGTATAATAATGAATATAAATGATGTAAATAATAAATTTAAAATTTTAATGATTCTTTATATATGATATACCATCCAATTACATATGATTTCACCATCAATATATTGATATTGTCACTCGTGCATACGTAAGGATTACCATCTCCACGAACACGATGAGATTCATTCCCCACCATAATCATTCCAGAATAATTTTCATTTTATGATTAAAAATAATTTTTATGACCACAACTTTATTATTTATATGAATCAATTACATCCTATCCATAACAAACTTGGATTACGTAACTATGCATATAAAGGAAAATGAATCTGTTAACACCTGAAATGATGATAAAACTAAAATATTATTAACACAACAATATTAGAGGGTCATATATGATATCATATTTATGTATATAGTTCTTGTATACTTTAATAACATATATTTAACTATTATAAGGGATGTTAACATAACCTCTACCAAGGAAAAGTACAAGGTAAGGTTTAATTTCACAATCTCTTTATTATCCGATGTTGTTTTTACGTAAGTATCTACTGGGACCACTTTATCTTCAACATTTGTGTCTCTTAAAAACATATTTCAAAACATTTTTTAATATTTTCTAGACTATAGGTTAATATCATTTATACCATTGTTTTAATTTTTTATAAAATTTTTATAAAGGAAACTTTATGTATTTTTCCAAATGATGTCTTTTAAGACCTTTTCTATGAAATTAAGGAATGAATGTTTTTTAACGTACACAGAGGGTGCAGCTATTTTCCACCGTTATAACACCTTTGAAGCTTCCCTTACAACATTAAAATAATATTTTCAAAATAAATTTTTTCTTTTATAATTACATGACTCCTAAATGATTTCGAAATAGAATGATATATTTCTCTCAAAAAATTACGATTTCATCTATGTCAACATCTTTTGATGGATTTTAAAATTGTTTGAAGCTGATTTATTATGATAAAAATCTTCCATATTGTATTGATAGTCTTGTGATATGTTTGACTATGGATGTGTTATTTTTTCACCATTCATGGTTTATGGATAATATATTGACATTTTTATGCATGTTTTAATACGATTTTTTATGTTATTTTTAAACCTTTTCATATGAGGAATGCATTGGACTTAGTAAGGGATGAGTGGATCTTGTTATAGCTCATCGATGCATCAATTGGTATCATGATACAAACTAGTGTCTTGGCACAAGTCTTTGAAAAAATATTATTTGTAGTCTTGTCACAAGTCCTTTACTATGTGGTTGTGAATTCTGGCATTATGAATTTCCTTCATTATGAAAGTGGCTATTGATATTGTAGGTGATTATTCAACTAGTAGAATAACCATGTGAATAAGTAAATGGAATTATTTGATTTTATATTTTCCATATTATGATAAAGTTTATGTTTAAAATGATTTTTTATATGTTAAATACATTGCCTTAAATGTTTATGCTTATTTATGAATGTATCTACTATATTGTTAAACTTACTGAGTATCTGAGCTCACCCCTTTCTATGTTTTATTTTTTCCATAATGTGATGAATTATATTATGGTTGACCTACAGGGATAGGATAAGTATATAGGTGTGTTAAAAAGGGGACAAAATGTGGTTGATGTTTTTATTTCATGATGTAATGTAAAACTTATGAATGCATCTAGTACTTCCAAGGCCATTAAAGTGATCGGTATTTTGAGATTTGATCCCTTGTGATCATGCCAATGTTATCTAATAATGCACTGACTTTGGGTAACTGGGGTCGAGGTGTTAGATTATTGGTCTATAGTAATACTGTGGGAATAATATACCCCTTATATAAAAGTTTAAAAAAATCATATAAATAACTAAACATCATACACTTCATTTTACATAGAATTATAGATAAAATGATAAGAAAAATATGTGATATAAAAATGAAATTCGACATACAACATAAATTATTATGGTAAGAATATAATATAAACCTATCACATCTTATACCAATAATCATATTAAATGTAAATTAAATTACTAGGTGATATGATCTACAAAAACATAGATCCATAACACATACTGATGTATTGTACCATCCAATCTTCACTACTGCACCAATTTTTGTTGGTCCTCAACCCACTTTGTGCATACAATACACTAGAGGGAGCTACATTATATCCCATGATAAATGGCAGACCAAGTGGGGTGTGAGTAAAAAACTCACTGATGTCGTCTCAATATATGCCAGTAATGCAGTGATATGTGCATGCAAAATGCATAGAAAAAATAAAAAAATGTATGAAATAAATAAATACAACCACTATAATACCTACTTCATCCTGATTTTAAAATTTATTTGAGAATTACACTATGACCATGGAAACCAATGTATCAAAGAGTCCCATAATGGAACGTACATAGAACTAGGTCATACCCGATCACCATCATAGATACATAGTTCTATGACCCTGATCAACTATAACACTCTCAACCAGTTCGAGAGTCTCTCTTATCATGAGAATCACCTCACAAAAAAATTTCAAATCATTATGGATCCCATCTTTACAGGTATTTCACAATGAGTAGAGAACACTGATGAATTAGTATTTATCCATAATTCTCAATACCTCAGGCTAAAACCCATGTTAGTAAATGTATATTCCTAATGATATTAAGTTGAATGACTCTAGGTAGGGTAATCTTTAGTAAAACATATATCTATTGAGATGATTCATTCCTCGGTAATCCAAGAAACCTAACCCTCCATGGATCCCATGTTCCATATCTTAGACATCAAAAATATCATGGGACATTAACTGAATAATAACTGATGTGTCCACCTAATACAATTTGGGTAACATTTTCATTATTCAAGAGGATATAGTAGTCAACATTTTTATTTCCTATATCTCATGATTAATAATATATGGATAATAATCATTTCATACCGCCATTGAAATCTAACTCATCTGGACATTTTCAATGGCCAACTAGTATCTCTATTTGATTCCCAAATAATAGGAATTCATGACAGTATCATACATTCTATAGAATCCAATACATTCCATGAATTTATATATATGACATCACATACTCCCTGATTCTATATCCTAGGAACCACCTCAATGAATATACTATCGCATCAACCATATAACTTAATGTTATATGGTCATAGAATCATCCCATAATAAACTATGATATGTGATCAAAGACATCTCAAGAATACAAAGGTCTCATCCATGTTAACATATGATTCCTAAGAATACTAAAACATTACATCAGTGTAAGGACAAAAAACCATTTACTAATCATCCAGGGAAATCACAAAACATATCAAATATACTAAAATATAATTGGGACTATTAAAACACCCAACCCCATTACCATCATCCACTGACCTAGGGACTACTTTTTTGTTATGGTTTCAAGGTGACACTCACTACCATCTTTACTCATAGACACATACCCCCTAAAATAAATATTATGATAGAAACTCTATAGGGGTTCCTTGTTGAGGTAATGTACTCACTCATTTGTTATTTTGAAAATCTAAATAATTTATATATAAAAATGTTCTAACCTAAGTTTATGTTCATTTTATCCTGATTTTGGTAAATGAAATATTGTAACATCATAGGATTTATGAAAATATCGTGATTTAATGTTACGATATAAGATTAATTGGATTTATATTATGAAGTATTTTAGTATTTCTAATCTAACCCCAAAGTATATAAAGAAATAAGATAAGTAAATTTTAATAAGTTGATTTTGATATAATTACAAATAGTCCTATGTTTTTGGGAATTTCTCCATTGGATTTGGTTACCATGTTTTGAAAAATTATTTCAAATCCTCAAGCATCAAATGTAAGAATTTATGAGAATATAGAAATTTGAATGTTTTTGTTTGTCTTTAACATTTTCAATTTCATGTTGAGATGTTCAATTATAATAAGATTAAGTTTTATTTCTGGTTGTTTCAACTAATAGATACCATTTTTTGAGTTTATCCTTGTAAGTATAATATATTTTTCATTTTAATCATTATATCTTATGATTCTCTATGATCAAGGGATTCCAATTATAAGAAGAGAGAGCTCATGAACTTCTGGTTCATAGAAGTTCAGTTGTGAGCAATTACAAAAAGGTATAGTCTAGGGATTGTATGGATTTAAACAATGATTTTATGATATATATAAAATCATGGATACAATTTGATAGGTTGAAAAACACTGATACCTTTTAGAGGGTTTAAATATCTATGATTCAATTTGTATTAAATTTTATGTTTTTAATAAATATCTTTTATTGGAGTATTTGGTTTAATAAAGTATACATAATGAATTTTTTTATCCCCAAATTATTTTTTTGTAAAATTCAGTTTCTACAAATTAGATAGTAAATTTTCTATTTCTTTATGTATTTAATATGTAACTTAAAATACTGATCATTTATTTCTCTTGCGAAAATGAAATTCAACAGAGTACTTATTTTAGTTCCTCAAATTATTGATCACTTATCTTAAAGAGAAAACAAAAAATATGATAAATAGTTGATTACATTGTCAATATAAAATTCCAAATATCCAAAAAAAATAATATTAATGTTAAAAGTTATTTAAAACATAAAATAAACCCTATATAAAATTCATAATCATTTCCACACTGAATTTTTATCAATGTATTCATTACCATAAATCAAATATTTTATTTTAGAAAACATTATTTTTTTATTTCTTTCAGTTTGGTAAAATTTCATTTCAAATTCCTTATAATAATTGTGCTAGTAGATAACTGATCTTTTTTATGGATGGAGTACCAGTTGGCATTATTGAAAATTTATATCCTATTAGACCACCTATTTTTTATAGAGAAGATTATGATTATTTTATGATTTTGTGAAATCATGTATCATCAACACTAGTATTGAAAAAGATATAATTATGATAGGAAACTAAAAAGTACTAGATATATATCCAGTTCACATTTCCTATTAATAATAGTTAAAACATAATGTTTATAATAATTTACTTTTTTCTATGATTTAAAAAATATAAAACCAAATATCATTATGTATTATAGAAACATGATTTTAAAAGTACTTGTAAATTACTCATTATAGAGATACAAATGTTTTAGAAACCCATAGATTTATGAGTATAACTAATTATTATGTATATAATTTTCTAGTGGGAGAAAAAGTAACAAATATTCATCAAATATTTCTAAAAATATTAAAAAATTTACAATCCTAGGTAAAAAATGTTGATAAAAAGATCAACTTACTAAAATTAATAGTGACATTATTCCTATAGAATGGGAGTCAAAGATTAAATAAATTGATGATACTTTGAATTTGAATATTTTAGGTCGGGATGACTTTATCGGAATAGTAATTCCATATGAATGTATACTAAAAAGAGATGTTAAAAGGGAGAAAATAAAGAATGGAGTGTCATTTTTTCAACTTCATAAAATCAAAATTCATGTACATTTATGGAATTTTACAAAAAATACGAAATTTTTGTTTCAATGATAAAATGAAACCATTTAGATCCAAGAAATTATGAATATAGAAATAGTGATCAATCTCAAATTGAAAGAAGTATGAATAAACATATTGAAAACACAATTTTTTTGAAATTGTCCTTGAAAACAATGGAAATAAAAGAATGATAGGATAGAAAATGAACCCTTATATGTTTTATGTAACGAGTATAAATGGGAAGTAAATATAGTACTAAATTTACCAAAACTAAAGAATAAAAATAATATTTGAAGACAGAATTATAATAATAATCAATCAATAACCTAAATTTTTTGATATATAGAGTTCTAGTGAAAGTGAAAAATCATCAAATAGTTCATTGAAATATAGTGGAACAAAAAGTCAGTAGATAGTTATAATCTATTAAAACATTATAAGGAATGAAAAATGCTTCATAGGAAAGGTAACTATATAATTTCTTATAAATATATGTATTAATTAAAGATTTAGTTTTTATATAGAAGAACATTATTCAACATCATCAAAAGATTTAAAATATGATTTCTTTGATATTGAAAAGGTTAACATAAAAAAATTTAGGGTGACTATACCTTCTATAACTAAAATGGAACAATGTGTTACTATTATGAATCAAAAAAATATAAATTAAAAAATACTTACATGTTCACATAAGTTAATCTTATTAAAGATAATAAAATAATTTCAAAACCAACTTCACACATGTCAAAACATTCAATAAGATTTTATTCAATAACAAGTTCTTCTCATGAAAGATCAGTATATCAAAAATCAGTTTATCAAAATTTAGATGATCAGAATTTCACTAATCCTAATAGTATTGATTTTAATTTATTGGATTATATATCTAAAAATGGAAATTAGAATTTAGTTATTCAACATAAATATGATGTTTTTTTTCTAAAAAAAATCGTAACATTTTGTATATTAAATAATTTTATTATCATTTATAAGTAAATTTGGAACTCTAGAAATTATAATCGGATAGATTTTAATTTTGATGAGCCTTATTTTCTATCAAACAATTTTTTAATGAAAAGAACCCATTTTATATTTTATATAAAATATGAGATTACTTGGGTGAATTTTATTCTTTAAATAATAAGAAATATTTTTTCATAAACATTCTATTTTTGGAGATCTATAATTATTATATCATAAATTAATTGGAAAAATTTGGGTTCTCAAAATTATATTTTCTAAAATAGCTAGACCCTAACAAACAATGGTAATATGAAATTTACTTTTTCTATTTCATGAAAATATTATACGTATTAGTAGTAAAAGAAAAATGATATATAGAAAGTGGATTTTATCAACATATATATAGATACAAGTCAATCATTATAAATTTGAATAAGTTTAAAGGAGGAAAAGTTAATTTTAAAGACAATTAATTGGGTGAAATCATCATAATTAGTGATATTTCTTTTCTTGGAAAATCCATTATATCAATTTTTTTATATGTTTTATGTCTTAAAATCATTATCCATATATGACTGTTATATGATGAGGGTTATTTTATGAACATCAAGAATAAATAATGTATGGTTCATTTATAATAACAAGAAAGAAAATGACTACAAAATCAACATAGAATAACTAATTATGTAGAATTTTTTTTTGTTTCAGTGTAACTCATGACACATCATGGTTATGGAATATGAGTCCCTAATAACATAACTTCTATAATTTAAGCATTAAAGGAAAGAACATGTTAGGGACATACCAAAACATAACTTTAACACATTAGGAGTTCATATTCCATTCCAATATTAAAAGCTACATAAGTATTGTTTTAAATATAAATATAAAGTCTCAACTACAAAAGAATTATAGTTTTTTCAAATGGATATTTTTGTCCATACAAATTTTTTATTTAATAAATATAATATAAAAACTATTTTTAAATCCTATAGAAGTTATTCTAATCAATTTTCAATATCTATAAGATGTTTCAATAGATTATATGAATCTGATAGTTGAATATTATATTACCAATTTTCCCAAAAATCATTTGATCTTAATGAATTATCCTTCTAATAAAATAATAAGTGATGTAAGTCACATGGTAAAAACAATAATATCCATGATTATTCAAGGACAATAACATGATTTCTTATCTCAATTTGAACCTAAAAAGGAAGATGACACTTTAGTTGATGAATGTTGGATAAGTTCTGTTCAAGTAAAGTACAAAAAATTCAAAAAAACATGTTAATACATTTATTTAATGTACTACAGATCGTTAAGTAATTGGAGTAAAACTTTTATTTAGAAACAACAATGACGAAAAAATAAAATTATTTGAAATAAATATTTTTTTATAAAGGTTATTTTCAAGGTGAATGGATAGATTATGGTGAAAGGTTTTCACTCTAAGTTATATTAGAATATATTATATTTTTATTACCCTCTGTAGAATATTTGAATTTTTTTTCCAAAGTATGTGATATGTTTTACATTAATGGATATATTGAAGGTGAAGTTAATTTTGAACAATATCATATTTTGGAAGATATAAATTTTATAAAAAATTATTTAATATTACTAAAGAGCTCTGTGGACTTATGAAATCCCTAAGATCTAGGTATAATATACCATCTAGATATTTACATTGTAATAATTTTTATAAAGTAAGTGTTGGTCCAACCCTTACTATAATGAAAAATTTAAAAACATCATTTTTTTTCTAATATATATCAATGAAAAAAAATTCTTCAACTCAGTAATCACTTTTAGATAAATTTTCAGAATATATGGAAAATGAGATTAAAATGATAATGATGGGAGAACAAAAATTTTAAAATGATTTTCAGGTTTTCAAAAAAAAAAGAATGTAAATATTTTAACTAAATATAAATATATTAAATATTTTATCAACTTTATTGTTTTTAAAATGACTCAAATATTAGTGATAATATTAAAATGTTTATCAAAAATGATCTTGATGAAACCAGAAAATTGATATATCAAAAACGTTATAGAAGTATGATCATAATTTTACAATAACTCACTAAATGTCTACAAGACACAAAATTTTCAATATGTTTATGCATTATATTTTAAAATGATATAAAATAATCTCATATTAAAGCGATTAAATATATATTTAGAACACTTAAAAGTACTTTAGAACATGGATTACTCTACACCTCTAGCAATGATTTTGTTTTCAAAATTTACAAATATGTTGATTTTAGAGGCTATGTATTAGATATAAAATCTATATCAAGGAAAAATAATTTATTATTAATATATTTAAACTATTGGTCAAATAAAAAACATAATTTTATGGAACATTTCACTAATAATGTAGAATATATAGCATTTAGATTTTGTTGTGCTCAAGTGTTTTGGATGCAACACAACCTCAATGATTTTTTTTATATTTTACTCAATATGTAATCATTTTTTTAATATTAATGTCATTTATTTCTCTAAAAACCCATAATCTTTTTTTATGTAATCACATATAGGAAAGACACAATTTCCTTTGGTATCAAACACAAATGCGATATATCATTCTCAACACTATCAAAAATTAATATTAGATTACTGATATTTTTACCTAAAATATTAAATTCAAATTTATTTAACAGATGTTTGTAATGATGAAATTATAGTTTTTATAAATTCACTTCATGTTCCATCCTTCACTTAGTATTAAATAAACCTATATAAAAACAAAGATAAATTTTTCCAATATCAAATTTTTTAATTTTTAAAAATTATTTTTAATAATATATTTTTAAATGTGGATGCTTATAATATTTTCATATTATCTATTTTTAAAGCACATGGTTTTAATTATATTTCTATAAAATATGTACATTTATTTTCTATTCCTTTCATGAACAATATATGAAAGATGAATATCTTTATTATTACATGAAAATAACATCAATATGGGTTAATTTATTTACCTATATCTTTTTTAATTTATATGTATTTATTATTTAATTGTTTTTAAATTTTAATAAACAATTATTGTTCAACTAAAGAAATTAAGAGGAAATTATTACATTCCCAAAGTTCACTTTTTCTATTTTATTATGCATTAAAGGCATTATGCATGAAATATGTTTTTTTCCATTTATCTTTTGAGAAAATCCTATACAACTCACACTATAAAGAACTCTATTTTGAGGTTATAAATATCAATTTCCAATATAAGAACTTATTTTCTCAAGAGTTTTATATAAATTATCATTGTTAATTTGATATTATTCTTATCAGGAGTATCTTACTGAAGAAAACAAGAAAAAAATATTGGATTCTTAAAGTATTCATTTCTATAGTAAAAAAATCACATGTAGCGGATGATGATATGCTACATATTATAGGAAACGAATTTATAATTACAATAATAAGGATTAATATATTTAATTATTTTTAGATTCATGATAAGATCCATAAGACTGGATGATAATTTGAATTTTAAGATGAACATACATTATAAAAAAATATTAATAGATTGAAAGGGATGGTCAAAAGAGAATTAATGTAGAAAAATTTGATTACCTACACTATGATAAAAGGTCTTTTACTGGAGATATAATGAGCTTCAAATGTACCAATATAATCCAAAACATATGATCAGACAAATTCTAAAATTGAATTATTTTTCTATTTTTCAAATTTATTTCTATTTATTTATTTCAATATTTTTTATTTTACAAAAAAAAATGGGAATGTTTTGAAAATATTTGTTATGAAAATTTAATGTTTTTTTCTTATTTTATTCTTTTAATTCTAAAATGGGGATGGTATTTTAATTTTTATTTAATTAAATTATAAATAAGAATAAATTGTTTAGAAAATTTTCTATCCAATAACTGTTTGTATATTCATTTCATATTATTCAATGAATTTTTGGAAGAGTGTTATATTTTTTTAATCATGTTTTTTAGTTTCTACATCAAAACAAAGGGTGATAAAAAATATTCTATATCATAAATACCATGAGATGTTTTTAATTAATAAAGTCCAGAGGATGTTTTTTTAATGTTTAGTTACTAAAAATTTCCATTCATTTTTTCTTTCCAAAGGGGGAATTATTGAGGTGTTTTACTGGCCTCTTTATTCATTTTGTAAATCAAAATACACATCATATGAAAATATTCTAAACTAGGTTTCTCATTATGTTATTAAGTTTCTATAGAATAATTTTGAAATAAATGAGCGGTTTGAACTTCAAATTTTTTATGAAACCTAAATGATAATAAGATATGAAGTAAGATTAAATGATTAATAATTATGAAGTAATTCAGTGGTTCTAATATAACTCTATGAAAAAGAATGATATATGATAACTCCACATAATGAAATAGATTTTGATGTCATTATAACTGATCCCATATGTTTCAGAATTTAAAAATTTGTGTGTGTTAAATTTTTTCATTGAATAGTGTGACACAACCTGTATTAGAACAATGAATTTACGAGAATCATTCATTATTAATGTCTAGTTCATCTTTAATATTTTCAATTTCATATTTTTGAGTGCACTTTTAATCTGTTTAATGTTTCTGTATATGTGTTTCAATAAATACCTACAATTTTGGGCAGTTATCCTTGTATATATATATATATATATATATTAAATTTTACATTTTAGTCTTTCTATATTGTAATCATATGTGTTAAGGGGATTACGAGGATTTTTAGATAGAGATCAAAAACAATCTCTGATATTAAGTTCAGTAATGATATTCTTATAGTAGGTATAGTCGAATGATTTTTAGGAGAATAGGAAATACCTTCTAATAGATATAAACATAGGGATACATTACAGTAGGTTAGAATTTATGAATACCTGAAATCATAATTACATGTATACATTTAATTTTAGTTAAAAATGGTTGTTTTTAATTGATATACAATATATGATTATTTTTTCTAACTAATACCTTTTTATATGCTTTTACTCATCAATTTCATTGTTTTCTAAATTTCAATTTCAATAATTCAGATAGATAAATTTTCACTTCATTATCTCATTAATTGGTAGTTTAAAATATTAATCATTTATTTTCTATATAGAATCTATAATGGAATATAATAAAATTTATCAATACCATGATTTATGATCTTTGATCTTGTTAGTAATTTGATTAAGTGTTCAATTTTTTATTCCATCAATAATACTAAAATAAAATTATAAAAACACCAAACTAGGATGATAATTTTATGATTTTTTTAACTTAAATTCACCCCCCTCATGTATATTTTTCACCACCACAACCATAATACCCCCTATATCATCATCATACTGTAGGAATCTGACTTAGGATTCCCAATCGCAATTGTTTTCTTAGTACAATGCATAATTCTTAGAGGACATCTTGTCCCTTGGCAACATCAAGGTCATATCATGGACTCATTGACCTAATGGGTTTTCAATGTAGTTAGAAATAACTATATATGGATCAAGGACCATCTCGATGTCTTAGGTCACTCAATACCTATCAACTCATCCCAAAAAATTTCCACATTACATATTCTCTAACAACCTAAGAAACACATTCCTCAAGGGTCCTTGATCAACCTACTAGATTCATTTATCTTAGTTCATGATCCCCCACCTCTTGGTGGTATATTAACATCATGGTAACTTCATATCCCATGCATTAACCATTAACAATTTAGAAATTTTTCTAGTTCCCGCGTTCCATAGTGGTTATGGTGTTATCTCTATTTAATTTTGGGTTCTCATACAATTTTACATTTTAATTAATATAGATATATTTGAATTAAATAAAATATGGTTTAATAATAATAAGGAAAATCTACCTTCTGGCATGTTTTTTCCCTTATCTATATAAGAATCATGAATAATCTATTAGGATATTACCATGACCACCTACACCAATAGAATCTATTTCAGTTTATTTTCAATGTCTCGTAGCTCTGCCTAGGCCAACCAAGATCTAATCATGCCTATATTGATCTACTCATCCATCATCCCATATAATTATTCCCTAACTCATTCAGGATAATTCGAATAAATTATAATAAAAAATTTATAATTACATTTTTATTCTACAAATAATGGATAATTATATAAATTTTTTAATCAAACTAGATTTAAATCATAAATACTCATCATTTTTTCCACTACACAGTAAATTTAACTAAATGCATTCCCAAAACCCATAATCATCTCTCAAAAATGTTTCATAAAAAATACATTAAATTTGATGGAAATAATTTAATCATATAAATTTAACTTAACTTAAAATCGTTGAAAACCCACTGTGATGATAGAACTCAAAAAAAAATGGATTGTAGTGATGTGAAAACGTTATCCTAGGATTCCTTCTTCATAAGCTGCATCAAAGACCCATCTCATTCACTTGATTCAACCATGTCCTAGTGGAATCAAAACCTAATACTAAACCAGAATAAATAAAAAATTATAAATGAGAGAATGAAGGATGAGGAAAATGGAATCAATAAAACATATTAAATCATTGAATAACATACTGAATCCCCTCACTAAATCATAGCGAATTAAGGAAAAAGGGTAAGAATTGGCTAGATCATGTCAGGGAATAAGATGGTTGAATAAGGTATTCCCCTCTTAAAGTTAGGGTAGAAATAAGTATTTTACCCCTTTTTAATAATTTTCATGTTTTGGCCACACTGTTGTAAAAAATATCCATCAACCATATGGGTGCCTCTATCTCGAAACCATAATCCTTTCTTGGTTACATAACCATGTTCCAAAACATGAAAAAAATAATATAAATCCATTTAAAACTCTTGTGTGGTTCCCTCTGTAACCATGTATGGGTTTCCCCAAATTATAACACAAACCTATAATAAAACCATGCTCTATTTAAATAAAATAAGAATTCCTTAATCTTTTTGGGTCCAAATTGTATCCCTTAAACTATACGCCCCAACCAGGATTCATTGGAAAAAACCTACAAAACTGCCAAAACATAACATGATGCCCACTCAAGCACTTAGTATATGTAACGACCCGAAATTTTGAATAAATCATGTTTCCTAATTTTGTGTGTTATTATTTTATACTCAACAAAACTGTTTCATTAGATAACATGAGTATACTTAAAATGAGACTGCTGGGTTTTGACTGTTATATGACCATTGGTCAATATGACTGCTGGAAACTAAACATTTCGATATTTGTCTCCAAATACAAGTGATGTTGGTTAATTAATATAGAAAGAAGATTTGATGGCCCCACCCAGTAGTCTTGGACCGATAGAAGCCCATCTAACAGAACTTAGGAAGGAGGTAGCACCACTGGGCTTTGCTCTGGACCAAACCCAAGCTGAACTTCATCGTGTGAAGCTAGAACGAAATCTTGTTTGCGAGAAGTTCAAACTGAGAGAAATAACTACTGTTGCGATGTTGGTCAAGCCTCCCTCAGATTCTCTCACCTTAGCACACCTTACACTTAGGTCCAATTCTGGGGTTATAATGGGCTATGTAAGGAGACCGTAACTTCCTTGTGTAATCCTTTGTTTTAAATAAAAATTGGGATTTCTTCTTATGATGAAGTTTATGAATTTTCAAATGACCGGATAAATATAGTATGCATATTTTTGATGAATTTTAGAAAAAGGATATTTAAAAAAAAATGTTTATGTAAACCTTAAATAATTAAAAATGTTTAATGATTTTCAAAAAATGGTCTTCTATAATTACGTTCAGTACGAAATTTAGAGTCTACTAAGATCAACATAATTTTTGAAGAATAGTAAATTATGAATTGTGATTTTACGCTTAGGAGTAGTAATGCGACCAAATGGATTAGTAATCTCACATAAGGAATGTTTTAAAATAATTTAGACACCTTGTTTAAGTAATGTGATTCAATAAAATGGGTAAATAACGGTTTCATAAATTATTAGTCAAGTATTAGTTTTTTTTAGTGAATAGTGTTTTAATTAAAAATTAAATTAAAAATAATTAGAAAATTATTTCAATAAAATGGACATTATTTTTGAACTCATATCATCAATATTAAGTTATGGTAATTTTTGGGGATTTTTCTGAAAAAAATGAATTCTCGGTGAATAGTGTTTTTATTTAAAAATTAAATTAAAAATATTTAGAAAATTATTTTTATAAAATGGAGTTCATATTTTTAATCAGAGCATCGATATTTGGTTAAGGTGAAATTTTGGGATCTTTCTAAGTAAGATAAATTTTTAGTGAATAGTAAAAATGCAGTTTTAGGGTTTCAGTATGTTTAATGACATCATAACTGTGTCATAATGATTTCATGAGATATTTTAAGGGTTTTCGGACCCAAGGTGATGAATTATTGTATTGGGGGCCCCATTTGGCCTAACTTCATTGTAAAAAGCATGGGAGAGCCCATGGTTTTGAGAAAACCACTTGGGAGGTGTCCCTTGAAATTATTAAAGAATCACCTCGCCTTCTCTATAAATACCCACCCTTTCCTCGTTTAGTTTTCACTCCCAACTCTCCCCCAATGAATATCGGGTCTCATTACCTCCCAATGAGTCCTCTAAAGGTTCTCCCAAGCCCTCAAGGTCCCAACCTTTGACTTTTATGTGTTACGTTTTAAGGTAAGGGATCCGACCTCTATCTTTCTTTTCAAGTAATCTCTTTTATGTCATTTATTTTATTCTCCATGTTCTTATGTTGGAGGATGTTCTTTTATATTCATATTACTTCCATTTTCATGTTCATATGATGAGAGAACCCCTCTTTCTCTCATCAATTCGTTTTAAGAATGTTTAAGTGGCGTCGTTAGGCTACCGAATTTTTAAGGGATTCTTTCACCCTTCTCGTTTTCAAGATCTATTTTCATGTCAAGTCTTTCAGGTTACTTTTTATTATGTTGGGGTATGATCTCTATATCTATAATACTGAAAACTTATTTTCATATTATGAGATACCCTATTTTATCTTTTCAATTCATTTTTGGTTGAAGTTTAAGTGACGTCGTTAGGCTGCCGTATTTTCATAAGAGAAATTTAATTTTTGTCTTCCTTCCATGTTTTTTCACATAAAATGACATGTCAATAAAATTTCATTACCATGATCTTAAATCCTTTATATTCTGTTCCCCTACTTTTTTATGTATCATTTATGAGTGGGTTACCCATGTCCCCTCTCTTTTCAATGTTTTCTAAAACAACGTAACCTAGCCGTTATGCGGTAGAATTTCCATCTCAATGTCTCTCTCTTTTTCTAATGTCATTTTCTATTATTAATTGAATACTCAAATATCTCTCTTCTATAGGGGTATTCACATATATACCATGTTTTTCTATTTTAAACTCTGGGATTTACATACATGAGACCCACATTCCTTTTCTGTGGGTTTTAAAGTGACATAAAGATCATGTCTTTAAAGCAGTTTTTAAAATGTTATGATTATGAAATGAAACCCATTTATTTTATGCTATACGGGTTTTTTATGAAATGATTGATGATGATATATGTGGCTCACATGATTATAAAGACAAAATTAAGGGTGCACCCTGATAGCGCTCCAATGCATTGGGTAAAGACTTAATCTCTAGAGACGACCTTTTAGACTGATACCATGGTGAATAACTGTGGTAATTTTTATTGACACCTTGGGGATGGACCTTGGTGAAACGGAAATGATTGTCTTTTTTAAATGTTGTAGCCACATCATCAAGTTATTAAATACATTATTTTTATTATGATATGTCTCATGATTTCTTTCTCAAGCCTTAATATCTTTTTTCATGACATTGTTGATGTATCTCAAGTTCACATGTTAAATGTTTCCCCTTGTTTCCCTTACTGGGCCTTCTGCTCACCCTTTCTTTTGATGTATGTCCATAGGTAATGAGATGAAGTAATGAAACTAGTATGAACATATGTAGAATCCTTTCAAGTGTTTAAGAAAGATGTTATATGTTTTCATGTTTTAAGTTCCTGGTTTCCAAGACACTAAACCTTAGAGATCCTCGGTATTGTAAAATGTAATGAAAAGTTATGTTATAAATGGGCAGGATGCTATAGTTGGTAACAAAGGATGGTTTAGTTATTTTTGGAAATTAGTATATTAAAAAATTAGCTAAAAACCTATAGAAAACTTTAAATATAGGTATTTTGGGGAGTATTGAGTAAGGGGTTTCCAAGCAAATACATCCTTGTCTGGATACGAGCAGGTAGAGGTGGCTCTAGAATAGATGTACATAGGGATAAAACCCGAAAACACCGCTTTGAGCTAGACTCGAATAAGAACTGGTACAGGAAGATGGGCCTCGCTACACTCTTGGTTACGACACTCCCGGGGGATATGCTTTGATAAATTTATAAGCTTAGTATGAACCATTATTAAAGGAACAAAGATAAAATAAAATAAAGATTCACATAATAATATATTATCATGGATAGCCTATATTGGGACCTAGGGGATCACAAGTTAGGGTATACTTTTCTTCTACAAGTTTATCCTTCTATGCTTTAAGTTTACTTTTAATGATTATTGTCTAAGTATTTAAGACCCTAATAGTACTTTCATTACTTAGTTAATGGTAGGAAATGGAAGAACATGTCCCAACAACCAACGTGATAGAAAATGTGATGATTGCTGTATTAATATGACATAGATGATTAGGGGATTAAAAGATGATTATTATTTTGGAAGACGTTCACTATTTTGGGAACCCTATTTGATCGAGGTAAATAGATCACTATGGTATTTTCTTTGAAGAGTAAAGGTTGAAATATATTTTGAAGAATCGATGAATTTAAGGTGGACATATAGTAATTTAGGTTACATATGGAAATTATTGACCAATCTTGGGGAAAATATGTTTAGGTTAGTTACTTTTGTTATTAGATGTTAGGAGTGGTTGATGTTGTTTGGAGATGAATGATAAAGTTTATCTTGGAAGACTATGTTATCAAGTCCTTCTTGTATTTGGGTTTCAATCTTAGTTTGGTTTATTTTGAGTACTTTTAAGGACAGTTATTTATGGAATGGTCTACGATGAACATTGGGTAGTACCGTGGAATTTTGAAGATTTAAGAGTAGTTTCCCTTCCTATGGGATAATTTCTTTATGAAGAGTTGTTTTATCTTACCCTTTCTGTTTTTGGGATAATGTTTAAAGATAGAATAAATAGATAGTTAATCTTTCATGGATTACATGACTCTCTTGAAGATGATTCTTGTGCTTTAATGAGACCAAGTAGTTTTGAATGCTCATCATTTGGAGAAAAGATTAGTTTTGGTAGAAACTTATTAATGGATTAAACTCTACATAAAGGTAGGTATATTTCTTTGTGTTTTTATTCAATGTAGTAAATGAATTCATAAAACCTATGAAAAGAAACGTAAAACAAAAATGTTATCTGTTAATGTTTCCTACTAGGAAATCAAATACCGTTTGACCCATCATAAGTTTGTGATTTTCTTGTTGTTAACTTTCTCCTAATCATGTTTGCTATCACTCTCCCTTAGAACGTGACCCTTTTTTTCCTCTATGTCCATGTTTTCCTACATGGAATCCTAGTATGGGTTAACTCAGGTTACCTTTTTTACTTCCCTTTATTTATTTTAAAGTAATAGTTTTACTGACTCCTTTTCCGGTGTGGGACATTCAATGAAATTTCAAAACCCAGTTTTAAAAATTATGAGGAGTCAATTTCTTAACAGGGGAAGATTTTAACGACCCGAAATTTTGAATAAATCTTGTTTCCTAATTTTGTGTGTTATTTTTTTTATACTCAACAAAACTGTTTCATTGGACAACATTAGTATAATTAAAATGAGATTGTTGGGTTTTGATAGTTATATGACCATTGGTCAATATGACTGATGGAAACTAAACATTTTGATATTTGTCTCTAAATACTAGTGATCTTGGTTAATTAATATAGAATGAAGATTTGATGGCCTCACCCAGTAGTCTTGGACCGATCGAAGCCCATCTAACAGAACTTGGGAAGGAGGTAGCACCACTTGGATTTTCTCTGGACCAAACCCAAGCTGAACTTCATCGTGTGAAGCTAGAACAGAATCGCTTTTGCGAGAAGTTCAAACTGATAGAAATAACTACTCGTGCGATATTGGCCAAGCCTCACTCAGATTCTCTAACCTTAGCACACCTTACACTTAGGTCCGATGCTGGGGTTATAAGGGGCTATGTAAGAAGACCATAACTGCCTTGTGTAAACCGTTGTTTTAAATAAAAATTGGGATTTCTTCTTATGATGAAGTTCATGAATTTTCAAATGACCGGATAAATATAGTATGCATATTTTCGATGAATTTTAGAAAAAGGATATTTTAAAAAAATGTTTATGTAAACCTTAAATAATTTAAAATGTGTAATGATTTTCAGAAAATGGTTTTCTATAATTATGTTCCGTACAAAATTTAGAGTCTAATAAGATCAAATTAATTTTTGATGAATAGTAAATTATGAATAGTGATTTTACACTTAGGATTAGTAATGTGACCAAATGGATTAGTAATCTCACTTAATGAAAGTTTTAATATAATTTAGACACCTTGTTTAAGTAATGTGATTCAATAAAATGGGTAAATAAAGGTTTCATAAACTATTATTCAAGTATTAGTTTTTTTCAGGTGAATAATGTTTTTTTAATTAAAAATATTTAGAAAATTATTTTTATAAAATGGACTTTATTTTTGAACTCAGAGCATCGATATTATGTTATGGTAATTTTTGGGGATTTTTCTGAAAAAAAATGAATTCTCAGTGAAAAGTGTTTTTATTTAAAAATTAAATTAAAAATATTTAGAAAATTATATTTATAAAATGGATTTCATATTTGTAATTAGAGCATCGATATTTTGTTAAGGTGAAATTTTGGGATTTTTCTGAGAAAGATGAATTTTCAGTGAATAGTAAAAATGCAGTTTTAGGGTTTCCGTATGTTTAATGACATCATAACTATGTCATAATGATGTCATGAGATATTTTAAGTGTTGTACGACCAAAGGTGATGAATTATTGAATTGGGGGCCCCATATTGCCTAACTAAAAAGTAATTACCATGGGAGAGCCCATGGTTTTGATAAAACCACTTGTGAGGTGTCACTTGAAATTATTAAAGTATCACCTCACCTTCCCTATAAATACCCACCCTTTACTCAATTAATTTTCACTCCCAAATCTCCCCCAACTAAGATCTGGTCTCATTACCTCCCAATGAGTCCTCTCAAGGTGCCCCCAAGCCCTCAAGGTCACAACCTTTGAGTTTTAAGAGTTACGTTTTAATGTAAGGGATCTGACCTCTCTCTTTCTTTTCAAGTAATCTCTTTTATGTCATTTATTTTATTCTCCATGTTCTAATATTGGAGGATGTTCTTTTATATTCATCTTACTGCGCTTTTCATGTTCATATGATGAGATACCCCCTCTATAACGACCCATACTTTACATACATTGTTAATACTTCAAAATTAAAGCATACTTATTACAACATATAACAAAACCACGAAAGGACCGTATAGGTATAGTGTCCTTAGAAACTGGGAAACATAAACAACTGGTTCATAAAGCGTCTACACTGTCTCCCATTTATTTCATCATATCTATAGTCCCTTTTGGCATATCTTACTTAATAACCTTCTTCCTGACCTGGGGAAAGAAAAAATACAAAAGGGTGAGCTAAAATGCTCAGTAAGGGTAAACAAAAGAAATATCAATCACATCATATACATAATCACATAACGTTTGGAAATCTTTACCCGAAAAAGAGATCATAATTTCATAACATGGGGTAAATCATGGCAGTGAAATGTAATCACAATAATCATAACTTAAAACATGAAACTTTGTGGCATTAACACATAATCATAGATAATCATTTCTTGTTAGTCAAGACTCATTGCCAAGACTATCTTAGTGGAAAAAGTCCCTTTCTGAACCAAGTCACCCTCATTTCAGTCCTGTTTCACTGAACCGGTATAACCTACCGTTCCAGCCATGTCTATCTCATGAGATATAAAATATTTACCCAATGCATTGGAGGGAGATATAGGTCCCACCCATCTCACAATGATATCATTCTTATGTGTTCCACAAAATCATAAATCATACATCATTGCATAACCCATGTAATACAAATGGGAATCTTAAACATCATGAAATCATAAAACAATTCATATAAGATAAATGAATTCATAAAAATAATTCCATCACAACATAATCAAATCAATGTAATAATAGGGATAAAACAGAACCCTTTATTATCTTAGATGGAAAATAATTTTGATAAAACACTTGAACTCCATTCTTGAGGAAAATATCCTTTCTACTTCAAAAACATTTTCCTTTCTTAACATGCCATACAATTTTAAACTAAAAGAAGTTTATTAAAAATAAACTTGAAAACTTGTAATGGAAGATTTTTGGAAATAATGTTTTAAAAATCCATTCATGCCGTATAAGTTAAAAAAAACATTCTTCGTACTTTTGTCGGAAAAGTCAAAAAGTACCTCGTACTAAAAACGACAAAAGATTCCTTTCATATCCTTTACTAAAAACTCACCGAAGGGTAAAATTGGATTTAAACAATTGTAGGTGGATGGAAATAATATTACATATTGAGGAAACATGGATGTGGATGATAAAATACACCCCAGTAAATACCAAAGTATAAACAATCTCGGATAAAATGAGATTGTGATATATTCCCTTACCTTAGGTCCGACTTGCTTTGTAAGTGTCCAAACCTCCTGTATAATGATTTAAATAATGTTATTGACTTATTCCAGAATCATACTTATTTTTATGATATCATATATGGTCATATTCTTAGCTTCTTAGTAATAATATTTCATTGCTACTTGTTATTCAGGTGTTTATAACTTTTTGTTCTTATGCGTGTTTTGTCGAATAAATTCTTATTATTTTCTTTAGGTTATAGATACCTCATTTCCAGAATGGTATTAGTGTAATATATATCATATTCATTCATTAAATTCATTTATATAATCATTATGAAATGAAAATCATGTAGAACGAGTCGCATCACATCGTGGAGACGGTATTCCGTACGTACGCACGAGTGATGATATCGTTCCTATGATCGTGGAATTGTATTGGAGTATATGTATACTATTTCAGAATCAATATCACTTTATAATAGTCATATATAGTCATTATTTACACCATTATACCCATCCAAGTACGGTCGTGGTGGAAAATAGATTACACCACGGCGTGGAGACGGTATTCCGTACGTACGCACGCGCGGTGATTTCTTTTTCCGTAGGATGGATAGATAGTGAAATAGGGTTGTTTCATACTTATAATAAAATATCAGTATATGAGTGATACTGATGTTATTACTTCATAATGAAACAACTAAATAAGAAGAAGTGGAAGAAGAAATAAAGATGAATGAATCAGTAACGGATATTATCTCTTCTTTGAAGTGCTTCTTTGAGACCTTCTTTTAGGGCACTAAAATTGGTCTTTGAAGAAGACCAGAAACTCTAGGATGTCTCTAGGGAAGTGGAGAGGAGAAAGTGGCAGGGGTTGGCCGAGCTTGAAGGCTCAAAGTGGTGTGAGGAAGAGGGGGAGGAGGTTCCCTTTTATAAGGGAGGAGAGGGGCACCTTTGGAATAACTAAAACTATTATTTTATTATAAAGTCAAGTTCGGTTTTAAATAGCTTCAAATTGATATATTTCGAAGCTAAGGTGTGGATGTGTCGAAATCCTCTCATACAATAGAATTTAGACAAGTTTAGGTTCCTATTTTAACCTTATCATTTAGATTTAACATTAAGTTAAATAATTTTACTTTTACCATGTCTTCTTGTGTTCTTATACTATAAGGTTAATAAACTTACTATAAGCAGCCAAACGAACCCCAAGTTGTTTATTATTAATATATATAACCTTATCTAAGTCATTTGGCCGAGCCTTAGATTTTTAAGAATAAAATAACAATTACCAATATAATATTTGTTTTAAAAACTATTTTATGCCAATTTTGACACTATTTAGTAATTGATTTTTGTGAAACTCATAACAGAATTATTAGTTCTAACAAAGTTAATTAAATCAATACTAACATGTCATATTAACCTAGAAAATTAGTGGGATTCATAAAAAGTCTCAAATTACATTTATTTTTGTGTTTATAACATCAATTATGTCAATATTTCATTAATAAGATAATTACTGCATCATCATTGTGTCATAAATAAATTAAATTATTTAATGTCTAAAAATTACAAATAAAATACCATTATGTAGGAAATCTATTTAGATTTATAATGAATATTTATAGTCGAATTTATCTTATGTATAACCCCATATTAAAAATTATTTACTTATTAAACTTTGATTTTAACTATTTTAACCCTTCTTTAAAAAATTAATAATAAATGTCCTAATCTAATCCAAGTGGGCCTAAATGGTCATATTTTATTCCTAAGTTTGTTTTTGGTCGAATTAAACTTATCCAATAGAATTAGGACATGTGTTAGGGTAATAATAATATCATCTTTACCCTTAATTACCCTATTTTCTTTTTACCGTGGTAGAAAAAGTAAAAAGTTACTATTCACCAAAAAAATTATTTTCATCTCATTGAACCACATTTTACTTACTGACATCAACCGTGTCTCTCGGATTTTTGAAATTCCACTCACAGAAGTGGTAAAATTAAGTTTTATGAAAAAATTCCATTTTTTAACTACCACTTAGTGGTTTCACTATTCATCAAAAATTGAAAGTTTTCAGAAAAATACCAAAATTTCACCCTAGGCTAATTTCGATATTCCAAATCCAAAAATGAAGTCCATTTTGAAAAATAAAATTTATAAAATTTTAAAAAGTGGTTATTACTATTCATAACAGCTAGTTTTAATAATATTTTAATAGCATATCGTTGTTTAGTGAAACTCGGTATTGCGTACGACGCAAGCTATCGAGGAAGGTCGCGATTTCGTGTAAAGCAAGCCAAGCAAGTATTGTGTAGAAAAAGATTACTTTGATGATTTATATAACATAAAAGTCTCGGGTGTTACATTCTACCCCCCTTAAAATGAATTTCGCCCTCGAAATTCGTCACTTTGTAACAAACAGATGAGGATACCTCTCCCTCATCATATCCCCAAGCTCCCATGTAGCTTCTTCTAATTGGTGGTTCCTCCATAAAACTTTCACCAATCGAGTGGTCTTGTTTCGTAGGACTTTTTTGCTACGATCCAGAATCTCTATCGGTTGTTCTTCATAAGAA
This sequence comes from Viscum album, assembly GCA_963277665.1. Taxonomy (NCBI): domain Eukaryota; kingdom Viridiplantae; phylum Streptophyta; class Magnoliopsida; order Santalales; family Viscaceae; genus Viscum; species Viscum album. Next base: position 978,339,373 of record OY728131.1, read on the forward strand.
AGATCTTGCTCTAGCGGTACAACTTCTGAGCTGAGTACATGTGAAGGATCAGGTATGTACTTTCTCAGGAGAGATACATGGAATACATCGTGAACTTGAGAGAGATTCGGTGGAAGCGCCAATCGGTAAGCTACCTTCCCTACACGATCCATTATTTCGAAAGGACCGATATATCTAGGGCTTAACTTCCCCTTCTTTCCAAATCTCATGACTCTTTTCCAGGGAGATATCCATAAGAACACTTTATCGCCCACTTCAAACTCTAGGTCTTTTCTTCGGCTGTCGGCATAAATTTTCTATCGACTCTGAGCTGCTCTTATGTGTTGTTGAATAGATCTGACCTTTTCTACCATTTCATCAACGAGATCAGGTCCTAATAGATTTCTTTCCCCAACTTCATCCCAGCAAGTTGGAGTCCTGCATTTCTTTCCATAGAGAGCTTCATAAGGAGCCATCTGAATACTGGAGTGAAAGCTATTATTATAAGAAAATTCCACCAAAGGTAGGTGTTGATCCCAACCACCTTTTAAATCCATAGAGCAAGCTCTCAACATATCTTCTAGGGTTTGAATTGTTCTCTCAGACTGACTGTCTGTCTGAGGATGATAAGCAGTGCTGAAACTCAACTCTGTATCCAGAGTATGCTGAAGACTTCGCCAGAACTTCGAGGTAAATCTCGGATCCCGATCAGATATAATAGAAAGTGTTACTCCATGCAATCTTACCACTTCTTTTACATATATCCTGGCAAGCTGATCCAGAGAGAAGTCCTCTCTAATAGCAATGAAGTGTGCAGACTTTGTAAGACAATCAACTATGACCCAGATAGCATTATTTCCTTTGGATGTTTTAGGAATTCCTGTGACAAAGTCCATAGTAATGTTTTCCCATTTCCATTCGGGTATGGGTAATGGTTTTAACATCCCCTTAGACTTCTGTCTCTCAGCTTTAACTTGTTGACAAACCAAGCATCGAGAGACATATTCAGCAACATCTCTTTTCATGCCATCCCACCAGAAGTACTATTTCAGGTCCCTATACATCTTCGTGCTTCCAGGATGAATAAAGAATGAAGAACTATGAGCCTCATCCAGCAGCTCCTTCTTTAATTCAGTTATGGGAGGAACACAAAACCGATTTCTGAACTTTATTATCCCATCACAATCAAGGTTGAACTCAGGAACATTTCTCACCTTCTTTTGTAACTCAACATCTTCTTTCTGTGCCTCTTTAATCTTCACATGTATAGATGGTTGAACATTCATTTGAGAAAGATAAGATTTTTCCCCTTCCATTATAATTCCAAGATCCATCCTTTGTAAATCCATAAAAATTGGATCTTTTGTGATCCTCATCATGGATAAACTAGCACGTTCTTGTCGACTTAATGCATCTGCCACCTTGTTTTCTTTCCCAGGGTGGTAATGGATTGAGCAGTCGTAATCCTTAATCAGCTCCAACCATCTTCTTTGACGCATATTCAGCTCCTTTTGTGTGAAAATATACTTTAAACTTTTATGATCAGTATAAATATCACACCTTTCACCATAAAGGTAATGCCTTCAAATCTTTAATGCAAAGATTACCGCAGCTAACTCCAAATCATGTGTTGGGTAATTTTTCTCATGGATTTTCAACTGTCGTGAGGCATAAGCTATCACCATATCATTTTGCATAAGAACAAACCCTAATCCCTTCTTGGATGCATCACTATAGATCATAAACCTTTCTCCACTACAAGGAAGTGTGAGCACAGGTGCACTGGATAACCTTCTTTTCAACTCCTTGAAATTCTCTTCACATTCTTCCGTCCAGACAAACTTAACTCCTTTCCGAGTCAACTTGGTGAGTGGATTAGATAATCGTGAAAAATCTTTCACAAAACTTCGATAATATCCAGCCAAACCAAGAAAACTTCAGATCTCAGTTACTGTTGTTGGTCTCGACCATCTTTCGATAACCTCTATTTTTACTGGATCCACAGATATCCCCTCTTTTGAGATTATGTGACCCAAAAATGCAACTTTTTGAAGCCAAAATTCACACTTGGTAAATTTGGCATAAAGCTTCTCCTTTCTCAGGGTCTTCAATATAATTCTAAAGTGATCTTCATGTTCTTCCTTGCTCTTTGAATAGACAAGAATATCATCTATAAAGACTACCACAAATTGATCAAGATAGTCTCTAAAGACTCTATTCATCAGATCCATGAAGATAGCAGGGGCATTAGTAAGACCAAATGGCATCACTATAAATTCATAGTGTCCATACCTTGTACGGAAAGCCGTCTTTGGTATATCCTCCCTTTTGACCCTTAATTGATGATACCCTGAAAAAAGATCAATCTTGGAAAAGTATTGAGCTCCGCGTAGTTGGTCAAATAGGTCATCAATGCGCGAGAGAGGATATTTGTTCTTGATAGTGATCTTGTTAAGTTCTCGATAATCAATGCAGAGTCTCATTGATCCATCTTTCTTCTTAACAAATAGAACAGGTGCTCCCCAAGGTGACGCACTAGGGCGTATGAATCCCTTATCAAGACTCTCTTGGAGTTGCTTCTTCAATTCCTGAAACTCAATTGGGGCCATTCTATAAGGTGTCTTTGAAATAGGCAAAGCACCCGGTACGAGTTCTATTGAAAACTCAACTTCACGATTTGGTGGAAGACCCGGTAATTCCTCCGGAAAGACATCATCAAACTCCCGTACAATGGGCATATTATTAATCGTGAGTTTCTCACCAACCATTTGAGATAAATAACCTTCATTTAGTGGAATCAATACCCATAAGATGGAATAAATTTCCACTGGAAGGTTATGTTCATCCTTGCATTGGTAGACGATCATAGATTGATCTGGAATATGAAATGTGACTTCCCTTCTTGGGCAATTGATATGATCTCCATATAAAGAAAGCCAATACATGCCAAGAATCACATCAAATTCCACTATAGGAAGGATCACAAGATTTGCAAGAAGCACTTTCCCACAAACTTTGATCGGAGAAGAATTATAAACTTTTGATGCGACTGTTGTGCCATTAGGTGTTGTCACAGCTAACTCAACATCTAATTGTTGAGGTAAAACGGTGATACCCATAGAAAATTCTTCAGAAATAAAAGAGTGGGTGGATCCAGAATCAAATAAAACATTTGCTACTTTAGAGTGGATGGTAAGTGTACCTTTCACCACATCGTTATCGTACTCCACATCGCTGATAGAAATTGCATGTGACTTTCCTTTGTCTTTAGCCTTAAGAGTTTGTTGACGTCGACCATCATCATCAACCATTGGATTAGGGAATTTATTGGCATAATGCCCCATCTACTTGCACTTGAAACATTGAAGTGTAGTAGGTTCATTCTGTGTATCCCTTCCTTTGTTTGCATCATTAGACATCTTCTTCCCATCATCGCGACATTAAAATGCCCGATGACCTTCCTTTCCACATTTGAAACATTTACTTGTCCCTTTAAGACAACTCCATCCATGTTTCTTTCCACACTTTGAGTATAAGGGAAAGCTCATCTTCTTTTCAGTGTGCTCTTTAGATTTTCCTTTGAATTCCATTTTCCTCTTCTTATCAAACCCATATGACTGATGGGTTACTACAATCTCTATCTCAACTTTGAGAGCACATCGAACGATTTCCTCGTAGCTATTGAAGTCCCTTATGGCTAAAGCCCTTCGAAGACTTGGTTTTAAGCCACTAAAGAATCGATCGATCTTACTCTTAGGTTGGATAATAATACCAGAAGCGTACCTTGCAAGTCATGTAAAATTTGCTTCATAGGTACCAATAGATTCATCATCCTTTTTCTTTAGTTCAAGAAACTCTTTCTCCATCTTTGTTCAGAGAATACGAGGGAAGTACTTATTGAAAAATAAGTTCTTGAACTCGTCCCATTCCATGGACTCAATTTCATCCCTTTGCCTCTTATTCTTAATAAGATTCCACCATTGATCAGCATCTCATTCCAAATGATACACTGCTAGGATGACTTTATCATGTTCAGAACATTGAAGAACTGAAAATATCTTTTCAGTAGTACTAATCCATTGTTCAGCAACTAATGGATCAGTAGACCCGCTGAAAGAAGGTGGATACTGCCTCATGAAGGATTCAACAAAATTTTTCTCTTTCCTTTGCTCGTTTGTAAGTCCTGCATGATTCATAGCTTGAGAAAGTTGTGTGATCATGTCTACAAGATTTTGCATTCCAGCTCCCATAACGTTTGGTTACTCAGGGGGACAATCATTGCATTGCCTGTCGCATTCCGCATTAACACGATTCCTTTGGGTTCCAGCCATTGACTAAAACCAAGAAGAATAGTGTGATCAACACTAATTATAATAGGAAAACCACATAATCAAGAATACAATTTCACACTTAAGGTCTTATCCTCGGTTTTTCATGTCCATTTCTGAAACACTAATATTGTGTTCTATGCTTAGACTTATCCTTAGGGTTCTTACTAAGGCTTTTACATCCTAGTTTCCAAAGGTTGACTATACCTTTTCTCTGATACCAACTATAACGACCCATACTTTACATACATTGTTAATACTTCAAAATTGAAGCATACTTATTACAACATATAACAGAACCACGAAAGGACCGTATAGGTATAGTGTCTTTATAAACTGGGAAACATAAACAACTGGTTCATAAAGCGTCTACAATGTCTCCCATTTATTTCATCATATCTATAGTCCCTTTTGGCATATTTTACTTAATAACCTTCTTCCTGACCTGGGGAAAGAAAACATACAAAAGGGTGAGCTCAAATACTCAGTAAGGGTAAACAAAAGAAATATCAATCACATCATATACATAAGCACATAACGTTTGGAAATATTAACCTGAAAAACAGATCATAATTTCATAACATGGGGTAAATCATGGTAGTGAAATGTAATCACAATAATCATAACTTAAAACATGAAACTTTGTGGCATTCACACATAATCATAGAGAATCATTTCTTGTTAGTCAAGACTCATTTCCAAGACTATCTTAGTGGACAAAGTCCCTTTCTGAACCGAGTCACCCTCGTTTCAGTCCTGTTTCACTGAACCGGTATAACCTACCATTCTAGCCATGTCTATCTCATGAGATATAAAATATTTACCCAATGCATTGGAGGGAGATATAGGTCCCACCCATCTCATAATGATATCATTCTTATGTGTGCCACAAAATCATAAATCATACATCATTGCATAACCCATGTAATACAAATGGGAATCTTAAACATCATGACATCATAAAACAATTCATATAAGATAAATGAATTCATAGAAATAATTCCATCACAACATAATCAAATCAATGTAATAATAGGTATAAAACATAACCCTTTATTATCTTAGATGGAAAATAATTTTGTTAAAACACTTGAACTCCATTCTTGAGGAAAATATCCTTTCTACTTCAAAAACATTTTCCTTTATTAACATGCCATACAATTTTAAACTAAAATAAGTTGATTAAAAATAAACTTGAAAACTTGTAATGGATGATTCTTGGAAATAATGTTTTAAAAATCCATTCATGCCGTATAAGTTAAAAAAAACATTCTTCGTACTTTTGTCGGAAAAGTCAAAAAGTACCTCATACGAAAAACGACAAAAGATTCCTTTCATATCCTTTATTAAATACTCACCGAAGGGTAAAATTGGATTTAAACAATTGTAGGTGGATGGAAATAATATTAAATATTGAGGAAACATGGATGTGGATGATAAAATACACCCCAGTAAATACCAAAGTATAAACAATCTTGGATAAAATGAGATTGTGATATATTCCCTTACCTTAGGTCCGACTTGCTTTGTAAGTGTCTGAACCTCCTATATAATGATTTAAATAATGTTATTGACTTATTACAGAATCATAATTATTTTTATGATATCATATATGGTCATATTCTTAGCTTCTTAGTAATAATATTTCATTGCTACTTGTTATTCGGGTGTTTATAACTTTTTGTTCTTATGCCTGTTTTGTCGAATAAATTCTTATTCTTTTCTTTAGGTTATAGATACCTCATTTACAGAATGGTATTAGTGTAATATATATCATATTCATTCATTCAATTCATTTATATAATCATTATGAAATGAAAATCATGTAGAACGAGTCGCATCACATCGTGGAGACGGTATTCCATACGTACGCACGAGTGATGATATCGTTCCTATGATCGTGGAATTGTATTGGAGTATATGTATACTATTTCAGAATCAATATCACTTTATAATAGTCATATATAGTCATTATTTACACCATTATACCCATCCAAGTAATGTGGTGGTGGAAAATAGATTACACCACGACGTGGAGACGGTATTCCGTACGTACGCACGCGCGGTGATTTCTTTTTCCATAGGATGGATAGATGGTGAAATAGGGTAGTTTCATACTTATAATAACATATCAGTATATGAGTGATACTGATGTTATTACTTCTTAATGAAACAACTAAAGAAGAAGAAGTGGAAGAAGAAATAAAGATAAATGAATTGGTAACAGATATTACCTCTTCTTTGAAGTGCTTCTTTGAGACCTTCTTTTAGGGCACTAAAATTGGTCTTTGAAGAAGACCAGAACCTCTAGGATGTCTCTAGGGAAGTGGATAGGAGAAAGTGGCAGGGGTTGGCCGAGCATGAAGGCTAAAAGTGGTGTGAGGAAGAGGGGGAGGAGGTGCCCTTTTATAAGGGAGTAGAGAGACACCTTTGGAATAACTAAAACTATTATTTTATTATAAAGTCAAGTTCGGTTTTAAATAGCTCCAAATTGATATATTTCGAAGATAATGTGGGTATGGGTCGAAATCCTCTCATCCAATAGAATTTAGACAAGTTTAGGTTCCTATTTTAACCTTATCATTTAGATTTAACATTAAGTTAAATAATTTTACTTTTACCATGTCTTCTTGTGTTCTTATACTATAAGGTTAATAAACTTATTATAAGCAGCCAAACGAACCCCAAGTTGTTTATTATTAATATATATAACCTTATCTAAGTCATTTGTCCGAACCTTATATTTTTAGGAATAAAATAACAATTACCAATATAATATTTGTTTTAAAAACTATTTTATGCCAATTTTGACACTATTTAGTAATTTATTTTTTGTGAAAATCACAACAGAATTATTAGTTCGAAAAAAGTTAATTAAATCAATACTAACATGTCATATTAACCTAGAAAATTTGTGGGATTCATAAAAAGTCTCAAATTACATTTATTTTGGTGTTTAAAACATCAATTATGTCAATATTTCATTAATAAGATAATTACTGCATCATCATTGTGTCATAAATAAATTAACTTATTTAATGCCTAAAAATTACAAATAAAATACCATTATGTAGGAAATCGTTTTATCTTTCTAATGAATATTTATAGTCGAATTTATCTTATGTATAACCCCATATTAAAAATTATTTACTTATTAAACTTTGATTTTAACTATTTTAACCCTTCTTTAAATAAATTAATAATAAATGTCCTAATCTAATCCAAGTGGGCCTAAATGGTCATATTTTATTCCTAAGTTTGTTTTTGGTCGAATTACACTTATCCAATAGAATTAGGACATGTGTTAGGGTAATAATAATATCATCTTTACCCTTAATTACCCTATTTACTTTTTACCGTGGTAAAAAAGTAAAAAGTTACTATTCACCAAAAAATTATTTTCATCTCATTGAACCACATTTTACTTACTAACATCAACCGTGTCTCTTGGATTTTTGAAATTCCACTCACAGAAGCGGTAAAATTAAGTTTTATGAAAAAATTCAGTTTTCTAACTACCACTTAGTGGTTTCACTATTCATCAAAAATTGAAAGTTTTCAGAAAAATACCAAAATTTCACCCTAGGCTAATTTCGATATTCCGAATCCAAAAATGAAGTCCATTTTGAAAAATAAAATTTATAAAATTTAAAAAAGTGGTTATTACTATTCATAATGGCTAGTTTTAATAATATTTTAACAGCATATCGTTGTTTAGTGAAACTCGGTATTGCGTACGACGCAAGCTTTCGAGGAAGGTCGCGATTTCGTGTAAAGAAAGTCAAGCAAGTGTTGTGTAGAAAAATATTCCTTTGATGATTTATATAACATAAAAGTCTCAGGTGTTACACCCTCTTTATCTCAGCAATTCATTTTAAGAATGTTTAAGTGGCGCCATTAGGTTGCCGAATATTTACGGGATTCTTTCACCCTTCTCGTCTTCAAGATCTATTTTCATTTCAAGTCTTTCAAGTTCCTTTTTATTATGTTGGGGTATGATATCTATATCTTTCATACTGAAATATTATGTTCATATTATTAGAGACCCTATTTGATCTTTTCAATTTAGTTTTGGTTGAAGTTTAAGTGACGCTGTTAGGCTGCCAAATTTTCATAAGAGAAATCTAATTTTTGTCTTCCCTCCATGTTTTTCATTTCAAATGGTATGTCATTCAATTATCATTACCATGTTATTAAATCTTTTATATTCTATCCCCCTACTATTTTATGGATCATTTATGAGTGGTTGACCCATTTCCCCTCTCTTTTCAATGTTTTCTAAAACCTCGTAACATAGTCGTTATACTGCAGAATTTCCATCTCAATGTATCTCTATTTTTCTAAAGTTATTTTATTTTATTAAGTGAATACTCAAATATATCTCTTATATAGGGGTATTCACATATATACCAATTTTTTATATTTTAAATTCTGGGATTTACATACATGAGACCCGCCTTCTTTTTCTGTGGGTTTTAAAGTGACAAGAAGATGATGTCTTCAAAGCAGTTTTTGAAATGTTATGATTATGAAATGAAACCCATTTATTTTATGCTATATGGGTTTTTTATGAAATGATTGATGATGATATATGTTGATCACATGATGATAAAGGAAAATTTAAGGGAGCTCCATGATAGCGCTCCAATTCATTGCGTAAATAATTAATCTCTAGAGATGACCTTTTAGACTGATACCTTTGTGAATAACCTTGGTAATTCTTATTGAAACCTTAGAGATGGACCTTGGTGAAATGGAAATTATTGACTTTGTTTAATGTTGTAGACACATCTTCAAGTTATGAAATATGTTTTTTATTTTGATATGCCTCATGATTTCTTTCTCATGCCTTAAAGTTTATTTTCATGACATTATTGATGTATCTCAAGTTCGCATGTTAAATGTTTCCCCTTGTTTCCCTTACTGGGCCTTATGCTCACCCTTTATTTTGATGTATGTCCCCAGGTTATGATATGAAGTAATGAACCTAGGATGAACATATGGAGAATCCTTTCAAGTGTTTAAGAAGGATGTTATATGATTTCATGTTTTAAGTTCCTGGTTTCCAAGACACTAAACCTTAAATATCATCAGTTTTGTAAAATATAATAAAATGTTATGTTATAAAAAGGAGGGATGATATAGTATAGAATTTAAGCCTCAATACATATCCAAAGAACATCACATTAATATTTATCAAGAAACAAAATTCCATTTTGAATCTCAATTAAAAATTTAGACCATCAACCAAATGAAATATTCAAATTCCTTCTAGAAATTTTTTTGCTCGTACAAACTTGGGGGACTAAAAATGCGGTTTAACTAAATTTAATTAATAAAATTATTCTCTTATTCATTCATCAATGTTACCTCATGAAAAAAAGGATACTCCATTACATTTTCAAACTAACTCTCATAGGTCACCTAAATAGTTTACAAGATCTTTCTCTGACATATCCCCTATGGTTCATGTCACTATTCATTATAATATCTTGTTCAATTACACAAAATTCATCAGGAAAATTTAATTATTTTATGACTAGGAAACAAAATTTGATGTATTACCCATCCTTGATTTTATAACATTATTTCTTTTCCATTATTAACTAATAATATTATTCATCATTATCTGTATTTTTAGGTTAATCTCATTAACCAATTTTATACCTTAAAATTTCAGTATATGAATTGATATAAATTAGAAAATATATATGATCCAACTAACTCCATAGTGTTATATCATAAGGATTCATATTTATAAATAATAAATTCTATTAGGTTATACATTCTATTTATATAGTTATATTACTATGTTCATACTTTATTAAACTTTTATATAAGATCCATTTATCTTTAATATTTAAAATCATCCTATCTATTTCATTACTCATTCCCATTAGTACCAATCAAATATGATCAACACCTATATATGATTATTTCCAAATAAACTCTCTGACCACCTCTGGGATATCAATACATCCATGTGAAAATTCATTAATAATTGAAATTGAGTTTTCTCTTTCAGTTTCATTAATGTTCTGCATCTTGTCAGCATATGTGATATACTAAATGTGGATAATTTTTATAAATTCTTTTCCAACAAAACTACCATTTTAGAAAATTAAATATCCTCCTATGGGTTCAACAAAAATCATTATATATTATTATTGACAACTAATAATATATATATCACGTTATTAATATAACTCAATTTGATATCCTAGCTAGGAAATTCAATATTCATTGAGTATATTTTCATCACATAACATCATTTCTATGTAATAATGAAATTCCCTCATTTAATCACTCGATTGAAATTTTTTAAATTATTATTATTTTAGAATAATAAATTTTCATATTCATTTGAAAACTATTAACCAAATTCGTCAGTCAAACCTTTCAAAATTTATCAAATCATGGTTCTATTAACTTTAAAATTTCATAAGTTTTCGAATGCCACTTTTTTCAACTAAAATAGGTATTTTATATTCCATAACATAACCCATCCTCTTGGATAATATGAGGGTGCCACCTAGAAACCCTTTCACTCCATACATGAGGTATTGGCCATTACTTCCCCTATCAAATCACAATTATCATTTGATCAAATATCCCTGATAAGGTTACATCTTCAACCCAAAAATGCCACTTGTAGTGTGTTGAATACCATTTGATTTAAGTATTGGATGACAATAGTTGATTTTTATTGAAGTGATATACCCTTATCTACTATGGATACATGGATTATGGAATTCCAATAGATTTTTAGATTAAATAGATGCACATAGATCTATAGTTCTTCTTGAACACCATCCCTCCTTCACCTATCTTGTAACTTTTGAGGTGTTTGATCAAATATAATATGACTATAATTACTTATCTAAATCCATTTTAGGCACTGATTTTTATCCTCACATCTGACATCCATCTATTATGGTTGAATGTGGGTTTAACATGACTAAGATCCACCTATATTCACACCACATAAATTTGATTCCACCTGAATCCAAATTCATCCTTTTTTCTTTGATTCGAACACTAAAACAAGAAAAATATATGTAGAATATTATGGCCTAAAATTATTCACTATAATATTTATCCAAAATTAAAAATCCAATTGATGTGATTCCAATGGATATAGATCAATATCATTAATACCTTTCTAACCATATATGGTAGTCTTATTACTTTATTCAAAAACAATTGATGATTTTTTGAAAAGGTCCTTATAAATTCAATCAATTTTATCAAAATATATATTCATTAAATTTTAATGAATTCATGGGAAGCGTATTCATAATGAAACTATAAAACTAAAAATAATATTATAAATATTAAATGAATAAGGATAAAAATGACATTATAGAAGTTAATTCATGAAGAATTACTTGTCTGATCAAATGATTATACCTATTTTTTTTATTATGTAGTGATATTTGTGAAGAATAATTCCCTCTAGCTAACTCCTCTATGGATGATCAATAATTAATTAACCCTTATACTTCACCTTCCTCTCTCGAAATATTAAAATAATTTGGAGATACCAGGTCTATAGATTAATAAAACTGTTATTATTTAATTTAATTTATCATTAAAAATTCCAAAATTCTGCACTAACACAACGTTTCATGGAAATTACACAAACACCTACCCAAGGGTAAACCCCTAATTCTAAACTCAATGAATTAGTTTGTTTACCAATCCAAAATATTGATATTGGTGTATTATCAATTTTAGAATTTTTAATTAAAATTTATATTTATTCATATAATTTTCTATGAAGATCTATCTAAGACACCTATCCAATTTATTTGATTCAATTGGGTGTGAATAAATCAAGTGACACAGAGATAGATGTCAAATTACAAGCATAAGAAAAGTCACCCAGGAGAGAAACTGTATACTATTACAAGTTAGACCCCATGTAACATTTTAAACAAAATAATACATCTATTAATAATATAAATAATTTATTTTCCTCAGAAATAATGCATGTTATAAACTAAATAAATAAAAAAATTCTTCATTTTTGATATGAAATGAATATTGATGAATACTTCATAAATTAAAAATAATAAAAATTACTAAATTTAAACATTATTTTTTGGGAATTTAATAAAAATAAAAATTAACATTAAAAACATAATTTAATATGAACTCAATGATATTATCATTTTACATGATATTTATAATATTTGACATATATTGCTACTTTTATAATAATATAACAATTTTCTATTTTGTGTAGAAAATTTACAACAACTAAATATCACATATTTTATTTAATTTAAACCATTATCAAATATTATAATTTTATTTTTAAATGGTTGAAAATATTCAAATAGTGTCTTCGATATGAATATTTTATATACGTTTTTATGGACATCTCAAAAGTGAATATAAACACTTTTATACGATCGATTATTTAATAATTGATAATTGTTTTATGAATTAATAAACCAGATAAGTCGACTTTAAACCTAGATGAAATCCATAAAAATAATTGGAATTTCCCAAACTATAGTTTGTTTTTTAGTATTTTTTGAAATAAATTTCCTTTCAAAAATTATAAATTAAAAACAGTTTTTATGTAAACCAAAATATAGTTTATTTATGTGGAGTTTTTTTACAAACGCACAAATATTTTCATTAAATCATTGTATGGTTTTTAGATCCATAAAAATATTTATTTTTAAACAAATAAATGGTTATATGGGGATTGTTATTTTTTTTTAGGGAAACCACATTTCTATAAAAATAATGAGAATATTTCAACAAAACAAATTATAAAAAATCATTTTCTTTTTCTATGTTATCATAAAATAAATTCTAATTTTTTTTATTAAAAATTGATTTAGTTTTACAAAATTTATAAAACTACAATTCTATATCTTTTAAATAATTTATGGTTTAGAAAAACTACTTAAATTTAACTGCGTCTCATAAATAAATTTATTATTAAAGAAAACATTCATTTTTTTATCTATTAGAAACATCAATATAAATTATACAGATGTATATTGGTACCATGAAACTATTTTTATGGGAAAACATTAACCAATCAATAAAAACCCTTTTTAAAAGTAAATTCATTCATTTTACATTATATTACTTTTTTTTCAAGTACTTATTAACCCTTATTGTTGTCATGCATTGATTGGGTATTGATATGAAGTTATATTAGTATTATTCATTAACTTTTAGAGGCCTATATGGTTCTTTACTATTGGTGACTATTTAGGAAAAACCATGTGGTTTTCCTGAGGAAGTTGTTCCCTCTATGTTGAGCCATTGGCAGGGGCACTCATTTTGTCAAAACCATGTAGAAACCCATACAACCCATGAATCCCTAAGAAAATTGACTATGAATGGTTAGAATAGTGTTAAAGTAATGATGTGGACTATATTTTATCCCCAAATAATATCTTTGTATATGGTGCATGTTTACGGTGTATAGACAATCCTAATCGTATTTCCTCTTTAGCAAACCGTGCATGTGAAATTTTAATACTTTGATTTCATAATATAAAAAATTTAGGACCCTAGTTTAACATTTAAAACCCCAAAATATCATATCGAAATTACCTAATCCTTTCCCAGTGGGCTATATGTTCTTACATTGTGATTCTAGAAAAATTTATTTCATTCATGATAGACCAACTCAAGGTATGTTGTGTTTTTTTATCCAAATTTTTTTTCTTCTTAAATCCTCATTGGATATATTCTCCTCTCACTTTGTGGAACCTAACCAGGATCTTTATATCAAATATAAGGTTTTTTATATTATCCATGTGTTTATTATATATCTTAGATCATGAGGATCCAATCTACTTTTCCCTGATCTCCATTGTGGATGTTTTATAGATCTACCTCCATTCTTGAGGTAGATATTTCTATAAAAAGGGATAATTATGTAAATTACTTATTATTATTGTAATTTTCTACTATTTACTCATTAAATTATATTATTTTGTGATTTAAATAGAATTATTTTGCAATAAATAATGTTTTCAAAGGTGTTTTCCTTTAAAAAAATGGTTTGTGCACACCCAATGTTTGATTAAATGTTTGAATGGTGGTTTTGATTAAAAATGGATTGTTAAAACCAGAATATAATTGGGTAGATATTAAAATGATTTATAAATTGTGAACTTGAATTTCTAAATTAATTTGAAAATATTAGAAAATTTGGATCCTTGGGATCTTTGGAAGTAGACATGTCACTCATAGTGTATGTACTTCCACTAGAGGTTTTGTTATATCGATAGACTGTGGTAGGAATTTATATTAATTGTTACTAACATATTATTGGTTTAGGATTCTATTATGTATAGTATGTATTTCTATACTCTAAGGCCTAATACATATTTCTTTTTCATTTATTTTTTGTTAATCACATGATGGATTTTTTCATGGATAGATTTTAACATGTTTATCGCATGATGTTGTAACTCATGGCTTCACATGATGGATTATTTAATGGATATGAGTTTAAATTATTAAATTATGTTGTGGGGATATTATTTTCTATTTTTCACTTATACTTGAGACATTACTGGCTTTTTAATATGAATGGATTTTACAAAAACTAACAAAAATGATTTACAAATGGGTATGAATATATGAAAATTATTTGTAAAACAAATTTTATTTGAAATGAATGAACTGCTAATTTTTTTTATTAGACTTCTTATAGGCTATGTGGTGGTATTCTATTAGAATTTGCACTTATATCCTAATTTTTTCTTTGGGATGTTATGGATGTTGTTTTATAGGATACAAGTAAAGGGAAAATCACCATGTATCATAATGAGTTCTCCCATCTTCAGAACCTTTATCACATGATGGTTTTGTGGTTACAATTGGTCATGTTGAGACTTGTTGGTTTTTCTTATCATACAATTTTTCATCCGGTTCAACATGGGTTTTTTGGATGTTATTTTTATATATTTACTCCTTTTTTATACTGATTTTATTTATTCTTATGGTTATATTACAGACTGTTTCCCACTATCATTGTTTTACCTCATAGTGATGGACCAAATTGGGTGTCTTTTCTAGTTGACTCGGTTATGTTCAATAAAATTTTGAATCATAAGGAATTATAATCTTTAATTTTGTTAACGATTCTTTATTTTTTTCTATGTTTTGGGTAGATAGGGTTATAGAGTATTATAATTTAGGTGGTAAGTTCAGGTGGGTGCCTAGCTAGGTAACATCCTTGTTTGTTCTCGAGTTACCAAGGGTGGTATAAATATTTTTACTTGGTTTAAAATCTATTTTTTGTGGTAATTTGATAGAAATTAATGTTAATATTAATAAATTGTTACTATTAATTATTTAATCATCATATTTCATTCATATAATTCATAATCCATTTAAATCCATTTCATTTTAAAGCAATAATATGGGTCCCTGATGTTGGTCCTACGATTTTGAGAATTTCTATAAAATTTATTTTTGATTATTTTGTTCTTAATATAAAATTACATTGATAATAGATCATTCTAATATGATAGAGGCAACTATCAGATAGTATCTACTGTATAATTTGCCTGGTCGCCCTTCTTTGGTTGATGTTTTAATCAGTACAGTTCAGAATCTCATGAAAGTGAGTGTTAGGAACCAATTATGTGTGGTGGGTAATGGATCTAAATTCACTCCTTATCATCAAAAATTATATTTTGGTGATTATGGACCCATTAATATGAGTATTTTATTGAGTGGATTAATAGGATATTCAGTTTTTTAATGATTCCGGAAGACTCTATGGTGTGTTTTATCATGAATATGATTGAAAGACAGAAAAGGATATTGTGGGTCACTATTTTATATGTTATGTTTCATAAGATCCTTACCTTGAATTATTTATTAAAATATTCAATCATTATTTTTACCTTGATACATTATGTTTGGTGAAGAACCTTTAGTTTCTAATCATAAAGAACATGGAGCATACTTTCTAAATTATTCCACTCTGTTTACTAAGCTGATGCATTTAAGGCCAATGCCTGTCACTAATGAGAACCTAAAGTTTCAAAAATGAGAGTTGGGATTGAGGAAAAACATTTAGTCAGTGTGGATTCTCATTTTACATCCAACCATCATTGAGGTACTCAAAAAATAATCTTTGGATAACGCAAACATATCAAGAAAGATAGGTCTAGGTTGGGATTCGATTGGTGCTGTTGTTAAAAAGGTTTAATTTTATTTCTATCAAAATGTAATAGAATGGGTGGTAAGTTTCCTTTAGGATTGGTTTATGGGGATTTACCAAGTAAGTAGCATGTTATATAATACTAGTGTAGAATGTGTTGTCAAATCAAGACTAACTATGAGGTGGATTTTAAGTATATTCATCTTTGTGGAAAATTGGTCCATCTAATGAATTCTTAAAAATGATATATTAGGGAAGTAAAATATGATCCAATATAGACAATGGATTGCAATTTGATACTGATGCTTCCAAGCGTTCTAGTTCTAATAATCTGGCCAAGAAGGATTTTAATTTTTCTACTACTATAAATAATTTTGTGACAAAGTATGCACCAAAGGAATATGAATTAAGGATAACTATTATTGGAGACACGATGATTCTTTCCTAATTTATGGTACTGTAATTTTTTGATATAGGTGACACTCATTATTTTATATCATAAAAGATAGTTTATGATTTGGGAATATGTTTGGTACTTATGATGTAATTTTTGGACAATTCCACACCTTTGGGATGGAGTCCAGAGTAAGGTTTAATGTGTCCTGCATGTCGGGTGGTGATAAAAGACTTTGCAGTGACATGGGATTTTTTAGTTCTTCATATTTATTCAATTAATTGATACTTAATAGGGATTGTATGGTTAGTTTTATGGAAAATATTGAATATTATCTTCTCCAGGTTTAGTTTTTGTCTTGTTATAGTGTACCTCATGTTTTCCAGGGTGAGTGGGACTTTAGATAAGGAAGGTCGGTGCATGTCATTCCTTTTTCTAGAGTAATATCATTCCAGTTTTCAGAGATGGTTCTTGAAACAGTTCTACCTTATTTGGGTAGTTTTCTTCATACAGTGTTGAGTGCAAAATGTGATGAATTTTTGGATGATCTTTATATTTTACCACTATAGGGAGAGGATGAGTTTTTATTTACCTACCCATATTATGATTCCCATTTATATTCCATCTTATCAAATGACACCTTCTATGTAGGTTGATAATTAATTCCATTATGAGGAACTAGAGGATAATGGATTTATTCATTGTATTATGTCACCATCAAATTCCATCATTCTCTATTAAAAGAAGGAATACTAATGTCTTTGATTTTCCATGGATTATTGAAAGTTAAATCTGGAAACGCTTAAGAAAAAACATCATTTTATAGTGATTGTTGATATCATTGACCAACTTAGAGGGGAATTTTAGTTTTCAAATATTGAAATTTGTTTAGTGTATAACCAATTGATATTTTGAGATGTTGATATACCTATGATAGTGTTTAGGATTCAGTATGGCCATTTTGAGTTTCTAGTTATTCCATTCAATCACGCTAATTCCTCTACGATATTTCAGCCACGAATGAAATGAATCATCAATTTATTCATGGAATTTATTTTTGATCATTGATGACATTTTGGTGTAATGAAATTCAGAGTAAGATCATATGAAATATTTGGATATCATTATTTAAACGTTGAAGGAACATCTTCAACATGGTAATATTTCCAAATGTGAGGTTTGGATCTTGGAAGAGAAACTTCTAGGATGTGTCATATATAAGAGGTGATTATCAGTGGATACTAATAAAAAATAAGTTTTTATCTCCTGAAAATAACCCATAAATGTGTTTGAGATCTAGAGACTCTTAGTTTAGACTAGTTATTATATATGGTTTTTCTAATATTTCTCTAATCTAGATTATTCGATGAAAAATATGATCCATAAAGATGTAATGTATGAATGGAATGAAAAAATAATGAGATATTTTTAACAGATATTGGTGAGGTTGAATTTAGGCCTTGTTTTTATTCTTATAGAATCATGTTTGTGTTATAATGTTTTCTACGAAGCATCTCTTATGGGTTTGGGTTGTGTCTTGATGCATGATAAAATGGTGGTGGACTATGGATTTATCTATTTATTATCTCATTAAAATAGGTACCCTACACATGATATTGAGTTGATAGATTTTATGTATGCACTCATAACATAGTGTAATAATCTCATTGGAAAGTGTTTTATAGTTTATTCAGACTATATGACCCTAAAATATATTTTTACATATAGGGATATGAAATTATGATTGAGACATTGGGTAGAGTATAAATAGATATTGTAATGACCCAATGTTTTTAAGAGAAATTCCCTTCTTATAAATATGCCATAAAATAACATAATAATGAACCACTAAGTGATAAGTGACCTTTAAACTTAATTTTTCTACTTCTGTGTTTGCAATTTTAAATATCTGAAATACACGGTTGTGTTCAAGATTTTTTTTGGAGTCTAATAAAACAATAATAATTTTTTGGTGAATAGTAACCTACCCTTATTAATAGTAACATAACCTTATGAATAGTGATATACCCTAATGAATAGTAACCTCACCTATGGTAGTATAAAAATAATATTCATGTTGGAAGTATGATATACCTATATTTTAGAACGAGTTAATGAGTGTTTTAAAACTGGTTTTTGATAATAAATTATTATTTTAATTAAATATTAAAATAATCATATTTAGAAAATTATTTTTGATAAAATGGACTTCATTTTTGGATTCTACACGTCGAAAAATGGTCATGGTGAAATTTTGGGATTTTTCTGAAATACTTGAAATTTTGATGAATAGTAAAATACGGTAATTTACTGTATATATACATTATAAGATAAATAGACTATTCCTAGAATCATGGATGCTGTGACCACCCATGGTTCGAACTCACATGACCCATTTTTCTATTCTTGGTCATGGGATACTTACTATTCCTTGTCTTGAGAATAAGTAATAAATTAATGATTATAATATTATGAAATCCCTCCTCTCCTCCACTATAAAACCCCCCTTCACTCCCTCTTCTCTCCACCCCTTCTCAAGCCTTGTTCCTTTCCATTATTCTACCCAAATATCTCCCCAAGGTCCTCCCCACGTCCAAAAGCTCTCAGCCTCCTCAAAATACCAATACCTATTCCATTAAGAGGTTCTCAAAGGAGGAAGTCTCAAGAGGTAAATTCATCTTCCCAATTTCTTCTTTTCTTTTAAGTCATTTTCTTTTTTATTTCATTCTTCTCCTCCCTTAAACATAATAGTATGTTAAATCCAGTAACATAAATTTACTGTAATTACCTCATGCTAGTGTTATATTTCATTGTCTTCTCTCCTTTCCCCACCCTTTTATTTGAAAGAAATGAAAGCACTGTTTGAGATGTTCTAATTTAGCACATTCAAGGACAACGATTTATCAATTTATATTATTATCATTAATTCTGGTCAAGAAACCATTTGTGTTCTGGTTGAACCAGATTATTATATATGTAATATATCCTATTTTTGGTTCTTCAAGGGAATTAAGTTATAAATAAAAACACATTCTATGTAATCAAATACACCGATTAACAAAAACGGTTATCACTATGGTTATATATATAAAAATTCAACTTCACTCTAAGTAAAATAATTAAAATTAAAACCATGTAATCTCCTAGATATGAACTAAAGAATATAACTTTAATTCTGGACAACCAATTTCATCTTGCTGATATTCCAAACCTGAATATAAGTTAACCGATCATTTAAAACCAAGTAAACAAATGAGCCTAAACAATGAAATTGAACCTTGTAACTAATCAAAAAGGACTTTAATGAAATAACAAGGTTTATAATAAATAAATTGAATATAAAATAGGATCTTTAATTATTAATTAATAATCCTAATTGGTTTATTCAGGTCGTTAATAACAAGGGGACAACACCAAGAGATTTAAGGTAAGGGATCCTTCCCTTTTCACTCTTAATCAAGATTGTTCTATATGCTATGACTTTTTGTGTAATACCAAGTGATGGGTTATGTTTATAAACATTCCCCATAATTCCCTAATGTTTTATATGTGATGATAAAACCCTTATTTATCCCATCTATCCCTCTTAGATACACCCTATACTGTGCCAATAAACCATGATGGATTATACCCGAACTTCCTTTATTTCATCGGGTTGCTCTATTTTTATTTTTAACAAAATGTTGTTGTGTTTTATTTTATGTAGAACATAAAAATTCTATTTTTATGGTCCAAAATCATGATACAAGATCCCTATCTCATTCTATTTTGGGGATATACATTCTTTTAAGTGAATCTCTCTTCGATACTTTCCAACAAACACACTCGTTTTGAAGGAACTACCCGAACTTTTATCCAATTTCAAGTGCAATATATCATCTTTTTTAAGACACCATTGTCTTTGTAAATTAGGTATATTATTTATTAAAACATTCTTGTTTCAATTCTTCTTTTATATAAAATAATTTCTTCTTTACTATTTTAAAATCTCTATAGTATTTTCCTTCAAACCGCACTGTTTTAATACTAATGATTCTGAAATAAATTTCTCATATGTTGTCCCTTATTTTTGACACCACTTACCATGTTATATGCCTATTATACCCTATTAACATCCATGTATTTTCTAATTCATTCCTTATATGGACCCTTTCATGATACGCCCATCGGTTATGATTTATGTCATGATTGTGTTACCCAATTCATTCCATGGGTACCCTTATATTTGTGTATGATTGATTATGTATGATTGTATATGTGGTAAGAATATTTATGTGTCAAGAATATTCATGAAAATTTTGAGATGGGTGCCCCCATATTGCGCTCCAATTCATTGGGTAAGGTTATGTCTCATGATATGTGATGTGAAACGGGATTGGCGGTTAGCCTTGAACCGTACTAAAATGGGAAACGGTATTGGCAGTTAGCCTTGATTGATACTAAAGATATGGTTTATGATTCTGCCACATTTATATGATTTCTTGTTTATATGATCCCATGATTATATTAAATTATTTTATAAGTTTCATGCTTTGGATATCATTATTTCATGCCTCCTAACTTATGTGCTTGAGATATATCCTTATGTTCATTCCCTTACTGGGATTTTTAGCTCATTCCTTTGTTCTTGTGTTCCCCAGGGTACCCTATGAAGATGTAAGGGCTCAAAGGTAGTTAGAAGCTCTTTATGGAGATTTAATAAATAAGTTTTTTTCTAATTTTTTACGTTATATGTAACTGGTCTTCCAAGACACTAGACTTAATGATCCTTGGCTTGTACTCCGATTATTAATTATTCTTAAAATCGTGAAATGTTTTATGTAAAAGGCATGGGTCTCTATAGTTGGTATCAGTGGGAGGTTTATTTATTTTTGTAGATTAGGAATAGATAACCTTAGGGAGAACATTAAGTATGAGACTATGTATAAGAAAATAGTCTTAAATTTTGGTGAGTATAGTGTAAGTGGTTTATCAAGAAAATACATCCCTGTCTGGATACAAGAAGGTAGAGGCAGCTCTCGCACAGATGTATCTAGGGGTAAAACCCGAAAACACCTCTTTGAGCTAGACTCGAACATGAACTGGTGCAAGACAATGACCCTTGCTGCACTCTTGGTTATGACACTCCCGGGGGATATGCTTCGGTAGATTCACGAAATTAGTCCAAACCGTTATTAAGGGACAAAAAGAAGCCCACAAGAATATAAGTTATGAAATATATCGAGGATAAACTATATATAAACCTATGGAATCACAAGTCAGGATATACTTCATATTTATAAGTTCATACATTTATGTCTACTGTTTCTTTTTATGCTCAATATATAAGTATTCAAGACCTCTAATTATACGTTATTTTTCTTAGTTAATTATGGGAAATAGAAGAACACGTTCCAACAACCAATGTGATAGGATATGTGATGATTTCCATAATGACATGCCAGATGTGATGGAAGCAGGTGCTCAAATCTTCATGGAATTACTTTCTTTGTTGGATCGAGTTATGAATAATATCTTGAATCAGGTGCAATGTCCCCATCCTTAAAGGAAAGAGAAAGTTGTTGTAGAATCCTTCGTGCGGCAAAGGCCTCCCATGTTCAGTGGGTCTTCTGATCCCCTCCTCATAGAACAATGGAATAACTCCATTGAGAATATTTTCTCTGTATTATAGTTCCTGGAAGAAGAGAAAGTTGTACTGGAAGTCTATCATTTTGATGGGGAAGCTGATCAGTGGTGGACACTGATCAAGAATACGAAGTCCCAAGAGGAAATTGATTCCATAGAATGGGTGGAATTCAAGAGGATGTTTTACAACAAATATTTTCCTCGAGCCCTCTGTCTCAAGATGGAAAGAGAGTTCCTTGGACTCAAGAAAAATGAAGATGAGTCCATCAGGGCGTAAGAAGCGAACTTTACAAGGATGGCATGGAATGCCACGAGCTTTGTCATGAACTCAGAAATCAAGGTGGATCACATCATTAACGGACTAAAGACAAGTCTACAAAAAGTGTTGGTGATTCGAGACTTCGACAGCTATGAGGAGATTTTCCGTTGTTCCCTCACAGTTGAAATTGAGATTGGAGACTCTTATTGGTCTCATGGGACTAGTGACAAGAAGCAAAAAATGGAGAACAACATGGTTGGTTTATCAAAAAAATCCCATGATGAAAAGAAGACTCACTTTTCCTTTTGCAAAAATTGTGGGAAGAAGCATCTTGGTGACTGTCTCAAGGGAACCAAGAATTGATTCAAATTAAGAAAGTTTGGTCATCTTGCCAAGAACTGGAGAAGGGATATGAAAAATCCCTCTAATGTTGAAGATGAATGGATGGATCAGATCAACACTTTCCCTGCAGTGTAGTGTTATAACTACAAGTAGCTTGGGCATTCTGCGAACAATTTCCTTAAGCCGAGGTTTGTCAGAGGAAATTAGAAAAAACCTCCAAGGAAACAAGCAAGGGATTATGCTATCACAACTACTAAGGTGGAGGCAGAAAACGATGTGGTGATAGGTAAGCTTGTTATTCATTCAATAATAGCGATCATACTATTTGATTCTGGTTCTAAGAATTACTTCATATCTTGGAATTTTAGTAAAACTATTCAAAAACCACCTCAAAATTTTGAGGGATAGTTATCTGTGAGAATAGAGAATGAGGTCATTATTTCATCCATGGTTTATAACTCCTCCCTGGTTAATGTTTGTGGCTGAACCTCCCAGAAAATCTTTTCATACTTCCTCTAGTGGAGTTCGACGCTATCTTGGGAATGGATTGGTTATCTTTGTACAAGGACAACAACAAGTTTCGGGAAAGGGGGATCACTTTTTACATCCCGAAGCATGTTATGATTGTTTACAAGTGTAAGGAAGACGATGAGTCTCCTTTAGAATCTTCATCTCCAGTTTGGATACTACTTCCTTGTTAGAAAGCATATCTAGCTCAAATGATTGGGACAAATGATAGAATCATTCTTGAATACATGCCTATCATGAGGGATTACACTGACGTATTCACCGAAGAGTCACCTGGTCTTCCTCCTGACCGAGAGGTTGAGTTCTCAATTGAACTAATCCATGGATCCCTACCATTTTCAAAGACACCAGATAGAATGGCCACCATAGAGCTAGAAGAGATGAAGAAGTAGTTACAGGAGAATATTGATAAGGGTTTTATACGCCCAAGTGCTTCACTGTGGGGTGATCCAGTCCTCTTCATCAAGAATAATGATGGATCAATGTTCCTCTGCATTGATTACCATGAGCTCAATAAAATCACTATAAAGAACATGTATCTGCTTCCATGGATAGATGACTTGTTCTATCAGCTTCGTGGGGACAATTAATTCTCAATGGTGGACCTTCAGTTTGGATATCACCAACTAAAGGTGAGGAATGAAGATATTTTCAAGGATTCCTTTCAAATGAGGTATGGGCACTATAATTTCATAGTGATGCCCTTCGGACTCACTAATGCTCCAGAAAATTTCATGGATTTAATAAATAGTGTCTTTAGAGATTACCTTGAAAAATTTGTGGTGGTATTTATTGATTATATTCTGATATACTCCAAGGGAAATTAGGAGCATGAGGGGCATTTGTAAATTGTGTTAAAGACTTTGTGAAGGGAGAAGTTGTTTGCCAAATACATAAAATGTGAGTTCTAAAAAAGTGGAAGAATCAATATTGGGGAATGTTATCACTAGGAGAGGGATATTTGTGGACCCTAACATGATGAAGTCAATTGAAGAGTGGCCAAGGCCAACTTATGTAACGGAGATCCAGAGCTTTTTAGGTCTAGATATGTATTATCGATGATTCGTGAAGAACTTTTCACGATTGTCAAACCCAATGACCAAGCTGAAACGGAAGGGAGTAATGTTCGTCTGGACTCAGGAATGTGATTACTGTTTCAAGGAGTTGAAAAAGAGGCTTATCACTGTGTCGATATTCACACTCCCTTCAAGTGGAGAACTCTTAGTGGTGTATACTGATGATTCTAAGAAAGGCTTAGGTTGTGTGCTAATTCAAAATGATAACGTGATAGCCTATGCCTCGATGCAGCTAAAAATACATGAGAAAAATTATCCAACACATGATCTAGAGTTGGAAGCTGTGATCTTTGCATTGAAAATATGGTGGCATTATCTCAATGGGGAAAACTGTGAGATATATACTAACCACAAGAGTCTCAAATATATATTCACACAGAAAGAGCTTAATATGCACCAACGAAGATGGATAGAGCTCATCAAGGAATATGACTGCTCAATCCACTACCATCTCGGTAAGGCAAACAAGGTGGAAGATTCTCTATGTAGAAGTGATCCTTCATCTTTATCAATGATGATAATTGAAAAGGAACCCATCTTATAAGATTTACAAAGGATGGGCATGGAAATCATTAAGGGAGGAATATCATAAATCATTTCTCAAATGATTGCTCAACCATCCCTCTTGGAGAAAATAAAGGATGCTCAAAGAAAGAATGTGGAAATTCAGAAAAGGGTTGAAGCTATTAAAAATGGGAAATCCTCTGATTTCAAAATTTATGACGAAGGAGTTGTAAGTTTTGGGATGCGATTATGTGTACCATATGATCCAGAGATAAAGAAGGATATATTGAATGATGCACATAGCTCGACCTTCTCTATCCATCCTTTGAGTACCAAAATGTACCGTAATCTCCGAGAACACTTCTGAATGGATAACATGAATAAGGAGATTGCGGAATATATATCAAGGTGCTTGGTTTGTCAGCAAGTTAAAGCTGAGTGACAAAAGTTCAAAGGTATGATGCAGCCATTGCTTATACCCATGTGGAAATGGGAAAATGTTACTATAGACTTTTTCTCCAGTCTCCCAAAGACGTTGAAGGGAAATAATGTGATATGAGTTGTGGTTGTCCGACTCACCAAGACATCCCATTTCATCGCTATTCGGGAAGATCTCTCTCTTGAACAGCTTGCAAAGATAAACGTGAAGGAAGTGGTGAGACTGCATAGTGTTCCACTCTCAGTTCTATCTGACCATGATCCAAGGTTCACATCTAAATTCTTAGAGGAGCCTTCAAAATTCATTGAGTATGAAATTAAATTTCAGCATATCCTATCACCCCCAAACTGATGGCCAGTCTAAAAGAACTATTCAGATGCTTGAAGATATGCTTAGAGAATGCTCTCTAGAATTCAAAGGTGGATGGGATCAGCATATCCCATTGGTTTAGTTCTCATACAACAATAGCTTCCACTCGAGTATCCAGATGGCTCCATATGAAGCTCTGTAGGGAAAGCGATGTACAACTCCAACCTGTTGGGATGAAGTTGTAGAAAGAAAGCTACTTGGACCCGATCTTCTTCAAGAGATGATAGAGAAGGATCAAGTCATCCAGAAACACATAAAAGCTGCTCAAAGTCAGAAAACGATCTATGCTGACAACCGTCGAAGGGACTTGGAGTTCGACGTTGGAGATAATGCCCTCCTTCGAATATCTCTATAGAAGAGAGTCATGCGATTCGAGAAGAAAGGGAAGTTAAGTCCCAAGTACATCAACCCCTTCAAGATCCTTGATCGAGTTGGAGTTGTGGCCTATCGACTGGCACTTCCACCTACCATAAAGAAAGTACCTAATGTATTTCATGTATCCCTCTTAAGGATGTACATACCAGACCCTTCACATGCACTATATTCAGAGGTGGTACAATTGGAGGATGATCTCTCTTATGAGGAGCATCCAGTGAAGATCTTGGATCGTAGAGACAAAGTTCTACGCAACAAGACTTCTAATCTGGTCAAGGTACTATGGAGAAACCATAAGTATGAAGAGGCAACAGGGGAATTGGAGGATGAAATGAATGAAAAGTACCAACCTCTGTTTTTGGCCTAGAATGTAAAATGAAATTTTGAGGGCGTAATTTCTTAAGGGGGGAAGAATGTAACGACCCAATGTATTTAATGGAAATTCCCTTATCATAAATATACCATAAAATAACATAATAATTAACTAATAAGTTATAAGTGACCTTTAACCATAAGTTTGTCACTTCTGTGTTTGCAATTTAGAAAATCTGACATACACGCTTGTGTTCAAGATGATTTTGGGAGTCTAATAAAATCAAAATAATTTTTTGGTGAATAGTAACCTAACCTTATGAATAGTAACATACCCTTATGAATAGTGATATACCCTAATGAATAGTAACCACACTTATGGTAGTATAAAAATAATATTCATGTTGAAAGTATTATCTACCTATATTTCAGAATGAGTAAATGAATGTTTTAAATATGGTTTTTGATAATAAATTATGATTTTAATTAAATATTAAAATAATCATATTTATAAAATTATTTTTGAAAAATGGACTTCATTTTTGGATTCTACACATCGAAAAATGGTCAGGGTAAAATTTTGGGATTTTTCTGAAATACTTGAAATTTTGATGAATAGTAAAATACGGTAATTTACCGTATATATACATTATAAGCTAGATAGACTATTCCTAGAATCAAGGATGATGTCACCACCCATGGTTCGAATTCACATGGCCCATTTAATATTCATGTTCATGTAATACTTACTATCTTTTTCATGGGATGATATAATAAATTAATGATTATAATATTATGAAATCCCTCCTCTCCTCCACTATAAAAACCCCCCTTCACTCTCTCTTCTCTCCACTCCTCTCAAGACTTTTTCCTTGCCATTATTCTGCCCAAATATCTCCCAAAGGTCCTACCCCATGTCTAAAAGCTCTCATATTCCACAAAATACAAAAACCTCTTCCCTTAAGAGGTTCTCAAAGGAGGAAGTCTCAAGAGGTAAATTTCTCTTCCCAATTTCTTCTTTTCTATTAAGTTATTTTCTTTTTTATTTATTTCCTCACCTCCCTTCACAATAATAGTATGATAAATCAAGTAACATACAATTAATATAATTTCATCATGCTAGTGGTATATTTCATTTTCTTCTCTCCTTTCCCCACCCTTTTATTTGAATGAAATGAAAGCACTGTTTCAGATGTGTTAATTTTGCACATTCAAGGACAGCAGTTTATCAATTTCTTTTATTATCATTAATTCTGATCATGAAACCATTTGTGTTATGGTTGAACCAGATTATTATATATGTAATATATCCTATTTTTGGTTTTGTAATGGAATTACGTTATAAAGAAAAACACATTCTTTATAATCAAATCCACCGATTAACAAAAACGGTTATCACTATAGTTATATATATAATAATTCGACAACACTATAAGTAACCTAATAAAAATTAAAACCATGTAATCTCCTAGATATTAACTAAATAATATTAATTTAATTCTGGACAACCACTTTCATCTTGCTTATAATCCAAACTTGAATACAAGTGAAACGATCTTTTAATGCCAAGTAAACAAACGAGCCCGAACAATGAAATTGAACGTTGTAACTAATAAAAAAAGATATGAATGAACTAAAAAGGATTATAATAAATAAATTTAATATATAATAGGTTATGAACTTATTAATTAATAAGCCTAATTTGTTTATTCAGGATGTTAATAACAAGTGTAGAGCACCAATGGATTTAAGGTAAGGGATCCTTCCCTTTTTACTCTTAATCAATATTGTTCTCCATGCCATGCCTTTTTGTGTAATACCAAGTGATGGGTTATGTTTATAAACCTTCCCCATACTGACCTAATATTTTATAATTGATGAGAAACCCCTTATCCATCTCATCAATCCTCTTAGTTACACCTAATACCATGCCAATAAACCAGGATGGATTCTACCCGAACTTCCGTTATTTCTTCGGGTTGCGCTATTATTATTTTTAACAAAATGCTGTGGTCTTTTCTTTTTTGTATAACTTAATAATTCTATTTATATTCTCCACAATCATGATCCATGATCCATCTCTCATTCTCTTTTGGAGATATACATGCTTTTAAGTGAATCTCTCTTTGATACTTTCCTATAAGCACACTCCTTTTCAAGGAACTACCCGAACTTTTACCCAATTTCAAGTGCACTATATCTTCTGTTTTAAGACCCCATTATCTTTGTCAATTTTGTATTTTTATTATGAAAACCTTCTCGGTTCAATTCGGGTTTTATATAAAAGAATTTATTCTTTACTATTTTAAAATCTCAATAGTTTTTTTCTTAAAAACGCACAATTTTTTTTAATACTAATGTTTCTAAAATACATTTCTCATATGTTGTCACATCTGTTTGACACCACTTACCATGTTATATGGCTATTTTACCCTATCAAAGTCCATGAATTTTCTAATTCATTCCTTACATGGACACTTTCATGATACGCCCATCGGTTATGATTTATGTCAAAATTGTGGTACCCAATTCATTCCATGGGTACCCATATGTTTGTTTATGGTTGATTATGTATGACTGTATATGTGGTACGAATATTTATGTGGAAAGAATATTCATTAAAATGATGAGATGGGTATTCCCAGATAGTGCTCCAACGAATTGGGTAAGGTTATGTCTCGTGATATGTGATGTGAAATGGGATTGGTGGTTATCCTTTACCCATACTAAAATGGTATACAAGATTGGTGGTTATCCTTGACCCATACTGAAGATATGGTTTATGATTCTTTCGCATTTATATGATTCCATATTTATATGATCCCATTCTTATATTAAATTATTTTATAAGTTTCATGCTTTGGATATCCTTATGTCATGCCTCCTAACATATGTGCTTGAGATGTATCCTTATGTTCATTCCATTACTAGGATTTTTAGCTCATCCCATTGTTCTTGTGTTCCCATGGTACCCTATGCAGATGTAAGGGCTCAAAGGAAGTTAGAATCTCTTTATAGAGATTTAATAAAGATGTTTTTCCCCATGTTTTATGTTATATGTACCTAGTCTTCCAAACCACTAGACTTAATGATCCTTGTCTTGTACTCTTATGATTAATTATGCTTAAAATCATGAAATGTTTTATGTAAAAGGCTTGGGTCGCCATAGATATTTTATTTTGATATCTTATACACTCTTCTGAATGGTTGTTTTGATTTCGATTTGATGATCAGATAATTACTGACACAAGCCATGAATGAATTGGATGGGGAGTAGTCTCTAAAGAGTTTGTTTGCTTGGATGGGATTGGGAGTGGATGAGGATGGTGAAAATGTGATATTGGAATCAGTAAAAGCTAACTCATATTGAAATGAGTGACTTTATCTCCATCATATGATATACATAGAGTGTTAATTCTTTAGTATAGAATTTTATGGTCAGCATTCCTCAGGTGAGTGGTCTCGATCTCCCAATGGAGATTTATTCTTTAGTAGTAAGTTGTTTGTTCCATCTTTTCTAAGGTAGAAGTTGATGGATAGTGCACACTAGCCTTTTTGGTCTACACACTCTAGCTCTACTAATATGTATCATGACTTTAGACATCGGTATTGGGGAACATGGAAGAGGAATTAAATTGATGATTGAGTATCACAGTGCCTTACTTGTCAAAAATTAAAGTAGAACACTAGTGATCAGATCAACTATTGAAACGTATACCCACAGTGGTTTGGAAGTGAGATGATATTTCCGTGAAATTCGTCATTGTATTTCCAATGAATCATAGTGGTAAAAATGTTGTTTGGGTGACCATTGATAAATCTATGAAATTATCTCATTTATTACCCTTCAAGTAGAATATTAAAGTGGAAAAAATTGAAGACTTATTCATCTGAGAAGTTGTGAGACTTTATAAGGTTCCCTATATAATATTTTATTCTAGGGACCTGAGGTTCACTTATATGTTCTAGAATGATTTTTATGAGGAAATGGGTTACTAATATAAATTTATAATTAATAATTATTTATATATTAATTCATATATAGATTGATCTATTCACATTCTCAAAGATATGATTTTGGATTGAATTATTAATTTTAGTGGATATTAAGAAAAACCATTTTTATGGTTGAATTTTTCAATAAAATTGTTATAAGGAATTGATAAATATTCCCCCTTTTAAATAATTTACTATAAGGTCATATATATCTTCTTTTGTATGGATAGTGTTGGGAGAGTGGTCCTTGTTTGGTCTAGGTCTAATTTAGGAGACAAAGGAAAATGTGAAATTAATTTGGAAAAACGTTTTCACTAAAAAGATCCATCAAATATATTATATGGACCTTCATCATCATATGTTTGACTTTTAGGTTGGTGATCAGTTTTTATCCTAGTTTCACCTATCTTGGGACATCTTGAATTCAGTAAGAATATAATGTCATCATCGAGGTCTATGAACCCCTTTGAGATCATAGAGAGACTTTGAAAGATGTCATATTTGTTAAAAATTCCACCTCAATTGACTTTGATTCAAAATGGGTGTCATGACTCGACCTGATGGGGCTCGGGCTGCAACTCCCCAATCCCACTTCTAAGAGTCCAGGGGCGAGCGACTTGCACCGAGAAATAATATCACTATCATGGGAGTTATTACCAATGTTACTGTATATATGAAAAAATCTCAAATCTCACTAAATGTTGAAATGTAAAACCCAAAGGCAACAAATTCATGCATACATCAATATCCCAAAACCAGAGTATAACAGAAGTACTGAAAACATAAACAAAAAAACAACCCCAACCCAAGATAATTTTAAAACATTCCAACCTTCTTAGAAGGAGGGGATCGCTGTTAGGTACAACTGCATGAATTAATTTCATAAAATCTCTAATAAACACCTATACTTATCTAAATCACAATTATATACCTTCCTTGGATCCCCCATGGACTCTGTCAAAAATCTTATTGTCTACACAAGACACAAAACATGTTGTAAGACCCAGGATCACCCTAGGAGGGGAGGGGTGATTTAGGGTGTCCAATTTTTCTTATGAAGTGATGGATCGTGTTTCCAAGTTGGTAGGAACTTTTCAAACCTATCTGTTGTAGATGTCCAGTAATAAAACATTCACATGAAAAGAGAGAATACAATGTTTTACATGGTTCACCAAAAATGGATAGTCCATGGGGCATATGAAAATAGTTTTTTGGTCGTATCTAAATAAACAAATCATTATTAGATGTGGAATACCAATTTTTTTACACCGTTACTATACACTAGGTTCACTACCTTTATAATGATTCTGGGATAGCTCATTGTATCCCTCAAAAAACATCCATTGACTCTCCCTGCCTCACTATTGTGAGAGAGGCCTAAATCAGTTTATCAAATTGAAGGTCACTTAAACAAATTTTTATTAAAACCTTTATCCCTAACATAGAATGAGACTCTTCTTGCATCATAGACATGAGCTGTTTAACATTGTAATCTATGTTCACTTAAAACTAAAATTCAATACTGCCTTTAATTTTCTTTTTCGTTAATATCCCTCCCTCAAAATGCACCCATATCTTCCCACAATTCACTGCCTTTACAAATCACATCAACCATCACAAAATACACTACCTCCGTGATGCACCTCTTCCTTCTTAGAACAACCTTTTTTCACAAACTTCTTTTCCTTCGTGGAAATAACCTATCTTCGAGAATCTCAGCAAGTCAATATAGAATACCCAATCCTCATGAATTTCCCTATAAGACAAGGTATTGATCATCAATCATGAATTATATTCTTCTCGTGATGCTCAAGCTCGCATAGAAAGACAAATTATCAATGTTCCTTTGTAAAATCAGAGGGTTTTGGGATTTTCTTTGAAATATCATTATAATGAAGTGGGGTAGCATCATATTTTTAGGCTTAGATATTCACAAAGCTCCACCAACTCTATCAAAATTTCAGGATTAATCAAAAACATCACTGCACTGCACCTCCTTTCTCAAATCACCCGGGAAATTTTTCATTTTCAATGCTCATCATAATCATGAATCATTCCATAAAAACCCTTCATGATAGTCATCACCATCATGGAGATCTTCTTCAACGAACATAAAACTAAAATGCTCACAATCTTGGAGAAGACCATCCCTATTCATGAAGCTTTTCAAAATCACAGAACACAACTCCATAATTCATTAATCCATCAAAAAACACAAATCGTGAGGCCCATCGTTGCAAAACTCATTTATTTTCCATATTTTCAAAAGGCCTTCAGGAAAAAACACATTTTTAATTCAAATCCATCCTAAAATTTCTGGACCCCAAAAATGTGGTAATAACTAGAAAACCACCTCACCTTTAGTAATTTTGACATATTTAATTGTAGGATCTATTTCCTTGTAAACTTCAAGCTATTGCATGTGAGGATTGATGACAAACACAATTAAAACTTTATTTCCCAAAAATAGCTCCCTTGGCTTCACCACATGTGCTATTAAATCCCATGCATGGGTGAGTATAAAAATACATATTACATATTACAAAACACCCAAAAGAAATAGGGAGAAAATGAAGGGCCATAGTTCGCTGAACCTATCTAGTGGGAAACTCAATCAAGAGAGAAACTCCATCTCAAGTCATCATTAGTTGTACATGAAAAGTTAATTTGATCTACAGAGGGTGTCACCCTCAACATGTGACAACACCGCATGGACTCCTAGGAATCAACTAATTATACTTATCTTTGACACTATGTATCAACAGGTTCTAACATCATAGCTAGAAAAAGAATTCTCTTCATAGGTTCTATCCGAAACATAAAACACGGAGAACACACTCCATGAGATTAGAAATCCCGAATGACACCCCTCTGAAAGATTCACTCCATCGAGAACGACCCAACCATTATTAATGGTATGTATGAGAGAACGTGATCCTTAAGGAACATCATACTATGTACAAATCTAGTTTCCAACACTATCGGTCATGTCACTGTTACCCTACACCCAACAAAATCTAAAAACCTTATGTAGAGAGGTCATCCCCTCACCACTGCACACAGTTGAAGGAGAACAACTCCAGACTATAAATCACGTGCATCCTCTCTAACAAGAGAGAATGGGAGGACCCACACCTCACCAATGACTTGTAGTCAAGGGGGTATATATCCAAACAAACCCATTAAACCTATGTCTCACCTGTTAAAAGTGGCCCACACCTCAGTCTATCGATGGAGAACTAACCCATATCTAGGTATCATTCACAACAAGTATAAGGTACCACTCCTCATGACTATAACCAAATTCCTAGGTAGCTCCAACTCCAATGGAGGACCTACTTCTTACAGATACACAAAGATGGGGGAGTAAAATCTATAAGAGAGGACCAACACCCTGGTCCAATAGGGGAGTACTACTCATTAAGGAATCATGTCTTGATATGATAGGGGAGTATAACTTCATAGATTGAGGACTTCCACCCTAACCCGGTAGGGGAGTACCACACTGTGGATAGAGGACTCGCACCCTGGCAGGACAG
This sequence comes from Viscum album, assembly GCA_963277665.1. Lineage (NCBI taxonomy): Eukaryota > Viridiplantae > Streptophyta > Magnoliopsida > Santalales > Viscaceae > Viscum > Viscum album. The sequence continues at coordinate 978,373,595 of OY728131.1, forward strand.
TTGTGTACTAACTCTACAAGCTCATTCAATATGGGGGACCCATTCCCTGACACAATAGGGGATCACCGACCCTGTGCTAGAGGACATGATCCCTAACACAAAAGTAGAGTACCGACTCTGTCGTAACAACCTGTATGTAGGCCCCTCACCCAAAAACAGTATGGGAGTACCGACTCTTACAATAGGGGACCCACACCTTTCCCAGAAGAAGATTTCCCACTCAATCTATACATTTATCTATGGAGGACCCGCTCCCTGATTCAACAGAAGAGTTATAACTCCAAAGATATAGTAACCACTCCCATGTCCAACATGGGATTATTTACTCTTCCTTCAAGAACATCATGGGGAAGCCCACAACCTAGTCCATCATGGGAGTAACACCCCTAGAGGAAACTACCCAAATGTAACGAACCCACACCCAAAACATGGGGAGTCCCGTATCCACCAAAGTATAGAGGTAAGGAAAATATGCACTCTTTCCCATCAGGGGGTAATAATCCTAGTGTCTTTTTATAAGAACAACACTAATCTCCAACATTAGATTAGTACCACTCCACAAGAGTATTCCTCAATTCATGACACCTTGCATCTCATAATCCATAATGGATTCCACCATCAAATTCTACATGGAAAACCAATATATATGGAATACTTACAATCAATAATTCATGTTCCAAAGAAGAATATAAGGAAGGCATAAGATCCCCATAGGATCTTTTAGTAGCACACGACATGCACCTGGGCACAAATGACATGTGATCCTATAACACACTGAGATTTTATGAGAAATATATATTATTTTTGTGTCTTCTATTATAGGAAATAGTGAAAGGATCTTTCACTACACACAAAACTGGATTGGTTTGCGTTACACGCAATCACGACCTTCCTCGATAGTGTGTGTAGTACGCAATACTGGGTTTCACAAAACAACAATATATTGTTATAATATTATTATGGACTAGCCATTATGAATAGTATTAACAAAATTTTGAATTTTATAATAATATTATTCATCTTAATAATTTTATAGAACCTGGTATGTGAACAAAATAAATCTTTTGGGTAAAATAAGAATTTTTCAAAAAATGCCTTTTTGTAGCCTTTTGATGGTGCACCCACTTTAAATCAATTCTTTGATGTGTTTATAAGTTCAATTTGACAAAATAATATTCTTATTTTGAATCAAGATATAAAAATTTACTCTGGTTAAAATTTTCATATTATTCTGATAACATTCATATTTTAATGAATATTAAAAACACTCTATATTTTAACTAAAAAACAACTTTTTTCATCGAAATAATTTATATTGTTAAATTACAACAATGAATGGTTCTAAAGTATAAATAGAATATATTTTTACCATTTAATATAATTTATTTCATTACGATCAATTTTACATTGAATTCATATGAAAAAACATTTCAATTTTTGGCAATGTTTTATCTTTTAAAACTCATTTTCTTAAACACGGGATTAATGTTAAATTAATTACTGCAACTTCAGTGTTATGAATTTTGAAAAATGGATTCCATATTTGAATTTAGTAGGTCCAAATTATGTTAATATGTTACTTTTATTTTTTTGATATTATGAATAATAACTACGGTAATTTTTATTTACTATAGTTAAAGGTAAATCGGGTAATTAACGGTAAATATAAGATTATAAAATTACCATACCACCTTCAAAAATTCTATTGGATGACTAAAAGTCAACCCACATCACCTAAGGGTAAGAATATATTCATTTTATGGACTTTTTACCATGAAAAGAATTTAATTATTTTTAAAACCAAAGAAAGTGACAACATGTCACTCTCTTAAAGATTATAAGTATAATAATTTTAATGTAGTGATAAAAATTATGAAACTTCGAACATGAATAGTCTCCAGATATCTAATATAATTATATACATCATGTGAATTTATTTATAATTTTTCGGGATTAAATAATTATCATTAGAGGTGACACAATAATGATGTTGAAATTATTTTGTTGATTGAAATATCAAATAAATGGTATTAAATATATTAAAATAAATATTATATGAACTATATAATGTTCTCTATGAATTTTATACATAAATATGGCATGTTATGAATCTATTAAATCTTTTATTTTGAATATATCTCTTGTGTAGATTTTATTTAAATTCAAATAAATGAATAGTGTCAAAATTGACACTATTATTATTTTATAAAAATAAAATAATATAAAATTGTTTAAAAATCACAAAAAATATTTAAAATTCTAAATTAAAATTTATATGGTCTAAAATGTCATAAATTATCCAATTATTGGCAATTAAAATCACATAAGTAATTATTTATAACAATTTAAAATATCGTATCTTATTACAACAGATAAAATTAAATAGATTAAATAAGGATAAATCAAGTTGATAAGGTTTAAAATAAATTTCCAACTTGTTTAAATTTTATTGGTTGATGATATTAAAACCCTATATCATCTAATATTCGAATATTAGTTGTTTTTGGAGGTTTCTATGTGGGTTATGATTTATTATAAATTAATATTTTTAGGATTCCAAAGGTGCCCCTATCCTCCCTTATAAAAGGGCACCTTCTCCCTCTCCTCTTTACACAAATTTTAGCCTTCAAGCTCAGAAAAAGCCTGACCATTACCCTTTTCAACTTCCCTGTTAATATTTTCGAGGTTCTAGCCTTCTCAAAAGACCAACTCTATTCCCATAAGAGGAAGTTTAAAGGATACATGTCGAGGAAGAGGTAATCTCTTCTACCGATTCATTCAAGTTTCTCCCTTCTTCTACTTACTCTTATTTAGTTGTTTCATTCTAAAGTAATAACATCAGTATCACTAATATAATGATATGTTATTATAAATATGATGTAACCTATTTTACCTTCTACTAATCCTATGGAAAAATGAAATCAACGCGCGTGTGTACGTACGGAATACCGTCTCCACGCCGTGGTGTAATCTGTTTTCCACCACCACCTTACTTGGATGGGTATAATGGTGAAAATAATAACTATTTATATGATTATTTGAACATGATACTAATTCTAAGATATTTTACCATCCACTCCAATACCATTCAATAATTATGGTAACGATATCGTTGCTCGTGCGTATGTACGGCTTACCGTCTCCACAGTGCAATATGATTCATTCTATATGATCTTCATTAAACCATGATTATATAGACGAATTGAATGAATAAATCTGATATATTTTATACTAATACCATTCTTTGAATAATGTAGCTATAACCTAAAAATAGGAATAAGAATTTATTTAACAAAACACGCACAATAACACAAAGCAATGGACACCCGAATAACAAGTAGCAATGAAATATTACTAATAAGAAGCTAAGAATATGACCATATATGATATCATAACCATGAGTATGATTCTGGAATAAGTGAATGACATTATTTAAATCATTATACAGTAGTTTCAGACACATACAAAGCATAACAGACCTAAGGTATGGGAAAATCTCATGATCTCATTTTTATCTGAGATTATTTATACTTCAGAATTTACTGGTGCATATTTGTCATCCACATCCATGTTTCCTCAATATGTAATATTATTTCTATCATCATACAATTTTTTAAATCCAATTTTACCTATTGGTGAATTTTAATAAAAGATATGAAAGGAATCTTTTGTCGTTTTTAGTACGAGATACTGTTTGCCTTTTCCGGCCAAAGTATGAGAAGAATATTTTTTTAACTTATACGGCATGAATAGATTTTCATGATTTCATAGATCATTATTTACATGAAGCATCCTTTACAAGTTTTGAAGTTTATTTTTAATTGACTTCTTTTAGTTTAAAATTATATGACATCTTAATAAAGGAAAATGTTTTTGAAGTGGAAATGATATTTTCCTCAAGAATGGAGTTCAAGTGTTTTATCAAAATTATTTTCCATATAAGAAAATATAGGGTTATGTTTCTATCCCTATTTTTACATTAATTTGATTATGTTACAATGGAATAATTTTTATGAAGTCCTTTTATGTTATATGGATTATGTTATGATGGCATGATGTTTAAGAATCCCATTTTTATTACATGGGTTATTCCATGATATATGATTTATGATTTGGTGGCACACATTAGAATGGTTTCATTATGAGATGGGTGGGACTTATATCTCCCTCCAATGCATTGGGTAATTATTTATATCTCATGAGATAGACACGGCTGGAATGATAAGTTAATCCAGTTCAGGGATACAAGATTAGAACGAGGAGTGAACTCGGTTCAGAAATGTACATTGTCCACTATGATAGTTTTGGAAATGAGTCTTGACTAATAAGAAATGATTTTCTATGATTATGTGTGTATGCCACAAAGTTTCATGTTTTATGTTATAATTATTGGTATTACATTTCACTACTCTGATTTCTCCCATTTTATGATATTATGATATCTTTTGGAGGTAATGATTCTCAGAATGTTATGTTCTAATGAATATGATATGATGGATATTTCTTTTGTTTAACCTTACTGAGAATTTGAGCTCACCCTTTTGTATGTTTTCTTTTCCCCAGGTCAAGAAGAAGGGTATTAAGTAGGATATTCCAAAAGGGACACTAGATATGAGGAAATAAATGGGAGACAATGTAGATTCTTTATGAACAAGTTTTTTATGTTTCTCAGTTTCTAAAGACACTATACCAATACGGTCCTACCATGTTTCTATTATATGATGTAATAAGTATGCTTCAATTCTGAAGTAACAACAATGTATGTAATTTATGGGTCGTTTTAGTTGGTATCAGAGGAAAGTTATATTCAACCTTTGGAAACTAGGATGTGAAAGCCTTAGTAAGAACCCTAAGGATATGTCTAAGTATAGAACAAAATCTTAGTGTTTTAGAAATGGCCATGAATAACCTATGATAAGACCTAAAGTGTGAAATTTTATTCTTGATTATGTGGTCGTCCTATTATGATTAGTGTTTCTCATACTATACTTCTTGGTTTTATTAAATTGCTAGAAACTGAAGGAACCTTGTCAATGCTGAATGCGATAGGCAATGCAATGATTGTCCCCTGAGAAACCAAATGTTATGGGAGATGGAATACAAAATCTTGTAGACATGATCACACAACTTTATCAAGATATAAATCATGGAGGACTTCCATACAAGAAAAGTAAGTAGAATCATTTTATTGAATCCTTCATGAGGCAGCGTCCGCCCTCATTCAGCGGGTCTACTGATCCATTAGTGGCTAAACAATGGATCAGTATCACTGAAAAGATATTTTTAGTTCTACAATGTTCTGAACATGATATATTCATCTTAGCAGTATTTCATTTGGAAGTTTAAGCTAATCAATGGTGGAATCTTATCCAGAAAACAAGGAAAAGAGATGAAATTGAGTTTATGGGATTGGACGAGTTCAAGAACTTATCTTTCAATAATTACTTCCCTAGTATTCTTCAAACAAAGATGGAGAAGGTGTTTCTTGAACTAAAGAAAAAGGATGATGAATCTGTTGGTACCTAAAAAGAAAATTTTACAAGACTTTCAAGGTACACATCTAGGATTATTATCCAACCTGAGAGTAAGATCTATCGATTCTTTATTGGATTAAAACCAAGTTTTTAAAGGGTGTTAGCCAAAAGGGACTTCAATATATCTGAGGAAATTGTTCAATGTGCTCTCAAGGTTGAGATGGTGATTGATGTAACCCATAAGTTATATGGGTTTGATAAGAAGAGGAAAATGAAATTCAAAGGGAAATCTAAAGACCACACTAAAAATAAGATGAGTTTTCCCTTATGCTCAAATAGAGGAAAGAAAAATTGAGGGAATTTTCTTAAAGGGACAAGTGAATGTTTAAAATGTGGAAAATATGGTCATAGGGCATTTGAATGCCTCAATGATGGGAGAAAGATGTCAAGTGATTCGAACAAAGAAAATGCTACACAAAATTCACCTCCTACACTTTAATGTTATAAGTGTAAGGAAATGGGTCATTATGCTAGTCAATGCCCTAATTCAAGGGTCGTTGATGATGATCGACTCCAAAAAACTATTAAGGCCAAAGAAAAAGGAAAGTCCATGAAATTTATATCAGCGATGTGGAGTATGATAACAAAGTGGTGAAAGGTACACTTATCATCCACTCTAAAGTAGAAAATGTTTTATTTGATTCTGCATCCACCCACTCTTTTATTTCTGAAGAATTTTCTAAGGGTATCACCGTATTACCTCAAAAATTAGATGTAGAGTTAGCTATGAAAAATCCTAACAGAACAAAGGTCACATCAAAAGTTTACAATTCTTCTCAGATTGATGTTTGTGGGAAAGTGCTTCCTTCAAATCTTGTGATCCTTCCTATAGTTGAATTGTAAGTGATTCTTGGAATGGATTGGCTTTCTTTACATGGAGATAATACCAATTTCCAAATAAGGAAAGTCACATTTCATACTCTATATCAATCTATGATAATATATCTATGAAAGGATGAATGTAGAGACCTGAAGCATGATGTACATGGACATTACATTACTTTTTCAGAATACTTAATACATAACAAAAACAGACACCAAAGGACCGTAATATTTTAGTGTCTTTGGAAACTCGGAAAAATAATCTTCTAATCATGGTGAAAGATCTTTAACATCTCCCATAAAGATCATAACCTTTTGTTTTCTCACCTAAAACCATTGTTTATATCCTGTGGAAAAGAATACATAAAAAGGGTGAGCTCAAATGATCAATAAGGGTAAACATAGAGAACATAAAACAATCCATTAACATTTGAATGCAAAAACATGAACATAAAATCTAAACATAAAAATCTTGAGCAATGACATAAATCTTGGATGTACGTAAGGCATATATCATAAAATAACAACAATCATGAAAAAATTAAGCACATGATATGATTTCCATAGTATCCAAGGCATTTCTTCCAAGACCATCTTATTGGAAAAAGTCTCTTTCTGAATCGAGTTCACTCCTCGCTCTAGTCTTGTATCACTGAATGAGATTAACTTACCGTTACTTCCATGTCTATCTCATGAGATATAAATCATTACAAAATGCATTGGAGGAAGATATAGGTCCCACCCATATCATTATGAAATCATTCTTACTTGTGCCACAATATAAACTTAAACCATTCATCAAAACCCAAAGAATAAAAATGGGTTTCATAAACATCATCCCATCATAACATAATCCATATAAAAAATGGATATAATTTCATAATAAGAAAAGTGGAACCATTTAAATAATAGAATAATTATACTTGAAACATAAACATATGAAATAATGTCATCTTGGATGGAAAATAGTTATGATAAAACACTTGAAATGGATTCTTGAGGAAAATATCCTTTTTTCTTCAAAATCATTTTATTTTAAAAAAATGCAATGACATTTTAAAAGAAAATGATTTTGATGAAAATAGTTATGAAATATTGTATAGTAAGCTTATTGAAAATAAGGAGTTATGAAACCATAAAAATCCGTTCATGCCGTATAAGATAAAAAAATGTTCTTCTCGTACTTTTGTAGGAAAATTCACAAAGTATCTCGTATGGTAATCAGAAGAAAGATTCCTTATATACGATGTGGTAAAAGTAAAAAAAGGTAAAAATGACTTTAAAAATACATGGAAGAAAAGTAAACATTTTATGAAAACATTTTGTGAACATATGGACATGGATAATAAACAAAACCCCAGTAAATACTTACGAATAAACAATCTCAGATAAGAATGAGATTGGAATAATTATCCCTTACCTTATGATCGATATGCTTCGTATGTATCCAAAACTGCTGTATAAAGATTTAAATAATGTCATTGATATATTAAAGAATAATATTAATTGTTATCATATCATATATGGTCCACATATGACATTATATTACCCGTTCTTTTGTAAATTCCATGTTAAAGCAGCGTTTTGGTAAAATCATTTTATTTATCGTATGTGTTTCGACTTGTTGTTCTTGATATTATTACTTATATCCTGATTTACTGAATTCCAAAATGTAAAACGTGATTTATATATAATAAATATTGAGAATATAAATATATATAACATATCGATAAATGGAAAGAAATACACTGTTCATGGAGACGGTAGGCCATACGTACGCATGAACGTTGTTTTCCATTTCCTTATTGAATTGAATGGAATTAAGTAGATGGAAAAAATATATAAATAAATCCAGTAGATTTATCATTTCATATATTTCATTATTATTTATTATATATACTTTGTAATCATTCTTGAGTGGTTATCATGGAGAATGAATCTCATCGTGTCGTGGATATGGTAATTCGTACGTACGCACGAGCGATGATATCATTCCCATAATTATTGAATTGAATTTGAGTAGATGATATAATATCTCAGAATCATTATGATGTTATAATAACTATATATAGTTATTCATTACATCATTATACCCATCCAAGTAAGGTGGTGGTGTAAAAACAGATTACACCACACCGTGGAGACAGTATTTCGTACGTACGCACGCATGATGATTTTATTTTCCGTAGGATGGATAGAGGGTGAAATTGGTTTGTTTAATATTTATAATAACATATCAATATATTATTGATACTTATGTTATTAATTTATGATGAAACAAATAAATAAGAAGAAGTTGAAAAGAAAAAAACTGGAAAGAATCGGTAGAAGAGATTACCTCTTCTATGACACACCTCCCTTAAACTTCTTCTTCTTAGGGCACTAGAGTTGGTCTTTTGAGAAGACCAGAACCTATATGATATTACTAGAGAGGATGATATGAGGAACTTTCAGTGTTTTTCCGAGCTTCAAGGCTCAAAAGAGTGTGAAGAGAAGAGGGAAGGGGTTTCCTTTTTATAATGGAGGAGAGGGGCACCTTTGAAAAAACATAAAATATTATTTTATAATAAAGTCATATTCGGTTAATAATAGATCCAAATTGATATATTTCGAAGCTAAAGTGGTTATGGGTTGAAATCCACTCAACCAATAGGTTTTATTCAAGTTTAGGTTACAATTTTAACCTTATCATTTAGATTTAACTCTAAGTTAAATAATTTAACTTTTACTGTGTCTTCTGGTTTTCTTACACTATATGGTTAATAAACATACTCTAACAAGCCGAACGAACCCTAAGTGGTTCATTATTAATATATATAACCTTATATAATTGATTTTGCTGAATCTTAGATATTTAGGAATATAATAACAATTAATAATATAATATTTGTTTTCAAAACTATTTTATGTCAATTTTGGCACTATTTGGTAATTGATTTTTGTGAAACTAATAACAGCATGATTAGTTCTAAATAAGTTAATTAAATCAATAATAAGATGTCCTATTAACCTATAAAATTGGTTTTATTCATTAAAAGTCACAAATTACATTTATTTTGGTATTTATAATCTTAATTATTTTAATATTTCATTATTTAGGTAATTACTGCATCTCTATTGTGTCATAAATAAATTAAATTATTTAATGTCTAATTATTATAAATAAAATAATATTAGGTAGGAAATATTTATATCTTTATAATGAATATTTATAGTTGAATTTATCTTAAGTATGACCCTATATTAAAAATGTTTTAGTTATTAAAATTTGATTTTAACTATTTTAACCCTTCTTTAAATAAATTAATAATAAATGTCCTAATCTAATCCAAGTGGACCTTTGTGGTAATAGAATATTCCTAAGGTTGTTTTTCTTAGAATTATACTTATCCAATAAAATTAGGACATGTGTTAGTGTAAAAATAAAAACATTTTTACCCTTAATTACCCTATTTACTTTTAACTGTGATAAATAAAAGTAAAAAGTTACTATTTACCAAAAAATATCTTTATCTTATTGAACCACATTTTAATCCTTGATATTAACTGTGTCTCTCGTATTTTCAAAATTCCACTCACAGAAGCGGTAAAATTAAGTTTTATGTAAATTTTCAAATTCTCTTAGGAGGTGGGTAAAAGACGGTGAAAAGTTCAATAAAATTTTTATATATGTAAAATCATTATAAAATGACTCAAATGAATTACATTGAACTTATATAGGTATTATGTATCAATTTTGACCCAAAAAAATTAAATTAAATAAATAATTATTTAAATAAAAAGTCTGTAACATCCCGATAATTTATAAGATATAATTTTTTTAATTTATTTGATATCTTCTGTTGTACGCTACACCAAGATTATCTTGAGCTTTACGCACCACCGTATTAGCATGCAGTATACGCAAAAATATTCTTAGATTGTGTTACACACAATTTAATGTTTGTTTTATAGTAGTATTTCTACACAACCTTGAGTGTATATATATATAAAAATTAAATGTATAAATTAAATATGGCTGGATTCTGTTATAAAAAAAAATGATGGATTCTTGCATAACATGCAAAACTGACTTGGCTAGCATTACACGCAATCACGACCTTCCTCGATAGCGTGTGTTGTACGCAATATCAGGTTTCACTAAACAATGATATATGTTTATAATATTATTATGAACTAGCTGTTATGAATAATATTAACTACATTTTGAATTTAATAACCTTAGTATTCATCTTACACATTTTCTAGATCATTGTATAAGAACAAAATAAAATTTTCAGGTAAAATATGTATTTTTCAAAAATGCACTTTTGCAGCCTTTTGATGGCGCACCCACTTTAAATCTAGTTGTTGACAGGTTTATAAGTACAATTTGACAAAATAAAATTCTTCTTTTGAATCAGGATATAAAAATTTACATTGGATAAAGTTTTGATATTTTTCTGATAACTTTCATATTTTAATGAATAGTAAAAACACGCTATATTTTAATTAAAAACAATTTTTTTCATCGTAATAATTTATATTGTTAAATTATAATATTTAATGGTTTTAAAGTATATATAGAATATATTTTTACCATTTCATATAATTTATGTCATTATCATCGATCTTACGTTGAATTCGTAGGTTAAATCAATTCAATCTTTTACAATGTTTTAAACAAAAACACATTTTCATTCGATAACAGGATTAATTTTAATTTAATTTCTGAAAATTATGTGTATTGAATTTGAAAAAATGGATTTCATATTTGGAATCAGTGGGTCCAAATTATGTTAATAGGCTACTTTTTATTTTTGAGAATTATGAATAGTAACTACGGTAAATTTTTTTTACCATAGTTAAAAGTAAATCGGGTAATTAAGGGTAAATATAATATTATAACATTACCCTAACACATGAAAAAATTCTATTTGATGTCTATAAGTATACCCATATCACCTAAGGGTTGGATTAGATTCATTTTATGTACTTTTGACGATGAAAATAATTTAATTATTATTAAAACCAAAGAAAGTGACAACAGTCACTCTCTTAAATCTTATAAGTATAATAATTTTAATTTAGTGATAAACATCATAAAACTTCGAACATGAATAGTCTCCAGAAAGATAATATAATTATATACATCATGATAATGTATTTATAAATTTTAGGGATTAAATAATTGTCATCAATGGTGATACATTAATGATGCATAAATTATTTATTAAGTGAAAAATCAGTAATATAGTTTTTATTGAAATAATAATACCCATTAAAAGACCCACAAACCTGACCAAAACTTATTGGTAGTGTATATCAACACCATAATAATCCAATGACCTAATAATTAACCGTTTGGAGGCTTATAAAAGTGATTATGACACTTATATTATTTTATTTTAAATGGTGCCAAAGTTGTCACCTTCATAATTTAATAAATATAACAATTTAAATATTGTGATTTTAAGATGATAAATTCTAGTAAAAGCATTATTGTGAAATTTAATAGATTTATCTTCATCATAAGATTTTATTTTTATTTTTTATGCAAAAAATAAGTATATTAAATAATTATACAAAAATGTTGTAGTAATTATTTTATTAAGAGATAAACCAAATAAATGATTTTAAAAATAATAAAATAAATATTATATGAACTATTTTATGTGCTACACTAATTTTCTAGAAACATATTACCTTTTATGAATCTATTAAATCTTTTAGTTCGAACATATCTTCTGTATATATTTTATTTAAATTCAAATAATTGAATAGTGTCAAAATTGACACTATTGTTATTTTATTAAAATAACATATTATAAAAATCACAAAAATATTTAAAAATTATAAATTTATATTTATATGGTCTAAAATGTTATAAAATATCCAATTATTGAAAATTAACAACAAATAAGTAATTATTTGTTATAATTTAAAATTTATAATGTTATCACCATAAATAAAATTAAATTGATTAAATAAGGTTAAATCATGTTGATATTGTTTAAAATAAATTCCTAACATGTATAAATTTAATTAATTGATTATATTACAACCCTATATCATATAATCGTCTTATATGAGTCATTTTGGAAGTTTTTATGTGGGGTTGGGATTTAATATAAACTAATATTTCTTATATTTCCAAAGGTGCCACTCTCCTCCCTTATAAAAGGGAACCTCCTCCCTCTCTTCCTCACACCACTTTGAGCCTTAAAGCTCACCAACCCCTGCCAAATTCTCTTCTCCAATTCCCTAGAAATATTCTAGATGTACTGGTCTTCTTCAAAGACCAATTTTAGTGCCCTAAGAGGAGGTTAAGAAGAGGCGCTTCAAAGAAGGGGTAATGTCCATTACCGATTCTTTCAACTTTATTTCTTCTTCCACATATTCATATTTAGTTGTTTCATTATGAATTAATAAAATCATTATATCTCATATATTTATATACCATCTATCCATCCTACGAAAAACGAAATCACCGCGCGTGCGTACGTACGGAATACCGTCTCCACGCCGTGGTGTAATCTATTTTCCACCATCGCCTTACTTGGATGGGTATAATGGTGTAAAGAATAACTATATATGATTATTGTAAAGTGATATTTATTCTGTAATATTATACATACACTTCAATACAATTCCACGATCATGGGAATGATATCATCGCTCGTGCGTATGTACGGACTACCGTCTCCACGACGCAATGAGATTCATTCTCCATGTTAACCATACATAAATGATAATAAAGTTTATATAATGAATAATAATGAAATATATGAAATAATAATTCTACTAGATTTATTTATATATATATATGTATGTACTCTATTTAGTTTCATTCAATTCAATAAGGAAATGAAAACAGCGTTCATGCTTACGTACGACCTACTGTCCCCATGAATGGTGTATTTCATTCCTTTTATCGATATATAATATATATATGTATATGATGAATATATATTATATATAAATCATGTTTTACATTATGGAATTATTTAAATCAGGATATAAATAGTAATATCAAGAACTACAAGTCGAAACACATACGATAAATGAAATCATTAGACCCAAAACGCTGCTTTAACATGGAATTTACAAAAGAACGGGTAATATAAAGTCATAAGTGAAACATATATGCTATCATAACAATGAATATGATTCTGTAATAAGTCAATGAAATTATTTAAATCATTATATAGTAGTTTTGGATACGTACGAAGCATATCATACCTAAGGTAAGGGATAATTTTGCAAATCTCATTTTTATACGATATTGCTTATTCGTAAGTATTTACTGAGGTTATTTCTATCATCCATGTCCATGTTTTATAAAAGTGTTTTCATGTATGTTTAAAGTCCATTTTACCCATTTTTTAATTTTACTATATGGTATGTAAGGAATCTTTATAATGATTACGTTACGAGGTGCTTTTTTTTACTTTTCCGGCAAAAGTACGAGAAGAATGTTTTTTTCAACTTTTACGGCGTGAACGGATTTTTACGATTTCATAACGGCTTATTTCAATGAAGTTTCCTCAAAAAAAATTTATGACTATTTTCAAAAAAATAATTTTCTTTTAAAAGTGCATGGAATTTTGTGAAAAGATAATGATTTTGAAGAAGAAAGGATATTTTCCTCAAGAATTCATTTCAAATGTTTTATCAAAAACATTTTCCATATAAGATGACATACGTGTATGTTTCAAGATTAATGTCTCTATGATTTACATGGTTTCACTTTTCTTATGATGAAATATCCATTTATTTTATATGGATTATGAGATGATGGGATGATGTTTATGAAACCTATTTTATTCTTTGGGTTATGATGAATGTTTTAAGTTTATTTTGTCGAACAAGTAAGAATGATTTCATTATGAGATGGGTGGGACCAATATCTCCCTCCAATTCATTTGGTAAAGATTTATATCTCATGAGATAGACATGGATGGAAAGCTAAGTTAATCTGGTTCAGTATTACCGGACTGGAATGAGGAGTGAACTCGATTCAGAAAGGGACTTTGTCCACTAAGATTGTCTTGGCAGTAACGCCTTGGCTACTATAGAAATCATTACATGTGCTTAATGGATGGCACAATTACATGTTTTATTCCCATGCTATTTTATCATGATTTATGTTCCATTATGATCTATGCCTTACATACTTCCACGATTTATGTCTTTGCTCAATATTTTGATGTTTAAATTTCATGTTCAAGTTTTTAGTTTTCAAATGTTTATGGATTTTTTTATGTTCTCTATGTTTACCCTTACTGTGCATTTGAGCTCACCCTTTTTATGTTTTCTTTTCCCTAGGATATAAATAAAGGTTTTAGGTAAGAAAAAAAGTGGAAGATCTTCATGGGAGATGTTGATGATCTTTCACCACAATTAGAAGATTACGTTCAATGTTTCCAAAGACACTAAACTATTATGTTCCTTGTTTGTCTGGTTTTGTTATGTACTAAGTATTTCGCAAAAGTAATGTAATTTCCATGTACGTCAAGCTTTGGGTCTCTACAGTTGGTATCAGAGGAAAGGTTTAGTTAACCTTTGGAAACTAAGATGTGAAAACGTTAGTGAGATCACTAGAGATATTTCTAAGGTATGTCTAGGGATGTACCTAAGGCTAAATATACGTATAGGATATAGTCCTAGAACTACAGTAACAATCGTAGAATTTAACATAAGATGATATATATTGAGGGTGCTCCCCCTTTACAATGTTCTTTTCCCTAGCATGATTTTTTCCTCTCACACTATTCTTTTTGGGTTTTAGAAAAAGGCTGGAAACAGGAAGATTCATGATAATGGTGGATATGACGGACAATGGAATGATATTCTTCTTGAGAAACCAAATGAAACAGGATTTGGAAGTCCAAACATATTTATTATGCCGAATCAGCAATCTCATAATATGATCAATAAACTCAAATTTTGTATGTTTCCTGACTCGGCTAATAAGAGAAAGATGGAGTTTCATGATGATCATAGAGGAAAGAAAGTTCAATTTCCCCTATGTAAATCATGTGGGAAGAGGCATCAAGGAGAATGTTTCAAAGGAACTAGAAGATGCTTTGGGTGTGGAAAAGAAGGACACAAATCTAGTTAGTGAAAAGGAAAAGGTTTAGTTAACACCATGGACATGGATAATGGTATTGCTATGACATCAACAATGGTTAAATGTTTTAAATGTGGAATGTACGGGCATTATGCAATCCAATGCCCTAAGGGAAAGTCTCGTGATGAGAATCAGTATGGTCGTATGGGTAGTATTTATGTTGATGATGATGAAGAGACTACAAATGATATGTGAGATGAAAGAATTGTTGAAGCTCGGTCAATAGTTTAAGAAGGGAGTGGAATGATTACATGTTTATCAAGTGTATTGTTGTATAAGTAATCTCATGGTACTGTGGAATAAAGATACATCTAAGGATTGTTACACTGTTGCCTTTCCTTAAGTTTTGAAAGTATATGATGAATGGTACTAGTGACCGTGAAAGGTTATTCAGATATTTTTGGAATGTAGATGATATGCTCATAATGAAGGGATAAAGAGAAAATTAAATGTTTGATAGTATTCATGAGCTCGTGACTAATATAAGGAAATAGTTATATCATGGTTTGAGTATGTAGAATTTTTGGGTTTTGGTATGTGGAAAGAGTTAACTTTTGAAAGCACTCATGTTTTCACTAAGATTCAATGGATATTCATTTTTCAAGAGAATACATGATTAAGGCCTTCGAATGTTTGGAATGTGACCAACAAGACATATCTTATGATATATGGGGATCAATGATGGTATTAACATGCTTGTTATATGAAATCTCTGAAAATCATTTTCACTATAAAAAGAGAGTGGACTGCAGTATTATGGATAAGCCTAAAGATTGGAATGGATTATGTTGGACATAATTTAGTATTGTTTAAGGATATAAGTTTTTTCGATATTATTGAAGGGATGTTATAGTAGTGTAGTTTTTGAAAAAGGACAACCTGCAGGATGGGCGACAGCCCATCGCGTCGGACAAGGCTGTAGGAATCTAACCCACAACCAAAGTGCAACTGGCCTTTATCACCTACCACTGGCCTAGATGAAGTCCATGTTTAGTAGAAACAAGTTTTATTTTATTAAACAGTATGATATATGAATTATAAGTCCATTTTAGGAACCATATATGATAAATCTCCCTATAGATGGACTTACGTATTTTTTATAACATTTATTAGCTTTTGTTTGAGACAGATGGAATGATCCATCATTCTATCACATGATCTGCTGACACTTCACGAATGACAAATTCAACTTCATTTCTTTAAGAGATGAAGTGGAAATTGTCCAAAGAATGAGCAACAATGCGACTGTACCAAAATCACAAAATTAATTCTTCTAATTCCAATTTCATCAACTTTAGGGAAATGATCCTGAAAACCAAAAATGTTGTCCTAGTGCCCTTACATCCAATGAATTAGATGGTACCTTAGATCATCACAAATCTATGGCTTTGTGATTGATGGATTTTTCATAGCCATGTTCTCTACCACTCTCCATCATAACATGATGGTTAGATTTTTCTTCCATATCCATATTTTCACCTATGTTCTACTATATGGAAACCCAGTAATGAGTTACTTTGGGTAATCATTACATTTTATACTTTAGTTTCTAAAATTATGTTTTAGTATTCCTTTTTACGATGTGGGTTTCTATAAATATTAAACGATTTATAACCCCGACGAATTTCGAGGCCGAAATTCATTTTAAGGGGGGTAGAATGTAACACCCCGAGATTTTATAAGATATATTGTTTTTAATTTTTTTTTCATATCTTCTGTTGGACGCTACACTAATATTATCTTGCACTTTAAGCAACACCTTGTTAGCTTGCAGTATACACAACACTATTCTTAGATTGTGTTCTACATAATTTAAAGTTTGTTTTATAGTAGTATTTCTACGCAACATTGAGTGTATATATATATATATTAAATGTATAAATGAAATATGGTTGGATTCTATTATACAAAACAATGAAGGATTCTTGCACAACATGCAACCCTGACTTGGCTTGCATTAAACGCAATCACGACCTTCCTCAATAGTGTGTTTTGTACGCAATATCAGGTTTCACTAAACAATGATATATGGGTATAATATTATTATAAACTAGCCGTTATAAATATTATTAACTACAGTTTTAATTTTATAACCTTATTATTCATCTTACACATTTTCTAGAATATGGTATAAGAACAAAATAAATTTTTCAGATAAAATATGTATTTTTCAAAAATGCAGTTTTGCCTCCTTTTGATGGCACACCCATTTTAAATCTAGTTGATGACATGATTATAAGTTCAATTTGAAAAAATAAAATTCTTCTTTTGAATCAGGATAAAAAAATTTACATTGGATAGTGTTTTGATATTTTTCTGATAACTTTCATATTTTAATGAATAGTAAAAACACAATATATTTTAATTAATAACAACTTTTTTCATCGTAATAATTTATATGGTTAAATTATAATATTGAATGGTTTTAAAGTATAAATAGAATATATTTTTACCATTTCATATAATGCATGTCATTATCATTGATCTTACATTGAATTCATAGGTTAAATCAATTCAATCTTTTGCAATGTTTTAAACAAAAACCCGTTTTCATTCGACAACAGGATTAATTTTAATTTAATTTCTGAAAATTATGTGTATTGAATTTGAAAAAATGGATTCCATATTTGTAATCAGTGGGTCCAAATTATGTTAATAGGCTATTTTTTATTTTTGGTAATTATGAATAGTAACTACGGTAAATTTTATTTACCATAGTTAAAGGTAAATTGGGTAATTAAGGGTAAATATAATATTATAAAATTACCCTAAAACATGTAAAAATTCTATTTGATGGATAAAATTATATCCATATAGACTAAGGGTCAGATTAGATTCATTTTATGGACTTCTTATTATTAAAATAATTTAATTATTATTAAAACCAAAGAAAGTGACAACAAGTCACTCTCTTAAATCTTATAAGTATAATAATTTTAATTTAGTGATAAACATTATACAACTTCGAACATGAATAGTATCCAGAAATATAATAAAATTATATACATCATGATAATTTATTTAGAATTTTTAGGGATTAAATAATTGTCATTAATGGTGATACATTAATGATGCAGAAATTATTTATTAAGTGAAAAATCAGTAATATAGTTTTTATGGAAATAATAATACCCATTAAAAGACCCACTACCTGACCAAAACTTATTGGTAGTGTATATATACACCATAATAATCCAATGACTTAATATATAACCATTTAGAGTCTTATAAAATTGATTATGACACTTATATTATTTTATTTTAAATGATGCCAAAGTTGTCACCTTCATAATTTAATAAATATAACAATTTAAATATTATGATTTTAAAATGATAAATTCTAGTAAAAGAATTATTTTGAAAGTTAATATATTTATCTTCATCATAGGATTTTATTTTTAATTTTTATGCAATAATTAAGTATATTAAATACTTATACAAAAATGTTGTAGTAATTATTTTATTAAGAGATAAACCAAATAAATGGTTTTAAAAATAATAAAATAAATATTATATGAAATATTTAATGTACTACACTAATTTTCTATATACATATTCCATTTTATAAATCTATTAAAGCTTTTATTTCGAACATATCTTCTGTATATATTTTATTTAAATTCAAATAAATGAATAGTGTCAAAATTGACACTATTGTTATTTTATAAAACAACATATTACAAAAATCACAAAAATATTTAAAAATTATAAATTTAAATTTATATGGTCTAAAATGTTATAAAGTATCCAATTATGGAAAATGGACAACAAATAAGTAATTATTTGTTATAATTTAAAATTTAAAATATTATTACCACAAATAAAATTAAATTGATTAAATAAGGATAAATCAAGTTGATAATGTTTAAAATAAATTCCTAACATGTCAAAATTTTTTTTTGATGATATTAAAACCCTATCTCATCTAAGAATTGTATATGAGTCATTTTGGATGTTTTTATATGGGGTTGGGATTTAATATAAACTAATATTTCTTATATTTCCAAAGGTGCCCCTCTCCTCCCTTATAAAAGGGCACCTCCTCCCTCTATTCCTCACACCACTTTGAGCATTCAAGCTCATAAAAACCCTACCAAATTCTCTTCTCCACTTTCCTAGAAACATCCTAGAGGTCTTGGTATTCTTCAAATACCAATTTTAGTGCCCTAAGAGGAGGTTAAGAAGAGGCGCTTCAAAGAAGAGGTAATATCCATTACCGATTCTTTAAACTTTATTTCTTCTTCCACTTATTCTTCTTTAGTTGTTTCATTATGAAGTAATAAAATCAGTATAACTCATATACTTATATGTTATTATAAGTATTAAACAACCCTATTTCACCATCTATCCATCCTATAGAAAAGGAAATCACTGCGCGTGCGTACGTACGGAATACCGTCTCCACGCCGTGGTGTAATCTATTTTCCACCACCGCCTTACTTGGATGGGTATAATGGTGTAAAGAATAACTATATATTATTATTGAAAATTGATATTGATTCTGTAATATTATACATACACTTCAATACTATTCCACGATCATGGGAATGATATCATCGCTCATGCGTACGTACGGACTACCGTCTCTACGATGCGATGAGATTCATTCTACATGTTAACCATACATGAATGATAATAAAGTTTATATAATGAATAATAATGAAATATATGAAATAATAATTCTACTGGATTTATTTATATATATATATATATATATGTATGTATTTCATCTATTTAGTTTTATTCAATTCAATAAGGAAACGAAAACAACGTTCATGCGTACGTACGGCCTACCGTCTCCATGAATGGTGTATTTCATTCCTCTTATCGATCTATAATCCATGTCCATGATTTATAAAAGTGTTTTCATGTATGTTTAACATCCTTTTTACCCATTTTTTAATTTTACTATATGGTATGTAAGGAATCTTTCTAATTATTACATTACGAGGTACTTTTTTTGACTTTTCCGGCAAAAGTACGACAATAATGTTTTTTTAACTTATACTGCGTGAATGGATTTTTACGATTTCATATCGGCATATTTCAATGAAGTTTCCTATAAAAAATTTTATGACTATTTTCAACAAAATACTTTTCTTTTAAAAGTGCACGACATTTTGTTAAAAGATAATGATTTTGAAGAAGAAAAGATATTTTCCTCAATAAATTAATATCAAATGTTTTATCAAAAAAAATTTTCCATCTAAGATGACATACGTGTATGTTTCATGTTTAATGTATCTATGATTTACATGGTTTCACTTTTCTTATGAAGAAATATCCATTTATTTTAAATTGATTATGAGATGATGGGATGATGTTTATAAAACCTATTTTATTCTTTGGGTTATGATGAATGTTTTAAGTTTATTTTGTGGTACAAGAAAGAATGATTTCATTATGAGATGGGTGGGACCAATATCTCTCTCCAATTCATTGGGTAAAGATTTATATCTCATGATATAGACATGGCTGGAACAGAAAGTTAATCTGGTTCCGTATTACAGGACTGGAACGAGGAGTGAACTCGATTCAGAAAGGGACTTTGTCCAGTAAGATGGTCTTGCTAGCAATGCCTTGGATACTATGGAAATCATTACATTTGCTTAATGGATTCCATAATTACATGTTTTATTCCCATGCTATTTTATCATGATTTATGTTCCATTATGATCTATGCCTTGTGTACTTCCACGATTTATGTCTTTGCTCAAGATTTTGATGTTTAAATTTCATGTTCAAGTTTTTGGTTTTCAAATGTTTATGGATTGTTTTATGTTCTCTATGTTTACCCTTATTGAGAATTTGAGCTCACCCTTTTTATATTTTATTTTCCACAAAATATAAAGAAAGGTTTTATGTAAGAATAAAAGGGGAAGATCTTCATGGGAGATGTTGAATATCTGTCACCACGATTAGAAGATTACATTCCAAGTTTCCAAATACACTAAACTATTACGTTCCTTGTGTGTCTGTTTTTGTTATGTACTATGTATTCTGCAAAAGTAATGTAATGTCCATGTACGTCAAGCTTTGGGTCTCTACAGTTGGTATCAGAGGAAAGGTTTAGTTAAACATTGGAAACTTGGATGCGAAAACGTTAGTGAGATCCCTAGAGATATTTCTAAGGTATGTCTAGGGATGTCCCTAAGGATAAGTATACGTATAGGATATAGTCCTAGAACTACGGTAAAAATCTTAGAATTTAACATAAGATGTTAGATATTGAGGGTGCTCCCCCTTTACTATGTTGTTTTCCCTAGCATGATTTTTTCCTCTCACACTATTCTTTTTAGGTTTTAGAAAATGGCTGGAAACAGGAAGATTCATGATAATGGAGGATATGGCGAACAATGGAATGATATTATTCTTGAGAAACCAAATGAAAGGGGATTTGGAAGTCGAAACATCATTATTATGCCAAATCAGTAATCTCATAATATGATCAATAAAATCAAATTCGGTAAGTTTCCTGACTCGGCTAATAAGAGGAAGATGGAGTTTCATGATGATCATAGAGGAAAGAAAGTTCAATTTCACCTATGTAAATCATGTGGTAAGAGGTATCAAGGAGAACGTTTCAAAGGAAATAGAAGATGATTTGGGTGTGGAAAAGAAGGACACAAATCCAGTAAGTGCAAAGGAAAAGGTTCAGTTAACACCATGGACATGGAAAATGGTATTGTTATGACATCAACAATGGTTAAATGTTTTAAATGTGGAAAGTATGGGCATTATGGAAACCGATGACCTAAGGGAAAGTCTCATGAAGAGAATTAGTATGGTTTTATGGGTAGTATTTATGTTGATGATGATGAAGATACTACAAATGATATGTGAGATGAAAGAATTGTTGAAGCTCAGTCAATGGTTTAAGAAGGTAGTGGAATGATTACATGTTTATCAAGTGTAATGTCGTATAAGTAATCTCATGGTACTGTGGAATAAAGAGACATCTAAGAATTGTTAAACTGTTGTCTTTCCTTAGGTTTTGAAAGTATATGATGAATGGTACCAGCGACCATGAATGGTTATTCAGATATTTTTGGAAAGTAGATGATATGCGCATAATGAAGGGATAAAGAAAAAATTAAATGTTTGATAGTATTCTTGAGAACATGACTAATATTAAGAAATAGTTATATCATGGTTTGAGTATATATAATTTTGGGGTTTTGGTATGTGGAAAGAGTTAACTTTTAACAGCACTCATGTTTTCACTAAGATTCAATGGGAATTCATTTTTCAAGAGAAAACATGATTAAGGACTTCGAATGTTTGGAATGTGACCAACAAGACATATCTTATGATATATGGGGATCAACGATGGTATTAACATGCTTGTTATATGAAATCTCTGGTAATCGTTTTCACTATAATATGAGAGTGGACTACAGTATTATGGATAAGCCTAATGATTGGAATGGATTATGTTGTACATAAGTTAGTATTGTTTAAGGATAGAAGTTTTTTCGATATTATTGATGGGATGTTAGAGTAATGTAGTTTTAGAAAAAGGACAACCTGCAGGATGGGCGACATCCCATCGCGTTAGACAAGGCTATAGGAATTGAACCCACAACCGAAGTGCAACTGGCCTTTATCGCCTTCCACTGGCCTACATGAAGTCCATGTTTAGTAGAAACTAGTTTTATTATATTAAGCAGTATGATATATGAAGTATAAGTCCATTTTAGGAACCATATATGATTAATCTCACTATAGATGGACTTATGTATTTTTGATAACGTTTATAACCTTTTGTTTGAGACAGATGGGATGACCCATCATTCTATCACATGATCTTCTAACACTTCACGAATGACAAATTCAACTTCATTTCTTTAAGAGATGAAGTGTAAATTGTCCAAAGAATGACCAACGGTGAGACTGTACCAAAATCATGAAGGTATTTATTCTAATTCCAATTTCATAAAATTTAGGGAAATGATCTTGAAAACCAAAAAATTTGTCCTAGTGCCCTTATATCCGATGAATCAGATGGTACCTTAGATCATAAAAAATCTATGGCTTTTTTATTGATGGCTTTTTCATAGCCATGTTCTCTACCACTCTCCATCATAACATGATGGTTATATTTTTCATCCATATCCATATTTTCACCTATGTTCTCCTATATGGAAACCCAGTAATGAGTTACTTTGGGTAATCGTTAAATTTTATACTTTAGTTTTTAAAATTATTTTTTAGTATTCCTTTTTACGATGTGGGTTTCTATAAATAGTAAATGATTTATAACCCCGACGAATTTCGAGGGTGAAATTCATTTTAAGGGGGGTAGAATGTAACATCCTGAGATTTTATAAGATATATTCTTTTTAATTTTTTTTCATATCTTCTGTTGTATGCTACACCAATATTATCTTTCACATTATGCAACACCGTGTTAGCTTGCAGTATACGCAACACTATTCTTAGATTGTGTTCCACATAATTTAAAGTTTGTTTTATAGTAGTATTTCTACGCAACATTGAGTGTATATATATATATATATATATTAAATGTATAAATGAAATATGGTTGGATTATATTATACAAAACAATGAAGGATTCTTGCACAACATGCAACCCTGACTTGGCTTGCATTACACGCAATCACGACCTTCCTCAATAGCGTGTGTTGTACGCAATATCAGGTTTCACTAAACAATGATATATGGTTATAATATTATTATGAACTATCCGTTATAAATATTATTAACTATATTTTTAATTTTATAACCTTATTATTCATCTTACACATTTTCTAGAACATGGTATAAGAACAAAATAAATTTTTCAGATAAAATATGTATTTTTCAAAAATGCAGTTTTGCCGCCTTTTGATGGCGCACCCACTTTAAATCTAGTTGTTGAAATGTTTATAAGTTCAATTTGACAAAATAAAATTCTTCTTTTGAATCAGGATATAAAAATTTACGTTGGATAAGGTTTTGTTATTTTTCTGATAACTTTCATATTTTCATGAATAGTAAAAACACGCTATATTTTAAATAAAAACAACTTTTTTCATCATAATAATTTATATGGTTAAATTATAATATTGAATTTTTTTAAAGTATAAATAGAATATATTTTTACCATTTCATATAATTTATGTCATTAGCATTGATTTTACATTTAATTCGTAGGTTAAATCAATTCAATCTTTTGCAATGTTTTAAACAAAAACCCGTTTTCATTCGACAATAGGATTAATTTTAATTTAATTTATGTAAATTATGTGTATTGAATTTGAAAAAATGGATTCCATATTTGTAATCAGTGGGTCCAAATTATGTTAATAGGCTACTTTTTATTTTTGGGAATTATGAATAGTAACTATGGTAAATTTTATTTACTATAGTTAAAGGTAAATCGGGTAATTAAGGGTAAATATAATATTATAAAATTACCCTAACACATGCCAAAATTCTATAGGATGGATAAAAGTATACCCATATCACCTAAGGGTCGGATTAGATTCATTTTATGTACTTTCGACCATGCAAATAATTTAATTATTATTAAGACCAAAGAAAGTGACAACATGTCACTCTCTTAAATCTTATAAGTATAATAATTTTACTTTAGTGATAAACATCATTAAACTTCGAACATTAATAGTCTCCAGAAACATAATAAAATTATCCACACCATTATAATTTATTTAGAATTTTTAGGGATTAAATAATTGTCATTAATGGGGATACATTAATGATGCAAAAATTATTTATTAAGTGAAAAATCAGTAATATAGTTTTTATTGAAATAATAATACCCATTAAAAGACAAAAAAACCTGACCAAAACTTATTGGTAGTGTATATCTACACCATAATCATCCAATGGACTAATATATAACCGTTTGGAGTCTTCTAAAAGTGATTATGACACTTATATTATTTTATTTTAAATGATGCCAAAGTTGTCACCTTCATAATTTAATAAATATAACAATTTAAATATTGTGATTTTAAGATTATAAATTCGAGTAAAATCATTATTGTTAAATTTAATAGATTTATCATCATCATAGGATTTAAATTCTAATTTTATGCAACAAATAAGTATATTAAATAATTATACAAAACTCTTGTAGTAATTATTTTGTTAAGAGTTAAACCAAATAAATGGTTTTAAAAATAATAAAATAATATTATATGAACTATTTAATGTGATACACTAATTTTCTAGATACATATGACCTTTTATGAATCTATTAAATCTTTCAGTTCGAATATATCTTCTGTATATATTTTATTTAAATTCAAATAAATGAATAGTGTCAAAATTGAGACTATTGTTATTTTATAAAAATAACATATTATAAAAATCACAAAAAATATTTAAAAATTATAAATTTAAATTTATATGGTTTAAAATGTTATAAAGTATCCAATTATGGAAAATTAACAACAAATAAGTAATTATTTGTTATAATTTAAAATTTAGAATATTATTACCGCAAATAAAACTAAATTGATTAAATTAGGATAAATCAAGTTGAAAATGTTTAAAATAAATTCCTAACATGTATAAATTTTATTTTTTGATGATATTACAACCCTATCTCATCTAAAAGTATGATATGAGTCATTTTTGAAGTTGTTAAGTGGGGTTGGGATTTAATATAAACTAATATATCTTATATTTCCAAAGGTGCCCCTCTCCTCCCTTATAAAAGGACACCTCCTCCCTCTCTTCCTCACACCACATTGAGCCTTAAAGCCCATCAATACCCTGAAAAATTCTCTTCTCCACTTCTCTAGAAACATCCTATAGGTCCTGATCATCTTCAAAGACCATTTTTAGTGCCCTAAGAGGAGGTTACGAAGAGGCGCTTCAAAGAAGAGGTAATGTCCATTTCTGATTCTTTCAACTTTATTTCTTCTTCCACTTATTCTTCTTAAGTTGTATCATTATGAAGTAATAACATCAGTATAACTAATATACTGATATGTTATTATAATTATGAAACAACCCTATTTCACCACCTATCCATCCTACGGAAAATGAAATCACCGCGCGTGCGTACGTACGGAATACCGTCACCACGCCGTGGTGTAATCTATTTTACACCACCGCCTTACTTGGATGGGTATAATGGTGTTAAGAATAACTATATATGATTATTGTAAAGTGATATTGATTCTTTAATATTATACATACACTTCAATACAATTCCACGATCATGGGAATGATATCATCGCTCGTGCGTACGTACGGACTACCGTCTCCACGACGCGATTATATTCATTCTCCATGTTAACCTTACATGAATGATAATAAAGTTTATATAATTAATAATAATGAAATATATGAAATAATAATTCTACTGGATTTATTTATATATATTTATGTCATCTATTTAGTTTCATTCAATTCAATAAGGAAATGAAAACAACGTTCATGCGTACGTACGGTCTACCGTCTCCATGAACGGTGTATTTCATTTCTTTTATCGATCAATAATATATATATGTATATGATAAATATATACTATATATAAATCATGTTTTACATTCTGGAATTATGTAAATCAGGATATAAGTAATAATATCAAGAACGACAAGTCGAAACACATACAATAAATGAAATGATTTTACCTAAAACGCTGCTTTAACATAGAATTTACAAAACAACAGGTAATATAAAGTCATAAGTGAAAAATATATTCTATCATAACAATGAATATGATTATGTAATAAGTCAATGAAATTATTTAAATCATTATACAGGAGGTTAGGATACGTACGAAGCATATCAGACCTAAGGTAAGGGATAATTTTGCAAATCTCATTTTTATCCGAGATTGCTTATTCGTAAGTATTTACTGGGGTTATTTCTATCATCCATGTCAATGTTTTATAAAAGTGTTTTCATGTTTGTTTAAAGTCCTTTTTACTTATTTTTAAATTTTACTATATGGTATGTAAGGAATCTTTCTAATGATTACATTACGAGGTACTTTTTTGACTTTTCTGGCAAAAGTAAGAGAAGAATGTTTTTTTAACTTATACGGCGTGACCGGATTTTTACGATTTCATAACGGCTTATTTCAATGATGTTTACTCTACAAAATTTTATGACTATTTTCAACAAAATAATTTTCTTTTAAAAGTGCATGCAATTTTGTGAAAAGATAATGATTTTGAAGAAGAAAGGATATTTTCCTCATGAATTCATTTCAAATGTTTTATCAAAAACATTTTCCATCTAAGATGAAAAATGTGTATGTTTCAAGTTTAATGTCTCTATGATTTACATGGTTTCACTTTTCTTATGATGAAATATCCATTTATATTATATGGATTATGATATGATGGGATGATGTTTATGAAACCTATTTTATTCTTTGGGTTATGATGAATATTTTATGTTTATTTTGTGGCACAGGTAAGAATGATTTCATTATGAGATGGGTGGGACATATATCTCCCTCCAATGTATTGGGTAAAGATTTATATCTCATGAGATATTCATGGCTGGAATAGTAAGTTAATCCAGTTCAGTATTATAGGACTGGAACGAGGAGTGAACTCGATTCAGAAAGGGACTTTGTCCACTAAGATAGTCTTGGAAGCAATGTCATGGATACTATGGAAATAATTACAAGTGATTAATGGATTCCACAATTACATGTTTTATTCCCCTGCTATTTTATCATGATTTATGTTGCATTATGATCTATGCCTTACGTACTTCCATGATTTCTGTCTTTTCTCAAGATTTTGATGTTTAAATTTCATGTTCAAGTTTTTGGTTTTCAAATGTTTATGGATTGTTTTATGTTCTCTATGTTTACCCTTACTAAGCATTTGAACTCACCCTTTTTATGTTTTCTTTTTCCCAGGATATAAAGAATGGTTTTAGGTAAGAAAAAAATGGAAGATCTTCATGGGAGATGTTGAAGATCTTTCACCATGATTAGAAGATTACGTTCCATGTTTCCAAAGACACTAAACTATTACGGTCCTTGTGTGTCTATTTTTGTTATGTACTATATATTCCGCAAAAGTAATGTAATGTCCATGTACGTCATGCTTTGGGTCTCTACAAAGTCGGTTTTTAAATAGTAACCGACTATTCATCAAAAATTGAAAGTTTTCAGAAAAATACCAAAAATTCACCCTCGGATAATTTCGATATTCCGAATTCAAAAATGATGCCTATTTATCCAAATTCAAAACATAGAAGTGGAAACAATTAATTTTAAAATTAATTCCCGTTATCAAAACAAATAGCGTGTTTTTAAGAAACAATAACTATCAAATGATCGACACTTGTTTATGTTCAATTTCAAAGTGAAATTAATTCCAATGACCAACATTGGATTCAATCATAAAAATATATTCTAATTACACATTAAAACCAATAAAAAAGATAATATAACCATATAAATTATTGCGATGAAAAAAGTTGTTTTTAATTAAAATATAGCGTGTTTTTACTATTCATTAAAATATGAAAGTTATCAGAATAATATGAAAAATTTATCCAAATAAAATTTTAATATCCTGATTCCAAGGAATAATTTTATTTTTTCAAATTGAACTTATAAACATGTCAAAATCTAGATTTAATGTGGGTGTTCCATCAAAAGGTGGCAAAATGGCATTTTCTGAAAAATACTTATTTTACCCAAAAAATTAGTTTGTTCTCATACCATGTTCTAGAAAATGTGTAAGATGAATAATAATTTTATAAAAATCAAAATGTAGTTGATACTATTCATAACAGCTAGTTCATAATAATATTATAACCATATATCGTTGTTTAGTGAAACATGGTATTGCGTACAACACACGTTATCGAGGAAGGTTGTGATTGTGTGTAATACAAGACAAGTCAGGGTTGCGTGTTGTGAAAGACTCCTTCATTGTTTCATATAATAGAATCCAACCATATTTCATTTATACATTGAATATATATATATATATATACACACTCAATGTTGCATAGAATAACTACAATAAATTGAACTTGAAATTGTGTGTAACATGATCCAAGAATAGTGTTGAGTATACTACAAGCTAACACGGTGTTTCATATAGCGAAAGGTAATCTTGGTGTAGCACACAATAGAAGATATGAAAAAAATACATCTCATAAAATCTCAGGGTGTTACATTCTACCCCCCTTAAAATGAAATTTCCCTCGAAATTCGTCGTGGTAATAAATGTTTTACTACTTCAATGTTTCATTCATAGAAACCCACATTGTAAAAAGGAATACAAAAACTTCATTTTAAAAAGGGAAGTTAGAATCATAACAGTCAACCAATGTAACTCAGCACTGGGTTTCCACATAGGACAACATGGGTGAAAATATGGATATGGAAGAGAAATATAACCATCAACTTTTGATGAAGAGTTATAGAGGACATGGATATAAAAACCCAACAATCAAAAAGCCATAAATTTGTGATGATCTAAGGTACCATATAATTCATTAGATATAAGGGCACTAGGACAACATTTTTGGTTTTCATGATCATTTCCATAAAGTTGAAGGAATTGGAATTAGAAGAAATACTTTCTTGATTTTGGTACAATATCACTGTTGGTCGTTCCCTAGACAATTCCCACTTCATCTCTTAAATAAATGAAGTTTAATTTTTCATTAGTGAAGTGTTAGAAGATCATGTGATAGAATGTTGGGTCATTCCATCTGTCTCAAACAAAAGGTTATAAAAAGTTATCAAAAATACATAAGTCCATGTATAGTGAGATTAATCATACATGGTTCCTAAAATAGACATATACTTCATATATCATACTATGTAATATAATAAAACTAGTTTCTACTAACCAGGTACTTCATGTAGGCCAGTGGAATGCGATAAAGGCATGTCACACTTTAGTTGTGGGTTCGATTCCCACAA
Source organism: Viscum album (assembly GCA_963277665.1). Taxonomy (NCBI): domain Eukaryota; kingdom Viridiplantae; phylum Streptophyta; class Magnoliopsida; order Santalales; family Viscaceae; genus Viscum; species Viscum album. The sequence goes on from OY728131.1 coordinate 978,403,953, forward strand.
CCTTGTCCGATGTGACGGGTTGTCACTCATCATATGGGTTGTCCTTTTTCTAAAACTATACTATTATAACATTCCAAAAATAATATCAAAAAACATGTTCTATCCTTAAATAATACAATCTGATGTCCAACATAATCCATTCCAATATTTAGGCTTATCCAAAATGCATATGTCTAATCTCATAGTATAAATAAAACGATTACTTGAAATGTCACAAAACAAGCACGTGGATACCATCATTTATCACGCATATATCATAAGATATATATTTTTGGTCACATTTCAAACATGTGAATACCTTAATCATGTATTCTCTTGAAAAAAATGAATACCCATTGAACCTTAGTGAAAACATGGATGCCGTCAAAAGTTAACTCTTTCCACATACCAGTATCCAAAAATTTCTATATACTCAAACCAAGATATCACTTAGTCCTTATATCAATAATGAGCTCATGAATACTATAAAACAATTCATTTTCTCCTTATCCCTTCATTATACGCATATCATCTGCTTTCCAAAGTATTTGAATCACTTTTCATGGTTACCGGTAGCATATTCTTATAGAAAACCACAATGGACCAATACGCAGATATTTTAATATAATATAAAAGTACCTCAACAACATTATTCTTCAATTACAATACATAAGCCCTTTAGTTAATCATCTTCAATGATTGGCATGGAATATGTCCTTCCACTATTTAGAAGTAACTTTTTGGGTAAGGGAATTGGGTTGGGTAATGCCCATGTTCTCCACAGATAAGGCATTGGACTCCATAATAGTTTGTCACTCTATGACCATTTTCTCCACATAGATAATGTCTTTCCCTCCATTTGAGAGATTCATCAAGGTTATTCATCCCTTCTTTAGAAATCTCAAACTTCCTTTCTCTATTCTCCTCACTATGAAAACACGCATAAAATTCTATCTTCCTCTTATTTGATGACTTAGGAATACGACTAAAGTTCTCCTTGTAAATCATATATCGATATGACTAATTCGGAATAATAACAATATCTTTCCCTCCAGGAATTACACAATTTCTTTTATCATAGTCACCAAATTGTCCATTGTAATCAATGTTAACTGAATTCCTTCTTGTTCCCTCCATTGACTAAGACCATAAACCATAGTGTAAGAAACAGTTAAAATAATGAGGAACCACATAATCATAAAAATTCACTTATGGGATGTCTAACTTATCAAAAATTATTTAATCCATGAAACCATAGTTGCACCCTTTGTTATTCAAGATCGTCAACATAATTCAAGGTCTCTAACCGATACGTATACTTATCCTTGGGGACATCCCTAGACATACCTTAGAAGTATCTCTAGGGATTTCACTAAAGTTTTCGCATCCTAATTTCCAAAGGTTAACTAAACCTTTCCTCTGATTCCAACTGTAGAGACCCGAAGCATGACGTACATGGAAATTACATTACTTTTTTGTAATACTTAATACATAACAAAAACAGACACCAAAGGACCATAATAGTTTACTGTCTTTGGAACTCGGAAAAATAATCTTCTAATCATGGTGAAAGATCTTCAACATCTCTCATAATGATATTCCCCTTTTGTTTTCTTACCTAAGAACTTTCTTTATATCCTGGGGAAAAGAAAACATAAAAAGGGTGAGCTCAAATGCTCAGTAAGGGTAAACATAGAGAACATAAAACAAACCATAAACATTTGAATGCAAAAACATGAACATAAAATCTACATATCAAAATCTTGAGCAATGACATAAATCATGGAAGTACGTAAGGCATATATCATAAAAGAACATCAATAATGATAAAATATAATGGGAATAAAACATTTAATTGTGGAAAACCATTAAGAACATGATATGATTTCTGTAGTATCCAAGGCAATGCTTCCAAGACTATCTTAGTGGACAAAGTCCCTTTCTGAATTGAGTTCACTACTCGTTCCAGTCTGGTATCATTGAAACGGATTAACTTACCGTTCCAACCATGTCTATCTCATGAGATAGAAATCTTTACCTAATGCATTGGAGGGAGATATAGGTCCCACCCATCTCCTAATGAAATCATTCTTACTTGTTCCACAACATAAACATAAACCATTCATCATAACCCAATGAATAAAAATGGGTTTCAAAAACATCATCCCATCATAACATAATCCATATAAAAAAAATGGATATCATTTCATCATAAGAAAAGTGGAACCATGTAAATCATAGAGACATTATACTTGAAACATACACATATGAAATAATGTCATCTTGGATGGAAAATGGTTTTGATAAAACACTTGAAATGGATTCTTGAGGAAAATATCATTTCTTCTTCAAAATCATTTTATTTTTACAAAATGCAATGAAATTTTAAAAGAAAAGGATTTTTTGAAAATAGACATGAAATATTATATAGTAAGCTTCTTGAAAATAAGGAGTTATGAAACCCTAAAAATACATTCATGCCGTATAAGTTAAAAAACATTTTTCTTGTACTTTTGTCGGAAAAGTCAAAAAGTACCTCATATGGTAAACAAAAGAAAGATTCCTTCCATACGATGTGGTAAAAGTAAAAAAAAGGTAAAAATGACTTTAAACATACATGGAAGAAAAGTAAACATTTTATGAAAACATTTTTAGAACATATGGACATGGATAATAAAAATAACCCCAGTAAATACTTACAAATAAACAATCTCTGATAAGAATGAGATTGGAATAATTATCCCTTACCTTATGTCCGATATGATTCATATGTATATGATCCTCCTGTATAATGATTTAAACAATTTCATTGACTTATTAAAGAATCATATTAATTTTAATGATATCATTTATGTTTCATTTATGACTTTATATTACTCGTTCTTTTGTAAATTCCATGTTAAAGTAGTGTTTTGGTAAAATTGTTTTACTTATCTTATGTGTTTCGACTTGTTGTTCTTGATATTATTACTTATATACTGATTTAATGAATTCCAGAATGTAAAACATGATTTATATATATTATATATTGAGAATATACATATATATAATAGAACGATAAATGGAATGAAATACACTGTTCATGGAGACAGTAGGCCATACATACGCATGAACGCTGTTTTTCGTTTCCTTATTGAATTGAATGGAATTAAGTAGATGAAATATATATATATATATACATAAATAAAGTAGATTTATCATGTCATATATTTCATTATTATTCATTATATATACTTTATAAACATTCTTGTGTGGTTAACATGGAGAATGAATCTAATCGCGTCGTGGAGACGGTAATCCAAACGTACGCACGAGCGATGATATTGTTCCCATAATTGTTGAATTGAATTTGAGTGGATGATATAATTTCTCAGAATCAGTATGATGTTATAGAAACCATATATAGTTATTATTTACACCATTATACCCATCCAAGTAAGGTGGAGGTGGAAAAACAGATTACACCACGGCGTGGAGACGATATTCCGTACGTACGCACGCGCAGTGATTTCATTTTCCGTAGGATGGATAGAAGGTGAAATAAGGTTTTTTCATATTTATAATAACATATCAGTATATTAGTGATACTTATGTTATTAATTTATGATGGGACAAATAATGAAGAAGAAGTTGAAGAAGAAAGAAACTTGAAAGAATCGGTAGAAGAGATTACCTCTTCTATGACGTACCTCCATTAAACTTCTTCTAGGGCACTAGAGTTGATCTTTTGAGAAGAAAAGAACCTATATGATATAACTATAGAGGTTTAAAAGAGGAATTTTCAGGGTTTGTCTGAGATTCAAGGATCAAAAGGGTGTGAAGAGAAGAGGGAAGGGGTGCCCATTTATAAGGGAGGATAGGGGCACCTTTGGAAAAACATAAAATATTATTTTATAATAAAGTAATATTCGGTTTATAATAGCTTCAAATTGATATATTTAGAAGATAATGTGGATAAGTTTATATATCCTCTCAACCAATAGGTTTGAGACAAGTTTAGGTTACTATTTTAACCTCATCATTTAGATTTAACTCTAAGTTAAATAATTTATCTTTTACTGTGTCTTCTTGTTTTATTACACAATATGGTTAATAAACTTTCTATAACAAGCCAAACGAACACCAAGGGGTTCATTATTAATATATATAATCTTATCTAAGTCATTTGGCCGAACCTTAGATTTTTAATAATATAATAAAAATTAATAATATAATATTTGATTTAAAAACTATTTTATGTCAATTTTGACACTATTTGGTAATTGATTTTTGTGAAACTAATAACAGCATGATTAGTTCTAAAAAAGATAATTAAATAAATACTAATAATTCATATTAACCTATAAAATTATAATAATTCATAAAAGTCTCAAAGTACATTTATTTGGGTATTTATAATATCAATTATTTTAATATTTCATTACTTAGGTAATTACTTCATCTCCATTGTGTCATAAATAAATTCAACTATTTAATGTCTAAAAATTTTAAATAAAATACCATTAGGTAAGAAATATTTTTATTTTTCTAATGAGTATTTATAGATGAACTTATCTTATGTAAAATCCTATATTAAAAATATTTTAGTTTTTAAAATTTGATTTTAACTATTTTAACCCTTCTTTAAATAAAATAATAATAAATGTCCTAATCTAATACAAGTGTTCCTAAATGGTTATATTTTATTTATAATGTTTTTTTGGTCGAATTCACTTATCCAATAGAATTATGACATGTTTTAAGGTAAAAATAAAATCATTTTTACCCTTAATTTCCCTATTTACTTTTAAACGTGGTAAATAAAAGTAAAAAGATACAATTCACCAAAAATCATTTTCATCTTATTGAACCAAATTTCACTCCTTGATATTAAATGTGTTTCTTGGATTTTCGAAATTCCACTCAGAGAAGTGGTAAAATTAATTTTTATGTAAATTTTCAAATTCTCCTAGGAGGCGGGTAAATGACGGTGAAAAGTTCAATAAAATTTTTATATATCTAAAATCATTATAAAATGACTCAAATGAATTAAATTGAAATTATATAGGTATTATGTATCAATTTTTCCCAAAAATAAATTTAAATAAAATAAATAATTATATAAATAAAAAGTCGGTTTTTAAATAGTAACCTAGTGTTTTCACTATTTATCAAAAATTGAAAGTTTTCAGAAAAATACCAAAAATTATCCCTAGCCTAATTTTGATATTCCATAATAATATATGATGTCTAATTTTTCCAAACTCAAAACATATAATTTTAATTAATTAATTTTAAAATGTATTCCCATTATCAAAAAAATAGAGTGTTTTTAAGAAACAATAACTATCAAAATATCGACACTTATTTATGTCCAATTTCAAAGTAAAATTAATTCCAATGACCAAAATTGTATTAAATGGTAAAAATATATTCTAATTATAGTTTAAAATGAATTAAAAAGATAATATAACCATATAAATTATTACGATGAAAAAAGTTGTTTTTTATTAAAATATAGCGTGTTTTTACTATTTATTAAAATATGAAAGTTATCAGAATAATATAAAAAATTTATCCGAATTAAACATTAATATCCCGATTACAAGGAATAATTTTATTTTGTAAAATTGAACTTATAAACTTGTCAAAAACTAGATTTAAGGTGGGTGCGGCATCAAAAGGCGACAAAACTGCATTTTTTGAAAAATACTTATTTTACTCGAAAAATTTAGTTCTTTCTCATACCATGTTCTAGAAAATGTGTAAGAAGAATAATAATGTTATAAAATTCAAAATTTAGTTGATACTATTCATAACGGCTCGTTCATAATAATATTATAACCATATATCATTGTTTAGTGAAACTTGGTATTGCGTACAACACACGCTATCGAGGAAGGTTGCGATTGTGTGTAATGCAAGACATGTTAGGGTTGCGTGTTATGAAAGACTGCTTCATTGCTTTGTATAACAAAATCCAACCATATTTCATTTATACATTGAATATATATATATATATATACTCATTGTTGCATAGAATAACTACTATCAAACAAACTTGAAATTGTGTATAACATGATCCAAGAATAGTGCTGCGTATACTGCAAGCTAACACGGTGTTGCGTATAGTGCAAGGTAATAAAGGTGTAGCATACAACAGAATATATGAAAAAAAATAATATATCTCATAAAATCTCGGGGTGTTACAATGAACATAACCTTCGAATGGAAATTTATTTTATCTTATGGGTCTTGATTCAACTAAATGAACGTTATTTATCTCAAATGGTTGGCGAGAAACTCAAGATTAAGAATATTCCCATTGTATGGGAGTTTGATGATTCTTTCCGGTGAAATTTCTAGGTCTTACAACAAATCATGATGTTGTGTTTTCAATATAACTTGTACTAGGTGCTTTACCTATTTCAAAGACACCTTATAGAATGACCCCAATTGAGTAGTAGGAATTGAAGAAGCAACTCCAAGAGAATATTGATAAGGTATTCATACTCACTAGTAAATCACCTTGGGGAGAACATGTTCTATTTGTTAAGAAGAAAGATGGATCAATGAGACTCTGCATTGATTATCGAGAACTTAACAAGATCAATATCAAGAAAAAATATCATCTCCCACACATTGATGACTTATCTGACCAACTATGTGGAGCTCAATACTTTTCAAAGGTTGATCTTCATTTAGGGAATCATCAATCAAGGGTCCAAAGGGAGGATATACCAAAGATGGCTTTCCATAAAAGGTGTGGACAGTATGAATTTATAGTGATTCCATCTGATCTTACTAATTCCACTGTTATCTTCATGGATGTAATGAATATATTCTTTAGAGACTATCATGATCAGTTTTTCGTAGTCTTTATAGACGATATTCTTGTCTATTCAAAGAGAAAGTAATAACTTGAAGATCACTTGAGAATTTTTTTAAAGACCCTGAGAAAGGAGAATCTTTATGCCAAATTTACCAACTGTGAATTTTGGCTTCAAAAAGTTTCATTTTTGGGTTACATAATATCAAAAGATGGGATATCTATGGATCCAGCAAAAACAGAGTTTATCAAAAGATGTTCAAGACCTACAATAGTAACTGAGATCTGATGTTTTCTTGGTTTGGAAGGATATTATCCACGTTTAGTCTAATATTATTCCTGATTATCTAATCCACTCACCAGGATTAATCGAAAAGGTGTTATGTTCGTTTGGATGGAGGAGTGTGAAGATAATTTCAAGGATTTAAAAAGAAGGTTATCCAGTGAACTTGTTCTCACACTACCTTGTAGTGGAGAAAGGTTTGTGATCTATAGTGATGTATCAAAGAAAGGGATGGGGAGTGTTAACATGCAAAATGAAATGGTGACAACTTATGCATCACGACAGTTGAAAGTCCATGAGCAAAATTACCCATCTCATGATTTGGAGTTAGTTGCGGTAATCTTTTCATTAAGGATTTGGATGCATTATCATTATGGAGAAAGGTGTGATATTTATACTGATCATAAAAGTTTAAAGTATATTTTCACACATAAGGAGCTGAATATTCATCAAAGAAGCTGGTTTTAGTTGATTAAGGATTACAACTTCTCAATTCATTACCACCCTGGGAAAGCCAACAAGGTGGGAGATGCATTAAGTCGACAAGACCATGCTAGCTTATCTATAATGAGGATCACAAAAGATCCAATATTTATGGATTTACAAATAATTGATCTTGGAATTATAATGGAAGGGGAAAAATATTATCTTTCTCAAATTAATGTTCAACCATCTATACATGCGATGATTAAATAAGCCCCGAAAGAAGATGTAGAGTTACAAACAAAGGTGAAAAATGTTCCTGAATTCCACATTGATTGTAAAGAAATAATAAGGTTCAGGAATCAGGTTTGTGTTCCTTCTATCCCACAATTGAAGAAGGAAACATTGGATGAGGCTCATAGTTCATCATTCTCTGTTCACCCTGGAAGCAAGAAGATGTATAGGGACCTAAAAGAGTACTTTTGGTGGGATGGCATGAAAAGATATGTTGTTGAATATGTCTCTCGATGCTTGGTTTTTTAACAAGTTAATGTTGAGAGATAGAAGTCTATGGTGATGTTACAACCATTACCCATACCAGAATGGAAATGGGAAAACATAATTGTGGAGTTTGTCACTGGACTTCCTAAAACATCCAAAATAAATAATGTTATCTGGGTTATAGTTGATCTTCTTACGAAGTCGGCACACTTCATTGCTATTATAGAAGATTTCTCTCTTGATCATCTTGTCAGGATATATGTAAAGTAAGTGGTATGATTACATGGAGTACCACTTTCCGTTATATTTGATTGGGATCTGAGTTTTACCTGGAAGTTTTGGTGAAGTCTTCAGCATACTCTAGATATAGAGTTGGGTTTCATCACTTCTTATCATCCTCAGACAGACGGTCAGTCTGAGAGTACAATTCAAAATCTAGAAGACATGTTGAGAGCTTTCTCTATGGATTTCAAAGGTGGTTGGGATCAACACCTACCTTTGGTGGAATTTTCTTAGAATATTAGCTTTCAATCGAGTAATCAGATGGATCTTTATGAAGGTCTCTATGGAAAGAAATGCAGAACTCAAACTTGCTGGGATGAAGATGAGGAAAGAAAGCTATTAGGACCTAATCTTGTTAGTGAGATGGCAGAAAAGGTTAGATCTATTCAATAACAGATAAGATCAGCTCAGAGTTGACAAAAAAGTTATGCCAATAACCGAAGAAAAGACCTAGAGTTTGAAGTGGATGATAAAGTGTTCTTACGAATATCTCCCTGGAAGAGAGTAATGAGATTTGGGAAGAATGGAAAGCTGTGCCCTAAGTATATCAGTCCTTTAGAAATACTAGATCGTGTTGGGAAGGTAGCTTACCGATTGGAGATCCCACCGAATCTCTCTCAAGTTCATGATGTTTTCCATGTATCTCTCCTGAGAAAGTACATATCTGATCCTTCGCATTTATTAATGCTCAGAAGTTGTACCATTGGAGTAAGATTTTCTTATGAAGAACAGATGATAGAGATTCTAGATCGTAGCGAAATAGTCCTACGAAACATGACCACTTAGTTGGTTAATGTTTTATAGTGGAACCAACAATTAGAAGAAGATACATGGGATCTTGAGGATGTGATGAGGGAGAGGTATCCTCATCTGTTTGTTACGAAGTGATGAATTTCGAGGGGGAAATTCATTTTAAGGGTGTCAAATGTAACACCCTGAGATTTTATGAGAAATATATATATATATATATATATATATATATATATATATATTATGTCTTCTATTATATGCAACACAGAAGGAATATTTCACTACACACAACATTGTCTTGGCTTGCGTTACACTCAATTGCGACCTTCCTCGATAGCGTGTGTAGTACGCAATACCGGGTTTCACTAAATAACAGTATATTGTTATAATATTATTATGGACTAGCTGTTATGAATAGTATTAACTAATGTTTGAATTTTATAACATTATTATTCATCTTACACATTTTCTAGAACATGTTATGAGAACAAAATAAATCTTTCGGGTAAAATAAGTATTTTTCAAAAAATGCATTTTTGCCGCCTTTTGATGGCGCACCCACATTAAATATAGTTTTGACATGTGTATAAGTTCAATTTGAAAAAAATAAAATTCTTAGTTGGAATCAGGATATAAAAATTTACTTTGGATAAATTTTTCATTTTATTCTGATAACATTTATATTTTAATGAATAGTAAAAACACGCAATATTTTAATTAAAAACAACTTTATTCATCGCAATAATTTATATGGTTAAATTATAATATTGATTGGTTTTAAAGTATAAATAGAATATATTTTTACAATTTAATTTAATGTATGTCATTACCATTAATTTTACATTGAATTCATAGGTAAAAACATTTCAATCTTTGGCAATGTTTTATCTTTTAAAACCCGTTTTCTTAACAACATGATTAATTTTAAATTAATTACTGCAACTTCTGTGTTTTGAATTTTTAAAAATAGATTGAATATTTGAATTCAGTGAGTCCAAATTATGTTAATGGGATACTTTAATTTTGTTATATTATGAATAGTAACTACGTTAATTTTTATTTACTCCAGTTAAAGGAAAATCGGGTAATTTAGTGTAACAATAAGATTATAAAATTACCCTAACACCTGGAAAAATTATATTGGATGACTAAAAGATGACCCATATCACCTAAGGGTCCGAATAGATTCATTTTATAGACTTTGACCATGAAAATAATTTAATTATTATTAAAACCAAAGAAAGTGACAACATGTCACTCTCTTAAATATTATAAGTATTATAATTTTAATGTAGTGATAAACTTCACAAAGAATAGAAAATTTATAGTCTCTAGAAATCTAATAAAATAATCTACATCATGAGAATTTATTTATAATTTTTAGGGATTAAATAATTATCATTAAAAGTGACACGATAGTGATGTTGAAATTATTTTTTTGATTGAATAAAAAAAGGGTTTTCAAAATATTAAAATAAATATTATATGAACTATTTAATGTTATCCAATAATTTTCTATATCAATATGATATGTTATGAATCTATTAAATCTTTTATTTCGAACGTATATTCTGCATGGATTTTATTTAAATTCAAATAAATGAATAGTCTCAAAATTGACGTTATTGTTATTTTATAAAAATAACATAATATAAAATTGTTTAAAAATCACAAAAATATTTAAAAATTATAAATTAGAAATTATATAGTCGAAAATTTCATAAATTATCCAATTATAAACAATTTAAAACACATAAGTAATTATTTATAACAATTTAAAATATAGAATCTTATTACCGAAAATAAAATTAAATAGACTAAATTAGGATAACTCAAGGTGATAAGGTTTAAAATAAATTTACAACAAGTCTAAATTTTATTGGTTGATTATTTTACTACCCTATATCATCTAATATCCAAAAATGAGTCATTTTATGAGGTTTTTCGGTGGGGTTTAATTTATTATAAATTAATATTTTTAGGTTTCCAAAGGTTCCCATCTCATCCCTTATAAAAGAGAACCCCTTCCCTCTCCTATTTACACAACATTGAGCATTAAATCTCGGCCAAACCCTACCCATTACTCTTCTAAACTTCCCTAGTAATATTTTGGAGGTTTTGTTCTTCTCAAAAGACCAACTCTATTTCCTTAAGAGGAAGTTTAAAGGAGGCATGTCGAGTAAGAGGTAATCTCTTCTACCGATTCTTTCAAGTTTCTCCCATCTTCTACATTCTCTATTTTAGTTGTTTCATTATAAATTAAAAACATCAGTATCACTCATATACTGATATGTTATTATAAATATGAAACAACCCTATTTCACCTTATACTCATCCTACGGAAAATGAAATCACCGCCTGTGCATACATACGGAATACCGTCTCCACACCGTGGTGTAATCTGTTTTCCACCACCACCTTACTTGGATGGGTATAATGGTGCAAATAATAACTATTTATATGATTATTATAACATTTTACTAATTCTGAGATATTCTACCATCCACTCCAATACCATTCAATAATTATGGGAACAATATCGTCGCTCGTGCATACGTACGGCTAACCGTCTCCACGGTGCGATGTAATTCATTCTACATGATCTTCATTAAACCATGATTATATAGATGAATTGAATGAATAAATCTTATATATATTAAACTAATACCATTATATAAATGATTTATCTATAACCTAAAAAAGAGTAATACGAATTTACTAGACAAAACACACATAAGAACATAACACAATGAACACCCGAATAACAAGTAGCAATGAAATATTACTAATAAGAAGCTAAGAATACGACCATATATGATATCATAAAAATGATTATGATCCTTGAATAACTGAATGACAATATTTAAATCATTATAAAGGAGGTTTGGACATGTACAAAGCATATCAGACCTACGGTAAGGGAAAATCTCACAATCTCATTTTTATCCGAGATTGTTTATACTTCAGAATTTACTAGGGAATATTTATCATCCACATACATTTTTTCTCAATATGTAATATTATTTCCATCCTACTAAAAATTTTTAAATCTAATTTTACCTATTGATAAATTTTAGTAAAAGATATGAAAATAATCTTTTGTCGTTTTAAGTACGAGATACTTTTTGACTTTTTCAGCCAAAGTACGAGAATTATTATTTTTTAACTTATAAAGAATGAATGGATTATCATGATTTCATAGAACATTATTTCCATGAATATTACTTTTAATGTTTTCATATTTATTTTTAATTAACTTCCTTTATTTTAAAAGTTTATGACATGTTAAGAAAGGAAAAAAAATTGAAGTGGAAAGGATATTTTCCTCCCGAATGGAGTTCAAGTGTTTTACCAAAAAAATTTCTCATCTAATATAATATAGAGTTCTGTTTCTATCCCTATTTTGAAATTTATTTGATTATGTTCTGATGGAATTATTTTTATGAATTCCTTTTATCTTATATGGATTATGTTATGATGACATGACGTTTAAGAATCCCATTTTTATTACATGGGTTATGCTATGATATATGATTTATAATTTTGTGGAACACATAAGAATAGTTTCATTATGATATGGGTGGGACCTATATATCCCTCCAATTCATTGGGTAAAGATTTATATCTCATGAGATAGACATGGCTAGAACGACAAGTTAATCTGGTTCAGTGATGCAGGACTAGAACGAGGACTGAACTCGGTTCAGAAATGGACTTTGTTCACTATGATGGTCTTGGAAATGATTCTTGACTAATAAGAAATGATTTTATATGATTATTTGTGTATGCCACAATGTTTCATGTTTTATGTTATGATTATTGGGATTAAATTTCACTACTACTATTTATCCCATGTTATGATATTATGATCTCTATTTCAGGTTAAGATTCTCAAAATGTTATATTCTTATGAGTATAATATGATTGATATTTCCTTTTTTTACCCATACTGAGCATTTGAGCTCACCCTTTTGTATGTTTTCTTTTCCCTAGCTCACGAAGAAGGGTATAAAGTAGAATATTCCAAAAGGGACTCTAGATATGAGGAAATAAACAGGAGACAATGTAGATGCTTTATGAACCAGTTGTTTATGTTTCCCAGTTTCTAAAGACACTATACCTATATGGTTATACAATGGTTTTTTTATATTTTGTAATAAGTATGCTTCAATTCTGAATTAACAACAATGTATATAAAGTATGGGTTGTTATAGAGCCCACCAGATCACCCGCTAGTGTATCTAGTCCATGTGTGTTCCAACCCATGTATGGGTACAAAAAATGAAGAGAATGTACGTTTTTTGTCCCTCATCAATAATCCCCTAGACGTGTTTCAATTCTACATGGACCGACCAACTATGTCCCTCACACGCCAGGTATCACATACTACATATGTAACAACCCAAACTATTTAAAAATATTTATTTCCTTATTTTGTGTGTCATTTTCTTTTATACTCAACAAAACTATATCCTTTAAATAATGATGTGATTATAATTAAATGATACTGTTGGGTTTCAACTGTTATATGGACATTGGTCAATATAACTATTGGCAACTAAAATCTTAACCTTACAATTATTGCTTATAAATTCAAATGATCTTGGTTAAATAATATTGAAAGAAGATTTGATGGAATCATCTAGTAGAATCGGGCGTTATGAACCCTATCTATCGGAGGTTGGGGAAGAGGTAGCATCACTAGGCTTTTATCTAGACCAATCCCAAGATGAACTTCAACATTTGAAGCTTGAATGAAATATCCTAAGGGGGAATTTGAAGCTGATAGAAATCACCACTTGGGAAATGTTGTCCGAGCCACCCCAAGATTCTATCACTATAGCACACCTTACACTTAGGTCCTATGTAGGTGTTATAAGGGGCTATGTAACAAAGTCTTAGTTACTTTCTGTAATCCTTTTGTATAAATAATATATTTTCTTCTTCTTATGGTAAAATTGGTGAATTTCAAATGTACGGATAAATCTAGGATGAATTTATAGTTGTTCCATATTATTGATGAATTTAGTAAAAAGAGGGTATTTTATAATTTTCGTGTTATTTAAATAATTAATAATGTGAATTGATTTTCAAAAAATGGTATTCTGTAGTAGTGTTCAGTAGGAAATTTATAGTCTAATAAGATCAAATTAATTTTTTTTTGAATAGTAAAGTATGAATAGTAACATACCAGTATGAATAGAAATGAATAGTAATGAATAGTAAATCGACCAAAAAATAGAAACATCACCCATGAATGTATAAAAAAAATTTAGACATCTTGAAACTAAAAAAACGATCATAGTTTAAGTTTTGGTATTTTTGTATGTCATAAATATTTTATTTCAAATTTTATAATTTATTTAATAATTTAAAATGGAAATTTATTTTCATAAAATTTAATCATAAATTGTTACTTTATTGTCTTACGGTTATACAATAATTTTATGGGACCTTGATTACTTTCTTAAGTTATTACAAAATGAGTTATAGTTTTAAAGTTGTATTTTTTGAATAAATAATGATTTTATATAAAGATTAAATTGAAAATATTTTGAAAATTAATTTCATAAAATTCTGTACGTTTTAGTATTCAGAGCATCAATATTAGGTTAGAGTGAATTTTCGATAATTTCTGAAAGAATTGATTTTTTGGTGAATAGTAAAAATACAGTTTTGAGTTTCGAGTGTTTAATGACATCATTGATGATGTAATCATGATGTAAATAATCTGGGAGAATTGTGAATAGTACGATATGTTATGAGGTGTACCAAGTGAATAACACCAAGATAAAATACCATGGTCAAGACCATGGTTTTGAAAATACCACCGATGAGGTGTCCCTTGGAAATTAATAATTTATTCCCTCACTTTTCCTCTAAATACAATGAAATTACCTCGTCTATTTAATTCCAAAATCTTCCTCAACGAATATTTGGTTCTTCTACCTCCGAAGGAGTCCTCCCAAAGTTCCCTCAAGCCTCCCATGGTCCCAACCTTCATGGAATTGAAGTTACTCTTCATGGTAAGGGAAACTTTCACCCTCCTCTTTTAAGTCATGACTTCCATTATGTTATGTCTTATAGTTCCATTTTACTAAGTAGGAGATTGTTATTATATATACTCAATAAATTCCATTTCATGTCCAAATAATGATATACCCTTTCCACTCTCATCAAATTATTTTCTGAATTTTTAAGTGACATCATTGGGGTGTTGAATATTTTTAAAAGAAATCACATCTTCTCTTTCCTTTCAAGTTTCTTTTTCATGTGGTATGAAATTAAAATATCCATACCATGTTCTTATATCCATGTTATTATTATTTTATACTTTATTTTGAATTATTTATGAGTGTTTTACCCTTGTACCCTCTCTTTTTAATTTTTTTAAAAGGATGTTATGTAGCCGTTATGTTGCAGAATTTTCATCTCAAAATTTCTCTCTCTTTCTCTCCTGAAATTATCTTTTTTATTAATGTGAATACCCAGATCTATTTCATTTATATGGGTATTCATAAATACAAAATAATGATATATTTTATTCTTTAATTGAAATACATATAACCCTCACTCCCTTTCTATGGGTTATAAATGACATAATGATCTTGTTTTTAGGCGCTTTTAAAACGTCACGATTTTGAAATGAAACCCGTTTCTTTTATTTTATTTGGGTTATTTATGAAATATTGGATTACTATCTATGTGGATCACATTAATGTAAATACATATTAAGGGTTCAACATGATAGCTCTCCAATGCATTTGGTAAATAATTTAATCTCTAGAGATGACAATATTCATGATACCTTGTTGAATAACCTTGGTAATTTTTATGACACATTGAGGATGAACCTTGGTGATATGTTCATAAATGTATAAATTAAATGTTGCAGCCACATATTCTAGTTATGGTTTATGTTATTTCATTCTTAAATTCATCAACTTTTATTTCTCATGTCTTTTTGTTTTTATCAAGTTCTTATTGATTTCACAAGTAAACTAATACCCTTATTTTCCTTACTGGGCCTTCTGCTCACCCTTTCCTTTGATGTATGTCTCCAGGTTATGAGATGAAGTAATTGTAATGGATAGAATCTATGATGAATCCTTACAATTATATTAGAACGATGTTTTATGTTTTTTAATGTATTATGTTTCTGATATTCAAGACACTAGACTTTAAAGATCTTCTGTAAGTAAAATGTAATGAAAAGTTATGTAATAAAAATGCAGGATTCCATAGTTAGTATCAGAGGATAGTTTAGTTATTTATGGAAAACTGGCTATGAAAACTTTTGTAAGAATCCTATAAAAAATATTAAATAATGGATAACTTCATAGTATCTTGGTGAGTATTTAGTAAGTGTTTTATCAATAAATACATCTTTTTATGGATACGAACAAGTAGAGGCGGCTCTGGAACAAAGGTACCTAGGAGTGAAAACTCCAACAAGGAGTCTTAGGCTTAACCCGAGGTTTCCTGGTACATGACAATGGGTCTTGCGGCACTCTTGGTTGCAACACTCTTGGTGGATATTTTTGGTTAATCATAATCTTTTTATTAATCATTATGAAGGATTTATAGAGAAATGTAAATGTTCAAAGAATCTTTAAGAATTAAAATCATTTATAGTTAAAAGATTCATAAATGAAACAAGTTTCTCACAAAGGATTTATTATTTTATAAAATGGAAAGAAATTGGAGGAACCGTGCAAATGGTGACTACAATGGAGCACGCACTGACAACCCTCCGATGGAAGCCGAAATGTAAATATTCATGCGAATGATGAACCAACTGACTCAAGTTATGGGAAATAACAAGAATAAAGCTGAGAGGCCAATCTCTCCATGACAGGAACAACTTTTTATTGAATCCTTTATGCATCAAGGACCACCAACATTCAGTGGATCTACCAAACCATTAATTGCAGAATAGTGGATCAGCTCTATCGAGAAGATATTTTCTGTGCTCCGATATTCTGAACAAGAGAAGGTTACCCTGGATATCAATCGCTTAGAGGGAGAAGCTGATCAGTGGTGAGAACTTATTAAAAACACAAGGCCGAGAATGGAAGATAAAGCTATGTAATGGAATGGTTCTTAGGATATTCTTCAACAAATATTTCCCTCGATTGATGAAAATAAGAATGGAGAAGAAGTTTCTAGAGTTAAATCTAAAGGAGAATGAATCTGTGGGAAGCTATGAGATGAACTTCACAAGGATTTCGTGTTACACATCTAGGTTTTATCATTGTCCAAATGGTAAGGTTGATAGATTTTTTGGTGGACTGAGACCTCATCTGAAGAAGAATCTATCCATCCGAGACTATGATAGCTATTGAGAGATCATTCAGAGTGCGATTAAAGTCAACCAAGAGTTTGGTGAGACACAGTGGACTCAAAAATATAACAAAAAGAAGATATCGATGGATCCTATATTAGGAAAGACCATTTAACATGGATGATGAGGCGAGAAAGTGGGACATCCCACATGTAATAAATGTGGGAAAAATAATTCGGGGATCTACTTTCTCGGGAGCAAGAAATGATACATGTGTGGAATAGAAGTCCATATTGTGAGTAATTTTCATAGTGAGGTGAAACCACAACATACAATAACTAACGACAAGGGGAAGATGGTGTAGGACCTACCTGATGTCCAGTTATTTATGTGTGTCCAACTTGGGCACATTTTCGATCACTATCCAAATCTGAGGGTAGTAGAGGGGAACCACCATCAGCCTCAAAAATGTCCAATGGAGCAAGGGAATGATTTTTCTATCAGTACAGCTGAAGTTGAAGTACCGAATGATGTGGTAGTAGGTACCCTTGTTTTTCTCTCAAAGCTAGCAATTAATTTGTTTGATACTGGTTATATACATTCTTTTATTTCTTCTATGTTTTCAATGAATTTAGAAGAAACCCCCCAATTTTTTAAAAGTATAGTTATCAGTCAAGATTCATGGTGGGATTATCCAAGAATCGTCAGTATTTAAAAACTCTAGTATTTAATTTAGTGAGAAAAATATTATCTCAAATATAGTAGTCATTCCCATTCTGGAATTCGACATTATACTAGGGATGGACAGGCTCTCAATGTATACTACTAAGATCAAATGCATAAGTAAGGAAATATTAGTAGTCTTGAATGGAGAAGCTACATTTATTTTCCAAGGAGAGATATCTCAACCTGATCTTTGTCTAGAAGAACCTCCTATATCCTTCTATATGGAGTTGATCGGTGAATTAGAAGAAGGAAATGAGAGTTTGAGGCTAGAAAATGTCCCCATCATCTAGAAATATGTTGACTTATTTTTTGAAGAGTTTCTCGGACATCCCCTAGAAAGGGAGGTGGAGTTATATATTGAACTCATACCTGGATCTCATCCAATATCAAATACCCAATATAGGATGGAAAATATAGAGATGGAAGAATTAAATAAACAATTCCAAGATCTTTTGGAGAAGGGGTTTATCAGATCGAGTGTGTCTCCATGGGGAGAACATGTTCTCTATTTGAAGAAGAGGAAGGATGGATTATTGTGTCTATGCATTGATTTTAGAGAATTGAATGGGATCACAATAAAGAAAAAATAACCTTTTCCAAGAATTGATAACTTATTTGACCAACTTCATGGGGATCAATTATTCTCTAATATTGATCTTCGATCTAGTTATCATGAATTGAGTGTAAAAAAAGAAGATATTCCAAAAACTGCCTTCTGATCAAGATATGAGCATTATGAGTTTTTTGTAATGCCTTTAGGACTGACTAATAAACCTATTATTTTTATGGATATGATCAATAGAGTCTTTAAGGACTACCTTGATAACTTTTTGGTAGTTTTTATTGATGATATTCTGATATATTATAAAAGTCACGATGAGCAAGAGGATCATGTAAGGGTTATTTTTCAAACTCTACAGAAGGATATGATTTTTGGAAATTTCAGTAAATATGAATTTTGGTTACAACAAGCTGCTTTCTTGGGGCATATTGTTACCAAAGAAGGAATCACAGTTGACCCTACAAAGAAAACAGTTGTAGAGAATTGGCCTCAGCCTACAACAATAACTAAGATTCATAGTTTCCTTGGATTAATGGGATATTATAAGATGTTTGTGGGAAAATTTTCATGACATTCTAATCCATTGACGAAGTTAACTCAAAAAGGGGTCATGTACATCTAGACAAAAGGATGTGAGGAAATTTTCCAAGAGCTGAAGAAGAGATTTGTTAATGCACCCGTGTTAACTCTTGCATCCAGTGGAGAAGGATTCATTATTTTTACCGATTAATCATTGAAAGATCTTGGGTGGATCTTCATGAAAAATGGAAATGTCGTTACTTCTACATCTCGACAGTTCAAGACTCAGGAGAAAAACTATCATACTCATGATCTGGAGCTGGCTGCGGTTTTTTTTTCTCTAAAGATATGGAGGCACTATCTTGATTGGGATAAATGTGATATATACACATACCATCAATGTTTGTTGTATATTTTCACACAAAAGGAATTGAACATGAGACAAATGATATGGTATGAACTTCTCAAAGACTATGATTTTTCAATTCATTATCATCCCAGAAGAGAAAATAAATTTGTTGATGCATTAAGCAGGAAAGACCCAGTTGATCATTCCATGATGAGAATTCAATGAGATCCTTTGATAAATGACCTAGTAAAACTAGAAATGGGAATTATTAGGGAAGGGACATCATCAACCCTAACCCAAATGATTTCTCAACCATTATTAATAGAGAAGATAAGAAAGATTAGAATGACAATCCTTTGTTATAGAAAAAGTTTGAGGCTATGATGGATTGGAAGTTTCTTTAGTTCAATATTGATCAAGAAGGTGTACTGAAATTTCGTACAAGATTATGTTTTCCTTCAACTCCAGAAATAAAGAAGAAGTGAATGGATAAAGCTCATTGCATTACTTTCACTATACATCCTGGAAGAACTAAAATGTATAGGGACCTTCGTGGTCATTAATGGTGGCATAATATGAAAAGAGAGATTGAGGACTATATATCAAGGTGCCTGGTATGTCATCAAGTGAAAACGGAGCGACAAATTCTTAAAGGGGTATTGAAACCACTACCCATACCATCTTGGAAGTGGGGAAAATATCACTATGGACTTCATCACTAGTCTCCCGAGAACTTCCAAAGGAAATAATGAAGTATGGGTTATTGTGTACCTTCTCACCCAAACTTCCCATTTTATCTCCATTTGAGAAGATTAATCTCTTGATAAACTTTCCATAATTTATGTGAAGAAAGTGGTAAGGATGCATGGAGTTCCACTTTCTATCATATCTTATCTTGACCCAAGGTTCACATCAAAATTCTGGAGAATTCTTCAACATGCTCTGAGAAATGAATTGATTTTCAGAATGACCTATCACCCCCAAACTAATGTCCATTCTGAAATGACTATTCAAACACTCAAGGATATGCTGATAACATACTCAATAGAATTTAAAGGTGGATTGGATCAACATCTCCATTTATTTGAGTTCTCATACAATAACAGATTCCACTCGAGCATTCAAATGGCACCATATGAAGATCTTTATGGGAAGCGATGTAGAACACCAACTTGTTGGGATTAAGCTGGTGAGAGAAATATTTTTGGGCAGGATTTTGTGAAAGAGATGACAGAAAAATCCATGCTATCCAGTAACACATTAATGCTGGTCAGATTTGGCAAAAGATCAATACTGACAACCATTGAAGGGACTTAGAGATTCATGTTGGTGAAAAGGTATTTCTTCAAATTTCACCTTTGAATAGATTCATGATGTTTGGTAAGAAAGGGAATCTTGGCCATATGTACAATGACCCCAATGAAATCCTTGATTGCGTAGGAGAAGGGGCCTATCGGCTTGAACATCCTCCAAATCTAACAAAAGTTCATGATTTCTTCCATGTATCCCTCTTTAGGAATTACATATATTCCCTTCATATATACTAAATCCAGAGGTGGTACAATTGGAACTTGACCTCTCTTATGAGGAACATTTGGTGGAGATCTTGGATCGTAGAGACAAGGTTCAATGCAACAAGACTACTCACCTTGTTAAGGTGTTTTGGAGAAACCACAAATGTGAGGAAGCCACGTGAGAACCAAAGGAGTCTATGAGGAAGAAGTACCCACACCTTTACTCTTCATAGCGTATGAGTTAAAATATTGGGGACAAATTTTATTAAGGGGGGAAGAATGTAATGACCCAAACTTTTTAATAATTCTTATTTCCTAAATTAGTGTGTTATTTTATTTTATACTCAAAAAATATATATCCTTTAATTAATGAAGTGATTATAATTAAATGAGACTGTTGGGTTTTGACTCTTATAAGGCCATTGGTCAATATGACCATTGGAAGATAATTTCTTAACATTAAAATTATCATTTATAAATTCAATTGATCTTGGTTAATTAATATAGAAAGAAGAGTCGATGGAATCATCCAATAGACTCAGGCCTAATGAAACCCATCTATCAGATCTTGGGAAGGAGGTAGCATCCCTGGGCTTTGCTCTGGACCATGGCCAAGCTGATCTTCAACATGTGAAGCTTGAATGGAATTGTCTAACAGAGAAGTTCAAGCTGATAGAAATCACTACTCAGACAATGTTGTCTGAGCCACCCCAAGATTCTATCACCATAGCACACTTTACACATAGGTCCTATGCAGGTGTTATAAGGGGCTATGTAACGAAGTCTTAGTTACATTCTGTAATCCTTTTGTATAAATAAAATTATTACTTCTTCTTATGGTAAAATTTGTGAATTTCAAATGTCTGGATAAATATAGGATGAATTTTTAGAAGTTTCATGTTATTGATGAATTTTGGAAAAGGGGGGATTTTATTATTTTTGTGTTCATTAAATAATTAATAATGTGAATTGATTTTCAAAAAATGGTTTTCTATAGTTCTATTCTGTAGGAAATTTAGAGTCCAAAAAATTCAACTTAAGTATTAGTTAATAGTAATGTACGAATAATAACATACGCATTTGAATAGTAATGAATAGTAAATCAACCAAAAAAATAGAAGCTTCACCCATGAATGTATAAAAACATTTTAGACATCTTAAAAGTGAAAAAACATTCATAGTTTATGTTTTAATATTTTTGTGTATCATAAATATTTTATTAAAATTTTTATAGTTAATTTACTAATTTAATATGGAATTTTATTTTCAGAAAATTTAATCATAAATTTATACTTTATTATGATATGGTTATATAATATTTTTAGGGGACCTTGATTACATTCTTATGATGTTACAAAATGAGTTATAGTTTTAAAGTTGTAATTTTATAATAAATAATGATTTTAATTAAATATTAAATTCAAAATATTTAGAAAATTATTTTCATAAAATGGAGTTTATTTTTAATTCAGAGAATCGATATTAGGTTAGAGTGAAATTTTGGGATTTTTCGGAAATAGTTAATTTTTTTGGTGAATAGTAAAAATACAGTTTTGAGATTCGGGTGTTTAATGAAATAATTGATGATGTAATCATGATGTAAATAATCTATTTGACTTGTGAATAGTATGATATGTTATGAGGTTTCTCAAGTGTCCAATAACTTGGGCATTCCCATGGTTTTTCATATACCACCAATGAGGTGTCCCTTGGAAATTAATAATTTATTCGCTCACATTTCCTATAAATACCAATCCATTCCATCATCCATTTCATTCCAAATTTCTCATCAATGAAGCTATGGTTATTCTAATTTCCAAGTATTCCTCCCAAGCTGCATGTCAAGCCTCCAAGGTCCCAACCTTCATGCTTTCTAAGCTACTCATTGAGGTAAGGGAACCTTTCACCCTTGTCATGTAAGTCATGACTTCCTTTATGCTATGTCTTATAGTTACATTTTATTATGTGGGAGCTTGTTATTATATATCATTACTACATTCAATTTCATGTCCAAATTATTAGATACCCTTTCGGAACTCATCAATTGATTTTATTAAAATTTAAGTGACGTTGTTAGGCTGCAGAATTTTTTGTAAAAGATATCGCATCTCCTCTTTCCATTCATGTTTTCTTTTTCATGTGGTATGACATTCAAATATAAATACCATGATCTTATCTCCATTTTATTCATCCTTTATACAATATTATGAATTATTTATGAATTGGTTTCCTTTTTACACTCTCTTTTTAATGATTTATAAAAGGATGTTATGTAGTTGTTATGCTGCCGAATTTTCATCTCAAAAGTTCTCTCTCTTTATCTCTTAAAATTCACTTGTTTATTTATGTGAATACCCAGAACTATTTAATTTCTATGGGTGTTCATAAATAAAAAACAATGATATATTTAATTTTGTAATTTACATACATATAACCCTCACTTCCTTTCCATATGTTATAAATGATCTAATGATCTTATTTTTAGGCACTTTTAAAACGTCACGATTTTGAGATGAAACCCATTTCTTTTATTATCTTTTGGTTATTTATGAAATGATTGATTATTATCTATGTGGATCACTTGAAAGCAAATATATATTAATGTTTCTCTCTGATATTTCTCCAATGCATTGGGTAAAAAATTTAATCTCTAGAGATGAGAAGTTTCACGATATCTTGGTGAATAACCATGGAAATGTTTATGACTCCATTGGGGTGAACCTTGGTGTTATGTTGATGAATGACGAACTTAAATATTTTAGAAACATATTCATGTTATGTTTCATTATGAAATTCCTCTACTTCCATTTCTCTTGTCTTTATTTTTTATCAAGTTCTTATTGATTTCACATGTAAACTGATTCCCTTGCTTTCCTTACTGGGCCATCTGCACACCATTTCCTTTGATTTATGTCTCCAGGTTATGAGATACAGAAATTTTATTATGATTAACCCATTATTAATCATTTCAATTTTATTAGAAAGATGTTTTATGTTGTTTTGATGTATTATGTTCATGATTTCCAAGATACTAGACTTTCAATATCCTTTGTAAGTAAAATGTAATGAATAGTTATGTAATAAAAAGGTGGGATTCCATAACATTGCATGTTTAGATAAATGGCCTACAACACATTTAGTTTTCCCTTGTCAATGTATCAGACTCTATGTCCGTGTATCTTGGTCATGTGTTAGTACACAACCATGTATTTTCACTCGACTAACCCAATCTATATCACATGGTCACACAGTTTAGGTCACTACACGGCTTCTAACCCCTATACATGGAGTGTAGTCCCAAATTATCATCTTCTTTACATAAGAAGTGATACATGATGTGTGTCACTAAATTACCATTGTGTAGATGGTGATACCAGTTTAGGATCAACTATAAAGTCACCTAATTCACCCCAATTCAGCTGAAACCTTATATATCTACCTAGAAGGGTTGAAAAATAATTTAAATAGTGCCTAGAGTCTTAGAACAATGAAAAATGAAATGGATTCAAACAAAAACTTATTTCCTCTTACTTCGTTGGTGAAACCTAGAATACATGGATCAAGAACAACATCTAGATCAATTTGGTTCTTGATCAGATGACGATATTATTTTGAAACAGAGATCAACGGCTCAACATTGTGAGGATTAGACATCACCAAATGGAAAAGAGGTGCATATCTACTTATTTGGATCATGTGCATATGAGGGTTGAGGGTTAATTTTTTTTAATAAATTAAAACCAATTATTTTTTCTCTC
Organism: Viscum album; assembly: GCA_963277665.1. Lineage (NCBI taxonomy): Eukaryota > Viridiplantae > Streptophyta > Magnoliopsida > Santalales > Viscaceae > Viscum > Viscum album. Next base: position 978,428,691 of record OY728131.1, read on the forward strand.
AATGCCACATCACAAAAACGACCGCCGAACAAAACACTTGGCATAGACGATCTTAGGTCATGAATAGGGAAAATAAAACGTTATAGCCTCATACATAGTCTCAAAAATCTTATCCATGACTCTTAACACGAGTTATTTATGTTCCAAGAAAATCTTAACATGCGTGAAAAAATATATTTAATATTTTTATTATCGTCGCACCGAGGATCCCCGGGCACTGGTTTCCTGCGCTGACTCATCACCCAGCTCTAGAAATAATATATGAAATATTATGAAGTCCTTTGGGCCAAAACCCAAGTCATTAATGTGTGATTCATGTTTCACAACTGGGGAGGTATCTACTTCATCATTTATCGGTGATAGAATAGAAGGATATTGATTTTGAGGAGGGAACCACCATTTTTGAGCTACTAGTTCATTTTATGGGGCTTCAGGATAAGGTACTACATGAAAAAAATGATTACATTGGTTTAGGTACAATGGTTTTGTTGATGGGGAAACCATGAGATGTTGGATTAAGAATAATTTATTAGGTAGTAGTGGCCTTATCTTTTTTCATGTCTTGAATCTTGATAACATTCTTTTGAGAGAAATCCATTATGGTGGATATATTATAAAATTTATTAAATTTTATTCATAAAATAATTGTGTATTTTTTAGCATTCTATGATTGGGAATTTATTTGTGGTAGATTTAAGAGTTTTGTGAGAATTTTTTAGGACCTTTGTGCAGTTCATGGTTGGTGAAACATCAGGGAAAACCATGCAATTTTTTCAGCAAACCATGTGGCATGTGTTGAGCCATTGGAATGGGTGCACAGTTTTTCCAAATCATGCAAGAACACCTCTTGACTGTGTACCTATAGGAATGTGGGTTATGAATTGCTAGAACATTGGTAATGTAACTGAGTGGCCAATCCAAGAGCTCAAAATATTATATATGTATAGGGAACACGTTTAAGGCACCATGTTACTTGTAATCGTGCGACCACCCTATAAAGTCATTCATTATAACTTCTAATGCTCAAATTTATTATTTAAAAATTATAAAGGCCTTGTTATGAATTCTAATGACACCAAATATCATATTTTATGAACTTATTATTTCACCATCATTCTATAGTTTTCTCCAATATGATTCTAATTTGGTTTCCACAATTCTTGATATATCAACATAAGCTGTTTTTCCTTTTTCATTATATTATTCATTATCTTCATAGATCCTCATCAGATCTATTTTGTTTCATTCTTTTTTATCCTAAAGGGGTAATTATCCCCGATCTAAGGGGTCTAATAGTGGATTTATTTGTTTCTTAAGATATATGATCATGGGGACCTGATCTACTCTTCCTCGTTCACTATTGTTGAAGGTGAATATTTCTATCTTTGTTATTTTTGTAGGTGTTTCAATATACATGGATAATATAATGAATTTAGAATTTCTCTTGTAATTTACATTCGATTATTCATTGAATATAGTTTAATTTTTATGTAAATGTATGTCTTAGAATGAAATTTCATTTTTGAAATGGGGATTTATTTAAACACAGTTCGTGTAGATCAAGTGTTTGATTGAATGATTGAATGGTAGTTTTCATTAGGAAATAGGTTTTCAAACACTGATGTTTATTTTATTTCCATTGAAAATGATTTATAAACTATGATCATGTATGTTTAAATTATTTTTTACAACATTATTACATTGGGAATATTGGGTGAATCAAAAATGGACATGTAACTCATAGTGTGTGTAATCTCACTAGAGGTTTTCTGATATTGATAGACTATGCATGACTTGATATCAGATGGTACCAATATAATCCCAGTTCTAGATTATGTTATTTGTTTTATATATTCTAATTGAATAGGTCCCATTATGGGGTTATTTTTATTTTATTTTTTTTATCACATGATGGAATTTTCATATATATTTTCCCACATATTTTTCACAAGAGGTTATATCACATGGGTTTTCCTGATGGATTATTTTATGTATATGTTTTTTAATGATAACCTTATGGTGTGTGGATATGATTCCCTATATTATAAATTATACATTTTATATATCTATCTTTTTAGATATGAAACAATTTGATAAAAACCAATGAAAATGATTTATATTTATTTTTGGAATATTGAAGATACTTTGTAAAACTATTTTCATTTTAAAATCAAGATCTATTACATTTTTATTATTACACCTTATTTAGACTCTCTAGTGGTATCCTAAAGTTATTTTTCCTCACACTCTAATTTTTCCTTTATGAGGATTTAGATATAGTATTACAGGATCTGGGTAGACAGTAGGGCATCATAATACATGATAGTTTCTCTCATTATCATAGTCTTCATTGTGATTTTTTTGATCGTGATAGGTCACATTGAGACATATTGCTTTTTGATTTTCATACTATTATATTTTATCCATTTCATCTTGTATTGTATGGAATGTGGTTGTATCTCTTTATTCTACTTTGTACTCAATTTTATGTCTTGTTTTTGTTATATTCATGACTCGCTTTTTCTCTCATTATTGTACCTAACCATGATTAACCAGCTCAGTTGACTTTTATAGTTTACTCTAGTTAGTTCATTGTAATCCAATTATTTGAATTGAATAAGAATAAATGTAGTATTTAATTTTTTCTAATGATCTTGCCTATCCAATATCTTCGGACATCGTCTTTTTGTTTATCTCTCAAAATCCATGGTGTCCCTCCTCCAAAAGTAATCCACGAACCATGTGAGTCTTATAATTCATAGTAAGGATACTCTAATACATATAGTTTTCTAGAAACATCATTAAATATAAATATAAGGAGATATAAATCATAAAATATAATGTTTTTATAACTTGAATGATGTAAAACAATATCATGATATTTATTATATTTGAGAAAAAATTTGAAATGTATAACTCTATAAACATTTTGAACTCTATCATAAAAAATTCTTCAAACATAATCAAAGATGATATAACTGATATGGTTAACATATATGGCATTAAAATAATGAAACATCAATTATCAAATACTACAGGCACCATTTTAGACAAAACCACGATATAATGACCTTTACTAAATCATGGTTTACACCAATTTCAACATAATGTTGTTTATATCATAGCATCATATTATATTTAGTGAATATGTATATCACATTCAAATTTAGTTACCTTGTATCTCATTTATCCATAAACATTAGTGTGTACTATATTTCTTTAATCAATCCTATTTTGAGGTTTTTACAACTTATTGATGATTTTTCCCTGGATGTTCATGATATATACACAAATGTCTCTAATAAATTTTGGAACATTAGAGGTATCTTTTATTTTTTTTGTATTTATATGACCTATTGATTTAGATGGTACATTAATTTTTTTCATAAAGTGTTATCTTCTTCGTGAGGTTTAATAAAGTCACATTCATATCTATTTACCTGATAAATTTTTCCATTGTCCCTCATTTCACTAATAGAAACATTAATTTATTTTTAATTCATCAACCAAACACTTGTACTGATTTTTATAAAATTCCATGATTCACATGGATTATTGAAACTCAAAATGTTTTTATTGAGTCCCTCTACTAGAAATATGTAAACATTATACATCTCTTTTCCATTAAGATTCCCTCTACCTGGTCCAATGATTTTTAACACCCCTTAATTTAAGGAATACAATTTTCCATTTAATTTATATTTTATATTTATTAATACTTTAATGTTTTATTTCGTGTTTGAGGAACACAAACAATTTAATATCCACACCCTTTCATTTTCAATTTATTTTATAAAAAATTCATTTTAGTGATAACTTCCCTACATTTTTCATTACATAACCTATTTCTAATATAAAATATGTTAAAATTGATTTTTAATGATCCCCTTTATCTTGGTCTAATATGATATTTATTATATGTCACCTAACATATCAAAATATAAAAATATTTTCAAAACATTATAAGATTACTTCCACTAATAAATTCATGATAAAGGATCTATTTCTTAAATTCTCTTACAATGAACTCTTGGATAAAAATAAATTTCATAACTATATTATCTATGTGAAAAATATATCCATGGAATTGTTAAGCTCTATTTTTTAAATATCCCATAACACTATACTGATTCTATAAAGGTTCATCTCTCCACATATACTCATTATATTCCTATAAATCTAATATTAGTAACACCATTTAAGTATAAGATTAATCTTGATGCTATAATAAGGGAATTTTCTTCCGGTAACTCATATTTATTTATTATCATGATCTATATAGCCCTATTATTGTGTTGAATAACATACATTTTATATCCTAAATAATTGTTAAAAACTATACTGGATCACTAATTGTCAATATAATCTAAAAAAATATTATATTATTCAAACCACTTAACCTATTACTGTTCTTATGTGAAGCTATTTAAATTTAGAATCTTTATTCAATGGTGTGCATGTATTTCAACCTACCTATTTCTTTTATTATAAGGTAATTCATCATATATCTATTAAATTATCAAAATTATTCCTTATGAAACCCTAGTCTGATGATAAAATTCATTTACCTAATATTAACAATATATTTATCTCATGTTTCAAATTGAAAAAATTCATGTTCACCATATATAACCTTCATCACATTATCCTTGTTCTCGAGATAATTTTTTATACTACTTGATTACATAATATTCCATTTATATTTATATATTTTATTATAAATATTTTTATTATAATACTCAATCTCAATTGATATGTAAATTACTAAAGCGTCTTATTCTTTAATTTCAAAACATTTATTTATAACATATTTATTATCCAAAATTAATGTAATATAATCTGAGTAACAATTATCAATTATTTCAACTTATTTTGTATCTCACTCACTCTTATCGTATTCATGATCTTTTTATATGAGATTTTTTCCTTTAAAATAAACTACTATTATATAAAACATTATCATATAAATTTTATTTGTATCCCTATTTGGAAATTATTCATCTACTTATAAATATCCATACTTGGTAGTACATCAAGTGGTATGATGTCCTACTATTGGGAAAACCAATTTAATAGATGGGATGAAAGGAACCATTAAAGGTGTGGCAGTATTGGTGGTAAATTAGGGTTAGGATTAATTTAAAAAATTTCTCACTCTAAAATATTAACCCTCTCTTGTTAGTAGATATTTATCACATGTTATTAGAAATGATTCTCAATCTGTCACTCACTCAAATCCATTTTCATTGAATAAAAAACACATATATAAAAACACTGGGATTTTTATTTTTTTAACAAAACTAGTATACATCCACGGATCAAGAAAATATTATGTGCCATTGTACAAAAATACTCTATGGACACAACATATTGATGGATATAATTTTTATAAAAGGTTCACTCCGTGTTATGGTTCCCCATCATTAAAACTATTTAGTGAAATATCACTACACACCCATAGATCCTTCATCATTCTTCCACTTCATGAACTACATTAGGATATTGTTTCTTAGTTTATCAATATGAAGGTTTATTCTATAAATATGTGTGAACTAATATCCATTACAACAATAAATTACATAATTGATGTGATGTTGATATCCTCATTTCTTCCATCTTACTCCAACTCCATTTATAATCCTATCCTTTAGTACACAATATCTTATTCTCTAAAAACACAATTATATGATTAGTAAATCCCTTTGATTCATTATTCTTCATTTAATGATCATTATTTTATTTTTATAATAATTTTCAATGGATATAACTCCATCAAAAATCATTTTCATATAATGATTCCCAAACTCAATTATTCCATAGAATAATATAGAGTCTTCAAATATCTTGGGCCTTTAGTCAATGATTATGACTGATTACTATTTTAAATAACCTCTATAATAATTCTATGTTCCCCATATATTTTACATTGGCAAAATTCGTCCAATAATATCATGTCATTCTTGTAAATATATAAAAAATCTTCAAAGTTTTGAATTCAATCTAAACGTCTAAGATATATTGATTCTTAATACACTAGTGTGTAATCATCCTTATTTTAATGTAACATGTATTTATCATTAGGTTATTTAAAAATAATGGTGTGATTTATGATTAAAATAGATTAATTGGGTCTATATATCAAAAATTTACCTAATCAAACTCATTACAACATAACACTATATCTTATGACACAACCCTCATTTTCTAGTAATATTACTAAAATCACAAACCTTCTATAGTAGAGAAACATATTACCTTATGGTGTAATGAAAAATTCATGATGTAAAATTGATATTATATAGATTAATCATTATGATTTATCTTCCTTGGTTTTGGAATGAATCTTAAAATTATTCCATGATTTATTCTACATTTATTATTCCATAAAATCCTTGCATAAAAACTACTTATTATTATGTGATAAACATTAAAATTTATCCATATACTATAAAACAACTATGATTACTTCATCATCACTATAAATTTACTAGTATTTTTTATAATATAATAAAAATATATTAGGGAATGTCTTTTTCTCTATCATATGACAAAATCCATCCTTTTCGTAATGGTTTCAATCAACCACACACTTCTTTCATTGCCAAAATTATCTACAATTCATTATGCTACCTAATCATAGTTTCATCAATTCCAAATACTTATCTATCAAGATTTAATAAATCAACACCTCCGCAAACTTTTATTATTCTAATCATTATAATCCACCTTAACGTTTCCTTTTCTAGAGAGTTCATGTTTTCATTATGATGAAATCAATACCTCTTCACATAATTACTCTCTATATTGCCAAAATATCAATATGATAATATTCATATAATAATTACTTGTATATAATAGTCAATAATCCTTAATATAATTTCGTTTACATGTTGAAGAAATATATTCAACTTCCATCATGAATCTCCATGACATATCATTTTAACATATCCATGGTTTTATAATCGTACAACTTTAGGGTATTGTTTCATGATTTAACAAAATTAAATAAAACACATAACCTATTATTTTAAATAATTATTCTTTCCAACCCATTAAACACTGTTTTAAAATATACAACATTTATTCTCTTGATTATAATATGCTCACACAGTGGATTTTTTATAATATAATTCCATAAATATGTTACTTATATGCTTCCATGAATCTATAAATCCCCTATAAGAATAGATATTTTAATCCCATTATCATCATCTATCCGAGACTAAAAAAACATATGGATATAAACAATCCTATAAAAAAAATTATATATTTCTATATATACACATATTCCTATAAAATAAAATTGATATCATCATCATATTTACTCTTAAATCTCCAATATTTTAAATATAATATTCACTATATATTTTTTATTGAAAAAAAACAAATTATGCTCACGAATACTAAAAAGATTCTTATTTATGAGAGTTTAAACATCCACTTTAAAATGTAAATTTTCAATAAAAACAATATTTGAAATGTTAGTTTTTTTAACCATATATTAAGATTCTTCTCTAGTTCCGATTTCTACTTTTTTACTCTATATTTTTTCCCTCAACAAATCTCCATTTTTAAATAGTCCATTTTTCTTCATTAGCTTCATGTTTTTAAATCACTTATTATGTGACAATGGGATCTAACACCACTTCCTTTGAAATATTCTAAATTTTTCTATGAGTTTAAATTGGAAACATAAACATTGACTCATAACAACCACTTTGTGTATTTTTTTTCAAGAGACTAATTCATATATGTCATAAAAACCATGTGAATCAATTTTTTTAATTATCAAGAAAATATGAGAGTGTTTGATTAGAATTTAGTGAGTGACACTTTTTGAACATAAATATAGATGGTAAACTGATAATAAAATCATTGAGTCATATTGGGTCACATCATGTATCAGATTGAGGTTTGAATAATTTCTACACATCCAAAATGACTTATCGATAGTTTTAATAATGTATCAAAATAATCCAAATATGTTTTCTTGATTTTGAGTAGGTTAATTACCCTTTTATAAAAAATTATGTCAACATTAAATAAAAATATTCACATGGAGTCATACTAGTCACACAATGTTTTTGATTGAGGTGTGCTTGATTACTACTAATCCCAAATGACTTATGGATAATTTTCTTTAATTATAAAAAAAATAATAATGTGTTTTCTTAGTTTTGAGTATGTTGCTTTCTTTTTTACTAAAATTTAATTTTAAATTGGAAAAAAAAAATTTGACTCATAATGATCACATTTTATATAGATTTTATTTGATACCAATAATTATATATCTAAAATACATTATAAATCATTTTCATAAATTATCCTAAAAATACAATAGTGCATGATCAGTTTTCATAGCGAGTCACTTTTGAACTAAAATGAAAATTTTAAACTGATAACTAACACTCTGAGTCATACTAGACACATCGAGTATTGGATTAAGGTTATAATGATTCATATATATCGAAAATTTCATTTGGATAATTTTTATAATGTAAAAAACAATAAGAATGATTTTTCTTAGTCTTGATTTGGCCATTTTCCCATTTTAGAAAAAATGATGTCAATTTTAAATAAAAAAGATGCTCTTGGAGTCATAGCAGTGAAATAATTTGTTGGATTGATGTTAGGATTATTCTTAAATGTCTCAAATAAATATGGATCATTTTAATAAATTATAAAAATAATATTAATGGTTTTCTTGGTTTTGAGTACGTCACTTGTCTTTTTAACTACAATTCCATTTTTAACTGGAAACATTCTCTTTAACCCATACTGATCTCATCGGGTATTGGTTTGAAATGAGATAAAATCCTAAATGTTAGAAATTATTTATGAACCATTTTCCCTAATTATCAAGAAAATATGAGTTATTTGATTGGTTTCTAATGAGTGATAATTATTTATCAAAATTTTCTATTATAAACAGATAATAGGCACATTGAGTAATAATAAGAACATCGTGTATCATATTATGGTTCAGATGATTCATACATGTCACAAATGGCATATAGATCTTTTATATAAAGTTTAAAAACAATATTAATGAATTTCCTTGGTTTTGAGTTGGTCAGTCGTCAATTTTACTATAATTTATGTCAATTTTAAATAAAAAGACACACAGAGTCATACTGGTGACACCATGCATCAGATTGAGGTGATGTTTATTGTTACATGTCTAAAATAACATATAGATGATTTTCATAATGTATCTAAACAATATGAATTTGTCTTTTTGGTTTTGAGTATGTCACATTTAGTTTTTAATAAAATGTCATTTTAAACTAGAAACATATACTTTAACCTATACTGATCACATCATGCATCAGTTCGATGTGAGACTAATCCAGAAAACTCAAAAATGAATTATGAGTCATTTTCATAAATTTTCAAGAAAATCTAATTTTGTTTCATTGTTTTTATTGACTGACACTTTTTGGTCTAAAATTTCAATTTTAAACTGATAACAGACACTTTGATTTGTAATAGGCACATTGAATATTATATTGAGGTAAGGCTGATTCATACACATAAAAAATAACTAATTTCTCATTTCTATAATGTATGAAATTTAAAAAAAAGAATTTTCTTAGATTTTAGTAGCTCATTTGTCAATTTTATTAAATTTGAGGTCAATTTTAAATAAAAATATGCACTTTGAGTCAAACTTGCCACACCCTGCATCAGAATGAGGCTTGGTTGATACCTACACATATCAAATGACAAATGGATCAATTCCATATATTATAAAAACAATCCAAATACATTTTGTCAGTTTTGAGTATGTCACATTTCTTCGTTACTAAAATGTAATTTTAAACTAGATACATGCATTTTGACTCATAACGATCAGATTATGTATAGGTTTGATGTGATATCAATTATTATACATCAAAATTGAATTATCAATCATTTTAATGAATTATCAATAAAATCAATGTTTTTTAATAATTTTTTTTTGTAACTGACTATTTTTTGTCTAAAATGATTGTTTAAAAATGATAATGGACTCTCTAGGGAAAATTAAGAAAATCTTGTATCAGATTGAGGTTCAGGCGATTCATACACCTCAGATATGACATACGGATAATTTTTCTAAAGTATCAAATAAATATGAATATATTTTTATATTTTGAGTATTTAAGTTGTATTTTTTACTAAAATTAATTTAAATTATAAATAAGAAAAGATCCTGGAGTAATACAGGTAATTTCATGTGTCAGATTGAGGTTTTACTACTTTACACACATCCCATAGTCTCTAAATAATCCTAACTACAAATGTTACGATTATTTCCATGACCATTATTTGTTGAAAAACCAACATTGTATGTTGACTCAATGTTTATATCATAAAAATCATTCTTATTAATGAAATATAGAAAGAGTAGAGGAATCTCTTGTTCCCATTATGTCCTCAGAGATCACTATAATGACCAAATGAGCTTCCTCTACAGTTCTCTATTTCAAAAAAAAAATTATTTCATCTAATAACATTGTGTAAATATGACATCACAAATGATCTATGAAAAAACTATGTAAGTATTAGTTAAATATAATAACAAAATTAACTTACAAAAAATACATAAGATTTTGAAAAAATTAATTTAATTAGTAGTATGGATTCACCTTTTTATTATGGTTGTATGCACACTTGATGCATTTCCTTGTTTTAATTATCTTAGTTGCATTCTTAATGTCCAATCTATCAAGAGAATGAGAAACATCAAACAAACCGCCCCTACTCTAACAAAATATTCCAACTATATAAGAAAACTATTTGTATATGAGAAATAATAAAAAAGATAAATATAATATAAATATTAAATAATACATTAATTATATAGAAAATAATTTTACTTTTCAAACATTGTGATAAACTCTATGATTGGGTATTGGATGGAAAATGAAGGAATGTGATAAATTTCAACATTTTTGGGGTGAAATTGTTTTAATGGAAAATAATTCTAAGGAAGTTTTCATGTAGAAAAGCTTTAAAGATGGATATGCCACCATAAGTTGAATAAAAAAGACACCTTTTTAAGAAAAAAAATATTATCTAAGTAATTCTAAAAATAAATAATTTAATCATATATAAAAAATAATAAATTAATTATATAGATAATGATTTTACTATTGAAATATCATGGTTACCTATATGATAGAGCAGAGATAATTTCATTTTCCTTCCTTCAAAGGTAGTGGAGGTAAATTGATGGAAATTGATAACTAAAACACTTATAGGGTGAAAAGGATTGAGGGGGAATAAGTATGTGGATGTTTTGATGCAGAAAATAATGAAATATAGATAGACAACCCCAAATAAATAAACATTATAAGAAAAAAATCATAATGTGATTAATACTAAAAATAAATTAATAAAACATAAATATGAACCAATACATTAATTATATGAAAAATGATTTTACAGGGAAAACATCAAGATTTCCTCTATGATTGTGATGATATTGCATCATTTCTTTAACTACAAATTCATTAATGGTAGAGAGAAATCATCTATAATAAAAGAAATCTATAATGAAAAATGAAAATTAATTCCACATTCCATTATATAATTTTTCATTAAAATAGATAAATTATATCGTAAAATTACATTTACATCTTCCCAATGGGTTCACATTGTTATAGTTTGTTCTTATGAGAGATTGGTAACATCATCTTGTGCATAATTAATCGTTTTAATGATTTTTAAAACATTTAGTTTTGATTATGTTAATGTAATAGATAACATATATTATATGGTGTTATAAGAAATACAAATATTATAAAATATAATAATAAACTCTCAATGAATAAACTAGAAGATATAAAAATTAATTAATTAGAGAATTTATTAAATAAATAGTTACTTCATACACATGTATTTTAATAAGATATTCCTATGGGTAGGACCAATACATATTGACCTAAAATGATGAATACCTAAAAAAATTATATTCTATATAATTTTATAAAATAAATTCAATTTTTTAGAATAATATATTTTACAACCTAGGGAATTATTACATTTAATTTTAATGGTATATCAAATATTTTAAAATATCTTAAGACTCCAGGGATGTCATATCACCACACCAACCCATCCAAAAGATTTTATAGAAGTCATCACATCAGATCTACACATCTAATGGATTATATAGATGATATCAAATTCAAATTTACCCATCAATAACATTATAGGGAGGTCTCTAAAGATATTAACATAAATAAGTAATACACATCAATAAGATGTATCACAATCAAGGGAGAAAATCACACCAACCCTTTCAACATCTCTCACATACACACTATCCTCTACCTAGATGGAACGACTCCTGTGAGGACACATTTCTTAAATGGACTAACCTTGATTCAATCATAAATCATAGTGGAATCACAAAATTAATTGATTTATAAAAGGCCAATCCCCATCTAAAGTCTCTACAAAAAAATACAAAAATAACTAGTCAATTTAATTCACTATTTAGAATTATTCTCATAGGTTTCCCAACCAACATCAAGGAAATTGATACATAAAAAATTATATAGAATATGTAAAATGGGATGGTAATTCTACAATATGGTTAATTCCATTATTTATCATATGAAAATAAATCATGATTCTTCCAAAATTTCATAAAAAAAAAGAGTACCTTGCAAATCCTTTATATTAATTCACAACTACAATTGATAAGGAACGAGATTCTCGTACATCTTGGGAGAAAATCTGGTAAATCTCACAGTAGAGGTGTTTCACAATCTAAAAATTTCAAGAATAAATATGTAAGATCTCTATGGAAAATCATAAGAATAGATAACTCACCAAACTCACAATTTCAAAAGAGCTGCCACCACAACCATACCCATTGTTGTTTTACACGCTGAGTTCCCTAAGATAAGTTGAGAAAGTCTTATGTTTGAGAGAAAGTGGAGAAATAAGTACCTTTGAGCCATGGATTCATTCCACCCATGAATCATTCGAGCCTTGGATTTAAGCCTTGGAATTGTTTGAGCCTTGATTAGAGTTTCTATTAATAGTGGAGGAGCATTGGAAGTGGGTGGCTTCTTTCAAAATCTTCAAATATCGTGACGAGCACCACGAATGGTTAGGGTTTTTAAATATATTAGGACACTTTTATCATGCTTCCAAAAAAGTGATGATAAATATACCTTTTATCAATGCTTAAGTAATAAAAATAGATAAAAGAAATCTTTATCAGCACTTTTTTTACTGATAATGCTAGAGATTTATCAATACTAAAAAGTGATCATGAAATCCATATTTATCATCAATAAAGGTTTAGCACTGATAAAGATGGATTTTATGAGCACTTATTACCTAAATGCTGATGAAGGATTTATAATTATCATTATAAATAAAAAATCTAAATATATATATATATATATTAAAGTAATATATACAAATATAAATATAGTAAATATATTATTTTTTAAATATATTTCTTATAATTTTATAATTATTTAAATATATAATTATTTATTTATAATTCTATAAATATTTTTGAAAAATTATATACATATAATTATATATATAATAAATATATATATTATTATTAATATAGTAAGTATATTCATTATTTAAATAGGTTTATTATAAATTTAGTATTTATTTAAATATATATAATTATTTATTTAAAACTACATAAATATTAAAAAAACCATATTTATTTATTTATAATTATTAATATAGTAAATTTAAATTTAAAAAACATTTTTATTTGTAAATATAATAATAAAAATATTTTTTAAACATTATTAATGAATATTTAATCTTAAGTACATGCATCTTAAATTTTTTTAAAATTGAATAAATTAAAAATAAGTACACATTAAAAATATTGAAAAAATGGTTAAAATTGATATGTGTGGTTGTACATAAAAATGAATTAATTGTATATATGTAAAATAAATATAACACATGTTTGATCTATGTTAAATGGAAAAGTAAAATAGTCAGTATTTTGAATTTATTTTACTTTTAATTATAAACTATTATTTACTAAATATATGGATATTAAATATAATAAATAATTAATTTTCTTATATAAATCACATTTATATACATTCATATATATCTATATATTTAATATAAAAACATTATTAACATTATTAATAATTATTTAATTAACAAAATATTTTATTTACTTTCTCAATTTACATATATTTAATGTTTATTTGTTTAATTATCGCTTTTCCTATATCTATATATGTAATATTACCTATTTATTAGTATTTATTATTTATATATAGTATAATCAAATTATTATGTTTTATTCATAATAGTTTAATTAATAAAATTTACAATATTTATTTAATAGGAAATTTTTATTTTTTATTTTTTATTTATTTTATTTTACATGGACCATAATTGGTTCTAAAAAAGCATAGAAAATAATCCATTTACAATATATTAAAATGATGAACTAATAAGGGATACCCATTATCAATGATACAAATATTTCACAGATAAATGGTGTTTCTTATCAGTGCTAAAACAAAAGCACAAGTAAAAGGTACAATTTATCAGTGTTTTTTTAGTGCTAATAAAGGGCAGCATTGTTAAATGCCTGTTTTGTAGTAGTTCCCCACATAGAAAGTGATACTCATTATAGGAGTCTTCTTTTTTATATCATTAGGTATCCATAAAATATTAATGATATATCATCCCTAAATCAAAAATAATTTCTCTTTTAATCCTTGACTTGATTTTAATTAATTATATTCCCTTAATGGGTTTCATATCAATGGAATTATTTATATTCCAATTATATTTCATGATAATGGCTTTATTCAACTTTAAATTTCATATTCAGTAATGTCATCCTCTTGCAGACTTCCAAATTTTATTTTTCCTTAATTCACTCACATATATCAATTTATTGACTATATGGATCATATATCCCCCTTAAACCATTATCAATTTTATAATTATTAAAATAATTAAATATATGGGATGTGGAGTAATTCTTTCTCATCCTCAAGTTTTGTAATGTTATCGGTTTTAGAAAACCAACCATTTACTTCTACCTTGATTTAAATCCTTCTTTTGAATTGTATTTTCAATGACATCACATATATAAAATTTATTATGAGTATTTGATTTTATATTATCTACATCCTTTGGATTTCCATCTAACTCTTTGATGAGACTAATCCAAATTTTTCATGTTCCCTCATTTGATATATCAATTTGGAATCTATATATATTCCACCTCTTCAATGTGATATATTTTATGTGGATCATTATCCCTATAATATTAGTTTAATTTTTGAGACCACTTATGAATCATTCATTCTTATTCTCTTTGATATCAATTAATACCACCTTAGAATTTTTTATCATTGGTTATTCTTCTTTTATGAATATTTATTTATTTCTAACAACAAGGTAATCTTTCTTATTTATTTTCTAATCTTGTTTCCATTATATCTATAATGGTTTCTACATAGACATATTTAGGGTTGAATAATAAACACTCCATTCCTTTCCTCATTTTCAATTTTCCTATTCAATGAGTTTTCTTTTTTCCATATAATATATTTTTATACAATTTATACCTAAATAACCATTTACATTTGAATAAAGTATTTTCTCTTTCTATATAAATCCTTTTTCATTATAATAACTTTTCATATTATCAAATATATATTATATATTTCAAAACCCATGGGGGTGCAGGTACTGTAGCAGTGCCATAGCATAATATTGTAGCGACGACACTATAGCAACGACGAGAACTGTAGTGGCCGTAGGGTACTATAGTAGCGGCAGAACTGTGCGCTTCTGTAGCAGGTGGTACTATTTCAGCACTATTCACATAATGGGCCTTGGGCCAAAAATTTGGGTCTATGGGCCATATAATAGGCTAAATGCCCACTGGGCCTTCGATCTATGTAATGGGTCTCCCTCTACCCAGTTTAAAAAGGTCATTTCATTATTTTAATTATAAATTATGATATGGCCCAAACCATTTTAAAAAAAAATATTGAAATCAACTAATAAAACTATAACTTATTTATCATTGTTATGGTTATGATATTATAGCAGTTCTTCTTCCTTTTTTGAGATATTTGGTTTGAATACATTAATTTATAGTGAGTCCAATATCTCTATAATAATAGATCATAATTTTAAAATTCCTTTGATGAATATTTATTCTATATTTAGTAAGAATCTTCCTATTATTCACCATTTATATTTTTTCCCTTTTTGAACTAGAGTTTTGGTGACTTTCATATGAGGTGTCATAATCTTTCTAATTGAGGATTTCAAATTCCTTTCAATATCCATGACTTTTAAATTCATTTCCATTAATATTAAAATACTTTCCTCTATTGTGAAACTATATTTTATTGTGGATTTTATCAAATATTTTTTAAGTGGAATACAAATTTAATTGCGTTCCTTCTAAATAACCATTTTCTTCACATTAATGATATAGTTATTTGATTAAATATATTTATTTTTCATCTATTAACCCATATTACCAACGAATTAAATCAATCCTACATCCACTTTCTTCAATATCATATTATATTAAAAATTATTATAAAATTAAAAAAATACACTCCATATATTATTTGAAATTTACCCAAATTTTTTTGTCTGTGTTGCATCTCAACATGTGTTTTGAATGAAAATCCTTAGAATTTAAAATTTTACGTGGTTTCCAATTCATCATTAGAATCATCACCTATTTTCATAATTTTTGGGGACAATATTTTCTACAGTGATAAAATGATTTAAAAATTTTATCCCAATTATATATTTCAACAAAGGTGAACACACATTCCTTAATGGGTGTATCTAACTTCTTGGGGGTTTTCTTCTTCTTACTCTATAAAGACCCAGAATTTCCGTGTATTTTTTTTTAAATATATGCGAATTTTACGAGTCTGCAAAAATTGACGGCGTGTGATTCTGAGGCCCGGAGTGCCTAGAATGAATTTCGGAACATTATTTTCGGTACGTTCAGTAAACATACAAGTGGGTTTTTCTAACTTTTGAACCGGTTATCAGAATTGAATTATGAGGGCAACATTGGACTCGAAGTTCTAGTTTTTACTTAAAGAAGACTTTCACCTCAACGACCGTTAGTCGAGGGTGAAAGTTCGTTTTTTGGTTTTTCATGTAAGAATAAAATAAAAATATAAGTGTATGACTTTCTTATTTTTATTTGCAACACCCATGTGGGTGTTGGGAGGTGGGGTCCATGGGAACTAAACCTCCATGTGGAGGTTAAGGTGTGGGGACCACTAGACCATAACCTCTCATGAAAGGTTATGGTGGTGGGGACCACCCAAACCATAACCCCCCATGAGAGGTTATGGTGGTGGGGACCACATGGGACTAAAACCCCCTTTAATGGAGGGAAACTATCAACCCCCCACATTAATGTGAAGGATCCTCTTGACTTCCTCCACATTAATTGTGTCAATGCCCATACCTTTATTGTGCCAACCATCATGCTTTAATTATTCCACCCACCATAATTAATGAAACATTTTGAATTCTTCCAACAAAATAATAGATGGCATAATATATTATTTTGGCACACTTTTCTTTTTAGTGGAGCCTTAGGAGAAATGCTCTCTAACGAAGAACTACTCGTACGAACGGAAAATGTGTTCTTCCACCAAAGAGCACCAACGAAGAATGCCGACCATGACTTCACCCTTCTTCCTCGAGACTTCCTCAAAAGTAGGACGTCTTTGACTACAAAGAACCGACATCTGTCTTTTCCCAAAGATTTGTCTTCTACGTCATGACTCTATCGACTTATCAACCCGAGGTAGGGGGTTTATTTTCATTATAATACTTTCCTTGATTTATTTTTCTATTTGGTAAAGAATCGTTGTGGAGGTTCTAAAATTGGAAGTTCATAGTTCTTCATTCATGTTGAGTCAAATGATACCACCATAAACACTGAGGGTGTGGGCCAAACAATCATGGACCAACCCCTCCGTCATTCTTCTTTGGTGTACTTTTTGAAATGGAGGAAGGTGATGAAGACAACAGAGGCAATGAAGGTAACAACGCTGCCACCCGCGACCACCGTGACCCGTGCCACCCTCGTGGCACACGGCCTTCCTGTACGAATCGCCCTGCGCCCCTCACGACACCCTGGCCGAATTGGTCGTGCCCCTCGCGGCTCCCCTGCCGAACCGGCCCGCGCCCTACACAACACCCCGGCAGAACCGACCCGTACACCTCACGACACCCCTTAAGAACTGGCATCTACCCCTCGCAGCCCCCAACGGAACCGGAAGCCCCCCACAATGCCTCGACCGAACTGGCACAGCTTCCTCGCGGCACCCCCATGGCCGATCTGCCACACGGCCCCCGCAGGCTCCATGGCCCCTCATGGCCCTCGTGGCATGCTGGAAGTCCCAGCGGACTGGGCTGCATCACAGTTCAGGCCAGACCCAGAGGGTCGGGCCGGGTCGACTTGAACTGGTTCAACCCATTCTAGGTCGGTTCGGGTTTGCTCGATCGGGTCAGATCGTACCTGGGCCCACTATCATCCATTAACGCCCTTTTGACCATAACTTCGGCACTGGTCAGCCATTTGACAAACTGTCAGCGGTGTTGGAAATCATGGAGTGAGACTGTCCTTTTGAGTGACACCCCACTAGAGTTTTGGTTTGAGATGGGAAACAGTTAGGTTGGATCGATCACGAATCCAACCTGGCCCTTGGGGCTAAATGGCTAATAACTCACAGACTGGGCGTCCGTTTGACATGTCGTATGTTGCGTTGAGACTCCTATGATGTGGCAGAACTTTGAGATACTTCTTCGTGGGACTTTGTGATATTTGGATTATTGACCAGTAGCTCGTGGGGTAGATCTTTCCAAAGACGAGCGAGCATAGTGCGGAGATCTAATAGCTGGCTGAGACCTGACAACTACTGACTGTTTCGACTCAGAGTGACTCAACTAGCCCAGTGGGGAGTGTCATGGTATCACAGAAAACCCATAGTGGGGAGTGCCTTGGTGTTGTGACAAACTGAAGGTACTTGATAGGAGGATTACCTCAGTAGGCTATGAGGGGGAGTTCCCTTGGTAACGCGGTAGTCCCACAGTGGGGAGTGCACTTGGTGACGTGGTAGATCCACGGTACTCGACAGGAGGAGTACCTCAGCAATCCAAGGATAGTGGGAAGCATGATTGGTTTCACGGCAGGCCCACTGTACTCGATAGAGGATGAGTTCTCCATTATCTGAGGTTTCAACAATGTGACTGGGGATGTTACTTGATACTACCCCATAGAATAAAATCATAGTTTGATCTGAGTCAGTTTTTTTGTGTTTTCCTCAGGGTTGAGATGGATCACATGTTAACATAGGTATATGTATGTGCATATACCTAAGTAGGGTTATCTGTTGATTTCATTCATTGTGGTTTATCTTTGATGGATTTTGTGAGACCTTGAGGGTGTTGGGGTTTTTACTGAGTATTTTTATACTCACCCCTGCACGGGCTATGCCTGAACCTTGTTGTGTTGGATGTAGGCGATGGACAATGCCGACTGAAGTTGAGAGTACCAGGACTAGATAGTACCTGGATGTGGACGGTACGGCGAGTCGGTACCCAGAGGAGATGGTCAGATTTGGAGTTCATAGGAGGTGATCTGTACCTACCCCTCATGTAGGAACCCCGGAGGACAATCCAGTAGCTATCTTCCCTTATCTTTCAGTTTTATTGTATCACTGTTGTACTTGTACTTTCCTGTTGGTCTTGTATTCTGTCACCCTTTAATTTCAACACTCTTTCGTTATACAGTTTACTTGGTGTTTCCTCTATAATCGTGCTATCTTGTGTGTGTTTTTACAGGCTATAAAGGAAATTCCTTCCTAGTTATAGGGAATAACCCCTTTGGTGCTAGTCTCCAGCCCCTGGCCTATAGAAGGCGGGCATGGGGTAGTCACGGAATGGGATTTATGGGACGGGTCATGAAAAACTGGTATCAAAGGAGTCGGTTCTACCACAGAACCTAAGACTCTGATATTTTCTTTGAAGAAATAGTGTTATGTGTTGTTAGTGTGGTTTTCAGTTTAGGGAGTCCAGTGTTGGTGCGACAGCCAATGTATCCATACACCAGGACTCTGACTATTGATTTCCGACTCAGTGCATGAAAACACTAATTACATGTGTGTTTTCAAAAGGTTTCTTTATGTTATCTCATTAAGTCATCTCAGCAGGTATAAATTTTTAACAGTAGCGCACCTTTTTATTTTTAGGATGCCTCCACATAGACAGATATCTAGAGTCCCGAGAGTTGTACGCATAGATAGCCCACCGAGTGACGAGGCCTTGGTGTAGGGCCCTCTTTTAGTAGAGGCACCAGTGGAGGCACCAGCGGTACCATTACGCATTGGGACAATGATGCCACTAGCCCCCAACATCAAATGGTGGACGCCGCTTGAGCATGTTTAATGAGTTCCAATGACAGAGGCCACCCAGTTTTAGGAAAGAGATGGACCCACAGGCGGCTGAGGATTGGATGGAGGCCATGGTGAGAGTTTTACAACTAGTGTGGACACCAGCTGATCTCATTGTGATTCTTTCCACCATCCTTCTACAGGAATCAGTAGGCAGATGGTGGAGCTTGATGCTCTAGGTCCATGACAAGGTGATGCTTCTCTGGGCAGACTTCAGGAGCCTGTTTCAGGCAGAGATTTTCTCAGCGACTCTTCCCGTAGGGTGCATTTAAGAGCTACTTCATCTACATCCTAGTAGCATGATTTGATCTTAGTACCCAGTGAGGTTCAAAGACCTCTCATGCTACTCCACCGATATTTTATGGGACCCATTCTATAGAGCCCAAACCTTTGAGAAGGGACTCAGGAAAACGATCAGGGCTATGATGATCTCACTCACCATCCCGACGCAGGCTGGGGTGTTAGAGAGATCCCTCATTGTAGAGAGCTTCCTTGCTGAGCAGTCTCCAGTAGTGAGATCATCCACCAGTCGAAACGTAGAGGAGTCTTCTGCAGATGGAAGCATATAGACGCCACAGAGGTCCAATAGGACTAGACCTATGGGTGAACGACCGCATGACTTAGGATCGGTTGTGCGGGGATCCCGAAGCAGAGACAGACATGACAGGAGCATGAAGTGTTTCCCATGCCGCAGTCAGGGTCACATGGCTCGTGACTATCTGACCTACTGTTCATATGATCATCAGACGGTCAAATGAATGCCTAGGCAGAGACATAGATTCGATCGGGGCCGTCTGTAGAGAGTAGGCAGACGTGGCAGAGGCGCTGGCCATGCAGCTGTTGGTGGGTGACAATTAGAGATATTACCACCACCACCACCAAGAGGTCCACCCCGACTACAGGGGGTAGGTGGACATGGGAGAGCTCAGCTCCAGGAAGATGAGGTATATGACCACGGTGCTCCAAAGATGATATGGGGTATGATCTGTTTCTACTCTATCGTAGTTGTATTACTTATAGACACAGGTTCCATTCATTATTTTATTCCCACCACCCTCGTTCGGAGCTCGGAGATTCTGACTGAGATGTTGGATCGATCCTTACGGCTAGAGACTCCTACGAGAGCAGATTTGACTATTACGCACTAGTGCCAGCAGTGTGAGCCTTCACTAAGAGGAAAAAGCTTCGGCTAAAACCTCCTAGTAGCGGCGTCGAGGCCTTATGATGTCATCTTGGGTATGGACTGGTTATCTACAATCCATAATCATATTGACAGTATTAGGCACAAAGTGTGGTGTGTCCGCATGGATTGGACCTGGTTTACCTTCACCGACGTGAAAGGAGCCTTTGTACAGTCGAATGGACTTACCTGGATGAGGGTGCAGCCGATTACTCATCAGTTGGATAGCCTTATCTTTGGAGCAATTGAAGTGGAGAGTCTGAGCTACCCTGTAGTGGTGCACCAGTATGCAGATGTTTTCCCTGATGATGTCCATGGACTACCTCCTCACAGAGAGGTGGACTTTTACATTGACTTGTACCCTGGGATGGCATTGAAACCTACACCAGCGAATTGGATGGCTCCCGCATAACTTCCTGAGCTGTGGGTATAGCTAGAGGACTTACAGGGGAAGGGATTCATCTGACCCTGTGTTTCTCTTTGGGGAGCCCTGATTTTGTTCACCAATAAGGCGGATGGGAGTTTGAGGCTTTGTGTTGACAATCAACGCCCTGAC
Source organism: Viscum album (assembly GCA_963277665.1). NCBI lineage: Eukaryota > Viridiplantae > Streptophyta > Magnoliopsida > Santalales > Viscaceae > Viscum > Viscum album. The sequence goes on from OY728131.1 coordinate 978,450,892, forward strand.
CAGCTGTCAATGAAGAACAAGTACCCACTCCTGAGGATTGACGACCTATTTGATCAGCTGAAAGGAGCACAGTGGTTCTAGAAGATAGTACTCAGATCAGTCTATCAACAGCTAAGAGTTTTAGATGAGGATGTGCAAAAGATGGCTTTCACATGTCGGTACGACCACTATGAGTTCTTGGTTATGACTTTCAGTGTAACCAATGCTCCAGCAGTGTTCATGGGACTCATGAACATGATCATTCATCCATACCTTTATCTCTTTTTTGTAGTATGTATCAACAATATTCTAATTTACTCAACTACCGAGTAGGAGAATGCCTACCATTTGCAGGTAGTATTGGACACACACCGAGATCACCAAATTTATGGTAAGCTGTCGAAGTTCTAGTTCTGGATCTGAGAATTTCACTTTCTGGGACATGTCATCTCGGAGGCTAGAGCTGTAGTGGATCTAGAAATTATTGAGGCGGTACATGCTTGGGAGCTACCCATTAGTGTGAAAGAAGTACATAGTTTCTTGGGTTTGTCTGGATACTACTAGAAATTTGTGCCAAATTTCTCCCAAGTTGCAGTACCACTATCAACCTTGATAGGGAAGGGGAAACCCTTTGTGTGGTAAGAGAGATACCAGGAGAGCTTTCAGAAGCTGAGGCAGAGGCTGACTCGTACCCCCCATCTTGACGCTTCTATAGGAAGACGTAGGGTACGTAGTCTACTACGACACGTCAGGGACCAGACTCGGATGTGTCCGGATGTAGGAGGGAGCAGTGATCACATATGGTTCCTGATAGCTGAGACAACATGAGTAGAACTACACTACACAAAAACTAGAGTTAGCAATAGTGGTATTCGCCTTGATGTTGTGGTGACACTATCTGATGGGTGAGCGTTTTATTGTGTAATATGATCACAAGAGTCTCAGGTATATCTTCTCCCAGAAGGACTTGAACCTAAGACAATGACATTGTATTGAGTTCCTCCAGGACTATGACTTCGAGATAGTCTATACTCCTATGAAGTGGAACGTTGTTGCAGATTCACATAGAAGAAGATCTGGTATATAGCTGCTAGGTGAGGCGAAAGAGTAGTTGGCCACTTGGTAGATATCTGTTGTGGATAGAGATGGAGCAGCTTTTCTATAGTCTCTTACAGTCACTCCCCCACTTCTTCAGCGAGTCATTGAGGGGCAGCACGGGGACGATGACTGCAAGACACGACATGCTCAGATATCCGCAGGATAGGCACCCGATGGATTTTATGAAGGTGGGGAGCATTTCATCCTCTTCAGAAGATGTACCATGGTACCAGTGTCACTTCAGGGGGATGTGTTGAAGGAGTTCAACAAATCCCCTCTAGCGGTACATCCAAAAGTGACGAAGATGTACCAAGATCTCCGACGACAACACTGGTGGCTGGGAAGGAAGAAAGAAGTTGCAGAGTTTGTCTCTCGATGCCTCACATGTCAGCAAGTGAAGGCAGAGCATTAGGTACTAGTAGGCTTGGTTCATCCTTTAGAAGTACCAGAGTAGAAGTTGGATGGGATATCTATGTACATCTTTACAGGACTTCCACGTACATCTAGGGGACAAGACTCGATTTGGGTGATCGTCAACAGAATCACCAAGTCATCCCACTTCCTACTGATCAGAGAGTAGGGTTCAAAAGAGAGATTGGGATACCTCTACGTGAAGGAGATTGTGCGGCTACATGGAGTACCTTCGATGATTGTCTCTGATCGTGATGCATGTTTTACTTCCCAGCTATGGAAGGGGTTGCAGGAGGCGTTCAGGGTGTAGTTTTGTTTGAGCATAACCTTCCATCCTCAGACAGATGTACATTATAAGTGGACCATTCAGAACGTTGAGTACATTCTTCGTGCTTGTGTCCTCGACTTCGGTCGCAGCTGGGAGGATTAATTACCTTTGTTGGATTTTTCATACAACAACTGTTATCACTCCACCATATGGATGGAACCTTTCAAGGCGTTATACGAGCGACCTTGCAGATCACCTTTGGGATGTATTAACCCAGGGGAGTCAGCACTCATGGGACCATAGATGGTACATGCTACCACATAGAAGGTGCAGATCATCCAGGAGCAGATGAAGACTGCACAGAGCAGGCAGAATTTATATGCTGACAGGAGATAGAGACCTCTAGAGTTTGAGGATGGTGACCACATCTTTCTATTGGTCTCGCCTCGATGAGGTTTTAAGAGATTTGGATGAGCCAGCAAGTTATCTCTGAGGTTTATCAGACCATTTCAGGTCCTCAGCAGAGTTAGTGAGGTGGCATACTACTTAGCTCTTCTACCTCAGTTGTACCGGGTGCACGACGTCTTTTACGTATCCCAGTTGAGGAGATACGTGCATGAACATTCTCACATCATCGACCATGGAGAGCTGGACGTCGACGATGGGGAGACTTTTACAGAGGTTCCAGAAGAGATTGAGGATTGATAGGAGTGGGTCCTTCATGGATAGTTGATACCTATAGTGTGTGTTCACTGGCAGAACGGGAACCTCCAGGAGAGCACATGGGAGTAGGAGGCTCAGATTCATGCTCAGTACCCCCACTTGTTCCCTTATTTTGAGTTTTGGCTTACGTGTATGTAAATCCTGAGGTGGAGAGAATGTAAAGGCACGGAATTTCCATGTAATGTTTTTAAAATATATGGGAATTTTACGAGTCTGCAAAAATTGATGGTGTGTGATTCTGAGGCCCGAAGTGCCCGAAATGAATTTCTAATCTTTATTTCAGGTATGTTCAATAAATCTGCAAGAAGGATTTTCTAAATTTTGAACCAGTGCTTGGAATTGAAATCTGGGGGAATTGTTGGACTCGCAACTTCGGTTTTTTTCTTAAGAACACTTTCAACTTGATGGTAGTTGGTCAAGGGTGAAAGTTAGGTTTTGGATTTTTTGTGTAAGAATAAAATAAAAATAAAAGGGTATAACATTTTTATTTTTATTTGCAACACACATGTGGTTGTTGAGAGGTGGGTTCCACCAGAACTAAACCTCCATGAGGAAGTTGAGGTGTGGGGATAACCAGACCTTAACCTCTCCTGAGAGGTTATGGGGGTGGGGACCACCCGAACCCTAACCTCCCATGAGAGGTTATGGTGGTGGGGACCACATAGGACTAAACCGCCCATTAATTGAGAGAAACTCTCAACCCCCCTCATTATTGTGGTGGAGCCTCTTGGCTACCTCCACATTAATTTCTTCAATGCACATACCTCTAATTGTGCCAATGCAGAAGCTTTATTTATGCTACCCACCATAATAAATGAAACTTTTTTAATTCTGCCAACAAAATAATAGATTTCATAATCTATTATTTTGGCACACCTTTTATTTGGTGGATCCTTGGAAGAAAATCTCTCCAATGAAGAACTACTTCTCTGAATGAATAATGTTTTCTTCCAACGAAGAATGCCAATGAAGAATGCTGACCCTAACTTTGATATTCTTCCTCAAGGATTCCTCCAAAGTAGGACGTCTTCAATTATGAGGAACTGACATCCATATTTTCCCAACGATTTTTCTTCTTCCCCGTGACTTCGTTGACATATCAACTTGATGTAGGGTGTTTATTTTCATGATAATACTTTCCTTGATTTGTTTTGCAGTTTGGGAAAGGATCATCATGGAGGCTGTAAAATTTGATGTTCATAATTCTTCCTTCTTGTTGAGCCAAATTCTACCACCCAAAACGTGGATGGTGCGGGCCAAAACAATATGGCCTGACCCCTCCGTCATTCTTATTTGGTGTACTATTTGATTTGGAAGTAGGAGATGAAGAAGAAAACATAAACAGCACCGCCACTAGCGACCACCGCAACCAGCGCTACCTCCGTGGCACTCGGCCTTCCCGACAGAAATGGCCCGCGGCCTCCGAGCACCCCGACCGAACCAGCATGCACCCATCAAAGCGCCCCGGCCAAACCGTCCCACTCCCCTCGCAGCACCCTAGCCTAACCGGCCCGTTCCCCTTCGAACCGGCTCGCGCCCCTCGAGGCCCCCCGACCACACCAGCACACACCCCTCGCGGGGCCCTATCCGAACCAGCCTGTGCCCATCGTAGCACCCCATTCGAACCACCCTAGGCCCCTCGCGGCGCCACTGTCGTACCGGGCCATGCCCCATGTGGTGACCTGGCTGAACTGTCCCATGCCCCCCACAACGCCTCAGCTGAACCTGCCTCGCACCCCTCGTGGAGCCCCGGCCAAACCAGCACCATTCCCCCATGGCGCCTTGGCCGAACTGGCCATGCATCCTCACGAAACCCCCACGGAAGGGCCGCCCCAGGGCAGAGCCGCCCTGCGGTACCCACAGGATCCATGGTCCCTCGTGTCCCTCATGGCCTACTAGACCTCCCAGCAGACCGGGCCGCATCACAAGTTGGGCCTAACCCCGGGGATCAGGCTGGGTCGACCTGAACCGGGTCGACCCATGCCAGGTCAGGTCGGGTCGGACTAGACTCATTCCCACTACTATCCATTTATGCCCTTTTGACCATATCTTTGGCACCGGTCGACCGTCTGACTAACCATCAGTGGTGATGGATATCATGTAGCAAGACGGCCCCTTTGAGTGATACCCCACTATAGTTTTGTTTTGAGATGGGAAATGATCAGGTTGGATCAATCACGAATCCAACCGGGCCCCTGAGACTAAAAGTCTAATATATCACAGACCAGACATCCGTTTGACTCAACATCTGTTGCATTGAGACCCCAATGACATAGAGGACCGTTGAGATACATCATTGTGGGACTTATTGATAGTTCTAGTATTGACTTGTGGATCGTGGAGCGGATCCTATCAAAGACAAGAGAGTGTACTGCAGAGACCTAGTAGCTGACTAAGACCTAACGATTGCTCCCTGTTTCGACTCAGAGTGACTCGACTAGCCCAGTGGGGAGCACCTTTGTGTCATGGCAGCCTCATAGTGGGCAGAACCTTGGTGTCATGGAAGACCCACAGTACTCTACATGAGGAGTACCTCAGCAGGCTACGAGGGGGAGCATGCTTGGTGACGCGGCAGACCCACGGTGGGGAGCGTGCTTGGTGACACGGTAGATCCATGGTACTTTACAGGAGGAGTACCTCAGTAGTCCATGGATAGTGGGAAGCACTCTTGGTGTCATGTCAGGCCCACTGTACTCGATAGAGAAGGAGTTATCCAGCAGTCGAGGTTTCAAAGATTTGATTAGGGATGTTACTTGATACTACCCCCTAAAATAACATCCTGGTTTGAGTTGAGTCATTTCTTCTCTGTTTTCCTCATGATTGAGATGGATCACTTGATAACTTAGGTATATGTATAGGCATATAAATAAGTAGGGTTATCTGTTGATTTCATTCATTGTTGTTTATCATTGGTGGATTTTGTGTGACCTTGATGGTATTGGGGTCCCTACTGAGTATCGTTATACTCACCCCTACACGGGCTATGCCCTCACATTGTTGTATTGGATGTAGATGAAAGACAGTGCTGACTGAGGCAGAGTACCAGGACAGGACGGTACCTAGAGGAGGACCATACGGCGAGTCGGTACATGGAGGAGATGGTCGGACGTGGAGTGCTGAGGAGTTGATATGTACCTACCCTTCTTGTGGAAACCCCGAAGGACGATCCAGTAGTTGTCTTCCCTTATCTTTCAGTTTTATTGTATCACTGTTGTACTTGAACTTTCTAGTTGGGCTTGTATTCTGGTTCCCTTTACATTCATCTCCCTTTTTATATAGTTTACTTGGTGTTTTTTCCAGCTGTGTGCTTGCTTGTGTGTGTGTTTTCAGGTTATAAAGGCAATGCCTTCCCAGTTTTAGGGAATTACGCCTTTGGTGCTAGTCGCCAACCCCTGGCCTATGGAAGGTGGGCTTGACGTAGTCACGAAACTGGCCCCGGGGGATGGGTCATGACATTCTACTTCAATTCCATCCTTATAATATCAGTTACTTTTAAATAATATTAACTATAATCAACTCATTCTCAAAAGATTTATTTCATTCATTTTGGCGAGATTCATAACACCGTCTATTTTTTGGGGTTTTCAATTGATCTTCTTTAATATCTTTCATAACTGAAAACCAGTATCATATTGAAGTGTTTTATTCAATACCTCATTGATTATATAATTAAACATGATAGTTTTATTCATTACATCATAAAATCAATGATTGTGTTATTTTAAATTGGAAACATGATATATATATAAATTACATGTAATCATCTCCATATGATTTTATAAAAAAATATTCATTTTCCAAATATAACAATCTGAGGCTTTAGAACTAAATACTTGAAAGAGGCAATTTGAAAAATCAAACAACATAGATTATAGGCAATGCCAAAAACATTAGACACTATTAAAAATTTCTTGAAAAAATGGGTTAATATGCAAGATACAATGTTCCTTAATCGTGGTGGAATAATGGTACTACCAAATTCATAATTATTTTCACTCTAAATGATTATATCTCACTCATCATATCATTCCATCATGTTATTAGGAACAACATTCAGTCTATCAATTATTGAAATCCACTCTCACCAAATATAAATATAGAACCCTTAGAACTAAAATCTCAAATATGATTATGAAACACATAACTTAAAAAATTATCTTTGATACAAATATAATATTACAATATCTTTCTCAAAATTATAGTCCAAGGACGTTTTATTTTATAATTTTAGTGAATTAATGAAACCCACCAAATAACAAATCTCAAGTCTTCTCATAAAATGGAAATATTTTTCAACTATATAAGAAGCTAATAAATCCCTAATGATTCTTCAATATCTCCCATAATTTATCTACACAAGAAACACATCAAGGCATTCAATGCATAATACTCTCTTTCATAACTTGGTGAAGTGGTAGCATAAGAAAAGGGGTGATATCAAGCACTCAGTAAGGTTAAAAATAATAATAATACATAATATTAGAGAGGTGAGGATAACATGATATCATAATTAGAATGGAATCAACACATGATAAATGATAACATATTTTCTTGGAATAATCCTAATCATATCATTATATCAAGGAATCAAAGGAATGTGACAAAAATAGAAACATGACCTCAAATTTATATATATAGGATCCCTACCTCATTATATTGACATAGTTGTCTAGGATAACTACCCAGGAACCATAGTTGGGTTGGATTACTATACACACACACACACACACACACCATATTATCTAATGACATTGAAATATTACCCAATGCATTGAAGGGATATATAATTTTACGTCTACACATCAAATAATGAAAATAAACTTTTACATTAAACATGGATTATATAAACATTTAATAAAAATACATGTAAATAAAATGGGTTTTATATTCCTTTTTAGTGGTTCCTTAAAGAAGAGCTCATGATTTGACCAATAAAGATGACATAACAACCCCATAGAAAATAAATGGGTAACTGATTACTTTAAGAAACATTATAGGTAAATACCCACAAAAAATATGATTAAACATGTTGTATTTACACTATATAATAATTGGATATATGGTTTAGATAATAATTACCCCAATCAGTTGTTGTATTAAGAATCATGGTGGACACCCTTCAATCATATAATAGAACATAGGGAATTCACATTGGAATGAATTTTGAAGTAAATCATGCTAATAAAAATGGATGTTTTTGAAAGGAAAAAAACTATGATGGATCTTACCATATATGTAATAGAGAATTTCAAATTCCATTCAAATAAATATAGTTCATACTTTCATTTTAAAAATTCACATAATCAAGCACACAACATTGTTTAAGAAGACTCTTAGAAGCCTTAGGATAATTTATTCGAATAAAATTATTTCCTTCGCCATTTGAAAACATATAAAAAGGAATATTTTATTAAATGAGGAGAATAATAATTTCCTTTTTGAAAACAGTAATGTGTATAGGGGAAGTATCTAAGAAAATGAAAATGGAGGAAAAAGATACAATCATTTGAAAATGTGGGAAATTGAATCTTTTTATCCTGAAAACCCATAATAATAATTAAAAATATATCATTTAAAAAAAAAATTATCAAATTTTATGTAGTTGTAAATTCCCATTAAATTATATTTGGAAATAATTAAATTTATAACATTTAGAACCTTATATTAGATGAATGTATTTTTTAAAAATACTTTTATTGAAAATGTTTGATATCCATTAAACCATTTAGTGAGACCCACATTATACAAATAATTTTAAAAAACCTAATTTGTTAGAGTTTCGTATAAGAATGAAGGTCTATTGAAACATTATAAAAATAATTTCAGTTGGTAAAACATGCATATGGAAGAAAACAACTACATCGGAAATTATAAAAGTTATTCTAATCAACATAATGATTTTATTGGATGTGTCATTTCATAATATGGAATTATATAAATTATGAGGTTTAATATCACCAAAAAATGATATCTAATATTTTTAAATATAATGGTAGGAAAATAGACTTGTAAAAAAATCAAGAATATATTTTGTGACTCACATGGAAAAGGACATGATTCATGAAATCAATTATGACTTGTGTAACGTTTTAATCAAAAACCTTGAAGAATAAACATATTTAAAATGAACCTAAAATACAATTAATAAAATATATTTCATGATAACTTTTCAATTGAACATTATATAAACCTTATAAAATTAAATTGGTTTATAGAGATAATTATGCCTCAATAAAGGATGTTCGAGACAAAAATACTTTACCTTATTTACCAGCTTTATTAATCACACTATATACTCATATAAAACAACTATATTTATATTAATCATTAATTTTATATCCTTAATCATACTTATAACCATTTTAAATTATTCTATTATATTTATTTACTATAAATAGTGTGGTTCATTATAGCTTATTTTTAACATTTGGTGTTAACACATTTAATTGTATTTCACATGCTTTGTAATTTTAATGATAATCACTGGTACCTGATACTAATTTCATCATTCCCATTTTACCTTTGGTTGTATAATATTTATTCCTTAATTATTTATAATTTTACACTTTCATCCATCTTTTTTTTAATTCTAACTCTAAAAAATGATGTCGGAGACCTAATTGTTTCTATAATTTTAAATAAAAAATATGGAATATTATAAAGAAGTTTAGATATTAACATTATAACTATATAAACTTTATAAAATATTTCATATATTACTATTAAATAACATTAATAGTATATATTATTCATTATTAATTCGCTATATAAATATTACAACATCACTTAAGCTGTTGTAAACCGACCAAACTAAATGTGTGTTGTAACGATTGATTCAGAAAGAAATTGAAACTACATAATATTAATATAATAATTATAAAATATTTTAAATGTAATATATATCACATATATCTATAAAATAAATTATTTTAATAATTGAATATGGGTGGTGATGACAAAAAAATTCATTGTTCATGGAGAGGGCAGTCTTTACCTAAGCATTATTGATTGTTTTTTCAAGTGGACGTGATAAAATGAATGAATAATTGGTTTAACAATATTATAATGGAATTTAAGTATATATTTGACACTTAATTAATTATTTTTACAATTTTTTATAATATTATGAAGATTAAAATTAAACAATACATATAAGGGGTAATACTCATGTCGAGAACTTTGATTTCCCTTGGAGCTATGCTTGGAAATGATGGGATTGGGAAAATTAGGGGTGAAAAAGGGTTATAGATATAGGGATAGAATTATAGTAAAAAACAAATAGACTATATTTACTAATTAATATTAGTGTATTATTCTGAAATCATAGGTTTTTATTTATCCCCTCTATAAGTAAAGGGAAGAGGAATTTCCATTGAAAAAATGTTAAGTCATGGTTAAGAATGAAATGGAATGAAAGTTTGATGAGTTATTTATTGGATGGTATGTAATAAATTTAGTTAATTATTTAAAAATTGATAAATTATTTCAATAATATTTTATGTTCATGTTAATTTAGTTCAATTTTATCAACCATATATTAGTCATTTAAATGCTTACTGCTCTTAATTGAATATTAATTATGTCAATTGTTTTATAAATAAAAATATTCGCTGAACTGTATTATTAAATTTTATCAAAATAATTAATAATTTGGGATCTATTTAACCTATTTAATTTCAAAAATATTACAAAATATTATTTCAAATTAAATAGACATAATATATTTAAAAAGTATAATAAAAGAGAATTTTAAAACACAAATAATACGTATAAAATAAATTTTTGATGGTTACTAAATTTAAGGATATTAATTGAATTATTATAAAATAAAAAAATTATATGTTTTTAAAATAAATCCAAACCGTAATTTCATCCTGAAAAGTTTTAATTTTAAGGAAAAAAATTATATCTAAAAAATTATTAAGTACTAAAATATTATAAATAAAATTTATAAGTTGAAAATAATAATATATATTTTATAATTATACTCGTAAAATAAATATTTGATCAATTAAAATAATTTATTAAATTTTATACCATTTATACTGAAGATGTGGTAAAATTTCTAATTTTATCAAAACTATATTTTTATTATTCACATAAAAAAATTATTTTTTTAAAAAATAAAAAATATATTCTAAAATAATTTAATTATGCGGAATTCAAATATTAATTTTAAATTTTCAATTTTATATTATATAATTTTTTAAAATTCCTTTAAAAAAAGATATATAATATAGTGAAAATGTTTTTTTACTAGAAATAACCTTTTCAATATTAACTCAAATTCATTATTTACCTTCTAATGGTTACAACTATTAATGGCGTACCATATTGTTATTTATTATAGTATTATTAATAATGTACTAGTAATATTTTTTGGTTTTTTATGTTTGGTGGAGCATGTGATATAACTTATACAACATTGTATATACTTTAGATATCTAAAATGTCATGTCATTACATTCTTATCCCCTTATATAAATGTTTTCCTTACAATTTTTACATATTAATTAATTAATGATGAAAAAAATAGACATGGTTTATGATAAAAAATTAAATGAAATATATATGTTAAAATCATAATTAAAACTATAATACAAATATTCATCCTCTAATGAGTTAACTAAATTCTTCATTTTCCATTGGTTTGTAGATTCATTATGTCCACCATTTTCACACAGAAAACATTTTCTAGTTCCTTTGACACATTTACCTATGTGATTCTTCCATCAATATTTAAATTAATTAAATTTAGTGTTTTCGCTTCATCGACCTATTCAACTAATTTTTTTAGATGTTATCCTTATATTATTTGATGTGATAGGTAATTCAATTATTTTTAATTTTTTAATCACAAAAAATTTAAGGATGATATTAATTTAATTACTAAATATACCAAGGGAAATTTATATACATGTAATTAATTATTAATAAATAATGTGTATAGCCAAAATTATGATTTATTATCTTCAATCTAGGATACCCATCGTCATTTTACTATTAGGTTACCTAATATACTTTTCATCCATAAAATCATATACATAAATACTTTATAATGGTTTGTATTGATAATATTAATTTACCCATGCATATATCTCAAGAGTGTCTGGATAGGTGTGTGGCTAGGGCCCATTCACTATACACCATAACGATGATAGGGATATACCCAAACAACTCTTTATAGGTTTCTTATCCTGTTATGATCTTGTTCCAAAACTATGTCTTATAACAAGTATCCAAGCGTGGTTATAATTGATAGGAAAACCACACTACCTATTCTTTATCAAAATTTAAAGACGTTCCCACATACTTATACTTGTACATTGGGTTTCCAATAATGTTCTATAATAAAAATTACCTTGAGACATAAAATATTAAACACTTCCAACCTAATGGTTTATTTATACCATTAACACTAAGATCATAATTAAATAATGAACCCCTGTTTTTAATCCTAAATATAAAAACACCCTCACCCAACTTCATCTTAACCTATAATTTTATCTAAAAACTTCTTAAATACCAATTTTAGCACTCCCAGACCCATGCACCATGATCTAGTGCCGAAACCACATAACCTATAATAGTATTTTTGACACAAATCTATGATTACTATATATTTTTCACAAATACTATCCTATGATATCTTCTTTTAGAGTTTCAAAAATTTATGACTAATCATTAATAAATAATTATTCATTGTTCTCATCAAATGTGAACTTTTTTATCCACTATATTTGAATTTAATAAATCCATAATGAGTCTTCAATATTGATAATCAATTATCCACACAAGATAATCTTCTATGAATATAAAACCTAATATTTTATTTCATTACATGGGGAAGTAGTAACATAATAATGGGTTGAGAGTAGATATGTTATATTATAAAATAAGATAAATATAAAATAATGTTAATATTTTAAGATAATTATGCCATAAAAATGTTAAAAAATATAAGAATGATAATATACACATTATTCAAGGCTCCGTTTTTGGTTAACATAACATAGTTTCTTAGGAAACCTCCCCATGCACTATTATTTTCTAGGATCACTACCATCACACCAAGATATCTCATGAGAATGATACATTACCTAATTCATTAGAGTGATATATAATTCTGGACCACCAATTATATAAAGGTTATCAAACATATTTTTTATACATACTTTAAATCAACATATCATGAGAACTAAAAGAAATAAATTATTTTTTTAATTCTTTTGAAGTGGATCTCTAAAGAGTCATTCATGGTTTCATCAATAAGCATGATATGATAAAATCATGGAAAATAAATGGGTAACTAATTACATAAGGCATTACACTATGTAAATATTTCTAATAAAAGTTTATTACACATATGGTAATTACACTATATAAAAAATGGACATATGGTTTAGACAAAAACACCACTAATTAATCATTATTTTGAGTATCTAGGTAAACACCCTTCAATCATGTAAAGGAAAATTGGTAATTCTTATAGGAAAGGATTTTAATGTAAATGATCCCTATAAAATTTCGTGATTAGGTAAGGAAAGGGAAGTGATATATGATACCATATATGAAAAAATAATTTCATAATCCATCCATATATTGATGGTGTCTAGTATCAATTGAAGAATACCATTGATTAACCGTACGAAATTGATGAAGAACACTATTATAAGCATTAGAAAAATATCATTGAAACTAATTATTTTTCATTTTCTATGAAAAAATTTAAAAATTAATTTTTTATTAAAATAAGTGATTAATGATTTCCTTTTTCGAAACCTGAATTCGTAATGTTGAAGTATATTAGAAAATGAAAATGGTGGTGGAATGATATGTTGACATGAAAACATATAATAGATATTAAATTTTTTTGAAAATATTAAATAAAATAGAAATTTTAAAATATTTACTTTTTCAAACATTTTGTATGAAATTTCAGGTCGTTTAAAATTTTCATTTAAAATTTTTGGAAAGAAGGAATTTTGTAAAATTTTAAGACATAACGTTAGATGAAAACATATTTGATATTTAATCATGAAAAGAGTAATTAAATCCCATTAAAACTATTTAGTTAAACACATATCGAAAAAATTATATCGAAGCATTTTAAGAATATGAGGTTAAGAGAAGTATAATGTTCACTGACCATATAATATAAAAAAATTAATGGTAAAACATTGATATGGAAGAAAAGTAACCATTATAAAGGTTAGGGGTAAAACTTATATAAAATATAAATCAAAAATTTAATAAAAATTAATATTTAACAAAAATAGTAGAAAATATACTTTTTTATTTTGATAATTTTCTTAAAAGACTGACCAAATATTTGTTAAAATAATTTTGAGAAATACATTAAATTTTGAAATTAATCTACCCATATCAATCATAGTGTAAAAATTTATTTTAAGTTAACTATGAGGGTAATGTTTTTCTTATCAGTTAAGAAAATGGTAATATTTTTTATTTAAAATTTTAGTAATAAAATAGATAAAGTTAATAATGGAAATTAACAACGGGATTAGTAAAAATCCAAGACATAAACCCCTCCAATTGGGAATCACCATCGTCCAAGTAGTTTACTATTAAATAAACTGATGAAAAACCTAGATATGTTTTTGTTGACAATAATACATAGTATCATCTAGGAACATTGACTCTATCATAGTTAGGCATGGGAAAAATAAAATATACCAAGTCACATAGTACCTATTCTATTATGTTTCATGTGAATACAAATTAAATATTTGACAGAGTATCACATACACTACAATTTAGAACAAGATAATGTTTTTTTGGTAATAAAAAGATAAATAAAAATAATATCTTGAATTTAAAACATAAATAGAAATATAAAGATATATGAGATAAGAAAATGTGATGTAGGTTAATTTTAATAGATTTGGTTGTCTTGAGTCATTGAACTCATCTTTTGATGTATCTTGCACATGTTTCATGATAAGGTTCTGAAAATAGAGTGTCAATGAGATTTATAAAAGTGTCTTCAATTTTTACATGATTTTATGTTATTATATATTATTGAACATGTTATATGAACCATTTTCTACTACACAGCACACACTTTTATTTTCTCCCTTATTAAGAACAATATCATCCATTAGTTGCCATTAGAGAATAATCAATGCTATATTAAATGAACTAATGCTTCATTTAATTCACCAAAAATGAGTCATTTGGGATTTAAAACACTCCACTACTATATTGGACACCACAAGTGGTCTTCACATAAAACATGGTTAGTTATCATTGATACATGATAATGTTAGTTAGTATGGTTTGTTGATGTTGAAAGGTGTCACAATTTGTTCTATCCTTCTTGTGGTCAAATCATTGATCTTGTGATAGGTTAGTAAATACATTTGGTAGGCTGTTTCCTTGGGTATTCAACCTAAAATAAATAAATTTTCAATATATTACTTAATAAAAAATTTACTTAACTTGGATTGATAATACGATTTATTTATACAGATGATATTTTCATTTATATAGTCACTTTGATGATTCACATAGTTCAAAATTTTGAACACATGGTAGGTACATATCTTGTCTCATGGTCGGTTTATTTAATATGTGGTAATGTTATATTTAATGCATGGTATTCTAAAATATATTTCATGGTCAGTTTGTTACTTTTATTGATTTTATTCATCTAATGCATGGTATGTTTTTGTATATGTGCTCAGGTGGAATATATCTTGGGTTAAGGTGAAATAGTTACTATACCATCACATTTAATTCAAATTCATTACATGGTAATCATTGTAGGGTGCTAAGTTCTAGACAAGCCCATTTTTAGGTTTTGTAAAGAAAATAAATTACTAACATAAAACATGAAATTCACTATTAAAATTATAACCGTGATCTCAAATAAATAAAATAAGTAGGCACTACTTTAAACAAAAAATTTACACTTTTTAATCACAATTAATGAATCATTAATTGAATTTAATTCAACATAAGGAATGAATATTTTCAGGTATAATTGTATATGGTTGAATTATTTTGTTTACCAGGTCCTTGAAATTATATTAATTTTTTCAATGAAGTTAATGGATATTAATTTTTAACTACCCAATATATTTCACTCCCTTTTTCGATTATAATAATGTGAGAAAAAATATAATTCCAATAAATAATTCTTCAGAAAATGATAATAAAATAGAATTTTTCATTAATATATCAAAAGAAATTATAAACGGATTAGTAAAAAATAATACAAAATGTCCCTATAAGAGATCCTAATATGAATATGAATATATTGAATCCCTTAAATCAAAAATATGGATTGAATAACATTCATTAGAAGTAGAATGTAGGGATATAGGTAGTATGAGGGGGTAGAGGAGGATGAAATCTCATTAAGGACTACACATTTAGAAATAGGTATTATTTATTGAAATGATTTTCCATGATTTAAGGAAAATGGATTGATGGTAGATTATATAATGGTTAGGGATAAAATAATAGCTAAATGATCTAGAAAAAATATCTGATAAGACTAAATATTTGTTCCTATAAAACTAGTGAAATCACTAACTACTTGAAAAAAATTCTCAAATCCTAAAGAAAATATTATTTGTCTCCCTAAATTCTTTCAAAACTGGATGAATGTCCTTGATCTATTAGTCTTGTGGCTTAAAATCATGAGCCAATGGTGGAATATTTGTATCTAAGGTAAGGGTTTTGAATATAGACATTATATTCTAATATGTAAAGACGCGTCTAAGATAACAATCTATAGCCTTCATGATTATTTGTATTCCATACCCATCTTGTTTCACAAAATATTTTATGAGTGAAAAGTGTTGTCATCATTGGTTTAAATCCCATCAAACACAAATTATATGGTTTTTATGAACTCCTAAAACATGATTTTCAACTCATCACTTATGAGTTGTTGAATATTTTCTTCATCAATAGTTAGCATAGTGGGGGAGAGGGGAGATGAATATTAGTAGGTAGAAACACAATATTCATAAACCTATGGTCTAATAGAATCATCATATTAGATAGACCATCCTAGAAAAAGACAACCATATCTCTAAAATATTCAATCTCATTCTGTATCATTAAATTTCTGAAATTAAATCATGGATAAAGACGAGAGATTATGATAGTAACAACATCTTAAATTTTAGTTTTTATATCTTATTAAATGGAGTATTTAAAATTAACCAAAACATGATTGAACATAAGAATCATATATTATTAAAAAAATTCATCTATAGTTACATACAAATTATATGGGATAGAGGTATATGAGTCATAAGATGGTGGCCTACCATATAACATATAAACATCCTATAATGATTCAACTCTATATAATGTATTTGAACTTCTATATACAACATCAATTCATCCTAATTAATGGAATAATCATTATACTAAATATAAAAAATTAGAGAACTACATTTCTTAATTTCTTCACCAATCATAGTGCGAGTATAACTAAATATTTCAGGAAGAGTCAATTCTACTAAACTCTAGTAGGAGGTAATTCATGTATACATTGAGTATCTGTATTAGAAATAATATCCCCCCTAGTTTATTATGTTAAAAGGGATAGTATATCCTCTATGTACATATGAATTATGTCAATAATTATATGAATCAAGATATATTATCCTTAAAAATTGATATCTAGGGGACTCCCCCAATAATATGCCTATAGAATAGGTTCTGTGTGAGTAATTATGATAACAGGTGATACTTTCAATCTACATTCACTAGTACTTTTAGATTCCTCTAACTAATCCCTCTTAGGCCACTAGCCACTAATTTATATATATGTGTTAATGAGATATTCATAATGAATCTCTTATTGATGTTATGGAAAGGGAAATGGATATCTATGATATCTACTAAACCAGTTAGGGATTAGTCATTAATATCATCATGAGATACTCTTTTATTCATCCAAATGTACTATTTTGTTTCATTAATAAAGTTATTTCTTAAGATCAGTCAAATCATCATCTAATTACATGAAAATATCATAAGATCAAGACCAAATCAACAATATACCTAGGTCCGACTAAAAATGTTAGAGGATTAAATTTTTCATAGATCTTTTTTAGATCATATATCTGTTCCTTCTTCCATGGATACTACTTTACCTTTTTCTAGTTGCAGTTCTTCTGAGTAAGGGAGAGACTATATGAATTAATAATTCGTTATTCCCCTTAAGAATCTAATAGATTTTATTAAAACAAGGATATGATAGGATTTGGCTAAATAAAATATGTACTTTTTTAAGAAAAAATACACAATTCAATCATATCTCTAATGAAATATCTTTACAGGTTGGTCTATACAATATTTTTTATAAAAAATAATAAAAATATATATTAATGAATTAAAAATCTCAGTTATTTTTTTTGGAGAAATAATGTGTTGGATAAACTTAATAGGAATCCTATAGTATCAACTAAATTAAATTTTTAATTTTATTCAATGAGTTCCATTCACAGTTTGTTCATCTAGAATATTATTAAACTTCAATTGTGGATGATTAATTGGATAAGTTCTCATGTATTATTCAAACTCTACTTTGTGAGGTACAACAAAACATTTTTCCAATCTCTATGAAGAGAAATCCAAAACATAACTATGTATCGTCGATTGAAATATTTTTTTATTCTCTCCAATGAAGAACTCAAGGTGTGTATGAAGCTCTTTATTAATAATTTTATAGAATGATTGTTTTTTATTTAAACAAAGAATCTCATCCCTGAATCAAAATAAGATTCCATGCTAGATATTTACTCAATTTCAACAATTTAACATCTATTTACTTTTCTACATATACATGATGATCAATGAGGTGTGGATTCTTTATCCCCACTAATACTCTTGATCTGGTCTTCAACTTAATTTAATTTTTATAAGTATGTGACTGTATAAGAAAATGGTTTTCAAAAATTCATTTTATAATAATCATTTCCATATTAGTTTTATTTTAGAATTATTTTAATGGAAGAAAAAATAGAAAGGTTTGAGTTGGAAAGAGAATGATTTTTAAGATAGGATAGATCAATTTACTCAAATGATTTCAAAAGGATGGATAATATCTAAGTGAAAAGGCAGGTGCCAATTCATAATCGAATTCTACTGTTATTTACATGATTCAAGTATTAAAATAATAATACACTTAAATGAAATACTTTCATAATGGTTTCATGGAAAATTATTTGTAAAAAACATTGTAGGCCTACTAACAATGGTTCTATTGAAACAAAAACATAGAAGGCATGATAATTGGGACCTCGTGATAAGTATGATAATCATATGAAGGGAATTTTAATAGTATTCATAGTAACTATGTGTGTTAATACTCATGGTAATAGTGGTGACATCATGAGTATGTCTTCCTGGATGTCATACTAACAACATGAACAAAATCTTGTGGCCAGCATACAGACCATGTGAACATAACCTCACAGTTACTTCCATAAACAAAAAAATAATTGTTAAATATTTTAACTCGATAATTAATAACTAATGTTAAATTAAAACAATTAGAAATAATTTATCATTCAAAATTCATGTTGGAAATAACTAATTCTATCAGTATTAAATGGTTTTTTAAATATATTAGCAAGATAATGTTCTTTTTAACTGAACTCAAGAGTTATATAATTTATCTATAAAATAGTGATTTCATCTATCAATGTGCTTTTTTCTAGAATGTGATATAGGATTATTCAAAATATATACCACATTTTTCTTATCATAGTATATGGGGACATTTTCAAATTGATATAAATTTTCTAGTAATGCATGTTTCATCGACATAATCTATGAATAACAACTGCCTTCTGCTATGTACTCAAATTCAATAGTGGATAATGAAAAATTACTACACCATAAAACTATGTACTATCCCAGAAAGTGATATTGTCCAAAATTTATTTTTCTATCTTTCTTAAAAGATCAAAAACCTATATCTGAATGACTATCTAAATCCATTTTTTTCCTCTAGAGTAAAAAATTCCTAATTTGGTTTTATTTTTAAGGTATTTAAAAATTCTTTTCACACCTAGTAAATGATACTCTTTTGGGATTTCGTGAAAAAAATAATAAATAAACATACTAAACATTATATCAATTCTTCTATAATTTAAATATATTAAACATCCAATAATACCTATTAATGTGTTTTGATTAATTGTTTTCCATGTTTCATCGAGATACAAATTACATCTAGTACTCATTGGAGTATCACAAATATTAGTACAATGCATTCTTAAATATTTTAAAATATATTATGTATACCTACTTTTAATTAAATTATTCCAATTTTTATTTCAAAAAATATAAATACTAGAAATTAATTTAGTTCACCCATCAACTTCATTTCAAATTAATATTGTATGACTGTTGTAAACTCCGTACATAGATAATTTTTTGAATATTTGAAAATAATATCATCAAAATATATTTATAAATAAAAATTTAAAATTTAAATAAATAAATAATACAAGGTCAGATATTCATTTAGTAAATCCTTTGGATGTTAAAAAGGATAAAATCCTATCATACCAAGTTCTAGAATCTTATTTTAAACCATATAAATGTTTTTTTAATTTAAAAACATGATTTTGAAAGTGAGGATTTTGAAATCTTGTAGTTTTTTCATGAAAAATTCATGGACAATATAACCATTTTAGAGTAAACACTTAAATTTTTTTTTATATAGGATGAAATTCAATGGTTTTAGAGAGGATGTTAACTTCATAAGGAATCATGTCTAGATACGGGTGCAATGGTTTCTTAAGAATCCATACCTTTTTTAGGACTATATTTTTGTGAAACCAATCCACCTTTATTTCAAATTATTTTGGCTAACTCATCAACCTTATTTATAAACACCCATTTAGTGACAATTTTTATGTAGTCCAACATTCATTACACTAATTACCATATTTGATTACTTTTAAATTGATTATTTTATTATTGAATTTCAATTCCCCAAAATTCATCATTAATTTCATCAATTATGATCTTATATTCATGTTATGACAGGAAAGATTCTTGTTCAACCTGATTTCTCAGAGAATATATAGTTTGAGTTTGTATGTCTAGGTAACCTACAACAACATATAATATTTGATATCAATGAGTCCTAACAGATATATGATTAGATGTTGTTTACACCTCATTCTCATCTACAGGTTTGGTTCCATGATATTCATCAGAACTGTATTATTTTTCTATATGAGGTCTGTAATAATTAGTATCCATAATAGAAGGTCATCCTCTAGATTTTATAAATCTATCATGGGATCATGTGGATCATTCTCTTAAAACATAAAATGAACCTATTAATCTATAATTGTTTTTCTTTCATTAAATACCGTATATGATTTCCGAGTTTTAAAATATCCATAGAATGTTCTTTCATCACTTTTGGATGAATTTTCTTCAAAATTATCATTTTTATTGAGTATAAATAATTTTCCACAAAAAACTCTAATGTAATTAACCTTTTGTTTTATTCCATAACATAATTAATATTTGGTTTTTTATTAATGATTTTCTAAATGATACATTAAGTTTTATATAGAATGACATTTTCATAGATTCAGCCTAAAAATAGATATGTAAATCATACACATTTTTCATGGTCTAGAAACTGTTATAAAGGGTTATGTTTCTTATCTATACTACACTATTCATTTGTGTGGCTCTAAAAGTAGAAAATTTGTGAATATAGATTTGTTTTGAGAATAATTATTGAAATATTTTATTTGAAAAAATCATGGGTATTACCACTTCTAAAATTTGTAATTCTGATTCTTCTAGGACTTTCTAGAGATCTATCATATTTATAAAAAATGTAAATGGAATCAATTTTATGAGAATGGAAAAACACCCATGTATATCATAAATAATCAACCACTATAATATAATAATAGAATCCTATTAATATATAAACCATATAAATTCCAATAAAATTTATCTTAATCAACTATAAAGTTTGAGAAATTAAAAAATGTTTATTTGATTTAAATGAGTTTTTCTAATTCTTTTCTTTTTGAATGGTATTATAGTATTTTAATATTTGAAATTATAGCTTGGGTAGATCCTTGAATAATAATTTTCTAGTAATATTTATAATTTAGTGGATATTAAAATGACCTAACCTCTTATGAAAAATTCTTGAATCATTATGAAAGGAACTCAATGATTAAAAACTTCCATCAAAATAATAAATTTAATTCTACATCATATATATTATCATTTTTAATATCATACAAAACTAAATAATGTTTATAATCAAAAACATTAAAACAATTGTTTTCAAACATAAAATGAAGTACTTCATCACATAATTGTGAAATTATATTCATATTATACTATAATCCCTATAAAAATAAAACTCTAGAAATCCAAATTTTATTAGGGTTTCCGATTTTTTGAAGTCCAATAATAATCCAATTAGTATTTTCACAAAATGTGACATTTCCACCAACCACATTGACTAGGTTCTTGAAATATTTTTAGTCCCCAAACATATATCATATACATCTACATTCCAAAAATAATAATTTATGACTGGAAATTTTTAATATTATTTCCTATAAAATATATTTAAACCATAAATAATTTTGGTGCCCATTTTTTCATGGGTCCAAAGATGTTAGTAATAAATGATTTCAAAATTAAATATTTTAATACTAGTTTCCTATAAGTAGATTATATAATATCAAAAATAAAAACATCATCAGGTCAAATAGAATAAAAAATACTAGAATGTAGGGAAGAATTGTAACTTGGGAAAATTTTATTTTTCCTTTTTTTCATTTTTTTTCTATGTTCATAATGTATTCTTACAGTATATGTAGGAGTGTTCTATTTATAAATCATCTGGTTATGGGATTTTCTTCATTTTGAAAAAGACTACATTCTTTATTTAATTATATAATAGATAATTTCATCCCATTATTTTCAATATTTATTTGAAAAATCATTTATTTTTTCATAGTAAAATCATTTTTAAAGTGAGAAGACACATCATGCTTCTACTTTACACTTTTATATTCATGTTTTAATTCATTAAATATTCCTTCTATAATTTTACAATATTCAAATAATTCATCGCTGAAGAAATTATCAACATTTTTTCGAGTTGGAAGGAATTTAAATATGCATCGGAGATTCAAGAATGTTATTAAATGCACAGAATGTGTTTTTCATAAAAATATATTAGATTAATTATATTTTTCTTCTTTTTTTGAGTCTAAATCACTTTATCTATCCTCAAAGTCTCTCCATATGGATTTCATAAGATTTTTATATTTATATCCATTGACCTCATACATTTTATTATAAATAAAAATGGGATAGTCATCTTTGATGTGTCCTTCTCTTTCCCATTAATATCATGTTACATTGTTAGAAGAATGGTCATCCTAACAATATTTTCTCTAATTCACTCTATTTTAATTGTTACCTTCATAGTTTAATTTGTTGAAAAAATTACTCTACTTATATTTTTTTGAAACATCTAGCCAAATGTTCCATTTCATCATCTCATTTTAATGATGATTCCTTATCACTCAAACTTTTATCTTTCACCTTATCCTTTTGTTAAGAGATAGAATTATTAAAGGTTACTGAATTCATTATTTCTTCATCCACTTACTATTTTATTAAACGATGTTCTTCTTCACACATCATTATAATTCCAATGATTTTGTTAATTGGAAACATACTTATATCACATGAATCCATCATATAAATAGAATATCATCTTGCTCTATATGGTATACATCACATAAATTTCATCTTTGATCCTTGTAATCAATTTTCTTCCCCATAACATGCATTGTGTTAATAATATCATTGAACTTAAGATATATATCATCAATATAATAATCAAACATTATCATGAAAGTAATATGCTTGATATTATATATTTCAAAGATCATTTTTTAATATAATATTTTTATTTATGAGATATATAAATGGTATCCAAAATATCATAAGAAATAGAATAGGTAGTAATTCTGTTAAATTAATTCTCCACAAAACCACAGTACAATGAATTAATAGATTTATAGTTATGGTCATATTCTACCTTAGTTACATCAATCCAATTATACCTAGAAGCTTGTTATTTGTCATATTTATCTTCAATGAAAGTCCAAATATCAAAAACAATACATTATAAATGAATTTTTATTTTTATTTTTACATTGAGTAAAATTTGTTCTATTAAAATAAGAAGAGAAATTAATATTAGTTTACTAAATAATAGTATTATCCATAATAAATGGATTTAAAAAATATAAAATCATTAAATAAAACGAAATCACAGTTAAAATTCATTTTAAAAAACCATTGATACCAAATATTAGTCAGAGAGGAAAACTATAATGGGAAAAAATTGAATATCCCATAAAATTTATACTTGTAAAAATTTAAAACTATATTCACAATTTTGTAAAAACTCATAATTAAAAAAAATTTATAAAAATTTAATTAGTTCTTTGAAAACAGTTCTCAAAACATCAATCACAACTCAATTAAAATACTTTTCTAAAATACATTATCTTTTAAAATTAATCTACTCATATCAAATATAGTATATAAATCACTAGTTTATGATAACAATAAGTTTTATGTTTTTTTTATCAATTAATTAAATTGTAACTTATTTGATTTGAAATTTTGAAAACAAAAGATAAAGAACATTATAGAAATTAATAAGGTCATTTTTCTTAGACAAAGACTTCACCCCTTCTACTTAAAAATAACCTACTAAAACGATCTTTTTTATTAAATAAACTAGTCCATGAACAAGATCAAGTTTAATATATAATACAAAATTGGACATTCTAGGTACAAATCATAAACCATAGTTATTTATGTGATAATACAGGATAACAAGTCACATAAGACCTCATCTATGGTTGTTCATGGGGATAAAAATGAAATATTCGAGATAATATCAGGTACACTCATGTTTATAAAATGATACTATACTTTTAAAAATCAATAGGGTAATATAAAACACATCTGGAATAAGAAACATAAATATATAGGGAAATAGATACAAGAAGTGTAAATGTGATTAAACTCAATTTAATAGCCTTGTTTTTCAAAAGTCATTGAATTTTTATTTAGACGAAACATAGAAGATATTAGTAGGATGTTCATGAAATCATAGTGCTGTTGTGATTTCATAATGAGACTTTATTTTATCATAGGATTTTATGTTATTTTCTATAAGATCACATGTTCTATATCACTTTTTCTACTTCACTACACACATGACAATTTTATCCCTTTTTAAGAAGATCATAATCCAAAGGTTTTTGCTGGAGAATAATCCATACAATATTAAATGAATTTTAACTTCATTTAATGCACAAAAAAACAAGCCATTTTATATTTAAAACACTCCAATACAATATTAGACAAGGAAATATTTTTTCACTTAAAAAACAGTTTTTCAGAAAGGCACACATGACTTGGTAAGTTAGAATTTTCAGAAGATGTAGTTAGTTAGCACATTCACTATTGGTTCATTACTTTATATAGTCAACTCATTGATCTTGTTGTTTGTTTATGACTTCATGCAGTACTTTTCTACCTCATACAGTCAATATAATAAAATTCAATGGTAAATATATAAAATTTTATGAAATTTTTTCATACCTTGGAATGATAACACCGTTTTTCATATGGTAGGTTGTTTCCTTTATGTGGTCATTTCATTGATTTTCACAATCAGATATTTTGTACACATGTTTGTAATATATCTTGTATCATAGTTGGTTGATTATAAATGTGGTACTATAATATTAAAATCATGGTAATATAATCTCCATTTCATTATCAATACATAAATTTGATGGTTTTTTGTTCATATGATACATGGTAAGAAATTTTTACTTGCTTTTCAGTAGAATATATTGTGCATTATGGTTAATCTATGAATTAACGTTTATAAATAATTCAAAGTCTTCACATGGTAAGAATATTTCACTTACAGTAGGGTGTCAAAGTATTTTCTACACTTACCCATTTTTTCATGTTTTATCCCAAAAACTTTTCACTAATAGATATCATGAAATGAATTAATAAAATTATAAACATGATTTGGAATAATTATATTAAACAGGTATTAGGATAATATAATGTATATTATAGATGGAATTTCTTATCCCTAGATAAAAATTATATCCTATAGTTGAATGTATAATTGTTAGAAAAAGATGCTTGGGTGATCAAAATCAGGAACAGATTTCCCTACTCATATGAAAAGGGAC
Organism: Viscum album; assembly: GCA_963277665.1. NCBI lineage: Eukaryota > Viridiplantae > Streptophyta > Magnoliopsida > Santalales > Viscaceae > Viscum > Viscum album. The sequence goes on from OY728131.1 coordinate 978,476,674, forward strand.
TTCAGACAAGAAAATAAATATGAGTTGAGTAAAATTATAATCAAAACCATTAATGGAGAAATATATTTATAATGAACCAAATATAACATGAATAAATTATATTTTATGATAACAAATCAATTGGGTAGTATATACACTATATAAAAGTAAATTGGTGCGTAATGTAAACCATATCTCAAAGAAGGGGGTTTGAGAAAAAAACCTTACCTTATTTACCCCCTTAGTTTCCTAATCTCTATCATACAATAAAAAAACTATAACACTCTCAATAATTAATTTTATAACCACTTTATTCACCATAACCATTTTATAAACTTCATTTTTAATTATTTACTATCAATTTAGTTGTTCATTATAGCTTTTATTTAACATTGACTGTTGACATTTTTAATTGTATTTCACATGATTTATAATGTTAATATTGATCCCTAACCACTGATACAACGTTTATAATTCCTATATTACCTATGGCTCTGCAATATATATCCCATATTATTTATAAGGTCCTAGTTTTATCCCATGATCATTTTAATTACGACTCTCAAAGATGACGTCAGAGACAAACCAGATTATAATATTTTTAATGAGTGGAGGAGATATATTATTAACATGATTGTACATAAATATTATAAAGAAAAAACCATAATAATATATATAATTCCATATTATTAATTTTAAAAATATTTATATCAAATTCCTTAATCATTTACTATGTTACTATGGCTACATCGCACAAGTAGGTAGTAAACCAACCGAAAAAATGGGGTTTCATAATTATCAAATGAATAAAAAGGTTCAATTACATAATGTTATTATAATATTTAAATAATATTACACGTGTGATATATATCATATATCTCTATAAAATTGATTATTATAGCCATTAATGATGGTTGGTAATGAGAAATTAAAATTTTCATTCGTGGAGGTGGTAGTCCGTACGTATGCACAATTAAAAAACTCATTTATCAATGCATGGATAGAGTATTGGAATATAAAAAGTAATCATTTAAGAATTATAAAAATGTAATAAAATAATATTACTTTATTTATTACCATTTTAGGTTCATCCATGTTATGTGGCTAAATGAAAAAAGATTCATTGTTCATGGAGGTTGTAGTAGCTGATGATATGGAATAAATGAATACTTGATGTTGCATTGATTTATTGGAATATATATTGTTACACCCCGACCCCAGAAGCCTATATTCAGTGCATTATTATGTATAATTTTAATGATCATAAAAGATCATGTCTCGAAAGATCGATTAGTTTAGTAGCCTTGGAAGTACTGGATACATTCATAAGGTTTACATTACATCATAAAATGAAAAACTACAAAACATAGTCTCCATAGTCCAAACTCATATCCCTTTAGACTATCCTTATAGGTCAGTCAAAAAATACCTCTTCACATCCTGGGGTAAATAAAACATAGAAAGGGGTGAGCTCAGATGCTCAATAAGGATAACAATATAGCAGAAACTTTCATAAATAAGTATAATCATTTAAGGAATTTTATAATTAAAAAAAATCCTTTTAAAATTAAAATTCATCATAATATGGCCAAAATAAAATAAAATAATTCCATTTACTTTTTCACATATATATTCTACTAGTCGAATAATCACATGAAATATCAATAACCACTTTCATAATGATGGAATGCATAATGCCAGACTATCATAACCACATAGTCAAGGCCTTATGCCAAGACTACAAATAAGATTTTCTCAAGGCCTTGTTACAAGACACTAGATTTTATCATGAGACCTGCTGGTGCATCTAGGAGCTATAGAGGGCTCCACCAATCACTTACTATGTCCAATGCATTCCTCATATGAACAGGTTTAAAATTGACATAAACCTTCGTATTAAAACTAGCATATGAAATGTCAATACTTTCTCCATAAACCATGAATGGTACAAAAATAACACATCCACAGTCAAACATATCACCAAACATTAAATAAAATATGGATGTTTTGTATCATAATAAATCAACTTCAAATAAGCTTAAAATCCATTAGAGGATGTTGACATAGATGTAATCAAAACTATTAGAGAGAAATATTTATTTTTTTTATATCACATAAAAGTCACAAAATTATAAAAGAAAACATTTACTTTGAAAATATTTTTATAATCTTTTAAGGGAAGCTTTGACGATTTTATAGTGGTGAATAATAGCTTCACCCGCCGTATAAGTTAAAAAAGGCATTCTTACCTTAATTTTGTCGAAAAGGTTAAAAATGACCTTGTTTGGAAAATGACGGAAATATTCCTTTATAAACACCTTCTAAAATTCAATCAAGAGTATAATTGAATTTAATTAATAGTCTATAAAAATATTAAGAATTTTTTGAAATACATTTTTAAGAATCATGAATGTGGATGATAAAGTGGTCCCAGTAGATAATTATGTATAATCATTCTCGGATAATGAAGATATTGTAAAATAAACCCTTACCTTGTTATTTTCCTTAGTCAATGGTATATTAACCTCCTGTATAATAGTAAAAACATTTTTATTAAATTCTACAAGAATAATATACATAAATATGATATCATATATAATCTTATAATATTTGTTTGTTAATAATATTTTAGTATTATCATCATTTTAGGTGTTAACATACTTGTTTTATTTTATATGTTTTGTAACATTAGCCGTTTTTGATATGGATAGGTTGTATAATATTCATATCCATAATTATATCAAGTCCTTAATGTTTATTTTTAATCATCAAATGAAAATTAGTCTTGAATGGATACAATGGAGAATGAATCTTATCACGTTCGTGGAGACGGTAGTCCGTACATACGCATGAGCGACAATATCAGTCTTTTTATATTAAAATAGTATATAATTGAATTTTATATTATATGTATAGAATCATTATCATGTTATATTTATTATTTAAATCAGTTATAATAATTATTATACCCATCCAAATGACGAAATGTTTGAATAACAAATTACACAACAATGTGGAGACGGTAAGTCGTACGTACGCACATGTGGTGACTTTTTCATTCATAGGATGTATAAAATAACTAATTTGGTTGTACCATATTTATAATAACATCACAATATATAGTAGATACTGGAGTTATTATTTAGAATGGAAACAACAAAGATAAAGGAACTGGATGAAAAAAGGAACTTGAAAGATGGTGGTGAAATTATTACCTATTCTTCGGGTGTTTCCTTTTGAGTTGATAAAAAGGGCTCCGTAGGTTGGATTTCTGACTAAAGGAAGGCCTATTAGATGAATTTAGGGAAGCTGAGAGGATATTTGAGCAGATTTTGTCCAATAAAAAAGTCTTTGAAGGTGTGAATTAGAGAGAAGGGGGAGTGCACTTTTATAAGAGGGGTGATGGGCACCTTATGAAAAGATAGAAATATTATTTTATAATAAATTCATATTAGGTTTATAATGGATCCAAACTGATTTATTTTGAGGATAAGGTGGGTATGGGTCGAAAACCACTTAAACAATCAGTTTTGGATAGGTTTGGGTCACTATATTAACCTTATCTTTTAGATTTAACTCTTAGTTAATTAGTTTGATATTTACCATGTCTCTTTGTAATTTTAATTTATATGGTTAATAAACATACTATAACCTTCCAAGAGAACCCCAAGTGGTTCATTAATGATAAATCTCTCATCATATAAGTCTCTTGGACAAAACTTAGATTTTTAGGAATATAATATCAATTAATAATATAATATCAGTTTTAAAAACTCCTTTATAGAAATTTTGACACTAATTGGTATTTTGTTTTTTTGAAAATCATAGCAGAATTATTACTTCAATAAAAGTTCATATAATAAACCCTAATATGTCATATTAACCTAGAAAATTAGTGTAATTCATAAAAAGTCTTAAATTACATTTATTTGGATATTTATAATATCAATTATTTAAATATTTTATTAATTAGGTAATTACTACATCATCATTGGTTAATAAATAAATTAAATTATTTAATGTCTAAAAATTATAAATAAAATTCCATTATTTAGGAAATATTGTTATCTTTCTAATTAATATTTATAATTGAATTTATATTATGTATAACCCTATATTAAAAATGATTTAGTTATTTAAATTCGATTTTAACTCTTTTAACTCCTCTTTGAATTAAATAATAATAAATGTCCTAATCAAATCAAAGTGGGCCAAAGAGGTTCATATTTTATTTTTAAGGATGTTTTTGGTCGATTTATACTTATGCAATATAATTAGGACATGTGTTAGGGTAATAATAATATAATTTTTACCCTTAATTACCCTATTTAATTTTAACTGTGGTAAATAAAAGTAAAAAGTTACTATTCACCAAAAATTATTTTCATCTCATTGAACCAAATTTTAATTACTGATCTCAACCATGTCTCTTGTATTTTTTAAATTTAATTCACAGAAGAGGTAAAATTATGTTTTTTTCAAATTTGCAAAATCTCATAGGAGGTGGGTAAAATACGATAAAAAGTTCAATAAAAATTTTATATCTAAAATTATTATAAAATGACTCCAATGAATTAAATTGGACTTATATAAGTATTATGTATATATTTTGACCTAAAATAAATTTAAATAAAATAAATATTTATTTAAATAAAAACTCATTTTTATACTATAACTCATTGTTTTTTCACTATTCATAAAAAATTGAATGTTTTCAGAAAAATACCATAAATTCACCCTAAGCTAATTCTGATATTCTGAATCCAAAAAGGAAGTCCATTTTGAAAGATAAAATTTATAAAGTTTCAAAAAGTGGGTATTACTATTCATAATGGATAGTGTGATTGGTTGTGGTTTGTGTTAGAACTCAAAGTTGCGTACAACACACACTACTGTATTATTCAAAGGGAAACGTAATGTGGAAGCATGGGGCATTGCATTCTCCACTCCTTCAAATAATTTATTCCTCAAAATTGCTAGAATATTACTAGATAAAAATACTCAGGTGGTTCTTCATCATAAGTTCCTTGGGTTCCCACATTGCCTCTTCTATCTTATGGTTCCTCCATTGAACTTTTACCAAACGAGTCATCCGGTTTCTTAGCACTTGTTCCCTTGTATGAAGAATCTTGACAGACTCTTCACAATAAGACAGTTCGGGTTGCAGTTATACTTCCTCATAGGTGAGTACATGCATAGGGTCATGCAGGTATTTTCTCAACAGTGATACATGGAACACATCGTGAACATTGGAGATACATGGCGGCATTGCCAAACTGTAAGCTACCACCGCAATTCGTTCTAGAATTTCAAAAGTTCTGATGTACTTAGGACTAAATTTACCCTTCCTACCAAAATGTATAACACCCTTCCATGGATATACCTTCATAAAAACTTGATCTCCTACCTGAAATTCAAAATCCTTCCTTCAGTTATCAGCATAGTTCTTCTAAATACTTTGAGCTGCTTTGATGTGGGATTGGATTACCTTCACCTTTTCCATTGTTTCCTCCACAATTTATGGGCCTACGAGTTTTCTTTCACCAACATCATCCCAATAGGTTGGTGTGCGTCATCTCTTTCCATATAATGCTTCATATGGTGCCATCTAAATACTTGAATGGAAGCTATTGTTATAGGAAAATTCAAACAAAGGTAAATATCCATCCCACATACCTTTAAAGTCATGTGAGAAAGATCTCGACATGTCTTTTAAGGTTTGAATAGTCCATTTTGATTGTTCATCAGTTTGGGGGTGGTAGGCAGTACTCAAACAAAGTTCAGTATCCAGGGATTTCTGATGACTTTTCCAGAATCATGAAGTAAAATGGGGATCACAATCAGAACCAATTGATAGGGTTACTCCATGAAGTCTCACAACTTCGTTAATATATAGTCTTGCTAGACGTTCAAGTGGAAAATCTTCTCTTATACCAAGAAAATGTGTTGAATTGGTAAGACGGTCAATAATGATCCATATTACATCATTCCTTCTAGGAGTCTTTGGTATCCCCATGAAAAATTCCATCGTAATATTATCCCATTTCCACTCAGGTATGAGAATAGGTTGCATGACTCCTCTAGTCTGTTGCCTTCCAGCTTTCACATGCTAAAAAACCATACATCTTGACACAAAATTAGCAATCTCCTTCTTCATGTGGTCCCCCCAAAAATGTTCCTTCAAATATCTATACATTTTGGTTCTCTCAAGGTGTATAGAGAAATTTGAACTATGAGCATAATCTAACAATTCCCTTTTTAGATCAGGTATATTAGGAACACAATGTCTCTTTCCAAATTTCAAAATTCTATCTTCATACACAAAGTCACTCAATCTCCCATCATTCACAGCTTTAATCTTCTTTTGAAACTCTTCATCATCGGTCTAATAACTCTTTATCCATTCTATTAAGGATGGTTTGACAACCATTTGTAAAGTATCGATGTTTCACCTTCCATGGGAATTCTCATATCCATCTTCACTAGATCCATGAAAATAGGATTCCTTTCAACTCTCATCTGGTTCATGATTCCACGATCCTTTCTACTCAAAGCATCTTCTACCTTATTTTCCTTCCCCGGGAGGTACTGTATGGTGTAATAATAATATTTGAGTAATTTGAGCTATCGCCTTTTCCTCATGTTGTGTTCTTCAGTGAGAAAATATACTGCAAACTCTTGTGATCTCTATATATCTCACATTTTTTTATGATAGAGATAATGTCTCCATATCATCAAAGAAATTATTACAACTGCTAACTCAATATCATGAGTAGGATAGTTTTTCTCATGAATTTTTAGTTATCATGATGAATATGCAATAACCCTATCATTCTACATAAGGAAAAAACCAAGTAAATTCTTTGAAGCATCACTATAAATAACAAACCCATCATTCCCCGATGTTAGATTCAATATAGGATCATTGAATAATATTCTCTTTTGTTCTTCAAAACATTCTTCACACTCATTTTTCCAAAAAAAAAAATTAACCCCATTATGTGTGAGCTTTGTTAATGGGTTAACCAATCGGGCAAAATTCTAGATGAAACATCGATAATAACCTTCTAAACCAATAAAATTGTGTACCTCAGTTATACTCGTTGGTGATGGTAATTATTAGATTGATTTTGTCTTATAAGGATCAACATAGATTCCATCTTTAAAGACAATATGTCCATAAAAAGAAATCTCTTTAATCTAGAATTCACACTTGCTGAACATCCCATATAATTAATGTCTTCTAAGAGTTTTTAGGATAATGCGCATGTGATTTTCATGATCTTTGTATCATTTAGAGTATACCAATATATTATCAATAAATACCACTAAAAAGTCATTAACATATTCCTTTAAAACTTTGTTCATTAGATCCATGAAAATAGAGGGTGCATTAGTAGACCCAAAAGGCATTAGTGTAAACTCATAATTGCCGTACCTGGTTCCAAATGTTATCTTCAAAATGTCTTCCTTCTTCACGGACAACTAATGGTATCGAGATCAAAGGTCAATATTTGAAATGTATTGAGCTCCATGAAGTTGGTCAAATAAATCATTAATGTGAGGTAGGGGATACTTGTTCTTTATTGTTATAGCATTGATCTATCTGTAGTCAATGCACAAACTCATAGATCCATCTTTCTTCTTAACAATAAGGACAGGGGCTCCCCATATAGAAACACTAGGGGGTATAAATTCTTTATTACTCAATTCCTCTAGTTGTTTTTGTAGTTATACGAATTCCACAGTGGACATCTATAAGGGGTCTTCGATATGGGCCTTGAACTTGGAATTAAATCAATGGGAATATCAATTTCTCATTCTTGAAGATGTCCTGGTAAATATTCCGGAAACACATTAACATATTCTCTCACAATAGGTACATCCTATATTTAAACATTTATTTCCTCACCCACAGTCATTCCATTCACTTCCTCCCCAATAATTGAATTTAGTTGAGCTACCGGGGGTGGATCTAGATAAGAATTAGGTGGTGATGATTCTACTCTAAATATAAGGTGTTATTTATCATTATCATTAAAAATATTAACCTCCATGTTCTTACAATAAATCATGGAATCATGGTCTAAAAGCTAATCCATACCGAGGATTATATCAAATTCAATCATGGGTATGATGATGAGATCATCATATAAAGAACATTTATATGCTCTAGTGGGGACTGATTCACAAAACTTTTTTACAATGATACATCCTTTAGGAGTTTTTACTGACCACTACCTTGTTAAATCAAATTTGAAATATCAAATTTTCTTAGAAAACTAGGAAGATATGAAACAATTCGATGATCCAAAATCAAATAAGGTACTGTCTAAACTTGAGGAAACCATTAAATTACCTTCCATCACATCTTTTGGAGCATCTACCTCAACATTAGTGATAACATATGATTTTCCCTGATCCCTTGGACTTTTCTGAGGTATGTTCCCCTGACGCTTAGGAAATTAATTCCCATAATGACCCATCTCCCTACAATTGTAGCGTTGAACATCGGTAGCTTCCTTATTCCCCTTGAAATCACGAGCTTGATGGCCTTTTTCACCACACATGTAACAGACTCACATTCCTTTCAAGAAAGTACCGAGGTGTTTCTTCCAATATTTACTACAGGATGGATATTTAGCTTTTCCCTTCTTCCCCTTATTTCCATTTCCAGAGTGATCTGTAGATGTCTTCTTCTCTTGATTTTCTTTAAAGTCTTAAGACATAGAGAATTCCTTTTATGCCTTGGTAGCACATGAGAGAATATCTTCGTATAACAAGAAGCATTGTGAGACTAATTCTAAATAGAGAAATGGTTTTAACCCATGAATGAAACGATCAATCTTGCTTCTTGGGTTACATTTATAATCTGCAACATGCCTTGCTAACCTTGTAAAGTTAGCCTCATACTTTGCGACATTCTCATCCTTCTTTTGCCTCAGACTCATAAATTACCTTTCCATATCCTCTCGATTGTCATGAGGAAATTATTTTTCTAAGAAAAGATCTTTAAACTCCCTCTATTCCATATTTGATACTTCATCATTTTCCTTTGTGTTTTGAGTCAATGGCCACCATTGATCAACATCTCCAGTGAGGTGGTAAACTGCCATGAAAACTTTTTCCCTTTCACTACTCCCCAAGGCATGGAATATTTTCTCTAGGGATTTTATCCATTGCACAGCTACTAATGCATTTGTACCCCCATTGAATGTTGGTGGTTATTGTCTCATGAATCTATCTAACATTTATCATCCATGCTGTGGATCATGGTTCTCTATATGGGTAAGGTTATTATTCATAACTTGAGTGAGTTGTCCCAATATAGTGATAAGCTGATCAGCACCAGTTGTATCACCTGCTCCACTATAATTATCTTGAGTAGGAGGCAAATCGCTACACAGAGTGCGTGCATTGATATGGTTTCCATTCCTTTCACTAGGCGCCATTTCTAAACAATGGAATACACTAGATTAGTTTATGAATCACAATACACAAATCCAAACATTTAAAACACTTAACATAAATGGAATAGTTTATGGATATAATCCATAATCATAAAAATGTTTTCCTTGAGGATGCATATACTCATAAACCCTTTTTAATGGTTTGTAAAGAAAATGATAGTTATCCTAAGCATATCCCCTAGGAGTGTCGTAACCAAGAGTGCAGCAAGGCCCGTTGTCGTGCACCAGTTCTCGTTCAAGTCTAGCTCAATGCAGTGTTTTCGGGTTTTACCCCTAGGTACATCTGTGTCCGAGCCACCTCTAACTGCTCATATCCAGATAGGGATGTATTTCTTGGGAAACTCACAAAATCTCTACAATAAAAAAATTCTAGGAAGTTCTTCTACACTAGTCCTCAAAGTCCATCTTAGGTCTATGTGATCTAATCAGAGTTTATATAAATCTAGCTTCAAAGGTTTGTAAAACTTCCTCTAATACCAATTGTAACGCCCCAAACCCAGAAGCCTAGATTCGATGCATTATTACATATCATTGGTTTGATCACAAAAGATCACGTCTTGAAGGATCGATTAGTTTAGTAGCCTTTGAAGTACTATATATATTCATAAGGTTTAAATTACATCATAAAATAAAAAACTACAACAACATAGTCTCCATAGACCACACTCATATCCCATCATACTATCCCTGTAGGCCGGTCATAAAATAAATCTTCACATCCTGGAAAAAATAAACAATAGAAAGGGGTGAGATCAGATGCTCAGTAAGGATACCAATATAGAGGAAACATTCATAAATATGCATAAACATTTAAGGCAATTTTTAACTGAAACAAAAGCCTTTTAAATGTGAACTTCAGCATAATATGGAAAAAATAAAATGCAATAATTCTATTTACTTAATCACATGGATATTCTACTAGTTGAATAACCACATGCAATATCAATAACCACTTTCCTAATGATGGAATGCATAATTCCAGACTATCATAACCACATAGTCAAGGCCTTGTGCCAAATCTACAAATAAGAATTTGTCCATGCCTTGTGCCAAGAAACTAGTTTGTCTCATGAGACCTACAGATGCATCTAGGAGCTATAGAGGGATCCACCCGTCACTTACTAAGTCCAATGCATTCCTCATATGAACAGGTTTAAACATAACATAATCATTCCTTTTAAAACCAGCATACAAAATGTAAATGCTTTCTCTATAAACCATGGATGGTATAAAAATAACACATCAGTAGTCGAACATAACATGAAACCTTCAGTACAATATGGATGTTTTGTATCATAATAAATCAACATCAAATAAGCTTAAAATCCATCAAAGGATGTTGACATACATGAAATCAAAACTATTTGAGAGAAATATATCTTTTTTTATCATTTAAAAGTCAAATAATTATAAAAGAAAACATTTACTTTGAAAATTTTCTTATAAGCTTGTAAGGGAAGCTTCAACAATTTTATAATGGTGTGAAATAGATGCACCTACCGTATAAGTTAAAAAAGACATTCTTACATAAATTTTGTCAAAAAGGTTAAAAAACCTTATTTGGAAAACGACAGAAATATTCCTTTATAAACACCTTATAAAAGTCAAACCAGGGTATAAATGAATTTTACCCATATTCTATAAAAAAGTAAGAATGTTTTGAAATACGTTTTTAAGAAACATGGATGTGGATGATAAAGTGGTCCCAGTAGATAATTACGTATTAACAATCTCAGATAATGAAGAGACTGATAAATAAACCCTTACCTTGTTATTTTCCTTAGTCGATGTTATTTTAACCTCCTGTATAATAGTTTAAACATTTTAATTAAATTATACAAGAATCATATACATAAATATGATATCATATATGATGTTCTAATATTGTTTGTTAATAATAGTTTAGTATTATCATCATTTCGGGTGTTAACTTACTCGTTTTCATTTATATGTTTTGTTAAATAAGCCGTGTTTGTTATGGATAGGTTGTAAATTATTCATATCCAGAATGATAACAAGTCCTTAAAAATTATTTTTAATCATAAAATAAAAATTAGTCTAGAATTGATATGATGGAGAATGTATCTCATTGTGTTCGTGGATACGGTAGTCCGTACGTACGCATGAGTGACAATATCATTGTTTTGATATTAAAATAGTATATAATGGTATGTTATATCATATATAAAGAATAATTATCATGTTATATTTATTATTTAAATAAGTTATTATCATTATTATACCCATCCAAATGATGAAATGTTTAAATAACATATTACACAACGACGTGGAGAAGGTAAGCTGTACGTACGCATGTCTGGTGACTTTTTCATTCCTAGGATGGATAAAATAACTAATATGGTTGTACCATATTTAATATAACATCACAGTAAATATAAGATACTGGATTTATTATTTTAGAATGGAAGAAACCAATATAAATGAAGTGGAAGAAGAAAGGAACTTGAAAGAGGGAGGTGAAATTATTACCTCTTCTTCAGGTGTTTCTTTTTGAGTTGATCAAAAGGGCTCCTTAGGTTGGATTTCTGACTAAAGTAAGGACTCTAGTATGAATTGATAGAAGTTGAGAGGATATTTGGGACGAGGTTTTCAAGCTAAAAGGCTTTGAGGGTGTGAATTAGAGAGAAAGGGTAGTTCCCTTTTATAAGAGGGGTGAGGGGAACCTTAGGGAAAGCTAGAAATATTATTTTATAGTAAATTAATATTCGGTTTATAATAGCTCCAAACTAATTTATTTCAAGGCTAAGTTAGGGATGGTTTGAAAACCACTTAAACAATAGGTTTTAGACAAGTTTGGGTCACTATATTAACCTTATTATTTACATTTAACTCTAAGTTTATTAGTTTTACATTTACCATGTCTCTTTGTATTTTTATATTATATGGTTAATAAACTTACTATAAACTTTCAATCAAACCCCATGTGGTTCATTAATGATACACCTATCATTTAATTAGTCTCTTGGGCTAACCATATATTTTTAGGAATATAATATCAATTAATAATATAATATTTGTTTTAAAAATTCCTTTATGTCCATTTTGACACTATTTGGTATTTTGTTTTTGTGAAAATCATAAAAGAATGATTACTTCAAAAAAAGTTCATATAATCAACCCTAATATGTCCTATTAACCTATAAAATTATTGGAATTCATAAAAAGCCTTAATTTTCATTTTTTTGGATATTTATAATATCATTTATTTTAATATTTGGTTAATTAAGTAATTACTGCATCACCATTGTGTCATAAATAAATAAAATTATTTAATGTCTAAAAATTATAAATAAAAAAATTATGTTGGAAATATTTTTATATTTATAATTATTATTCATAATAGAATTTATCTACTGCATAACCCTATATTTAAAATGTTTTAGTTATTAAACATTGATTTTAACTCTTTTAACTCTTCTTTGAATTAAATAATAATTAATTTTCAAATCTAATCCATGTGAACCAAAGTGGTTCATATTTTATTCCTAAGATTTATTGGTCGAATTATACTTATCCAATAGAATTATGATATGTGTTAGTGTAATAATAATATCATTTTTACCCTCAATTACCCAATATACTTTTAACTGTGGTAAATAAAAGTAAGAAGTTACTATTCACCAAAAATTATTTTCATCCTATTCAACCAAATTTTACATAATGATAGCAACCGTGTCACTCGGAATTTTTAAATTCAATTCATAGAAGTGGTAAAATTATGTTTTATTCAAATTTGGAAAATCTCTTAGGAGGTGGGTAAAATACGATAAAAAGGTCAATAAAATTTTTATATATCTAAAAGTATTATAAAATGACTCCAATGAATTAAATTGAACTTATATAGGTATTATGTATCTATTTTGACCTAAAATAAATTTAATTAAAATAAATAATTATTTAAATAAACATTCGGTTTTAAACTATAACTTAGTGTTTTTTCACTATTCATAAAAATTTGAATGTTTTTATAAAAATACTAAAAATTCACCCTAAGCTAAATTAGATTTTATGAATCCAAAAATGAAGTCCATTTTGAAAGATATAATTTATAATATTTCAAAAAGTGGGTATTACTATTCATAACAGCAATTTTGATTGGTTGTGGTGTGTGTTAGAACTCGAAGTTGCGTACAATAGACACTATTGTATTATTCAAATGGAAACATACCATGGAAACATGGGGTGTTACAAATATACATATATGATAATAAATTTAATACATTGAAAATATTATACAATATTTTCAAAGATAAATTAAAAAAATCTAGGAGGAGAGTAATACTCACGTTAGCTACATTAATTATACATGGAATTATCTTTATAAATAAAGGGCTTGGCTTAATTAATGGAGTAATAATTATATGTTTAGTGGGAGATATTTCAATGATTAAAAATGGGTAGATGTTTTATTAGTAATTAAAAGGTATGGATGATTAAATAAGGGGGTTATGTCATCTCATTTTTAAGTGAATGGGACATGATTTTCTATTGAAAGGAATGTTAAGTAAGGGGTATGAATTGCATGATATAAAAGTTAACTAATTTAGGTGAATTATGGTTTCAATGAAATGTTTGGAATACTTTAAAACTATAAAAAATATTTCTAAATAGTCTAAATTTCAATTAAATTTCAGAATATTTGACCCAACTCAGATTAGTCTTTCAAGCAGTTATTACTCTTAATTAAATATTAATCTTTTGATTCATTTTATTACAAAAAATCTAATCCTAAACTTATTAAAAATAACTCACTTTATTATTCCATTTTTTGGATCCATTTAACATAATTAATTTCAAAAATATGAGAAGATATTTTTTTAATTAAACACACTTAACACATAAATTATTTTAAAATAAAAGTGTGTTTTTAATATTTAAATATTTTATAAGATAAATTTTCGATGGTTAATTTTTTTCATAACAGTAAGTCATTTATTATAACAAATAAAATCTATGTGGATGGAAATAAATTAAAAACTATATTTAAACATGAAAAGTTATAATTAAATAAAACAAATGAGAATAGTTTTAAAATTCCAAAAATATATTTCATAAGTCATAAAATGTTAAAAATTGAATTTTTTTGGTTCTAAATAATATATTAGATATCATTTTTAAACCCTTAAATATATATTTTATCGACTAAAATATATTATAAAATTTTATTCCCATAAAATATTCTTAAAATGTAATAAAAGTCATCATTTTGAAAAAAATGCTATTTTTCATTATTCACATAAAAATCGATAATTTTTAGAAAATATCTAAAATAAATCCTAAGATAATTTGGTTCAGAGGAATCCAAAAATCATCTTTACATAATCAACGTTAAATTAGAAAATTTTTAAACATATCTTTTGAAAATAAAATATATAATATAAATCAAATGAAATTTTTGGAAATAATATCTTTAATATTAACTCATATTGTCTATTTACCTTCTAAAGGTTAAAACAATAAATGGTTTTACATATTAGTGTTTATTATTGATTTGTAAGTAATGTATTATTAGTTCATTGTGGTTATTTATATTTTGTGTAGGGTTTGAAATGGGTTATATAACATACTATGTATTTTAAAGGATCCAAATTCGTAGGTCATTACAATAAAGCACATATATAGAAATTCACGTGCATAAGGACACACTAATTTTCCTTGATGTTTCATTTTATAAAAATAAATTATTAGCACAATGTTTTAGAGGATATAAAGTATGGTGACCCATGCGTTTCATACATTGATATCACATCTTAACAGATAAGTTTTCATTACATAATATAACAATCCATTATAGAGTCATATTGGCCTAGCTACTTTGGAAACATAGACACATAACAAACTATTTCATAAAATCTCTACATAGTCGCCCACCATATTATTAATAGCTAGAACCCTTCAATTAAATATCTTACATAATGCCCTTATTCATAACTGGTGGAAAGGAAACATAAGAAAGGGTAATCACAAATTCTATTTAAGGATAAAAAAAGAAGATATCAAGGATCACTTGAGTATAAAACGAACATGAGGGTATGATAACATGAGCATGGTATTTTATAATAATACCATACATATCAGAGATCAAAATATTTATTCAAGGAATAAATATTAGATGTTATTAAGACATGAATCATAAAAAAATTTAAGAATATGAACAATGAGATCATAACATTAGAATACCGCATACGTTTGTGGAATACATTGATGCATAGAAAAAAATTAACTTAGTAGTAATGTATCATTTCCTTGAATATCATAATCAAATGGGTTTAATCCAAAAACCATTATAGTTGTGAAGGATCACTCTCTAGAAAATCATAATGGATGAGGTCCCTTACAGAACTAGTTTCACACTCTATTACAATCATATTTATCTCATGACAGATCTATAATTACCAAATTCATTATATATAGATATAGTCCCCACCCATACATAGTTATAATTTAACTACCTTCCATGTTTATAATGTTACAACCATCCTAGGTTATTATTTAACCACAAACATTGTATATAACATAACCACCATCATTGTTTATAACGTAACCACTATCACATAATGAAAAATGTACATATGTGTGCCCCAAGATAATGAAACATTCATCATATCATCATATCATAGCCCATGAAAATAAAATTGATTTAATATACATTTCATCAATTAACTATTACATAACCCATGGAAGCCTAATGGGTTTCATATATTTCTCATAAACATAATCATTAACCATATAGATAAATACTAATAATGGTATCGTTGGGTCGTATCCCAAGTAAATCATAATTAACATAAAAGGATTTTATCATAGATGAATATTATTTTAAAACACCAATAAAATATTTCTTGAGGAAAATAATTTTTTAATTTTGATAATCACTCATAAAATAAAATAATTTATAAATATTTTGAAAAAAATTGAAAAGAACCTTAGAAACGTGCAAATTAGTCAATAAAACCTTGAGTGTTCACGATGGTGGTAAATTATGGTCATTCTATAAAATGTAAAAGAAAAATTTTCATTTACATTTTTATAGAAAATGTAAAGAAGTACCTTATTTGGAAAAACACAAGATGATTATTTTTTAACAAAATTATAAAAATTAAAAAAATTGTAAAAATTAATTTAAAAAAATATTTCAATTTGAAAAACCTTTTTAAATAATATTTAGAAAACATATATATGAAAGGAAAAAATCGTACAAAGAGATAAATAAATTTGAATTCCCTTCAAAACATATTTTCTGTATCTTGAAAACTTTATGGTGACAAAAATGAATATAAAAAATTAATTTTTAAAAAATCACCATATGATAATAAAATTATTAAATTATTGAGAGGTATATTATATAATTTCATCATTGTAAACATAATTATAAATAATTTCTATAAATATAGAGATTGTCACATAAAACTCTTACCACTTCAGTAACATTTGAATCAGAAGTCCCACTGAATAATTATATTTATATATATTTTTAAATACCAATTATTTTTATAACAATCATTATAAGAGACTTTCATGGGAATTATATACACCCGGAAAAATAAACAAGTGGTTTATAAGGAAAGTGATGATTAGAAAAAAAAGTGAGATTAAAATCTCTTACCTTTGGTCCAACATCAATTATATGTGTTGGAAACTCCTTTATAATAAATAATTATATATAATAATAATATTATATAAACATACACAAATATATATATATATATTCATATATATCCTATCATATATTATTTTTTTATAACCATTTATCATTCTTTTTTTAACACCTCTTAATTAAAATCTTGGTTTCGTGTGCTATCTACTTCGATTTTCCAATAAGTTCTAGTTTGGTAGTTTTGGTCATTGATTTTTTATCATGGCTCCATAATATCTAGAATTTTACTAATGATATAAATGTAATTTATATTCATTATGTTCATGTTTATATTCATTCATAGAAGATAGAGATAGAAAAATGAATTACAATATTCATGGAGATGATATGTCGTACATATGCATGATCGTTGTGTTCATTATTTTGAAAGATGTAACAAAAAAAAGTTAAATAATAATTATAATTTACTTAGTAATTATTATATACTATATATCATATATATATTTTTTAAATACATCTTTATTACAATCTAATTAAATTATATATTAAAAATGAGTCACATCACTTCCTGGAGGTGGTATTCCACATGTACACACAATCGACATTTTGGTTTTTTAACGGTTTAGAAGGTAGGAATTTAGATATTATATTATCATTAAATAGTTATAATTATTTAAAAATATTCTTATATAAACATTATAATAATCATAATACCCATTTCTAAATGATGGTGAAGAGAAATGAATTATATCCTTATGTGGAGACGGTAAGCCATACATATGCAAGAGAGATATATTCTCTTCCCATTTGTTAGAAAGATAATGAATAAAGGTGTTTTAATAATCATTAAAACGTATTAGTATATTTAGGATATGTAATTTAATATTTTATTAATAATATAACAGATCTAGATAAGGTAAAATAATAATTAAAAATAAAGTGATCAGTTAAGGCTATTACCACTTCTTTGAAATACCTCAACTGGATCACCTCTTAAGGGTTCTGGGTTTGTTATTTTGGGAAGAAAAGATCCTCTATAATTTTTATATTTTAGTGAATAATAGAAATTTTCATTTTTTGGTTGATCAATTAGACTCAAATATTCATAAGGAATATTATGCACAGATTCTCTTTTATAATTGAGGGCAGGGAGCTCTTCGAATTTCACGAGTGATTAAAATATATTAAAGTTGTTCTCTAGAAATATGGTTCATAATTGACTATAAATGTGTAAAGGATAACATTATAGAGAATATATTATTTCCATTATTCTATTCTAACATTTTTTATGTAATTTAATAAACTATTATTTTTAAAAATTATCATTACTAACAATCTTGACACTATTCATTTAATTTGATCAAAAAAGGCATAAATAAAATGTCCTCATTATAATAAAACACTTTAATATAAAAATAATGTATTATATTAATCTTAAAAAAATATTCTAAAACATTAAATCTCCAAAATTATATTACTTTTCTAACCTTTTTAATCATTTTCTATATTTTTTATTAATTAAATAAATATTTCATCACTGTTGCTTTAGATTCTGAGGTCAATATATAATTTATAAAAATTATTTATCAATATGTATAACTATTTTTTTTATTAATTTAAAAATTTACATGTATATTTATTTGTTACATTATTTTGTCCTTTTATGGACACATGTGATATATTTGAAACTAAGTGAGTGACACTTTGTAAATTTCAATGATTTAAATATTATTTTGTCAATTTCCTAGAAAAGTGTTTGTTGAACAAGTAAATTTAGAGACTAATGTTATAAGAATATAATTATATTCATGAATTTAAAATTTGGATAAAATATTATGGTCATATAACTTTTCTTTATCCGTGATTACCTTAATTTACCCAATACTAAGGTGGTAAATTTTACAATTATTACTATTCATAATGGTTATAAATAAAAAAGGGATATTTGAAATAATTAATGTTATGATTACCAAAATGGAATCCATTTATTAAATTAAACATATGTATATATATATATATAAGTTTATATTCTAATTTAAAATTATGGTGAAAACAAGAAGAAAATCAATTTCTAGAAAAATGTTTTTTAAGCATAAAACTTAGTTTATTCATATCCAATGATTAGAAAAATACTAAATGAATGTTAAAAATATGAATGAATTAATAAAATAAAAAAATCATTACAATCATTAAATAATTGTTATTAATATAATTTATTAAGATAAAAAATAGATTTCAGTCTTGAAAATTGTTTTTCAGAAAAATATATCTTTTAGCAACAATTAATTAATTTTTATTTCAAATTAATTAGAACACAATAATTAATTTATATATATGTAAAAATAAATATTAAATAATTTATTTATTAATATTCATAAAATACAATCCAAAATATTATAAATAACTATAATTTAATTGTATATCGTGGTTTGTTTAAACATAGAGTTATGTATAACACATGTTTCTAAAGAAATAAAATTAATTTTTAAATACTAAAATATAAGGGTGTTACACTCAAACAACATTAAAATTGATTTCACCATTGAAATTGTTTACTCTGATATAATAAAATGAGGATATATTAGTTTCATTATATCCTCAAGTTCTTATGTTTCTTTCTCAAATTTTTGATTTCTCTATAGAAAATTCAACAGGTGAGTAGTCCTGTTATATAACACATTATCTCTATGATCCAATATTTTTAAGGGTTTTTATTAATAATAAAATATTATTATCTAGTGGTATTTCCTCTAATTTTAGTAAGTATGGTGGATTATTTAGTTACTTCTTTAAGATAGAGATATGGAACACATTCTGAACATTAGAGATGTTCGGTGGAACCACCAAGTGATAAGTTATTGTCCTTATATGATCAAGAATATAAAAAGGGACAATATAACTAGGGCTCATATTTCCCATATTTCTAAATATCATAAAATTTTCTATGGATAAATTTATTTAAATATCTTCTCCCCAACTTCAAATTCAATATCACACCGATGATTTTTAACATAAATTTATCATCGACTCTTAGTAGCCTCAATATGTGGTAGAATATCTATGACACTCTTTTTCATTTTGTCAGCTATCACAGGTCCCAATATTATTATTTATCTAATATCATCCCAGTATGGTGTATTTAGAGACTTAATTCCCAAGGGATATTCATATGGATCCATCTAAATGCTCATGTGAATTCTATTGTTGTAAGATAACTCAAGTATGGGAAGGTATTGATCCAGGACTCCTTTTAAATCAATATAACGAGATCCCATTATATCATCTTGTTTTTTAATTTTTCTCTCAGACTAACCAATTTCATGAGGATAATATACATTTTTAAAACACATCCTTATATAAAGGTCCTACTGAATACTTTTCCAGTATATTGAGGTAATCCTTGGATCCCGATGTGATACAAAAGAATGTGGTACCCCATGATAGCTTACTATATATTCTTAATATATATTATATAAATATTATCAAAAGATAAATCATATCTAATTTAAATGAAGTGTGATGAATTTTTAAAGTTATTGACTATAACCCATATTATATTGTGCCATTTTTATGTTTTGTGGTGTCTGACAACAATATTCATGGTGATATTTTCCGATCTCTATTTGAATATGGGTAATGGTTATAACATCACCTTAGAATTTTACCTCTCACAATTATCATGAAGACATACTAACCACATAGATACATGACTATAAATACCTCCCTTCTGGTCATTCCACATGAAATTCCATTTTAGATCTCTATAAATATTTGTACTTCCTAGATGAATAGTGAATTGTAAACTGTGAGCTTCCTCAAATAGCATATTCTTAAAATATGGTGTGGATAAAACACATAAAAACCTCTTAAAAATTATCTTTCTATATTAGTCAATGATAAACTAGTGAACATTTTTTCCATTATATTATTATTCTATATCTTCCTTCGGTGCCTCTTTAGTATGCACTTGGATATATGGTTGAACACTCCTTTCAGAGAGATAAAATTTCTCCCCTTCTATCAGAATTTTATGATATATCCATTTGAAATCCATAAATATAGGATATTTCCTTATCCTCATCATATATTATCTAGTAGTATTCTTCCACCATAGAGAATCTATCACCTTATTCATTTTCTAATAATGTTAACTATTTATCAGTCAAAAAATTGGTCAATTCAAATAATCTTTTATATCATATATTCAACTATTTATGAGTAAAAATATAATTTAATCTTTTATTTTCAATATAAATATCACACTATTATTTTTAAAGATAACTCCTGCATATATTCAATTCAAAATTATCCTAATCTATTTCAAAATCATTTGTTGGGTAATTTTTTCCACGAACCTTCAATTAGCATGAGATACAAAACATCACCATATCATTCTTCATGAGAATTAATCTAAATATATTATTTAATGAATCACTATAGATTATATACCCTTCTCCAGTATCAGGAAAATATATCATAGGTTCACTAAATTACATTCTCTTTAGTTCCTTGATACTTTTTTCACAATCAAATTTTCAAAATTTCATAGCTCCCTTCTGAGTTAACTTTGTGAGTGTAATATAAATTCATGTGAATTTATGAAAAATTAACTGATAATATTCTTACAACCCAAAAACATTAAGGATATTAGTCATAGTGGATAGTCTGAGATAATGTTCAATAACTTTTATCTTTTAAAGACCTACTGATATACCATTACTTGATATTATACGTCCCATAAATGTAACTTTATAAATTCAGAATTCACACATGATAAATTTTTTGAAAATTGTATCAATCCTCATGATCTTTAGTAAAATTATTAAGTTGTCTTCATGATATTCATTAATTTTAAATATTTCATAATATCGTCTACAATGACTTCTTGAAATTGATCATAGTAATATCTAAGGACTCTATTCATTAAATCCATGATGATAGTGGGGGAACTAGTAAGACCCAATGGAAACACAATAAACTCATAGTTTTAATACATTATATCCTCCTCATTGGTCCTTAATTTATGATATCCATAATTAAGATCAATAGTAGAAAACTATTGATCTCGTAATAGTTGAAAAAACAAGTAATTAGTGTGTGATAGAGGGTACTTGTTCATGATAGTGATCTTGTTGAGTTCTCAATAATAAATGAAGAGTCACATTAATCCATCTTTTCTCTTAATAAAAATATCTAGTGTACAACATGATGGAAAAAATAGTAGAATAAAAACTTTTTGAGATTCATTGGGAGTTTATTCATTAATTATTTTATCTCAAATAGGGACATACTCTATGGATTTATTTAAATAGGTGTAGAAAGAAGATTCAGTTCCATCGATTACCCAACTTCATGATTTCTTATAAGAATGAGAAATTAATCCAAAATGACAGTAATAAAAAACCACATATTAGACATATATTTTATTTTGATTTTATCATGAAACATTTATGTTAAGTACACATGATGAATTGGAATAAAGACACATATGATGGATGTAATTTCCATCAAAAGATCATATTTCTCGTTACACTAATAGATGGTCATTGGTTGATTCAAAATATCAAACGTGACATGATTTTCACACCCAAACCTCAAAAACTATATTATTTGATACTTATATTAGTCTTGTGTATTTCTTTAAGGATTGTTATTTAATATCAATCAAATTGTTTAGTTTTTAGAGCTTTCGGGTGTTTTCTTAGGTAGAGCACGGTTAATAAACAATTATTAGAAACCATGCGGCCCAGCTGTGAGATAGGTCCAATCATATAGTCCCAACTTTATGACCTATGCAAAGCCCTATAATAGGTCCTAGGTATCTATGAACCTTTTTTCTTTGGATATATGGGTCAGCATGGTTACCACACAATTATGAATATCATGTGACTAAACCGTGAAGACGATCCAGGTCATAAAAAAGTTTGATTCCCTTTTCCCTTTCTCCTATTTGTAGACCATTTTCTGGCTCCTCCTCTAATGTATAACCTAGGAATACTATGGGGTCTCCCCAAACCCCTCTCTCTTGTTGTCCATCCTCCTATTATGGCCCTTAAAAAGTTCATATGTATGTTTCCATGTATTTTTTTTCATTTCTCTCTTTTTCTTCCCACTTTTTCTGTCTCTCTGGTATACTAGGGTATTTTTTATTTTGGGGGATTTCCACTTGGTCTAACCCTAGGGTTTGGGTTATCTAATTGTGGGTTATATTTTTTCTAGGGTGTATGGATTATCCTTGAGTCTTTATTCTCACTTCCCTTTAATTTTCATTCCATCCGCACATTGTTGAAGTAGGTGTTTCTAATTTTTTACATTTCAAAACAGTACATTTGAACTTAAATATTTTCAATTAATTTTTAAATGTTTTTTACACTTCTATTATAGATATGATGTGATTTAAATAGTGGATTTTCATTGATTGGTATCATTAAAAATATGTTCTCAAAGTGTTTTGTGTATAATACCTAGGTTTTGGCACCTAGGGTGTTTGATAATATGTCATTGTTCCTGTAATGTGAACATGGGGAATGTTGTGTAATATTTTTCCCTTATGGTTTTTTATAATGACTATTTTGTGAATTTTTTTTGGTATGATTTGGTAATGATGTATTTTGGTCATTGTATAAAAACATTTTGGAAAGGGGTTTCTGTCTCAAATGAGATGGTTTGTGTTCTCTAAATGATATGGGTGGTTGGAAATGTTATTAAAGATAATGGTTACTTTGAGAAAATTATTTCTATGTTTCTTCTTGGATTTTAGGTTTTCTGTTGAATTTTGGCACATCGATGGGATCATTAGGTGCACACATGGATGTTCCCTAAACTGAAGATGGTACATTAAAAATTGTGTTTTCTTCAAATATCAATTTCAAAATGGAGTTTAGCTTTGAAGTGATGTTGGACCACTTATTTGATTTCTGAAAATGGATTATAAATGAATCTCATGTGGTTTTTCCATTTATCTCATGGTGTGTTTGTGAATTGGTTAATGTTTAGCTTAAGGGACCGTTTGGAATGTTTTGTAAGTTACTTTTTTTCAAAAATGGGGATTTGGAAAATGTAATTGGTAAATGTACTTGATTGTGAAAATATTTATGGAATGTTCGGTTCTATACATAACCAAGAGATGTTTTGTATCCTACATAGAATGTATTGTTGTTTGTAAGGTGTTTATGCCCGTTTGGAAACTAGAAATGTTTTACAAATAGATTTTAATATTTATATATTATGAAGGCCTAGTTAGAATATTTGTATGATATGAAATGTTGGTATATCTATATGGGGAAGCACTATAATAGGAATTTACCTTTATGGTTTATCATATATTTGTGTCTATGTTTTGGTTAAGAAATTATACTAACAATAGGTCAGCTAAGTCATGTGTGTGTTGGCCTCCTAATTAAATAGATTTACAACCACCATCAGTTCCTCGGTGTATCTTAGATGATCGAGTGACATAAACATACTAGACTATATTTGTTGGGTTGGTAACCTCCTTGAGTTATAGACATTCCATGGCTGTTGTTCCACTCATGAGGCTAGGATAAAGCATACAATTGGTTATTGGATTAGGGGCTTCAACATATGTTGGTAGGTGGTTCTGAACCAAGTACGTCTAGGGGAATTCTAGGGATGTTTATGATCTCATATAGTTATTATCTAAATTTCTCATTTACTTTCTTCTATACTATTTTCATCAATCCTTTTTATCCGTTTATTTTAGCATATCACTTGATTTATTTTATTTGTATTTTTCTTATGAAATAGTGACTCATTTTAGAAACAACATGCGGTGTGAGTTGAATTTTAAAATGGGCAATAGGTATTTTTCTAATGAAAATTAGAAACCCGATTTTTCTAAATGTATTTCAAACTAGTTTTATTCTACTACTTTGGGAAAGGAAAATCTTGAATTATGTAGTGATTTTATTTAGATATGTTAGGTCACACCCTACCTATACCACTCACTGTCAGTATACTGAATAATTTTTGTAGGTTTTATTCTTGTTTTGGATCCTGGTTCAGCGACTCAATGTTGGATCATATTTGGTCTTCTGGTTGGAGGTGACCAAGAGGTAATACAGAGATCGACAGTGGAGTTTGGTTTTATGTTTTGAATTTTTTTGGCTTCCTATATTGTAATTTTGTATCTGGATTGGTTGTGTAATTATTTATGTTTGGTTGTTAGATCTTTTATATTATATGGTTATTTCTATGTCGATCATGGTTTTTATCTATAGGGATTAAATCATTCTCACTTTTATGTTTTATACCTCACAGCAATTTTCATCTTGTGGGGATCAGGAATTCTCATTAGGCCATGTCTCAGACCCTCTCGGGTGACTAATTTGGGGTCAAACTTGGTTAGTTCATGTCAAAAAAGTATTAGAGTGGGTTCTTTATATTTATGGTGTCCAGTAAAAGAACACTATGTCTTTCGGTACTCATGAGGTAAGTGAGGCAAGAGCGTCGCAAACTATTTCTTGTACTGATCCATGACTTACCAAGGGTGATCCAAGGTTTCAGTCTTTTGTCATGGGTTGTTCTAGATTTAGGGGTGACAATAGAGGCAAACTGGTGTAATATTGTAGACTCACATGTAGTAGTGACCCATGTAGAGTCTAAGTTATTGTTTCAAGGTACTCTTAGTATTATTCTTTTCTTGGGGAATAGGCCACTACCATGTCACTGAGTTAATCACAAGCACTAGTTCATATTTACGGTCATTCATTATTGTGGTGTTTTGTTAGGGTTTAAGTTTTTGTAAGTTTTATTTTGAAAATGAGAGTGGATTTTGATGTTAAAATAGATTTAAAATGAAATTGGTTTCCATAAAATGGTATTACGATGGTAAATTGGGTTTAAAAATTGAAAGTGTTTTGGATTTGATAATATGGATTGGTTGTGACCTTTGGTATTACTTATGGATGTTTTTTGTGTATAGGTATTTGTGGGAAGTGTGTGTTGGAACATGTGGATAGAAATGGACAAACACACATTTGACGATTCATAAGATACCATGGGTGGAGTTTTTAAATCAAAGGTATGTCATGGTTTATCTAAAATTACATTGAATGGGAAGATAATTTCAAAAATTGGGTTTTCATGAAAAGTGGGTTTTGGTTTTTAGGAATTGTCTTTGGAAGAAGTAAATTTTAAAATCCAACAGAAAATGGTGGAGTTAGAAAAAGGATGTTTTGGTGGTGATTGTATGTTGGTGGATTATGATCCTCTTGTCTTTGGCTCGAGGTGTCCTTTTGATTGTTCCTCAGTTTGATGATGGATTTGGTTTCTATTTTTTGTGTTTCTTAGAAAATGCTTCCTAAGATGGTCCATACTGGAGGATTTGAAGCTGATGAAGGTGGCAGAGTTAAGGGATGTTCATTAGGGTTAGTGGTCAATAATGTCATTTGTTGACCACTTTAATGAGATAGCTCCCTTTTCATGGAGGGAAGCATCAGAAGATTAGATGAGACCCCTCCTTTCATCTAGGGAATTCATCCTGAGATTTTAGAAAAAGTGTTCTCATCTAGTGAAACCTGTTTCAAGATGTTGGTGGATGAGGAATTCATAGAGGATCTAATTTTGGAGGTGCAGTCAGTGGTGGTTGGATATCATGACGGTTCCCGATATAGTGAGGAGTGCGTACTATTTGAACCTATTTCCAAGGAGTCACTTTCATTAGTTTAATCATATCTTTTTTCTAACTATTTTCTTGTATGTTACTAGTATGGTTGATTTGGACACTCTAAGTTGTGTTGTCACAATCATATAAAGACCCCCCATCGTTGTGGCCATTTGGGTTGTCTAGGTATGATTTCAAGGTAGCATTTTCTGAAAAATAATTCTTGACTGGAGGATGTGCTACCTTTTCGTGAGGTAGGAGATGTTTTAGACATCAAATCCAAAACCATAAGTCTCATGGTAAATCTTCTGTATAGTCAAGAGTTACCTGGGGTGAGAAAACGTGGCCCAATTTTCCCCCCATGTTGGGATTGAATTATTTTAATCTTTATAGTTTCATTTTTCAAATGTTTTCTTCTATTGTAATTATGTGGTGAACTTGTTTCACTGTATTCTAAGTGGTTTTGTTCATCTGGATGTGTCCTTTGAATCAATTATTTTTCTGAAGGGGTTATGGCACTTAGATGGGTTTTATTTTGTTTTGATTTCATCTATTCTTGTTTGGATATGTTTATTCTTTTTGAGATGGTAGAATAGTATTTCTCGGTCCATTTGTTTTTTTGGGTTCATCTATGGGTTATCACTAGTGTTGGGGGAAATTTGGTTGGTATGGAAAAATATTAATTTTAGCAGAGGCATTATTCTCCCTTTTGTAGAGGATCAATGGTTCTTATAGACAGTTTCCCCATCCAAGGATCCCAGTTTAAAGGGTCATTTTTGTAATGGAGTTTTTGAGTAGATTCTTATGTTTTTTGTTTAATTTTGTAGAGAGGTTCAGTTAGTTTATATTGGGAGTTCTCGCATTTCCCCCCAAGGTGGTTAATTTGGGTTTTTAAGATTTCATATTAGGTGATTTCTTATGGTGGGGAGAACCCTTTCGTGTTCCCTCTCAATCTAGGTATTTGGTTACTTATTGAATCGTTCAGTTGTCACCTGTGGAGAGTAATGGTCATCCCAGGATCCTTCGTTTTCCATTATTTTGTTTGGACATGACCTCAAGTCGTGGTTAACTATAATCTTGGTGACATTTTGAGGGTAAAGGTGTCTATGGTTGTGAGAAGTTTCACACCCCGACCTCAGATACTCTATTATTTAGTCATTTTGTTAGTCTTGGGACTTTTGGTTATAGATTGGGTTTGTGTCCCATTCTTTTTTTTTGTTTTTGGAGCTTTTGGATGTATTTTTAGGTGGAGAATGGTTTCGAAATGGTTAGTAGAAACCATGCGGACCGATCATCTAGAAGGTCCAGTCAAATAGAACCAACCGCATGGCCTACACACAACCATGCATTAGGTCCCAAGTAACCATGCCCGTTTTCTTCTATGGATAGAGGGATTTTTACGGTTTCCTCATGGTTAGAAAAACTATGTGAAAAAAACATATATATGTGACAGGTCATTAAAAACATGATTTCTTTTTTCCTTCTCTCCTCTTTTTATCCCATTTTTAGGCTCCTCTTCCCAGTTCTAACATAGGAACAACATGGGGTCTTCTCTAACCCCTCTCCATTTCTCTCTATCATCTCTTAATGTTCCTTGAAATTTCTTAACTATGTCTTCTTGTATTTATGGTCATTTCCATCTTTTTGTCCCTCTTTCTCTTTCCCTCTTGGATTTTAGGGTTTTCCTTTTGGTTTTATTCTTGAATGAACCCTAGGGTTAGAGTTGGATAATTTCTGGGATATTTCTTAGGTCTAGGGTGTGTATATTTTCTATGAGGTTTTTTCTCCCTACCCATGATATTTTATTCTATCTGCACATGGTTGAGTTAGGTGTTTCCAATGTTTTCCTTTCTAAAACAATCCATGGGCACTTGTTTGTTTTCAATTAATTTTTAAACACTGTTCTCACATCTATTATACATATGTCTTGATGTAAATAGTCATTTTCATTGACTGATGTCATTAAGTATAGGTTCCTAAAGCGCTTTGTGTAAAATACCATTGTTTAAAGATATTAGGGTATTTTTTGAAGTTTCATTGTTCCTTTAATGTCAAATTATGGATGTTTGTGAAATTTTTAGACCTTATGGTGTTGTGATGATGATTTTTTTAGTGAATATGATTTGATATGATTTGGTATTGATATATTTTGATCATTATATTATAAATATTTCGAAAGGGTTTTATGCTTCAATGAGATGGTTTGTGTTCTCTAAATGATGTTGGTGGTTGTAAATAGTTTTAAAGAAAATAGTGACCTTGTTAAAATGGTTTTCAAGTGTTGTATTTAATGTTAGGTGTTCCATTAGATGTTTTCACATCCATGGGTGAACTATGTTCACACTTGGATGTTCCTTAAATTGAATATTGTACCGGAAAAATTGTGTTCTCTTTAAATCTTGTTTTCTCAAATGACGTTTAGATTCAAATGAAGTTGGTTCTCTTATGTGATTTATAAAAATAGTTTAAAATTGAATCTTATAGGGTTACCCCATTTGGATCTTGGTGTGTGTGCATGATTTAGTAAATTTTGGGCATAAGGGGACAATTGTAATGTTTTACAAGTTACATTTTTTTAAAAAGAATGTGGATTTGGAAAATATTCTTGGTAATTGAACATGAGTTCACAACGCTGAATGGTTGTTTGATGTTATCCATATCTAATAATTTTTTTTATTAAAATATGAAATGATTATGGTTTGGAAAGTGTGTGCACCTAGTTGGCAGACTGAAATGTTTTTTGAAGGGATTTGAATGTTTATATGTTTTGAAGGCCTGGTTGGCACCTTTATTTTTTATGAAATGTATGTCTATATATATGGGGCATAATTATAGTATGGATTTACCTTTATGGGTTATTATATACTAGTGTCCCTGTTCGGGGTAATAAAATGTATTGATGGAAGGTAATTTGAGTTACATCTGTAATGGATCGGACCTCTCCGGTCCATAACTTTGTAAAAATTTGATGTGGTCAAACATGACACGTGTTATAATAATAATTTTTAATAGTAATAATTGATAAGGGTGACGTGAAAATATTTTGTGTTAATTAGATTAAATGGTTTTAATTTAATCATTATGAAATAAAAGAAATAAAATTGAATGTGTTTAATTCAATGAGGGGTGGTGCATGGTTTGTTTTTGATTTATTTAAATTTTAATAAAAAATAAATTATGTGTGTAATAGGCATATAATGGGGGTGCATGGAATAAATTATAAAGGAATAAAATGCATGGGGAGCATGGGTGTGACCTTGTACAGGAGGAGTTGTGCGGTTCTCCACAATTAAAGTTGTAATTGTTTAACTAACATTAAAAGGGTATTATTATATAATAATTTTTTATAATAATAATAACATGAAGAGGTGCATGGAGGGGGGGTGAAACCCCTTATGGGTGAATCCAACTTGTATTTTGGAATATTAAAATAATTATAATAATATTCATTTAATATATTATAATAAAATAATTAAATGATAATGAATAATGGAAGGGATTCCCAACCCATGCGTGAGTATCATGTGATTGGAGAGAGGGAGTGTTATCATCCCATTATAAGAATTTAATAATTATATATGTAATATAATGATGATTTAATATATTATAATAGTAATAAAATGATAAAAGAGGAAAGTGAAGGCGCCTGGAGGGGGGTGCCAACCCCTCATGCGTGAAGTTTTTTAGATGATTAAAAGAATATAATAAGAATAATATAATAATAATAATATTGTTATTATTTTAGGTTATCAAGTATTAAGTAGTCCATAACTTCATCAGATGATATCGAATTGACGAACCATCAGCGGCAGCGTAACCCTGAAATTATGATGCTCATTTTGAGACCAATGATGAATACATTTTTATAACTCATGTCTCGGGTCAATAAAACACCTATTAATAATTGAAGTTATTATTATCATTAAACAAATGGAAACAGCGTGACGTGTCGTTTTTTGACCAGTCATACTGCGTAACAGTTGTACGGTCACGTTGTGTATTCATTAATAGACATTGTGTACTGTTTTACCATTTCGTTGACTATATAAGAGAGGGTCAAATGTTATTAACGGACCCCTCTTCTTCTCCGCACGAAGACGCTCCCGGATGACCTAGAAGCCTTCCTCCTATCTACTTCATCCGGACTCTGATCGTCGATCTGTCGGTGGGCGTGGGATCTTGTCGATGAGGCGAACATCGTGCACCTCGTTCATTTCCCTCTTCTTTGACTTCCTCTTCATAGTTTCCTACCAAGGAGATTGATGATATTTAACGGGAACGACGCTCTTTGATGAACGTCGTCTTAATGTGTGAGTGTGCCACATCGTCCACTAGAGGACGTAGTCGTCGGGAAGAGTGATCGAAATCCTTGTGGTGGTCGTTTTCACATAAGGACATCAAAAATTGTTCACGTAGGGATATTACCTTCATCTATCTCTCTTTTTTGAATCATGTGGGGTGGGTATCCTCTTGTTTTCATGAGATATAGTTAAACCAGTAAATAAAGATAACAACTGGTTAAAGAACGAGTTTGGGGAAGTTTTGTTGATATTGTTGTTTTATTTCCATCAATGCTTGTCCTTTGATTATGTTATGAATTGAATAGTATTATGCCTACTGAAAATCACGGTCGTTGGGGGCCTTTGCATGAACAATTAAATGTTGCCCTGTCTTTTGGGATTGTTTTCTGGATGAAATTTTTTAAAATGTGGAAATTCGTTAATCATGTAAGGTTGGATGATTAAATGAATACTAGGATCACTTGTATGATCACCCCGATTAAACTAAAAGAAAGAATAAATTTTTTGGGTGCTGGTTGGGGTTTAATTATGTGAAGGGGTGTTTTGTGTGTTGTTGTGGAATGGGTGAGAAGTAGGGCTGCGATTGGCATGGTTGTTGGTTGGTGTGTATGATATGGTTGTGATGGGTAGTGGAGATACGGTAAATTGTATCAAAGGGATGATGATGTGGTATGAGTATTGTTTCAGATGTGTTTGTGGTTATGGTGGTTGGTAGAAGGGCTGCAGGGATGGGTTGTGCATATGAATAAAATTGTAAGAGTTAACTAATGAATTGTGGGGCATAGTTATTGATTAAATATGGAAAATCAATGGAATTGATTCGCTGATAAAAGAAAATCATATTATGTTGCTTGTGTTTTCCCTATCTTTACTTATGGTGTGCAAGGATACGTTTTATGAATGA
The DNA here is from genome assembly GCA_963277665.1 of Viscum album. Taxonomy (NCBI): domain Eukaryota; kingdom Viridiplantae; phylum Streptophyta; class Magnoliopsida; order Santalales; family Viscaceae; genus Viscum; species Viscum album. Next base: position 978,508,571 of record OY728131.1, read on the forward strand.
TTGATCTGGTTTGGTTATTGTTAGTTTCTCGGTAGTTAAGGAACTGATAAACTAAAACTGTTGAAACATGAAAAGATTAATGGTGTTTGAGGCTGTTTATTTTGTGCATACTTTCAAGGCAGCAGCGCTGATGCATGTGCTCAAATCATTTTTGTAGAAGCCTTGGGATGGGTTGAGTGGTTGATATAATTATATAAATCTGCACGTTTTATGTTTCTTTACGCACCCCACCCGTGTTGAGCACTACGTTCCGAAAACCCATGGGAAGGGGGGGTGAGATTCTCAGACATCTAAAGGATGGTATGTTACTGTTCTTCCATGTGCTCCCTCTTCCAGGTTCTATAGCCCAAGATCCTTTGGGCAGGTCATGACAGATGTTTCCTAAGATTCATTGGGATGAGGATATTACATGTTCTCAGGTGTCTTCGGGATGAGATGTGATGTGGTTCCAAGGTGTCTTCGAGATGAGATGTGGTTATGGATGAGCATTGAGTGCCGGTGGGATACTATGAGCTTCGTATGGTCAGGATGCAGCACTAGCTCGAGCTTCGTATGGCCAAGTTGTGGAACTAGCTCAGGAAGAGGGGGAAGCATCCTAGTGTTAGGCATGAGGGCTTGAGAATTATTCAGTGGGAAGGTGGTGCGGGGTACCCATACTTTGATAATATTAATATACTACTTTATTGACTTGCGATATTTGATGAGTGTGCCTTGTAAGGTTGGGTGGATAGACTCTTTGGTAGGCTTTGGTTCCTTCTGTTTTCTCACAGGGCATTATGATGTCTCCCCACCTGTGCACGAGAGTATTAAGTTTTCCTACTGGGTATACTTATATGCTCACCCTACCTTTACTTTAAGGTTTTCAGGGGTACTTCAGTGAGCGTGCGAGACCTTTCTAGTTGGGCGTTGGAGTTTTGCTGGTCACAGTTTTTTGCTTTCATTTTTTTGGTATAGTACTTTGGATCTTTTCTTGTACTTGTACTTTTGTTTCAGTATTTTATAAAACATGCATATGGGTTTGGTTTTGGGGTTATTTTCATTTACTTGGTCATTTTTCTTTTTGTGTTTGACTCATCCTATTTCCCGATCTTAAATAATAAAATGGGTAATGCCTCCCAAATTTGTTAATACTCATACCCTTGGGGTTATTCGCCACTCTGGGACCTACTAGAGGCAGGACTCCGGGGTCATTATCTCCCTTTCACCATTGCCAGCTCTGGAGGGGCATCTTTGGTTGGAGGGGGTCATGAAAGAATGCTATCAGAGGTGATGGTTGAGAGACAGGATGGAGTCTAGAGTTAGGCTCAGTGAGGATTGCATGGGATGGTAGGGATATAGTGTTGTCTGATATTGGTGTGTGACATAGGCCATGGGAGATCGGCTAGGACACTAGATTTTAGCCCCCCCCCCCCCCCCCGTGATCCGATGCAAGGACTCTAATCTTACCAAATGACCAAGTAATACTACATTTATTGCAGGGTAGAGTCCCTAGGAAAGGTACATGCGTCATCTTGATTTGTGATTTTATTTATTTGGGTGTTCTGGGAAAGAAATCAAACTAAAATGATAAAATGAAACCTTGAGAAAATTCCCTTGCTACTTGGGCATATGCATTCTTTGTTTATCGTACAGCTATGTCAATTGGATGTCGTTCCCTAGTGACTCAGGCAGTCGAGGCCTAGCAGATTCTGATGGTCTATTAGTTGAGGATTGACCAAGAGGAGGAAGATGACTTGTGGCAGCGCACGTTTCGTGCTTTCGATCTATAGTTATTGAAGAAGTATGAAGGCATCACTTAGGATACGAAATTAGGGAGTTGGTTGGAGGAACTCGACATCACCATTGGGTGGAGCAGGGCTCTATCAGAGTACTAGGTTCCTCTAGAAGTAAGCCAACTATGAGGAGTGGTGCATCAGTGGTGGATGCTTTACCTTGGGGAGGTGAAGGAGACAGAGGTTCTATGGGACAACTTCGAGAAGGAGTTCCGCGAGGAATTTTTTTCCTCGATGAGGAAGGCCGAGAAGAGGTAGGAGTTGTTGTCTCTCCAACAAGGAAGCATGTAAGTGTAGGAACTGGGGGTAAAGTTCAAGTATCTCCTCTTTTTTCCCCAAATCACTTTCCAAATGAGCATTCTCGAGCCAGACATTTAGAGGTTGCGCTTCACCTCTCTATTTGGTGCGCGGTGACCCCTTTCCCCTTACCAACGTACCTGGAAGTACAGAAGAAGGTAAAGATAATCAATAGGATGCACTCAAAAGTAGGTCCACCGAGAGAGAGGAGTCACCCAAGTTCGTCCAAGAATGATGCGGTCAGCAGTATATCCTTAGCAACAGGACCTTCCAAGGTTCGACCGACAGGGAGTAGACTTCAGCAAGTCCCATACCAATCTCAAGATTTCTTCCCATTTTCTATGGGCCAGGGACCGAGGTGCTTTTCATGTGGGAATCGTGGGTATATTGGCATACATTACCCTTTTCAAACCCAGTGTAGAGGGATTGGACAGGTTCAGCCCCGACCCTAGCAGTAGTTCCCAGCCCAACCCTTCCAGCAACAACAGGCACCAGTCCCTCTTAGGGGAGCTGGAGAAAATGGTTGCCAACCATAGGGAGTTCTTCAAGGACCCCAACTGGGACATGGTCGAGGAGGTGGATGTCAACAGAGAGGAAAAAGAGTGGGATCTGGATAGTTGCACACAACATATCCGACAACCCTAGAAAGGCCAGAGATCAAGAGAGATGTTTTCGGTTTTACTTAAATTCTCTTGTTTATGTTTTATTTACATTCAATATCATCACACTCCCTTGTTAAAACTCTTTCTTTCCCATGAATTGGGCCTGGACCTTGTTTTTCATGAGTCTATAATGCTAAGTTGCTTCCGTCTTTCCTTTAAATGTCTGTGAAGAGTCCTAACATGTGGGTAGAGGAGGATCTTATTATAACGACCCATACTTTACATACATTGTTAGTACTTCAAAATTGATGTACACTTATTACAACATATAACAAAACCATGAAAGGACTGTATAGGTATAGTGTCTTTAGAAATTGGGAAACATAAACAACTAGTTCATAAAGAATCTAAACGGTCTCTCATTTATTTCGTCATATCTATAGTCCCTTTGGGAATATCTTACTTAATAACCTTCTTCCTGACCTGGGGAAAGAAAACATACAAAAGGGTGAGCTCAAATTCTCAGTAAGGGTAAACAAAATAAATATCAATCACATCATATTCATAAGAACATAACATTTTGAAAATCATACCCTGCAAAAGTGATCATAATTTCATAACATGGGATAAATCATGGTAGTGAAATGTAATCACAATAATGATAACGTAAAACATGATGCTTTGTAGCATACACACATAATCATAGAGAATCATTTCTTATTAGTCAAGACTCATTTACATGACTATCTTAGTGGACAAAGTCCATTTCTGAACCGAGTTTATTCCTCGTTTCAGTCCTGTTTCACTGAACCAGTTTAACCTGCCGTTCCAGCCATGTCTATCTCATGAGATATAAAATTTTTACCCAATTTATTGGTGGGAGATATAGGTCCCACCCATCTCATAATGATACCATTCTTATGTGTGCCACAAAATCATAAACCATATATCATAGCATAACCCATGTAATAAAAATGGGAATCTTAAACATCATTACATCATAACATAATCCATATAAAAGGACATCATAAAAATAATTCCATCATAACATAATCAAATCAATGTAAAAATAGGGATAGAACATAACCCTATATTATCTTAGATGGAAAATAATTTTGATAAAACACTTGAACTCCATTCTTGAGGAAAATATCCTTTCTACTTCAAAAACACATTTCATTTCTTAAAATGTCAGAAAATTCTAAACTAAAAGAAATTGATTAAAAATAAACTTGAAAACTTTTAAAGGAAGCTTCTTGAAAATAATGTTTTAAAAATCCAGTCATGCCGTATATGTTAAAAAAACATTCTTCTCGTACTTTTATCAGAAAAGTCCAAAAGTACCTCGTACGAAAAACGAAAAAATATTCCTTTCATATCTTTTAAGAAAAACTAACCAAAGGGTAAAATTGGATTTAAACAATTGTAGTTGGATGGAAATAATATTACATATTTAGGAAACATGGATGTGGATGATAAAATACACCCTAGTAAATTCCAAAGTATAAACAATCTCGAATAAAAATGAGATTGTGATATTTCCCTTACCTTAGGTCCAATTTGCTTCGTAACTGTCCGAACCTCCTGTATAATGATTTAAATAATGTCATTTACTTATTCTAGAATCATACTCATTGTTATGATATCATTTATGGTCATATTCATAGGTTATTATTAGTAATATTTCATTGCTACTTGTTGTTCGGGGGTTTATTAATTTTTGTTCTTATGCATGTTTTGTCGAATAAATTCTTATCCTTATTTTTAGGTTATAGATACCTCATTTCCAGAATGGTATTAGTGTAATATATATCATATTTATTCACTCAATTCATTTATGTAATCATTATGAAATGAAAATCATGTAGAACGAGTCACATCACATCGTGGAGACGGTATTCCGTACGTACGCACGAGCGATGATATCGTTCCCATGATCGTGGAATTGTATTGGAGTGTATGTATACTATTTCAGAATCAATATCACTTTAAAATAATCATATATATTCATTATTTACACCAATATAACCATCCAAGTAAGGTGGTGGTGTAAAATAGATTACACCACGGCGTGGAGACGGTATTCCGTACGTACACACGCGCAATGATTTCGTTTTCCGTAGGATAGATAGATGCTGAAATAGGTTTGTTTCATACATATAATAACATATCAGTATATTAGTGATACTTATGTTATTAATTAATAATGAAACAACTAAAGAAGAAGAAGTGGAATAAGAAATAGAGTTGAAATAATCGGTAATGGACATTACCTCTTCTTTGAAGCGCTTCTTTGAGACCTCCTTTTTGGGCAATAACATTGGTCATTGAAGAAGACCAGAACCTCTAGGATGTTTCTAAGGAAGTGGAGAGGAAATATTGGCAGGGTTTGGCCGATCTTTAAGACTAAAAGTGGTGTGAGGAAGAGAGGGAGGAGGTCCCTTTTATAAGGGAGGAGAGAGGCACCTTTGGAAATATAAGAAATATTAGTTTATATTAAATCCCAACCCCACTTAAAAACTTCCAAAATGACTCATATCCTAATATTAGATGATATAAGGTTGTAATCAAATCAACCAATACAATTTATACGTGTTAGGAATTTATTTTAAACATTATAAACTTGATTTATCCTTATTTATCAATTTAATTTTATTTGTGGTATAATATTCTAAATTTTAAATTATTATAAATAATTACATATGTGTTGTTAATTTTCCATAATTTGACACTTTATGACATTTTAGAACATATAAATTTTAATTTATAATTTTTAAATATTTTTGTGATTTTTAAACAATCTTATAATATGTTATTTTTATAATATAACAATAGTGTCAATTTTGACACTATTCATTTTTTTGAATTTAAATAAACTATATACAGAAGATATGTTCAAACTAAAAGCTTTAATATATTCATAAACTGTCATATGTATCTAGAAAATTAGTGGATCACATTAAATAGTTCATATAATATTTATTTTAATATTTTTAAAACCATTTATTTGATATTTTAATTAATAAAATAATTTCAACATCACTATTGTGTCATAATTAATGATAATTATGTAATCCTTAAAAATTATAAATAAATTACTATGATGTAGATAATTGTATTAGATTTCTAGAGACTATTAATTTTATATGTTTCATTAAGTTTATCACTAAATTAAAATTATTATACTTATAAGATTTAAGAAAGTGACATGTTGTCACATTCTTTGGTTTTAATAATAATTAAATTATTTTCATCGAAAAAAGTCCATTAAATGAATATAATCCAACCATAAGGTGATATGGGTCTACTTTTATTCATCCAATAGGATTTTGGCAAGTGTTAGGGTAATTTTATAATATTATATTTACCCTTAATTACCCGATTTACCTTTAACTATGGTAAATAAAATTTACGGTAGTTACTATTCATAATGTCCAAAAATAAAAATTAGTCTATTAACATAATTTTGACCCACTAATTCCAAATATGGAATCCATTTTTCGAAATTCAAAACAAATAAGTTGTAGTAATTAATTTAAAATAAGTCTCGTTGTTAAGAAAACAAGTTTTAGAAGTTAAAACATTGCCAAAGATTGAAATGTTTTTACCTATGAATTCAATGTGAAATTAATGCTAATGACATTAATTGTACTAAATGGTAAAAATATATTCTATTTATAATTTAAAACCATTCAGTATTATAATTTAACCATATAAATTATCTCAGTGAAAAAAGTTCTTTTTTATTAAAAATTAGTGTATTTTTAGTATTCATCAAAATATGAAAATTATCAGAAAAATATCAAAAATTTATCCAAAGTAAATTTTTATACCCTGATTCAAAAGAAGAATTTTATTTTTTCAAATTGAACATATAATCATTTCAAAAACTAGATTTAATGTGGGTGCGCCATCAAAATGCGGCAAAACAACATTTTTTTAAAAATACTTATTTTACCCGAAAAATTAATTTTGTTCTCTTACCATGTTCTAGAAAATGTGTATGATGAATAATAAAATTCAAAATGTAGTTAATGAAATTCATAACGGCTAGTTCATAATAATATATCGTTGTTTAGTGAAACCTGGTATTGTGTACTATACTCTCTATCGAGGAATGTTGTGATTGCGTGTAATACAAGACAAGTTAGTGTTGTGTGTAGTGAAAGATTCCTTTGATGATTTATATAAAATAAAAACAAAATATTTCTTATAAAAGTCTCGGGTGTTACATTCTACCCCCCTTAAAATTAATTTCTCCCTCGAAATTCATCACTTGTAATAAACAGATGAGGATTCCTCTCCATCATTATATCATCAAGCTCCCATGTAGCTTTTTCTAATTGGTGGTTCCTCCATAAAACATTCACCAAGTGAGTGGTCTTGTTCTGTAGGACTTTTTCACTACGATCGAGAATCTCTATCGGCTGTTCTTCATAAGAAAGATCTTGTTCCAGTGGTACAACTTCTGAGCTGAGCACATGTGAAGGATCAGGTATGTACTTTCTTAGGAGAGATACATGGAACACATCGTGAACTTGAGAGAGATTTGGTGGAAGCGCCAATCGGTAAGCTACCTTCCAAACACGATCCAATATTTCGAAAGGACCGATATACCTAGGGCTCAGCTTTCCCTTCATTACAAATCTCATTACTCTCCTCCAAGGAGATATTTGTAAGAACACTTTATCACCCACTTCAAACTCTAAGTCTTTTCTTCAGTTGTCGGGATAACCATTTTGTCGACTCTGAGCTGCTCTTATGTGTTGTTGAATAGATCAGACCTTTTCTGCCATCTCATCAACAAGATCAGGTCCTAATATCTTTCTTTCCACAACTTTATCCTAGCAAGTTGGAGTCCTGCATTTCTTTCTATAGAGAGCTCCACAAGGAGCCATATGAATACCAGAGTTAAAGCTATTATTATAAGAAAATACCACCAAAGGTAGGTGTTGATCCCAACCACCTTTGAAATCCATAGAGCAAGCTCTCAACATATCTTCTAGAGTTTGAATTGTCATCTCAGACTGACCGTTTGTCTGAGGATGATAAGTAGTGCTGAAACTCAACTCCCTATCCAAATTATGTTGAAGACTTCTCCATAACTTTGAGGTAAACCTTGGATCTCTATCAGATATAATAGAAAGTGGTACTCCATGATATCTTACCACTTCCTTTACATATATCCTGGAAAGCTGATCCAGAGGGAAATCCTCTCTATTAGCAATGAAGTGTGCAGACTTTGTAAGATGATCAACTATGACCCAAATAGCATTATTGCCTTTGGATGTTTTAGGAAGTCCTGTGACAAAGTCCATAGTGATGTTTTCCCATTTCCATTCAGGTATTGTTAATGGTTGTACCATCCCCTTAGACTTCTGTCTCGTAGCTTTAACTTGCTGAAAAACCAATCATCGAGAGACCTATTCAGCAACATCCCTTTTCATGCCATCCCACAAGAAGTACTCTTTCAGGTCCTTATACATCTTCGTGCTTCTAGGATGAATAGAGAATGAAGAACTATGAGCCTCATCTAGCAGCTCCTTCTTTAATTCGGGGATGGGAGGAACACAAACCCAATTCCGGAACTTTATTATCCCATCATAATCAAGGTCGAATTCAGGAACATTTGTTACTTTCTTTTGTAAATATACATCTTCTTTCTGTGCCTCCTTAATCTTCACATGTATAGATGGTTGATCATTCATTTTAGAAAGATATGATTTTTCCCCTTCCATTATAATTCCACGATCAATTCTTTGTAAATCCATAAATATTGGATCTTTTGTGATCCTCATCATGGATAAACTGGCGTGGTCTTTTTGACTTAATGCATCTCCCACCTTGTTTGCTTTCCCAGGGTGGTAATGAATTGAGTAGTCGCCATCCTTAATCAGATCCAACCATCTTCTTTGGCGCATATTCAGCTCCTTTTGTGTGAAAATATACTTTAAACTTTTATGATCAGTATAAATTTCACACCTTTCTCCATAAATATAATGCCTCCAAATCTTTAATTCAAATATTAAAGCAGATAACTCCAAATCATGAGATGGGTAATTTTGATCATGGATTTTCAACTGTCGTGAGGCATAAGCAATCACCATATCATTTTGCATAAGAACACACCCCAATCCATTCTTGGATGCATCACTGTATATCGCAAACCATTCTCCACTACAAGGCAGTGTGATCACAGGTGCACTGGATAACCTTCTTTTCCACTCCTTGAAATTCTCTTCACATTCCTCCGTCCAAAAAAAATTAACTCATTTCTGAGTCAACCTGGTGAGTGGATTAGATAATCGTGAAAAATATTTCACAAAACGTCGATAAAATCCAGCCAAAACAAGAAAACTTCAGATCTCAGTTACTGTTGTTGGTCTCGACCATCTTTCAATACCCTCTGTTTTTGCTGGATCCACGGATATCCCCTCTTTTGAGATTATGTGACCCAAAAATGCTACTTTTTGAAGCCAAAATTCACACTTGGTAAATTTGGCATAATGCTTATCCTTTCTTAGGGTCTTCAATATAATTCTCAAGTGATCTTTATGTTCTTCCTTACTCTTTGAGTAGACAAGAATATCGTCTATAAAGACTACCACAAACTGATCAAGATAGTCTCTAAAGACTGTATTCATCAGATCCATGAAGATATGAGGGTAATTAGTAAGACCAAATGGCATCACTATAAATTCATAGTGTCCATACCTTGTACGAAAAGCCGTCTTTGGTATATACTCCCTTTTGACCCTTAATTGATGATACCCTGAATGGAGATCAATCTTGGAAAAGTATTGAGCTCAGCGTAGTTGGTCAAATAAGTCATCAATGCGTGGGAGAGGATATTTGTTCTTGATAGTGATCTTGTTATGTTCTCGATAATCAATGCAGAGCCTCATTGATCCATCTTTCTTCTTAAAAAATAGAATAGGTGCTCCCCAAGGTGACACACTAGGGAGTATGAACCCCTTATCAATATTCTCTTGGAGTTGCTTCTTTAATTCCTGCAACTCAATTGGGGCCATTCTATAAGGTGTCTTTGAAATAAGTAAAGCACACGGTATGAGTTCTATTGAAAACTCAACTTCACGATTTGGTGGAAGACCCGAAAATTCCTCCAGAAAGACATCATCAAACTCCTTTACAATGGTTATATTCTTAATCATGAGTTTCTCACCAACCATTCGAGATTAATAACCTTCATTTAGTGGAATCAAGAGCCATAAGATGGAAGAAATTTCCACTGGAAGGTTATATTCATCCTTGCATCGATAGACGATCATAGATTGATCTGGAATACAAAATGTGACTTCCCTTCTTTGGAAATTGATATGAGATCCATATAAAGAAAGCCAATACATGCCAAGAATCACATAAAATTCTACTATAGGAAGGATCACATGATTTTCAGGAAGCACTTTCCCACAAACTTCAATCGGAGAAGAATTGTAAACTTTTGATGTGACTGTTGTGCCATTAGGAGTTGTCACAGCCAACTCAACATCAAATTGTTGAGGTAATACGGTGATAACCTTAGAAAATTCTTTATAAATAAAAGATTTGGTGGATCCAGAATTAAATAAAACATTTACTACTTTAGAGTGAATGGTAAGTGTACCTCTCACCACTTCGTTTTCGTACTCCACATCGCTGATAGTAATTGCATGTGACTTTCCTTTGTCTTTGGCCTTAAGAGATTGTTGACGTCGATCATCATTATCAACCCTTGGATTTGGGCATTGATTGGCATAATGCCCCATATCCTTGCACTTGAAACATTGAAGTGTAGTAGGTTCATTCTGTGTATCCATTCGTTTTTTTGCATCATTAGACATCTTCTTCCCATTATTTCGACATTCGATTTCCCGATGACCTTCTTTTCCACAATTATAACATTTTCTTGTCCCCTTAAGACAATTTCCTCCATGTTTCTTTCCACACTTTGAGCATAAGGGAAAAATCATCTTCTTTTCAGTGTGGTCTTGAGATTTTCCATTGAATTCCATTTTCCTCTTCTTATCAAACCCATGTGACTGATGGGTTACACCAATCTCCATCTCAACCTTGAGAGCACATCAAACAATTTCCTCATAGTTATTGAAGTCCCTTATGGTTAACACCCTTCGAAGACTTGGTTTTAAGCCACTAAAGAATCGATCGATCTTACTATTAGGTTGGATAATAATACTAGAAGTGTACCTTGCTAGTCTTGTAAAATTTGCTTCATAGGTAACAAAAGATTCATCATCCTTTTGCTTCAGTTCAAGAAACTCTTTCTCCATCTTTGTTCAGATAATACGAGGGAAGTGCTTATTGAAAAATATGTTCTTGAACTCGTCCCATTCCATGGACTAAATTTCCTCTCTTGGCCTCGTATTCTTGATAAGATTCCACCATTTATCAGCATCACCTTCCAAAAGATGCACTGCTAAGATGACATTATCATGTTCAGAACATTGAAGAACTGAAAATATCTTTTCAGTAGTATTGATCCATTATTCAGTAACTAATGGATCAGTAGACCCGCTTAATGAAGGCGAACGTTGCCTCATGAAGGATTCAACAGAATGTTGATCCTTCCTTTGATCGTTTGGAAGTCCTGCATGATTCATAGCTTGAGAAATTTGTGTGAGCATGGTTACAAGATTATTAATTACAGCTCCCATAACGTTTGGTTGCTCAGGGGGACAATCATTGCATTTCCCGTCGTATTCCGCATTAACACAGTTCCTTCGGGTTCGAGCCGTTGACTAAAACCAAGAAAAATAGTTTGAGAAACACTAATTATAATAGGAAAACCACATAATCAAGAATAAAATTTCACACATAAGGTCTTATCCTAGGTTATTCATGGCCATTTCTAAAACACTAAGATTGTGTCCTATGCTTAGACTTATCCTTAGGATTCTTACTAAGGTTTTCACATCCTATTTTCCAAAGGTTGACTATAACTTTCCTCTGATACCAACAATAACGACCCATACTTTACATAAATTGTTATTACTTCAAAGTTGAAGTACACTTATTACAACATATAACAAACCATGAAAGGACTGTATAGGTATAGTGTCTTTAGAAACTGGGAAACATAAACAACTGGTTCATAAAGCATCTACACTGTCTCCCATTTATTTCATCATATCTATAGTCCCTTTTGGCATAACTTACTTAATAACCTTCTTCCTGACCTGGGGAAAGAAAACATACAAAAGGGTGAGATCAAATGGCCAGTAAGGGTAAACAAAAGAAATATCAATCATATCATATTCATAAGAACATAACATTTTGGAAATATTACCCTGCAAAAGAGATCATAATTTCATAACATGGGACAAATCATGGTAGTGAAATGTAATCACAATAATCATAACATAAAACATGAAGCTTTGTGGAATACACACATATTCATAGAGAATCATTTCTTATCAGTCAAGACTCATTTCCAAGACTATCTTAGTGGACAAAGTCCATTTCTGAACCGAGTTCATTATTCGTTTTAGTCCTATTTCACTGAACCGGTTTAACCTACCGTTCCAGCCATGTCTATCTCATGAGATATAAAATCTTTACCCAATGAATTGGAGGGATATATAGATACCACCCATCTCATAATGATACAATTCTTATGTGTGCCACAAAATTATAAACCATATATCATAGCATAACCCATATAATAAAAATGGGAATCTTAAACATCATTCCATCATAACATAATCCATATAAAAGGACATCATAAAAATAATTCCATCATAACATAATAAAATCAATTTAAAAATAGGGATAGAAACATAACCCTATATTATCTTAGATGGAAAATAATTTTGATAAAGCACTTGAACTCCATTCTTGAGGAAAATATCCTTTCTACTTCAAAAACACTTTTCATTTCTTAAAATGTCATGCAATTCTAAAATAAAAGAAGTTGATTCATAATAAACATGAAAACTTGTAAAGGAAGCTTCTTGGAAATAATGTTTTAAAAATCCATTGATGCTGTATATGTTAAAAAAACATTCTTCTCGTACTTTTGTCGGAAAAGTCAAAAAGTACCTCATACGAAAACGACAAAAGATTCATTTCATATCATTTTCTAAAAACTCACCGAAGGGTAAAATTGTATTTTAAAAATTGTAGGTGGATGGAAATAATATTACATATTGAGGAAACATGGATGTGGATGATAAATTACACCCCAGTAAATTCCAAAGTATAAACAATCTCGGATAAAACTGAGATTGTGATATTTCCCTTACCTTAGGTCTGATTTAAATCGTAAGTGTCCGAAACTCCTGTATAATGATTTAAATAATGCCATTGACTTATTCCGGAATCATACTCATTGTTATGATATCATATATGGTCATTTGCTAAGCTTATTATTAGTAATATTTCATTGCTATTTGTTGTTCGGGTGTTTATTACTTATTGTTATTATGCATGTTTTGTTGAATAAATTCTTATCCTTATTTTTAGGTTATAGATACCTCAATTCCGTAATGTTATTAGTGTAATATATATCATATTTATTCACTCAATTCATTTATGTAATCATTATGCAATGAAAATCATGTAGAACGAGTCGCATCACATCGTGGAGACGGTATTCCGTACGTACGCACGAGCGATGATATCGTTCCCTAGATCGTGGAATTGTATTGGAGTGTATGTATACTATTTCAGAATAAATATGAATTTACAATAATCATATATATTCATTCTTTACACCATTATACCCATCCAAATAAGGTGGTGGTGGAAAATAGATTACACCACGGCGTGGAGACGGTATTCTGTGCGTACGCACGAGCGGTGAATTCGTTTTCCATAGGATGGATAGATGGTGAAATAAGGTTGTTTAATACTTATAATAACATATCAGTATATTAGTGATACTGATGTTATTAATTCATAATGAAACAACTAAATAAGATGAAGTGGAAGAAGAAATAGAGTTGAAAGAATCGGTAATGGATATTACCTCTTCTTTGAAGCGCTTCTTTGAGATCTCCTTTTTGGGAACTAAAATTGGTCTTTGAAGAAGACCAAGACCTCTAGGATGTTTCTAGGGAAGTGGAGAGGAGAAATTGGCAGGGGTTGGCCGAGCATGAAGACTCAAAGTGGTGTGAGGAAGAGAGGGAGGAGGTTCCCTTTTATAAGGGAGGAGAGGGGCACCTTTGAAAATATAAGAAATATTAGTTTATATTAAATCCCAACCCCACTTAAAAACTTCCAAAATGACTCATATCCAAATATTAGATGATATAGGGTTTTAATCACATCAACCAATAAAATTTAGGCATGTTAGGAATTTATTTTATACATTATCGTCTTGATTTATCCTTATTTATCAATTTAATTTTATTTGTGGTAATAATATTCTAAATTTTAAATTATTATAAATAATTACATATGTGTTGTGAATTTTCCAGAATTTTACACTATATGACATTTTCTACCATATAAATTTTAATTTATAATTTTTAAATTTTTTTGTGGTTTTTAAACAATTTTATAATATGTTATTTTTATAAAATAACAATAGTGTCAATTTTGACACTATTCATTTATTTGAATTTAAATAAACTATATACAGGAGATATGTTCGAACTAAAAGCTTTAATATATTCCTAAAATTTCATATGTATCTATAAAATTAGTGGAGCACATTAAATAGGTCATATAATATTTATTTTAATATTTTTAAAACCATTTATTTGATATTTTAATTAATACAATAATTTCAACATCACTATTGTGTCATCATTAATGATAATTATTTAATCCCTAAAAATTATAAATAAATTCCTATGATGTAGATAATTGTATTAGATTTCTGTAGACTATTCATTCTCTAAGTTTCATTAAGTTTATCACTAAAGTAAAATTATTATACTTATAAGATTTAAGAAAGTGACATGTTGTCACATTCTTTGGTTTTAATAATAATTAAATTATTTTCATGGAAAAAAGTCCATTAAATGAATCTAATCCAACCCTTAGGTGTTATGGGTCGACTTTTAGTCATCCAATAGGATTTTGGTAGGTGTTAGGTAAATTTTATAATCTTATATTTACCCTTAATTACCTGATTTACCTTTAACTAAGGTAAATAAAATTTACCGTAGTTACTATTCATAATGTCCAAAAATAAAAAGTAGCCTATTAAAATAATTTGGACCCACTGATTCTAAATATGGAATCCATTTTTCAAAATTCAACACAAATAAGTTGCAGTAATTAATTTAAAATAAATCTCGTTGTTAAGAAAACGGGTTTTAGAAGTTAAAACATTGCCAAAGATTGATATGTTTTTACCTATGAATTCAATGTGAAATTAATGCTAATTACATTCATTATATTAAATGGTAAAAATATATTCTATTTATACTTTAAAACCATTCAATATTATAATTTAACCATATAAATTATCTCAATGAAAAAAGTTGTTTTTAATTAAAAATTTGCGTATTTGTACTATTCATCAAAATATGAAAGTTATCAGAAAAATATCAAAACATTATCCAGAGTAAATTTTTATACCCTGATTCAAAAGAAGAATTTTATTTCGTCAAATTAAACTTATAATAATGTCAAAAACTAGATTTAATGTGGGTGCACCATCAAAATGCGGCAAAACTGTATTTTTTTAAAAAAATACTTATTTTACCCGAAAAATTTATTTTGTACTCTTACCATGTTCTAGAAAATGTGTATGATGAATAATGAAATTCAAAATGTAGTTAATACTATTCATAACGGCTAGTTCATAATAATATATCGTTGTTTAGTAAAACCCGGTATTGCGTACTACACTCGCTATCGAGGAAGGTCGTGATTGCGTGTAATGCAAGCCCAGTTAGTGTTGTGTGTAGTGAAAGATTCCTTTGATTATTTATATAAAATAAAAACAAAATATTTCTTATAAAATTCTCAGGTGTTACACTGATCCCTAATCAAGACGCATTAATGTGGATTTGATTAAACCCTTGTGGGCGAGTTAGTGCTGCCCAAAGTAGATAGTATCTTGACATGGGAGAAGGAATTACCCAATCCATGTGTTGGGGCAGCGTGTTTCTTGTTTTGTGCAGTGTTGGGGGAAGTTTGTGTATGAGAAATCCTAAATTATGGGGATGGGGGGACCTAATACCTAATCGAGATTCATTAACGTGGATGCGATTAAACCCATACAGGCGAGTCAGTGCCGCCTAAAGTGGATAATATCTCGACATGAGGGAAGGAATTCCCTGACTCATATAATTAGGATAGTGGTTGGATTCTTGTTATGATGAGATCCCTGAGAGGTATCTTGCGGGGTGGTAGTTCAGACATTTCCCTTTTTATGGGTTGGTTTTTAATTCTTGAGGACGAGAATGTTTTGAGAGGTATCTAATGTAATGGCCTAGACCGCTCTGGTCCATTACATTGTAAAAAATTCATGTGGTCAAACACAACGTGTGTTATAATAAATTTTTTTGATAATAATAATTGATAAGGGTGACATGAAAATATTTGGTGTTAATTATATTAAATCTTTTTAATTTATTCATTGTAAAATAAATGAAATAAAATTGAATGTAATTAATTCAATGAGGGGAGGTTCATGGTTTCTTTTTGATTTATTTAAATTTTAATAAATAATAAATTATGTGTTTAATGGGCATATAATGGGAGGCATATAGAATAAATTATAAAGGAAAAAATAATAAATTAGTGCATGTAATAAATTATAAAGGAATGAAACGCATGGGGCGCCTGGGCATGACCTTGTACAAGAGGCGTTGTGCGGTTCTCCACAATTAATGTTGGAATTGTGTAATTAACATTAAAAGGGTATTATTATATAATTATTTATTATAATAAAAATAACATGAAGAGGCGCATGGAGGGGGGACGCAACCCCTTATGGGGGAATCCAACTTGTATTTTTGAATTTTAAAATAATTATAATAATATTAAATTAATGGATTATAAAAAAATAATAAATTGATAATGAAGAATGGAAGGGGTTCCCAACTCATGCGTGAATATCATGTTATTGGAAAGAGGGAGTTGTATCCTCCCATTATAATAATTTAATAATAATATATGTAATATAATGTTGATTTAATATATTATAATAGTAATAAAATGATAAAAGAGGAAAGGGAAGGTGCATAGAGGGGGGTGCCAACCCCTAATGCTGAAGTGTTTTGGACAATTAAAATAATGTAAATATAAATATAACAATATAATAATATTGTTATTGTTTTGTGTTATCAAATATTAAGTTGTCCATAACTTCTTCAGATGATATCGGATCGACGAACTGTCAGCGGCAACATAACCCTGAAATTATGACGGTCATTTTAAGACCAATGATGAATACCTTTTTATGACTCATGTCTTGGTTCAATAAAACACCTATTAATTATTGAAGTTATTTTTATCATTAAACACATGGAAATCGCATGACGTGTCGTGTGTTGACCAGTCAAACAGCGTAACAATTGTACGATCACGTCGTGTATTCATTAATACACATTGTGTACCGTTTTACCTTTTCGTTTCCTATACAAAAGAGGATCACATGTTATTTACGGACCCCTCTTTATCTATGCACGATGACGCTCCCATATGACCTAGAATCCTTCCTTCTATCTTCATCATCCAGACTCCGATCGCCGATCTATCGGTGGCTATGGGATAATGTCGATGAGGCAAACATCATGAACCTTGTTCCATTCCCTCCATCAACTTCCTCTTCTCAGTTTCTTACAGAGGAGATTGCTGATATTTGATGAGCACGACACTCTTCGACGAACGTCATCTTATTCTACAGTTGTGCCGCAACGTCTACGGGAGGACATAGTTGTTGGGATGAGTGATTGAAATCTTCAAGGTGGATTTTTCGCAGAAGGACATCAAAACCTATTTAGGTATGGATCTTACCTTCATCTATCTCTCTTTTGTGCATCCTTCGGGGTGGGTATCCTCTTGTTTTCATAATATACGATTGAAATAGTAAATTAAGATAATAAATAGTTATATAACTGGTTTGGGGAAGTTTTTTTGATATTGTTGTTTTATTTCCATCAATGATTATCCTTTGATTATGTTGTGAAATTAATAGGCCTATGCCTACTGAAAATCACGGTCGTTGGGGGCCTTTTCATGCACAATTAAATGTTGCCTTGTTTTTCTGGATTTATTTAGGGATGAAATTTCATAGAATGCAGAAATTGGTTAATCATGTAATGTTGGATGATTAAATGAATTCTTGGAACCCTTGTATGATCACCCCAATTAAACTAAATAAAAGAATCAATTTTGTGGGTGTTGGTTGGGGTTTAATTATGTGAAGGTGTGTTTCATGGGTTGTTGTGGAACGGGTGAGCAGTGGGGCTACAGTTGTCTTGGTTGTGGTTTGGCGTGTCTGATATGGTCGTGATGGGAAGTGGAGCTACAATAAATGGTATAAAAGGGATGATGATGTGTTACGGTTATTCTTTCTGATGTGTTTGTGGTTATGGTGGTTGGCAGTCGGGCTGCAGGGATGGGTTGTGCGTATGAATAAAAGTGGAAGAGTTAACTAATGAATTGTGGGGCATGGTAGTATATTAAATATGGAAAATCAATGAAATTGATTGGCTGATAAAAGAAAATGGTATTGTGTTGCTTGTGTTTTCCCTAACATTATTTGTGGTTGGCAGGGATATTTTTTACAAATGGATGATCTGGTTTGGTTGTTGTTAGTTTCTCGGTAGTTAAAGAACTGATAAACTAAAACTATTGAAACATGAAAGGCTAAATGGGGTTTGGGGAAGTTTATTGTGTGCATACTTTCGAGGTAACAGTGTCGAGGCATGTGCTATGATTTTTTGTGTAGAAGCCTTAGGATGGGATGAGTGGTTGATATAATTATATAAATCATTATGTTTTATGTTTCATTACGTAGCCCACCCATGATGAGCACTACGCGTCGAACACCCATGGGACGGGGGGTGAGATTCTCAAACATGTAAAGGATGGCTAGTTACTATTCCTCCACGTACTTCCTCTTCCAGATTTTATAGCCCATGATCCATCGGGCAGGTCATGAAAGATGTTTCCCAAGATTCTTTGAGATGAGGATTTGATATGTTCCCAGGTGTCTTCGGAATGAGATGTGATGTGGTTACCAGGTGTCTTTGAGATGAGATGTGGTTATGGCTAAAGATTGAGTGCCAGCGGGAAACTATGAGCTTCGTATGGTCAGGTTGGAACACTTGCTCGAGCTTCGTATAGTGAGGTTAAGACACTAGCTCAGGATATAGGGAAGCATCAGAGAATTAGGCATGAGGGCTTGATCAGGATTCAGTGGGAAGGTGGTGAGAGGTACCCATACTTTGATAATATTACTATACTACTCTATTGAATTGCGATATTTAGTGAGTATGGCTTGTAAGGATGGGTGGATAGACTTCTTTCTAGTTTTTGGTTCCTTCTATTTTCTCACAGGGCATTAGGATATCTCCCCACCTGTGCACGGGAGTTTTAGGTTTTCCTACTGAGTATACATGTATGCTCACCCTACGTTTAATTTATCTTTTCAAGAGGACATGAGGGACAGTGCAGGGCCTTGCTAGTTGGGCATTGGAGTTTTGCTGGTCGCAGTTTTTGCTTTATTTTTTTTGGTATTGTACTTTGGAGATTTTATTATACTTGTTCTTTTGTTTCATTATTGTATAAAACATGCATATGGGTTTGGTTTTGGGTTTATTTTCATTACTTGTTCCTTTTTATTTTGTTTTTTGACTCATCCTATTTCCCAATTTTAAATACTAAAAAGGGAAATGCATCCAATATTTGTGAAAACTCATACCCTTGGTGCTAGTCTCCACTTCAGGGCCTACTAGAGGCGGGACTCGGGGGGTCATTATCTCCCATTCACCATTTCCATCTCAAGAGGGGCATCTTTGGTGGTAGGGGGTCGTGACAGAATGGTATTAGAGGAGATGTTTGAGAGATAGGATAGAGTCTGAAGTTAGGAACAGTGAGGATTGCATGAGATGGTATGGAAAAGTGTTGGTTGATCTTGGTGTGTTACATATGCTAGGGAAGACCGGCTAAGACACAAGATTTTAGGGCCCACAGTGATCCGATATAAGGACTCTGATATTACCGAATGACCAAGTATGACTACATTGAGTACAAGGTAGATACCCTAGGAAAGGTACATGCATCATCATGATTTGTGTTTTAAATGATTTGGGTGTTTTGAGAAAGAAATATAAATAAAATGATAAAATGAAACCTTGAGAAAATTCCCTTGCTACTTGGGCTTAGGCGTTATTTGTTTACCGTACAGTTATAGCACCTAGACGTCGTTCCTGGGTGACTTGGGCAGTTGAGGCCCATCAAATTCAGACGGTTGATCAGCTAAGGATTGACCGAGAGGAGGAAGATGACTTGTGGAAGTGCACGTTTCATGCTTTCCAGCGACAGAGCTTGAAGAAGTTTGAAGGCAACACTTCAGATACGGAATCAGAGAGTTGGTTGAAGGAACTCAAGATCACCTTTGGGCTAATCAGGGCTCCATCAGAGTACATGGTTCCTCTATCAGTAATCCAGCTGTGAGGAGCGGTGCGTCAGTGGTGGATGCTTTACCTTGGTGTGGGAAGGAGACATAAGTTCTCTAGGTCAACTTCAAGAAGGAGTTCCACGAGGAATTTCTTTCCTCAACAAGGATGGCCGAGAAGAGGCAGGAGTTGTTGCCTCTCCAACATGGAAGTATGTCAGTGCGGGAACTAGTTTTCAAGTTCAAGGATCTCCTCCGTTGTTTCCCAAATCTCTTTCCGGATAAGGATTCATGAGGAAAACATTAATAGGAGGCACTTCACCCATCTATTAGGTGTGTGGTGACCCTTTTCACCTTAAAAACATACGTGGAAGTACAGAAGAAGGCAGAGATAATCGATTGGATGAACTCGCAAGTAGGTCCACCATGATAGAGGAGTCACCCACGTTTGTCCAAGAAGGAGGCAGTCAGCAGTAGATCCCCAGCCACAGGACCTTCCATGTTTCGACTGGCATGGAGCAGAATTCACCAGGTCCCATACCAATCTCACGATTTCCACCCATTCTCTATGGGATAGGGACTGAGGTTCTTTGCATGTGGGAATCATGGGAATATTGGTATACATTTCCCTTTTCAGACTCAGTATGGAGGGATTGGCCAGGTTCAGCCCCAGCCCCAACAGCAGTTCCCAGCCTGTCCCTTCCAGCAGCAACATGCTTCAGTCCCTCCAAGGGGAGCTAGAGAAAGTGGTGGCCAACCACAAGGAGTTCATCAAGGACCCCAACTGGGACGTGGTCGAGGAGGTGGACGTCAACAGAGAGGTAGAGGAGTGGGACGTGGACAGTTGCATGTAACAGACGCTGCAACCCTAGCAAGTCCAGAGATCGAGAGTGATGTTTTTGGTTTTACTTAAATGCTCTCGTTAATGTTTTGTTTAAATTCTAGAGCATCACAATCCTTTTATGAAAGTCATTCTCGACCATGATTTGGGCTTGGACCTTGTTTTTCATGATTCTATAATGATAAATTGTTTCCCTATTTCCTTTAAATGTGTGTGAAGAGTCCTAACATTAGGGGAGAGGAGGAACTGATCCCTAATCAGGATGCTTTAATGTGCATGTGATTAAACCTGTGCGGGCGAGTCAGTGCCGCCCAAAGAGGATAGTGTCTTGATATGGGAGAAGGAATTCCCCAATCCACATGTTGGGGCAGCATGTTTCTTGTTTTGTGTGGTGTTGGGGGCAGTGTGTGTATGAGAAATCCTAAATTATGGGGGTGGTAGGACCTAATCCCTAATCAAGACGAATTAATGTGGATGCGATTAATCCCGTGCAGGTGAGTCAGTGCCGCCTAAAGAGGATAATATCTCAACATGGGGGAAGTAATTTCCTGACTCATATAATTAGGATAGTGGTTCAATTCATGTTATGACAAGTGCCTTGAGAGGTATCATGCAGGTTGGTTGTTCGGGCCTTTCCCTTTTTATGGGTTGGTTTTTAATTCTCGAGGACGAGAATGTTTTGAGAGGTATCTGATGTAATGTCCTGGACCTCTCTGGTCTATTACTTTTTAAAAATCTGATGTGGTCAAACACGACCCATGTTATAATAATAATTTTTGATAATAATAATTGATAAGGATGGCGTGAAAATATTTGGTGTTAATTAGAATAAATGGTTTTATTTTAATAATTTTGAAATAAAAGAAATAAAATTGAATGTATTTAAATTAATGAGGGGAGGTGCATGGTTTATTTTTGATTTATTTAAATTTTAATAAATAATAAATAATGTGTGTAATGGGAATATAATGGGAGGTTCATGGGATAAATTATAAAGGAATAAATTATAATAAATGAGGTCATGTAATAAATTATAAATGAATTAAATGCATAGGGTGCATGGGTGTGACCTTTTATAGGAGGCGTTGTGTGTTTCTCCACAATTAAAGTTGGAATTGTGTAAATAAAATTAAAAGGGTATTATTATATAATAATTTGTTATAATAATAATAACATGAAGAGGCACATGGAGGGCGGGGGGGGGGGGGGGGGGGCAACCCCTTATGGGTGAATCCAACTTGTATTTTGGAATATTAAAATAATTATAAAAATATTAGTTTAATAGATTATAAAAATAATAATAATATGATAATGAAGGATGGAATGGGTTCCCAACTCATGCATAAATATCATGTGATTGGAGATAGTGAGTGTTATCCTCCCATTATAAGAATTTAACAATAATATATGTAATATAATATTGATTTAATATATTATAATAGTAAAAGAATGATAAAAGAAGAAAGAGAAGGTGCATGGAGGGGGTGCCAACCCCTCATGCATGAAGTGTTTTAGATGATTAAATGAATATAAATATAATAATAATAATAATAATGTTTTTATTTTGGGTTATCAAATATTAAGTAGTCCATAACTTCTTCAGATGATATCATATTAACGAACCGTTAGCGGCAACATAACCCTGAAATTATTTTGGTCATTTTAAGTCCAATGATAAATATCTTTTTATGACTCGTGTCTTGGGTCAATAAAATACCTATTAATAATTGAAGTTGTTATTATCATTAAATGCATGGAAACAACGTGACGTGTCGTGTGTTGACCAGTCAAACAACGTAACAGTTATACGGTCAAGTCGTGTATTCATTAATACATGCTTCTTACCGTTTTACCTTTTCATTTCCTATATAAGTGAGGGTCACGTGTTATTTACGGACCCCTCTTCTTCTCTGCACAGTGACGCTCCCAGATAACCCAAAAGCCTTCCTCCTATCTTCTTCATCCGGACTCCAATTGTCAATCTGTCGGTGGCTGCGGGATCATATCGATGAGGTGAACATCGTGTACCTCATTCCTTTCCCTCTACTTCAAATTCCTCTTCACAGTTTACTACTGAGGATATTTATGATATTTTATGGGAACGACACTCTTCGATGAACGTCATCTTAATGTGCGGTTGTGCTGCACTGTTCACGGGAGGACGTTGTCATTGGGAGGAGTGATCGAAATTCTCTTGGTGGTATTTTTTGCAGAAGGAAATAAAAACCTATTTAGGTAGGGATCTTACCTTTGTCTCTCCCTCTTTTGTGCATCATGCGGGGAGGGTATCCTCTTGTTTTCGTGAGATACGATTGAACCAGTAAATAAAGATAATAACTGGTTAAAGAACAGGTTTGGGGATGTTTTGTTGATATTGTTGTTTTATTTCCATCAATGCTTATCCTTTGATTATGTTGTGAATTGAATACGCTTATGCCTACTTAAAATCACGGTCGTTGGGGGCCTTTTCTTGTTCAATTAAATGTTGCCCTATTTTTCAGGATATTTTTTGTGGATGTAATTTTATAGAATATGGAAATTGGTTAGTCATGTAAATTTGGCTGATTAAATGAATACCTAGAACCCTTGTATGATCACCACAGTTGAAATAAATGAAAGAATTAATTTTGTGGGTGCTGGTTGGTGTTTAATTATGTGAAGGGGTGTTTCGTGGGTTGTTGTGGAATGGGTGAGCAGCGGGGCTGTGGTTAGCTTGGTTGTGGGTTGGAATGTATGATATAGTTGTGATGGGTAGTGGAGCTGTGGTAAATGGTATCAAAGGGATGATGATGTGGTACGGGTATTGTTTATGATGTGTTTGTGGTTATGGTGGTTGGCATCAGGGCTACATAGATGGGTTGTGCATATGAATAAAAGTGGAAGAGTTAACTAATGAATTGTGGGGCATGGTAGTTGATAAAATAAGGAAAATCAATGGAATTGATTGGCAGATAAAAGAAAATGGTATTGTGTTGCCTGTGTTTTCCCTAACATTATTTGTGGTTGGAAGGGTTATGTTTTACCAACAATTGATCTGGTTTGGTTTTTGTTAGTTTCTCGGTAGTTAAGCAATTGATAAACTAAAACTGTTCAATCATGAAACGATTAATGGGGTTTGGGATTGTTTATTGTGTGCATACTTTCGAGGTAGTAGTGTCGAGGCATGTGCTCAGATCTTTTGTGTAGAATCCTTAGGATGAGATGAATGGTTGATATAATTATATAAATTTGTATGTTTTATGTTTCATTACGCACCCCACCCATGTTGAGCACTACATGCCGAACACCCATGGGATGGGTGGTGAGATTCTCAAACATCTAAAGGATGGATGGTTACTGTTCTTCCATGTGCTCCCTCTTCCAAGTTGAATAGCCCAAGATCCTTCAGGTAGGTCACAACAGATGTTTCCCAAGAGTCTTCGGGATGAGGATGTGATTTGTTCCTAAGTGTCTTCGAGGTGATATGTGATGTTCTTCCCAGTTGTCTTCAGGATGATATGTGGTTATGGCCGAGGATTGAGTTCCAGTGGGAAACTATGAGCTTCATATGGTTAGGTTGCGACACTAGCTCGAGATTTGTATGGCCGGGTTGTGGCACTAGCTCAGGAAGAGGGGGAAACCATATTGATAATGAATGTTATGATAAATGGTATGATGATACTAATGATAAAACTAATAGTATATTAGATGGGGTGTGAAATCTTATAGTTATAAAAAATTTGATATCATGAATTGTGATTAATAAATTATACCTAGTTTATTATTCAAACACAACAAATAGGATAATCATAATGTCTCATGGATGATAAGGTAGTGAATATGATGAAGAAAATATGATTTAATTTCATTCATTTAAAAACTTTTGGAAGCAACTTCTAGGGGAATGTCTCAATATAGCACCATGATGTTTTATTTTTGGTAAATTAGGAAATCATAAAATAATTTTCTAAGGATAATTAATTAAATTAGTAACCATGATGGAGAAACAAAATTTAATTAATATAGATCCACTATTAGATTCATTTTTGAGTAGTGATGAATTTTGGAACTATATAAATCTGTTTACTAATTGAAGGGTTTGGATGAAAATCGTCACCAAGAACAACATTTAACAATGGAGTAAGGAAAATCTAATTCAAAAAACGATTATTGAACTTCATTTTGATATTTATGTGTTTTTAGGTTTTCTTAACTCTATATTATAGAATTTATTATATCTAGTTAGTTTTACAAATTATTTTTTATTTAATTATAAAATAAAAAATTAGGGGTATCATTATTATATTTGTGGTGAATGCAATTACTTCATGGTTTTTGTGAATATGTTTCCCGCAAGTGTTATTACTTTCTATTTTAGATGAATTTGATGTGTTTTTTGAAAATAGATTTTCTATATTCACATAGACACAAAATTAATTTCCCAAAAAGGAATATAACATTTCTTACCAACCTACGACAATCAGTCAATAAAATGATGACTATGAGATATGTTTTAAAATTAAATCTATTATTCAAGTTATGATACCTACTGAGGGTGTATGTTAAGGTAAAATTATTGTATAACAAATAAAAATTTTGATTGAACTATTCTCAGTTAAAATGATATATTTTGGTTTTTTAATGCTTGATAACTACCTAAAAATTAAATCTTCAGTCACACTTAACTATTTTCAAAAGTAAGTGGTAATTAAAATTTTGAGGTGGATATTTATTTACGAGAGATAATATAATGGAATGGGATTTAAGAATAATTAATTCCCTTTAAAATTAATGATATGATTAATAGTTTACATTACACACAACACTGAGAAAAAGAAAAATTATGATACTTTAAAATAAAATTATTAATTCTTATGTTAATAACAAACTAATTAAATTACCTAGTAAAATGAGATTAACCAAACAAAGAAATCTTTTTTGAAAGGTTAATTGATAGAATCAAGTATTCTGAGTCTTCTTTACGAGGCCAACATGTTTGAATATATAAATAATTTGGCCTTACTAGGGTTTTCTATATACCAATACCAATCCAAAATCAATTATTCATGGTATGAGTAAAATCTATTATAATAGAAGTTTAATATTTTTTAAATTTCCATGCGATCCAGGCTAGTTGAACCACCTTCGATGACTACCATTATACCATGCCTTATCCTTTATTCTTTTGTAAGGATCTTGAGTGGTTATGTAAGTAGAAATTCAGATGTTTTAATTATATAATTATCTATATAATAAATTATCCATATATCTCATGAATTTTTTATAATTTATATTTTTACTTTTAGTGAAAAAAATATTTATTTTTGTTAATATCTCATTGATAAAATTCGTTTAATATACCGATATATCAAATAAGATAATTTTGGATAAAACATTATTTATCTATTTAAAAAGTTATGCATTTTATATTAAAGAAAAAATTATATTATAGAAAAAATATATTTTTAATATAAATAATATAATAAAACAATATAATTAGTAATTTATAGGAAATATAAAAAAATAGTTGAAATATATAAAATGTTATTTTTCAACGAAAACAATTTTCATTATATTTTTAGGTTTAGATTTAATAGTAAAATTATTTAATTGTATAATTTTAATATAAAAAAAATAAATTAAATTTTGGACTTATAATAACAACTTTATTTTAATTTTAATTTTAGGGAGGTTCTAAAATTATTTTTTTCTTAGTGAATAGTGAAAAAATATAGATTTTTCTAATATATCTACTTTAATAAAATTATCATAATAAAATATTGACAAAAAAGTTTTTTTTGAAAAAATTATCCATATAAACATATATATGTATAATTTAAAATAAATTATTCAAAAATACTATAAAATTGATGATTAATGTTTTGGAAAATTTATAATATTTTACTCTAAAAAACTTATTTATTCTGTTATATTAAATATTAATTTTCATCCCTTGTAAATAATATTTTTTTTTCATATTTCAGATTAACATTATTATATTATTTTACAGGTTCAATTTCATTTTTATGAATAAAATTATGATTACTAAAATTAAATTTCATGATCATGATAATAGTGAAATAGTTATTTTCAAATAATTGTTTTATAAATTTTATAAAATTTTAATCTAACAATTTTTTTTAATAACATATATTTTCTTTGATATTTATACATGTATAAAAAATATAATATTTCCCTTTTAAATGAAAATTAATTATATATAATATTATGAATACTTCATCATGAAAACAGCATTTTTTCTACAAAAATGTTTGTCTATATATGAAATATTTTAATTTAAAAGTAAATTTTATCTTATTTAGAAATATAATTTGATTATATTGAGATTAAATTTATATTCATAACATAAAAATTTTGTAATAAGGGTTTCTTAATATTTGTAATAAAATAAAAATTACATGGGTAAAAACTAGTTAATAAGGTAAAACCCTAAATGGTAAAATTTAAAAAACTAGTGGGAAAATACTTTACTTATGTCTAGAAATGTGTGAAAATGATTGGTAGAGGTTTTATTCAAATTTTATTACCCCAAAAATTCATTATTGACCACTTTTTTATCCAATGGACTGTGAATAATTTCATTTCATTTTTGAAAAAGTAATTGGTATTTACAATAAATTCATTTTCTTCACTTATAAAAATAGAGCATTTCCAAAGATACTTTCCCCCAATAAAAATACTAATACTAAAACTAATTATAGCATTGTCACTCCTAAAATCACCTACCACATTCTATAATCATTTCTATTATAAAAAACCAATAAAATGTCCTCATGTTGTTTCCCAAGGGAGAACAACTGAAGGGAGAGGTCATGCTCTCAACCGAGAACTCTTAATTTTTTCTTATTATATACTTTAAATTCATTCTAACCAATAAAAAATTCTTTAGTTAATTTATAAAAATTTTATGAAATTTTATTATAATAAATTAATATATATTTTCTACCCTCCTCCTAACCATTTAAAAAACAAAAAATTCCCGTGTGTTACATGCAGAGTATTTCCCCAAAAGTGACATGTTCTATTTTTCATAACACCCTTACAAGGATGGTTCAAAGGGGGTATTAGATGAAAAAAATACTATATATAAAAAATTAATAATATTTTTAAATAATAAACTAATTCATACATTATTTTCATAATATGTAAATGTACATGTCCCTCATGAATTCATGGATACTACCACCTCTACAATGGTGGAATATTTTGTTCTTAATTAGTATTTTTTTATTTGAAAAAACCTCATGGAATTTGATTCCCCACCTTAAAATATATAAATTGTATTATTAAGATTCTTTGATAATGATATTAGGAATAAAAAAACACTTTCTTAACCATACTCTCCCATGGATTATAGCTTGTTCTTATTTGGGTTGGATTGACCACCTTCATAAATAAAGATATAATTTTATATAATGGATGAATACAGAAACATAATTACTTGTGTTATTTTAAATTATTTATAAATTAATTTTTACTTTATGATTCTAGAAATTTTAGATTAATATTTAAATTTTCATTAACATACCACCTCAAGTTCCTTAAAATTAATAAAACAAGCTTGTCACCAACTTTATCATCAAGAATCAAAACCAAAATATTTTGGAAGTTAAATTCAAAAATTGTTAATAATTGTAAAAAATATATTATATTATATATAATGATAATATAATTATGAACTTTAAATATATAAATAATAATTAACCCTTTCATTATAAAACATACACTAAATAAATAATCAAAGCTAATTTAATGCGATAATGTAAATAAAATATTACTGTCATTTATATTAGAAATTAATTATTTTAAATTAATTTTATAAAAAGATTTTTTTATGAATAAGGTTCTGAAATATGTGATTAAGATTATTATTTTTGTTATACAGGGGGTTAGAGTGTGTCTGCCTATATAGTTATAAAGGAAAGGGTGTTTTGTCTCAATTTCTTTTCATTGAGTCATGTTTGGTGTATACACCTAATTAATTTTAAATATTATATATAATACCAATTGGATATATAATATAAATAATTTTATTTTATCAATTGTATTTTAATATCAATATCATGATGTATCTTTCACGGGATTTTCATTATAATTTTTCCTAATTGGTATGGGGTTTTTTTTACTCAACATATTTTATTGTGTTATAATTATTACTTTTTTACTATAGTTTTACATAAGGTTTTTCGTAGATTAGATTATTTTATTATAATTTGATTCAAACTTATTTCTTGGGGTATTATATTTATGGATTTCCTTCTTCATAAAAGTTGATTGTGTAGATAATAATTCTCATTCTCTCCAAATAAAATATATGTATTCCATGTCATGACCTTATCTTCCCACTAACATTCTATTTCATATTTTGGATACCCAATTAAGGGTTGTCTCAGGTAAACTTTATATTTCATTTATCCACTTTTAAAATTTATTATTTTTACCCTTTTTCAATATGGATTTTCAACAATGGTTGTTAAAAATAATAAACATTTCAAAATCTCCTTGGTTTTTCAATTATATAACCATTTGGGTTTTGTTCCTTGATTGCCAAAAAAATAAAATACACAAAAATCATGTTTCACAATTATTTCATTCTAGAACATAAAATATTGTAAACAAAATCAATATACAACCTTATTTTTTGACCCATATCTTTCCACACCTAATAAATATATTTTGAGATTTCCTCTAAATTTTAATGTATCTATTTGTGAGTTTTCTTCAAATAAATTCCATCATTTAATCAACTTTATGTTATTATTTTTCATGTATAAAGATCTTATCCATAGACTTGATAGTAACATCACTTGAAACACCCTCTCTTATCCTCATTTCATGAGTGAAAAATGTATTTCATAGAAAGTAATGATATACTATTAAGGTAATTTTCCTCTACCTGATTCACCTATTTATTTTAATTAATATTTAATCTTGTTAATATTATTTTAATAATATTTTCATCAAAAAAATATATTCTCTATTTCCTCTCATATATCATATATATCAACTACTCTATTTAAAAATTGTTCAGAAAATTAATATTAAAAAATTTTGGGAACCTAAAAGGTTATATTCAGAATCTTTGGTTTATCACATTTAATATAGATTTACTTTTATCTATATAGACAAATTTTTTCAAATAGTATTTAGATTATTTAAATTGCATCTCTTTAGTGTAAATTTTACTTGTTTTGGATCCTATAAGTGAAATGAGATCCTTAGATTCATTTATTAACAATTGATAATTCATCTCAATAAATAATACACAAGTTTATTTTGGAATAAATATTCTATATATGGATGTAATGAATACCTCCATGTCATGAGACCCAATTTAGTGACATATTATATTCTTATATAAATTAAATTTATTTTCTTCAAGCATTGGTATCAAATTATGATACGATGATATATCCATAATTTATAAAATATAAACCCATATATATAAGATAATAATAGAGATCTGGTAACATTGATCCATTACTAGTTATTAGTAATAGAATACCAATTAAAAACACTAGTTGATTTAGGGGACATAAACTATGCCTTTCAAATTTACACAACTTTTTTTCAAATAAATGTGGTCCATCAATGTAACTTTTCCATTATACAATGTTTGATCTTCTTATTTATAATGATATAATGTTTCTGAAATAAACAAGGGAATTTTGGTTTACATGGTTCAAACAATATTGGGAAAATTTAATGTTTTAATAAGAGTCCAATACTAGTTTCAAAGATCATTATAATGATATTACATACAAAAAAAAGTGGTAACAATCATTATCAATCACAATGAACTTTGTTTAGATCATATCCTTTAATTTTAAATTTCCCATATAAATGAATTTTCATCTTTTGTCAATAAGGATGTAATAAGTAAAAGTAAATGTTTTCCGAGGAGATCATGTTCAATGATAATCCCCTATTTGTGATGATTGGTGTGTTTTTCGTAATATGTTAATGAAAACTATTGATGATGTGGATTTTTTTCAACAATAATAAAGGGTATTTTGAAGAATCTAAGTAGTTAGATAGTTGACATTAGATTCCATTAGATTCCTTTATCTAATGCTTCCCCCAACCCATGATTATTATGATTATCATTTACTTATTTTATGATGCTGATTATTATCCTCAACCATTTTATATTGATCTATGCCATTATTTATCCTTTACTGGGCCTTTAGCACACCCCTTTTCATTATGTAGTCCTCATGTGAATACATGTACAATATAAAATGTTATATTTAAAGGTATATGTAATAGTATTTTAATAAATTTTTTTATTATAAATATGTTATGAATGGTTCTAATATTCCAAAGATACATAACCTTTGGATCCTGTATTGTAACTCTTTTATTTTTTTATCTTAAAAATGATTTAATAGTCATGTAAGAAAAAGTATGGTCACTACAATTAGTATCATATCATAGTTTTGTTAATTTTTTAAATAGGATTAGAGAATGTTAGTGAAACACCATAGGATAACACTATGTATATAAATATTTGATAAGAAAAAGTCATAACATAGAGATCCCAAAAGATATGCATTAAGTTTTAATTTCAAGAGAGTAAGAATTAGTCTTAAATTGTTTACTTAATTTTTATTCAAACCTAGTCTATTTTATAATATTTGGGAACCATGAGAATCAAAGAAAATAATAATGTGAGGAAAAATGAACTGATTGTTAGAACTTCATCCCCAATTTTTTAGAGGGGGAGTTTAACACTTTATCATGTTACTTACACATATGTCTCAGACTATGAACAATGACTTAAAAAACATGGAATTACTACCTTCTACTATGGAGGATACATTATCCATTCATTTCTTCATGAGACAATGACCAACTAAATTTAGTTGATATTTTGATCCACTCATTACGAAAAAATGGGTTAACTCAATAGAGAAGTTCTTTGATGTGATTCACTATTTTCGGAAGGATAAGGTGACTCTGGTTGTCTATAATTTAGATATAGAACCTAATAAATGGTGAGAATTGATAAATAACACACAAAAAAGATGAAATGCAAGATAAAGTGGAGTTCTATGCATTTTTTTAACTTCCACATTTTCTATAACTATTGAAACAAATCCTCGATAACTTGAAGTAGATATATGGGTAAAAACCCAAAATTATTCCATCATTACAACACAATTGTTATACTCTTTTCCTATTTTAAGGAGTGGAAAGATTCATTTGGAAAGTATAATAATAATTCCCTTGGTGGAACTCGGTGTTATACTGGGCATGGATTTATTATCTTTTTTAAGATTACATGTCAACCTTCATAAAAATAAAATATATTTTCATATTTTGAACCATTCTATGATCCTATATAAACAACACAATACAACAATACTTTTTTAATTTTATAAAACCCACTTTTTGGGTAACTAGGAATAGTACATAAAGATCCACAACAATACTGTATAAAACAAAACAAACCCAGCCATACCACATTCTAATTCCAAAAAACTAAAAATCAGAACTCCACCAGTGCCATAACCACTTCATCCATCAATTTTAATTTTTGAAATACAAATAGTCAGTCAGTCGTACCATCATCACTGCCTCGGACGCCGAACCGCCTCAAGACCCTCACTACCACCGAAGACGTCGGCGTTCACCGCCTTGAGCATCATCCTTTCCATAACCGCAATACAAGTAAGATAATTAATGTCCTTTGGAAAATCCTTCAACGGCATGGCTGTTGAGGCCTAGTGAAGAATAATACCTCAACGAAATGGTTAGTTTGATGAAGGTGTCATGTTGGATGACCTCAATACAACTCCAATAGAGATATCTATTAAGGGTTCCATTAATTAAAGGTGAAAAAATGAAAATATTTATAAGACTTATTTCAATACAAGGTATGAGAACTAAGATTTTCTATTGATTCCCTTCAAATATACTAATTCACATGTGATCTTCATAGATTTTTTGAATATAAAATTTAGACACTACATTGAAAAAATTGTGGTAGTCTTTATCAATGATGTTATTATCAGCATCAAGAGCATGGAGAAACAAGATGAATATATTAGGATTGTTATGGTGATATTAAAGGAGGAGACATTGTAATATGATTTTAGAAACTGTGACTTTTGGATGCCAAATGTCACATTCTTAGGACATGTGATCACATATGAGGGGATTTCTATGGACCCTTCAAAATTAAAGGCAGTTAAGTAATGGACCAGACCCCCTTTTATAATGGAAATATGTAGTAATCTTCGATTAGTATGGTACTACAGATGTTTTTTAATAACTTTACCATGACATTCTATCCTTATAACTAATCTAACATAGAAAGGTGTGAAGTATGTTTGGATAGAATAATTTGAGGAATGCTTCAAGGATCTAAAGAAAAGGCTAGCCATTATACATGTTCTATCACTACCAACATGTGGATATTTTCTTTGATATACAATGATTTTTCAAATAAATGCATCGGTTTTTAACTCACATAAAATGATAAAGTGGTAGGATACACCTCATGGAAGTTAAAAATACATAAAAATAACTTCCTAAAGCCATTTATGAAACTATTTGTTGTAATTTTTTCCTTGAAAAATTGACTTCACTACCTCTATAGTGAGAATTGTGATATATAAACAATCACAAGATTATAATGTATATATTCACAAGGAAGGGGCTCCTCATGCACCAAGGATTAAGGTTAGACCTAATCTAGGAATATTATTTCACTATTAACCACCATTTGGGAAAAGAGAATAAATTAGTTAGTTCTCTTATCACAAAAGAACTTACTACACTATCCATGATTTAGATTGGGAAGGACCCTATATTCATGAATATGCAAGGGATGGATTTTAAAATCATAATGGTAAAGAATACACCATACCTTACCTAAAATATATCCCAACCATATATCCAAGAGAAAATTATGATAACACGAATGTATGATCTGGAGTTTCAAAGTAAATCTAATTTATTTAAGGAATGAATGTTACATGATTTACATATTGATGATGATGATATTATATAGTTTTCAATGGGACCTTTTGTGCCTTAATCACTTGTGATAAGTAAGGTTCTATTGGATAATTCACAAAGATCAACTTTCTCAATCCATCCTCCAAGATCCACGATTATCCATGATCTTAAAGAATAATTCTAGTGGGACAACATGAAAAAGATATTGTTATTTATATCTCAAGGTGTTTGGTATGTCAAAAAGTTAAATTAGAGAAAATAAAGTCTAAGGAGATGATGCAAGAATTACCTATACCCATGTGGATATTGGATAATGAAACTATGTATTTTTTTCATTAGTCTCTGGAATATATCTAAAGGAAACAATTCAATATAGTTTTTTTATTTTAAACCCAAGAATTCCCACTTTATTATTACATGGGACAAATTATAAATTGAA
Source organism: Viscum album (assembly GCA_963277665.1). Lineage (NCBI taxonomy): Eukaryota > Viridiplantae > Streptophyta > Magnoliopsida > Santalales > Viscaceae > Viscum > Viscum album. The sequence continues at coordinate 978,543,030 of OY728131.1, forward strand.
AAAAATTCCAATATATATGTGTAGGATTTGGTGGGGCTATATGGGGTTCCAATTTCTATAATCTATGATCATGATCCAAGGAGAAAATATAACTTTTAGATAATTCTTCAACATTCATTTAGTATTGAATTGAATTCCAGCACGACCTATCACCCCAAAATTGATGGAAAATATGAAAGGACTATTCAAACACTCGAGGAGATACTGATAGCCTGCTCAATAGAATTTAGTAGCTTATGGGATTATAATCTTCAATTGGATAAGCTCTCGTACAATAATATTCTACAATTGAGTATTCACATGGATCCATATGATTCTATATATGGGAAGCGATTTAGAACTCTAATTTGTTGGGATGAATTTATAGAACAAAATATACATTGACATGACCTTGTGTAATAGATGACATAGAAGTTAATGTCATCGAAAAATTTATAAAATATTCTTAGAGCTGGTAAAAGAAAAATATAGACCACCATCGAAGGGATTTTGAGTTTGATATTGGAAACAATGTATTCTTTCAAATATCACAATGGAATAGAGACACGTGGTTTGGAAAGAAATGGAATCTTAGACCAATTTATATTCCCCTCATTGAGATTCTTGATTTAATAAGAGTAGTGTCCTATCATATTGAACATATACCAAATAGTGATTATGTTTATAACATGTTCCATGTATCTCTCCTATGAAAGTGCATATGTTACACCTCACATGTACTAAATTAGAAGGTTATACAACTGGAGAATTACCTCTCGTAAGAAGAGAAAACTACAATGATCTTTGAAGAAAGAAAAAAACTCTAATGTAATAAGAAAACTCACCTTTTCAAAGTGTTTTTGAGGAATCATAAGTATGAAGAGGAAAATTTTGAACTTGAGGAAGAAATAAAAGAGAAATACCCTCAACTGTTTTCACCTTAGTATGTAAAATGAAATTTCAACAGTGAAATTTCAAAATGGGGGAAGAATGTAAGGACCCAAAATTTTATCAATAGAATTTAACTTCTTATAATTATGTCAGAAAATTCATGAATCACATATAAAACATAATAAAAATATCAATCTCAAAAATGAATAATGCAATAAGTGATATTTATAGAAATTAAGGAACCTATACTGAAAGAATAGTAACATAAACATTGAAATAGTAATATGAACATTAAGAATAGTAATATAGATAATAGAATAATACACTCACCTATGAAATTATTAATAAAATTTAATCATCTTGTAAATAAAAATATGATATAATTATATCCTGGTATATGTAAATAATCCTTTTTAATATATTCAATTTGGTGTTGATAATTTTGTAAAATATAAATCACTAGTTATAATTTTAATATTTAATATAATGATATAAAATAATATTCATTTTCATAAAATTGATTCAAAAAATAATATTTTTTGTCTTCTAAATATAATGTAATTTTATGAGAACTTAATTAATTATCTACTATCAGAAAATTAGTTATAATATTTAATTCGATATCTTCAGAATATTTGATAATTTTATAAAAAATTAATTTCTAATCAATAGAAATATATTTTCATAAAATGGAGTTAATTTTTAATTTTTACATATTGAATAATTTTTAGGGTTAATTTTAGTGTTTTTGACAAAATAGTAGAATTTTTATGAATAGTGAAAATTGGTAATTTATGACATAAGCAAAGTACTTGAATTTTTGAGTCATTGATGATGTATTTATGATGTAAGAACCATTATATCCAAATATTATTCAATATTTAGTATATTTATTCATGTTAATCAACACTATAGATAATCATGAGGCAAAATAATAAACTAATGAATAAAATAATAAAAAAATATATTTTCTCACATATAAATACCACCCCTCACCACTTCTTCTCATCCCACAATATAATAGATTTATCTTCAATTAATTATACCCAAATACATCCCCAAGACTCTTTTACCTATCTAGGTGATTATTTTCTCAACAAAATCCCAAATCCAAGTGCCTTAAGTTGGTTCTCAAGGGGACAATATTCAAGAGCTAAAATCCTCTTTCTTTCTCTTTTAATTTATTTTCTTTTCTTATTATCTACAAACATCCCCTATACAAGATGACATGATAACAATATTATATTGTATATACTATAATTTTATTTTTTTTTATAAAATATATATCATAAATTCTTTTCCACTCTCATTTTTTTCAAAAAAAATGAAAACATCATCTGCGATGTGCCGGTTCACCACATTTGTGAATAATGAGTTTTTATTTTCCATTACCGCCTAAAAGGATAAACATATAAATATTATTATTGTAAAATTATATTTTTAAATTCATATTATAACTTTTATCATGTTCTTTAACCATTATATATTCATGATATTGACTAAAATGGTATGAGTTCTTGATGGTCGTAAAAACCAAAAAAATAAATTAGAACATTTTCATCAAAATTTTATATAATGATTCATCCCTATATTATATAATTAAATGATATATCAGACCATTTAATTATTTAAAAATTAATTAATAATAAAAAATATCACTTTTAGAGACTTTATTCTCATTTAAATGGAACCCCTATATTTATACTCAAGGGAACCGATCATAAACCATGGAAACTAACACTCTCAAAACAAACAGATTAAACTCTATAAGTCATAAAAATGGTCATAAAAGAAATTAATACAATTATAATAAATAAAATAAAATTATATGAGTTTTTTCATTTTGAAAATTAATGAATTTATTATCCGTGATATTAAGTGCATGTAAATAAATCATTCAAACATATGGTAAGGGGATTCTCAAACCCAACTCTCTTTCTTTAAGTTATTCCTCTTTCATGAAAAATTTTAGAGTGGATGTTCCATTAATGATTCTTAAATATAATTTCATTATTCTTACCACTTTTTTTGATGATATACAAATCTCAAACATGCTATTATAATAAAATAACGAATTTTCAAAAAGAACACTTCTTTCCAAAACACATCTTGACTCCTATTTATATTTTTTATTATTCACTCAATATTAATGATTATTACCCCTTGTATGTTTTCCCCTTTTTATTTGAGATCCCCAATGTTTATTCCAGAATGAATTCAATATAAATTTCTTATGTATCCCATTCATTTACCTTGGTTATTTTAAGACTATGATTTTCATGTGTTCTATATGGAATGCATGAGTATGGAAATTTTATGATGTGAATAGTGGTCCTATAATTATATGTCCCGAAAATGAATTAGGTAATGTGATGTATCTCAATAGATGATGTGTATTATGTGTGAACATGATTCTATTTTTTCACAATTAAGATGTAATTATTATCCACAAATGTTATGCATGAACATGATATAAGAATTTTTCACAACTATGTGTGGTATTTTGACCCCTAAGACATGATGTATCATTTTTATGCATTTCCCCATTCCATGATTTTATCTAATTATTCCTCTCATGATTATAATGATGGAACTATTATTTTATTATTATTATTATTATTATTCTCACAAATGTTATATTGATTCATGTGCCTATTTATCCTCTTACTTTGATTTTTGTTCATCCGTTTCCTTGATGTATATCCTCATGTTACTATATATACTAAGGAGAATTTTATCATTAATGAGATAGAGAAGATGATTTTAATAAATTATTATGTTTTATTATTCAAAAATGGTGCATGGTCCTAGGTTTTATAATATATAAACCTCTGGATCATGGATTTTAACATTGTTATTTTTTTTATATTAAAAATTATATACTAGTCATGTACTAAAAAGTTGGGTCTCTATACAGGGAGGCATATTTCACCATTGATATTGTTCTTTGATTAGCACCCAATTCTATTCATCCATACAAGATAGCTCCTACAAATCTTTGTAAACTCAAGATATAGTTGGAGGGATTGGAAATTACAGGGTTTATATGACCCAATATTACACCATAGGGTTCACGTGTGCTTTTCAACATGAAAGAGGATGGAAAACTCTTCATTTATGTCGATTAATGGTAGTTTGATCAATTGAATATAATGAACCAGAATACACATCCTTGTATAGATGATATCTTTGACTAGATCTAAGGATTCAAGGTCTTATAATTGATTGATTTGACATTAATCTATTATCGGGTAAGGGTTAGACCCTGGGATATACTATGTATATATTTTTTGGATGTGGATAGTGTTGTTATAGTTATTTAGTAATGATCTTAAATCAAATGAACACTATAGGAGTATTCATGGACTTAATTAACCTGGTTCCTTACCCACACTTGATTCTATTGTGGTAGTTTTCAAGGATTCTATCTTACTATATTCTCAAACTCAACATGGTCATGTTACACACTTTGACATCATATTGAAAACACTAAAAGAGAATCATAAATATTCTAATATCACCAAAGGTAATTTATATATTGATATGGTCTACTTATTTTGTCACATTATTTTGGAATTTGGGGTATATGCAAATAGCGAGAAGTTGATAGGTATGGTTTCTTGGGAGTATTTGATGAATGTATTTTATGTTCAATGTTTCATAAGACTAGTGAGTTATTATCAGAATTTTATTTATGATTCCACATTCCTTGAATCACCTCCATATTTTTATGAAATTTTTGAGGGTCAATCCCCCTTTATTGAACATAAAAAAGAACCACTTTTAAAACTGGGAAGGAGGGAACCCATTACAATAAGGGAAAATGCATTTATGAAAAAAATAAACAAAGGTAAAAAAGATACTAAAAGTATAAAATAACAAAAAATTGAAGAAGGAACTAGAAATTTTCATAACCCCCTCTCTAGATAGTGAACTAATGAGATCAATCAAAATAGTCTGCCACCTCCACAACTCTGAAGATGCACCATGATGGCAGGACAATGTGGAAGACCACCTCTCCAACCAATATACAAATGCGGAGGAGAGCTAGAGAAAAGGATTCATAAAACCCTTCTCTATATAGATCCACCCACCTAACAAAGCTTGGAAAGAACTCGTAGCAATGTCTGCCTAATTCAATCAAAAATAAGAATGAAAAATATTGAGAAACTATGATGTAAAGGTACCCATACATCCATAAAAATGACGACACATGGATGAATGATGGGGGTCATCACAATTGCCCCTAATTAAAGGTTTCCCAACTAACTCCACATACAAAACACTATATTTCATCCAAATAAAATGAGAAAAACTAGTACCCATGAAGAAATATACTTCCTAAGAAAAGGAAAAACCAAAGTGACCAATGCCGAACCAGATGAAATTCTAGAGAATCACTCCTATGTAGTGAACCCCCATTAGTAAATACAACACAAAACAATCAAAAAATAGAAAAAGGAAATCCATAATAACTATATTTTAATTATATTTATCTACTTAATTAGATCTATATCCACACCAAGAATCTAAATAAAGCTAACTGATGTCATACAAACATTATAATTGTCGAACCAAGGTCATTCCAAACCTCATGTCCCTAATGTTCTCAAACCAGATCCACCAAGAATCCACCCACCCTGATATCAAAATAGATAAGAAACAATACAAGATAATGAATCTAGAAAAAGATAGATCTGGTTCATGGTGGATCAATAATCCACCAACACTACTCGGGTGAACCCCCAATTCTAGAATTGCCACATCCACCATTATCGCAATATGAGATGTGGTTAGATTCAAAGAAGAACCATAAGTGAGGAAGAAAATTTTGAATGATGACAAAATAATATTCTTGAACAGAGATGGAAACCTAGATAATCTGCATTGAATATCTATGAAATAGAGTTAAAATAATGTCCAATAACATTCCAATGATGATCGAATCACTAATCATGCGAGAAGTAAGGAGATGAGATCCCACTATAGATAATGCCAAGAAAAACCTAGAAAAAATAGAACATACTAATGGGGGAGTGCAGAGACATCATCCTTATAAATATGAATTATGAATCACATATTAATGTCTTGACTGAGAGTGGAGATATCTTATAAAGAAGTCTCCCATGAGATAAAAGGAAGGTTATCCTTTGTTCTGATCCTAACTCTTCCAAATCTTGGAAGAGGATATAAAACTTATTTTGATTCATAAAACATTGATATGAGTGACCTTTTTATTTAAGGGGGTAATATTCATGTCATTTGCATATTTATAGTTAAACCCTGAAAAGAGTAATTACACAAAGCACAATCTTGAGCTAGAAAAAGCTATCCATCCCTTGAATTGTTGGAGGAAATATTTGTTGATGAATACTTTTTTTGTATAAACACACCATAAATGTATAAAATACAACTTCAATCAATTTGATTTGAAACATAGATAAAAAATATGATTCAAATTCATTCAATATTTTTATTTTGAGCTTACTTATATGCATGGTAAAGTCAACATAGTAGTTGATTCTCTAAACCAAAAGACTTGTACATAGTCTATTCATAAATATAGTAGTGAGTACCAGTAGGTAGATAAATTTTTTAAAATGAATTTGTATTTCTAGGGGTTTCATGGGAAGCCTATTCTTATAGTTATATTAGTGAATTATTCACTTTTTGATTGATTGAAGATGGGGAATCTTTCTGATCTCAATGGTTGATTCATAAGGTAAAGTGATTAAAGTAAGGAATAGTCTCTTAGTTGGGATGTCAATGAGGGTGATATTTTTCATGTTCATGGAAAATTATGGGTTATTTCATATATGAATGATAAATTAATGTGATAATATTTTGTTTTAAAATTAATAGTTAATCATGTACTTAAAAATAAATATCATGATTTACATCACCAGTATTGGTGGCCAGGTGTGAAGAAGAATATTTTAGGTTTTTACTCAATTTTACACTTATAAATAAGTGAATGTAGAACACCAGTGGCCTTCTTGGATTTTAAATCTAATAAATATTACAAATAAAAATTGGATAATGTCATTATGGGTTTTTGATGGTATTGTTGAAATCTCGCTGAGAGAGTGATGTAGTATGGTCGATTGTGGATAGGTAAAAAAAGGTCAACCAATATTTGTTTATCAGAGATACTTTTTTCTTTGTAAGAACTTGTAAGGATATATATTTGATGGAAAATACACCTTATTGGTGTTACACATACCATTTCATTGAACTATGATGCTCATTTTACATCGCAGTTCTGGTAGGGTTTAAGAAGAATCTATTTTAATAGGTACTTTTGAGAAAATACTATCACGTGTAGATTGATAGCCAATTAATGAATTATCTACAGGTGTGAGAGAATATTCATTTAGAATGTGTTCTTTATTTTGGAGGTTATTGGGATAAACATTTACCTCTTATTGATTTCACGTAAAATAGTAAGTTCCCATAGACTATAAAAATGGCTCCTTATGAGGACTTATACGGTAAGTCATGTCGTTCACCTCTATGATGGTTTAAGGTAGAAGGATGTGGTGATACTAGAACTATGGAAAATTCATGAGATATTATGGAAGGTATATCATATCAGATGTCATATGGATATAGGTCAGTATATGAAAATGTTTTATGCAAATCATTATCATTGGCCCCTAGAGTTCATTGTGAGATATCGAATCTTCATATGAATTTCTCTTATTATGGGTCACCAGGGAATTTTAAGAGAGGTAAATAATGATCCTAGATTCATTGGAACTTTTATGTATTAGATAGGGTCATACCTATGTCTTATCAGATGGAACTCCCTCAGCAATAAATAATAATGCATGGAATATTCAATATTTATCACTTAAATCATTATCACATTGACATGTCTCATGTTCTTAATCAATATGAGGTTCATTTGGATTTTTATGTCTCTTATATGAAGTATAAATTTTATATATTTTATTTATGAATAATTTACCTTCAAGTGAGGTTAGTTCTGTTAGTTATGGTGATATGGTAGAAAAACTATGAATAATAAGGGTCCTAAGAGAGAGGATGATATGTGTGCTCAATGGTCGAATTTATTCTTCAATGTAAATCAAAAACTCACTAAGAAACATGTGGAAGAGTATTTTTATGGAGGGTAGGTTGTAAGATACATTATTTTTATAGATATATTTACTCTTATAAATATTTTTAAGTTTCTAATTTTATCTTCATAACAGTTTCTAAGGGGATAAGGGAGGGTCCGAAAGAATCTGGGTCTTTTTTGGAGCCTGAAGATCTATTTTTCAAGGAACTGGAGTGAGGATCATGGTTGGAGTATGGTTATTACTAACTTTATTTCTCAAAAGTTTAGTTTAATTAGGAAGTTCATGGGTTATTTAACCATTCATGGGAGGTCACATGGCCAAGAAAAAATGAGAAACAATTTTAGGTGTGTCTCACATAGTTGGTTCAAGGTATCTCATAATCGTTCACTTATCCATGTGGTGGTAGACAATTTGTATAGTATCTACACATGGGTTTTGCATGTTTTTTCACACCATGCATCTAGTCGTGGGAAGGGGGTGTCACCTTTGTTAGTATGTATTCATGGTTGGTGCATGGTTTTGACAAACATGTGGCCAAACAATTTACCCCTTAAAAAGAGTGAAATTAAAGTATTTTCTCTTATAATTTTTAACCCTTAACCCTCTTTTATTATTCTTTATTCACACATAGTAGGTGCTTGAGATCTCTATTAGATATTCTCCTAGTCTTCTTGAGATCTCCCACATCTGGACTTGAAATCAAACGCTGATGCCCACATTTTTTCACCCTTATTAATTATATAACTACACTATATTATTTTAATATTTTTCACAATGTAATTGATGTTATTTTAATGTGATCTATTATACCATATATTTCTTTGAGTTGTTCTATTTTCTATGATTTCTCACATTCTATCCCAAATCATAGGCTGATACTAGATGAGTTTTCATCTACCAATATATGTTATGTGATCTATTACTTTTCCATAAAATACATTAAACCTATATCATGTTCCATTTTGATGCATACTGAACATTTTTTTGCATCACCTATTATATTTTAAAATAGTTTTATAATTTTCTTCCTCCTTGATATAATAGCCCATGTATCCATATTTTCATTATTGGGGGTTATCAACCTCCACCCAAATTACCCATTAGGATGAGTCAACTATATTCCATAACCATTAACCTTGTTTATAAGGCTTAAAAATTCCTATGGATGAGTTTATTAGATTTCATGAAACTTGGATCGTTATTTTATTCTCAATTATTACGTTATTTTTTCCATAATAAATGGAATGGTAAATTTGAATTAAATGAATTGATTAATGGAATGGACACAATAATTGTGTTTTCATAGAATTTATTTTTCCATGTGTGATACATGGGTTCTTATTCAAAATTACATCAACGGGATCATTAGATATTTTGAATAGAATTAATTATAATTTAGATTGTGATATGTCTTGGGAAATAATTGTATTTCTTACCTCGTGTAACTAGGATGGAAACAGAAGGAATCTGGGATTATATTATGCCATGGGGGATACTTAATTTCCTATATTGAATTTCTTATATAGGATCATCAAGAAAATGGATTTATATAATATATTAAGAAATACATGGATTGCCTGAATAGAACACCTTAGATGGCCCCATACCAATAACATATTTAATCACATTTCATAAAATTCAATGAACACCCTTGGATTCAGTTAGTCTATTAAATAAAAAAATGTTTTGGTTTATCCTTGACTGATAAGTCATAAATTCCATGGGACTTGTTGATCCCTTATAATATTTTATTTTGCAAGGAAACTATGGTAATTCACCTCATGTATGATCCTACATTAAATAAATAGATACATTTAGAATATATGAATATGCATGTAGTACCATACATATATCCCATTAGGAACCCAAGATGAAATCGGTATTAATTCTTTCATTTACTAATTTTGTCATTATTACAGGCACACTGCTACATTATGTATTCCGTTATTAAATCATATTAGACAGTTTTGGTAGTGTCCTACTATGTTTTACTCACACCGTCTTCAGGATATCGATTGATACTTGTATAGGATTTAGGTATGCAGGTATGGATAAAGGGATGTGTTGAGATATAGACATTTCATTTTATATACTTGGATAGAGTATAAATAAATAGAACCAAGCTAGTTCTTATGATCCTATTGGAGTTTATATTTTTATATTTATTATATTTTTTTATAGTAAAAATTGTGTTGTCCTACTACCTATTCCTAAAATTCCGCATTTCTTATTGCTTCCTCACATCATATTTCAGTTCGGATACTGGTTCTTATTTATGTTTTTCATTATTATCTAGATGAGTTCAATATTCCATTGCCTTATTATTTTGGTTTATTCTTTTTTATTATTATTTCACCACTTTGATCCACTTTTTATATAGGGGTATTGTTTCTCAGCCATATCATCATAGACCCTCATTGTTATCCAACAACCTCTTGCAGATGTGGAGTCACACATGAGGCCATATAGATAACTATTTTAGGGTACATATTAGTGAACTAGGAAAAAAAAATAACCCAAATAAACCATTAAAATAAATAATATTTTAAATAAAAGCGTTATTTTTTGAACCCATAAATGTGTACAATTCACATTTAAATCAAATATTTGAGAAGTATGAAGCTTGTGAAAATAAAATTCATATTTTTTTATGAATTATATAAAGGTAGGATTCTTAGATAATAATTGTTTTTCTTGAGGTTTGATTTATAATGGGATATAGTTTTTTCCCTTGTTATAATTATTTTACTGGAAATATTTAATATATTTTTATGGGTTATCTTTTCCAAAAAATAAATTGGTTAACTGAATGGATCATCCAAGGAAACATGTAAGAGTACCCTCAACCACACCCTCATTGCTAGTTGAGTAGTGAGGACATGGGTGATAATATCTCTCACATTGAGCACATATGGAACATGTGAATGTGTAATAAGATGGGCCACACAATGGTTGGGAATTGGTGGTGGGGGTGGCAATGTGTGTTTTGTTAGTTCTGACCTTATTGTTTTCTCAACCAATGGGTGGCATGCCTGACCTTTTAAAGAGGAGCTAAAAAACCAACCATATCAATGTGGAATGGGTGACTTGCGAAAAAAAATTCTCTGTAAAAAACACATGGAAAAAACGTTTTTTTGTAGAAAACCATGCTTGATGTACATGGAAATTAAATTATTTTTTCAGAATATTTAATAAATGATAAAAATAGATTCCCAAAAATAGTATTAGTTTAGTGTCTTTTCAAACTCAGAACAAAATCTTCTAATCATGGTGAAAGATCTTCAACATCTCCCATAAATAATTTCCCCTTTTTTCTACCTAAAACCATTTGTTATATAATGGTGGAAAGAAAATATAAAAAAGGTGAGATCAAATTCTCAGTAAGGGTAAACATGGTTAAGCTAAAACAAACCATATACATTTGAACGTAAAAACGTGAACATAAAGTTTAAACATCAAAATCATGAGTCATGAATTATATCTTGGAATTACGTAAGGGAAAGATAATAATGGAACATCAACCGTGATATAATAGAATTGGTATTAAAATTATAGTTTTGGTAAACTAGTAAGCACATAATATGACTTCCATAGTAGCAAAGTCATTGCTCCCAAGACCATCATACAGAATGAAGTCCATTACTAAACCAGGTTTACTTTTCATTCCATCCCTGTATTAATGAACCACATTTACTTGTCCTTCCAGCCATGTTTATATCAAGAGATATAAATTATTACCCAAAGTATTAAATGTTGATATAGGTCCCACCTATCTCATAATGAAATAATTATTACATTTTCCACAAAGATATAAATTATTCATCATAGCATAACCCATGAAAAAATGGGATTCTTAAACATCCTTTCAGCATAACACAATCTGTATAAGACAAATTAATATCAAATAAATAATTAAATCATAAGAATAATAAAATAAAATTAATAATTGGAATAGATACATAGCCCTATTCTATATTATATGGAAAATAATTTTGATAAAAAAAATTAACATAATTGTTGAGAAAAATACCATTTCTTCTTAAAAAAATGTTTTGTTTTATCAAAAGGCGAATCAATTTTAAAAGAAAATAATTTAGTTGAAAATTCAATTAAAATATTATAGAGTATGATTCATGGAAATAAGGAATATTGAAAATGTGAAAATCCATTCATGTTGTACAAGTTAAACAACAATATTCTCCTCATCCTTTTGTCAGAAAAGTCAAAAAAACTACCTCGTATAGTAAACAAAAGAAATATCCCTTCTTAATAATGTATTAAAGTTCAAAAAAATGGGTAAAAATGACTTTAAACATATATGGAAGAATATTAAACATTATATGAATTTTTTTTTAATAACATGGACATTTATGATAAATATAACAATGATAAATACTTATGTATAAGCAACCTCATATAAAAATGAGGTTGAAAAATTATCTGTTACCTTAGGTCCAATTTCTTATGTATATGTCCAAAACTCTTGTATTGTGGGTTTAAAGATATTATTAACTTGTAACAGAACAATAAAAATATTTATGATATCATATGTGATTCACTTACGACCTTATATTACCCATTCATTTGTCAATTCCATGTGAAAGCGACATTTTGGATAATAATTGTTTCATTTGTTGTATCTGTTTGGACTTGTTATTATTCATGTTATTACTAGGATCATGTGTTACATACGTCCAGAATGTAAAACATGATTTATATATCATATATATTCAATATATATATATATATATATAATATCTATAAATGGAATGGAATACACCGTTCATGGATACAGTAGGCCGTACGTACGCATGAAGCTGTTTTCGTTTCCTAATTAAATTTAATGGAGGTAAGTAAATGATATATATATTCATATATCTAGTATCATAATTATTTCATATATATCATGATAATTTATTATATATATAATTTATAATCATTCATTAATGGTTAACATGGATTAGGAATCTCATCGTGTTGTAGAGACTATAAGTCGTACGTACGCCGAGTGACGATATCGTTCCTATAATTGTTGAACTGTATTAAAATGAATGGTGTATAATATCTCTGAGTTTTTATAATGTTATAAAAATCACACATACTTATTATTTCCATCATTATACCCATCCATGTATGGTGGTGGTGAAAAATAGATTACACCACAACGTGGAGATGGTAATCCATTCGTATGCACGTGCGGGGATTTCGTTTTTCATAAGATGGATAGAACATGAAATAGGATTGTTTCATATTTATAATAACATATCAGTATATTAGTGATACTTATGTTATTACTTTATAATGAATCAAATAAATACTAGGATGTATAAGAAGAAATAAATTTAAAAAAATTGGAAGAAGAGAGTACCTCTTCCTCGACGTGCCTCCTTCAAATTTCTTCAGAGGGCACTAGAGATAGTTTTTTTGAGAAGACCAACACATCTAGAATGTAACTATGGACGTTTAGAATAGAAATTAATAAGGTTTTTCTGATCTTGAAGGATCAAAATAGAGTAAAGAGGAGAGGGAGGAGGTTCCCATTTATATGAGAGGAGAGGGTCACTTTAAGAATGTTCCAAAATATTAATTTATTATAATTTATATATCGATTCAAAATGGACCAAAACATATTTAATTCTATGATAAGATTATTTTTTTCGAATATAAATCATCCAATAATTCTATTACATGTTTTCAATATTTTTTTATCCTTGTCGTTTTTGTTTTACCCTTATTTTACCCTTTTTAATATTACCATGATACCATGTTATTTACACATTGTGGGTTAATGTATTTACCGTATCATGTCAAACAACCCAAAAAAGTTATTTATGACATATTTGGTCATATATTAACCATTTTTCGAATCTTATATTTTTATAAATTTAATATCATTTAATAAACTATTTTAAGTTTCAAGTTATGAATTATGTCAATTTTAGATACTATTCATAATTGACTTCTTAAAAATCATGAAAACTTTATTACATAGAACCAAAGGCATTAAATCATACATAATATGTAAATTTAATCCAAAAAAAATTGTAATAAATAAAAATATTCAAATTAAATTTATTTTAATATTTATAAACTCGTTTATTTGAATATTTCATTAATGAGTTAATCACAACATCATTATTGTGTCATAAATATATATATTTATCTAATGTATAAAAATTATAAATAAAATAGCATGATGTAGGAAATATTTTTTGTTTTCCAATTACTATTTATATACATATATATCTATCCTGTAACTCTATATGAAAATCTATTTAATTAAATATATATTTTTAGGTTATACTTATCTTTACTTTAAATTAATTATTATAAAATATAATTTTCACATCCAAGTGAGTCCATGGGGTCCCAAAATCGACCCATAGAGTCCCATGGTCCTAAATATAGATAAAATAGGATTAGTTTATGTGTTAGGGTAATTTAACATTATTATAATATTAATTGTTTACCCTTATTTACCAAATTTTCCCTTTTATCCCTGGTAAATAAAATAATCACTGAGGTTACTATTCATAATGTCCAAAAAAATTACCTATTTACATTATCTGAACCTTATGCTTCCAAATATGGAATCCATTTTTTCAAATTCAGAAAATAGAATTTGTAGTAATTAATTGAAAATTAATTCCCCTTATCGAAACTAAAAAGATTGTTTTTAAGAAATAATAACTATCAAAAGATTGACATATGTTTATGTCCAATTTAAAAGTGAAATTAATTAAAATCACCAAAATTAGAATAAATATAAAAATATAATACAATTACACTATAAGGAAAACTAAAAATATAATATATCTATATTAATAAATTATATTAAAACACACTTTTGAATTAAAATGCAGTATTTTTTACTATTCATTAAAATTTAAATTTTATCAAAAAAATAGAAAAAACCCCCAAAAAAGTAAAATTTTTTTTCCCGCTTCAAAAGAAGAAGTTTATCTTTTCATATATAACTTATAATATTGTTAAAAACAATATTTCAAACTAGTGGGCCATCAAACGGCCATAAAAATGCATTTTTCGAAAAATACTTCTTTTATCTGAAAAAATTATTTTGTTCTCATATCATGTTTTAAAAAATGTTTAATATGAATAATAATGTAATATTAAATTATAAATATGGTTAATAATATTCATAATGGATAGTTTATATCTCATTAAATAATAATATTTTTATAATATATCGTTGTTTAGTGAAACTCGGTATCGCGTACAACACAAGGTATCGAGAAAGGTTTATCTTCTGTGTAACGCAAGCCAAGTCAGTGTTTTGGGTGTTGAAAGATTCATTTGGTGTTTCATATATTGTAATTCAAACATAGTTCATTTATAAATTGAATATAATCTATATTCAGTGTTGTGTGAAACTAATTCTATCAAAGGAACTTGAAATTGCGTGCAACAAAAGCTAAGAATATTGTTGTTTATAATACCAGATAATAAATTTTTATATATAGCGCATGTTAATCATGGTGTAGTGTAAAACAAAAGACATAAAATAAAGTAAAAAGAATCTATATCATTAAATATTGAGGTGTAATATTCTACCCCCTTAAATTGAAGTTTTTCCTTGAAATTCACCATGGTTAAAAATTGTTTACGACCTGAAACCCACATCAGAAAAAAGGATACTAAGGCATCATTTTAAAAAGGTAATTTGAAATATAATGGTTACCCAAGGTAACTCATAATTGGATTTCCATATAGGATAACATATAAGGAAAGGTAAAACATGGATGTGGAAGAGAAATATAGCCATCATGTTCTGATGGATAATGATAGAGAATAAGGATTGTAGAAAATTAATTACTAGAAATCCATAAATATGATATGATATAAGGGAACATACGATTCATCAGATAAAAGGGTAGTAGGATAAAAATTTTGGTTTTCATGAACATTTACCTAAATATGAAGAATTTTTTCATACAGAGAAATACATAATTTATTTTAGTGAAATATCACCATTGGTAGTTCCCTAAACAATTTCCACTTCATCTCTTATTTAAATAAATGATGTTTAATTTTTCATTATTAAAGTGTTATAATATCATATGATATAATGATATGTCATTCCATCTGTCTCAACGAAAAGTTTAGAGTAGATTATTAAATATGCATAAGTCTACCTATAGTGGGATAATGCATTAATCTAACAAACATCAACAAGAATATAAATTATACTATCCATAAATGGATTGCATTACAATCCTTCAAAAAACTAAAAATATAAAACATTAGAAGTAGGTGAACTAAATCAAATTAACATTTGACTCCCATGTCTCATTTGTATGTTCTTAGTTGTCACATTTCAAACATTTAAATACCTTAACCATGTGTTCTCTTAAAATATGTTAATCTCATAAATTACCATAAAACCTCAGCGACAACATGAATTCTATCAAAATTAACTATTTACACAAACCAATATACCAATGATTCTATATACTCAAAACATGATATCACTTTTTCCTTTTCTCAGTCATGAGCTCATTAATACTATCAAACTTATTATTTTATCCTTATCCCTTTATTATGAACATATAATCTACATTCCAAAAGTATTTCAATAACTTTTCATGGTAACCAATACCATATAATTATGGAAAACCATAATTGGCCAATACATAGATATTAAAATATTCCATAATACTATAAATGAGATTCCAAAACTCTATTTTTAAATCTCATTATATAAACACTTAATCATTACACTACTTTGATTTCATACTCAACATCACCAATAGTTATCGAATGTGAATTCACTTTGTCTTTTTCGTTAAGCGGTTGTTGATATTGATCATCATTTACCCTTGGATTAGGGCATTAGAAATCATAATTCACCATTTCTTTGCACTTATAGAATTGATGTGTTGGTGGTTCGTTCTATGTAGTTGTCTCTTCATTCACATCATTAGAAACCTTTTTCCCATTAATTCAGCAATAAACTGCTCGATGACCTTATTTTCCACACTTGAAACATTTTATAGCCCCTTTAATAAAATCTCCAGCATGATTTTTTTCAACACTATCAGCATAAAGAAAAATATATCTTCTTTTTACCATTGTTTTGAGATTTTCCCCTAAACTCCATATTTCATTTTTTGTCAAAACCATGAGATGGATATGTAACACCAACTTCCATTTCTACAGTGATAGTACAATTCACAATATCTTAATAGCTACTAAATTCTTTTATAGCTAATTCCCCTCAAAGACTTTGTTTTAGGCTGCTGAAGAATCGATCAACTTTACTTTTAGTTTGGATGATAAATCCAGAATCATACCTTGCATTTATTTAGAAATTTGCCTCATATGTATCAACAGATTCATCATCCTTTTTCATAAGCTCAAATAACTCCTCTTTCAAAATTGTTTGAAGAATACGAGGGATGTACTTATTTAAAAACAAGTTCTTGAACTCATCCCATTCCATGGATTCAATTTTATCTTTCTTCCTTGTATTCTTAATTAGAGTCCACCATTAGTCTTCGTCACCTTCTTAAATGATAGAAAACTAAAATTACTTTTTACTGTTCCAAACAGTTCAGGATGGGAAATATATTTTCAATGGTACTGATCCATTTTTTAGAAAAAATTGGATCAGAGGACCCATTGAAAGAGGGTTGATGTTGCCTTGTGAAGGACTCAATGGAATTTTGTTCCCTTCTCACCTCATTTGGAAGTCCATAATGATTCATATCTTGTGTAAGTATAGAAATATGATTTTTGAATCTATATCCCATTAAATTTGTTTGTTCAAGAGGTCAATCATTTCATTTCCTAGTGCAATGATCATTAACATAGTTCCTCCAGGCTTCAGCCATTGTCTATAACCCAAAAAAATAGTGTTAGAAGAAAGAATCATACTAGGAAAATTACATTATCATAGTGGAGTACATTCAATCTATAACATCTTAGGAGTAATTATAGGTTATTCATGATTGTTACCATAATTCTAGGACTGTATACTATACTTATACATATCCTTTAGGATATCCCTAGAAAAACCTTATAAATATCTCTATGGATATCAATAATGTTTTTGCATCATAGTTTCCAATGGTTAACTAACCCTTCGCTCTGATACCAACTGTAGAGACCCAAGCATGATGTACATAGACATTACATTAATTTTACGGATTACATAATACATGATAAAAATATATGCCTAAATACCTTATTAGTTTAGTGTCTTTGGAAACTCATAACATAATATTTTAATAATGGTCAAATATCTTCCACATCTCTTATAAAGAACTACCCCGTCTGTTTTCCTACCTAAAACCTTTCGTTATATTTTTTGGAAAAGAAAACTTAAAAATGGTGAGAACAAATTCTTAGTAAAGGTAAAAATGTAAAAATAAAACAAATCATATACATTTGAAAGTAAAAACATGAAGATAATGTTTAAACATAAAAAATTTGAATTGTGAAATAAATCTTGGTAGTATGTAAGGAAGAGATCATACTGGAAGATTGACCATGATAGAAGATAATGGTAATAAAACATGTAATTTTGGAAAAATAATAAGCACATAATATAATTTCCATTGTATCCAAGTCATTGTCTCCAAGAACATCATAGTTGATGAAGTACATTGGTGAACCGGGTTTACATGTCTTTCCAGCCCAATATTACTGAATTAGATTTACTTGTGGTTTCATCCATGTCTATATCATGATATATAAATCTTTACCCAATGAATTTTAAGGAGATATAGGTCCCAACCATCTCATTATTAAATAATTCTAACATGTTCCACAAAAACATAAATCATTCATTATAGCATATCCCATGGAATTAAATGAGATTCTTAAACACCATTTCATCATAACACAATCAATAAAAGATAAATGGAAATCATAAAAATAATTCCATAATAATAATAATGAAATAAAACTAAAAACATGGATATAGACATAGCCCTATATCATCTTATATGGAAAATAATTTTTATAAAACACTTGAACATAATTCCTGAGGAAAATATCCTATCTTCTTCAAAAACATTTTTTATTATCTTTACACTAAGAAATTTTAAAAGAAAAGAATTTAGTTGAAAATGAATGTGAAATAGTGTATAGTATGTTTCATGGAAATAATTCATCATGAAACCATAAAAATTCATTCATGTTGTATAAGTTAAACAAATTCATTCTCCTTGTACTTTTTCCGGAAAAGTCAAAACATTTACATCTTATGGTAAAAAAATGATAGATCACTTCTACACCATATAGTAAAATTAATAATATGGGAAAAATGACTTTAAAATTGCATATAAGAACAGTAAAAATTTTCTGAAAATTGTTTTAGAAAACATGGACATCAATGATAAATATAACCCTAGGAAATACCAACGTATAAGCAATATCAGATAAAAATGAGATTGCAAAATTATCCCATAACATAGGTCTGATATCTTTTGTATGGGTCTGAAACTCCTATATAGTGGGTTTAAAATAACTATTAACTTTTAATACAACTATAATAATATTTATGATATTTTATTTGATTCACTTACGACTTTATATTACCCATTCATTTGTCAATTCCATGTTAAAGCAACGTCATTGGTACTAATCATTTCATTTATCGTACATGTTTGGAATTGTTATTCTAAATATTATTATTTAGATCACGATTTAATTACTTAAAAATGTATAAAATGATTTATATATAATATATAATCATTATATAAATATATATAATTGATTGAT
Organism: Viscum album; assembly: GCA_963277665.1. Taxonomy (NCBI): domain Eukaryota; kingdom Viridiplantae; phylum Streptophyta; class Magnoliopsida; order Santalales; family Viscaceae; genus Viscum; species Viscum album. The sequence goes on from OY728131.1 coordinate 978,562,730, forward strand.
AATTGTAATGGAATATACCGTTCATGGAGACGGTAGGCCGTACGTACGCATAAACACTGTTTTAGTTTCTTAATTAAGTTGAATAGAGGTTATTAAATGACATATACATACACATAGATCCAATATAATTATTATGTCATATATTTCATGATTATATATTATATATAATTTATAATCATTCTTGAATGGTTAACATAGAGAAGGAATCTCATTGCGTTGTGGAGACGGTAGGCACTATGTACGCACGAGCGACGATATTGTTCCCACAGTTGTTGAAAGGTATTGAAGTGGATTTGGTATAATATCTCATAATTAGTATCATGTAATAATAATCATATATAGTAATTATTTCCACCATTATACCCATCCATGTAAGGTGGATGTGAAAAACAGAATAAACCACGACGTGGAGACGATAATCCGTACATATGCACGCGTAGGGATTTCATTTTTCATAGGATGAAAAGAATGTGAAATAGGGTTGTTTAATATTTATAATAACATATATTTATATTAGTGGTACTAATTTTACTACTTCATAATGAAAAAACTAAATAATAGGAAGTAGAAGAAGAATTAAATTTGAATGAATTGGTAGAAGAGATTACCTCTTCCTCAACGTGTGCCCTTTAGATTTCCTCTTAGGGTACTAGAGTTGGCCTTTTGAGAAGACCAGAACCACTAGAATGTTACTAGTGAAGTTTATAGGATAAATGTGTAGGGTTTAGACGAACTTGAAGCCTCAAAATTGAGTGAATATGAGAGGGAGGAGGTGCCCTTTTATAAGAGAGGAGAGGGGTACTTTTGGAAAGTTCCAAAATATTAATTTATTATAAATTATATTTCAATTTAAAATGGTAAAAAAATTATTTAATTATAAGATAAGATGATTTTTAATCGAATAACCTTCATCAAATATTTGTTTGGAATGTTTTGAATGTTCTTTTATCCTTATCTTTTTTTACCCTTATTTTACCCCTTTTAATCATACTATGATATCATGTTATTTACAAATTTTGGGTTAAACTAATTACCATATCATGTCAAATGACTCACAAAAAGATCCTTATGAAATATTTTGACTTATATTAACCTTTTTGTTGAATCATAGATTTTTAGTAATTTAATATCATTTAACAAAGTATTTTATGTTTTATGTTTTGAAATATGTCAATTTTGGATACTATTCATACATGACTTTTTCAAAATTCATAACAACATTATTACATAAAAAAGGAATTAAATCATCCCTAATATATCAATTTCATCTAGAAAATTGTTGAATGACATAAAAATGTAAAAATTAAATTTATTTTAATATTTATATTCTCATTCATTTGAATCTTTCATTAATGAGATAATCACTACACCATAATTGTGTCATAAATAAATATATTTATCAAATATCTCAAAATTATAAATAAAATACCATGATGTATGAATTTTTTTTATTTACCATGAATATTTATATACAGAGATATTTTATATAACCTGTATTAAAATCGTTTAAATGAAAGATACATGTTTAGGTTATAATTATCTTTACTTTAAATTAATTATTATAAAATATTATTTTCACATCCAAGTGAATTTATGGGGTCCCAAAGTCGACAAAAGTATTCCCATGGTCGGAAATATCACATTCAATAGGAATAGGGCATGAGTAATGGTATTTTAATATTATTATAATATAATTTTTCTCTTATTTACCAGATTTACCCTTTAACCGTGGTAAATAAAATAATTACTCATGTTACTATTCATAAAGTCAAAAAAAAAATATTTACAAAATTTTAATCTTATAATTCCAAATATGAAATCCATTTTTACAAATTCAAAACATAAAGTTTCAGTAATTAATTTAAAATTAGTTTTCGTTGTCGAAACTAAAAAACGGGTTTTTAAGAAATAATAACTATCAAAAGATTGGCATGTGTTTATGTCCAATTTAAAAGTGAAATTACTTCGAGTGAATAAAATTGATTTATATGATAAAAATATAATCCAATTACAATTTAAATTCAATAAAAAATATAATCTAGCAATATAAATAAATTAGATGAAAAGGATGTTTTGAATTAAAATGCAGTATTTTTCACTATTCAATAAAATTTTAATTTTAATAGAAAAATACCAAAAATTAAAAAAAGTGAATTTTTATTTCCCACTTATAAATAATATGTTTATATTGTCAAATATAAGTTATAATAGTGTTAAAAAATACATTTAAAATGGGCACGCCATCAAAAAGCAGTAAAACATCATTTATTGAAAAGATTTTCTTTTATCTGAACAAGTGATTTTGTTCTCATATAATGTTCTAGAAAATGGTTTTTTTGAATGATAATGTTATATAAAATTCATAATTGGTTATTAATATTCATAATTTCTAGTTTTTTTTTAAATAATAATATTGTAATAATATATTGTTGTTTAGTGAAACTCGGTATCTTGTACAACGGAAGATATCATGGAAGGTTTCCCTTGAATGTAACATAAGATAATTCGGTGTTGAGTGTTATGAAAGCTTTTTTTGGTGTTTTTTATAACATAATCCAACCTTAGTTCATCTATACATTAAATAAAATATATAATAAGTGTTGTGTGAAATGAATTCTATCGAAGGAACTTGAAATTGTGTGAAACCGAAGGCAAGAATAATGTTGGGTATACTGCTAGCTAATATGGTGTTTAATATAGGGAAAGCTAATAATGGTGTAGTGTACAACACAATACATAAAATAAATTAACAATAATATATCTCATAAAATATTGGTGTGTTACATTGGTCATCTAAACAAGAAGATCCAAGCTATATTATTCTTCTCCCACATTATTTTCAACATCCCTCTCACCCTCCTTACTCCAAACACTACTTGTTTGATCCTAAGACACATAACGTCACCCCATCAACCGATATCCTCAATGCTATACACCTCCTATACAATATTCAAAAAATTAGAGACACACTCAATTTCTATAAGCCATACATGAGACTTCTCTTCACATGAAAACCCTTCTATGATGATACCAGAGATGTCAGATGTAGGAGGTCATGAAAACATCATGAATCCATAATAAGAGTTCCGGAAGCTCATGCAATCATGTTTTTATTCAAAAACAAAATCCTTAAAATGATCACATGAGGACATATTCAGTTGTATTCTTCTGCACCACATGAAGGATTGTAACACCCCGACCCCATAATCCCAGAGTCGGTGCATTATTACGTATCAATTCCATGATCACAAAAGATCAAGTCTTGATAGATCAATTAGTTTAGTAGCCTTGGAAGTACTAGATACATTCTTAAATTTTACATTACATCATAAAATAAAAAACTACAACAACATAGTCTCCATAGTCTACACTCATATCCTCTCAAACTATCACTTTAGGTCAGTAATAAAATGATTCTTCACATCCTGGGAAAAATAAAACATAGAAAGGGGTGATCTCAGATGCTCAGTAAGGATAAAAATATAGCGAAAACTTTCATAAATAATGATAAACATTAAAGGAAATGCATAACTAAAACCAAATACTTTTAAACGTGAACATCAGCATAATATGGAAAAAATAAAATGAAATAATGCCATTTACTTATTCATATGAATATTATACTAGTCTAATAATCACATGAAATATCAATAACCACTTTCATACTGATGGAATTAATAATGCCAGACTATCATAACCACATAATCAAGGCCTTGTGCGAAGACTAAAAATAAGATTTTTTCAAGGCCTTGTTCCAAGACACTAGTTTGTCTCATGAGACATACTGATTCATCGAGAAGCTATAGCGGGCTGCACCCGTCACTTACTAAGTCCAATGCATTCCTAATATGAAAAGTTTGAAACATAACATAAATATTTGTTTAAAAACTAGCATACGAAATGTCAATACATTATCCACAAACCATGAATGGTATACAAATAGCACATTTGTAGTCAAACATAAGTCATTCGATACAATATGGAAGATTGTATTTTAACAGATTAACCTCAATCGAGAATAATGAAGGATATTAACATTAATGAAAATAATCATCAAAACTATTTGAGAGAAATATCCCCCTTTTTCATAAAAACATTTAAATGTCACACTATTTGTCAAGAAGCTATTTAAAAATATATTATTGAATCAAAGTTTCCCATACCACTTTGAAACTTTTAGAAGGATTTTTTATTTTAAGACATTAATGTCCATATAAGTAAATCCTTAAAACCATTTTTAAAACATGTACATTAATGAGAAATATTTAGGAGAATTAATTTTTAAAACATTTAAAATGATATTTTAGTTAGAGTTCCTAACCAAAAGAGAGACACTTGAATACAAATAATTTAGGTAATAATATCTTTATAATATCATGAGAATAAAGGGATTAATGATATACTCTGTCAAAGTATATTATATACACCATATAAAAGTGATTTGGTGTATGATAAAAAAGAAGTCTCAGTGGAATTTAAATTGAGATGAAATATATTATAAAGACCGTATCCTTAGGTTAAGGATAAATCGTTGACAAAATTATGTGTGAAAAATATAAATACACACAATATGATTGGATATTCAGTGTAAATCAATCATAGGACATTCACACGTATTCTTGTAAAAACAACATCAATGAATTGGATGTTTAACTCAACAAATGGAGATTGAGTTATAATTACTCTTATCAAGTTCATATTGATGAAGTGAAAATTTATCAATGGAGTGATTATGTGTATAAAATGTATATCTACAGAAATGGGTGTGGAAATTATGTCATAAGAAAATGAATAGGGATTCTACACATAAACATGGAGTAAAATAATCAATGAAGTATGCGTAAAGCCGAATGAGTGGAAATTGAAATTTGTAATTCCCTTAACAATTTGGTAACTTAAGAAACATAAATCCCATGAAAAATGGATAATACAATGATGATTTAAATATCCATAAATTAACTTATATTATACAATGAATACAATCATGGGCAGTATGTACACCACACGCAATAAATAAGTGGTGAACAATGGAAATCTCATGGAATTAAAAGTGAGATAAGAAACCCCTTACTTTGTACTTTTTCCTTAGTAGAGGGTAGTTTAACCTCATGTATAATGCAGAAATAAGTTTTACTGAATTATAAAACAATCATATAAATTAATATGATATCATATATGATCTTTTATCATTGATTTGTTAATAATATCTTAGTATTATCGTCATTTCGGATCTTAACGGATTCGTTTTCCTTTATATTATTTGTTATGTGAGCCACATTATTTATGGATGAGAAGTATATTATTCATATACAGAATTATATCATGTCTCTAAACATTATTTTTAATCATCAAATGAAATTTTGTCTTCAATGGATACGATGGGGAATGAATATCATCACGTTCGTGGAGATGGTAATCTGTACGTACGCATGAGCGACAATATCATTCTTTTTATATTAAAATAATATATAATTTTATGGTATATAATATATAAAGAATCATTATAATGTTATATTTTATTATTTACATTAATTACACATCATTATTAAACCCATCCAAATAATAATGTATTGAATAACAATTACACCAGGACGTGGAGATGGTAATCCGTACGTACGAACGTATGGTGACATGTCATTCAAGGGACGGATAGAATAATGAATATGGATGTACCATATTTATAATAAAATCAAATTATATATAAGATACTAGAGTTATTATTTTATAATACAAATAACAAATAAATAATAAGTGGAAGAAGAAAAGAACTTGAATGATGGTGGTGAAATTATTACCTCTTCTTTTGATTTGATCAAAAGGTCTCCTTATGTTGGATTTATGAACAAATAAGGGCCTATAGGATAAATTAAGAGAAGTTTTTAGTATATTTGGGAAGAGTTTGTCCGAGCCAAAGGGCTTTGAAGGTGTGAATTTGAGAGAAGGTGAAGTGCCCTTTTATAAGAGGGGTGAGGGGCACCTTAGAAAAAACATAAAATATTATTTTATAATAAAATCATTTTCTGTTTCTAATGGCCCCAATGTTGATTATTTAAAGGCTAAGGTGATTATGGGTCGAAAACCACTAAACCAATTTTTTTTATACCGGTTTGGGTCACAATATTAACCTTAACTTTTAGATTTAACTCTTAGTTAAATAGTTTGACATTGAACATGTCTCTTTGTATTTTTATATTATATGGTTAATAAACTTAATATATACTTCCAAGAGAACAAAAAGTGGTTCATTAATGATACACCTATAATTTAATAAGTCATTTTGCCGAACCTTATATTTTTAAGAATATAATATCAATTAATAATATAATATTTGATTTAAAAACCCTTTTATGACCATTTTGAACCTATTTGGTATTTTGTTTTTTCAAAATTCATAACAGCATTATTACTTCAAATAAAATTCATCTAATAAACCCTAATATGTCATATTAACCTAGAAAAGTATTTCAATTCATAAAAACTCTCAAATTACAATTATTTGGATATTTATAATATCAATTATTTTAATATATCATTAATTAATTAATTGCTGCATCATCATTCTGTCTTCAATAAATTAAATTATTTAATGTTTAAAAAATATAAATAAAATACCACTATGTAGGAAATATTTTTATCTTTATAATGAATAATTATAGTTGAATTTATCTTATGTGTAACCATATATTAAAAATGTTTTAGTTATTAAACATTTATTTTAACTTTTTTAACTCTTCTTTGAATTAAATAATAATAAATGTCCTAATCTAATCCAAGTGGACCAAAGGGGTTCATATTTTATTCCTAAGGTTTTTTTGGTCGAAATATATTATCCAATATAATTAGGACATTTTTAGGGTAATAATAATATCATTTTTACCCTTAATTACCTTATTTTCTTTTAACTGTGGTAAATAAAAGTAAAACGTTACTATTCACCAAATATTATTTTTATCTTATTGAACCACATTTTCATCCTATATATTGATCGTGTCTCTTGGATTTTCTAAATTCAACTCACAGAAGTGGTAAAATTGAATTTTATGTGAATTAACAAATTCTCTGAGGAGGTGGGTAAAAGACGGTGAAAAGTTAAATAAAATTTTATATATCTAATATTCTTACAAAATGACTCCAATTCATTAAATTTAACTTATATGGGTATTTTTTATCGATTTTTACCTAAAATAAGTTTAAATAAAATAAATAATTATTTTAATAAAAATTCTGTTTTAAACTATAACTCAATGTTTTTCACTATTCATCAAAAATTAAAAGATTTCAGAAACATACCAAAAATTCACCCAAAGATAATTTTGATATTATAAATTCAAAAAAAAAATTATTTTACCAAATTAAAAACATAAAAATTGCATTTATTAGTTTAAGATTAATTCCCCTTGTCAAAACCAAAAAGCGTATTTTTATGAATTAATAACTACCAAAAGATTTACAATTGTTTATGTCCAATTTTAAAGTGAAATTACATAAAATGACCAAAATTGGATTAAATGTTAAAAATATAATCTAAAAATACATCCAAACCATTCATATGTATAGTTTAACACTATTAATTATTTTGATTAAAAAAGTTTTTTTCAGTTAAAATATATTATTTTTCACTATTCACCCAAATATGAACGTTTTTAGAAAAACACCAAAAACATATTAAAACTAAATTCTTATGTTGCGATCCCAAATAAGAAGTTTATTATGTCAAATTAAATATATTCAAGTGTCAAATATTGGATTTAAAAAGGGTACGCCATTAAAATGCAGTAAAATTTCATTTTTTGAAAAATACTTCTTTTATCTGAAAAAATTGAATTTGTCCTTATATTATGTCTAAGAAACTCATAATATAGATTCTAAAATTATAATGATTATATAAAGTTCAAAATTCAGTTAATACTATTCAAAACCACATTTAAATGACTAGTTTGGTAAGTCATGATGCGCTTGAGCTCGATGTTGTGTGTAGTGTAAGATATTGAATTACTTTGAAGAACTAACGTAATATGAAATATTTGGGTGTTTCATTCTTCCCTCCATCAATAAATTGCATCCTATCAATTTTAAATTTGGGCTTGGGAATATAATGTAAATTCCCACATCAGAAAAAGATTCAATAAAACTATCACTTTAAAAGAAATAAAGAGAAGTACAAAGGTTACCCAAGATAACCCATACTAGGATTCCATATAGGAAAAAATGGATATAGAAGATAAACTAAGTGTCAAGTTCTAATGGAGAGGGATAGAAAACATGATCAGGAAAAAGTTAACAACAATAAAACCACAAACTAGTGATGGGACAAACGGTCATTAGTTTCCCAATAGGAAAAGTTAGTGGACACCATTTTTTTTGTTTTAAGTTACATTTCATAAAGATAAGAAATTCATTTATGTGATTTACTAAGAACATAAAGAGATATAATTAATTTTTAAGTAGAGTTTCATTCCTTAATAAATTTCTACCACTAACTCATTTTTTTGAACGATGAGTTTTTAAGAAGACTTGGTCACACCAGAACAACTAGAATTAACTTCTATAGAATCACATGATCCACAAAGGATAAACTATATATTTACCTTGTCTTTAGAGATTACCAAAAGCAAAATGGTTATTACAAGATCTGATGATCCTTAAAAAGATTATTCCATTAGAGAAAGAAGCAGTAATATTAATTTCTAAAATTAAACCAGCAAAACCCCAAAGTTAAATAAATACTATTCAATAAACAATTGTCCTTAAAATCCTTCAGTATAATCCAAACTAATATTGAAACCCAAAAAATGGAAGAATTTTGTTATGTAGTCTTCCACATTTAATTTTATCTCAAAATGACATCAACTACTCTTAAAGTCACATACTTAAAAGTAATTAACCTAATCACATATTCTCTATTGTAGGTTATTCATTTCCATAAATAACCCAATTCACTATAAATCCACAATAAAAACATAGATAAAAACCCATCATTACTCCACAAATGAAATCCCATAGTATTCTATTTTCCTTGGGCATATAGTGTTCCGTAGAAAGTAAACATCTTACAAAATAACATTGATCACTTAATCACTAAATCATTTTACTATACTAAGGGTATTCATTTTATAAGACATAATATCCCAAATCAACTTATTATTGATCAATAAAATAATTTAACTAAAAATAATTAGTCACACTAACCAGGGACCTCACGTAGTCCAGTGGTAGGCAATAAATCCCAATCGCACTCTGGTTGTGGGTTTGATTTCCACAACATTGTCCGACGCGACGGGTTGTCACACAGTCTACGTGTTGTCCATTTTCAAAAACTATATTTTATAACATTTACCAAATGAGATAAATTACTCAAAATAACCATAGAATAATTTAACCACAAATGCTATCTCATTACTTTCATTTTTTCCCAAAGTATAATAACTTGTAATTTCCTCAAACTCAATGATTATATAAAACCAAACGGTTATTTATAACTATATCCACAAGAGAAAAGTTAAGTCTTCCTCAAATATCATTTTCACATGACAAACTGTAGGGTTATAAATTCAAGAAAAAATTATTCCAAAGTAATCCCATCAACAAGGAGCACTAGTACTTCTAAAAAATTTCTCCAACCATTTATTTCTACATAACTTTTTCTTTGACCAAGAAAATATCCTATAGAATAGGGCACTCACTCAGGTAGTGTCCAGGTCCCCTATATTTTCGGCAAATGATTGTAAATGGATTCATGGGACTATTTTTATTTTCTTCCATAGTACTATTCATTTTTCCTCGGCAATTCTTCCATTTATGTCCTTATTTCCCACACGTAAAGAATTTATTTGTTACATTGAGACACTTTCCTGGGTGTCTCCTTCCACATTTCCTACATGATGGAAATTGTGGATTATTTTCTCCATGGTCTCCACTGCTAGAGATCTTATCATTTATCACATTTCTCTTCTTTGTTGAGTCTGGGAGTTGGATAATATATATGTTTCTAATCATATTTTTGGAAAACTGATTTGGCAAGAACACGATATCTTTTATGCCTATCAGCATTCCATTTTGTTGCTCCTTCCCACCACCATTCCCACCTTGTAAATCATTCATAAAGTTACTATGAATTCCTTGGAATCCAGCCAGTGACTAAAACCATAATGCATTGTGTGACTAACATTAGTCATAAAATCATTTAGAGAATATTATGACACCATATTTTCAATTTGAAACACCTTAGGATTTACCAAGGTCATTTATTCTCATCTTATGTTAAAATAATTCAACTCAGTTTTTAAATAAAATTTAAATTATCCAAAGCGTATCCCCTAAGTGTGTCGTAACCAAGAGTTAAGTAATTCCCATTGTCGTTTACCAGTTCCCATTCGAGTCTAGCTCAAAGTGGTGTTTTCAGGTTTTACCCCTAGGTACATCTGTGCGAGAGCCACCCCTACCTTCTCATATCCAGATAGGGGTGTATTTCTTGGAAAACTCACAAAATCTCTACAATACCAAAATTCTGGGAACTTCATCTATACTAATCCTCAAATTTTATCTTAGGTCTATGTGCTCTAATCAGAGTTTATCTAAATCTAGCTACCATTGTGTGTACTAAACGTCCTCTCATACCAACTGTAATGCCTCTACCCAAAAACCTTAGAGTCGGTGCATTATTATATATCATTGGAATGATCACAAAATATCATGAATTGAATGATCTATTAGTTTAGTAGCATTGTAAGTACAAGATACATTCATAAGTTTTACATTACATTATAAAACGAAAAACTAAAACAACATAGTCTTCATAGTCCACAGTCATATCCTCTTAGACTATTCCGGCAGGTCAGTCCTAAAATACTTCTCCACATCCTAGGAAAAATAAAACATAGAAAGGGGTTATCTCAAATGCTCAATAAGGATTACAATATAGTGGAAACTTTCATAAATAATCATAAACATTAAAGGCAATGCATAACTAAAACAAAAGGATTTTAAACTTGAACTTCATAATAATATGGAAAAAATAAAATGAAATAATTTCATTTACTTATTCACATGGATATTCTAATAGTCGATTAATCACATGAAATATCAATAACCACTTTCATAATGATGGAATGCATAATTCCAGACTATCATAACCATGCAGTTATGGCCTTGTGCCAAGACTACAAATAAGATTTTGTCAAGGCCTTGTGCCAAGACACTAGTTTGTTTCATGAGACCAACCGATGCATCGAGGAGCTATAGATGGCTCCACCCGTCACTTACTAAGTCCAATGAATTCCTCATATGAAAAGTTTGAAACATAACATAAATATTCATATTAATACTATCATACAAATTGTCAATACTTTATCCACAAACCATGAATGGTATAAAAATAGCACATCTAGAGTAAAACATAACTTATTCAATGCAATATGGAATACTGTATTGTAACAGATTAACCTCAATTGAGAATAATGAAGGATATTGACATAGATGAGAATAATCATCAAAACTATTTGAGAGAAATATCCCCCTTTTTCTTGAAAACATTTAAAAGTCATACTATTTGTCAAGAAGCCGTTTAAAAATAGATTTTTGAATCAAAGTTTTCCATACCACTTTGAAACTATTAGAAGGAATTTTAATTTTAAGACATTAATGTCCATATAAATAAATCCTTAAAACAATTTTTAAAACTGGGACATTAATGAAAATGATTTACAAGAATAAATTTTTAAATCATTTAAAATGATATTTCAGTTAGAGTTTCTAACCAAAAGAGAGACACTTGAATAAAAATAATTGAGGTAACCAAAACTTTATAATATCATGAGAATAAATATATTCATGATATACTACATCCAAGTACATTATATACACCATATAAAAGTGATTTGGTGTATAACAACAAAAAAGTATCAATAGAATGTAAATTGAGATGAAATATCTTATAATGATCAAATATTTAGGTTAAGGATAAATTGATGACATAATTTTGTGTGAAAAATATAAATACACTCAATATGATTGGATATTCTGTGTAAATCAATAATAGTACATTCACACATATTCTTGTTAAGACAACACCAATGAATTGGATGCTTAACTCAACAAATGGAGATTGAGTTAAAATTACTCTTATCAAGTTCATATTGATGACTTGATAATTTATCAATGGAGTTATTTTGTGTATAAAATTTATATACACATAAAGGGATGTGTGAATTATGAAATAAGAAAATTAATAGTGATTCCACACATAATCTTGGAGTAAAATAATCAATGAAGTATGCATAAAGCCGAATGAGTGGAAATTGAAATTTGTAATTCCCTTACCAATTTGGTAATATACGAAACATACATCCCATTAAAGATGGATCATACAATGATGATGTAAATATACATAAATTATATTATATTACACAATTAATACCATCATGGTCAGTACACACACCACATGCAATAAATAAGTGGTGAACAATGGAAATCTCAAGGAATTAAAAGTGAGATAAGAAACCCCTTACTTTGTAATTTTTCCTTGGTTGAGGGTAGGTTAACCTCCTGTATAATGGTGAAATAATTGTTATTGAAATATACAAGAATCATATACCTTCATATGTTTTCATATATGATCTTTTAACATTGATTTGTTAATAATATCTTAGTATTATCGTTGTTTCAGGTGTTAACGGATTCGTTTTCCTCTATATTCTTCGTTATGTGAGCCAAATTTGTTATGGATGGGATGTATATTATTCATATCCAGAATTATATCTTGTCTCTAGACATTATTTTTAATCATCAAATGAAATTTAGTCTTCAATGGATACGATGGGGAATTAATCTCATCGCGTTCGTGGAGACGGTAATCCGTACGTACGCATGACTAACAATATCATTTTTTTGATATTAAAATCATATATAATTGGATGGTATATAATATATACAGAATCATTATCATGTTATAGTTTATTATTTTAATGAATTTCACATCATTATTATTACCATCCAAATAATAATGTATTTAATAACATTTACACCACGACGTGGAGATGGTAATCCGTACATACGCACGTATGGTGACATATCATTCAAATGATGGATAAAAAAATGAATATGGTTGTACCATATTTTTAATAAAATCACAGTATATATAAGATACTAGAGTTATTAGTTTAGAATGGAAATAACAAATAAAGATGATGTGTAAGAAGAAAATAACTTGAAATATGGTGGTGAAATTATTACCTCTTCTTCGGGTTCTTCCTTTTGATTTGATCAAAAGGGCTTCTTAAGATGGATTTCTGACCAAAGGAGGGCTTCTAGGATGAAGTGAGGAAATTTGAGAGGATATTTTTGCAGGGGTTGTCATAGAAAAAAGGCTTTGAAGGTGTGAATATTAGAGAAGGGGAAGTTCCCTTTTATAAGAGGGGTGAGAGGCACCTTAGGGAAAACATAAAATATTATTTTATAATAAAATAATTTTCGGATTCTAATGGATCTAAAGTGGATTATTTAAATTCTAATGTGGGTATGGGTCGAAAAACACTCAACCAATAGATTTTAGATAGGTTTGTGTCACTATATTAACCTTAAAGTTTAGATTTAACTCTTAGTTAAATAGTTTTACATTTACCATGTCTCTTTGTATTTTTATATTTTATGGTTAATAAACATACTATATACATCAAAGCGAACCAAGAGTGGTTCATTAATGATACACCTATCATTATATAAGTCTTTTGGCCAAACCATATATTTTTAGGAATATAATATCAATTAATAATATTTTATTTTATTTAAAACCACTTTTATGTCCATTTTGACACTATTTGATATTTTGTTTTTGCTAAATTTATAACAACATTATTACTTTGAAGAAAATTTAAACTAACCAACCCTAATATGTCATATTAACCTAGAAAATTAGTGTAATTCATAAAAACTCTCAAATTACATTTATTTGGATATTTATAATATCAATTATTTTAATATTTCATTAATTAGGTAATTACTGCATCATCATTGTGTCATTAATAAATTAAATTATTTATTGTTTAAAAAATTATAAATAAAATTTCATTATATAGGAAATATTTTTATATTTTTAATGAATATTTATAGTCGAATTTATTTTATGTGTACCCCAATATTAAAAAAGTGTTTAGTTATTAAACTTTGATTTTAACTCTTTTAACTATTTTTTGAATTAAATAATAATAAATGTCTTAATCTAATCCAAGTGGACCAAAGAGGTTCATATTTTACTCCTAAGGTTTCATTTTTACCCTGAATTACCATATTTACTTTTAACCGTGGTAAATAAAAGTAAACAATTACTATTCACCAAAAATTATTTTTATCTTATTGAACCACATATTACTCTTTCATATTAACCGTGTCTCTTGGATTTTTGAAATTAAACTCATAGAAGCGACAAAATTATGTTTCCTGTGAATTTACAAATTCTCATAGGAGGTGGGTAAAAGACGGTGAAAAGATCAGTAAGATTTTCTATATCGAATATTATTAAAAAAATGATTCTAATGAATTACATTGAACATATGTGGGTATTATATATCTATTTTTACCTAAAATAAATTTAAAAAAAATAAATAATTATTTAAATAAAAATTCGGTTTTAAACTATAACTCAGTGTTTTTCATTATTCATCAAAAATTAAATGTTTTCAGAAACATACAAAAAATTCACCCTAAGCTAAATTGGATATTATTATTTCAAAAATAAAGTCTATTTTACCAAATTAGAGAAATAAAAATTTCATTTATTAGTTTAAAATTAATTCCCATTGTCAAAATCAAAAAAACGTATTTTTATGAAATAATAACAACCAAAAGATTGAAATTTGTTTAGGTCCAATTTTAAAGTGAAATTACTTCCAATGAACAACATTGGATTAAATGGTAAAAATATAATCAAATTATACATACAAACCATTCATATGTATATTTGAACACTATAAATTATTTTGATTAAAAATGTTGTTTTCAGTTAAAATATATTATTTTTCACTATTCACCCAAATATGAAAGTTATCAGAAAAAACACCAAAAATTTATTGAAACTAAATTCTTATATCCCGATCCAAAAGAAGTAGTTTATTTTTTCAAAGTTAATATATACAAGTTTCAAATATTAGATTTAAAAGGGTTCGCCATTAAAAGGTGGTAAAATTGCATTTTTTGAAAAAAACTTCTTTTATCTGAAAAAATGAATTTGTCCTTATATTATGTCTAAGGAACTCATAATATGGATTCCAAAATTATTAAGGGTTATATAAAGTTCAAAATTCTATTAATACTATTTATAACCAATTTTTAACGGCTAGTTTGGCAAGTCGTGATGCGCTTGAACTCGATGTTGCATGTAGTGTAAGTTATTGAATTACTTTGAAGAACTAACGTAATATGAAATATTGGTGTGTTACAAGGATAGTCAATATAGGTCAATGAATTCATCATGTACATGTAGTGTATATATAATATATCTATCAAATGATGTTGATAAGGTGATCATGTAAATTCATCACGACTCTCTACGAGTATTATAATCAGGGAATGATTCTTCTGTGTAACCATTCAGGAAACACTTAGGCTTCTATAATAAATAATATAACTCCTTTCATGAGATCCTCCTATATGTTGACCAAGAAAATAACCACCACTTAAAAACAATAAATTTCATGGCGTCATAGAATGAATCCAATAAAGTTATGACCACTACAAAGTCATCGAATGAATGGATAGTGATGAAAATATGGGTCACAGACAGTTGGTGAGTTCCAATTTACTATCACATGAAGCATTATTATGATAGCATGAACGTCATATGACATTCTTCTGAGGCTATACACCACCCCAAGCCATCACACACTGAATATTAACCATGAAATGAAAGAAATATATTTGGTTTTTGTCACCTATGAACATCATATGATAGTCATACTATGATCTTCACTTCCTCAATCTAGTACACATAGCATGAAAACTATAACAAGTACCGATATATCGGGCCACCTTCATCTATATACACCCTTTTACCCATTTTGAAAAAGATTAAACATGTGAGGGGGATTAGAGGGACCACAATGGGGATTAATAGGGAAGAATATAGGAGGATCTATCACTACCTTTAGATAGATTCTCTAGGTAATGATGAGCTCCATCACATGATACCATTCATGTGGTCACATGATTATTTAAACATCATGTGATTCTATTATGAAAATACATAGGCCTATATATATCCTTATATAATCTATCTCTTACACGAAGTGATATCATGAACCATGTATCATTAAGTATGGAACCCTTACTTCAAGTGTGGTGGATAGATATCTCTTGAAGCATTCCCTCTTCATGAGTGATGCCTTGATGTGGTCTTGAATATGAGATAATGAAAACCATTAGGTCTCGTGGTGTTTTCTTTAATCCACATATGTGGCCTCCTTGACATGAATCACCCCCACAAACCATATTCCATGAAAAGGACCAGAAAAAATAGAGAAAACACTATAGACATGAACCCAAAACATATATATATATAGGTTGAAAACCCTCAGTCATGCACCCTTCTTTGTTGGCCAATATGAATTCCACTCATGTGACGAATTTGATATGTAGTCCCTGTCCATGATCACAAAACCTATCACAAGACCCACTTTGAGGTCATGTGAATCTCATGAGAAATTAATCTTCCCAAGATGCCAACATACAAGAAATCCTTGGTATGTAAATTGCCTTGGAATGCATATGAACACATAGAAAAGACATCCTCTCACCATGAAATCATCATGATGTGTGGTTTTAGAAAAATTCATAATCCATGTACTCATCCTTTGAGGAAAATATTTTCCATGAATCCTTGAGGAATGTTCCTTTAGACATGAAAACTCTACAATTTACATGCGTACGATCCAAGATATGTTTTCAAGACCCCACTACATTACACTCTTATGATCACATGATCAAATGACTCCTCACTAGTCTCACGATGCACTTATATGGCCTTGGATAATCCATGTTCATCACGTGACTACCTATGGACAAGTAAAGTTGATCATGTGATATCCTACAAACAATTCATGTTGATCATGATGAGTAATATGGACATTTCTACATTGATAAAGTAAAGAATCCCAAAAAAGTGAATCAATCATGGGAAACACTTCGGAAATTCCCACCCTGATCATGAGAAGATGTCCTAGACAAGTCTATTTATTATATAAAGGACCTTTGACATGTTTTCCTTGATCATGATAATGCTTAATAGATAAATCCATTTGATCATGTGATACTATAAGATCATGTACACCAAGATCATGTGAATATATATCAAACAAGTCAGTTAACCATATGAATGGCCCTAGAAATTTCTACTTTGATCATGTGAAGAAATCCTGGACAATACAGCTTATCAGGTGAAAGATCTTTGACATGTCAACTTCGATTATGAAAATCATCCAAGAAATTTCAACTATGATTATGGAAAGAAACTTGGAAATGTCAACTTAGATTATGAGAAGCATCTTGGATATTCTAGGTAGACACCATTGGATGTGTTTCCCATGTCAAACTAACTCCATTAACAAATAAAGATGACAATCAAAACATGTTAGGCAGACAACCTTAGACATGTTTCCAATGTCTTACCAACACCCTGAACAGGTAGAGAAAATAATCAAGACATTCCATATAGATAATCAAGACATTTTGAGCATGCAAGGAATATTCATTCAGTAGAAACACTTGCACTTACACTGTGTGAACAACCCAACCGGGAAACTTTGGTAAAATACCCCTTTATAAGGGGTGTTTCATTAATAGGTTAGGGATACCCACTCATGAGACCCTATTTTTCTCGTTCCCTCATACAGGCCTCTATCTGATGCCAATCATATTTAACATACCTTTAATGATGTTCATCTCACCTCATATATTAGACGATAGAGAATGAGTATGAATCATTTTCATCCATACTTTTATAAAGACAATGAATTCCTAAACCTTAGGGTTAACTACAATATCTTGAAGTTTGATCACCCATACCAACCCATCAGCTGGTTTGGCGATAATTAAACCATGAAGACTCTGATTCTTGTTTAAATAAGACACGTAGGATACATTTCAAAGGACTAATATCCAAGGGCAGTACACCTTTGTGTAAGTACCTTATATCCCAAATATTCTTGACGCATGGAAGGGAATTGTCCCATAAGTATTTCATCTATCCTCATGCATCAACATATGAGAAGTGGGATCATACATGGGAATCCCTTTAGGTGTAAGTGAAGACTATTCCCTCAATTACCTCAAAATCATTGAATTATAAGATATGGATTGAACTATGAGGACTATGATTCCTATTATGAATAGGATATATAGCCTGATTTTCTAGGGCATGTGATCAATACCATATTCATGATAAGACCAGTAATCATACCTCTCTTGGGGAAACATTAATATTTATGTATCATATAAATATTTTCTCATTAATGTGTCTAATAATTTTTTATCTCTTCTTTCTAAAATTGAGCATGTATTTTATGCGATTAGAGATTGGAGATGGTTGTTCCAATTAGATGATGATTATTCCCCTAGTGTTGGCCCTTTATTGGGATATAAACCCAATTACATATCATAATCATTCAAAGTTCGATACTAATGATGAGGCTATTCATGAAATCCTTATGTACATGCTCCCTACTCAAGGCCTATAATTTCATAAAATTTTTAATGAAGCTACCCATAAAATTAACTATGTTAACTCTGATTCCAATCTCAACAGGATATGTAAGACGCCTACATGACGCTCCTTCCCAATTTTTATTTCCTTACCCTATGATGTTAAACTTCATGGTATATTCATTTCATAAGTCCTTAAACTATGTCAAACGAACTATATGGTTTTTTATTTCAATTATCATGGGATAAATAGGATGCCTTGTAGAGCTTCAATCCCATCTTCAAGACACCAACCACCTCATAGGACAACAATAAATGTCCAGACATCCGGAACATGTTTATAAACAAAAGAGTCATAAATTTAAAAGAGAATGATCGAGAACATATGGCACAAAAAGTTGTTATCATACTTACATGGTCTTGATTAGATTATCATAAGGGGGATAAATTTTATTATATTAGGTTAGGGAAGGATTTCCTAATCATATCATAAATCTATAATAGGGTCCTCAAATTGGAAATAATTCCCCTAAAATGGTGCGATAAGCCTCAAATCCCTTCCTCTCGACTAATGTGTGTTCTTAAGAATCATTGGGTTACACTCCCCGATTGACATACTACCTTTGGAAAGAATAAATGTAATCATTTATGTATGTGGTAACTATTGAGAGTTTATATTAGAGACAAATATAGTAAACTCAGTGCGAATGATTGTTCAACCACCCACAATCCCCCACAACCAAGAATCGAGTGAAACCGTTCCAATTTTTTTGGGAAAAAATATTCAACCTCACATGAAATTTTTTAATTTTTTATCCCTTTAATATATTAAAAATAATGTATAACCTAGTTCCCTTCATGATGTTTGGTTCCAAATTTTTTCAGGGAACAAAATGTTAAACCCAACACATTTGTTTTAACAATTCTAAAACTCTCACAAAATAAGGGACCACATCTATATCCTTTAAATTTGAAATTAATTCATTGAAAAGGTAATATTATATATAATTTTTCACATATAATGAGTTCTATTTATGCCCTTGGATTTCTCATATTAATTACAACCAAATTACATCATCAAATGTTCTATTAGACTCTAAAATTGCTTGACAATTTTCATTGGCCTCGAAGCCCTGATGTACGTTGTCACCAATGAAACACATATAGTACCATTAGGTGAACATATTTGTCCATAATTGCCACATAAATATATCTATATTGAATTTGGAATCATCTCATGAAATCCACTAAAGTAAGAATTCACACTGGTCATCTTTCATACGATATGTCTCCAAAGAGGAAGTGTAGTTTTTCCCCATTCAACTGCATTGGGAGCTTATACCTAGAGTGCAACAACACATAACTTCTATATATTAGGGAGGTGTATGATGAAAATATCATTGTCATCTAAATCACTAAATATTTTCCTAGTAGTTCTCCCATACATTATGGTTATAGTCATAGAAATATGACTGAAATTATATAAGGAGATGAAGAAGACATTGGGAGCATCACAACTATGCAAATTGGGGAATCTAACAAGAGAGACTAAAATGTGTATCTAGATAATAATGATCCATAGTATGATTATATCCCTATTAGCACAAAACTGGCTATGTCCCGGCAATGTATCATAACAATATCCTAAAATCAATCCTTGATCACCACTATACCGAAGCCTCTATCTTCATCACAGCTGGCCTAGGTGATTGTGAAATCCCATGGAGGACCCCAGCCTATAAATCTAGGGAAAGTATTATCCAAATTCACAATGGGATCATCCTCACTATGGTTTTAGACCACCCAAATGGTTCTATGTGTGTAAACCCCAAAACAGTACTACATGCATCATCGTACAAAACAGTACTATGGGTATTGAACCCCCAAATGGTACTATGGTATTCGACTCACCAAACAAAATATCAGGCACTGACCCATAAATCGTGATACCCCATTAAAGAGGAGAACTGTCCCATGTATGTATCTACAAAATGATATAACTGAATTTTTGTAATTCAAATTTTCTCTAGATGAGCATACTTCTCAAAAGTATAAGCATCCCGTCCTTTGTCTATCTATGACACAGTAGGTTGGCATACCTTTTACCTCTATAATAGGAAAATAAGGGCTTATTGGTATATTTAAAGAATAAATATATGGTATTCTCAACCTTTATATAATTTTAGAGTGCATTGTCATTGGAATATATGGCTAGTGGAAAAAATAGATTCGGTCACTAGGGTCTACATTGATACCCATGTCATCATCCACTCACCCAACCACCAACAAAAGGAAAGGGTGTTATCATTCTTCCAACTAGTCATCCCCATATGGATGAAAAAAAAAATTCTATATATGAACAAATCACTCTAAAAAATGAGGGAATAAGGATATGCATGAAATAATGATAAGAATAATCCTGGGATCTCTTCCCAACAATGATGTAGCAATTCCTTCCTTTGGAATACCACCTTGTAGTGACGTTATCCAAGCCACAATGGTGGGGGAATTTTTATATTTTTAATAATCTAATTCTATAAGGATGGATGAATTTATATATTTTTTACCCCATCATAAGGGGTACTCCAAAAAAACATTTGACCTCATCTATTTCCAAAAATCCTGAAGGAGAGTCAGGTTTCTTTAATCAGCAGAAAGATTATACACCATTCAAGGCACCCCAATTATTTAACACCTACCCAATAACAAATAAATATTAGGGATATTATTCTTATACTCCAAAACTATATCATGTTCCTATTCCAACAAAGGTATAGTTAGCACATGGGAGAAGCAGTATGGTCCCCCACCTTTTGATGAAAAATACTGAAGCATATATTTCATCTAATCAAAACATACACCTATGTACATTGATTATTCCATAGATATTGGTTTTATAGAACTCCTAATAATAATTAATCTAAGTTAGGTATAATTTATAGTCCATGATAACCACTTCTCCTAACAACGATGTCTCGGGCACACAATAGGTAGTTCCATTATCGTTAAAGACTGGATATAGAGGAAGATAGACGAGGGTGTGTGGGAACCACTGAAAGGTAAATCCCAATTGTAATATCCTATTATTGGTTTCATTTACTCATCAAACCTCGTTTTTTCTACTTTGGTTATGGTTTTCCTTGGGGTTATTCATGTGAAAATTGGAACAATTTGTAAATTTATGGGTTGTTCATAGTTGCATAAGGTTTTACCAAATCATGCACCCACCCAGTTTAATTAGTGAAACCCCAAAAAATGGGGGTTTTCATTGTTATATAATGTTTTGAAAAACTATTCTCCCCCATTTAGAAATTACATACCCCATTATAGGGTTTCATGGTTAGGGTGCACTATTTGAAAAATAGGGTGTCTTTTCCTAGTGAATCGTGTACGTGGGTTTTTATTTTTTCAATAACTAATTAAAAGACTCTCAAACACCATTTTTACCTCCCAATAGACCCTAACATCACATATCATGAATTCCAAGGTCCATAAGGTACTTGATAATATTTTTAGGCTCCCCCAAACCATTTACTAGGTGGATTAAATCTTGGTGCACCTCATTTGATTCTTCTCTGGTAAGTGACCTCCAATCTTTCCTCTCTCCTTCCCTCTTCTCTTTTAATAATTATGGTTTTTAGACCATATTCTATTTGATGAATCTATACTCCATTGGTTTGAATCATGAATCTTGGTTTTATTCCATGATATTATATTTCATTATTATTCATTAGAAAATCAAATTTAGGGTTTTGTGTTACATTATCTCTGTGAAAATGGTATGTGGTTATGTTAAGATTCTCCATTTAATAAATCCTTGATTTTCATGATTGATATAAATTTTTTTCAATTATTTTATGAAAACACCATTCAGTGAAAATTTTATTGTAATGAGTTTTGGGGGAAAACAATCTATTCTAATATAATTGGAAATTTGAGGATTTATTTGAAATTAATGAAAATTATGAAATTTGATTTGTGAAATTGAATTTTGATACAAAATGTATTAAATTTATTTGATAAGAAACAATGGATAGATTATCTTGAAAAGGAATAAATTGATTAAAAACCAGTACGTTGGTTTTTAAAGTGAAATTGTAATATTGAACTTGTAAATGGGGAAATTTTATTTTAATATATTTTGAAATAACATTCCCATTATTGATTCGATGATTGATTGATCACATTATATCCTAGGTAGTTAGGGGCTTATTTGGCACAAACAAGCTAGAATATAAATTCACTAGAAATTCAATTATACATTAATACTATAAAAGAAATCTAGTTGAGTGGATATTATCCTTAATTAGATACTAATTGGTTCCATTTTCCTTGATCCCAAGGGACATGTGTAAACATTTTTATTGATCAGAGAAATGACTGTTTGAGGATCCCAAAACGTGAAACTATCATACCACATGGTAGATGTCCATGTGTCTTAATGTGGTTATTTTGATATATATGTGTGTGTGTGTCTGTGTGTATTTCAGTGATTTCTCATGCCCATGTGATTTATATAAACTATTTTATATAAAAAATTAATTAACCCATTGTTTAAAATAATTCTATATTTTGAACTAAAATCAAGTTTTTACATAAATATGTTATTGATGTGCCATTCCTATTTTTGAAAAAAAAAATTAAAGAATAATTTATTTATTTCTTGATATGGAATATTATTGTAGAAAACATGGTGAGAGACTATTAGGATTTTAGCTCACACCTATCCTTTTCCTTTGGGTGTTTTTAGATTTTCTTCTTACATGTTTGAGTAAATGGAAGGTGTATCTGGGAGGAGGTGGATGTTCTTGATCCTATGGGTATGAAGTTTTGAGGCCTTTGGGATGTTTTAGTTTTATCTACTTTATTTTTTGTAATTAATGATGTTCTATTTGGGTTTTTATACTATATTGTACTTCTGGTATTTTCTCCTTGGGAGTTTCTATTAAGTTTAATGATATTTATTTGTTTCTTCCATTGTGTTTGTGTAAAATCTGCTCCCACTTTTATACTGTATGGAATCAGGTTGTAGTTTCCAACCCATGGGGATTTTGAATGCCTTTCGGGATATGTAAGTGTCGTCTTAGGTGTCATATTATCAAGGTTTCTAGGATGGTTCAGGTCACCCACTCCTATCATCTAAACACTCTGAATAGGACACAAAAGTTTTATAACAAACCATGTGCCAAATACCTCCCATTCCTGGGAAACCATCATTCACTATGAGATTGAGAAAATACTATTACTTCTAAAAAAACATGTTCCCATATATTATGATTATGAAATTGTTAATGGGTTGATAAAACTACTAATAATAAGGAAGTCAAGTGAGTCGTGGTTCACAGGTCAGGACAATTACTACTCTTACCACAGATGTCTCGTGAACGCAACAGTTATCTTCATTGTTTTTTAAAATTTTCTAGAGAAACATGTAAATAAAGGCTTGATAGAGATATAGTATCCCAAAACACATGAATTATTCTTATGGGCCATCCATGCTCCCTTAAAAAATCCACCCTCCTAATAGGTTACACCATGATATGTCATGGTCACATGACATTAAAATGAAAGATAAATCCCCGTTTCATGACATTAAACTGTATGAACATTTCCAAATTTCATGATGTTAAAATAAAAAACCACAACCTTGTCTCACAATGTTAAACTACATGGCCATATCCTAGTCACGTGAAATTAAACTACATGACCATGTCCTTGTTTCAGGATGATATACTACAAGACCACTTCCTAGTCGCATGACATTAATTTACATGATATGTCTGAGTTTAATTATGTTAAACTAGATGACCATGACCTAATTTCTTGAAGTTAAAGTAAATGATATGTCCAAGTACTGTACAATAAAATCCTTTATACATGTTGTGAAACTACATCGAACACATCCCGGACACAATATGGTAAATTATATAACTACGTTCCTACTACATGGTGTGAAACTACATAGAACACATTCTTGTCATAGGATGGTAAACTGTGAGATATATCAATATTTGGGATATATCATCATTATCGGGTGAAAATTAAATTTTCCATAAGTACCATTGATATAGTCCAGTCTAAATCCAAACAATGTCACTAAATCCCTAATAACCCATAGTTACCTACTGAGGTATCTGATAGGTCGCCTCCCAGGATACTCAGATCTAGGCATCAAGGACACCTTATCAGAGGAAAAAATATGATTACCAAAGGGATAATTCACATATACCTTCTAGAGTAAAAATATTTTTCTATCATTTCTATCAGGCAAGAATAGGGAAGTCACATATACAATCCCCATGAGTAAACACCATCATTATGTTTCCATGACACTGGGAGGATAGGAGTGGGAATACATCCACATTTAAATCAGATAAATTGACCAGAATATCCTAGTATATGAAAGTATATAGGCCTACATTCTTATACATACCATTTTGAAGTTATAATAATTTCTTCCATTGATAGAGGAGATCCACCGGTATATTATGGTGATGATGTAGGGATATGACCACATTACTATCCTAGTAGATAGAGAAACACACCGACATAGTTAAAAAGAACAGGTTGTTACTCCAGGGAGATAACATATTCTTTCTCCCATCTATGAGGATTATAGCTATATTTCAGTAATGGACAGGGAACAGGACTCATATCATATCTTCATTCCAACTGGGGATCACCATGTGAGAGTGAAACATGCCTCAGGATAGGCTCATATTCCTATCAAAAAAGGGATGAATTATTCTCCAAAGTCAGATGATTGGGATCATATCCCCTTTCTGACCACTTCTCACCAAGTGAGAGAATAACATGCCTCAAGAGAGGGTCATATTTGTGTTAGAGAAATACCAATGACATACTCCAAAGGCATAGGACTGCTCTTATTTCTCCATTCCTATTGTCCCTAAAAATGTGAGAGTAGGGAATTCCGTGGGGCATACTCATATCCCTTCTAATAAAGATTCTAAAAATATTCTAGTATCTTACAGGAGGAGGATCATATAACATATAATATTTTGGCGGTCTGTTATCATATTCCTATGGGGAATGAATATATAATATATGATCATATCTATGCTTCCAGTAGTATTGATAGGAATATTTCTCCACCCTTCTACAAGAAGGCTCATATCCCTACCGATAATATATAATCTCACCAACATACTCAAGAAGCTTTTTAATAGTGGGATCACATTCCTATAGCACCCAATTGTTATTAAAATATTTTTTTATCCATCATGGAGCTTGCTCATATCCCTACTCAACCCCAAAATGTTGGTCGGCATATTATGCCCACAGTGCAGAATGAGGATCATATCTTTGGTCTCTTTAGTGCCAGTGTCATTGAGGTTGTTTGAAACATATCTACAACACCTCAAGGATCCTTTAACTTGTCAACTAAAACATAACTTGATAATTAATTCAATATTTTATCTCATGGTAGTGTGCATAGGGATCGTAGGGAATATACTACTACAACCCCCATGTTCAACATTCCTATGGTGATATCTCCATAAGATAATGAAATCCCCCCCATTCCGAAACAACTCTTTATGGAGAGGTTTTAAAAACACAGGAACCATAATATATAAATGTTTTGAAAATACCAGGTTTAAATATAAATAGTTCCCCCATCAACTATCAGTATCACTTCTCCATGGTCAGGAAGTGACCCATAGAGGAAACCTATGTGTTCTAACAAGGAAAACATTGACATCTTTTATGAAGAAGAGGAAGACATGGATATATCAAGAGAGTTAACTAGATACAACCTCCCAAACATGTTCACAAATATTTCCACATCCAATTACAAAATACATAACGAATCATAATGGGATTTATTTCTTTACATTAGCTAACATATGTAGGGAAATTTGTCATATATTTAAGGATAGACACATTCATTATCAAGGATATGACAGTCACCTCCAAATAATTAATACACTCTATTTTAATATATACATGTCCGCATTCAATGTTTCCTAATACATAGGATATGAAGATAAAAAAATTATTATGGCATTTTGTTTCTACATCATACCAACTCTATGAGTAATTGGAATATTTATGTCAGATTATAGTATCTATATATGCAAAAAGTTTGAATATAATCCTAGATTTCTATGATTCTCCTCTCTCTAGTGAATTTATAAGAGAAAACAATCATCTCTGAAATCTCTATGTGAGGAATCTGGTTGTTCCTAATTAAAATGGAACTTATCATGGCCTCTCTTACATTGATAGAGATGGAGACGTCCTTAGATTTTCCACCATGTCAGAAAAGGTCTCCATGAACTTAGAGATGGAATAAAAAGAGGATGATATAAGGAACTCCACAACCATATTTGAAGAAGGAGTATCCAAAAACATTGATGATATTAGTTTGGTGAATCTTGGAAGAAAATTAGACTCATGATCTATGTTGATTAGTGTTTATATGATTCTCAAATATCAAAAGGTGTATATTTAATTTCTAAAAGTAGCATCAGTGCGAGTTTTCCTGGAATTAAATATAAATTCCCTAGTTGAACCCTGATGTGACTACAAATTACTTAGGCTTACCCCATCACCATTGATGTTTCAAGAAAATATCAAAGAAAATTCACCCCTATCATGTTATCAGGTACAAGAATCAAGACTCTAAAATGGATAGTGTCCCATCATCCTGGTCGCATGTCGTTAGACCGCATGATGAGTCCTAGCTGAATGACATTAAACTATATGAAAAATGAAATTTTCATATGATGATAAAATTGAATACAGATACTTAATCACCACATGAAATTGAACTACATGGAGAATTTAATTTAATGGGAAATTCCTAGAACATAATAAATATCTATGAAAAATCAAGATGAAGTGACCACACCCCAATGTGGAAGTCAGGTCCATATTGAGAATGACTTCATTAAAAAACTACATGTTTCTTGATTCCTTCCATAATAAGATATATAGGGATTCTAGGATATCCAATATTAGATCTAATAGTAGTATATATGTCCCAATCACAAGACGTCAAACTGTGCGACAACTTCTTAAGAACATGATGATAAAATGTATTCTTACTCTATGTACAAAGCGTAGGATTCTTGGGGATACCAACTCAGAAATCCTTGTGTCACAAACAAAATATTCCTCTCATGATATCATTTATTGAATTTCTAGATATCCTCTATGGGTTTTCATGACTTTTTTTCAATGTCAGGGAACATTCAACTTTGTTTCATGATGCTAAATGACATGGTTCTCCATGATATCTATATGTATTTATTCTCATACCAATGGGATACATAGGGGAACTTTAATCCTATATCTTGGACTAGCCATCACATGATACAAAAAACCCCCTTTCTATGGATTTATTTATTTTTTTGTGGTGAAATAAAACATTTATATTCCTTGTTTCTCACACAGAGACTAACTGGTGTGTGATTAGAAATTCTGGTAAATAATTTCCCACATGATCGAGACATATTATTTTACTACATTGTTAGTGTTGTCCAAGACGAAATAACTTAAATTTCACACCATGAGTCCTTGTGGGATGATTTTATATAATCTTTTTGATGTATTTTTCAGGACATAAAACATCACATTACTATAGACCTCACTCGAGAGGATCATTATCATTGGTGTTGGTCCCCCACCACATGTACATTCATGAACTAGGTGTGGAATGATTTATATTATCACAAGATACATATTGACTCCCAAATCATTAATCGTGGGTCCATCCACCACAATAAATGGGAAAACTTCCCCTCTGTATATGGGTCAAATCTATGTAGAGAGTTTCATGGGAAATCTAATGATTCCTATATCTATAATACTTGGTCAAGATGCAATAATAAATTTGAAAAATACCTCCCACCTCCATCTATGTATGGGTTAGACCTACATGGAGAGTTTCCAATTCAAGAACTACATGTGGTGTTATTTCTACTATCACATGATACATAGTGACACCTAGATATCCTATCCTATGTCCAACATCAAAAAACAACATGAACAATTCCCCCATATAATTATGGATCATACATGCATGTAGAGTTTTCCAATCAAGAACTATGTGTGGATTGATTTCTATTAACATATGATATCTAGTGATTCTTGAATCTCCAATTCTAGTTTCATCCAAAATATACAAATTTCCCCCTCTTTTTGTACATTTCAGACCTGTATATGGATCTTATATTCAAGAACTACATGAGGAATGATTCCTACCATTACAGGATACAAATTGACACCCAGATCATCAATCATGGGTTCATCCATAGTATATAAATGATAAAAATTCACCCCTAACATAAAATGTATTTTACCTATGCAACAAACCATCTAAGTCCCACTGTTGGATGGATTAGTTTACTTTGTAGTTTTCCCTTGTTTCCAATGATGATCATGGACCATGTAAGGTTATTGTATCTTTGAATATTATCTAGAAGACGTGATCGAGATTCACCCGAGAATAGGAAAATGTCCTTAACTTGTGATGTGAAACTCTATGGAAACACTACTGGAAAAAAGGCCTATACCCACGGTTCAAAACCGTGGGTATAGCCCCCAAAACCGTGGGTATAGGCTATACCCACGGTTTTGGGAACCGTGGGCTGGAACGCCGTCGGTATAGGTCCCCAGCCTATACCCACGGTTTTCCAAAACCGTGGGTATAGGTGTTCTGCCACTGTGTCAACAAAACATTCCCAATTGCCACGGTGTCAATGGCTTTTACCCACGGTTTCAAAACCGTGGGTATAGATCCTAAAATAATGCCGCATGCGGGTTTCGATCCCACGACCTCCTCGCCGCAAAGTACCGCGTCTACCACTACCCTACTATCAATTATGTGTATATATATATATATATTTAATTAAATATAGTTATATAAACCGTGGGTATAGAGGGAAGAACCGTAGGTATAGGACTCCCACCAAAAAAAAAAATCTTTCCCGCGGAAAAAAAAATTTCCCGCGCACACATGGGAAACCTATACCCACGGTTTTTCAAAACCGTGGGTATAGGTTTTTTATCCTATACCTATCCCCACGGTTCTCCTCAAAACCGTGGGGATAGGTACCCCTATACCCACGGTTCTTGAAAACCGTGGGGATAGGTACCCCTATACCCACGGTTCTTGAAAACCGTGGGTATAGGTCAATTTTCAAGACCTATCCCCACGGTTTTGGAAAACCGTGGGGATAGACCCCCCTATGCCCACGGTTTTTGAAAACCGTGGGTACAGGTCTAGAAAATTGACCTATACCCACGGATTTCCAAAACCGTGGGTATAGGGGGTACCTATCCCCACGGTTTTGAGGAAAACCGTGGGGATAGGTCCATTTTCCAGTAGTGAAAATTCCCTTTTCAAATGATATTAAAATACATGATAGATACATCCCCACTAAATGACATTAAAATGTGTAGTCCACCACCCATAATTTATTATTATAAAAGTATCACAAGAACCTAACCTTGGATAACAATAGTATGAGGTGATTTTGTCATCTTTTAAACCTCATCATCCATAAATCACACTTCATGTCTTGAATGCATCAGTTTTCCCCAAACAATTCATGACCCTTATAAAGGAAAATATATCTCTCTGTTTGAATATGATTGAAATTCATACTATATTTTGCCATCTAACTAGATACATATTTGTCTTGTAGTAAGGGATTTCTAATCCTTATGAGCCTAACGTTTTAGTGGAAGAACTCATCACCATAGAGTGTTTTGGGTCATCCTGACATGATTGTCTCGTATCATTACTCATGTCCTGGGAACCTAGAGCCATGATTGATGACATTTTTTCTACCTATCTATATGATGGTAGAGTACTATTAACCATATTTATCCTAATTAGGTTGTTTCTTAATATTATTCTTATTCCATGTCTATTTCATTCTAGAGCATAAATCATATGAAATCTGGTCAAAGTTGTATGGAATTAAACATTATCCTTTGATGGTCAAAATAGAAAGACCCTAAAACTACTGGTAAAAGGAACATAAAACATTTCGGATTGAAATTCAAAAAATAGTGTATTGAGAAATGTTTAAGTCTCTTCTTGCTAAACTCTTCATCACTAGAGTTAATGAAATAGTTATAGAATAAAAAATGAGGTATAATGATCATAGGTACCACTTTGTGGCCTTAGTAAAATATAGGCCATTTTCACTGGACCCCATTATCCAAGAAAAACTTAGATTAATTATTTGTTTTATGTCCTTGATATGATAATGTGTTCACTTGGTAGTAACACAATTTTAATGGTATTGAACTCCTTATTGAATCATATAAATTCCATAAACCGCCTTTGTTAATTTAAAGACATAGATAACATAACTGGTTCCTTGAGTTGGTATCATTATTTATGAACCTAATCATCATTAATGTTCCTTTATCTTAGACCTTTCCCATAAAACAGTAATAATAGAGAATGTTCCATCCAAACAAACCCTAGGATCCCATGAAGGCTCCCCTTAAATATAGTAGATATTTCCCTAACCATGTAGAACTTTATAGGCTCCTTCCTTTATCAATGGTGGAACTGTACCCACCAATTACAACCTCGAGTAATCTCATATATTCCTAGACCATGATTTAAAATCCACCTAAATAGACTATTCAATATGATTTGACATACTTGATGTTACATCACCATGTAAGGTACCCTTTATCCAAATAATAATGTGACACTCCATTCCCAAACATTTTTTGTCTATGCCACGTGACTCGAAACCACGGGGCATTGGGGTTGAGCCACCCAAAAGATAAACATCCCTATGGTGCCATAACCTTCTCTAGATAGCTCTTTTATCCACAACTCACATCATTTTCTATAATTTTGAGTCTCCATAAAATCATTCATGTCCCTTGTAAAAGTGTGGGACACCATTAGTTGACCATGCATGTAATATATAAGGGACCATGTATAAGGGCTTTGACCTACCTTCTAGAAAAATCACCTCTTTATTGGAAAGTAACTCTAATCATCATGTGTCCTGAAACCACCATGAATGTAATCAAAACCTTAGGTTGTTTTGGGTCATCCCTATTATTTTTAACCCATTCCATATTAATCAATTCAATCTCTTATACATTTTATTTACACAACCCATATTCCAATTATCCCAGTGGATTCAGATTCCCTAATATTCTTACCAACTACCAATAACATCTCCAAAAAATCATTCCTATAACTTGGAAAATTGTGGGGACACCTCTACTTAACCATGCATGCACACTTTAGGGACCATGCATATGGGATTTTGACCTACCAACTAAAGGAAAGTCCTCCATATAAAAGGAACTCTAATCCTCATGAGATATGGTAACACCGTGAAGAACTCAGTACCTTAGGGTGTTTTTGGTCATCTATAGTATGTCT
Source organism: Viscum album (assembly GCA_963277665.1). Classification (NCBI taxonomy): domain Eukaryota; kingdom Viridiplantae; phylum Streptophyta; class Magnoliopsida; order Santalales; family Viscaceae; genus Viscum; species Viscum album. The sequence goes on from OY728131.1 coordinate 978,594,810, forward strand.
TCCCCATCCTATATTCAATATTCTTGTCCTATAGGAAGTAATTTAAAATTCATTGAATGTTAAGGTCTCAGTTAGATGACACTAACCAACCAACAAGAGATGTTCCAATCTATAAGGCTCTGAAGAACTAGAAACATAAGTTATGAGCTAGAAGACACTAATCTGTCATCAGTAGAAGATTTGATCTAGAAGTCTATAAACCTTCAGTAACATAAATTATAATCAATAATAATATAAAATACAAGCATAAGAAACACTAAGTTGGAAGACTCTAAAGTACGAGCAGTAGATGTTCAGAATGGGAACACCCTAAACTACAACACAACAATGGTCTAATTGGAAAGTCCTTTAGCAACTAATTTAAAGACACAAAATTATTTCAAAGTTTAAAACCCAAAACGGGAACCTATAAAAATAGTCAAATCACTGCTCACTAGACATGCTCTATGCATTATCCTAGAAATATTGAGCACTTATAAGAAGGATAAGGCACAGAACATGTCAGTTTGAAACCTATAAGAGGGTAGCATAAGAAAAATGTGTGTTTGTGCCTACTAAGTCATACCCTATATGATTATTAGAAAAAATATATGCCAATTAAATGAAAAGATAAAAACCTTATACATATCAATATTTTTCCCTATAAAAATCAATCTAAACTACCAAGGTCCACTGATCTAGGAAAAAATCAATGCCCAACTCTATTTATTGGGGTCAGCCTCATGGTACCTAGTCCTCTCATGACTGGAAAAAACATGATACTTAGCCCATCCTGTGTGATCTTAAACATCTTATAGAGGCCTAATTTTGGTGGCTTGAAATGTGACATGAGAGCTAGATACATGAAAAATCATCACCATATCACGGGTATCTACCCATGATTTTTTCCTAATGTGGTGAAATTCTCCTTCATAAATATGAGTTATATCTACGTAAGAACATTCATCATCGGGATATTCATATATGAACCTATTTTTCTTATGCATGAGCTTGATATGAAAAGGATTTATCTCAAAAATACATATATATTTATTCACATTCCCTTGGGATATGTAGTGATGTCTAGGCATCTTATCCCAGAACCGTCCACAAGTTCCTTTCCACAAAATCTTTTTTCTACACTGAAATTTATACAGATTCTAGTTTTTGGGTATCTATTCCCCAAATGAATTAAAATTCTTATATTGGATTTAGAAAATCACTCATGGTTAAGATTATCCTCTATATAACACCTAAAATACCTTAGTTAACACACTATTGAAAAATCCTCTCATAGGGCTCAATATCAAAGTATGTGAGATGATAAAATTTACAAAAAAATCTATGTTTACCTTAGAATAATGTTCTTTTCATCCTAAATGAATATAATTATATGGAGGAAATTTTATAGGCACCCATAATCATGCATAATAAAAATTCACATCAATGATTTAGAAGCATGGATCCCTTTAAAATTTAATTAATATCATTATATTAATGATTTGGAGGTGGAATTATTGTAGAATAATGGTTGGTATTGGGATTTTATTTATACTGGAATATAATTTCGTCATTTATATATTATTTTTTTAAAATATTTTTATATTTTGTATGGATTCCCTTTTGCAAAAAAATAGGGTAGTCCATCCAACTAGTTGGCTGGGTCAACCAACCAAACATGTAGGAGTAGCATCAGTCACACTCTATGATCCATCTAGCCAGTCAGCCAAGTGGCGAGGACATGGGTTAGCATAGCTCTCAAGGGAGTTCACATGGCATGTGTGCATGTGTTCCTAGAGATTTAGTGCAATGGGAGAGCAAGATCAGTGGGGGTGTGGTTGTGTTTATTATGGGAGACAACACCACTACCCTCTCAAGTAGTGTATGGCATGCCTAGCCTTATTTATAGGATCAGAAATCCAATGAGATCAATGTGGTAATAATTTCTTATGCGACATTGTTCCTCAATAAAAAACATATGGGAAAAAATCCTATATATGATCAAGATGGTCCAAGCCCTCCAATTATTCTCACGCATCGTCTTCAACCTCAAGTTTCACCTCCGCACTTTACACACTACTGGTTTGAGCCTAAGGCACACAACATGACACCATCACTCAATGTTCTCCATGTTAACCACCTTTAATTACCAAAATAATATTAAATAGACAACCTCAACATCCTAAATCCATGCTTGTGACTTTGTTTCACATGGAGACATTTATCTGAGGATACCAGTGATGTCACATGAAGGTAATCATGTGAACTGAATGAATCTACCATAAGAGTTCCATAAAATCATTCTATCAAGGGGTGATTCCCATATAGAACTCCTAAAATTATCACATGAGTCCATCTTCATCTATCTCTAACCCCACTTCATGTATGATATTCAAGTCAAGGTGATGCATTCATCGCAAACATGTGATGTTTAGAAAATAGATTCATCACATGAAGTTGATTATGAGGTCACAGGATTCCATAAGGGGAGTCTATAATAATTATATGATTAATTAATGATTCTCATGTGAATCTATTTAGGTGAAACCAAGGTTTCACATTAGAAATTATGTAACTCCCATCGTGAGAACCTCCCTTATATGGATCATGTGAAGCTCCCCCCACATATATACTCTATATTTTATGGCACTATCACAAAAATCAGATCCTATGAAGCCCACTATAAATTCATGGAATGAATGCATGGTTATGAAAAAACGGATTGTGTAAAGATAGTGAGTTCTAAGTAACTATCACATGAATCCCTTATGTGATCACATGAACATAATATGTCATTCATGTGGGGCTCTCTCTCTCCTTAAACCAGAACATGTGGATTGTAACTTATGAAAATTAATGATTTATAAAGAAACCATTGCCTATATAAAGCCTTTCCCCCTTAGAAAAAAGACATTTTCAAGTTGTATAAGAGAGATAACAACAGAGAATAATTGTGAAAAGTAGGGGACGATCAACCAATTCCTTTATAGAGAATATCTAGGTAATAGATAGATCTATCCTTTTATACCTTTCACATAGTCTCGTGATTTTTAAAAAAACAAGGGACACTATCATGGAATGTTTTGGGCCTAGAAATATTTATATAATCCCTTTATTATGCCAATAATTTTCACAATCCCCTTTTATTAGAGATTCTACTCATAATTCGAGTGGCCTGGACAGACAACCTTCTATGAAATCCCTATTCATGTTTGATGTCTCCAATGTCGTCTTGAATAAGAGATCATGCGAACCTTTAGGTATCACTATATTTTCATGCATCCCTAGACATGGCTACCTTAACATGTAGAACCATCACGGATCTCCATCTATAAAAAGGCCTGACCAAAAAGAGGAAACATTGTGGACACAGAACATATAAGTAAAAATGGGTTGGAAAACCTTTTCTATGCACCATTATTTATGGGCCAATATGCACAAACTTATCCATGCATGGGGAAAATTTTATATGATTCCCCTATGAATGATCAGAAAAACTATCATAAGACCCCCTTTAAGTCATTTGAATTAATGAGAAATTGAGATTCATGTTACGCAACTGTATGATCACTCTTCTTCATGTATTTATCCTTCTAATTCATGTGAAATCATGGACATTAACTCTTATCGCCATGAAATACTCAGGATGTGTTGTCTTAGAATAATCCATTATCCATTATCTCCTCCTTCCATTAAAATATTCCCCATGTATCCTTCATGAATGATCACTCTAGACACGAAACATCAACACTTTGACTTCTTCATGATCATGTATATGTTCTTGAGACCTATATAATAGAAATTCAGGCTATAGCCACAAACCTATAGCCACAGTTTTATAGGTCTGTGGCTATAGCTTTATTTATTTCCACTGTTTAATTCATTCACTGTGGCTAAATCAGAATTACACTGGGGAATCATTTTTTTCCCCAATTTGTATCGGGCTCCTCCTCCTCCCCCAATCCGCAACCCTCCCTCTCCTCCCCTGATTCATACACTACTTTATGACGATGTCTCCACCTCCCCGCAGCCCTCCTCTCCTCCCCCAATTCGCAGCCCTATCACCGCGCAGCCCTCCTCCCTCCCTCCCCCCTGACGATGTCTCTTCCTCCCCACAACCCTCCTCTTCCTCCCCTAGTTTGTAGCCATTTCACCGCGCAACCCTCCTCCCCGACAACATATCCTCCTCTCGATGATCTCTCTGATGATCTCAACGTGTAACCCTCTCTCACAGCAGTGCCCTCCTCCCTGACGAACTATCCCACAACGGCGCCCTCCTCCCTGACGACCTCTACTCAGTGGTCTCACCATTTGCAGGTAGAAGCTTATCGCTCTTCATTCAATTGAGTTCGAGTGTTAGTTTTCTCTTGAGGAATAATTTATAAGGAAAGTAATAGAATATAGAAGTGTGATTTAATCACATTTTATTTAGCTAGGTTGCATGCACCAACGGGCCATCAGTATCCCTTGATATTTTTTAATTTCATGGATTAGGTATGATTCTAGTTGACCTCCACATATTGTTTGTGCATGAAAAATATTTTGGATTTAGTTCATTACCTCTTAGATCTCCTAATATATACGAGTGTGTTCGGGTTTTAGTTACTCTTTATATGATTTTTTATTATAACCCTTGGGTTCTTTGGGATACTAGGTTCCTACCCAATGAGCAGGTTGGATGAGGTATGACTTTTTTCACTGGTTTCATGAAGCCTGGGGTTCCCCATGGTTTTGGGTGTGGAATTACCTAGGATTTTTCAAGAGGATTGGTCACTATAATATATGAGATTTGGTGACATTAGTGTGGAATAATGCCTCACTTAAAGAAAAATGGTATGGAAATAGTTTAGTTACCCACCCTATGTGCCAAAAAAAGTTCTAGTAAAGATAGTGTAGTTATTGGTTGGGTTTACCTTTGTTAGTTAGGGATCTATCTAGGTACCTTAAGATGCATTGACGGTGTCTAGTGAAGAATTTTTCCTTTCTATTATTTATAGTGTTGGTATTCTTTATTGTGGATGAGGAGTTGGTAAGTGTATTCCCTAAAGGTTTGGGACTTTTTAGGGTGTCCTAATGACGTGGATGAGTGAGAAGATATATTTGTTTCTAGTTTCTCCCTTATAGGTAGGTTTTTGATCATGTATGGGAGTTTATTAATGGATTATATCTAATTTTGTGCTTTATTGGGTTGTGTTTAGATATTGTATAACTTTCCCTTGATTGTTTGTGAACTTGTGACCATATTTTTTTTTTTCATTTTTATGGAATTCTACAATGTATTCTTATACGCACTGTTGGATGGTCCTTGGGCCCCACACCATGTGTGTATGTGAAGAATTTGTATAGGTCTGTGGTATCTATTATGGTGTGACACCCACCATGTCACTATATTTTATTTTATATTATAATATTTTATTCTGGTTTATTTCAAGTTTTTGGGAATTTTTACCCTGAAACATAGATAATTTAGAATTTTTTAGGGAACATAGTTTAAGTTAAAAATTGAAAATACCCTTATTTGGAACCAATTAACCCTTTTGTGTAGTTCATTTTTAAGATGCATAGTTAGGATTTCGTGGGCATCACAGAGGTTTTTTAAACCATGCAAGTCCTTTTGGAAACTATGTAGGTTCATTTGGGGTTGATAGTGCAGGAGAATGACTTGCCACCTTTTTGTAGGCCACACATCAAGAAATAAAATCATCTCTTTAATTTTAAAATTATATTATTCATGGTTGGAGCATATTTTCTCCAATCATTAAGAGTCCTAAATTAATCACGTGATTTGGTTTTTTTCTACGAAATGGATTTTTCACGATTTGGTAAACTGTGTGGCCAAATCGTTTAACATGACTAGATTAATTTAAGGTGGAATATATGATAAATATCTTGGTTGATTTTAACCTTTAAACCCCTTATTTATATCCCTCTCATTAAAACATAACATGAACCTTTCACAAGGGAGTCTTCTATATTTTCCATTCATTTTATGCCCCATTCCCATGGTTTTAAATGATTTCTCTCCTAATATGTTCTTATAAGCCTCACACTCTCTTCTATCTCTACTATACTCTTGATATATGTTACTCCAATAAACCCTAGAAGTAATGGGGATTGAAATTAGAATTAGGGTGGATTTAATCTTGGAGGGTTTTTATTTTTATTTCCAGATATGGACCTTCTGTGGCTTGGTAGAGTGTTTTCCATCGAAAGAGACAATATGCAACTTATTTTTATTGAACTGAGTTAGTTGTTTTTTATAACATTATATATAATTCCATTATATGCTTGTTGATTTTAAAATTCTTATTTATTAATTATATTTATATTTTTATGAACAATGATGGGTCAAATTAGATTTAAAATTGTTTTAAACCTTGGAATATACTGATATTCCATGCTAAGTGTCTGTAAAAAAACCAAAAACGGATTTTAAAGAATGATTTTGGTTTCAAAATTAGTGGTGAGCACCAACTTACAATTTTTCGTGGTTTTATTTCATAAAATGATTTTTTGAAACTAAGTTTTTTAGGTGCTCAAATTTTTAAATAATTTAAATGGGTTTATTTATTTTAAAGGGGTGTGTCAACCCATGTGAATAATGTTTTGAAACTAATAAAAAAATATGAAAGTTTTCAAAGGGTTTTTAAAAGGAAATAATGAGTTCATATTTGGGTTTAAAAAGTTATTTAATTTTTGTCCTAATAGTTGATTAGGATGAGTTTGAAATAGAGTGTGTGGTCTTGGAATTATGAGCATGTTTTGGAAAAATGCATGTTTGAAATTTTATTTGAAATGAGTTTTTATAAATGGTTTGAAACCTTCTTGAGCCCTACGTGATTCTTTTTATAACCACAGTTTCTTGTGATCCCATGAGGGGATGTTTATTATATATGAATATTTATATGATACTTATGCTTCGATGTAAATGGGGTTTTTTCCTTGCAAGGTTGTAGGAAGTAAGGCATGAGTTATTTAAAATTATTTATATTTTATTTATGTGATGATTTACTTTTACTCACATCCTTTCGACTTGTCATAGGACCCCTTGGGTGTGGGTATAGGTTTCTTAGGAAATTGAATCACTAAACTAGAATATTGACTTATTGATGGATGTTTTCCATGAATCTAAAAAAGTATATAGAGGTTAAATTATCCATAGTATCGATATATCTCATGGGAGGTTTGGACTAAGAGAGCCCAAGGGACTGGGAGATCCCAAGGAATATTGAGTGAGCTTCCTCAAAATTTCCCGAACCTTAGTGTCGTTTGTACATAGGGAAATTCCAAGTCACCCTAGAGCCCATTTTTTATATCCCTTTAGTTAGATACCATGAAATTAGGAACTTATTTAGGGTTATCTTATAGAATTTAAACTTTTTATTTGATTGTATCCCCTACTTCATGTATAATTTCTTAGCACCTATGTACTTGTTGTTTGTCTCTCACTATTATATGACAATGACCCAATTGTGTAAGTTTGTCTACTATCATTCTTCATCATGTTATGGGTTATCGTTCAAACATTTTAAAAATGGTTTTATAAATGGTTTTAAAAATAATGAATATAAAGGTATGGTTTTAATATTATTTCAAAATATTTGGAAATGAGTTTGAAAGGACTATTCTATAAACTTGAAGAGTTTATTTCCAAATAGATTTTGGGATTATATTAATAGAAACATGGGGATGTTTTGTTTTTGAAACTCCAGTGTGTGTGTGAGTTCTAAAAACACGGTTCTAGGCCAACATGCATAGTTTTATTTGAAAATTTAATTTTCAATTATTTTTTTGGAAAACCATTTAAATATTTGAAACGTCTCTATGTTTTGAAATAGATAATTCAAAAAAAGATTTTTAGAACGTTTTAAAGTAGGAATTTAAAATAATTTTTTTTCTAAATTGTCTTTGATCAAGAGATGTGTGTTTTCCAAGGGACTATATTCATTTAATGGAAATATATAAAAAGAGTTTTTAACACATCTTTAATGAGTTGTTCATTCTTAATGTAAAGGCTTTTAATTTTTTTAATTTTCTATTATATTTAAAACTATCAATTTTAGGGAATGTAATTTGAATGAGACTACATAGATTTGAAATGTGGGGAATTACTTGGAATTTTACCTCATAAATACATTTTTTGAGGTTTAAGTATATTCTAGATGGTTTCTCATAAATATATTTTGTTGAGGTTCAAGTCCATTCTAGATGGTTTCTTATATTTTTTTGTGTGTTTTGAATTTCATTGAGGTGGATTCAAGTCATTGTTGACGAAGGCTTATATGATTATGCATAGGTAGGCATATGGATATATACGTTCCCCTTTATATATATTCACTCATGGCAGTATGAATATATATAATGGGGCTAGGTGTGCTTATATATAGATATGATAAATGCATACGCATGTAAGTGTAAAGGGGTATATGCAAGTATAAACATATATCTAAGGACCCCCTTGCGCATATTTTTCCATGAAAAAATGTACATAAGGGCTAGGTGTCCTTATATATATGTTAAGTTGCATATGCATGCAAGAATAAAAAAAGGAAGTTTCGAGTTGTCGTCGTCAGAAGCAAACGCGCCTTGAGGTCGAGGTAGGGTCCCTCTCCTAGCCTATTTAATTCAATAATGTTTTAAATTTCATTTAGTTTCCTTCTTAATTTTTCATGTTTATATTAAATTGAAATACTTGAATAAGTGTTAGTTAATATAATTATTTCGTTTGATAAATAAGTCATGGTTTTGTAATAAAACCCCTCCAACAAAGGTGTGCTGTCAGCGAAAACACATAGTGGTATACCCTGCTTAACATTATTGCATTGATTTTTTCCTTATACTTGATGTCGTTGTTAGTCATAAAGCACACATAGTACTTGACCCTTTTTATATCCTTGTAGTTGTCATCCAATCCTCTAGTCATCACAGATTAGCATTCAGTTATTTAAATCTTCTGAGAAAACATCCTCTCATGCCATCCATATCATCCTATTTGAAACTAAGTGGAAGATGTTGCCCCGCGGATGTCGTTGGACCGGGCCAACACGCTGCGTCACGTTGCGGTCTTTCCATAGTAATGCCGTGATTTGGCCCTGCTCCAGCCACATCCATCCCACGCCAGCCCCTTACACCTTCATTTCAGCCCACTTCCACCAGCATTCCAGCCCGCAACAGCCCCCCTTCCACCTTTGAATCAGCCCGCACCATCCCCCCAGCACTTGCAACTACCCCCTTCCACCAGCATTCGAGCCCTCACCGAATTAGGTATATCAGGGGTCATCCAATCCTCTAGTCATCACAGATTAGAATTCATTTCTTAAAATATTCTGAGAAAACATCCTCTCATGCCATCCATATCATCCTATTTGAAACTAAGTCGAAGATGCTTCCCCGCGGATGTCGCCGGACCGGGCCAACACCAGCCCCTTTCCACCAGCATTTTAGCCCCCTTCCACCTGCATTCGAGCCCGCACCAGCCCCTAGCCACCTGCAATCCATCTCGCACCATTTAGGTCAGGCCCTTGGGATTAAATAATGATAACACTACATACCAACACTACACACATTATATCATTAATACCTTATTAGAAAAAATAGATGAATGATTTTATTAATGATATGGTTATCAAATATCAATAGAGATGTGATTATTTCAAAGATCTTGAAACAATATTTAACAAGTCTCAATAGCACTACCAAAACATGAATCTTGTAAAATGCATTTTCAGGGTAATGCTAGGGAAATTCTATATATTTGTGGTGTGATACCATGAAATTGAGTTTGAATCTTAAAAAACAAGTTCAGTTTTATCAATTTCACTCCCTCAAAATCTTAAAGAAATGAGGGGGATCTAGGGGAACCTTTCTTACATTTATAACTTCATAGCTAACCTGGATGACATGTCTCTACCCTTCACCATGTTAATGAAGAATGGAGTCACCTTCTATTTTTGATGAGGAATTCCCTGAAGCCATTGAGATTCAAAATAAATACTTACTGCACTGACCAGTATTGATTCCAGTGGTGGAAGGAAATCCACTCATCTTATTTGTGTCCTTTATAAATTGATTTATCAGTGTGCTCATTGCACATAAGAATGATTCAGGGAGTGAAACAAGTGCCTATTAAATTAGTAAAATGATGTTAGGTACTAAGACACAATAATATGATGTTAAGAAAAACTACCTCACACTCATCTTCCCAATTAAAATATGAGGCTTTACTTGTATCCTTAAAAATTTCACCTGGTCATTTGTATTGACCTGCTCAAGTACATCCTTAACTACCCTATGTTGGCTGGGAATTTTCCCTATGATCAGTCACTTTAAGACAACATGATATCCATGTCATATCACATAAGTTAGTGAAAGGGAATACCCAATCTAATTTCCTCATGGAACATCCTTCCCAAGAAAGAATACTACTAGAAATAAAACTTCTAGATTAGAAGGTTTTTTATTACCATGAAGCTCCCCGAACACAGGATATGTATTTTTTTTGCCTCCCAGAGTCTTATCAACAAAAGTATGGAGAACCCAAAGATTATCTATGTATGTCCAGGGATTGTATTACTTTCTCTAGACAAAGTAATTTTCTATACTCTTTCTCACTCTCTGATGGATGGACAAATAATTATATAGAATATGAAGCCCTAATTTATATCTTGGAACATGCGCTATAGCTGAAAATGGACTATCTAAATATCATAGGATATTCAAATCTCATGTATAGCTACAATAATTAATTGGATCAATGACCCTCTAAAAGTATGGGGAACACTTGTATAGATATATTCCCATTAAAGAACTTCATGTGGCTATATTTCTTTCATTATAGGATATTTGGGACTGATTAGATCTCCAATCATGGGTCCATTTACAACAATCAACATTTAAATGATCCCTCCCTGCATACGAGTTAGATCTGCATAGGTATATTTTATACAAGAACAACATAAAACATTATTACTTCCATCATAGGATAAATATTGAAAAATAAATCTTTAATAATGGGTTTAATCACAACATGTAAGATGATAAAAATGTAGCTCCAAACATCATACGGACTAGACCTATGTAGTAATCCATCTGAGACCCACTCTCTAACAACTTAACAAACTTCCTAGTTTTCCCCCATTTCTCCCACTGATCCTTTATCATGTGAGATTAGGGAACCTGGCATGCTAATATGGAGAATGATAAGGGGGACCATTTAGATTAAAAATGACTTTACCACATGATGTTATACTACATGACAAATTTCCTTACAATATAAAATAAAACGGTGAGGAAAACATATTGTCACATGATGTTAAGCTGTATGATAGATACATAACCACTACATGATGTTAAAACATGTAATCCATCATACATCATCATTCTTTTTCAATGTACCACAAGATCCTAGCACCAATAAACCAGATAATGGGGTTCCTCCATTATCTTTTTGAGCACCATAACCCATAAACCACCTTTCATTACTTGAGTGACTTGGGTTTCCAATAATCTCCCATTAACCCTAAAAGAGATATATATCTCCATTTTTTTCTTAGTTTAAATGAATAAGGGATTTAAACTAGCAACTGGAGACATCTTATCCATAAAATAATGACATTCTAATCTTTGTGAGCTTCATGTCAATGTGTAAGAACACAACACCTTAGAGTGTTCTGGTCCATCCTTGGTATGATTGTCTCATACCAATAGTCATGACCCAATAAACTTGATCCAGGATTTACAACATTTTCACCTACTTCTCCAATGGATCACCACACTAGCCACCACCCCCAGCCAAACACTCATGCCATCCCTCTTCCACCTTGCAAAACACTCATCCCAGCCCCGCAGCCAACATCAACGAACCAGACCAACATCCCTATCGAAACAAAGCCTAGAGTGAAAGACCTCTAGAAAACCATGAAATATAATGGCCACTACACCAACACCTACTTTCATAAGAACCCTAAACCACACCAGATCCAACCACAATAAGCACTTATAGTAGACACAACACCAAAAATATTAGCTAGAAACCAAATCATCCCCAGACCACCATCTGGCCCCATCCATCACCATCTGAGCACCTTGCATCAAAGTGGACCACCCCACCATAAGAAAGTCTAAAAAACCAGCAGTCAACTAGTACCATCCATCTGAAGTGCCCCGCATCACCCACGCCTAACCCATCATACAACCTAAAGAATCCCCAAGCAGTCCATGATCCAAATGTGAGCTAATACCCATCATGAATCCAACACATCTAGACCCACCAAGTAGTCAACATGAACCCACCATAGAAAGAGAACCACCCATCTACTAGAAACATGATTCCCAACCTGCAGCATCCAGCATATCTAGAGAATTTTAGGACATCAACAATAGAAATCCCTACACCATTAACAACCAGAATACACAAGATGGGGAAACCAAGAACAAGCCAACTGGACTTACTCCAAACCACAACCTGAAGACCCACCCTATACCATATCCACCACACTAGACAATCAAGAGAACCAGAAGCCTACAATAGTAATCCAAAACAAAGAAGAAACACCAGAAAGCCAACCCCTATGGACCCAAAACATGTTACCAACCATAGTAGAAATCATAAACCAACCATCACCATGCACTATGTAATTGTATCCTATACTACACCAGGTAGAAGAATCCAAATAGCAACACCCCCAGCTGAAACCCATCTTCAAAGGTCCTATAATTCCAAACAGCAACATGAAACTCACAACCGCACCTCCTAAATCCTCCACCAAAAACCTGTAACCCCACTATGATAATCTATGTATGTCTATATTGGATAAACACAGCATCTCCCATCCTAAACCTAAAGAAGCATCCAAAGTAGGGGGTTGCTGTCCATGTGGGTCCAACTGGGGGGTCCAGTAGGGGGGGTTCTGTCTGGGGGGGGCTGATGTCTGGGGGGGCTGCTGTTCGGGGGGTCCAGTAGGTGGGGTTGCTATCTATGGGGGGTTGTGGGTTTCTGTCCAGGGGGATTTTGTCTAGGGGGGCTGCTGTCTAGGGGGGTCCAGTAGGGGGTGTCTGCACTATTCTTGTTTGTTGAGTTATATTATTTTTGAATATTCTATGATGTTTTGTTTTACGATAATTTTAGGGGATGAGCACTACTATGTTATACCTTGTGTTGTAGGTACTTTTGATCTGGTTCCAGACATCTTTGATTGTTTTTATTATAGGGAGACTCATGTAAGTGCAGTTATGTGTTTTTTTATTTGTATTTGTTTAATTATTATTATATAAGTAGCTTTCATGTATAATTTAATATGGAGGGGACCGACAGGGGGCAAGGGGAAACTGGTAGGGCGGGAGGGGACTGAAAGGGGTTGCAAGTGGGGGCTAGTAGGGGGTGAAATTGGGGGATGGCAGGGGCATGGGGGAGGGGAAACAGGTGGGGAGGGAAGAGGGGGGTAGGACTAGGGGGTCTGGAGGGGGGGGGGATTCCAGGGTCTACCCAGGAGGATGGGGGTGGTTGTCCAGGGGAGTGGAGATCTATGATGTCCAGGGGGATCTGTCCATGGTCTGGGGGTGTCCAGGGTATTGGGGGGTATGTGGGTGTTTAGGAGGGTGGGGGTGGCTGTCTAGGGGAGTAGAGGTCTGGGCTGTCCAGGGGGATCTGTCCACGGTCTGGGGGGTGTCCAGGGTCTGGGTGGGGGGGTCCCGGGTCTGTCCGGGGGTATCTAGGGTCGGGGGGTGTCTAGGGTCTATTTGGGGGTGGGGTGTTCAGGGTCTGTCTGGGGGGTGTCTAGGGTCTGGGGGGTCTAGGGTCTGTCTGGGGGGGGGGGGGGGGTGGGTGTCCAGGGTCTATCCAGGAGGGGGGCTTTGCACGGGGGTTGTCCAGGGAGGAGGGGGCTGTCCAGGGGAGGGGGGTTTATGTAGGGTCTGGGTGTCTAGTGTCCATGAGGGAGGGGTATGCAGGGGGGGTCTATCCTGGGGGGGTGTCCAGTAGGGGGGTGCAAGGGGTGTCCAGCAGGGGGGCTGGGGGGCCTAGGGGGGCTGTCCGGGGGGATCTGTTCGGGGGGGGGGGGTGAGTGTGGTCTGTCCAGAGTGGGAAGGGGGGCTACAGAGGGAGGGGTGCATAGGGGGCTTTAAGGTGTAGGTGGGGTGCAAGGACAAGAGTGGGGGGATTTTCAAGGGATGTGGGGAGGATGCAAGGGCCCTGCACCGGCTGAACGATGCTAGTTTTTTTTTCAGAATGTGTAGGCCTATAACCATGGTTTTAAACCGTCGCTATAGGTCTACAGCCACGGTTGCAACCGTGGATCTATACATATATCCACGGTTTCAACCGTTGCTATACGAGATGAGTGCTTTCGGCCAATTCCACTGGTTGAAAACTGTGGCATTAGGGTTGTTTCCACGGTTGGAACCGTGACTATAGGGCTATAGCCACCATTCAAATCATGGATAAAGGTCTATAGCCACGGTTGGGAACCGTGGCTATATGTTTTACCTTATATCCACACCAATACCAGCCACGGTTGTGGGAACCATGGCTATAACTTATAGCCACAGTTTTTGGGCCTATAGCCACGGTTTACAACTATGGCTATATCCTTATTTTGTAGTAGCCTATCCATATAAATATATTAGGATCACATGTTCTCAAAACTCTTAACTTGTCACTTGATGCCCTTATAAAAAATTGGAAAAGACAGTTTGATCTTATGGAATCCTATTTAAAAGTAAATTTGGACATGTGATAGCCTATATGGAATCCAATTTGATAATGTAAAACTATATGAACATATCCACCATGATCATGTGAAGGCATACTAGAAAAGTCATTAGATCATGAAAAATAACCTGGACATGTCCACCTTGATCATGTAAATATATCCTAGAAATGTGAGTTGATCATGTGAAATATCAAATACATGTCTTCCTTGATCATGAAAATATGTCCTAGACAAGTCGTGTTGATCATGTGATAGCCTATGGACATGTCCACCTAGATCATTCCAAGTCATCTTGGACAAGTCAGTTGATCATGTGAATGGCCCTAGACATTTCCTTCTTGACCATGTGATGAAATAATGTAAAATCCATTTAATCATGTGAAATATCATTAACATATCAAATTTGATTATTTAAATAATCTTGGACATGTAATTTTTTTTTATAAAAATCTTATTGGACATGTAATCTTTGATTTTGTGAAGCATCTTGGACATTACAGGAAGAAACCCTTTGATGTGTCTACCATGACAAACTGACACCTTGGACATGTCAGGAAAGTAATGAAAACATGTTATGAAGACACCCATGAAGGTGTCTCCCATGTTAGGTCAATACCCTGAACATGTTAGGCAGACAATCAAGACATGTTGGGATGAAAATCAAGACATGTCAAGATTGCATGTCAAATTCATTCTATAGATGCACTTGGACTTACACAATGTGAAAACCCCATCTAGGAACCATCATTTGAAAACCCCTTATATAATGGGAGTGTCCATAATGGGTTAGGGTTACAAACTCATGAAACATTATTTTATTTGTTCTCTCAGACATTCCATTTCTGTCATGAAAAACATATTTTACAAAACATTCATAGTGTCTCCTCTCCTCATCTGTTAGCAGATAGAGAACTAATATGATATAAGGGAATCTGTCATGGTATAAGCCCGTGTAATTCCTAAAAATATAGGTAACCATAACATACCAATGTGTGATGACCCTTCCCAATCCATTAATAGGTTAGGGAATAATTTAATTATGGATACTATGATTCATGTCCAAACAAGATATATAATACACCTTTCTAAATCCTGAACTCCAATAGTAATCCACCCTTGTGTATGTCCCTTCATATCACAAATAATTTTAACTCATGGAATTGGATACTCCCATAAGTCTACCATCCTTTCTCATTCATCAATGGATGATAGGTGGGATCATACATATGAATCCCTTTAAGTGTAATCCCAGATCATGACCTGAACTTCATCAAACCCATTAGCAGGTTATAAATAGTTTGAACTATGAGGAATATGATTCCTAATATAAATAGGATATTAATGAAACATTCCAAATGCCCAAGACCAATAAAATATTCTCTATGAGACCATTAATCATACCTATCATAGGGAAACATTAATGTGAAATCCACGTATAAATATGTTCCCATGTGATGTGTCTAGTCTTAAGTTATCTATTATTTCTCAAACTGTGAGTGGATGGTGTGGGATTAGGGAATGGAAATTAGTTCTAATAGAATGATAAAGATTCTTGAGTCTTGGACCTTCATTTGGATGTATGCCTGATTACATATCATCCTCACTCAAAGGGACAAACTCTCGATGATGCAATTCAGGGTAGCCTTATGTGCATAAACCCCACTAACTTCCTCTATTATCTCGTATTTTAAGATGCATGCACCCATAGCATGAACATAATAGACTCTGATTCATTTATTACAAAAACATATGACTCTTCCTCGAGGCACGAGCCAAGTATTTATATCCTTAATGTTTGATGTTAAACTACATGGTAGAGTTTAGTCATACAATAATGATCTATGTCAAAAGAACTGTGTGTGTTTTGATCCTGCTTTTCATAAGATATATATGATTCCTTATAGAGGTTCAATCCCATATCTAAAACAATGACAACCTACCTACATAGAAATAGAAATACAGATCACCCAAACATGTCTATAAACTAAAGAATCATAAATGAAAGGGAGAATGACGGAAAACATAACGTACAAATTATTATTCTCATCAACACTTGGTCTTAATCAAGCCAGTTGAATGGGGGTAACAATTCTTGTATCGGTCCTAGGAAATAATTTGTGAACAAATCTTAAATCAATATGAGAGTATAAGAATAGGAAATTACCCCCCCTTGGGAAAGTGTGCGGTGATCCAGACCACCTATCCTCTTAGCCAATGCGGGTTCCTAAGTTTCATTCTATTTGAAACCCTGATTTTCTATATTCCATTATAAATTAAGTCAGTACTCAGTTATATATGTGGGTAGTATTGGGAGTTTCGATTGGATACAAATATGGTAAACCCATCACCAAAAACATATGCCACCACCCTCAATCACCCACTACCGAGAACCAGGAAAAAACATTCTATATTTTTCTTGAAATAGTTATATATACCTCAATAATCTATTCAAAGAGAATAAAAATATCTTAAAATATCATTAATGAACTTGAAATAAATTCAAAAAATATTTAAAATGGTATGTATAAATTTTAACTTATGATTATCCTTAAACAAATCAATCCTCAAATAAAATGAAAATACATCGTAACTCTCAAGACCATATATATAGACACTTTAAACATTAAAATTTCATCATAATGATTTTACAAATATATTTTTATTATTCCTTAATGCATATTTTCTACAAGAAAAATTATGAATCATTTTATAAGAGTCCTTAATCTCAATATAATCTTGTTTTAATCATTAAAACAAGAAAATATATTCAAATAATTAATTCCTTTTAAATATTATTAATATTTTTTTAAAATATAAAATTACTACACCATTATTATCATGTTCTTTATCACCTAAACTTTAATAAAACTCTATTTTAATTTTATTTCATGTGTTTGTAAACTCTCCTAGGATGATGTTGATAATCTTAACTATATATATATGGGTAGGAATAAATATAAGTGTTTTTAATCCATCTCTCACCCTATTTGGTTTCATTTCTAGGAAAAAACTGTGATGTCCTTCACATATACTGTTATATTTGTTTTTGTTGGTTCTAGACATTTGATGAAACCAAAAATGGTTAGTGTTAGAATATGTATTTAAATAATAATAACAATACACCTTATGAGGTGGATAATTACTAATATATCCTTAACAATATGACCTTCCGTTTTACTCTTTCATTTCATCATTTAATTCCCAAAAAATGAACATTTTGATCCTTAAAATAATAACCATTAAGGTTATAGAATAATTTTAAATTTAAATCAAAAACCATTATATTAACCCCTAGTGTTTTTTTAGAATATGTTAAATTATGATCATATAATAAAATCCTAAAATATAAAGTTGTATATACTGTTTATTTGATAACAACTATAACAACCCATGGCTTAAATAACCATTAATTATGAGTTTAATAGCATGTATTTCATGTTATTACATATCTCAAAACGTTTAATATATGTTTCTTAGATAATGATGAAAAAATCTATGTAATAATGTGAAAAATTTAATGAATTTTGGATTTATTACATAAAAATATGTTCTTATATTTTCTCTTGTGTTTTATTTAGGACACTTTTACTTTTTTTAAGATGTCTCACCACTGAACTTGTTATAGTTATTATATATCCTTAGGATAGAAAAAATTGCAAATATGTGATGAATAAAAAGTAACACGGTATGGGATACAAAAATAATGGAATAACATTAATACCTTCTTGAAAATAAAAAAACCCATAATGAATTTTTCGTTCATAAAAAATAATATTTTAACCCAAATAATTATTAAAAAACTCATGAAAATAACATTATTTCGAAAATTATTTCATAAATTTTTTTTTATTATGAGTAAAATAAAAATAATAATCCAAGTGTGTTTATTGAAAACCCAAAAAAAATTCTTCAAAACAAACATTTCCACATTATAATGTCAAAAACTTTCCATGAAATTTTATACTTACTTCAATACATTAGGATATCAAAAAATTTACATAATAAGTCAATTTAAATCCTCTTAAAACATATATATACCTTTTTACAACATATTTATACCACTATTACATTCAATATTACAAAAACTCTAACAAATAAATAATCTTTGTGATAAATTCTATTTTTTCCCTCATTGGGAACATGTTATTACCCAATGTAATGGAAATATATATCAAAACCAACAATCCTCATAAAAACATTTTAAGAAAACTAAAATTAATTAACTACATAAAAACATTCATTTACATCATAAATTCTAAAATAATTTATTTTATCTCATATGGAAAAACTATATTAGTTATCTCATAAATCGATAAGAAATATCTTTTTATTTTTAAAACATTTAAAAACTAAATTTTTTAGAACAATTGGAATATGATATTATTCAAAAATAAAATAAAAATGTTAGATGAATATTGATAATTAATAATGGATATAATAGTTGGAGAAAGAGGTCTTGCTACCAAAGTTAGAAAAACATTCTCTTTTCACTTTTGTAAAGAATTCCAAAATAACATGTACAGAAAACATTGAAATTTTTTCTTTTAAAACATTTATAAAAAAAATAAAAGGGTGGCCTAAACTAAACTATAATAATATTTAAATTTTAAATAATAACATTCTTGAAACATATTAAATAACATAGCTATGGAGGGAATGAGTTTAAAACATTTAAAATAATTCTTTAAAGATAAACCATTTAACTCGAGTCTTGACTCACTTCATACAAATTCTAGTTTCATAGATCATAAAATTATATTATTTAACAATATTCTTAAGAAAATAATTCATTTTGATTATCTTATCTTTATTAATTTAATTTCATTTATAACCATGTTTTATTTAGTTACTAAATTGGTTATGTTCACATTGGATGTTATGGGGTCATGAAGTTGAAGACTACTTTAGTATACATACCACAGACAAAGGGTTAATGGTTACATAATATACAAGATATACACCTTTTTATAATTATCATTTTTATATATCAAAAGTGCACCATGAATATTCTTCTATGATGTAATTGAGGAAATAGACTTCACATAACAATTTGAGATAACCCACTCCTGACAAAGCCAATGTGTAGGTTAGATATTGTGCATCATAGTCGGCTAAAGAATTGATAGTGGTAACACATGAGATATATAATAGGGTACAGATGTTAGTGTCTTGACCAAACCAGTGTCCCCAAGCAGAAGAGGGAGGACTTATAGAGGGGCAATGAAATTGGGGTAATGAAGGTAATATTTCAAGGATTCAAGAGAAAATTAATAAATTAAGGGAAAAACTTGTCATTAATGGATGTTGGGATGATGTCAAGGATGAATCCTAGAAAAATAATCCTATTGTAAGATTTTTTCAAGAGGAAAAAATGTTTTCATGAATGGCGAATGTTTTAAATGTGTTCCTCCTAGGAAAGCTAGACATATGAAATATTATTCCTATTTGAAGCCAACTATGGTCACCATGTCTCATGGTTCTACAGATTTTGACACTGACTGGTATGGGGATTAGGATGATTCATATGAGTTTGATTATGATATTGGATTTAAATTGGTATTTCCTGGCATGAGGGAATGATGGTTGTATGAACCCATCATGTTCTCTTTAGGTGTTTTCATTTTATTTTTTAATATTACAGCTTTGCCCAAACATTACTAGTCATGAGATTTCGGGATTAAAAATAAAATACATTACCTCATGAAGAAGGTAGCTTGTACCTATGCATGAGAAATGTTATTAAATTCCATTTGATGAAAAGAAAATAGAAAATAGTAGTGAAATAGAAATATTAAAATTTAATAATATTAAATATATTAATTTCATTATATTGGGATGACTATAGTATAAATTAAGGTGGTAGAATACAATTCAACATGAATGAATTCATTTAATAATTATGCATGTTTCTTGGATATCTTCATTTGGTTTACACATTATGCCTTCTAGGATTTTTATTTGTTTGAGAATAGATACTATAGGACATGTGAAGTAGTTTTTTACATTATTCTGGAATATTGGTCAACATAAACTTCTCAAAGATCATGGGGAAGTGAGGATAGTGTTCTTTATTATAAATGAGAAGATTGGAACCATTTTATATATTATGAACGTTAAAATATAGTAACTGTATTTCACAAGTAAAATGGATAAAATTTAGTCCAATATAAAATATAGTCTAAATTAATATAAAAATACACTCATCCAACCACATTTAGAAAAGTTTTATAGATATTTGAAACCATAACTCTTGATTTTACCCCCCCCCACCTCTTCAACCTTTACTGTGTTGGAAAACTTTTACCATGGTAACTATTCTTTACGAAAAAAAATAAAATTAAAGAAATTATAAATAATCATACTAATTAAAATAAATAGAATCTATTTTATAATATTCAATTCCTATAATTATGAAAAACAGCTATTAATATGTGTTCACAAAACACAATGATACAATATGTTTCGAAAATTTATTTTTTATTCATAAAAATGATCTTATACTAAAATAAATTATAATATTGATTCCCATATAATTATATTTATTTTGTTAAATATAAAGAGTCTTAAATTATTTTAAAACCGAACCAAAACATAAATGAAACCTATGAATAAATTTATTAAAATATAATAACCAAAAATATTTTTCATTTGAATAAAAACATTACCTATATTTCCAAAATGTAAAACATAGATTCCTAAGTCCAATATTATATTTCAAATTCATTAGATTACATATTAAATATATATTTTACTAATTGAAAAATTCAAAAAAATTAATTTCATTCTAACATAATGATAATCTCATAAATGTGACATCATTTGTAAAATTTGAAATTTTCACTATTTATTCAAAGATCCATTATTTTAGATAAATACCAAAATTTTATCATAATATTGTCTTTCCAAGATGATATAAGAATTTTAGTTAATTTTTTTAATTTAAAATTCGAAACTTAAGAAATTTAACTTTTAAATAATTAACAATACAAGATAAAGGGAACTAATTTAACGAAAATGGCCATTTTAAACGTTAAGATTTTTTAATCTTGTTTCATATTAATTTAAAATTAATTGGTTTTTAATATATTATTTCACACATTGAAATATTAAATTAAATCATAATAACTTTTTAATTTAATTTATTATGATAAAAATACATTTCGTATAATTAAAATAATCCTTTAAAAAATAAATATTTTTACCTTAAAATGAATTAATCATTATTTTTAACCATTTGATAATCCTTTTCAGAATTTTTTTTCATTATTTTAACATTTATAAAAATCATTTACTATAAATTTAATAATATTAATAAGATAATATAAATTTAAAAACATATATAATAATATAATGATTATAAACAAAACTATTCCATTTAAACAAGAATTATTAGACTACTATTCATTATCATTACATAAAAACTTCCTATATTTAATTATTTTATTTTATTATTAAATGTATTAATTATATAAATTAATTATATTGATATCATTCCTTAGAAGTATTAAATTTAAAAAATCATGATTTAATTAAATAATTCAAAACTACCTCTTTAAAAACAATTTTATATTTTTATGTTATTTGGACAACTTTTGTTTTAAAAATATATTAAATTATTAATATCATATAAATATGCAGTATTTTATTTTATTTTTTGCATTAGTAAATCATTTCCCACATATGTTTTTTTTCATGCATCGAAATCTACCGAACACAACAAATTTATTTTAAAAGAAAATTTATTCTAAAATCTATTAGTGTTGTAATTATGTAGGATATATATTAAAGTACTAATTGAATAATTTTGTGAATCCTAAAAATTGTGATATTCCCCCATTATTCTTGAATATTCTATAGTATATTTTTGAAAATATATTTATATTACGTAATTTAAATGTGAATACATATAATATTCTAATGTAAAAAGGTTTTTCATCATCTTATTCATGGATTCAAACACAAAATTTTCTTATACCTTGATAGATTTATTTTCATCAAGATTACAACATGGGGAAATTAATTTTTCTTCTTCATTTCATTGGTTGGATTACATCTCATCAAAATTTTTGATAGTAATAGATTATTAATGGATAAAACAAATTGAACTCTACATTAAATACTATCCATTACTAGAGAGTCATTGTTCTATTCTTTTTTTACGAGTCCTTATCAATTTTATTACATATATTGTCATCGTGTACATAGGTTCCTTAGTATATATATATTATTGGGTTTTTTATAAGGATAATAGAGTCTTCTTCAAATATACTCTTTTTAAGGCCTTTATAAAGAGGTTCCAAAAAAACATCAAATCAATAAATTCGTGAGAATCTAATAAGAGGTTTAACATTGATCTAATATCACTTTTTATTACTGATTGTGGAAATAAAAACACTAATAAGGGTAGTGAATTAGTATTGGTATCTTTTAATCCAATTGACGTCTTTAGCCTTCTTTACCCCTGTAAATATTCCATTAATAAAGTCCACTCTCATTATACTTATTACTTTCGGTATTCTTGAATTGGATAAGAATAAAAAACCATAAAATAGAGGATAACATGAATTATTAATAAAGGTTTCCTATTATCTCAATAAAAAAATATGTAGTGTACGGTGGTTTTTATCCCACTCACACATTGTTTTTATTGGGTTATCAGTAAAATACTAATCAAGGTTATATTGTTTGTCTCGTATTACTGTAACCAACAAATTTCTTTATAAAAACAGACATGAAACTCTTGAAGTAAAATATTTAGCATATACCAACTTAATATATACTGGTCAAGATTTCATTATGTACCTTTTATAAATAATGGATCTGATCACCTTCCACCATATGAATCAATATTTGAGGATCCAACATCTCTTCTCCAGTAATCATAATATAAGAATAATATTTACTGTGATCCTCAGAATTCTCCTTCATCCTAATGATGTTAAAAATATTGCAGACTAGTATCCCAATCCCCTCTTTCGTATTCATTAACATTCATGATCATTACTTCATATAAATTTTCTTTCCCTTTAATTATTTTATTCATAAGATGTGTACTTGATCATAGGGTCAACTCTATCTCACTTCAAAACACATGGTCTTCAATACGATATATTTTTGACTCTATATTTTCGTTTTTTCTTCAATTCTCATATTATAGAACATAATATCAATATCAAATCTGACTTTTCTTCTTTTTATTTTCCTCCATTCAATTACATCACAAAAACACATAAATATAGTATCCATATTTGAATACGGAAATACCATTGATTTATAAAACAATATCTTCTCCAAAATTCCCCTTTAATCATATTCAAATATTTCATCATTTCTTCCTCCAAAAGACCTAGGATAATACTACTTTAAACATCCATTAATCCTTTAGTCTTTTAATTATATTTTTGTATGCATGTTTATATTCATAGAACCTCATGTTGTAACCCCTCACTTTTTGGTATGAGTGGAGCCTCACATTTTTCTAGATTGGTAATTTTGGTCATAACATCTCAACATGAAACAAAATTGATTCTCAAAGTAAAAAAAACCAACTTCATATGGAATTATCTTCACATAGATTCATGGTGTGGTATTCTTTCTCATGGATCATAAATAAATTATCTTTAATAAATCTTAATGAAACTTAGATTGAATTATGTCTTAAACAAAAAATCTAAAAATTTGAAATTCTATTGTCACTATAACATTCTCTAGATAAAATTTCTAGTGATCTCATAATTTTTCAAAGATTCAATTCATACATAAGAAATATAGTTTCATATGTTTCAGTACTGTGAGTCAAAAAGTTCATATTTATTTATGTAAGGTGTTTTACATGGCTAAATTTTTATCAAAGATGTTATGTATTCACTTACACATATTATATATTTCAATAAATTGTATACCTTTATCGTTATTCCAATATCATTATTGCAAATCTTACATTTTCGTACAAAATCATTATATACCATGCAGAATATTTCTTACATTAATTATTACTATTTAAATAATTAATAGGGTTTTTACATAATATAGTGCTCTCATTATATTATCTCAAATCCAAGTAACTCGAATGTAAGATGTGATACTTCTTAAATATATCTTTTATATGATTTTTTTCTATCTCTACATTAGAGAAATATTATTTATTATCAACATAGGATCTTTTGTATAGTGTGACCCTTTTTTCTTTTCTAATTCGTTAATTTTTAGGTTGAAACAGCATATTATGCATCGCAATGATCATATGGAATTTACCAAATTATTCACCATAAGAATATATTATGTATCTTAGGGTGGTTCTCTCATTTTCCAAACATCAGATACTTGGAAATATATTGTGTATAATGAAATTAATCATATTTTAACAAACTATAACCAATAATATAAAAAAAAATTAAATAAACATTCAACACTTCAAATTTATTTTGAAAAACTATATATTATCATGTAATAATATATTCTAAATGATATGTAGAATATAAATACTCTTTAAATTATTTCAATGGTCCTTTTACTACCAAAAAATCATTTTTGGGTTATCCAAGTAGACTCCTATATGATATAACATTCTACATTCTTCATAAATACAAGGATTGAAATATTAATTCTTACTCATCAACTTATTCATAGAGTAAATGTATCTAACACTAACAATAATATATAAAACTCTCCTCATTTTCTTCAAATATACATGAACAAATTCAATATATAAAATATATATATAATGTATATTAAGGCCATGTTTTCCAAAAAAAATCAAATACATGTCGGTGGAAACATAAAACCTTATTTAAAATTTCCCTATTAATATTTATATTACAATATCCAATGTAAGAATCTCACATTGTTTAATATATTGGTTTTTTATAGAGGTATATATCGTTTTATTTTTAGTCAAAATCTCTTGTTTTATCTACATGGAAGTTCCCAATTTATTCAATTACGTTTCAAGATCATTTAGGAAGGTTTGGGGCTCAAGGTAAGGTTTTATATAGAAATGGGGTGAGATACACTATTTTTGAATGGTTTTCACTAACTATATACCTCAACCATACAAAACTATAAGGGTGGATGGAGGTTTAATATCTATTCAAATAAGGTTTGTAAGCCATAGAAATCAAACAATTTACTATATGATCACCAAGAAATGATTGCACATACTTTATCTAACCTTTACCTTAAACTATGAAACATGTTATCTCCCATAAAATGGAGATCGCATGGTTAATGCATGGTTTATACAAACATTTGGACATACTATACAACTTATTAAAAAAAATTAAGAAACTATTCTATTCTTGTTTCCTTTAAAACTTATTTCCTTATTCATTCTACTTTATTTCACATCATTCGGTCCCCTGTAGTTCTCCCTCTCCAAATATAATGTTTATGATGAATATTCTCCACCTAACCTCTATTTCCTTCATCATTTATCACATTGGGACCCCCTTGCTATGTTTAACACACCTCTTTCTTATTTTCATAGTTTTCTTCATTAACATGGGTGTTATCTTCACGCAAGATAATATATCCATTTTTAAGTATTTTTTCTACTTACCCATTATATCTTATTCTAATTAAATTATTTTCCTTATATAGGGATTAAATAGGTGGTATACTAATTTTCCTTACATTTTTTTAATGTTTACAATTTTTTTATAATTATACAACACATCATAATTTACACTTTTTACATCAAAAAAGGGTAACTCTACAAATTAATTACTTTTAACTAGATTTATATATACTAAGAGTCCCTTTTACTTCATTGGATGTTAGGGAACTCAATATGAACCATCCCTTAGAGTGTGTTTGTTTAAATTCCCTTGAAATTGTACCTCACTATTAACCTAAATACCCATCATGTGTGTTTTCCTTATCATTTATAAATAGAACAACAAAGTGGAATTAATTTAATGGTGGAATGTTATGGGTTCCTCACTTGGACTATGATTAATTATTAAATATACTATTGGATAAGGAATGGGGATCTTCATCACTCTATTAAAGGTGTAAACTGTATTGACAAATCCTTTGATTCTTTTGAGAATTCCATGAGATAACTCTAAGGGTTCCACACGATTCAATAATGTGAATTCTATAAAAAATAACCCTCTTTGATTCATTATTGTTAATTGTTTGAAGATTTATCTGGAATAAGGATGTAGATTTATCCCCATATATGAAAAATTTTAAAAACTCGAAATGATCTTCCCAGGTTCATCTTGATGTCATCAATATAGACATATATTGATAATATTCAAGGATTACAACCAAGTCTATACTGATAATACCTTGGAATTATTATTCACAAATAATTGGAAACTTTTTGTATGGAATTACAAGGGTTCATCCATTGTGTTACACTCAACCCCAATATCCAAACATCATGGTTGATCACTGTGAATTGGCTTGACTTCAAAAATTCAGAAATTCCTTGTTTTCTTCATGGTTTTTACATGGTTATTAGACTTGGACACCTCAGATATATGAATTGGGTCCTAAGATAAATTAAAATGGTCCTATGATCAAATACACAGAGCTTAGGATGATGAAGGTAGGTTCTTCCAGGTATCCCATGAGGAACTTGACATCAGAATTCTTTTTTATTTTTATTTCATTATTCATTATACTTGCATACTATTATATCTTATATTAAAATAGTCGATTTCATTATAAATTATTACTAGTGGACTACAAAGTTGTACTCACACCCTTTTCAAGACACTATATCGTACCAGATTAGATTACATGGATGAAGGTAAGGATAAAGAGGAGTTCAAAACTATGGATGTTTGATTTCATTTGGTATGGGAGCGTAGGAGTAGATGAATGAAATAGTGATAAATATTAACATGGAGATAGTATTTTTAATTTTTCAATATCATTATTGTTTATATGGGTATTTTTTCTCCCTAAATCATTTTTATATTCTCATTACATCATGTTTATATAATATTATTTATTACTTATGCATGTTATTCATTATCTATATGGTTTATTTCCACTGTTGGTTTATAATTATTTACCAATGCGATACATACTCCTAATGGGGGTATAACCTCTCCACCATACCAACATAAACATTTTCTATTATTAGGAATCCTATTTCAATTGAGGATCTGTTATTGAGTCCATGTGATCCTCAGTTATGGTTAAATATATGTGAACTAGGACAGGGACAACAAAAGGTGGTATTATAGGGTTTTTTATTTTCATTTTTCCTACTATTAGAGGGTGGTAAACAATAAATTTTTAATAAGTTGTTCATGTGAGAAGATAACCCATGTGTGGGGGGAATCCAAGTTACCTGTGATAGAACTTGTTGTTCTAGATTTTACCTATTACATTTTTACAATTTTCTTCATTAGGTGATGAAAATGTTCTTTATTTTATCACTAATAGAAATTTAGGCTATAACCACGGTTTGAAACCATGTCTATAAGTCCAAAAATCATGGATAGGTTATATCCACAGTTCAATGGACCATGGATGGTATTGAAATGGATATAGGGAAATACCTATAGCCACGGTTTCAAACCATGGCTAGAGGCCTATAGCCACAATTCAAATCGTGGCAGAATAGTTGTAGAGACCCGAAGCCTGACGTACATGGACATTACATTACATTTGCGGAATACTTAGTACATAACAAAAACACACACTAAAGGATCGTAATAGTTTAGTGTCTTTGGAAACTCGGAACGTAATCTTCTAATCGTGGTGAAAGTTCTTCAATATCTCCCATAAAGGTCATCCCTTTTTTTTACCTAAAACCTTTCTTTATATCCTGGGGAAAAGAAAACATAAAAGGGTGAGCTCAAATGCTCAGTAAGGGTAAACAAAGGAAATAAAAATCATATCATATCTTTTTGAAAATCAAAACCTGCAAAAGAGATCATAATTTCATAACATGGGATAAATCATAGTAGTGAAATGAAATCATAACTTAAAACATTACTCATTGTGGCATACACACATAATCATAGAGAATCATTTCTTGTTAGTCAAGACTCATTGCCAAGACTATCTTAGTGGACAAAGTCCCTTTCTGAATCGAGTAATCCTCGTTTCAGTCCTGTTTCACTGAACCGGTATAACCTACCATTCCAGCCATGTCTATCTCATGAGATATAAAATCTTTACCCAATGCATTGGAGGGAGATATAGGTCCCACCCATCTCTTAATGAATCCTTTCTTATGTGTGCCACAAAATCATAAATCATACATCATTGCATAACCCATGTAATAAAAATGGGATTCTTAAACAACATGACATCATAAAACCATTCATATAAGATAAAGGAATTCATAAACATAATTCCATCACAACATAGTCAAATCAATGTAAAAATATGGATAGAAACAGAACCCTTTATTATCTTATATGGAAAATAATTTTGATAAAACACTTGAATTGAATTCTTGAGGAAAATATCCTTTCTTCTTCAAAATCAATTTCTTTTCACAAAACATCATGCAATTTTAAAAAGAAAGAGATTTTATTGAAAATAGTCATGAAATCTTTTAGAGGAAGCTTCATGAAAATAAGGCTTTATAAAACAGTATAAATCCGTTCGTGCCGTATAAGTTAAAAAAAACATTCTTCGTACTTTTATCGAAAAAGTCAAAAAGTACCTCGTACGGAAAAACGACAAAAGATTCCTTTCATATTCTTTACTAAAAACTCATCAAAGGGTAAAATTGGATTTAAACTATTGTAAGTGGATGGAAATAATATTACATATTGAGGAAACATGGATGTGGATGATAAAATACACCCCAGTAAATACTTACAAATAAACAATCTCGGATAAAAATGAGATTGTGATATTTCCCTTACCTTAGGTCCGACTTGCTTTGTAAGTGTCCGAACCTCCTGTATAATGATTTAAATCATGTTATTTACTTATTACAGAATCATATTCATTGTTATGATATCATATATGGTTCACTTATGACATTATATTACCCGTTCTTTTGTAAATTCCATGTTAAAGAAGCGTTTTGGGTAAAATCGTTTCATTTATCGTAGGTGTTTTGACTTGTTGTTCTTGACATCATTATTACTTATATCATGATTTACTCACTTCCAGAATATAAAATATGATTTATATATCATATATATTCAGTATATATATATATATAATAGGTAGATAAATAAAATGAAAAACACCGTTCATGGAGATGGTAGTCCGTACGTACGCATGAACGCTGTTTTCCTTTCCTTATTGTCTTGAAATGGAAGTAAGTAGATGACATACATATGTATATATATACATAAATCCAGTAGCTTTATAATGTCATATATTTCATTATTATTTCTTATATATACATTATAATCATTCTTAAATGGTTAACATGGAGAATGAATCTCATCGCGTCGTGGAGACGGTAGTCCGTACGTACGCACGAGCGATGATATCATTTCTTTAAATATTGAATTGAATTGGAGTGGATTATACAATATATCAGAATCAATATGATGTTGTAATAACTATGTATAGTTATTCTTTACACCATTATACCCATCCATGTAAGGTGGTGGTGGAAAATAGATTACACCACGGCGTGGAGACGGTATTCCGTACGTACGCACGCGCGGTGATTTCTTTTTCCGTAGGATGGATAGATGGTGAAATAGGGTTGTTTCATACTTATAATAACATATCAGTATATGAGTGATACTGATGTTATTACTTCATAATGAAACAACCTAAGAAGAAGAAGTGGAAGAAGAAATAAAGATGAAAGAATTGGTAACGGTAATTACCTCTTCTTTGAAGTGCCTCTTTGAGACCTCTTCTTAGGGCACTAGAATTGGTCTTTGAGGAAGACCAGAACCTCTAGGATGTTGCTAGGGAAGTGGAGAAGATATTTTGGCAGGGGTTGGCCGAGCTTGAGTGCTCAAATTGGTGTGAGGAGGAGGGGGAGGAGGTGTCCTTTTATAGGGGAGGAGAGGGGCACCTTAGGAATATCTCAAAATATTATTTTATATTAAAGTCAAAATCGGTTTATAATGGTTCCAAAGGGTCTTATTTCGAAGCTAAAGTGGGGATGGGTCGAAATCCTATCATCCAATAGAATTTAGACAAGTTTAGGATATTATTTTAACCTTATCAATTAGATTTAACTCTAAGTTAAATAATTTAACTTTTATCATGTCTTTTTGTTTTCTTTCACTATATGGTTAATACACTTACTATAACATGCCAAACGAACCCCAAATTGTTTATTATTAATATATATATCCTTATCTAGGTCATTTGGCCGAACCTTAGATTTTTAGGAATACAATAACAATTAATAATATAATATTTGATTTAAAAACTATTTTGTGTCAATTTTGACACTATTTGATATATGATTTTTGTGAAAGTCATAACAGAATTAAATGTTCGAACCAAGTTGATTAAATCAACATTAATATATCATAGTAACCTAGAATATTAGTGGAATTCGTAAAAAATCTCAAATTAAATTTATTTTGGTGTTTATAACATCAATTATGTCAATATTTCATTAATAAGATAATTACTGCATCATCGTTGTGTCATAAATAAATTAAATTATTTTATGTCTAAAAATTACAAATAAAATACCATCATGTAGGAAATCTTTTTAGCTTTCTAATGAATATTTACAATCGAATTTATCTTATGTATAATCCCATATGAAAAATTATTTACTTATTAAACTTTGATTTTAACTATTTTAACCCTTCTTTAAATAAATTAATAATAAATGTCCTAATCTAATCCAAGTGGGCCTAAATGGTCATATTTTATTCCTAAGTTTGTTTTTGGTCGAATTACACTTGTCCAATAGAATTAGGACATGTGTTAGGGTAATATTAATATCATATTTACCCTTAGTTACCCTATTTACTATTAACCGTGGTAAAAAAGTAAAAAGTTACTATTCACCAAAAAATTATTTTCATCTCATTGAACCAAATTTTAGTCCTTGATATTAACCGTGTCTCTCGGATTTTCGAAATTCCATTCACAGAAGCGGTAAAATTAAGTTTTATGCAAAATTCTGTTTTTAACCTACCACTTAGTGGTTTCACTATTCATCAAAAATTGAAAGTTTTCAGAAAAATGCCAAAATTTCATCCTAAGATATATTTCATATTCCGAATTCAAAAATGAAGTCTATTTTACCAAATTCATAACATAGTAGTTGCATTAATTAATTTTATAATTAAATCCCGCTGTTAAAACAAATAGCGTGTTTTTTAAGAATCAAAATCTATCAAAAGATTGACATTTGATTATGTCTGGTTTAAATGTGAAATTACAACCAATAGCCAACATTGTATTAAATTGTAAAAATATATTCTAAATATACTTTAAAACCACTCAAATTAATAATTTATCACTATTAATTATTTCGATTAAAAAAGTTGTTTTTAATTATAGTTTAGTAATTTTCACTATTCATTAGAATATGAAAGTTATCCGAAAAGTACCAAAATTTCACCTTAGGCTAAATTCGATACTCCGAATCCAAAAATAAAGTTCATTTTGAAAAATAAGATTTACTGGATTTCAAAAAGTGGTTATTACTATTCATAACGGCTAGTTTTAATAATATTTTTATAGCATATCGTTGTTTAGTGAAACTCGGTATTGCGTACTACACACGCTATCGAGGAAGGTCGCGATTGCGTGTAATGTAAGGCAAGTCAAGGATGTGTGTTGTGCAAGCTCCTTTTGGTGTAGCGTACAACACAAGACATTAATAAAATTAAAAAGAATATTTTTTTTATAAAATCTTGGGCTGTTACATTCTACCCCCCTTAAAATGAATTTCGCCCTCGAAATTCGTCGGGGTTATAAATGGTTTACTATTTGAAAGTTTCTTTAATAGAAACCCACATCGTAAAAGGAAATACCAAAACTAAAGTATGAAATGTAACGATTACCCAAATAAACTAATCACTGGGTTTCCACATAGGTGAAAATATGGATATGGAAGAGAAATCTAACCATCATGTTCTGATGGAGAGTGGTAGAGAACATGGCTATGGAAAAGCCAGTAATCACAAATCCATAAATTTGTGACGATCTAAGGTACCATCTGATTCATCGGGTATAAGATCACTAGGACAACATTTTTGGTTTTCAAGATCATTTCCCTAAAGTTGAAAATTTTAATTAGAATAAATACTTACTTTATTTTGATACAATATCACTGTTGTTCGTGCCTTGAACAATTTCCACTTCATCTCTTAAATAAATGAAGTTGAATTTGTTATTCGTGAAGTGTTAGCAGATCATGTGATAGAATGACGGGTCATTCCATCTGTCTCAAACAAAAGGTAAGCAAAAGTTATTAAATATACACAAGTCATTCTATAGTGAGATTAATCATATATAGTTCCTAAAATGGACTTATACTTCATATATCATACTGCTTAATATAATAAAACTAGTTTCTACTAAACAGGGACTTCCTGTAGGTCAGTGGTAGGCGATAAAGGCCAGTCGCACTTCGGTTGTGGGTTCGATTCCTACAGCCTTGTCCGAAGCGATGGGCTGTCGCCCGTCCTGCAGGTTGTCCCTTTTTCTAAAACTACATTACTATAACATCACATAAATAATATCGAAAAACAAACAATACTAACTTATGTCCAACATAATTCATTCCAATCCTTAGGCTTATCCATAATACTACAGTCCACTCTCATAACAAAGTGAAAACAATTACCAGAGATTTAATACCATCGTTGATCCCCATATATCATAAGATATGTTTTGTTGGTCACATTCCAAACATTCAAAGTCCTTAATCATGTATTCTCTTGAATAACTTAGTGAAAACATGAATGCAGTTAAAAGTTAACACCTTCCACATACCAAAATCCTCAAAATTCTATATACTCAAACCATGATATCACTTAGTCCTTATATCAATCATGAGCTCATGCATACAATCAAACATCTCATTATCGTATTATCCCTTCATTATGCGCATATCATATACTTTCCAAAAATACCTCAATCACTTCGAATACCACATTAGACCAATACATAAATATTCCAATACACCATAAAAGTACCTCAACAACATTATTCTTGAATACCAACACTTCAGTCCATGCACTTCAATGACTGTCCTGGAATAATTCCTTCCTTGATTTAGAAGTATCTTTTCAGATCAGGGCATTGAGTTGGGTAATGCCCATGTTCTCCACAAATAAGACATTGAACTCCATAACAATCTGTCACTCTATGACCCTTTTCTCCACACAGATAACATCGGTCCCTCCATTTGAGGTATTCCTCAAGGTTCTTCTTCCCTTCTTTAGAAATCTCAATCTTCCTTTCTTTATGCTCCTCAACATGCGAACATGCATAATAGTTTATCTTCCTCTTCTTTGATGAATTATTCATACCACTAAATTTCACCTTGTTAATCATATATCGCGATGACTGATTCGACATAATCATAATATCTTTATCTCTAGGCATCACACACTTTTGTTGCTCATAGTCACCAATTTGTCCATTGGATTCAATGTTAACCAAATTCCTTCTGGTTCCCTCCATTAACTAAAACACAAAAATAATTTTGTGAGAGGCGAAATCATGCTAGGGAAGACAACATAGTAAAGGGGGAGCACCCTCAATATCTAACATCTTAGGTTAAATTCTAAGATCGTTACCGTAGTTCTAGGACTATATCCTATACGTATACTTATCCTTAGGGGCATCCCTAGACATACCTTAGAAATATCTCTAGGGATCTCACTAACGTTTTCGCATCCTAGTTTCCAAAGGTTGACTAAACCTTTCCTCTGATACCAAATGTAGAGACCCGAAGCCTGACGTACATGGACATTACATTACATTTGCGGAATACTTAGTACATAACAAAAACACACACTAAAGGATCGTAATAGTTTAGTGTCTTTGGAAACTCGGAACGTAATCTTCTAATCGTGGTGAAAGTTCTTCAATATCTCCCATAAAGGTCATCCCTTTTTTTTACCTAAAACCTTTCTTTATATCCTGGGGAAAAGAAAACATAAAAGGGTGAGCTCAAATGCTCAGTAAGGGTAAACAAAGGAAATAAAAATCATATCATATCTTTTTGAAAATCAAAACCTGCAAAAGAGATCATAATTTCATAACATGGGATAAATCATAGTAGTGAAATGAAATCATAACTTAAAACATTACTCATTGTGGCATACACACATAATCATAGAGAATCATTTCTTGTTAGTCAAGACTCATTGCCAAGACTATCTTAGTGGACAAAGTCCCTTTCTGAATCGAGTAATCCTCGTTTCAGTCCTGTTTCACTGAACCGGTATAACCTACCATTCCGGCCATGTCTATCTCATGAGATATAAAATCTTTACCCAATGCATTGGAGGGAGATATAGGTCCCACCCATCTCTTAATGAATCCTTTCTTATGTGTGCCACAAAATCATAAATCATACATCATTGCATAACCCATGTAATAAAAATGGGATTCTTAAACAACATGACATCATAAAACCATTCATATAAGATAAAGGAATTCATAAACATAATTCCATCACAACATAGTCAAATAAATGTAAAAATATGGATAGAAACAGAACCCTTTATTATCTTATATGGAAAATAATTTTGATAAAACACTTGAATTGAATTCTTGAGGAAAATATCCTTTCTTCTTCAAAATCAATTTCTTTTCACAAAACATCATGCAATTTTAAAAAGAAAGAGATTTTATTGAAAATAGTCATGAAATCTTTTAGAGGAAGCTTCATGAAAATAAGGCTTTATAAAACAGTATAAATCCGTTCGTGCCGTATAAGTTAAAAAAAAACATTCTTCGTACTTTTATCGAAAAAGTCAAAAAGTACCTCGTACGGAAAAACGACAAAAGATTCCTTTCATATTCTTTACTAAAAACTCATCGAAGGGTAAAATTGGATTTAAACTATTGTAAGTGGATGGAAATAATATTACATATTGAGGAAACATGGATGTGGATGATAAAATACACCCCAGTAAATACTTACAAATAAACAATCTCGGATAAAAATGAGATTGTGATATTTCCCTTACCTTAGGTCCGGCTTGCTTTGTAAGTGTCCGAACCTCCTGTATAATGATTTAAATCATGTTATTGACTTATTAAAGAATCATATTCATTGTTATGATATCATATATGGTTCACTTATGACATTATATTACCCGTTCTTTTGTAAATTCCATGTTAAAGAAGCGTTTTGGGTAAAATCGTTTCATTTATCGTAGGTGTTTTGACTTGTTGTTCTTGACATCATTATTACTTATATCATGATTTACTCACTTCCAGAATATAAAATATGATTTATATATCATATATATTCAGTATATATATATATATAATAGGTAGATAAATAAAATGAAAAACACCGTTCATGGAGACGGTAGTCCGTACGTACGCATGAACGTTGTTTTCCTTTCCTTATTGTCTTGAAATGGAAGTAAGTAGATGACATACATATGTATATATATACATAAATCTAGTAGCTTTATAATGTCATATATTTCATTATTATTTCTTATATATACATTATAATCATTCTTAAATGGTTAACATGGAGAATGAATCTCATCGCGTCGTGGAGACGGTAGTCCGTACGTACGCACGAGCGATGATATCATTTCTTTAAATATTGAATTGAATTGGAGTGGATTATACAATATATCAGAATCAATATGATGTTGTAATAACTATGTATAGTTATTCTTTACACCATTATACCCATCCATGTAAGGTGGTGGTGGAAAATAGATTACACCACGGCGTGGAGACGGTATTCCGTACGTACGCACGCGCGGTGATTTCTTTTTCCGTAGGATGGATAGATGGTGAAATAGGGTTGTTTCATACTTATAATAAAATATCAGTATATGAGTGATACTGATGTTATTACTTCATAATGAAACAACCTAAGAAGAAGAAGTGGAAGAAGAAATAAAGATGAAAGAATTGGTAACGGTAATTACCTCTTCTTTGAAGTGCCTCTTTGAGACCTCTTCTTAGGGCACTAGAATTGGTCTTTGAGGAAGACCAGAACCTCTAGGATGTTGATAGGGAAGTGGAGAAGATATTTTGGCAGGGGTTGGCCGAGCTTGAGTGCTCAAATTGGTGTGAGGAGGAGGGGGAGGAGGTGTCCTTTTATAGGGGAGGAGAGGGGCACCTTAGGAATATCTCAAAATATTATTTTATATTAAAGTCAAAATCGGTTTATAATGGTTCCAAAGTGTCTTATTTCGAAGCTAAAGTGGGGATGGGTCTAAATCCTATCATCCAATAGAATTTAGACAAGTTTAGGATATTATTTTAACCTTATCAATTAGATTTAACTCTAAGTTAAATAATTTAACTTTTATCATGTCTTTTTGTTTTCTTTCACTATATGGTTAATACACTTACTATAACATGCCAAACGAACCCCAAATTGTTTATTATTAATATATATATCCTTATCTAGGTCATTTGGCCGAACCTTAGATTTTTAGGAATACAATAACAATTAATAATATAATATTTTATTTAAAAACTATTTTGTGTCAATTTTGACACTATTTGATATATGATTTTTGTGAAAGTCATAAAAGAATTAAATGTTCGAACCAAGTTGATTAAATCAACATTAATATATCATAGTAACCTAGAATATTAGTGGAATTCGTAAAAAATCTCAAATTAAATTTATTTTGGTGTTTATAACATCAATTATGTCAATATTTCATTAATAAGATAATTACTGCATCATCGTTGTGTCATAAATAAATTAAATTATTTTATGTCTAAAAATTACAAATAAAATACCATCATGTAGGAAATCTTTTTTGCTTTCTAATGAATATTTACAATCGAATTTATCTTATGTATAATCCCATATGAAAAATTATTTACTTATTAAACTTTGATTTTAACTATTTTAACCCTTCTTTAAATAAATTAATAATAAATGTCCTAATCTAATCCAAGTGGGCCTAAATGGTCATATTTTATTCCTAAGTTTGTTTTTGGTCGAATTACACTTGTCCAATAGAATTAGGACATGTGTTAGGGTAATATTAATATTATATTTACCCTTAGTTACCCTATTTACTATTAACCGTGGTAAAAAAGTAAAAAGTTACTATTCACCAAAAAATTATTTTCATCTCATTGAACCACATTTTAGTCCTTGATATTAACCGTGTCTCTCGGATTTTCGAAATTCCATTCACAGAAGCGGTAAAATTAAGTTTTATGCAAAATTCTGTTTTTAACCTACCACTTAGTGGTTTCACTATTCATCAAAAATTGAAAGTTTTCAGAAAAATGCCAAAATTTCATCCTAAGATATATTTCATATTCCGAATTCAAAAATGAAGTCTATTTTACCAAATTCATAACATAGAAGTTGCATTAATTAATTTTATAATTAAATCCCGCTGTTGAAACAAATAGCGTGTTTTTTAAGAATCAAAATCTATCAAAAGATTGACATTTGATTATGTCTGGTT
The DNA here is from genome assembly GCA_963277665.1 of Viscum album. Taxonomy (NCBI): domain Eukaryota; kingdom Viridiplantae; phylum Streptophyta; class Magnoliopsida; order Santalales; family Viscaceae; genus Viscum; species Viscum album. The sequence continues at coordinate 978,633,016 of OY728131.1, forward strand.
TAAATGTGAAATTACAACCAATAGCCAACATTGTATTAAATTGTAAAAAGATATTCTAAATATACTTTAAAACCACTCAAATTAATAATTTATCACTATTATTTATTTCGATTAAAAAAGTTGTTTTTAATTATAGTTTAGTAATTTTCACTATTCATTAGAATATGAAAGTTATCCGAAAAGTACCAAAATTTCACCTTAGGCTAAATTCGATACTCCGAATCCAAAAATAAAGTTCATTTTGAAAAATAAGATTTACTGGATTTCAAAAAGTGGTTATTACTATTCATAACGGCTAGTTTTAATAATATTTTTATAGCATATCGTTGTTTAGTGAAACTCGGTATTGCGTACTACACACGCTATCGAGGAAGGTCGCGATTGCGTGTAATGTAAGGCAAGTCAAGGATGTGTGTTGTGCAAGCTCCTTTTGGTGTAGCGTACAACACAAGACATTAATAAAATTAAAAAGAATATTTTTTTTATAAAATCTTGGGCTGTTACAATAGTAATCCATATAGGTCATAATACCATAGTTCCAAACCATGTCTATATGGTTTTACCCATAGTTTGAAACCGTGTAAATAGACCAATAACCATGGTTTGAAACTGTGGAAGTTGGATTTCCCATTTCATAGAAACCCACAAACTCCCATTGAACACCCCCCCCCCCCCCGCACCCCCATGCCCCCCTAGATAGACCCCTGCACCCCCCTTGAACACACCCTTCACCCCCATAACCACCCTGGATAGCCCCCTTGCACCCCCACATGACCCCTATTCCCCCACTAGATAGCCCCTTGCACCACCACTAGAGCCCCATGCCCCCCTAGACTACCCCCTTGCATCTCCATTCCCCCCTGGACAGCCCCCTTGCACCCCCACTAGACCCGCATGCCCCCCCTCACCCCTTGTATATACCACTTGCACCCCCATTCCCCCCTCGACAGCCCCCTTGCACCCCACTAGACAACCCCACCCCGTAGACACCCCTCCCCCTAGACACCCCCTGCCCCCCCCCCCCCCCGAATAGACCCTGGACAGCCCCTAGAGAAGGAGACCCCCCTGCACCCCCCAGGTGCATCAAAGATTTTTGGAAATGTAGAAATATATGGCTTGGTTGATGTAGTATGGGGATTTCTCCATACTGTTCAATAACTGTTTATGTCATGGGTGTGGAGAAACTACATAGTTACCCATCTCTTTTGGGCCGGGAAAGGAGCTATTGAATTGGTACTGGACATCCAAGGGGTGTATTAAAGTGTCTCGACAAAGGGATATAGAAAGGAGAGCGGTCCTTGCTGTTGAAAAAGAACTCAGTTGAATCCTAGAGTATTTCCAAAGGGCTAGATAATGGTTTCACTCTTACACATGACTTGATCATGTATGATAACATTAGTGTCATTAGTGTATGTATAAGAATTTGACACATCACTCATGGATGTACATTGATGCAAGATGTCATTCCCCCCTCCCCCTATAGCCTCAGGACACCCCATGGATAGCCCATGGACACCCCCTCTTAGAAACCCCCTCTTAGACACACCAACTACACCCTCCTCCTACCCTGCAAACCCCCCTCTACCCCCCCATTATGGACACCCCCCTTGAATTGCACTTTTACCCTCCTCACTGACCTGAAGACCCCCTGCACCCCCACCAGTATCCCCCCTACCAGGTCCCCCTCCCTCCTGGACACCCCCCTTTAACCGCACCATCACCCTCCCCCTTCCCAACAAACCCCACCAGCACCCCCCCTCCCCACACCAGGACACCCCCTTGCACCGCACCTGCAATATAAGGCCCCAGCCATAAACCTTACTTAATCTTGAGTTATTACAAGATTACACATTGAGGATCTTTTTGGGTTGAGAGTTTTAGATAATTAGATCATAAAACTTGCATTAAATTCCACATATAAACAAAGTGGTTACATAAAGATAGTATTCTTCTTTCCCATCAATGGAAACATATTTAAAATAAAACATGGATTCTTTCTTAACACTTCCTTGACACTATCATCATATCATGTACCTTTCCCTTGACCTATGAAAAACATTTCAAAAAACTTGGAATGATCATAAAAAGCTCAGTAAGGGATATAAAAATATGGAAAGGAAACATGGGTACATATATACATAAGAATGAAATCATACTTTACCCATAAAACATAAGCACTTTACATACCTCATCAAATCATGAATAAATCATAGAAATCATAAGACATAAAGGTACCTTGAGGCATTCATAATATTCTTACGTAGGGAGTAACCCTCTTGGGTACGTTTGGAATACCCATCACAGTATATTCCCTAAATCTCTTCATAGAAACCTTAACGTTTCACTCCTTTGCGTTACCCAATGCATTGGACAGCTATATCGGGCTCACCCGCCCTTAGTTTATCATAGAGCCACCCGTCTTCATAATAATGCCGAAGAACCTAAACATAATAGTATCACATAAAACATGCATACAGGAATCATAACATTTCCACCTTTCAATCACAAGATATCAATACACCACATTGAAATAAAAACATTATTAAAACCATTTTCAATACCAAAATAAAAGAAAAGTAAAACATGGTATTTATTTTTCTTTAAAAAAAGGTAGGGCTTGTAGAGGAAGCCGAAACTCAAATAATGTTCACGGTGGCGGAGAAGTCGATGTCGCCGCATACGTACGACAAAACATTCTCTTTTTTCATTTAGTAAACGCATCATATAAAAAAGATTTCTTTTGAATAAATGTAAAAGTCAAAGGGGTTTATACACCATATAAAAGAAGGGTGTGTATAAAACAAAATATGCCTCAATGAAAGGAGATTAAGACGAAGTCCCATACCTCGGGTCCGACTTGACTCGATCGTTCTTTAATGTTCTGAATAATAAACTTGAGTAAATTTCTACTTGCTTAAGAAAATTTTTCAAGTTCATTATTCCTTTTATATCACTTATTTCCATTTCATGAATACTATGTAATTATTTAAGGTAATAACGGTCATTTTAACGATCAATGGTACTTGAGTCAAAAATAAACCCTTTATAATTACAAGTTGTTCATGTATCCATTATATCCATAATTATAATAATGATTTATATATCATATATATCCAGTATATACATGCATTTATAATATTATATAATCATTTAGAGGTAAGAAATGAAATGCACCGTTCATGGAGACGGTAAGCCGTACGTACGCATGAACGCTACTTTCATTTCTATTTCGTATTTTATAGAATGGAATCATAATTATATAAAGGTATATTATAATTACAGTATAATATCATATATAATATCATAGTTCCATCCTTTATATGTCCCACATATGGTATTTAACGAATCAAATCACTTTGAGGGGGCGGTAGTCTGCACTTCCTTAAATGAAGATATCGCGTTTACCCATAATAGAAACCATAAAGGTATGCCCAAAATGAAAAATACAGAAGCTTAAAGAAAACATAGAAATATTATATATCATATATAAATATAGTGACATATTAATGGCCACCTTTGAAGGTGTTAAAAGAATGTTGAACAATCATCATTTCGGGAGGCATGAATTCACCATCCACGAAAACAGTATGTCCTTTAACCAGTAGATGTAGGTGTGTGTAAGTGTAGCTCGAATCCTTCTTATAAAAACATACTAGTATGTTGAAGATACTGGATTTGTTACAAAATAAATGAATAAAAAGAGTTTAGGGGGTTGGAGATGCAAAATAAAACAAAAGGACTCAAGTGAAGACATTACCTTAAAATCTGGTAACTCCCTATGGTTTGAGCTCAAAAGCTTCCTTGGGAAGACTTCTGCCCAAAGTGAGGCTTCAAGGAGTAATAGAGGGATGTGGAAAGACAAAATGGGAAGGGGATGTCCAAGCCAAAGGCTTTGGTAGTGTGGGTAAGGAGGTAGAGGTGGGGCCCTTTTATAAGAGGAGAGGAGGGGCACTCTTGGAAAGTAAAGAAATGTTACTTTATTTGAAAATGATTTTCGGATTAAAAAGGTCCCAAATTGATATAATTAAAGGGTAAGGTGATAAGGGTTAGAAATACACCAATACAATAGGTTTTGGACATGTTTAGGTCATAGATTTCACATTATCATTTCATTTTATTTAAATCCTTTATTAATGAGGTAATCGCTGCATCATCATGATGTCATAAAAAATTTAAGAAATTTAACGTCTAAAAATTATAAAAAAACTATCATGATGTAGGAAATCGTTTTATCTTTCTAATTAATATTTATAGTCCAAAAGATCATTTATGTAGACAAAATTAAAAATATTTTACTTAGGTGATACATTCTTTGTCACATTTAACATTCTTTAAAAATAAAAAGATAAAAAGTCACTTTCTCACAAAAGTGATTCCATGGGCCCCCCAAGTTTGGACTAAGTCATACCATGGTCGGCCATGAGACAACCAGTAGCCTTAAGACACATTTTGTGTTCCTTTTGTGTTATTATGATATCATTTTATTATCCTTAACTACCTGATTACTTATTAATCAAGATAATTAAAGATAATTACCATCGTTATTATTCATAATGTCCAAAAACAAAAGAGTCTTGATTAAATAACTTGGACCTTATTATTACAAATATGTAATCCATTTTACCAAATTACAAACACATAAATTGCAATAATTGATTTAAAAATAATTCCCATTGTCAAAACAAATAGCGGGTTTTCTTTGAAACAATATCTATGAAAAGTTTGGCATTAGTTTATGCCCAATTCCAAAGTGAAATTAATCCTAATGACCACCATTGGATTAAATGGTAAAAATATATTCTAATTTAACTTTAAAACCAATTCAAAAGATAATCTAATCATATAAATAAAGTATATTAAAAAGTAGTTTTGATGTAAAATGCAATATTTTTAACTATTCATTAAAAAATGAACATTGTCAGAAAAATACCAAAAATTCACACAAAGTAAATTTTGATGTCCCAATCATAAAGAATAAGTTTATTTTGACATACATAGCTTATAAAATTGTCAAAATATAGATTTAAAAATGGTTTACCATCAAAAGGCAGTAAAACAATCCTTTAAAAAATATTAGTGTATTCCATGCTTAAGATTGGATTTATTTTCATTTTACGCCTCTAAAACACTATCTAATTCATTAATAGACATAGATAAAAATATCTATTATTCATTACTTACTTGGGATGTTACATCCTTCCCCCCTTTAGAAAATTGCGTCCCCGTAATTTATTTACTTATCGAATAAATGGGGGGGGGGTACTTATCCCTCATTGCATTTTCAGATTCCCATGTTGCCTCTTCCATCATGTGGTTTTTCCATAAAACCTTTACCTGATTAATCACCTTATTTCGTAACACTTTCTCTATGTGGTCAAGAATCTAGACCGGTTTTTCCTCATAAGATAGGTTCTCTTCCAGCTGAACTACCTCTGGACTCAAAACATGAGATGGATCCGGCATATACTTTCTCAACATCAAAACGTGAAAAACATTGTGTACCTGAGATAAACTCGGAGGTAAAGCCACCCGGTATGCAACTGATCAAACTCTCTCCAGAATTCCATATGGTCCAATGAAACTTGGACTCAACTTTCCTTTCTTACCATATCTCATCACACTTTTCCATGGTGAGACTTTGCGAAAAAAATGATCACCTACCTCAAAAGTTAGATCCTTCCTCCTGTTGTCTGCATAACTCTTATGCCTACTCTGAGCTATTCTCATGTGTTTATGAATCAGCTGAACTTTTTCTGCCATCTCTTCTACCAATTCTGGTCCCATCAACTTCCTTTCACCCACTTCATCCCAGAAAGCTGGAGTTCGACACCGCTTCCCATATAATGCCTGAAATGGTGCCATCTGTATAATGGAATGAAAACTGTTATTATATGAAAATTCATCCAAAGAAAGATGTTGTTCTCAACTTCCCTAATAATCCAACGAACAAGATCGTAGAATATCCTCCAAGGTCTGAATTGTTCGTTCTGACTGACCATCTGATTGAGGATGAAATGATGTACTAAAATTTAATTCAGTACCCAACGACTTCTGAAGGCCTTTCCAAAAGTTAGAAGTGAACCTGAGATCATGATCAGATACAATGGAGAGGGGAACTCCATGTAACCTGAAAATCTCTTTAAGATACAAATGGGAAAGTTGATCTAGGGAAAAAGTATCTTGTATATCAAGGAAATGAGAAGATTTAGTCAAGCGATCAACAATAACCCAGATTGCATTATTACCTCGAGATGTCTTCGGTAATCTCACAACAAAGACCATAGATATATTCTCTCATTTCCACTCTAGCACTGGTAAAGGATGAAGCATCCCTTTCGGTAACTATTGCTCTTCTTTAACCTGTTGACATGTCAAACACTTCACAGTAAAATCAGCAATATCTCTTTTCATTCCATCCCACCAGTAATACTCCCACAGATCTCTGTACATCTTAGTACTTCCAGGATGAACTGAAAACAGAGAACTATGAGCTTCACATAACAACTCTCTCTTCAACTATGAATCACAAGGCACGCACAATCTCTTCCCAAATCTTAAAACGCAATCATTATCAATGTTGAATTCAGGCCACTTACCCTTCTGAACCAACTCTACCTTTTTCTGCAACTCACTATCTTGCTTCTGTGCTTGCTTGATTCTGTCTGATAGAGATGATCTCACTGATACCAGAAACAAAACAGAAGAACTTCTTGCACCAACAACTTCTATGCCAAAGTTCATCAAATCCTTAACCAAAGGATCATGTTCCAAACGCAACATTGCTAATGAAGCATTACTTTTTCGACTCAAAGCATCAGCCACTTTATTTTCTTTTCCCGGATGGTAATGAATTGTACAATCATAATACTTGATTAGTTCTAGCTATCTCCTCTGTCTCATGTTCAACTCTTTCTGAGTGAATATATACTTTAAACTTTTGTGATCAGTATATATTTCACACATTAATCCATACAAATGATGCCTCCAAATTTTGAAAGCGAAAACAACAACAGCTAATTCCAAATCATGTTTAGGGTAATTTACCTCATGAGTTTTCAACTTTAGTGAAGCATAAGCAATTACTTGATCATTCTGCATTAGGACGCAACAAAGTCCTTTTCAATGAAGCATCATTATAGATAACAAACTCACCATTCCTGTAAGGTAGTGCCAAAACTGGAGCATTCACCAATATTCTTTTCAATTCCTGAAAACAATCATCACATTCTTTTTTCCAGAAAAACTTAACACCCTTCCAAGTTATCTTAGTCATTGGACTAGATAACTGTGAAAAATTTCTAACAAACCTTCGGTAATAGACTGCCAAACCAAGGAAGCTAAGAATCTAAGTTACATTTGTGGGTCTTGGCCAGTCTTCCACAACTTTTGTTTTTGCAGGATCAACAGTTATCCCATATTTAGAAACAATGTGACCAAGTAAAGAATTTTGTTGCAACCAAAACTCACACTTGCTGAATTTTCCATACAGTTTCTTTTCTTTTAAGGTTTGAAAGTTAACCCTTAAATGTCTTTCATGATCCTCTTTACTTTTAGAAAACACCAAAATATCATCAATGAAAACCACCACAAACTTATCCAAGAACTCATGGAAAATTCTATTCATTAAGTCCATGAATACAGCAGGTGCATTGGTTAGCCCAAAAGGCATTACTACAAATTCATAATGGCCATATCTTGTACAAAACGCAGTCTTCGGAACATCTGCTTCCTTTACCTTCAGATGATGGTACCCCGATCTCAGGTCAATCTTTGGAAAAAAAACGAGCTCCCTGGAGCTGATCAAACAAATTATCAATATAAGGAAAATGATATTTCATCTTAATAGTGATGTTATTAAAGTCTCTATAATCAATGAAAAGTCTAATAGAACCATCCTTCTTTTTAACAAATAAAACAGGAGCACCCCATGGTGATGTGCTAGGTCGAATGAAACCATTCTCTAATAAATCTTGCAATTGGTCCTTCAACTCTAAAAGTTCAATTTGAGCCATTAGATAAGGGGGTTTTGAAATTGTATTTGCATCAGGAACTAAGTCAATAGTAAATTCAACTTCTCGATCTGGTATTATTCCATGAAAGTCATCAGGAAAAACATCAGGAAACTCATTTACCACTGGCACATCATTAATCAGAACTGTTCCTTTATTTTCAACGATGTGTGCAAGGTAACATTCATTTCCATCTTTTACAAGTTTCTCAGCCTCTTGATATGTTATCAACAGTAAGGGTTCATTCTTGTACACAAACTGAAAGTATTTCTGAAAAGAAACTTCTTTAGCTCTATAGTCAATCTTAGCATGGTAAATAGAGAGCCAATCCATACCCAGGATAACATCAAACTCTACTAGAGGTAGAATAATAATGTTTTCAAGTAGGTTCTTTCCACGGATAAGGATAGAAAGATTCTTATAAATTCTTTTTGCCTCAATATTCCCCCCAGGTGTTTTTACCACAAGTTCAGGAGTCATTTCTTGAGATGGTATTCCCATTTTACTAGAAAAGGTTTCAGAGATGAAAGAATGTGTGGACCCCGAATCAAACAACACACTGGCATAATCTGAAAAAACAAACAAAGTACCTGATACAACTTCATTTGATGGCCCGACATCTGCTAAAGTGGTTGCAAAGGATTTCGCCACCCCTTTCTACTTGTAGTCTAACTGCTTCCCATCACTCAAGATCTTTGTTGGACACTTGTTTGCATAGTGACCCATCTCATTGCACTTAAAACATTTCACTAACTGTAAATAAAATTTGGTCTTACCTTCACCTTGATCTTTTTCAGTGCAATCACGAGCCTTATGTCCCATCTTACCACATCGGTAGCACTTTCTATAATTCAGAAGACATTCCCCAGCATGCCTTTTTCCACATTTATCACAAAATGGAAACTTAGATTTCTTACCGTCAGACTTTTTTGAAGAATTATTCCCTTTCTCCTGCCACCTTGGTCTCTTCTTCTACAGGTTTTTATAGAACACTTGATCATCGGAAAAATATATTTCCACCTTCTCAGCAAATCGAACAAGCTTTTCATAACTTTTAAACTCACGAGAAGATAATTACCTTCGATATTTTGGCTTTAATACTGAGTAAAAACAATTGATTTTACTATCAAGGTCTTGGATAAAATTTGGAGCATACCTTGCCAATCGAGTGAACCTTTCTTCATAGGTAGCCACTGAGTCTTCCTCTTGCCTCAATTCCAAGAATTTTTTTCCATCCTAAGTCGAACAGCCTTAGGAAAATACTTTTCAAGAAATATACCTTTCAATTCATCTGAGTCGAGAGCATCAATCTCATCAGCGTCCCTGATATTTTTAACCATCGACCACCACTGATCTGCTTCACCCTCCAAACAGAAAATAGCAAGACTAACCTTTTGATTGTCTGAACACCCCATGACATCTAAAATCTTCTCGAGTGCTTTAATCCACCCCTCAGCTAGCACATGGTCAGATGATCCTCTGAATGATGGGGGATGTTTCCTCATGAAATGTTCCACCACTAACATGTTCCTCTGCATTTGATCTGGCTGATCTCGTGCATGGATACCACCACCATTTATCGCTTGAGTCAACTACGCCATTACTACAACATACTGTTCAGTTCCAATTCTGACTATCTCAGGATGCTGATTCGGAAGGTTATTTCCTTCTGCATGCCTTCCTAGAACTGCTTCCATGTTTCCTCTGCGGAAAACCATTCTGAACAAACATGTCTTAGATGAAGAAACATTGTAATCTTCAAATACTATACACTTCAATTTGACAATAAAAAAAATATTTTTTGATAATCATTTAATAGAATTATAACTCCTAAAGTTATCTAAACCGACCTCTGATACCAACTATAAGGCCCCAGCCTTAAACCTTACTTAATCTTGAGTTATTACAAGATTACACATTGATAATCTTTTCGGGTTTAGAGTTTCAGAGAATTAGATCATAAAACTTGCATTACATTCCACATATAAACAAAGTGGTTACATAAAGATAATATTCTTCTTTCCCATCAACAGAAACATATTTAAAATAAAACATGGATTATTTCTTGACACTTCCTTGACACTATCATCATATCATGTACCTTTCCCTTGACCTGTAAAAAACATTTCAAAAAACTTGGGATGAGCATAAAAAGCTCAGTAAGGGATATAAAAATATGGAAAGGAAACAAGGGTACATATATACATAAGAATGAAATCATACTTTACCCATAAAACATAAGTACTTTACATACCTCATAAAATCATGAATAAATCATAGAAATCATAAGACATAAAGGTAACTTGAGGAATTCATAACATTTTTACGTAGGGAGTAACCCTCTTGGTTACGTTTGGAATACCCATCACAGTATATTCCCTAAATCTCTTTGTAGAAACTATACCGTTTCACTCCTTCACGTTACCCAATGTATTGGAGAGCTATATCGGGCTCACCCGCCCTTAGTTTATCACGGAACCACCCATCTTCATAATAATGCCCAAGAACCTCAACATAATCGTATCACATAAAACATGCATAAAGGAAACATAACATTTCCCCCTTTCAATCACAAGATATCAACACAACACATTGATATAAGAACATTATGAAAACCATTTTCAATACCAAAATAAAAGAAAAGTAAAAAATGGTATTTATTTTTCTTTTAAAAAAATGTAGGGCTTGTAGAGGAAGCCGAAACTCAAATAATGGTCACGATGGTAGAGATGTCGTTGTCGCCGCATACGTATGAAAAAACATTCTCTTTTGTCATTTAGTAAACACTTTGTATAAAAAATATTCCTTTTTAATAAACATAAAATTCAAAGGGGTTTATACACCATATAAAAGAAGGTTGTGTATATAACAAAATATTCCTCAATGAAAGGAGATTGAGACGAAGTCCCATACCTCGGGTCCGACTTGACTCGATCGTTCTTTAATGTCCTGAATAATAAACTTGAGTTAATTTATACTTTCTTAAGAACCTTTTTTGAAGTTCATTATTCCTTTTATATCACTTATTTCCATGTCATGAACACTATTTAATTATTTAAGTTAATAACGGTCGTTTTAACGATCAATGGTACTTGAGTCAAAAATAAACCCTTTATAATTACAAGTTGTTCATGTATCCATTATATCCAAAATTATAATCATGATGTATATATCATATATATCCAGTATATACATGCATTTATAATATTACATAATCATTTAGAGGTAAGAAATGAAATGCACCGTTCATGGAGACGGTAAGCCGTACGTACGCATGAACGCTACTTTCATTTATATTTCGTATTTTATAGAATAGAATCATAATTATATAAAGGTATATTATAATTCCAGTATAATATCATATATAATATCATAGTTCCATCCTTTATATGTCCCACATATGGTATTTAACGAATCAAATCACTTTGAGGGGGCGGTAGTCCGCACTTCCTTAAATGAAGATATCGCGTTTACCCATAATGGAAACCATAAAGGTATTCCCAAAATGAAAAATACAGAAGCTTAAGGAAAACATAAACATATTATATATCATTTATAAATATAGTGACATCTTAATGGCCACCTTTGAAGGTGTTAAAAGAATGTTGAACAATCATCGTTTCGGGAGGCATAAATTCACCATCCACGGAAACAGTATGTCCTTTAACCATTAGATGTAGGTGTGTGTAAGTGTAGCTCAAATACATATTATAAAAACATCCTAGTATATTTAATATACTGAAGTTGTTAAAAAATAAATGAATAAAAATAGTTTAGGGGGTTGGAGAAGCAAAATAAAACAAAAGGACTCAAGTGAAGACATTACCTTAAAATCGGGTAACTCCCTTTGGTTTGAGCTCAAAGGCTTCCTTGGAAAGACTTCTGCCCAAAGTGAGGCTTCAAGGAGTAATAGAGGGATGTGGATAGACCAAATGGGTAGGGTTTGGCCGAGCCAAAGGCTTTGGGAGTGTGGGTAAGTAGGTAGAGGTGGGGGCCTTTTATAAGAGGAGAGGAGGGGCACTCTTGGAAAGTAAAGAAATGTTACTTTATTTGAAAATGATTTTCGGATTCAAAAGGTCTCACATTGATATAATTCGAGGGTAAGGTGATAATGGTTCTAAATCCATCCATCCTATAGGTTTTGGACATGTATAGGTCATAGATTTCATATTATCATTTCATTTTATTTAAATACTTTATTAATGAGGTAATCACTGCATCATCATGATGTCATAAATAATTTAATAAATTTAATGTCTAAAAATTATAAAAAAAATATCCTGATGTAGGAAATATTTTTAGATTTCTAATGAATATTTATAGTCTAAATGATCATTTATGTAGACAAAAGTAAAAAACTTTTACTTAGGTGATACATTCTTTGTCAAATTTAACATTCTTTAAAAATAAAAATATAAAAAGTCACTTTCTCACAAAAGTGATTCCATGGGGCCCCCAAGATTGGCACAAGGAATCCCATGGTCTTCCATGAGACAACCAGTAGCCTTAGGACACATTTTGTGGTCTTTTTGTATTATTATGATATCTTTTTATTATCCTTAACTACCTGATTACTCATTAATCAAGATAATTAAAGATAATTACCGTCGTTACTATTCATAATTTCCCAAAACAAGAGTGTTGATTACATAATTTGGACCTTATGATTCCAAATATGTAATCCATTTTACGAAATTCCAAACACATAAATTGAAATAATTGATTTAAAAATAATTCCCGTTGTCAAAACAAATAGCGGGTTTTTTTGAAACAATATCTATGAAAAGTTTGGCATTAGATTATGCCCAATTCCAAAGTGAAATTAATCCTAATGACCACCATTGGATTAAATGGTAAAAATATATTCTAATTTAACTTTAAAAACAATTCTAAAGATAATCTAATTATATGAATAATGTAGATTAAAAAGCAGTTTTGATGTAAAATGCAATATTTTTCACTATTCATTAAAAAAATGAACATTGTCAGAAAAATACCAAAAATTCACACAAAGTAAATTTTGATGTCCCAATAATAAATAATAAGTTTATTTTGACACACATATCTTATAAAATTGTCAAAAGATATATTTAAAAATGGTTTTCCATCAAAAGGCAGTAAAACAATCCTTTAAAAAATATTAGTGTATTTCATGCTTAAGATTGGATTTATTTTCATTTTAAGCCTCTAAAACACTATCTAATTCATTAATAGACATAGATAAAAATATCTATTATTAATTACTTACTTGGGATGTTACATTCAACCCCCTGCTCTGTAACCCCCCCCCCTAGACAACCCTCCAAGACACCCCACCTGCACCCTCCCCCTTCCCTACAGACCCCCCCTGCACCCCCGACTACGTCCCCCCCCCCCACTCTTGTACACCCCCTTGCACTGAAACTACACCCTCCACACTGCCCTGCGGAGCCTCATGCCCCCCCACCAGTATCCCCCCTGCTAGGTCTCTCCCTCTTAGACACCCCCTTACACCGCACCTGCACCCTCCCCCAGCCCTGCAGACCCCCTACCCCCCCCCCCCCCACCTGGACACCCCCCTTTAATTGAACCTTCACCCTCCCCCTACCTTGCGCCCCCCCCGAAAACCCCTCCTAGACACCCCCACATAAACCCCCCACCTCCTAGACACCCCCCCCCCAGAAAACCCTCCTAGACTCCCCGCCTACACCCTCCACTCCCTCCCACCACTAGTATCCTCCCTACAAGATAATTGTTTTGCATCCTCCTCATTCAAGGAAGGATATGGATTATATGGTCATATATTAATTTGTGTTTCACCATCAAAAAAAGTAATAAAATGATCTCTAACTCAGGTGGTAACCATCTTGGTTCATAACATATGAAATGGAATTCAAAAATAAAGTGTTCCATTTTCTACTGGTTTTCTTCCCAAGGAATGATTTTCTTTGTAATAAAAAATTTTAATTTATTTTTCCAAAACCAAAATTAAATAATAAGAATCCATGGGTAGAATGTTTCTTTTAGTTTCAGTGGTATTTGTATCTGTTTGTCTCTCCATGTAATCTCACCACTAATCCATCCCATATGAACTCCATTGATTTATGTTTCTAATTTTTGAAAAATATAAACAAAATTACTTCCCAAGTCATTGAAAGAATAAAATATTGTCCACCTGTGTTAAACATGCGATCCTTAGTACTGAAAAACATTCTTCATAGTCACCTAAACACACTTACAAACCCCTAAGAGTATTTTCATTTCCTGTCTCCCAGCAAAATTCTGAACTGTTTGGTTGGCCTAGTGACTAAAATCGAAACCATTGAATGATTTTTAGAAATAAATTTGTCACTTGATCTACTATCTAAATGAACCACCACCAAAATATCTAACACATTCCCTAAGAATTTCATAGAATCAAAACCAGATTCCCACATACTCATGAATTCTAAAGCTTCTCTAGCCTCTACTATTTCATCATATCTGAGATATATTGAACTAGAATAAAAGTGGAAATATGATATTATGTGTTGTGTCTAAGAAGAAGAAAAAGATTAACCCATGTCTATACCAAATAAACTCGAATGCGGCATGAAATTAATTTGAATAATATGATGAAATTTGTAATATTATATAGGTTCAAGGTGGAGGTGTCCAAGAAAAGTGTGGTATGAATTCTTGTGAGATACATTTTGTATACCTAAGGTTCATGTAAGGTTGAAACACATAACTAATGTTTACTTATGAAAAGTTGAATGGAACTATAGCTTGAGTGTGACTATCATAGAGTTATGTAAGAATGGAAAATTTCATTCCTTATTCACTACACCATGAAGGATAGATATTTTCAGAATAATGTGACACTAATTGAGATCATATAATATATTCTCATGATTGGTGATATAATCATAGAAGAAGATCACTTGATAGAAATGTGGCACTAATTGAGCTCCTAAAATATATTCTCACCCCGCACCCCCCCTCCCATGCACCCCCACTACCCTCTTCCCAAGAACGAGCCCCCCTCCTGGACACCCCCTCCCCACTGCAACCCCCTCCCCCTGTACACCCACTGAAACCCCCACCCCCTATGCCCCTATACCCTGCAAACCACTTCATGGATTGGACATCCCCCTCCTGCACACCCCCTCCCTTGCAAACCCCTTACCCTCTTCCCCAACACCACCCCCTCCCTCCTGCAACCCCCTGCCTCTTGCACAACCCCTGCCCCTATACACTGCACACCCCTTCATAGACTACACACCCCTTCCTGGACTACACACCACCTTGCCCTCTTCCCTAGGACTAGCCCCCCACCCTCCTCCTACAACCCCCTGTCTCTTCCACCCCCCCACACACCCTCCTAGAACAAGCCCCCCTCCCCCCCCCTCTATGCACAAATTCATCGACTAATCTCATATATCTAACCCATATTCCCAGTTCTCCACCTTGATATTCCAATAATTCCACAACACCTAAACATGAGGCATTATCTTCCCTCATAGCAGCTTTCTACTCTAATACATGAAATAAACTAGACATTACTCAAATGATGTGTCCACCTTCAACTAACTATCATCATTTTCAACCACATATGGATGATCTGGATCATACTTCAAGAGCTATGAAAAATGAAATGCAATTTTCATCAGCTAATGGTTTAGAGGAGGAAACCTGTAAGGAATGATTCTGATCATATCCACGATATTGAATATACCAAAAAATCATGGCAAACAATTCCCATATTTCCTAATATTCCTTTTCAATGAAAAATATGATAACCATTAGAATACCCAATCAACCATGGTGAACTCTATAGGTCATTGATACCATAAATGCTACAATAATTTCCTTCCTTGAGTGGAAACCAGCCACATATGGATCATATGAATCGTAGATAGCCCACCCAAGAAAGCCCCCCCCCCAAACAGCCCCCACCCCTACCCAGCTTTACTAAATCACCAAATACTTCTATAATAGTTGCACCTTATAGTAGTACTTGCATCCTCTAGATTCAAGCAAAATAACCCCACTTTCAAAATAAAACTGAACTCAAACATAATACAATATATTTCATAAGAATTCAAACTATCTCCAACATAAACAATATAAAATTTTAATATCAATATATTCATAATGAAAATATGTATTTGATAAAATTAAATGTATAAAACAAGAATAAAATTTACAATTGAAATGTACCTCAATATCAACATAACCAAGACCATAATGACCCTTATTATATCCTATAGAAACACCAACATCATTATCACCTCCTCTCAGACCACTGCCACCACCACTATCATCATGATCATTGAAATATTCATTGGTTTATGAACCTAAATCTGTGGAAGGAGAGAATAATCATGATAAACAAAATTCATAAAAATGATAACTCATTTAGGTAATAAAAACATTCAATGTTTATATGGTGATTCATATAATATCATTATGTTACCAATAAAAAACTCTAATAAACATAATGAATACAAATGAGAACACATTTATCTAATGAAAAAAATAAAATATTCTTCTGTATGATGATTCATGAACATAAAATTGAAGAGAAATAAGAAGGATGTTTAGAATGTGTAGCAGTCCCATCTAAAATAAGATCACGAACACCCATAGATATATTGAACTTCTCTATATGAATATCATTAACAGTCGGACTAGATGAAATCAACTCAATTAGAAAAAAAAAATTAACTACTGTTCAATAGTTACAGTTGAATTTTTAGTTCGAAATAAAAAAATCAAAAAAGAATACATGTTTTGTAGATCAACTAATCATACTTCTACAAAACACATTTTATGTTATCTATAAATTAGAACTTCGTTAATACTAAAATATGTATCATTTTAACTGTTGATAAAATAATACAAAGATATTTTCAAATGAAAATACAAATAAAAAAAAGCATGTTCTATTATAATTATGTTAACTTCAAAAATAAAAACTAACAACAAATCAAATGAAAGCTAATAATGTATGGATAAATAGATATGACACCTCTAGGGTGAAACATTCCCCGACACGAGCCTCTCTGCACCTCTATGAATTGTTGAAATCCATATCTACTCAATGCTCGTGAATTTGTGGATATTGTCAATATAGATTCCGAAATATATTTTATTTACAATATCCAATTATATATTAAAAATATTACAATTCATATATTCAATCCTTGATGGAATACAATAAAGAAATATAGTTTCATAAATGTAATCTATAGTTGTGAGAATTTACTATGTGGTGGGTTTTAAATTTTTGGTAACAGCCTGTGGGTGTTTTAAGAAAATATGAGTTTAAATATCTACATATGACATAGAGTTCATTTTCTATAAAAGGTAATTCATCAATATGAAAAGAAATTAAAATAAATAAGATAAAGCAGGGATGGTTGCACTATTTGAAGAATGAAAAGAATTGTGGAAACACCTATCAAATTTCCAAACACAAGCCATGTGGAAGTTGAAACCATCTCTTTGATTTTCTATAGATTGAAACCCAAAATAATGAAAACATAAGAACATCAAAAGAGGGTTTTTTGGTACAATTCTAAACCTGGAAAGGAATGTGTTTTTTTCATAATCTTCCATCCATGTAATATTTTCATGTTTATATGGGACACTATCAAACAATAATATTGAGAATATATCTTCTAAGGAACCATTTCATGAACAGTATGTAAGCAGAAAGAGAGATACCTGAAGATAGAGGATTAAAGAATTAGAGAATTAATGAATTAGAGAATGGAATGCTGCAAACCACAAATAGAATATGCAACATCTAAATCAGTCAGTCAACTCCAGATATTCATATATCTTTTATATCACATACCAATCAGTTCAAGAGGAAAGTTATCTTTACTGAGCTCCAAATAATCCCAAAGGCCAACTTGGCCACACTTTTTCTTCAGATAATTTTTATCTGATAACCTCTATAAGTAAGTTTCCTGGTCATCTAAAGATTCAATTATATTAGAATATTAAAGAGAACAATTTTGATAAAACAAAACCTTTAAAAATAAAAATATATATCACTATCAATACACCAAATAGAAAAATAAACAACATAAAGAAAGGGCTGCCTGTATACCTTCTTATCTAAGGATATCATTTCATGCTTGAAACAACCCTGTATACATTGAATTTCCATAAAAACCTATGCCAAGGAGAACCCATGAAGAAGTATCCTATAATTGAAACTGTGAATGAGTGAAACAACTATGTATGAAATCATTTTAAGCAATCTGAAATATGAAAACACTTCAATATAAACAATATCCAAACATGTATGTATAATAAATTTGTAAATAATTTCAATTAATATCCAATTGAAAAAAAATAAATGAATTGTATGTTTTAGTTATAGAAAAAATAGAAATGATCACAAATAAATGAATATTTCTCTATTATAATATTTGATTAAAAATAATAGTCAAATCAGAAGTAAAATTATATACCTAAGTGGGTGATTATTTAACATACCCGACATCAATGATTCCACTATGCCTGTAATAAAATACATCTATAAAAAACAATGACAACAGGAGGATATCTACATGATTGAAACTGCAAAAAATGTGTACTGAATCAAATCAGTTCTCCATACCTAAAATGGGGAATACATCGATGTAGTGGAGGAATTCTATATCAACCTTGAAATAAATTTTATATGAATAAATATTGAACAAGAAAAAGAAGTAAAACCAGTAATTGGTGAATCAAAATAGTAGATATAGTGTATTGATGTTTGAAAAATTCATATGTAGCTGGAAAAACTAAATCTTAGAGAGAACATATATTTTTTCCAGAAACGTATGAGAACCCACCATTTTTCAAGCACTATATTGTATTAAATCCTGCAAAATTAGTATTAAAATAGTGAAATGTGAAACAATAGAGAATAGAAAAATGATACAAAGATACTACGGATGAGAAAAAACTATATGCATGATTAATTATGAGCTGGAAGAATCTGTATTTAGGGAAAATTTCTACACTCTTGTCTATTTCTATGAAGGAACAGTAAGATATATTTTTGAAGAAAGTAGCAGGTTTCAGTGATGGTGAATGGAAATGCGAAGTGAGTATAGGGCATGCCTCACCACGGTAGATCTTATAGGAGACATATAATATCAAAAATCCTTGGAGGAGTGGAGTGGAACTAGGTGAGGGAGGGAGATGTTAACCGAGGTAGGCGAGAACCATATCTCGACGGGAAGTGATAATCGAGCGGGAGGAGAAGAAGAGGGAAATTAATACTGTGTGTTGATGTGAACAAATTCTAGAGACAAAAAAGGAAGGTGGCATCACAATCAATGGATGGAATTAGGGTGGATTGATTTGAAGGATGGTATCGAAGTAAGATAGTTGCAATAGTACGCGGGAATCCGAGGAGTGGACGGAAACCGAGATTAGGATGAAGGCGACGACTGGGGTCTGTGGGGACTATAGAATGACATGATAAATAATGCGAGTTTGGGGAGAAATAGAGGGAAACCACAAGCGGAAGAGGGAGTAAGTAAAAATAAATGGTATGACGTGAAAGAAGACAATGAACCCTCGGTCGATAAGAGATGAACCTCGAGCTGGAGGAGAATCTGAGGTAAACTATGTGCCAAAGAGGGAGTGAGGGATAAGAAGGGATTGACGCGAAGAAGGTATGTGGATGCTCGGCTGAGAAGAAACATGGGTTTCTGAATGTTGGACATGTGGAATGGATAGGAACACAAGATTAGTATAGTTAGTAGATACCATATCTCCACTAGGTTTTATTTGAATACTATTAATGAAAGTAGTAAATTGAACTTGTTGAAGAACCTCAATTCACTCTGACATGTTTAGAGTTTTAATTGAAGACTTATAAAATTACATATTTTTTTAGAAGAAATATATATTATTCTTGATAACTAGAGGTAAAGAGGAAAATGTATCATTTAAAATTTTCCTAGTGGGAAGAATATCATTGGGCCCATGTCATCACATAGTAGCTTCAATGACGGTAACATCATTATCACTATTAAGAATTATTAATCTAATAATGATGAACCAACAAAGAATAATCAATGATTAAATATTCGATTTTATCCCTATAGGATGTATCCATAAATTCTATGAGCTCACCTTTATCATGGAGAATATTCTTGAACATCTATATTTTTAAATATAACACCAAAATCTGATCATGATACATCTTGGTCATGTTTCCTCATACCTGAATCCAAGAAATATTAGAATAGTATTAACATATAATCTATCATAAACACTATTGTGGGAATATTTATTCATATAATCAACCATGATAAATAATAATCATGCTTTTAAACATAATCTATATCAATTGGTATGTTTTTTTGGGTAAAGATATCAAAATATAAGAAAGAATAAGATCACATGAAATCTTGGTTAAAGATGAGAATGTGGATGTTTAATGTCATTGCACCACATATATGAGGGAATGGTGACAATGTAATGATATCATCAAGGATAACTTTAATAAATAAGAATTAATTTGTGTATTTAACATAATTAGAAAAAGAAAACAATGTTTCTGTGTCCCAAAATATTTCTAACACGTCAATGGATATATAAATCTTGGAAACATCACATTCTCATGTGCCGCAACAAGTCTTGGTGAAATTTGAGACAAACCATACCCTAAAAAACTACATATAAAAATATATAAATAAGAAATAATAATAGAGGTAGAAGAGGAATATTTACCTATATCCATTTAAATTAGAATAACCCCATAAGGTATTTTTAGAGGTGGAATCCAGAATAACTATTTTGTTATCCTAAAAAACACCCATCTCTACTAGGTAACCAATCGAACTCCGCTGTATACCTGATGGCCCTTATAAAAGTTCCACTACAAATTCCAGCCCACCGAGTACCTAGTACCCCTCCATCAGGTACCTTATAAAGGCTGTAGTTTTTTACAAACCCATTTGGATGGACATAGTGCCTCCCAATCGAATTCCCAATGACTACTACATTTTTTGCGGTTAGCCACCACCCAATGATCTGGAATCCAACCCTATAAATAACAATTAGCCTCAAATGAAAACACATCCCAGGGATGTACTTATTCTTGAAATTAAAATTTATATCCCAATTCTCAAAAATCTCCCTGCTTCAGACAAAAAAAAACAAATTTCCTCTGAAATTACCGACCCTCTATTTGTGTGGGTAATTAAAAACTCTCAACCATAAGAATTAAAATCCTTCATAAGAATCCATGATTATCCCCCGATTCCTAATTTAACCCTCAAAATTTGATACCATCACTTTTTTTCGATTCCAATAGACACAAATCCACCATGCAGATTCCAAATCTATACAAATTGGTTCTTCAATGAAAACCACTTATCCATCACTCCATGCATATCAATTATAATTAGAATAATTTAACAAATTCAAAACCCTCTTTACCATACTCAAACATGTGAAACTATTCCAGTTTACTTCTATACACTGATAACAAAATAATGAACACATAATTGTTCATAGAAAAAGAGAGGAGGATCACTTGGAGGGGGTAAGCCGTGTCGAAGGCATTCTGGAGGAGTTGGATAGGCCACCTAGGAGCACCGTCGGTGGGAGAGGTGAGGTGTCCAGCATTCTATTGCAGTGGCTCGTGGTGAGGTTTCCTTGTTTAGTGTCTGCGAGGGGCACCGTCGCGAGAGGCACCGTTAGTGGAGGAGGATCAAGGATAGGAGAGGTCGTGATGGGTTGGAGAAGGAGGGTTGTGCGCAAAGGGTATCGGGGAGGAGGGCACCACCATGAGAGATGTTGAGGGTTTAGAGGTTTGCGAGGGGAACCGTCAGTGGGGGAGGATAGGGTAGAGGACAGGTCACGATGGGTCGGGGAAGGAGGGCCATGTGCAGTAAGAGACGTCCAGGGTTCGGATGGTCACCTCCATAAGAGATAGGGTTTAGAGGGTCGCGATCGTGGGAGGATGGAGGATTATCCCTATGTAATTTAAAAAAAAATAGTGATAGGGGTGAATGGAGGAGGAGCCCGATGGGATTTGAAAGAAAAAAGACAACTCAAATTTTTAGCCACAGTAGTATATACTAAATCGTGGCTATAAATAAGATATATCAATATATCTATAAAACTGTGGCTATAGATCCATGGCTATAGCTTGAATTTATAGTAGTGTATGTTCATGTATTTTTACCCTTTGTATAGTATGGAAATTGATAATTTCCTCATGCATGTACATAGGTATGTAGAGATTTATCTGTCATACATATTCCATTCCATGCTGGTTTCATTTCCCATATTTATTTATTTAATTATATGTGACTTGATTTCTATACTAATAATTTTTCACAAGTTTCTTATAGGAAGAAACTAATTGGTTACATAAAGTGTTCTCATGAACCAAAATGGTTCTTCCCATATGTATTGATGATAGAAACTTAAATAACCAATTATAACATGATTAAGTCTTGGAATTTGGTTATATGATCTAAAAATTTTATTTTATTGTAATTAAATTGGTTTACAAATATAATTTATAATGATTGCGCCTCTATAAATTAGTAATGGTGATCCATATAATTAAACCGTCATATATGGACATGTTACATTCGAATAGTTGATGAAAAATGTTGTTTTTGGTTATATATAATGCCAATTATAACTTATAAGATTTATATAATTATAAAATGTGGATCTAAATACATATAACTAAACAATTTTATAAAAATAAACTTAATAAATTATGAATCTTATATGAGTTTATTATCATTAAATGGGTATGATCATTACAACTTAATTAATGATTTCCTCTATAACATAAAATTTACATCCCATATAACTAATCCTTTATGATTAAAATATGAAATCTGACCATATAACCCAAACCTAGAAGTTTTTAATTATCTAGTATATCTATTATACTCTAACCATAAGTATATCCTTATTTTCAAAGTGTAACCATTATTTAATTTTATCTTGTTTTGAGTCGTGTGATTAGAATTGTAGATATATGCCTCCATGATAACCTCGGGTTGAGAACCATGATGGTGGCGATGACCATGCTCTGAAGTTGGTGGGACCTAACCAACGAGTAGTTCAAACAGTAGTACCTATAGTTGTACCATTAGTCATACCAATACCAGTCACTAATGATAAACATAGAGATAGTTTCTTATGGATAATGAATTTTACTGAGAGATCTCCATGACACACACTAACTATGTTAGTGTTTTCTAGGAAGCTACAACAGTATCACCCATCTACATTTCTAGGGGATGGTATTCCCCAAGATTCTAATTTATGGATAGAGAATATAATTTTGATCTTCATGTATTTTGAGACACCTAAGAAAATTATAGTTAATCGACTAAAATATATCCTTCGTAGAACTTCAAACTAATGGTGGGATGTTGTAATGAATATAGGAAAACATTGGGGCATGGTTTGGAGGGATTTATAGAAAATGTTCTATGACTATATTTTCTCAAGGACCCTAAGATCCGATTGAGCTAGATAATTCATTCACTTATATTAGGGTACTATGTATATCATGTACTACTCATCTCAATTCACTTTGCTCAAGTGATTTTTCCCACTCTTTCTTATAAAAATCTGTAAAGATATATATCTTCTGAAGATGGTCATAGGTCTTCCATCCAATATCAGTTAAATATATTCTAACTAACTACCATCTATAATATTGTAAATTATTCCCTTATATCCAAACATAATATAAGATAAAATTAAGGGATTAGTAATGGAGTAACAACACCTTGGTTATGAAGTGTACTATCAAGTGGTATGAAGCTTCACTTGGAGACCTCTTGCGAGGGAAGTTCAATTTGAAGTGTATAGACTGAAAATTATATGGTATTCCCTCAGAGAGGAAATTGGGGCCACATAAATCCCTAATGTAGTAGAGACCCAATATGCTGTATAGATTTCTAAATAATGGGTCATCTAATGATATTTTTTGGAAATTTCCCCATATTTCTAGTGAGAGAGTATATGTACTAGCACCATGTTATGGAGTATGGACTATGGATCCCTTATAGGTAGGGAGCTATATTTTAATTGTCCATATAGTCTAAGGATCTGGATGAGGTAGAGGAATCCAAAAATATGAAGTGTAAAACTAGTATATAAATCATATTAGTGAAGAATGGTTCTTGATTAGGGTCATGGATCTAGCCAGTTACTTTTTGTAAAGCCTAAACACGAAGATAAGAGTGCTCAAACATCTACAGTACATGCTATGATCTAATTATCCTAAAATATATTATCTTATTATTTTAATACATATTCCTCACACTCACTCATATCTTTGGATTTAATTTAGATAATTTTTCTCGATCATGAATACTTTTTCAAGGTGATGTCTCTTGAAACTATACTGGGAGTACTATCAAAAAGTGTTCTATAATTCATGGAGTGTTCTACCGATATTAGTGGTTATAGTTTCATAAGTATCCTTTTTATCCTATAGATGATGGAATTTAAAATAATTCTTAATATGAGATGGTTTTTACCTTATCAAGTCTGTATTGATTGTAATAATTTGAGGGTATATTTCTCATCACATAATGGTGATAGATGTTTTCACAAGGGATAATGGAATGAATAGAAATGTTGAACTGACATTAGCATCAAGTGTAGGGTAGAGCGTTAGCCCAGATTTCTAGCATTATTTTGATACTCTAGGAGTAAGATAGGTTAATTTCTTCCCATGGTGGATTGATTAAGATATTTTTTCCTTTAAAACATACCACATTAGAGTGTGGTATATCTCACCCTTAATCTATTTCCAGGAGAAAAATGTGTGTCTATTCCTCCACACAGGATGACTCCATCTACGATTTAGGAAATGAAGTGGAAATTGGAAGACTTGGAATCCAAAAAGTTTGTACGACCCAGTACATCAACTTTCGGTTCACCTATGATTATCACCGAGAAGGTATATGGGACCCTAATGCTATGTGTGAATCACTAGTGGTTGAATCAGGTAATAGTTAATAATTGGTACACATTTCATTGAATGGATTATCTCTTCAATTAGCTCTGATGATCTAGGGTCTTATCAAATATTGATTTGATATCTTGAGATCATAAGATGATATTTAGACCCTCAAATATAACATGTATATATTTTTTAAGAATATATAGACTTTATAAATATCTATTAGTGTCATTAAATTTAATTAAAATTACTTCTTTCTTTATGACCTTGATGAATTAGGTCTTCCACCCATACGTGGATGTCTTTGTTGTCATATTTTTATGATATATTTTGGTAATGTAAAACTAGAAAATATTATTCCATGAACCATGATTTTAACTTAATACACTTCGGTGGGAATATATATATACCAACCAAACTATGTTCCACTTTTGGATTGATAATTTTTACTTCTTGGGTCACATTATATTGAAATCATGGGTATCTGTGTATCCAAAGAAGGTAAGAAACTTGGTTTCGTAGGAGGATCCCATGAATATTTTTGATACACAATGATTATTAGGAATTTATGGTTAATATTTATTCTTAATGAATAATGTTTCACTCTATGAAGCATCACTTACAATATTTAATAAGAAACGTTTAAGGTTTACATAGTCCGAATATTGTGAGAATACATTTTAGGAGTTTAAAGAAAGGATAACCTCAGGTATATTTTTGATCTTTCTTGAGCCTGAACAAACCCACATAGTATATTATGATTCAATGTAAATCATGTTGGGATCTTTTTTTCATGTAATGTGAACAATTCATGGTGTATGGGTCTCATTAGTTGATCCCTCACTAGTGTAAATACCAAAGAAACTACCTTGTGTAAGAATATGTTGTTCATTCCTTATGTTTCTAGAGACATTACATTTGGGGGAATAGTTCGTGGAATAAATGAATCCTAAAAGTGTGAAATAAATTTTCTACAAACACAGCTTCAACCTATAACAGTGATTATTGGTTTAATATCATAATTATTTTGACTTTGAGATTTCTTATATTCCAGAAAATGTAAATGTGGTCACTAAAACACTAAGCCAATAGACTCAAAATCATGTTGTTCATGAAGATAGTACTGAATAGATGTTGTTGTAACTTCTTTATAAAATGTACTTGGAAGTTTGAAAATGTCATGAGAATCCCTTTATCATTTATTTATCAATGATTTCACCACTACTGGTTTGACTGAAGAGGATGAAACTCTCTAATCATGAATGCCTAGTCCTAAGGGAAGGTGTTCCTAGTGGGGACCAACAACCTGATTGGGTTTTCAATGAAGACAATATCCTACAAATCTATGGGCATGTATGTATACATGTAGATATATGAGAGGAGATTATGTGACAATTTTATGCATATAAATAGGCATAATATCCTAAATTCACTACGATTCACCCTGAGTTATGCCTCTAGTATTGGTGTTATAAATGGAAAAGGATATCATAGGATTTATTACTCAGTGTCCCACCTATTAGTAGTATAAATTAGAACACCATCTACCTTTTATGATCTTGTAGATGTTTCCCATCCTAGAGTGAAAATGGGATGACCTCACCATAGATTTTTTGAAATGGTTTCCAAAGTAACTCAGAGAAAGTGAAACTACAAAGGTGATTGTGCATAAGATGAAGAATGTTTTATACTTTTTTTCTATCAGGGAGACTATCTCAAAAAAAGTTCTTTTAGAAATCTATATCTAAGAGATCATATTCCTTCATGGGATTCACAGAACCATTATATCTGATATATATTCCTATTTTAATTCATCATTTTTGTTGGGGTTGAAAATGAATCTATGTTCGTATGTACTTCAGATTATTTTAATCCACCCCCAAACTAACAGTCAATCCAAGCACACTATACATGTGCTTGAGGAGATTCTATGTCTGTGTCCTTTATTTTGGTGGCTGTTGGGAAAAGAACATCCCCCCAGATGATTTTTCCTATAAAAACTCTTTTCAAAAAACTATTCAATTGATTCATTACAAGGAACTCTATGTTATACCATATTGTCTGTCTCTGTATTGATTAGAGGTGGGGGAGTAAGTGTTATTGGGACCTTACCTAATTCAGTATACATCATATAACAAACATATAATCAGAATAATATTCCTCTTGCTATGTCTATACAGAATTCATATGTTTATTGTCATTTATAACCTTTAGATGTTGAAGTGTGAGATTAGGTATTCTTATGTTTTTGGTCAAGAATTGGTTATTAATGGATTTGGAGGCTACGTAAGATATCACCTGGATTCATTGGGACTTATGAGATCCTAGAGGGGAATGGGAAGGTCACATATTTGATTACCCTTAATCAGTGGTATATAGATATATAGGAATTACTCCATATTTCTCATCTTCTCTTTTATCACTCTGACCCATCACATGTATTTGAACTCAAGTACGTTGAGTTATAGATGTATTCTTATTTTAAAGAGTATCAAGTTTGTATCTTTTATCATAACATGAACTGTCTAATGTATGATGGTTCATCTAGTTCAAGGGCTATAGAATCATGACTGTAGAGACCCATACTTGATGTACATGCACATTACATTACTTTTTTTGAATACTTAATACATAACAAAAACAAACACTAAAGTATCGTAATATTTTAGTGTCTTTGGAAACTCGGAATATAATCTTCTAATCGTGGTGAATGATCTTAAACATCTCCCATAAAGATCATACCCTTTTGTTCTCTTACCTAAAATCTTTATTTATATCCTTGGGAAAAGAAAACATAAAAAGGGTGAGCTCAAATGCTCAGTAAGAGTAAACATGGAGAACATGAAACAACCTATAAACATTTGAACTTAGAAACATGAAAATGACATAAATCCTAGTTGTGCATAAGGAATAGATCATAAAGGAACACTAATCATGATAAAATATCATGGGAATAAAACATTTAATTGTGGAAAACCATTAAGCACAATATATGATTTCCAATGTATCTAAGGCTAGGCTGCCAAGACCATCTTAGTGGACAAAATAAATTTCTGAATCGAGTTCACTCCTCGTTCCAGTCCTGTATCACTGAACTGGATTAACACACTGTTCTAGCCATGTCTATCTCATGAGATATAAATCTTCACCCAATTTATTGGATGGAGATATAAGTACCAACCATCTCATATTGAAATCATTCTTTCATGTGCCACAAAACAATCATAAATCATTCATCATAACCCAAAGAATAAAATGAGTTTCATAAACATCATCCCATATTAACATAAACCATATAAAACAAATGGATATTATTTAATCATAAGAAAAATAAAACCATGTTAATAATAGAGTCATTATTATTGAAACATAATCATTCTAAATAATTTCATTATATATGGAAAATATTTTTTACAAAACACTTGAAATGAATTCTCGAGGAAAATATCCCTTCTTCTTCAAAATAATTTTCTTTTTACAAAATGAAATGAAATTTTTAAAGAAAAATATTTTTTTGAAAATAATCATGAATCCTTTTAGAGTAATCTTTATGAAATTTAGGGGTTATTAAACTATAAAAATCTGTTCATGCCATATAAGTTAAAAAACATTCTCCTCGTACTTTTGTCGGAAAAGTAAAAAATTTCCTTGTATAGTAAACAAAAGAAAGATTCTTTCCATAACACAATGTAAAGGTCAAAAAGGGGTAAACATGACTTTAAAAATACATGGAATAATATCAAACACTTTATGAAAAACAATTTTATGGACATGGAAGAAAAATATAACCCTAGTAAATACTTACGTATAAGCAATCTCGGATAAAAATGAGATTGAAAAATTATCCCTTACCATAGGTATGATATGCTTCGTACGTATCTGAACCTCATCTATAATGATTTAAATAATCTCATTTACTTATTAAAGAATCATATTAATTGTTATGATATCATATATGGTTCACTTATGACTTTATATTACCCGTTCTTTTTTAAATTCCTTGTTAAAGCAGCGTTTTGGCTAAAATTGTTTTATTAATCGTACGTGTTTGGAATTTGTGTTCTTGATATTATTATTACTTATATCAGGATTTAATTAATTCAAAAATGTAAATCATGATTTATATATATCATATATATTAAGTATATATATATATAATTGATAGATGAATGAAATGAAATACACCATTCATGGAGACGGTAGGTCGTACGTACGCATGAATGATGTTTTCCTTTCCTTATCGACATGAATGGAAGTAAGTTGATGACATATATATATATATACAGTATAATTATTATGTCATATATATCATTATTATTCATTATATATACATTATAATTATTCTTGAATTGTTAACATGGAGAATGAATCTCATCGAGTCGCGGAGACTGTAATCCGTACGTATGCACGAGCGGTGATATCGTTCCCATAATTATTGAATGGAATTGGAGTGGATGATATAATATCTCAGAATTAGTATGATTTTATAATAACCATATATTTTTATTCTTTACACCATTATACGTATCCAAGTAAGGTGGTGGTGGAAAAACAGATTACACCACGACGTGGAGACGGTATTCCATACGTATGCACGCGTGATGATTTCATTTTTCGTAGGATAGATAGAAAGTAAAATGGGGTTGTCTAATATTTATAATAACATATCCATATATTATTGATACTGATGTTATTACATTATATTGAAACAACTAAGGAAGAAGGATTTGAAGAAGAATTAAACTTGAAAGAATCGGTAGAAGAGATTACCTCTTCTTTGACGCACCTCTTTTAACCTTCCTCTTAAGGCTCTAAAGTTGGTCTTTTGAGGAGATAAGAACCTATATAATGTTTCTAGGGAAGTTTATAAGGGAAATGGGTAGGGTTTGGCTGATATTGAAGGCTCAAAATTGTTTAAAGAGAAGAGAGAGGAGGTCCCCTTTTATAAGGGAGGAGTGGGGCACCTTAGGAAAAACAGAAAATGTTATTTTATAATAAAGTAATATTAGGTTTATAATAGCTAAAAATTGATTTATTTTGAATCTGAAGTGGGTATGGGTCTAAATACCTTCGAAAATATGTTTTATACATGTTTAGGTTACTATTTTAACCTTATCATTTAGATTTAACTCTAAGTTAAATAATTTAATGTTTATCGTGTCTTCTTGTTTTCTTACACTATATGGTAAATAAACTTACTATAATAAGACAAACGAACCCCAAGCGTTTCATTATTAATATATATAACCTTATTTAAGTCATTTGGCGTAAAATTAGATTTTTAGGAATAGAATATAAATTAATAATAAAATATTTTTTTAAATACTATTTTATGTCAATTTTGACACTATTTGGAAATTTATTTTTGTGAAATTCATAACATCACTATTTCTTCAAAAAAAAGTAAATTGAATCAATAATAACATGTCATATTATCCTATAAAATTATTTTAATTGATTAAAAGTCTCAAATTACATTTATTTGGGTATTTATAACATCAATTATGTAAATATTTCATTAATAAGGTAATTTTTGCATCATCATTGTGTCATAAATAAATTAAATTATTTAATGTCAAGAAATTATAAATAAAATACTATTATGTAGGAAATCATTTTATCTTTCTAATTAATATTTATAGTCTAATTTATCTTATATATATCCCTATATTAAAAAAAATTTAGTTATTAAACATTGATTTTAACTCTTTTAACTCTTCTTGGAATTAAATAATAATAAATGTCCTAATCTAATCCAAGTGGACCTAAATGATAATATTATATTCCTATGGTTTTATATGGTCGAATTACACTTATACAATAGAATTAGGACATGTTTTATGTTAAAAATAATATCATTTTTACCTTTAATTACCCTATTTACTTTTAACCATGGTAAATAAAAGTTAAAAGTTACTATTCATGAAAAATTATTTTCAACTCATTGAACCACAGTTTACATACTGATATCAACCATGTCTATCATATTTTTTAAATTCAACTCACATAAGCGTTAAATTTATGTTTTATGTAAATTTACAATTGCTCCTAGGAGGTGGTTAAAAGACGGTAAAAAGATCAATAAATTTTTTTTATTTCTAAGATTATTATAAAATGACTCCAATGAATTAAATTGAAATTATATATATATTATGAATCTATTTTTACCTAAAATAAATAATTATTTAAATAAAAATTCGGTTTTTAAATAGTAACCCAGTGTTTTCACTATTCATCAAAATTTGAATGTTTTCAGACAAATACCAAAAAATCACCCTAGGCTAATTTTGATATTCCGAATCCAAAAATGAAGTCCATTTTGAAAGATAAAATTTATGAAATTTGAAAAATTTGGTATTACTATTCATAACGGAAAATTTATAATAATATTATAGTAATATCTTGCTTAGTGAAACTCGGTATTGTGTATAACACATGCTATCGAGAAAGGTTGCTTTTGGCATGCAAAACAAGCCTAGAATAGTGTTTGTGTATACTGTAAGATAATATGGTGTTGCGTATAGTGCATGATAATCTTGGTGTAGCGTACAACACAGGACATTAAAATAATATTTCTCATAAAATCTCAGGGTGTTACATTCTACCCCCTTAAAATGAATTTCACCCTCGAAATTCGTCGGGGTTATAAAAGGTTTACTACTTGAATGTTTCTTTCATAGGAACCCACATAGTTAAAAGGAATACCAAAACCTAATTTTATAAACTAAAGTAAAAAACATAACAGTTACCCAAATTAACTCATCACTTGGTTTCCACATAGGAGAACATATGTGAAAATATGGATATGGAAGAGAAATCTAACCATCATGTTCTGATGGAAAGTGGTATAGAACATGGCTATAAAAAATCCAACAATCACAAAGCCATAAATTTGTGATGATCTAAGGTACCATCTGATTCATCGTGTATGAGGGTACTAGGATAACGTTTTTAGTTTTCAAGATCATTTCCCTAATGTTGAAGAATTTTTAAATTAAAAGAAATAATTACGTGATTTTGGTATAATATCACCATTGTTTGTGCCTTGAACAATTTCCACATCATCTCTTAAATAAATGAAGTTTAATTTGTCATTCGTGAAGTGTTAGCAGATCATGCGATAGAATGATAGGTCATTCCATCTGTTTCTATCGCAAAAATATTTGCACAATTTATTAAATATACATAAGTTCATCTATGCTAAGATTAATTGTATATGGTTGCTAAAATGGACTTATACTTCATCTATCATAGATATTAATAATATTAAACTAGTTTCTACTAACCAGGGACTTCCAGTAGGCCATTGGTAGGTGATAAAGGTCTATCGCACTTCAGTTGTTGGTTTGATTCCCGCATCCTTGTCAGATGCGACGGGTTTTTGCCCGTCTTACGGGTTGTCCTTTTTCTAAAACTATACTATTATAACATAATAAGAAGTCCTAGCCTTAAACAATACTATCTTATGTCTAACTTAATTTATT
Source organism: Viscum album (assembly GCA_963277665.1). Taxonomy (NCBI): domain Eukaryota; kingdom Viridiplantae; phylum Streptophyta; class Magnoliopsida; order Santalales; family Viscaceae; genus Viscum; species Viscum album. Next base: position 978,665,445 of record OY728131.1, read on the forward strand.
TAAATCTTTAGGCTCATCCAAAATACTTCTGTCCAATCTCATAGTATAAATAATACGATTACTAGAAAGGTCATCTACCAAGCATTGAATACAATCATTTATCGCTCGTATATCATAAGATATATATTGTTGGTCACATTCCAAACATCTGAATTACTTAATCATGTATTCTCTTAAAAACTGAATACCCATTGAACTTCAGTGAAAACAGGAATGTTGTTAAAAGTTAACTCTTTCCACGTACCAAAATCCAAAATTTCAGTATACTCAAACCATGATATCACTTTGTCCTTATACCAGTCACGAGATCACTAATACAATAAAACATCTCATTATCTCCTTATCCTTTCATTATGCACATATCATCTACCTTCCAAAAATATTTGAATAGACTTTCATGGTTACCTGTACCATTCATCATTTACTTTAAAAAACTCAAGTAAAGACAACATTGTAACAATCCTTCAATTTTTCTTTATTCCATAGTACCACACATTATTCTTGATAAACATAAAATCCTTCCACTACCTTCCTAAACCAATAATTGAGTTTCATAATTTCTTTCATCTCATATATCATTTGTAGTCTCTTCATCATCATCCACATAAATACTACCCATATGACCATGATGATTCTATTCATGAGAATTTTCCTTTAGGGAATTGGTTTTCATAATGCCCGTAAATTCCACATTTAAAAAATTTAACCATTGTTTATGTCTTAGAAATACCATTATCCTTCTACATGGTGTTAAATGAACCTTTTCCTATACAATTACTGTCTTTGTGTCCTTCTTTTCCACAGCCAATATATCTTCCAGTTCCATTGAAACATTATCCCTGATGCCTCTTCCCACATGATTTACATGCGGGAACTTGAACTTTCTTTCCACTATGATCATCATGAAACTCCATGTTTCTCTTATTAGCTGAGTCGGGAAACTTACCAATGTTGAGATTATGGGTCATATTATGGGATTTCTGATTAGCCATAAAAATGATGTCTGGACTTCCAAATCATGTTTTGTTTGGTTTCTCATGAAGAATATCATTCCATTGTCCATCATATCCTCCTTTATCGTGAATCTTCTTATTTCCAGCCATTTCCTAAAACCCAAAAAGAATAGTGTGAGAGGCAAAAATCATAATCAAGGGGGGTTACCTTCAATATCTAACATCTTAGGTTAAATTCTAAGATCTTTACTGTAATTCTAGGGATATAACCTATACTTATACATAACCTTAAAGACATCCCTAGACATACTTTAAAAATGTATCTAGGGATGTCACTAAATATTTCACATCCTAGTTTCCAATGGTAAACTTAAACTCCATCTGATACCAACTGTAGTGACTCGTACTTGATGTACATGGAAATTACATTCCTTTTTCAGAATACTTAATACATAACAAAAACAAACACCGAAGGACTGTAATAGTTTAGTTTCATTGGAAACTCGGAATATAATGTTCTAACCATGATAAAAGATCTTCAACATCTCCCATAAAGATCTTCCCCTTTTGTTATATTACCTAAAACCTTTCTTTATATCCTAGGGAAAAGAAAAAATAAAAAGGGTGAGCTCAAATTCTTAGTAAGTGTAATCATGGAGAACATAAAACAACTCATAAAAATTTGAACGTAAAAACATGAACATGACATAAATTTTAGCAGTACATAAGGAATTGATCATAAAGGAACATCAATCATGATAAAATAAAAAGGGAATAAAACATTTAATTATGGAAAACCATTAAGAACATGATATTATTTCTGTAGTAGCCAAGGAATTGCTGCCAAGATAATCTTAGTGGACAAAGTCCCTTTCAGAATCAAGTTCACTCCTCATTCCAGTCCTGTATCGCTGAACCAAATTAACTTAACATTCTAGCCATGTCTATCTCATGATATATAAATATTTACCCAATGCATTGGAGGGAGATATAGGTCCCACCCATCTCAAATTGAAATCATTCTTTTGTGTGCAACAAAACAATCATAAATCATTCATCATAACCCAAAGAATAAAATGGGTTTTATAAACATCATCCCATATCAACATAATTCATATAAAACAAATGGATATCATTTGATCATAAGAAAAATATGAACATGTAAATAATAGAGACCTTATACTTGAAACATAATCATAATAAATAATGTCATCTTAGATGGAAAATAGTTTTGACAAAACACTTGAAATGAATTCTTGAAGAAATTATACTTTCTTCTTCAAAATCATTTTCTTTTTACAAAATGCAACGAAATTTTAAAGGAAAAGAATTTTTTTGAAAATAATCATTAAATATTGTAGAGGAATCCTCAAGAAAATTAGGGGTTATGAAACCGTAAAAATCTGTTAATGATTTATAAGTTAAAAAAACATTATCCTCGTACTTTTGCCGGAAAAGTCAAAAAGTTTCTCGTATTGTAAACAAAAGAAAGATTATTTCCTTAAAACAATGTAAAAGTCAAAGAGGGGTAAAAATGAATTTACAAATACATGGAATAATATTAAACAATTTATTAAAAATATTTTTTATGGAAATGGATGAAAAATATAACCCCAGTAAATACTTACGTATTAGCAATCTCGGATAAAAATGAGATTGAAAAATTTTCCCTTAACTTAGGTCCGATATACTTCATACATATTTGAACCTCTTGTATAATGATTTAAAAAATTTCATTGACTTATTACAGAATCATATTCATTGATATGATATCATATATTGTTCACTTATTACTTTATATTACCCATTCATTTGTAAATTCCATGTTAAAGCAGCATTTTGGGTAAAATCGTTTTATTTATCATACGTGTTTGGACTTGTTGTTCTTGATATTATTATTACTTATATTATGATTTACTTACTTATAGAATGTAAATAATGATTTATATATATCATATATATTCATTATATATATATATATATATAATAGATAGATTGATGAAATTAAATACACCGTTAATGGAGACGGTAGGTCGTACGTACGCATGAACGCTGTTTTGCTTTCCTTATTGACTTGAATGGAAGTAATTATATGACATATATATATATATATATTATAATTATTATTTCATATATATCATTATTATTCATTATATATACTTTATAATTATTCTTGAACAGTTAACATGGAGAATGAATCTCATCGCGTCGTGGTGACGGTTATCCGTACGTACGCACAAGCGGTGATATCATTCCCAAAATTATTGAATGGAATTGGAGTGGATGATATAATATCTAAAAATTTGTATGATTTTATAATAACCATATATTTTTATTCTTTACACCATTATACTGATCCAAGTAAGGTGGTGCTGGAAAAATAGATTACACCACGGCGTGGAGACGGTATTCCGTACGTACACACACGTGGTGATTTCATTTTTCGTAGGATGGATAGATGGTAAAATTGGGTTGTTTAATATTTATAATAACATATAAGTATATTAGTGATACTTATTTTTTAAATTATACTGAAACAACTAAGGAAGAATAAGATGAAGAAGAAAGAAACTTGAACGAATCGGTAGAAGAGATTACCTCTTCTTCGACACACCTTTTTTCAGCTTCCTCTTATGGAAATAGAGTTGGTATTTTGAGGAGACCAGAACCTCTATAATGTTTCTAGGGAAGTTGAGAATGGATATGGGATGGGGTTGGCTGATCTAGAAGGCTCAAAAGTTTGTAAAGGGAAGAGGGAACTAGTTCCCTTTTAAAAGGGAGGAGAGGGGCACCTTAGAGAAAACATAAAATGTTATTTTATAATAAAGTCATATTGGGTTTATAATAGCTCAAAATTGATTTATTTAAAAGATTAAGTGGTGATGGGTCAAAATCCTCTCAACTAATAGTTTTTAGACAAGTTTAGGTTACTATTTTAACCTTATCATTTAGATTTAACTCTAATTTAAATAATTTAACCTCTACCCTGTCTTCTTGTTTACTTACAAAATATGGTTAATAAACATACTATAATAAGAAAAAAGAACCCCAAGTGGTTCATTATTAATATATATAACCATATATATTTCATTTTTCTGATCCTTATATTTTTAGGAATAGAATATCAATTAATAATATATTATTTGTTTTAAATACTATTTTATGTCAAATTTTAAACTATTTGGAAGTTGATTTTTGTGAAAATCATTAAAGCATGATTAGTTCTAAAACATTATTTTAATCAATACTAACATGTTATATTAATCTATAAAATTAGGGTAATTCATAAAAAGTCTCATATTACATTTATTTGCGTATTTATAACATCAATTGGGTTAATATTTCATTAATAAGGTAAGTACTACATCATCATTATGTCATAAATAAATTAAACTATTTAATGTCTAAAAATTATAAATAAAATACCATTATGTAGGAAATATTTTTATATTTATAATGAATATTTATAGTCGTATATATCTTATGTATAACCCTATATTAAAAATTTTTTAGTTATTAAACTTTGATTTTAACTCTTTTAACTCTTCATAAAATTAAATAATAATAAATGTCCTAATCTAATTCAACTGGACCTAAATGATAATATTATATTACTAAGGTTGTTTTTGGTCTAATTACACTTATCCAATAAAATTATGACATGTTTTAGTGTAAAACTAATATCATTTTTACCTTTAATTACCCTATTTACTTTTAACCGTGGTAAATAAAAGTTAAAATTTACTATTCACCAAAACTTATTCTCATCTCATTGAACCACATTTTACTTAATGATATCAACCATTTCTCTTGGATTTTTGAAATTCAAATCATATAAGAAATAAAATTATGTTTTATGTAAATTTGCAATTGCTCCTAGGAGGTGGGTAAAAGACGGTAAAAAGTTCAATGAAATTTTTATATACCTAAAATAATTATAAAATCACTCCAATGAATTAAATTGAACTTATATATATATATTTTGTATCTATTTTGAACTAAAATAAATAATTATTTAAATAAAAATTCGGTTTTGAAATAGTAACCTAGTGTTTTCAATTTTCATCAAAAATTGAATGTTTTCAGAAAAATGCAAAAAATTCACCCTAGGCTAATTTCGATATTCCGAATCGAAAAATGAAGTCCATTGTGAAAGATAAAATTTATAAAATTTCAAGAAGTGGGTATTACTATTCATAACGGCTAGTTCATAATAATATTATAGTAATATCTCGTTTACTAAAACTCAGTATTGCGTATAACACAAGCTACCGAGAAAGGTTTCTTCTGGTTTGAAACACAAGACTAGAATAGTGTTTGCGTACACTGTAAGATAATACGGTGCTACGTATAGTGCCAGCTAATCTTGGTGTAGCGTATAACACAAGACATTAAAAAAATATTTCTCATAAATTCTCGGGGTGTTACAATAACCATGTATGGGAGGAGACCTGGGATTGAGTGTCTGATATATGTGCTTATTAGATCGATTTATTTTCATATGAAACTCAACCACCCTTAGAAGAGAAACTCAGGGATGAGTTGTTTTAAGGAGGGGAGGTTATAAGATCTTAGTTTTCATAGAGGTATGGATCCTTTTCATTTTAGTTAAAACCTCTTATTTTATCCAAATGTATGTGGCATGTGGATTCAATGAGGATTCAAGATATTCAAAGAATGTTTGAGTCATGGAATAAATGTTTTTGTGGAAGCAGGGTGAAGCACATGATTAGTTTGTGGTTTTCACTAATTGTGTACCTCAACTGCATAGCCCTATAAGGGAGGATAATTGTTTAATAAACCTTTCAAAAAGGTACTTTGAACCATAATTTATATTCTATTTATTGAAACTGAGCCATACACAATTTCACATGGTTTTTTTAACCACGCACAAAAATTGTTCACGATATTGGTTCTCATACAGTGGATATCATAAAGTTTGTACATGATTTATTAAAAAAAATTCAAAAACATGTTCCTTATTAAAATTCCATAAATTAAAATTTTTCTATATTTCTTTTAAAAATTATTTACATACTCCTTCTCCATTATTTCATATCATCCACTCTATTTTATTTCTCCTTCTCCCCTTTCCAATTTTCTCATGAATCATGTCTATCCGAACACTATTTCAAACATTTCTCAACATGTTTAAAACCCCTAGATATGTCTATCCGAACACTATTTCAAAATTGTTTACATACTCCTTCTCCATTATTTCATTGTGACAAATGTTTGAATTTTTATACATTACCCTTTAAAAGTGAAACTGATTAAATTAATTGCCTAGACCTTGAATGAGATATGATATGATACCCTTTGATATCTTTGGAGGTTATTAAACATAACATGAATCGATCATTATAGTGTTTCTGTTTAAATTCACTTGATAAATGTTCCACGTTATTAACGAAAACACCACCTCAATTTTCTGGCCTTTCATTAATAAATGGAATGACAATGTATAATGTATTAAATGGTAAAATGATATAGATACTTCACTAAGACTATGATTAATTTTAAATATATTTTTGGACACAGTTTATGAACCTTGATTACACTATTAAAGGTGTGTTATTCCTTGATCAAGCCTTGGATTATCTTGAGAATGTCTTGAGAAAACAATTAGGATGACACCAAATTCAATAATGTGAATTACAAGACTAATACACATCTTATATTCAATATTTATCTTATATTGATTAATGACCGGACATGAAGCCACAACTTTATCCCCCTCTCCATAAAATTTAGAATGCTCAAGATGACCTCCTTAGCTTTGAACCGATGTCCTCAGAAATGGAATTCCTTAGATTACACTTGACCTTAAAACCAAAGAATCATAGTTGATCACTTTGAGTTGGCTTGACTTAAAAAATTATAGATTTTTTTTTCTTCATGGGTTCTATGTGGTTTTTACACTTAGATGACTTATCTATATAACTCAGGTAATAGGATGAATTTAAAAGTTCTTATGATTAGATCATCTGACTATGGACAAAGAGGGTATTATGAGCTAGATATGCCATAATGATACTATGATGGACAAGTTTTATATATATTTTTCTACCAATGATTATTATAGCCTCACACTTTTATATTATATATTCATAGGACGGTTTACATTAGACACCATTTGTGGTGGCCTACTAAGCTATACGCATACCCTATGTGGGATTCTATTTAGTACCCAAGAAGATCACATCAATATGGGAATTGATCATTTGAAATGTATAGCTATTGAGACATAATTTCCTTTTATATGGGATATAGGGATTGTGCTGGTTCTCAAGATACTAATAAATATAGTTGTTTTTTGGAAAAATTTTGTTATTTTTATTTATACAGAAATGGTTTTTTACCTTCTTTATTTTTTTATTCCTATGAAATCATCTGTAAATAGTACTATTTATTACTTATGCTATTATAAATTATTTGGATGGTTTATTTCCAACGACACATTAATTTTATTTTCTATTGTGACACACTCTGATAAAGAGGGTATATTCTACATATCTAAAAAACACCCTCACTAATGTTCAGTAGCCTCTGGAATATAGGTAGGCATTCTTTTGACCATTTGAAACTCGGTTTCTGTTATTTATGACTAAACTAGACTTGGGAATTAATGCATTATTTTTTATAGTAATATGACATAAACTCACTTTAATATTATTTTCCAGATAAAAATGAAAGAAAATGACTTCCAAGAATCATGTTTCATCCTAAATCCCCATTTATTATTAACAATTCAATAAATATTATCAACTAGACATGGGAAACTCTTCTTGGGAATTCTCTTTTTCCATAAAAAAACATAGTAACTCTCTTCATTTTACATGATGTTCTTGTCTAATACATATTTAAATAATGCTTAAAACCTTAATGAATATTAATGTATTGAAAAAATTACAGCATAAAATAAATTTGATCAAACACTATCATAGGAACATTACTTTTCCACTATGGGCCCCACTCACTTACTATGTGTGTGTATTTTCTCAATCAATTCTTCTTATCACATATAACATACTTTTTCCAATAATATGACAATATATTTTTCTATAAGATCGCATTACATGTAACATAATATTATATATAATAATTCTGAATCACAATAAAAAAGTATTTACATACCACTGAACCCACATCTTCTGTAACTTTTTAAATAGTACCATGTTCAATATCAACCGTGTGAGATAAAATTTCCCTTTAAGATCTATATGCAATTTTAATATGGTAACATATTTCTCATAAATACTCTATCATAGAACACCAACTTTAATCTCTATGTAATGATCATGAAAATTGGATAAAAAGGTTAAGAGAGGTAGAATCATTTAAAATAAACATAATATATAGAGTGAAATACTCAAATCACTATACAGGTTTGAAACAAAATTAAAAAAAATTAATTGGAAACATCTATTATGTTACTTTTATCCTAAATATCACTATGTGTAAATTGGTATAGTGATATATTCTACCCTATATTAAGGGTTGTAAGGAAATTGATTCCAATAGAAAACCTCTATTTTTTATATGATAATAATTTAGGAAACATTAGCTTCCAATCACCTATAGTTGGACTCACACAACCATCATAAGGACTTTACTAAAAAATCAAATCATTCTTTCATTTTTCATTAAAAATATGTCTACATAACATAAATAAGGTTATATATGTAATATTATCTATAATATCCATACAAAAATACATGATTAGCAATAAGAGTTAACCATTATCCAGGAAATGTGTATAACATATCCATGAATCACACTTTAAAATAATTAAGGCAATGTTATGTCCATATAACATTCTATGTTGGATTATTATTTTGATATAGATATCATTAATCCCAAAACACTGACTACTTTTTTGGGTTTACGTTAAGCCTATGTCACAACTACTATTGTTTCTATGGGTAGCAATATCTTCATAATTCATGTTGGAACATCTTATAAATATATAATTCTCTTTATTTTAAAACAATGACATATATCCATTAGTAAACATTTTTGTTAATAAATAATCATTATATATGTGTCCAAAAAAATCCACTAAATTAAAATCCAAATCCAATGGGGATAGAACTTATAATTTCCTCAAAAAACAATAGCTGAAATATTTCTAGTTAGAAAAAAAATTGAAGGAACTAATAAAGAAGTTCTTATATTATAGGCAATCTAAACCTTAATTTGGGATGTGATAAAATCATTTATTGGTGATTATAAAAGTAATACGTAAAATAATGATGCTATATTATTCAATTTTTTATTTCTGAAATTATATTATTTTATGTGGTATCAAGATATAATTTTTAACAGATTTGTTTTATATATTTCTAGTAAATAATTTTCTCGAAATGATACAAAATTTGGTGAAAATATAGTTTTCTCAAAATGGTAAATAAATAGATAAATAATATTTTGTAAGAAATTATAACAATGTGACTTATACTAAAATCGTTAAAAAATCAATCAATAATGATTAACTTTATATATTTAATTTATATTACAATATAAAATTAGATTTGAAGTTATTTATAATAGAAAATAGTTATAAAATTATTATAATTAACATGTTTATTAAAAAATATAGTCTCTTTTTACAAATGTTAAAAAGATGCAACATAGAAATGAGAAAATAAAATTTAAATATCAAAAAAAATATTATAGTAAGAGTAATTAAAAATATATATAATTAAATAGGTATAAATTTTAAAATAAAAAAATATTAATAATTTTAAATATAATAATTACGATAATTATAATATAATTTGTATGATGGAAGAAAAAACACAATAATTATATATTGGTGAATATTTGAAAAAATGTTTTTATTATTTAAAAATAGTTATTTTAGTTTTTAATATAATTCTACTAATGATAAAATAAATGAAATCAATGAATAAAATTTGAATTCTCAAAATAAAGTTTCTAATAATACCATAATTTAAAGATATACGTTTTCAAACTTATAAAATTGATATATTTTAATAGGAATATTTATTTAATAATTTTTTAGATTTATTAATTTTTAAATATTAAAAATATCAAAAAATGAAATGAAAACTACTCAACCATACCATGTTAATTTACTCAATATTTTACTCAATGTGGGGGTTTAACTCTTAATTATAAACAAGTAGTTCAAGATAAATCATCCTCCACTCAGAATGAATGTTCTATTCAAAGGATTCATATTGAGATATTTTCATAATTGATCTTTAATAGATATCACCCATTCCATTTTATTATTTTGAAAAAAAAATTATCTATTTGAGTTTTATTTCAAACCATTTGATACCTAAAAAATTAATTTTTTACGATCATATTTTTATTGAATCATAATTTATTCTTGTTACCCATTTCCTTAATTCAATAAATCCATTAAGATATGTTTTTTCAAAATTAAAAATCATTAAAATTTATAACAACTAAATATTATGTTCGAACACCATAATATCTAAAATATTTTAAAGGAATATTTGAATCATAAATATATGGTTAAAATAATTTATTAAAATTTTTAAATATATAGCATGTTTTTAGAATTTTAGACAATTCGTAGTTTTTATAATCTAATAAAAATATTTCCATTTTTTCATTCATGGTTTATAAATATTTTATTTTAACTCATCTTATTTCAAAATATTTATATGATGAATTTTGAGTTTTTTTTTTAAAATGATGGTTCTACCCCCAATTTTTACACATCTATGTCAAAATTAATTCATTTTATGTCAAATTTTTATATCCTATGAATTTTTATTTAAAATTATACAATTAAAAATTATGATAGCTATACAACACAACCATTCTCAATAGTCTATGTATTTTAAATATTAAATAGTAGAAAACAATTTAATTACTGAAACTTAAAGTTAAATAATGTGTCAAATATCATATTTTTTTAATTTATTTTCAAATTAAATCATAGTGAAAAAAATTTATCAATTTTCTGGTCTTAAAAAAGTAAAAACAAATTAAGGAATAACTGAAAGAGTGAATATCAAAATTAGAATCCAATAAATAAATAAATATAATGAATAATTTGATTATTGACTCCCAAATAATTTAAAATAATCAAGTAAAACTCCTCACTAATACACTAACATTAATTATTGGTATCATTTTTAAAAAATTTCAATATAAGAGTAAAATAATAAATAATGAAAATGAAAAGAAATGTAAATATAAAATAAGAGGGTAAACAAAAAATGATAAATATATTCATAATCTATTATTAAGATGGTAAAAGGGGATTCAAAAATTTATTATTGAAACCAGATAAATGAAATCATAATAAGGGTTGATATATAAAAGTGACATTTTTCAAGAATCTAAATTAGCTTATTCAAAATCATGAAATATTATCTTCTAATGGTGGTATCAGATGTCTATCATATGAAAGAAAATATTATGAAGGATATATCTAAAAAATATTGAGAAATTTACTAAATTAAGATAATAATAAGACACCATTTTTAAATATACATTTTCAAAAATGGTATTTATAGAGAAAAATTATTTTTTAAAAATGATATATTTACAAAAAAACAGGTTTCTCAAGGATAGTACCTTATAGATACGCGATGTCAACCAAAATAGTGAATTAATGATCAAATTAATTATAAAATGGAGATGTATTTTTTGAGCAGGAAAATAAAAAATGTTACCATATTTAAAAAATATTTAAAATATCTATGTTTTAATACTATAAGTCCAACATTAAATTGTTATATTATCCATGATTTTTTTGTTTATTTTATGTTCATAAGAACATGTTTCTCAATTAATATATACATATGGAAGTATGATTTTATTATAATAATAAAATAATTATACATATTTTAATTGTTATTTATGTTAACATAATATATAATTTAATATATATATGTAAAATTAAAATTGGATTATAAAAAAATAATATTTTTTAAGAAAATATGAAATCTATACAAAATACTACATAATTGTCAAAAAAATATATAATGTGTCCTAAATTATTTAAAATTTGGTATGGAATATTTTTTCATGAAAATTAATCATGGAAAAACTACGCATGAATTTTAAATAATTATGTTGGATAAAAAAAATTATTCCATCTTGGATTGAGTAATCCAGCTGTTATAATTTTTTAAAAAATTATTTTTTTAACTATCATAAATTTAACACGCACATAAAAATATTTCCATGTCTCTCTATCTATATTAAATTTTCATATATATAAATATTTAAATTCTTTTATAATTTTTTTCAAATATTTTTTAATTTTTATTTATATGATCTTTTATTTTATATCGAAATATATAAATATTTTCGAAAAATATTTATAATTGATTTATATATATTCTTAAATTTGGATTATAACTAACTATATATTTTATGAACATTTTTCAAATTTAACTATATAATTTGTCCCAAATCATAGATTATCAGGGACATATATGTAATATGTCCTGAAAAAATTATTATATTATATTAAATAATCAATCTTGGATAATAAAAATACATGGGATTTAATTGGATGGAATTATCCTACTAATATATTGTTTATTGTGGTTAAACAATTGATTTTATCTTGAAAGATAGTGGAACAAAATAAATAGTGGATGATGATCATGCACAAAAAAATTATTTATATGAGTATAAAATATGCCCCAAAAATATATCCCAAATAAATAAATTTCATATATAAGGAATGGATATAATCATTTTCCAAAATAACCCATCCTAGGAAAAAGTACATACATTACAAATTATATCTAGGAAAAATATTTAAATTTCCATGAATATTCCATCCTAAATTTTTATTTTTTGAATAAAACAAGAAATTTTCATGATGTTATCGATGATGTACTGATTCTGTTATATTCCATATGAAGTCCTCAATACCATCTGCAAGGATTTTTCATGGTTCTATGGACCATGTGATCTAAATATATACCTATGTTTCTTCTCCCACATTCACCCAAAAATATAATAGAAACTCCAGAATCAAATATATATCACATTGGGGATTCAATAATTACTTTCCCATCTCATAACTATTTAATAATGAAATAAAAAAAAGAAATCAAATCTTGACTAGCCTGAGAAACTTGATGCTCGTGGTGAGAATGGCCTTGCTAGACTCCCCCCCATACCCACCTCTAAAGTTCCAATATTCTTATCTATTTACTCCCAAAACCCATACCTAATAATAATATGGAACTCTGATACCATTTTGTCACAAACCACCTATGTCAACTTGACACATCACCTGAGTCTACCATTAATAAGGGCATAAGGTCATTCTAAATCTGCACAGGATGGTGTATAGTGACACAGACATATCATACTGAAATATTAAATCATTTTTTATTAACATTTATTAAATTAGAAAACACACACCTAAGGAATCTAATTTTATATTGTCTTTAGAATGATGGAATCACAAACAACTGGTCTATAGGTAAACTAAATCATCTCCCACTATGATCTTCATAACTATTATCCCTCTAAGACATATCATATGTAATATATTTTTTTATAACGTGGGGAAATTAAAACTAAGAAAGGGTTATATCATATTATTAGTAAGGGTAATTAAGGGAGATACATAAACATTACATGATTATAACAATATGAGAACCAATGCAAAACAATAAAACTATACACTGCATATCAAATATCACTGTCTTAAGTCGTGAAATAAATATGGGATGTTCATAAGACATGAATCAAAAGATAATAAAAGAATATGATGTGTGAGGTCATAACTATGGGATATCAATGTGATTTATATTGATATTAGGAGTGAAAAAATATTTTCTTGATGGTTCAATTACTAGAGGGGTGAATTATAGTTTAAAAAACCTCTGTTTAAAATATTTTAAACTAAAAAATTTCAGAATCCTATTATATAAAATATCATATTCAGACTTGTCCCTCTATCCAATTATTAATGTTTTATAATTAGGATAATTCCCATAATATCAAAGTATAAAGATCATAATAAAAATAGATATGATTATATCAGAGTTCCTCATATTCATAGTATATATAATTAATAGTTCAGATTGAGATTATTATATTAAGAATCATTATGATAAAACTTATACAAACATGGACTTTCAAAAATAAAACATTTTAGAAACAAGTCATAGAATAAAAAAATTAAAAATTACTAATAGCTAATTAAAAACAATATACCTCTTTTATACCATAAGGGTAATTTAGACACAAACCTTTGATAAATGTATCCCATATTTTATAATTACAAGAAAGTATATATTTATTCAGTAGGAAATCCCTTGATATGAATATCGAAATCTCTAACTACATGGCCTCATTATCCCTCGATCCAATGTGTTGGCTCAGAATTTCTATCCCCGAAATTCCTAAATAAAAATATTAGATTTGCAATATTCTTATCCCAAGAATCCCTCAATCACAATCACTGCAATTGAATTCATGATTATAAAGAATAGTTTTATAATGATACAAACCCGAAATGGTTTACTTAGAACCAAAAAAAATGTAAAACAATTAAAAATACTATGATCAAGACATTCATGTTGTGTAATATCTAGAGCTCTCACAAAGTGAGAAATTTAAAATGATTCAATCTTATCTAAAACACATCAAATGGCCATGCATTTATAGGAATTTCTCTAATGGGCATATTTCATTCTGAACGGTAATATTTATTTGAGTTTTTTGCAACAACATAAAAACCTATCACTTCAACAACTCTTTTATAACTGATTTTCTAATGTATTATTGATTTACACCATTATAGTACAATTTTTTTGTCAAATTAGAAATAATTTTCCCAAATACGATAATAAACATATTTCAAAATGATAAAATTATTTCTAATTTTCATTACAATCTAACATATGGATATTAAATCGATATTCATCAGAATCATTATCAGTCTGTTTAAAAATACTTTTTCAGTATGATAGGAACTACATAAAGTATTATATCGGGTCTGATATGGGTTAATCTAGTGTTTATTAGAACCATAATAATTACAATAATTGTAATGAATAAATATAAGGGTGTTTTCATAATTCATTAGAACATCATCTTAGTATTGTAAAAATAATGTTCTCTAAAATTTTATAAAACATTTTTTTTAAGGAAATGTTACTAATTATGTAGTTAAGATAGTCATTTTGATTTCAAAAACTAGAGGAATAGAAAATTCTTAATTATAACATTGGACCCAACAATCTCCCCCTTTTTAGAAAGCACAAACGCAAAACATAAATAGAAAAATTACATTGAAAAACATATAGTCAATTTTATTTTAGGTACTTCATATTAAAAGTTGAACAAAAATATCTTAACTCCCTTAGTGTTTTTTAACTCTTATTAATATTCTAGGAATAGATTTTGAATACTATTATCTCTCCCATGATAAAAAATCTCTTTTAAGAGTTGTATTCTCCCCCTTACTATAGAAATATTCCTTAACAATGAATTTCTCCACCATTGTATAAGAATATCCCCCAAATAATAGTATTTTTTTACCATTGTGATTTTCAAAATGATTAAGGAAAATTATAGAGTTTCTTAAAAATATTTAGAAAAAAAAACAGTATGAAACAATTTAATAAACTACCTAGTCGTCCTCAAAAAA
This sequence comes from Viscum album, assembly GCA_963277665.1. Taxonomy (NCBI): domain Eukaryota; kingdom Viridiplantae; phylum Streptophyta; class Magnoliopsida; order Santalales; family Viscaceae; genus Viscum; species Viscum album. The sequence continues at coordinate 978,681,033 of OY728131.1, forward strand.
ATTAAATAATATTCAACCAATCCAAATTAAAAATCATTCCAACAAATCTTAAGGGGTTGAATAATTAATTCCTTAATAAACATGTTTTCAAAATATAAAGACAATCTCAACAAGAGTTCAAAATGAAAAATATTCTAATATTTTTTCATCAAATAATTTTCATTAGTATTTATATTCCTGAATAGTTTTATTTCCTCCTTGATTTTGTATATTATTTCATCTTGAGACCGAACATTTTCTTATTGAATCAGATTCCTTTTAGAAAATTCATCATTCTGATTTTTCAAACATATTATTTATTATTTATAATATTTGTTTTATGATAACTCTAATTTTAAATATTTCATCTTTCTTTTGATCTCATAAACTTCATTATACTGGTTATCAATTGTATATATGAATTATTCCACAAATTTAACCCTATATTCCAGATCTTAAGATAATTGATTGAAATCTTCCAGTGATTCATTCATGAGATTCTTTAATTCTTCAAAATTATTCTCATCAAAGTTAACAACAACATCAATTTGATGACCGTATTTTACAACTTGATTTCATGCCTTCCTATGATTCCGAAATACATCTTGTAGAACATTTAAATCTACATTAGTCTGATGATACTTTATATTAATATCTTTAATGATTCTAATTTTTTATTAAGACTTTCATTTATCATTTCTTCTCTTGCTTCAATTCTTAAGAAATATGGGATTGTTCCTTCAAGACTTTTCAAGGAATATTTAATTATGTTAAATACTTGATATGTAATCATATTGAATAAATCTGACTCTACATTTTAAATTTTAGGGAAAAACATTGCTGCTTCCAACATCAAAGTATCTTCCTCTTTTTCATTTCTTTCCATGAAACCAATTTCTCTAGTTTATCTCCATCTTCCTCTCTATCAAAAAATTCAATGATATATCTTTCATAAAATATAACTTTATCACCTTTTGTTTTTAAATTTTGATCTTTTACATCTTTCTTAGCTGAAGATATAGCTTTTTCTTTTGATGATGTTTTTTTCTTCTGTGAAATTCCAAATTTTTATTTTTGATTAATATTGGATAGAAAATCTGATGATAATGCATCTAATGATCTCAAATAAAATTATCAGATTTAGATTTTTCATTTTCATATTCTTCTTAATTAAAATTATCTTAATTTTCATTTTCTTCATCATCATTATCTTTATTCTCATATTATTTAGTGTTATCCTCTCTTTTTTCAATTTCTTTTTTATTCATCTTAAACTACGTATTCAATTTTATATATTCATTTCCTTCTTCAATTCCTTATTATCATTTGGATAATTTATCAATCCTTCTAATTCCTTCATTCATTCCATTAAAAAATTCCTCCTAATATTATCTTCCTATGCTTTGGTATCCTTTACCATATGGTGCCAATTATATTTTTATTTATTGACCAACTAGTGGTACTGATTCTTCATCAACTATTTTACTTTTTCCTTTATCTCTACTTAATTTATATCAGTTGGTATAATAGTTGTTTCTTGGAATTATAATCTTGGAACTTAATTTACTTGATTGGACTAAGATAAAGGTAAACAAACATTTTCTGAGACTACCTAAATCACTTTCATCAATGATTATAAAATTCTTTCATCTTGTAGTCTTTTCTTTTGTTTTACTTTCTTTTATTCATTCTCCAAACAATCAGTATCATGTAACTTCAAAGACTTGTCCTGTAATGGGTCAATTCTAAATTCTAGATCACCTGGTTTATTTTATAATTTCTTCAAATTTAATTTACAGTCAAGCTTCTTAAACATCATGAATTAAACTATAAATTTTCTAATCATATATGGAAATATTATATTCTTAGACATTATGTCCCTCTACTTCATGTTTTTTATATTAAGAAAGATGAATTTTATAAGATTGATCTTTCTATTATTTACTAAATTGTCCAATATGAAAACATCAGACACCTTTTGTGTATCTCGATCTCATTTCCTTGGAATAAGAAAAAATTGAATAAAAAGATACATTACATGATTATTTTGATTCATATGCATCACCTTCTGAAAAAAAATGTTCACGAACAAAAAATATGGTTCTTTATTTTTATTGAAGGTTTTGAGAACATCTGGAAGCTTATAAGAATGAAAAAAAAGAATCCCATTATGAGGGTAATTCAATAAGACTCAAAGTATTCCTAAATGATAGTTTATATCTATTTTCACTCAAAACAAATAGTTATTTCTCAATTACTTAATCCATGAAAATTTTAATATTAGCATAATAAATCTAACTAGGTTAGGGTAGAAAATATCAGAACCGTTCCCTAAATTTTCATCACAAATATATTCACGTTCATCAAAAATTAATGATAATTCTCAAAGAAGAATCATATTTGTTTAAGGAGTCCCCTTATATTATCCATTCATGTAAAATTAACCAAATCTTATAATCACTATTAGAATCCATTTGATTGGTAAAATAGAAGAGAAAACTCTTTCAGACTCGAAGACTTAAGAGTATCAGCAACATGGAGATACAAGTTATGGAAAACTCATATGAGACAAAGGAAGTTTTCCCTTTATATATGAAATGGTGGTTCGGGTTCATCATTCAAATCAAATACATTGGATAATAGAATACCCAATCTGATCTGATTGATTATAATGATCTTAGAAAATATTTAAATAATTTTATACTCTTGAGGATTTTAATGATTTATCATATTGATACAGAATACAATTTTCTAAAAAAATTAAGAAAAATTATGAAAGACAAAAAAAATTCATATAATTTTTTAACAACAGCAAAGACAATAATGTGTAAAGAATTAGTGAAATGATTTAAAAGATAAGAACAATACCTTTCAGAGTAGAAGGTTTCATCAGTATGAATAACATGGTCTTCTGGATATTTTATAAACTAATTAGATTATGATAGTTTTTAAAATGTTTCATATGATAGTTTTAATACTAAATAAAAAATTTAAAAAATAATACATTAAATAGTTTTTACAATTTAAAATAAATAGAATATTCCAAAAAAAGTCACTATAATAATTTTATGAATCCGAATTTTTTTTTATAAAAACATGAGTTTGGAAATTTTGTAACATTTTTTATGTCCAATGATCATTTTAAAAATACTGACTCCAAAAATTTTACTAAGAAATATGAGTCCATAAAATCATTATGATAAATTTTTGAAAACATGTTTTTAGAAAACAAAATGTTTTTGAAATATCATCAAATATATGTAAATCCTCTATGAATAGGATTAACTTAATGTAAAGAGATGGGTAAAAAAGATTTAGATATGAAATATCATTTTCCATTGATTAATCCTAGATTCTATTTAATATATTCAAATCTATCAAAAGGTGATGGTTTTATTAAAATATCAACAATTTGATACTATGCTCTGGTGAATTGTAAAATGATATCTTTTTTTTGATCCTGATGGAAATGGTTTCTTATGTCAACCTGCTTTAGATATGAGTGATGTGATAGATTTTATTTTTATAAAAAGAAACTAGTATTATCCCATGGTATTTGAGTTTTTTATAAAAATAAATCCATAGTCATGTGTGTGTGTGTTTCATCGACAACACTTCTTCATAAAAACATCCTCACTTCCACATATTCATTGTCAATAGTGGAAAGTTCTACCAACTATTGTTTCTTAAAAGAACAAGAAAATAATGAATCTCTTAAGAAATGAAATTTTTTTCAGGTTTTTTTATCAATTCTACCACCACCAAATTCAGAATCTGAAAAACTTTTTAATTCAAAAACAATTACATAAGAATAAAAAATATCTAAACCCATAGTTACCCTTAGATAAAAAAACCATTTTATAGATTTTATATGGGATTCCCTTAGATTAGATTGATATATTTCATATAATAATACAAAAAATAATAATTATGGAAGACTAGGTTTTATGTATAGTAAAAATTATATCATTCCTATAAATGTATTTTGATCAAAAAGATTCCCAACATTATCAAGATCATATTTGACAATAGATTCTTCTCAAAATGTAGGAAAACAATATATTTCTAAATCATTAGATCAAATTTTATTAAAATTTATCTTTATTTGTAAAGGAAATGATATCCTTATTATAAATTTTATACTTTTTAATGAGCATCATAAAGTTATTAACCCTAATTTTGATAAAACATTCTTCATTCTATCTCTCAGATAATCCTAGTTAGCACTATTAAAAATCAGTGGTCTATTGGTTTTTAGATTCTTTATTGATCTAATATTAAAACATGAAATCTTAATAGAAAAACATCCATTTCCACAAACACATTAGTGTTATAAATTTTATAAAAAATATATTATACAAAAACATTAATCAAAATTCTATTGTATAATCAGTAATAATAGAAAAAGTATTTAAATAGTGTAATCCTACTCTGATACCAATTAATGGGTATCAATTTTAGTTATATTGATATTAGGATCAAAGGAATATATTAATGGTGACTTAATTACAATTGGGGATTATTTATATTTTAAAAACATTAGTTTTATAAATTTTAAAATAAAAAAATCACAACAAACTTTGTGTAAAATATCAGATTTAGACTTGGACTGTAGTTTGATTATTAAAGTATCATTATGTAGATGACTATGATCATATAATAGTATACATATATACATAAGAGTGTCTTGGATTTATATTATATTTGATTTATAGTTGATATTGTGTTTATCATATTTAGAATTATTACGATAAAACTATTACATATAAGAACAGTAGAATATAAAACATATAAGAAATAAGTAATATAACAATGGAAATGAATGAATAACATACAACTCTTCTAAAATAATAGAAATCATTTATCCTTTTGAGTAAGTTATCCAAAAACCTTGGCTAAAGGTATCCCTTGTTTTATACTTACAATAATGTCTATATTTCCTCAGTAGGAAATCCCACGATATGAATTTCATATTCTCTGTCTACTTATATATGGTATCCATCGATTTGATGGATTTGATCTGTATTGCTATCCAAACAATTCCTCTATCATAATATCATATTCTCTTTCTTTATATCCCTACAAGCCCTTAATTGTAATCAGAAAAATCAGATGTGCGATTACAAAACAAAATTTTGTAAGGAGATAACCCTAACAATGTTCCCTTAGAAATAGAAAACTATAACACAATTACAATGACTAGGAATAAGATGTTCATGTTGTGTAATATCTAGATATCCCATATAATGAATAATTTCAAATTAATTGATAATCTCCAATCTCCTTTAATGACCAGGTATTTATAATCATTTCTACAATAGTAATATTTATTTTCCATCATTCATATCTAGCCAGGTTTGTTGCAAAGAATTAGACACCTAGCACTTCAATGGATCTTTTGAAACTGATTTTATGATGTTATATTTATTTACACCATTATAGTGTAAAAATATTTCCTTGCCTTAGAAATAGTATTCTGAATATGATGGACTTCATTACAATTGTTATTATGATATACCTTATGATTATCAATTTTATAGTCACCAATAATAGCATCAGTCTGATTACTATGACAATTTCATCATAAAATAAAAGACATAATGTATTACATATTGTCTGATAAAGGTGAATGTAATGTTCATTAGATCTATATTCATTGTGATAATCATAATGAATAAATATAAGTTTATTTTTGTAATTATTTATAACTTCTTATATGTATGGTAAAAGATTAGTTTTCCAATAAAAACATTGTTTGAAACTTTAGACATGAAAAGTTATTAATAATTTAATTATTAAAGATTATGTGATTTACAAAACTAAAGGAATGGAAAATTCATAAGTATAAATTCTTACTTAATAACAACATTGGCCAATAGAATAAATTTGTGGACTTCACATAGGAATAGAAAATCATCCCATATTAGTCAAGGATTATTTAAAAGGATATCATAGTGAAATGGGTTCACTCCCCAAACTATCATAGTAGTCATGGTTCAATCCCAATACAATTATAGTAGACAAAGTCCCTTACTGAACTAGGTTCACTCCCTATTCTAGTCCTATCAATATCACGAGATATAAATACTTTTCCAATTCATTGGAGGGTGATATAGGTCCCACCTATCTCATAAAAACCCATATTTATTGGTTCTACAATATCATAAAATGGTTATCATATAATAACCCATGAAATGAAAAGGGATTCATAAACATCTCATTATATCATAACCTATGGAAAAGACACATGATTCATAATAATATCTTTATATGATAACCCATGGAAAAAAGTAGGTTTCATAATAATTTTATCATGGTATACCCCGTGGAAGAGAAATGGGTTTCATAAATTTCATGCCAATATAAATATAAACCACTCATATGCTGAATAATAATGGTATCCATGGAACATATACTCATTAATTCATAGGTAAAATTAACAAATTTATTCTTAGATTAAATATGATTTAGATTTATTATTTAAAACATTTCTTGTGTAAAATAACTTTTTAAATAATAAAACATTTCCAAATAATTTTCATTGAAAATTACCTTGATATCATATAAATAATCATTAAAATCATTTAAAATATTTCTTAATGAAAATATATTTTCCTATGTAAACACTCTTTTTGAAACATAAAACACTTTCAAAATCCTTTTCAATTTGTAATGATTTATTTAAAATTTTAAAAAAGCACAAATATTATGAATAAAAAATTTTGAAAAGAAATTTTATAAAGGTAAAGGATTCTTGAAATAATTGAGCGGTCATGAAAATGGGAAATATTGTTCATTTAATGCATGTAAAAAAAAGAGATTACATTCACATTTACAGTAAAAGTAATATGGGAATTTTTTTTTAAAAAACATATAGATTTAATTTAAATAAAATCCAAAATTAAAAAATGGTTCAAATATATTTAATAAATACATTTATATAAATTAAAAATATTTTTAAAGAATTTTAACAAAACAAGGTTTTGGAAGAAAAAAGGTTTTCAACTAAAAAAAGATAATACATAAAAATATACTTTTTGAACTCATGAGTACATAAAGAGAGGGAAATGAAGGGAAACACATTTTATCATTCTATAACCAAAGGATAATAAAAAAATTTATTTTCTTGATATATGTATCATATGAATCAATCATTAGAAACATAATCATAAATAGTAATGATAAACTATGATATTGTAACATACAATCGTCACAACATGGGTAACATTGTAATTTAATCACATTAAAGTATAAACATGAAATGGATCATAAAATATCATGAGGATAAATAAATTATTGATATTCATTTTAAAATTGATTATATATACACCTTTTTAATTAATATAAATTATAACATAACATATGTCTCAAAGGAGGGAAATTGAGAGAAAAATCAGTTACCGATTTAGTAATTTTTAAACTGAAAACCCCATGAAATAGATATCATCAAATGGATTTGTAAATAAAAATAATTTTAATGATAAAATTTTAAAATACATTTATTGGAAATATATACACTATGTAAAATAAATAGGTGGTGAATTAATAATGTGTCTCACATAAGTAAAAAAGTGAGCTAGAAATACATTACCTTATGTCTTGACATCCATCGTACATATTCAAACCTCATATAAAATAAATATATGTTTATTATACATATATAAAAGAATATTATTTATATATATCATGCCATATGTGATTTTATTATGACATTTTATTACATATTTATTATCATTTTTTTCAATGTTATGTTTCGGGTAATAACTACTATGTTTTTCATATATCTATTGATTTGTTATTGTTGGCCCTATTAATTTAATCATTATTGAATAATATCTATAATTTTAATATATATATATATATAACTTATATATTAATTATATATGTATTTATAGTAATCCAAAAAAATAGTGACAGAAAATTAAATACATAATTAATGGAGATAGTAGGTGATACGTACGCATGAACATTGTTTCCATTATCCTAATTAATTGAATTAGAAAAATTAAATGATATAGTACCATTAAATAATAATTTTTATTTCATATCTAGCTCATATTTTAATTAAAACCATCCTTATTACCTATGATATATAGCATGAACGAATCACATCACTTCGTGAGATGGCAGTCCACCGTACACTGGAATGATGCTATCATATTCCTAGAGAATGGAAAATAAAAAATGTATATGAGATATAACAATATAAAAATATTAATAATATCATAAATATAATATATAAATAATATATTCATTTTCATTTCCAACCTTGATAGGTGGAAATGGAATGACTAATGACATCATTTTGTGATGTGGTATCTTATTGTACACACGAACGATGATTTTGGAACTGATTTGATGGAAGTGGATATGGTTTTTGGTATTTCAATTAAAATAAAAACATGTTATTATATGTAATATATTTAGTCCATTATATCCTCATGTTATAATTTTAATTTAAGTATGAGTAGGATGAAATTAAAAATCTCTTATTGATGAATGTTACCTATTCTTTATGTATCATTCTTAGGTTTACACAAAAATCCTTACATGGTAAGATTTTTTTCCAAAATAAGAACTATTGGATGATAGGGGTGAATTATTAAAGGTACTTATTTATGTGTTTTATGAGAAAAAATGTTTTTAATGAGTTACGAGGAGAATAGAAGCGGAGTCCTTTTATAAATGAGGTGAGTGGCACCCTGGTATTTTTTTGAAATTAAAAATTATACCCATGTTTTCTTAATGTCACAAACCACCAATAATAAACCAATCCCAAAACTATATGATATTAGGTCTAAATATGGACATAAAATTGGTTTTGGATATGTTTTTAGTTATTTCTAACACATTTCATTTTATTTTAACCCCCAGTAGACCCATTTTTACCGTAACCATGGTAAATAAGTTTTATTATTTTTACTCTTAATTTTAATCAATAATTATGTTGTCTTTATTAGATAACATATATTAGTATTATTAAAAATATGGAATAATTTTTTATAAATTCCAATCATAGAAGTGGAAAATTTTATTTTAAATTTAATCCCACGGACGCAATAAGAAAACGAATTTTGAAATAGAAAATGTATACAAGTTTTCAACTATTTATATAAAAATTATATATGAAATAGATTAGAATGAAAAAAATTTGATTAATTTATGTATAATTGAATTAATTTTATATTTAAACCAGATTAAAATATAATTTAAATTTAAAAATAGATTTAATGAAATGACAGTTTTCAATTAAAATTCCTTATTTTTCACTATTCATCGAAAAATGAACCATTTTAGAAAAAACAAAATACATTACCCTAAGATAATGTTTACATGATTATTTCAAAAATTAAGGTTATTTTACCAAATTAAATTCTAAAATAGTAAATAATTAATTTTCTTATTTATCAAAAAACCTAATAAAAAACATTTTTTGAGAAACAGTGTTTTCAAAAATTATATTATTTTTAACAAAAAATAATTAATTTTTTACTAATATGATTTCTTCATTTAAAACCATTATAAATTATATTTGTAAAAAAAATTACTTTTAATAACACTATGTTTAATATCTAGGTTATAACAGTGAAATTTGAATAATAATATTAGTTGTATACCATGGTTTTGTTAAAACTCATGGTTGTTTGTAACACATCAGTCAAAGAAATTTATTTTATTCGAAAAAAATAATAATTCAATATAATTAGGGGTGTTTCATTATACCCCAATTAAAATTATTTTTCCCTTAAAATTTTTCACATTGATAGAAAAAAATGAGGATAATTCTACACTATCATGTCCTTAAGTTCCCATATGAGTTATTAAACTTGTAGTTATACCACAAAACATTAACCATATGACTGGTATTGATTAGTATAAATTTATCTATATGATCCACAATCTACACCAATTATTCCTAATAATAATTATCCTTCTCCAGTAGTATGACCTATGAGTTTAGTACATGTGAAGATTCAATAATTTACTACTACTTAAGAGATACATGGAATACATCACGGACTTGAGAGAGGTTTGGTGGAAGCACCAAGCGATCAAACACCATCCAAAAAACATAAATAATTTCAAAGGAACTGATATAATAAGGTATTTGTTTCCATTTATTCTTGAAACTCATAATCTTATTCCATGGAAAAATTCTTTTAAACACCTTTTCACCAATTCAAATTCTTCACCATGAAAGCGATTAGCATCATAACTTTTCTTCAAGATAAAATATTCCATTATGTGTTTTTGAATATATAAAAACTTATTTTCTATTTATTCATCCTTCTCATGTTCACATATAATTATTTATCTAACTTATTTCTACAACATTGTAGCTCTATACTTCATTACATATAGGACTTCATAAGGATCCATATGAATGCTCGAGTGAAAGATATTGTTGTATGAAAACACAAACAGAGGAAGGAGGTAATACCAATCTCCTTTGAAACCTAAAGAAAAATATCTCAACATATCATATTGTGTTTTAATTTTTCTCATAGACTTACTATATATCTAATGAAGATACATATGTATGAAACTCAAATTTTCATCAAGACCATGTTGAAGACATCTCTAAGACATTGGATTAAAACTAGGATCCCCAATAGACATAATGGGATGTGGTGATCCATAAAAACATACCAATTCATTAATGTATTTAGTAGAAATATGATCTAAAGATAATTATTATATGATAGTGATGATGTTTTCTGATGTAGTAAGGTTATTTATTAAAATCAATAAAGCATTATTCCTGTTAAATGTTTTAGGCATCCCAACAAAAAAATCCATATTGATGTTTTACGATTTATATTCAAGTATGGGTAATAGATATTACTTCCCCTTAGACTTTTTTTCAATCATAACATGCTGATATACCAAGAACAGAGATCAAAACTCTATGACATCTCTCTTTATCCTCTTCAAGGATATGCTGTCATGATCCTTTTGACTCAAAGCTTAGGCCACCTTATTCACTTTCCCAAGGGGTAATTTATTGACTATTCATAATCTTTAATCTGGTCTAACCATCAAGTTTTGTGAATATTTAACTCCTTTTGTGTCAATATATACTTAAAAAATTTATGTTCGATATATATATCACATTTTCTCTATAAATACAATTCCTCCATTTATTTAATGCAAAAATTACCTCAGCTAACTCCAAATCATGATTTGGCTAATTTTTCTCATGAATCTTCAATTTTTGTGATGTATAATATATAACCATGTAATTATGGGTAAGAAAACCTTGAAATCCCTTCTAGGATACATAACTATAGTTTAAAAACCACCTCAACTGTATTTTAATATATGTATAGGTGTGTTGACTAATATACTATTCAATTGATTGAAATTTTCTGCACATTCAACTTTTCAGAGAAACATGGATCCCTTATGAGTTATCATGGTCAAGGGATTATATAGTATTGAGAAATTCTCTACAAACCATTCATAATATTAAGATAACAAAATAAAACTATGGAACTCAGTCACCATGGTTCATTTGGTCCAATATTCAATAGCCTATGTATTTTTGGGATCTATCGATATACCCTTGGTTGACATATATAAACCAAAAATGGAACCTTTGACATCCTAAATTCACACATTGTAAATTTATCATATAGTTTATCCTTGATTAGGGTCATTAATAAAATTCTCAAGTAATCTTCCTTCTCTTCCATTCTCTTTGAGTATAAAGGAATATCATCTATAAATACTACCACAAACTGATCAAGGTAATCATTGATGTTTCTATTCATTAAATCTATGATGATCTTGGTGGATTTTGAAATAATTAATGGAATTATTCTATATTCATAGTGTAAATCCCTTGTACTTAATGTTGTCTTGGGTATATCCTACTTATTTAACCCCAATTGATGATATATATAATGAAGGAAAATCTTGGAAAGGTATTGAGCTCTGGGAATTTGATTAAAAAAGAAATCATTATAGGAATGATGATACTTTTTATTAATTGTGATATTTTTTAGCTCCTGATAATCAATACAGAGTCACATTGATCCATATTTATTTTATAAAAAAAGAATAGGTGAACCCCAAGGTTACATACTTGGATGAATTTATCTATTATCACAATTTTCTTATATTTTTGTATTCAATTCTCTCAACTCAATCTGGATTATTCTATAGGGATTATTTGAAATTGGTATGGCATCAGGTATGACTTCTATTGAGAACAGAACAATAATTTTTGGTGTATGTTATGACAACTCATCCAGAAAAACATCAACAAATTCTTGAACAATATTCATATCATAAATGTTGGGTTTCTCCCTAACCATCTGATATAAACACCCATTATAAATGGGAATTATGACCCATAAAATTTATGGGATCTCCATTGGAAGTTTGTACTTATCATCACATGGATAGAAGATCATAGGTTGGTTTTGAGTATCAAAGGTTAAATCCCTTCCACAACAATTGATGTGTTATATATGTAGAGAATGTTAATTCATGCCTAATATGATATAAAATTAAACTACTAGAAGAATGAAATGATTTTTATATTTAAATTCCTACCAACATAAATTAGAGAGGAATCAGAGTCATGAGATTTGTTCATCATATCATTAGAGATTTTCGATATTAAGTTTTCATATAATCATTTTAGTGGAATCCTGGTACACATAAAAAATCTTTTGATAAGATATAATGGTAAAATACTTTGTAAAATAAGATATAATAGTTCCAAATTAGATGTTAAGTGTACCTTTAATGACATCATTACCACACCCCTCATCATAAATTGTGATCACATGATATTTCCCTTTGTCTCTCATCTTAAGAGGTTATTGACGTAGATCATCATCATTTACCTTTAGATGTCGTCATTGGTTAGCATTATGACCATACTCCTTGAATTTTAAACACTAGATAATGGAAAATATCTTTTTAGTGGTGTTCATCAATTATTCGGAAACTAGTGTATCAGAAGAACCACTAAAATAAGGTGGATGTTTCATCATGAAGGACTCGACAAAATCTTGTTCCCCCATTTTTTGGAAGTCTATCATGATTTATAACTTTAGAAAGATGTGTGATAATAGAAATGGGATTTTTCATTCTATATCCCATAGAATTTGAATGCTCAAGAGGAAAATCAATTCATTATCAATCCCATATAAAATTAGTAGAGTTTCATCGGGTTCCATCCATTGACTAAAACCAAAAAAACATATTGTAGGAAACAAAAATGGATTTGGGGAACCACATAATCCTGGAAAACATTTATAGGATGTCTAAATCCTGAAACCTTATTTAATCTACGAAGACATAAAATTATCCTAGGTCATTCCTAGTAATCATCTATCTAAATCCTTCATGATGGTTTATAAAGAGTTTTTGAATTTCTAAAGTGTATCCCCTTAAACTATCAAACTAGGTGTACATTATGTCATATTGTCATGCACCAAATTATGATCAAATCTCTCTCAATGAACCCTTTTGGTGTTATTACTCCTTGGTACCTCTATACTAGAGCCATATCCACTTGTAAAATCCAGACAGAGATGTAATTTCATGGACACCACTCACTCAATCATTTACCAAAAATTTAGTGGTCTTGTCCTATACATTGATTGTTCCATAGACATAACCTTAAACATTTACATATGGATCTTACTACAGTTTCTCATCCTATTTTCCAATGGTAAACTAAACATATCCTATGATATAAACTATAGTCACCTGGAAATATCATTAATATGTATAAAATTGTTTTATATGACTATTAATATCATCACAAAACAAACTCATGATGACCAAAATATTTTAGTTCCTTTGGAAACTGGGAAACATAATCAATTATTCCATTAATAAACTATGTCATCTCCCATTATGATCTTAATAACTATAAGTACTATTATACATATCATATTTAATATATTTCCTCATTACCTGGGAATGAAAATAAAAGAAAATTATAGTTCAAATGATCATTAAGGGTATTAAAGGGATATACATAAGCATAACATGAACATAACGGTAAGAGAACATGATCATATAATTTTGAAACCATACATTGTATATCAAAGATCATAATCTTAAGTCATGGAATAAAGATTGGAATTTCATAAGAGACGAATCATTTGGTAATCAAATAAAATTAGTCGTAAAATCATAAAATTGGAATAAGACATTGATTTTTTAATAGATATAAGCATATAAAATCATTTCAATATTAGTAATGGCTATAATAGTGGAATGGGTTCACTCCAAAAACCATCATAGTAGACAAGGTTCTCTCCCAAGACCTTCATTGTGTAAAATATACATTGCTAAAATCCGTTCACTCTCCATTATAGTCATATCTATATCATGATATATAAATCTTTACCCAATATAATGGAGGGAGATATAGGTCACACCCATCTCCTAATGTAAACTATATTTATGTTTTCCACAAGATCAAAAAACATTCAACATATCATAACACATGAAATTAAATGGGTTTCATAAAAATTTCATTATATCATATCTTATAGAAAAGATACATATTTCATAATCATTTTTTCATTTTGTTATATCATAACCCTTGGAAAAAGAAGCGGGTTTCATAAGAATTTTATCACAGTATAACCAACAAAAAATAGAAGAAGGTATCATAAACATCCTGACATCATAAAAATAAAATATTCATAGAAATAGTTAGAGTGGTATCCTTGTATCATATCCCTAGTAAGGCATTGGTAACATTAATGGATATCAACATGGATGGAAATTTATTTTGAACAATCATTTAAAACCTTTCCAAAGGAAAATAAAATTTATTTGAAAATAAAATTTTAAAAGATAAAACATTTTAAAAAAAATTGAAAATAAATTTGAAAAATTCTAAAGGAATCTTTAAAACTCAGTTAAATCACTTACTGAAGAAAGATACAGTATATAAATCTCATGAAATAAAACTGATTCATAATATAATGTGCATCTCAAAGAAGGAAAATTGAAATAAAGTAACTATTATATATTTGGAAACCTCAGAACCGTAAACCCTATGGATGATAGATCATAAAATAGAAGTGTAAATACACATAACTTAATGAATATTAGTAATAAAACACATTATTAGGTAGTTTATACACCACATAAAATAAACAGGTGTTGAATATGGAAGGTGTCTTATTGAAGTAAAATTATAGATAGAAATATTACACCATATGTCTTGAATTCTTTCATACATGTTCATACCTCTTCTTTAATAAATATAATTTTATTATGTATATATATATTAAATAAAAATATTTATATATATATAATACAATATATTATTTTCATCTGACCTTTTATTTCCCATTTATTCACTATTCTATGTTAATGTTACGTTTTGGCCAATAATTACCTTGCATTTCATAGATGTTTTGACTTGTGATTTTTGATAATCTTACTTTTATCATGATTTAATCATCACAAGAATTTTACCGAATATATATGTTTCATATATATTCAGTATTTATTTATTTATAGTAATCCATATAATTTATTAATAGAAAAGGAAATACGTCATTCTATAGAGACGGTAGGTCGTACGTATAAATGACTAGTATTTCCATTTTTTGAAAGATTAAGACAAAGAAAGATAAATGTTTTATTATCCTAAAATAAAAAAAAATTATGTCATATATATCACATATTTTCTTTAAAACTATCCTTATTACCTTTCATGTAAATCATGAATGAATCACATCGCTTCACGAGGTGGTAGTCCTCCGTACACACGAATGACGTTATAATATTCGCATGAAATGGAATGTGAAAAAATGTATGTGTGATATTGTAATAAAATAATCATAATAATATCATAAATATAATATATAAATAATTATTACAACCTAATTCCCATACATACTAGGTGTTAATGGAAAAATTTATGAAATCGGTTCGCAAGCTTGTGGCCCACCATACACACGAATGAAGATTTTCTTACCCATTTGATAGAAGTGGAGATAATTGTAGGAATTTCCACTCAAATAAAAATATATTAGTATATGGAAGATATTTATATTATTATATAATCTTGTTATAATAATAATTTAAGGATATGTAGGAAGAAATATATCAAAAACGCTCATTAATGAATGTTACCACTTCTTCGAGTATCATCTTTATGATTTCACCAAAAGACTGACTTGGTTATATTTTTGTCAAATCTAAGGCTTCTAAAATTATAGGATGGAGCACATGAGTCTCAGACTAGTTGGTGAGGACTCTTTAAGTGCATCCAAGAGACCCGGGATCAAATCTAGGGGGAGGATAATTTCTTGTACTGTAGTAGTATTGTATCATGGGTTGTAGCAGTACTGTAGAAGGGGTTGTAGCAGTACTGTAGCAATGTTTTAGCAGGTACTGTAGCAGGTACTGTAGCAGGTACTGTAGTAGGTACTATAGTGGGAACTATACAGAACTGTAGCAGGTACTATAGAAAGACTGTAGAAGGCACTACTTGGCACTGTAGCAGCCGGTAATATTCCCCCGTTTGGGACTTCGGGCCACAGATTTGGTCCCTGAGTCGTCTAAGGCCTTCAGGCCACCCAGGCCTTCAGGTGAGTAAGGCCAGCAGGCCACCTTAAGATCAGATGCAAACCAGACAACCTACAAGGAATAAGCTTCAGAAGGCAGAGGGGAAATTAGCTTTCACCATAGCACAAGTTAAACGGATTGCAAGAATGAGAGGGTATGACACTTTCCATCGGGACAAGCCTATGCTTTCATGGGAAATGCCTAGTCGAACAACCATGAAAAGGTGGAGAGCTGATTTCTCGATGAAGGTGCTGGGGAGGAGCAGTTCCATGTAGTTAGTCTGGGTTGTATATAATGTTTTAAGCCTACGAGGAATGAATTCCTATAAGGCCTATGGGCCATGTAAGAGTTATGCCTACAGGACTTGTAAGGGTTCCACCTCACCCCTTGAAAGGTGGATTATCAAAAGTAAATAAAAAATAAAGGCCTTCATGAAATTTGAGAAAAATGATAGGATGGAAGTTGGAAATGGATTTTTTCAAAGAATGGATGAACCAAAAGTGTTTTAAGGCATTTAGTGTAGAGGATAAAGGATACACTTTTATATGTAAGGTGACAAGCACACTTGTAATTTATTGAAAGAAATAATTACACTGATGTTTTTTTCATGTCACAAGTATCCAATAGTATATTATTCTTGATACCAGAAGATATAATGTCTAAATATGAAAATAAATTTGGTTTTGGAATTTATTTTATTTTGAACCATTATCATTATAGTTTAACCCCCCAGTAAACCCATTTTTACCTTAATCACAATAAATAATTTTTACATTATTATTATTTGTTTTGTTAAAATCTTAAGATGACCTTATTAGAGAATATTAATAATAAATATTAATAAAATTTAATATATTTTTCCAAATTATATACATATATGTGGAAAGATTTAATATTAAATTAAACCCACAAATTTGATGAAAAAGTGAGTTTTTTAAGAAAAAATTGCCCAATGTTTACAACGTTTCAATACAAAATTAAAATAAAAAAGAGATTCCAATGATATAATTTAGATTAATGAATTTATAACTGAAATAATGTTACTTAAAACCCAGTATTAAATAAAATTTAACTTTATAAATAAATTAAACCAAAATGTAATTCTAAATTACAATTAAATATTTTTCATTATTCATCAAAAAAATTAAAAATTTTAAAAAAAAATCAAGAAAATCTCACTAAGATACTTTACATATGATGATCTAAAAAATGAATTATATCTTCTATAATTTATTTTCTAGAAGTTAAAAATAATTAATTCTATTATTGTTCACAAAAAATAAAAATAAATTTTTTTTAGAGAAAAGTTATTTTTTAAACATATAATGATTTTAATGAAAATTAAGTACTTTTTGTCAATATTTTTCTTTATGAAAAACAATTATACATTATATTTTAAATAAAATTACTATTTATCATTCTAAATTAAATGGATATGTTATAATAATTTCATTTGAACAATAATAATATTATTATATCATGGTTTTGTTAAAACATAGTGTTGTGAGTAATGCAAGCTATTAAAGAAATTTAATTTATTAGAAAAAAACTAATTCATAAAAACACAGGGTGTTGCATAGAGAAAATAACTAGGGTGTAAAAATATGGCTACTTGAGAATAATTTCACCATCAAATTAGAGTAAACAGGGCAGAATTTATTTACAATAAATTAAATAGAGTGTATCTTTAAGTTGGACTTCCAAGAATAATATATTAAACAAAAAATAAAAGAACCAATGTAGTCACAACCTATATAAGTTAAATGTCCGCCCATTTAAATCAACAATATACAACATCCAAAAAAAATTAATGTCAAACAAAATAAACTGAATACAAATATAGGGATGAGAGACTAGGTCGAAGCATCAAAATCATAAAATAATCCAAAAAATGAACCATATCACAAGAGAATATCCATAAAGACTATGGTCACTCCCCATATCCAAAATCACCCACTGATGACCTCTGACGAAGATAACCAATCTGAGGAATAAACTTGTAATTTGTATATAACATAAGGGCAACATAGACACTTACAAAGTATGTATATTTTTTGTGAGCTAATGGTCCCAATAAGATCTCAGCACGATGTCTATAAAATTAATTTAATTAAACTATTAATAAATTCTAGTTTAAAATATAATAAAAAATATGGTTTTTAAATATTAACAAAATTCATGAAAAAAACATCATATAATTTTCAATAATGATTTACTTATTAAACTTCATTAAAAGAGAAAATAAAATGTTCACCTGGAAATGAAAATACTATAATCCTAGAAATGGGTGTATTTAATTTAATAAAAATCATAGAAAACTCTAAAGAAACATTTAATAAACACCATCCATGATAACATTTGTTTCCATTTTTATTTTAAAATCTATTTTCAGTCCATGTTTGTAAAAAATTTAAGAATACAAACCCAAACACAATGAATGAAAACTAAATGTATGTAGGAATGTGTATATCAAAGTAATTTCATTAAATCAAGATGATCACTTGTAAATGGTACTATAAACAATACCAGAAAAATTGGATACCAAAGAATAAGTAAGTACCTTACATAGAACCACTCATAAGGTCTCAAGATTCATGGTATACACCCTAGGTTTTAATTTGAAATGATACTAGCAATACTATAACAAAGAACCAATTACATGTTATGTTGTTTCTAGAAAGGTACACAAGCCATCTAACTATCCCATGCCAATATCTTTAAGGTGTCATTGTAACATACCATGTAATGATAGTATAATTATTTTTCATATTTATTAATATTTATTTATAAGATAGTAATTATAAAATAAAATTTACTTTTTTTCAATAGTTTACATAACGTTCAATAATGAGTTTCTTTTAAATATTGTGTTGCACAAAATACAAAGTTATACCAAACAATATTATACTATTGGAATTATTTTTTAATATGGTTGTTATCACCTAGTTATTGTATCATCGGGAATGAATAGTAATAACTATATTATGTTTACACATGTTTATAATTTTTTTTTCATACATCCAATAACCATTATAGGTATAAGAAAAGGGTAAATCCAGTTCTATACGTAAAAGGAATATTTTTCTAAAAATTGTTTGTATCACCTCTTAATGGCTTGGCTATTTTAAAAACAAATTTTTACCCTTCTATAATATTTATATGAAAAAATAAACATAAATTTTTAAATTTCAGTATCAAAATCAAATTTTGGTAATATTTTTGTAATTTTTTGAGATGTTTCATATATTTATGAATAGTAAAAAAACAATGATTTTTTTAATTGAAGAAATAGTTTTCATCTACATTATTTATGTAGTTAAATTATGTTTTTAATTGGTTTTAAAGAATAATTTGATAAATTTTATATCATTTAAACCAATTTAGGTCATTGATATTAATTTAAAATTGAAATTATATATATAATCATAGTAATCCTTTAAACATATTCACTTTAGAAACATGCTTTTTCATCCCATATTTGGGATTAATTTTTAATTAATTTATGTCAATTATGTTATTTGAATTTGAAAAAATGTGTTGCATATTTTCACCATCATAATTTATAATTTTTAACAATTTCAACTTATTTTTTTTCTAAAAATATTATTGAAATCAATTAAATTTAATTACAACAAGTATGGTAAAAACATGATTACTTAGTGGTTAAACATTAAAATTATTGTATAAAATGGACCTACACCTTCCCATAACAAATTTTATGTGAATATATTGATATAAAACCTTAATTAATTTAATTTCTTGAGGTATGAAAGTCTCTTGGTTGGTAATAATGTGGGGATCACACAATTAATTTCTAAAATCTAAAATCTATCATCTCATTAAACTATAAAAAAAATCAACCTCCCCCATTTAATCACACCTATAAATACTTTTTTCCCTTTAAAAAACTTAAAATGATATTCCAACATACATACCCTCACTATAGTGTCCTCACTTTTGGAATAAATAAAACCAAAAAATCTGTGGGTGTTAACTAAGAGGAGTTACATGAAGAACTATAAAAATTATTCAATGAGAAAACTTATTTTATTTATTTATTTACCCATTAAATTGGTATTATTTCAGGATTATATAATAACCCCATTATCATAAATATACATATATGTTTTTATTTTAAGGTTTTTACCTAATCCTAGACACACTTCCATCAAATAGAAAATGAAATTCTTGTTGTGCATTCAGAGGAATATTGTCTCGTGAAATGATGTTATTTATTTTTCATTTATCACCTCTCATGGTTAGAAATTATGATGAAAATAAGTTTTATATGATATATAATATATTTATAATTCCCCAATACTTCATTAATTATTATATAAAAATTTCTTCATGTTTTCCATTTTTTTGTAAAATGATAACATCGTTTGTGGACGTGAGGACTACCGTATCCTCAAAGTGATGTGATTGGTTCATGTTTTACATGGAATGTGTAAAGTATGTTTTTATTAAAAAATATGTGATATAAATAAAATATATATGATATTCATGACATAATTAACTTTCTGTAAATATAATAAATCATTTTCTTTATTACATTTTCACACACTGAAAAAGTGATAACGTTGTTTGTGGACGTATGGACTATCGCCTCCTCGAGGAAATGTGATTACTTTTACATCACAAAAATTATATATATATATATGATTAAATAAAATAGTATTTATGAAATAATTATTATTCTATAAATATAAATTTTACTTACCTTTTATCCTTAATGATCATTGAAAATTTGAAATGTTAATCATGCATACGTATATCCCACCATCTCCATGATTGTAATGTTGGTTCGTTTTTTATAACCATATATTTTGGTGGGTTTAGAAGTATAAATTATGTATAAATATGATTATTATTTCATGATTATTATTTTATATATGTTTATATAATAAAATCCTTAACCATAGATGGCCAGCTTAGTTGATTTGACACATAAAACAAATATGGTCAAAACAACTGACGTAGACATAATTGTTTAAGTAATTGTACACGACATTATAATAAGTGAAATAAATGTAATTATAAACCTGAAAAATATTTTGAATTAATTACATAATTAAAATAATTTTATTATTCAAGAATATAATGATACACATGACAAGTCGTACTCAAGGTAAGGGATTTCATTTCAATCCCCTTTCATTAAGGCATATTTTGATGTTATACACCCACATTATTTTATGAGCTGTATATAAAGAACCTTTTCTATATCATATAATTAATATAATAATTATAATTATGTTTAATATTTTGGTTAAATTTTATTATTTCATGGGACTTATGATTTTAATGTTCAAAGTGTTATGTAGAACATTGAATGATTAAAGACTTAATTTCAAAATATTTTCTGAATGTCAATATTATTGATGTTATTTTACATATTTATTTATATTGATATAAAATGATTATAAAGGAAATGTTATTTCTATTTCTAAATTCATTCATTTTTTAAAAAAAAATTTATGTGTTTTATATGAAATGTTTCATTAAACGATAAAAGGAATTTTCTATTCTTAACGTACATGGTGATAATGACGTTTTTTGTCCCAAATATTATTTTATTCTATATTATTTATAATATTACATGTTTTATTAAACATAAATCATTAATTTTATTTCTAGGTAATTTTTTTCTTGAAAAAATGTTTTTAAAATGGATTTATTATTTCAATAACTTTTAGTGTTTTCTTACTAGTGAAATTGAAATTTTATGAGTTACATGTTATGTGTTATAATTATTATATAGTCGTTGTACATTATGATGGGTGGTTACATTATAAAACAATGATGATTGGTTCTATGATAACTAAATTATGGGTGATTCTATTATAAACCAATGATTAGTGAGTCTGTGAAAGCCCTCAAGTACAATGGGTATGGAAGTCGATCTTATCACTATTCCATTTGTAAGAGTGAAATGTATGGAAGTAAACCTCAAGGTTATTCCATTTATAAGATCCAAAATTATAACAATGTCCCATGATACAATTATGCATTTTATGTTCTTCTAATGGGTTTTACTATAATCTTTTGATTAAAAAAGGCTAAGTCATGATCTTATTTTCAAATGAAAATATTTACTACTTTTTATGGGTGAAAAGTTTTAATTTATGATAAAGTTTCTATGGGTTTTAATGTTTATAAATGGACTAATGGTGTCCTTATTTTTTCCCCTTACTAATATATTATTCTCATCGCATATTTTTAAATTTTTTAACAATACTTAAGGTTGAGTAAGAATTTGGTAGAAGTCATGTAGAAAGTCATGAAGAGTTTTTATACTATATAACATTATTTATTTTAAATTATTTACATTTTGGGAAAAATGGGTACTATTCAAAAGTTCCCACTTTATATATTATGATATTTAATGTATGGGTTATATATAAATTCTTTAAAAAACTAAATTTGAAAAGATCCTCAGTGAGAAAGAACTACATTTCTTGACTAAAACTCAATTTTATTCAATTTTTAATGTTAAGACCTTATAGTTGGTATCAAGGAAAAGTTTATATAAATTTAAATTTTAGGTTAATATTACTATCATGACTTTAAGAACCCGGTTTTCCATTTGAGGTATGGATCATTCCTTATAAGTTTATAGAAAATTGGGGGAAAGAGTTCAAGGGATGGTTGTATGCATGTTACATGTCGTGACTAAGAACTACTTACTGTATACATATAGGTACATGGTGTGTATGGAAGGATACACACCATGTAATCTTTGTACACGACCATGTAATGGTCTAGCCAGAAATTGTACGGACACCGTGTGTAGTCTCAAGTACAAGTCATGTACCTTTTTTATTGATCAAATCAGGCAGTAGTGTTGTTTTTGTAAAACCAGACAGAGGCCCTCTCGGTTTGATGAACAAGAAATGCCAGGCCTTCAATCCCTTCCTAATTGATTATCTGAACACCAATTCCTTCATCATCGGTTTTGTTTAAACCCAATTAGTAAGTTCTTAATTCCTCTTGAGCTGTTATTTGTGATTGTTTCTCCAAACAAAGTAATTTATGTTTGAGAGTTTATCATCATATATAGATCCACATCATTTTATATTGAATTGGAGGTTGGGAATAGACAAGAAGAGTCTTACTACGATGAGGTGGGTGGTATTGTTCCTTTTGATCAATGTTGAGTTGTTTATATGTGTCATTGTTCCATTATCTAATGTTTAGTGTCTATCCTTTAATGGAAATTGACCATTTTTATTGGGTAATAATGTTTAGGAAATCGATTGTGTGTTATTATTCATATGTAATATTGATTTCCATGAATTAGGGACACCCTATGGGTGTGTTTCCCTTGAACTGTTATTTATTTCCAATTGGATTATGTTTCCTATGAAGTATGCCTTGTTTCTCCCTATTTGGGTAATTAAAATTGAATTTAATTATAATAGGATTTCAATTGGGTTAAATTGAAATTGGATTAAATATGGTCATCAGATTATTGTTTTCCCCTTGGCCATGATATCTCTATTATTGTCTAAGCCTTAAGATAGTTTAATTAACTTGTTTCTTATTATGTATTATTTTCACATGAGTTTTTATTTTGTTAACCACATAATAGTGTAATTTACATTTGTTGTCAATTATGCTGAAATGATCATATACTAGGCTCGGCCGTATTGACTATTCTTCCTGCAAGTGAGGATTTTTTAAGCCTGCATGAAAGAAATTTTTATGCCTATGGGTGAGTATATTCTATGCATACAGTCGAGTATTTTTTTATGCATGTGGGTTGTGTTTTTCTATGCCTATGAAAAATATTTTTAATTGAATGTTGAAAGGTAAGGACTAATAATGAATCTGTTCAGCAAAAGCACAATCTCGGATTTGGTCTTCACTTTACTTGATTAGATATCCTTATGAGGTATCTATTGAGCATCCTTTATATTGGGGATTAATAGTCATAGGGTGGATCATGAGAGTTATATAATTTTATGTAATAGAATGGTTGAACAGAACATAATTAATGAAAATACAAAACAGGACTTATAGTATTGTTCACTTTTGATACTTCCTAGTTTACTACTTTTCGTTTTTGTACACTACATGTTGCGCATACTCATTAAAAGATAGACACAAATCATGGGTGGTTTCCTACTAGGAATTTCTTGTCACACTCTGTTTGGGTTATTCATTTGTCCCAAACTAATTATATTATTGCATGTGTCAATAAGGTAAAGGCCCCTTCAATAGTTACTTGAGATTCTATTTTTGGAGCTAGAGAGCATGGGACTGAGCCGAGGCTTTGCGATGATTATTAGTTTAATTGATTTATTTTTTATTTTGGAACATATATTTTGGATTCCTATATTGTTCCTATTTTGGATGTTTTCTTAGAACATAGAATGCTTCATCTTCTTTTGTCTGGAATGATGCCTAGTAGTTTATCTTATCAGTCTTCCACTGTTTATTTCAAATATATGATATTTACTGCTACTACTATTGTATTGTTATTTAGTCTGTTATGTTACACTCTTCTAATGAGGGAATAGTTTCCCCACTATCACACCCTAAGCCCTCACTACTAGTCCGAAACCTATAGATTTCGAGTAAATTTTCTTGAGTTCATTAGAAAAACCAGGTACAGGGAACCAGTTGAGTGGAATCTAGATCCCGGAAGTTATAAAGTGGTATTAAGGATTTCTTTTCTATTTTTTCTTATTGTTTGGTCAAAATAGACATAGATTAATATTTAAGGTATTTAGTAATTAGTTTTTGTTGGGAGTATCTACCCCATGTACAAGTAAAAGTGAAATTACCTTTAATTGACTTTTGATTTTTGGATTTTGTGTTGTTACTATTGATTCGATTTCACTGTTAGGTGACACACTTGTTTTATGATGTTGTTATTGATATCATTGTGGAACTATTTTTTTATAACCCAATGATATGAGGGTATTCTATCCCATGCATCGTATAAGAACTTGTTATAAATCACATGTTATGCATTCTTGCCATCCCTTTTAGAGAGGATTAATGATGCATGATATTGTGATATACGGCATGTTATATATGAATTTTTTTGTAATAGGTATCATGATACATATGCATGTTTTTGTGAAAGTATTATTTTTACGTGTTATGGTTGAATTGGATGGACTCCAAACATTGTTCATTAATGAGTATGGGTCCTCTTGGATCAGAATTTGGTGGACCATAGTTTGGCCATGGGATAAAAATTGTGTTGTTATGTGCTATGTTTGGATTCCATGATTTAATTCTCATGGAGTATGGTACACCACTGATCAGAATTTGGCACACCTTTATTTTTTTTACATGAAAAGGGGTTCCATGGAGGTTTCTAAGGATTACTATCTGGGAACCTAGACAACATAACATGTAGTCCTATGAACACAATCAATGTGTTCTTCTATTAAAGAATAAGAGAACATTTTCAAGTACATGTTGTGTACTTTGAGTACACTATCTATGGTAGATGATCATGTCAAAAGACATGTGAGAGAAACACAGGTTGTTGATTTTTGTTCAGAACACATTGTGTACCTTATATACACCATCTTTTGTTTTACATATGTAGTCTTATGTGGCTCTGGCCATGTAAAAGTGCATGGCTAGAATGGAATATTTGAGTACACAATGTGTGTCAGCCTAACACATTGTGTACCTAGGAAATTTAAATGAACAATGTTGGAAGAGTCACATTCCCATGTGATAGTTTAAGGGGACACTCCGGGTTTAGGTTATACACGTAATGTACCAAATGTTTGTGAACTTACATGGGTTTTCTTCCCCTTTTTGGTTCTTGTGCTCTAGAACTATGTACCTTGAGGAATAATCCTATACCGAGTTATATTTGATAGACTTTATAGAGCAGTTCCACCATGAAGACCTCCAATAGTACGCCATGAGAGTGGAAATGATCATAACCTAGAGGTGGTAGTCCATTGGATACTAGAGTATTATCTATATGTTCTTATTGTAGTATCAACTGTTATACTAGACACTAGGGTAGATGCATGGTTCTGTGATGGATTCATGAGGTTTATATTGAACTTTCAGTAAGTACCTCAACCTTCCACGTCTATGGAAGAATTGGAATGAGTGTTCCAACATCATCATCCGACAACATTCTCATGGGATGGTTTACCAAAGGCTACAAAGTTGTGAATGGAGTTCATGCCTATGATGTTCATTCATCTGGAAACGCCTCCAGAGATGAGGGTCAAGATCATGACTTATATACTGTTTGATTCGTCCAAAAGGTTGTGGGATGTTACCACTCAGATAGAAAATCATCGAGACATTACATGGAGAGTTTTCTAGATGGTATTATATGCCTACTATTTTTCCAAGATTCTAAGGGGTGATAGATCCCAGGAGTCCATGAATTTGGAGTATGAAATTATGCTCGTGATGGACTACTCTTCTCATTTAACTGATCTTTAGAGATTCACACCTATTCGTATGGGTGATGATAAATCGAGGACTAGGCGATTCAACAATGGTCTTAGGTATGACAGTCGATCACCGGTGAACGTTTTCAGGACGCCTTCTATATATGCCACCATTCTTAGGCACTTATTACCCAGTGTAATCTGTGGGAAGCTGTAGGTGTGAACCGTTGTGGTTCAACATTGAGATCTGGTACTATCTTGATTGGGAGAAAAAAGTGTTGTATAATGCTTTGTTGGGGTTATACGAGATTTCATAATGTTTCTTATGGTAGCTAGATGATGAATTATCAGTTTAGTAGAGATGGGAATATGAGATAGTAGTATCTGATGGACTTAGTCATGTGTCGAGCTTGTGGAAGGATGGGCCATCTACAATGCTTCTGTTGGGGGATTCCACTAGCATCTAGTGGGAGTGGTTCTGCACCAACTTTACATTTAGGAGTAGGGTCTGCAGCATCTCAGCAGTTAGTGAATTGGAATACACCAGGTCATTCAGGATGAGGTGGTATTCATGGTCATGGTAGCCAGACCCCTGGATCTCAATGATAGTAGGGCTGGTTAGGTCAAGGTATCTAGGTAGTGTCTCTAGTTCATGGTACATGTCAGACATATGCAGTGTAATAGACCTAGCAGGAACAGGAACCTAGACCTTAAACTTTCAAAGGTATTATTCTAGTCACCTCGGTTTTATCTTCTCTACTCTTTGATACAGGGGATTTTCATATTTTTTATATTTTTTCCCATTTTAGAGATTTACGGGCTCTTTGTTTTCACTACTATGGATGTTATAATGCTAGACACTCTGTTAGGGATAAGGACAGTAGGTCTGCGTTAGTGTAAGGAGTTCCCCTTGAGGTTGTTGGGTGTCACTTAGTTTGGTATCACTATGTCTTAGAGATGATAGGATTTTATATCATACTTGGAATTAGAAATCTAGTCTCCATTTAAAGCCTATGTTCATTTCTATACCCACATGGTGTGTTTTACATCACCAGAAAGAATATTGTTTCTATATAAGGGAAGGTGGTATGTCTAAGTAGGTTGAGCTAGAACCGAGTGATGTGGGTTAAGTGGGATGCTAGCACATATTTCCTATTTATATGTGTATCACTAGGGAACACATCATATAGATTTTCCTCTAGTTGTTGATCATTTCAAATATTTATTTCTAGACAACTTTTTTGAGTCAATATGGTTTTCCTTATGTCTTTTCAATTCCTTCATACATTGGAGAGACTGGTAAGTCATTATGGCTTTCCTTATGAAATTTCCATTCCTTCTTGTTTTGAAAATCACAAACACCTTAGCTGAAGGCAAATCAATTTTTACACTTGTTTTACTTATTTAAGGAAAATTTCCTTCCCCAAAGAAATTTATTTTTATCTTTTTTTCGTTGTTCATATCATAATTTTTCTAAGTGTAAAATTTAGTTTATAACCAAAACGTCGGAATCTCATAAAACCTAGATATAAAGAATTCTGTTTTAGAATCTAAATTCTCAGAATTCTGGTTATGAGCACTTCTGATGTTCTGACTCAGAATTATATATACGAATTCCGGTTACGAATTTCATGAGTTCTGACTCTGAATTTTGTATACGAATTCTGGTTACGAACTTTCTGAGTTATGACTCCGGTTTCTGGAGAAGAATTCTGGTTACGAAATTTTTGAGTTTTAACTCCGAATTCTGGATACAAATTATGGTTATGAACTTTTCGAGTTCTGACTCTGAATTCTGGATACAAATATTGGTTATGAACTTTATGAGTTCTAACTCCGGATTCTGGATACAAATTCTGGTTACAAACTTTCTGAGTTTTGACTCCAAATTCTGAATACGAATTCTGGTTACGAACATTTCTAAGATCTGACTCTGATTTCTATGAATATAGACTCTGAACACCTATGAGTTATGTCTCTAAATTCTCATGAACTCTGACTCCGAACTTTGTAAGTTCAGGTTCCGATTTCTTTTGAAAACCAGACTTGGAATTTTCTTGAAATTCAGACTCTGGATTTCTATCAATTTTAGGTTCTGAATTCCTAGAAAATAGAATCTGAATATCCTTGTATTATAGAATACGAATTCAATTTTGGTTAGAATATGAACGTTCATATTTTCATACACTCTGAATATTGAATTTTAGTTATGTAACCATATTTTTCTTACACTTGTTTTGTTATAAAACAATTTCGTTCTTTTAGTTACTCAGTAACCATTGTTTGAGTGACACGTGTATAAGTCCCTCTGAAATTCAAGGAAAAACATGACTGTTGGAGGAGGGAGTTGGCTGTTGAAGCATTTCATATAAATAGGATCTCATTTGAATGATATCACAATAAGTTGATCAATCTAGAGATTACATGTTGTTTAAGTGACTTCTAGAGAGAGAGAGGCTTTAATGCTTTGTGCGTGCTGAACTTCTTGTTCAGATTTTCTTTGAGCGACTCTGATTGTTGTTGTGTACAATCGAGGGCTTCTGGGGATAGGAAGACAGAGGTTTCTACTTTTGGGTACCGGGACAATGCAGCGGAAGCCGGTGGGCTGGGAATTTAAAATTTTCTACTTCACCGGAGTGAAATAACCCTATCAACTCTGGAGATCTTGTCCCAGCTTGGTTTGAGGATCTCGCAAGGTTCATAAAGATCACAAAAATTAAACTGAACATTTACCTTGTTCAGAATTGATGTGTAGGACACCGGTGATATTTGCTCGAAGACTCTGACGTCGAGGGCCTCTAGATCATCCACACATACCTCACGAATCTGCTCGGACACCATTCGTCAATATCTGAGTGCTAGTACTGATCTTCGACGCTCACTTCAGCACAGCGATGATCACCGCATAAGAGGAAGCTTTGATCTGAGATGGATGATCTTGGAGATCCTTCTTTGCTTGAGAGACTCTCTCTCTAAATTTTAGGAGGAGAGAGATGCTCTCAATCTTGACACATGAATAGTAATGGTGGGAGAGCATCTCTCTCACTTATATTGGGAGTGTAAAAACATGCGGTATATGTTCCCGACCCCCATGTAATAGACGTCTGGTATATAAGCGATATAAATAATTATTTATGACAAATTAAATTATGCCATAAATAATATTTAGAATTTATAAATTACCTGTAATATATAAATATATTACGTGATAAATTTGAGTCTTTAAATCGGCTCATTCCTCCTGCTAATATTAAACGAACCTAGGATATTTAAATCCATTCGAATAATATTAATACGTATATTTACTATATGAAATGTAAATAAAAGTTATAAATAAATTCAATGAATTATTCTAAACTCAAACAATTAATGAATTTATTTATTTTTTGGTGATCTATAGAACTCGGATAGTGGTCATACCCTTTAACGGGGTCGGCGAAGTTCTAAATTCCTATTCCCAGAATAGGGCAGATTCTCAAGGCGCTATTGTGTGTGACCCTCTTGGCCCTTATCTCAATAGTAGTGAATAATATCACCGACCTAGAGTGGGGTCTAGCAACCCATCAAGGCCCCTATATAGATAACTCAAATTCAAAGCAACGACTGCCTTCCTATGAACACAGTCCATGTCTTGTAATCTCTTCGTCATCGATATCTTAATAAAGCAGAATGCATTCTAGGGCCATTATTCTATATTTTCTTTATTTTGTTTGTTGATTTGTCTGGACAGTCTTACCTTTGACTACAATGGCCATGGATTTATAGACGGTGCAACCATCCTAATCAACCAGGCCCAAGATATCTCTTCCTGAACTCAGAAGTGACAAATCCTTTCTCGATCATTCAATTAATGCCATGCCATTAATGACGTACCCGATACAAACTACCTCAACATACTTTATCGCTATGGTTTTCGCCTTATATCAAATGTACATAATTAAATGACATTACTTGATAATGATCTCAAGTCAGGAGACCATTACACATGTCCGTAGATAGGAACGACCAATGACACCAGAAACATGTGGTGTTCATATTATGCGGGTATGTCCTCATGATCTCAATAGATAGAGATCATCAAGTGTGAACATCGTGAGAACAAGTCTCAATGCTTATGAGCCCCCAGCACGTGATGGTCACACATCAGCTGTGTCCTTTTTGAATGATGTAACTGGACCATAGGACGTTACTTTAAGATTACCGTCATGGAATCTCAGGGTTCTCATTATAGCATGGGACCTGCTATAACCATTTGATACGACAGGTAATCTATGGACATTTCAATTAATGAAGTGGAATTAGATGTATCTACACTATCATGGAAAGATAACCACATGTATAAAAAAACTGAATACATGTAACAATAATCAAAGTACAATACAAGTTGTGTCTAGGGCACCCAAATTCAACA
The DNA here is from genome assembly GCA_963277665.1 of Viscum album. Classification (NCBI taxonomy): domain Eukaryota; kingdom Viridiplantae; phylum Streptophyta; class Magnoliopsida; order Santalales; family Viscaceae; genus Viscum; species Viscum album. The sequence continues at coordinate 978,712,371 of OY728131.1, forward strand.
CTCCCACTTGCACTAGAGCCAACTGCTAACAAGTTTTAATCCGCTAGCTCTCACATGTGAATCATGCTTCTTCTGAGAAATGGATTTAGTCATGGGTTCTGGCATGTTTTCCTCTATGGGTACTCTTCTAACTGTCACTTCACCTCTTTGAGTAAAATCCCTCAAAAGATGAAACTTCCGAAGAATATGCTTTGTCCTCTCGTGAGACCTGGGCTCCTTGGAAAACACCACTGTAGTAGTATTATCACAATATATTGGAATAGGGTCTGCACTAATAGGTACAACACCAATGTCTGAGATAAATCTACACATCCAGACTACTTCCTTTGCTACATCGGAAGATGCAATATATTCGGAATCTGCTGTAGAATCAGCAACCACAGCTTTCTTTGAGCTTCTCCAGCTCACTACACCACTATTCACGAAAAAGATGTAGCCTAACTACGATTTCATATCATCATGATATGTCAAGAAACTAGCATCATTGTATCCCCTCACAACTAGTTTCTCATCTCCTCCATACACCAGGAACATATCCTAATACGCCTCAAGTACTTAAAGATAGTTTTAACAGCTGTCCAGTGCAGCTCTCCTAGATTGGCTTCATATCTACCCACCATGCTTAAAGAAAAAGCAACATAAAACCTAGTACATAACATGGAATACATGATAGAAACCACTACCAAGGCATAAGATACTCTACTCATTCATTCAATATCTTCCTGTGTTTGTGGACACATTTTCATGGAGATATTTACACCATGTGACATAGGTAACAATCCACTCTTGGATTGTTCCATATTTTACCTTTTGAGTACCTTGTCAATATATGTACTTTAACTTAGGCCAAGTATCCTTTGAAATCTATCTCGATAGATCTTGATCCCTAGAATGTAGGCTGCTTCACCTAAGACTTTCAGGGAGAAGCATTCATTTAACCAAGTCTTAACTGAATGTAAGACTTGAACCTCGTTTCCCATGATTAATATATCTTCAACAAATAAAACTAGGAAAAAATAGTATTCCCTTCAACCTTTTTATAAACACAAGTCTCACTTTCATTTTTTGACAAAACCAAAATCTGTTATGGCCTCATCAAAGAGTACATTCCATGATCATGATGCCTGCTTCAATCCTTAAATGGAACTCTACAACTTGCATACTTTATTGGCATTCTTTGACTTAACAAACCCTTCGGTTTGAGTTATATAGACGTCTTCAACCAACTTCACATTTAGAAAAGAAGTTTTGACATCCAATATCTAAATTTCATAATCATGAAGGGATGCTATTACAAGAAATATTCTGATGGATTTACGCATTGCCACTGGTGAGATGGTCTCATCATAGTCAATGCCTTGAAATTGTTTGAAACCCTTTGAAACCAGTATTTCTTTAAAGGAATTAACCTTACCATCCATGTCCAGCTTCATCTTGAATACCCATTTGCATCTAATGGGATTTACATCAGCTGGAGGGTCTACCAAAATCCAAACTTGATTTTGATACGTGGACTCCATCTCAGAATTCATGGCTTCATTCCATGTAGTAGATTCTTTCCCTTATGCTTCTTCCTTGTAGGTTAGAGGTTCATCATACTCAAGGATTATTGTGTCACCTAACTCGGTGACAAGAAAACCATAATGCTCTGGTTCTCTAACCTCTCGCGTAGATCTATGTTGTATCTGTGTCTCAGGAACAATTTCTTCTTCCACTTGCTCTTATAGAGATTGTTCCTCTACCAACTCTTGTGCATCTGGAGCATTAACTTCATCGAAGTCAATCTTTCTCCCACTATTTCCAGTATAAATGTTATCTCTTTCTAGAAATGGGGAGTACCTTGCCACAATTACTTTTCTATCTGAGGGTTATATAGGTAGTATCCTCTAGTTTCCTTAGGATAACCTATAAAGATGCACTTAGTGCTTCTGGATGGTAATTTTTCACTTGGTAAGGTCTTGACAAATTCCTTGCACCACCACACACGCATGTGTGTCAGATTGGGTTTCTTTCCATACCATAACTGATATGGAATCCAATCTGGAGCTTTAGTTGGTACTCGGTTAATGGTATATGCTGCTGTCTGCAAGGAATATCCCAAAAAGGATAATGGAAGAGTTGCATCACTCATAATTGATCTGACCATGTCAATAAAGGTCTTATTCCTTCTTTCACTAACACCATTCCTTCGTGGTTTATAAGGAGGAGTGAGTTGGGATAATATCCCACCCTCCTTCACATGATCAATGAATGATTGGTTAAGATATTCTCTGCCTCGGTCTAAGCGAAGGGCTTTTAACTTCATACCATGTTGGTTTTCTACTTAATTTTTTTATTCCTTAAAGAAACGAAAGGAATATGACTTATACTACATTAAGTAGATATAGCCATACCTACTATAATCATCGGTAAAAGTAATGAAGTATATAAAATCACCCCTTTCCTCTACTAGAAATGGACCACATACATCACTATGTATTAATTCCATCACTGCATTGGCTCTTTCTCCCTTTCCTGAGAAAGGTGCTTTGGTCATCTTTCCTTGTAAACAAGATTGGCATACATCTAAGGGTTCTAACTGTACTGAGTCTAGATACCCTTCCTGATGTAATCTTCACAATTGCTTCTCATTTACATGACCAAGCCTGAAGTTCCATAAGTAGGTATTATTTGAGTCAAGTTGGTTGTTTTTGTCATTGATTTCCATTACTGAGTTTTCTAGTTCTAGTATATATAACCCATTGTTAAGATGTCCCATAACATAACAATTGTTATCCCTCTAAAAGAGAAAACATTTATTTACAAACTTGAAATAAAAACCTATAGTGTCTAAACATGACACAGAGATAATGTTTCTGGTAACAGACGGTACATAATACCAATTGTTTAAAACAATAACCAAACCAGTTGGTAAAGTCATGTGATAGTCTCCCATTGCCAAGGCCGCCAGACTTGCACTATTTGCAGCTCAGAGATCCACTTGACCTTTTGAAATATTCTTGAACCTACTTGGTTCCTATATATGAATAAAAATGTGTGAGCCACATGCCGTATCCAATACCCAACTTATAGATAAATATAGATTTCATTCAATGACAAAATTACATAAAGCAGAAGCATCAACATGCTTCTTCTTCCTAGCTCTGCAATTCTTCTTCCAGTGGCCTTTCTTTCCATATCCAAAGCAAACAACCTCCTGCTCATTACATTGCCTCTGAATCTTTGGATTCTTGGTAGGATGATGCATTGGTTTCTTTGGCCTTGACATGGCCTTAGACCCATTTTCCTTGCCCTTGTTTTTCTTGTTCACTATAAGGACAATTGAATTAGTATTTTTTATGTCCTTATCATCTTGGAGAACTAAATCCAAAAGATCTAAGAGCGACTTTGTCATATCATTCATATTATAATTGAAAATTAAAGTTGAGAATCTTGACAGTAAAGTGGCAAGAATGAGATTCACTGCTAGTTCTTGGTTCAGTTTGAACCCACGGGTTTCAAGCCTCTCAATATACCCAATCATATTGAGTATGTGAGGACCGACTTGGTGCCCTTCTGCTGGCCTGCACTTATAAAGCGCACTTGAGATCCAATACCTTTATTTCCTAGCCCCCTCCTTGTATAGTTCTTGGAGATGTGAAAGTATCTTGTAGGCGTCCTCTTTCTCATGCATTTTTTGAAATTGGCTGGACATGGATGACAACATGATGCATTGAACATCAAGCACATCATCTACATGATTTCTCCATTTATCTTTTTACGTCTTTCTTGCTCCCTGAGGAGGCTCAACATTGTGGATTCCAGCACATATAACTTCCTTTCATGGCGTAGTACTATGTGCAAGTTCCTGTACCACTCCTAGAAGTTATTTCCAGTAAGGATATTTTATTTATCCAAGATCGATCGTAGTGACAAAGTACTTGTGGTGTTGGTGATTTCCATTTTGAATCAACATCCGATAAACATTTAGTATTTAGTACTTTTTCTTGATTACCTTTTGACATTTTATTATTAATAAATTATTATATAATTTAATGTCTCTCACTATTTTTATGAACCTTAACAACCCTCACCAAAAGGAGGGAAGGGTCAGCAGATTTCCAGGCCCTTCTTTCTTTAAGTTGAAGGAGAGATAATGACCCCCGAAACCCGCCTTCAATAGGTCCCGAAGTGGCGACTTGCACCAAGGGTATAGAAATTTCTCCCAAATGGAAGGAATTACCCTTTTTATTTTATAGGATCGAGAGATAAGGAGAAGGAAAACCAACAACACCAAGGCAGAAGAAAAGTAAACCCAAAAGTAAACCATTCCCACATGCATGTTCTAAAAAATAAAAGCCACAAGGTGCAAGAGGTGACTACAAGGTAAGTACCAAAAAGGAAAAGGAAACAACAACTGCAACTGCTCCAAAGGTCCGAGCTAGTAAGGTCCCACGTGATCCCCAAAGTCCTGCTGGAAACCTGAAAGAAGTTTTATATACGTAGGGTGAGCATAAAAGTACACTCAGTAGGGAAAACCAAAGACTCTCGTGCACAAGTGGGGAAACGTGCTAAAGTCCTGTGAGAAAAGAGTAAACCAAACACCTATCAAGGTAAACTATCCACCCCAGGCCTCACCATGGCACACTCCCCAAATAACATAAGTCAAGTAATATATATAATCAGAGCACATCGATCTTTGGGTACCCCGCGCCAATTTCCCACTGGTTATTGAGACATCCTACGTATCGGACCAATCTCGCCATTCTCACCGCAATCCCACTGACACACCCGCCCGCACACACCTGGGCCACAACCACACGCAGTCCTACTGCCGAAATCCCGCCCGCACACACCTGGGCCTCAACTGCATGCAGTCCCACTGCTGAAATCCCGCCCGCACACACCTGGGCCACAACTGTCACACGTAACCATGCCTGCAAACACCTAGGCCAGAACAACCACCACCACGCCCGAAAACACCTGGGCCTCATCCCGAAGGCACTTGGGAAACCACCTGCCACACACACCTGGACAACCACCACACCACCCCGCCCGAAGGTTCATGGGCTAATAATGGACCTCAGGCCATCACAGCATGCCCGAAGATACTTGGGCTATTTGGGAAAGGGAGCAGAAAAGGAGCTAATAACCAGCCACTAAGGATAGTGTTGGGAAAAAAACCCTCCCCCATGAAATGGGGGTGTTCGTCACTAGGTGCTCAACTTGGGTGGGGCGCGAATAAGAAACACAAAACTACAAGTATAGATATAGGTAACAAGCACTCACCCAAGTCTAGGTTTTTCTAACCTGCCTACGGAACACAAAACCACTATATCTGAGTCACAAGTCACGACTCTCGCCAAAAAAACCCATCATCCCATTCTCGTTTCATGTTCATTAATAATGTTTGAGTTTAAGCACTACTGGGTAACTAGTAGGCATAGGCACAAAACCAGAAAAAGTAAAAAATCAAGTAACAACCAGAACACCCACACCTGGTTCTCAACAACAGAGGATTCCACCCCAATTTTTGATATGAACAAGTAACCACCTGGATTTAAACAAAATGACACAACCACCAAGGGTATAAAAAAATAGGGGATCCCATCCCCTCCCACATCTCCAGCAATCGGCCCGAAGGGAAAACAACCAAATACCACCACCAACACAAGCACAACCTTGCATGTATTTTCAGATTTAAATGACATAACACACTCCATGATTCAAATTCCCGTGTGTTTTAACCGGGAGTTATCACAGAAGGGTTGATCCTAGTGCTTCCAATTTATTCAGCCGAATATACGTGATTAACCAATTCACTTTTCACAGCAGAAGCATACAACCACAAACAGGCCTTTTAAAACCTCAACAGGGTTCATTAGTGCACAAACAACGACCACCAATGGCCTCGATTTCCAGAAGGCATAAGCCAGCACAACTCAACAGGATGGCCATAAAAGAAACATCATCAAAATATAAGACAGCATCAATGATCACAACCCCCCTCCTTTCTTCATAGAATTCGTTCGTTATATTTAATTAGGTCTGGTTTATCCAATTATAGAGAAACAAGAGCACGCCCACCCCGCATGATACACAAAAGAGAGAGGGAAAGGAGAAATTTCCTACTTGTTTGATCGAAGATCGATGCTTAGGCCGGGCGAAGACCCTTATGGATAATGATGCGCCCGATGCACCAGAAGTTGTTTGTGAAAAGCCACGATCCAGGAAAAGAGAAACCACAGTTAACCCTTGGTTTATAAGAGTTGGGGACGGTTGGGGTGAAAATGTGAAACCGCGTAAGGCGCAGGGGTCGTGGGTTGACCACGCGGCTCCACTCGTCACAAAAAGGGGTATGGTAGTTTAAGCCGACTCATGAATTGATTAAATATTTAACTAAAACTCTTATTCATGTTACAGGTCCTTAAAGTAGGTTTAACAAGTCAGAATAGGGTTTAAAAACCATATTTGTGCAAAGGAGCGCTACTGGGAACAACTTGACAAGGTCGGGTGACGCCGATCGGTCTCGCTGATCAGTCTCACTGATCGGTCTCACCGATCGGTCTCACCGATCGGTCTCGCCGATCGGTCTCACCGAGACACCACTCCTTTAGGACCCGGATTTTGGAAAAGGGAAGAACCAAGAGTGTCTGGGTCATCACATCAGATACCTCTCAAACTATTCTCATCCTCGATAATTTAAAAAACCCAGAAGGGGAGGGCGGTTCCGAAAAACCACCCCTAAAGATACCTCTCAAGAGTGAACCTCATCGTTAACTAAGAAAACTTCCTTCCACGTTCTTAGGTATTCTATCATGACCCAAGCAACATACCATGCCAAACTGCCCGGGCATGTGGTTTGGGGAGTCTCCTCCCCCATGTCAAGATATTATCCACTTTGGGCGGCACTGACTCGCCCGCACGGGTTTAATCGCATCCATCTTAATGTGTCTTGATTAGGGGCCGGGTTCTCTCCTTCCCCAAAGCTGGGGATTTTTACACACAAACAGAGGAAAGAAAACCAGTACATTTCATAGCCAAAAGACAAAACGTTCCACCACAACAGGTACGACAAGGAACAAAACTCAAAACAACTCCAGGGACTGGGTACACATCTGTGCTTCCCTCTCCCACGTACTCTCCTCAAGCCCACCATATCTCCACAACACACGAACCAAGGGGATGGTTTGCCCGTGAAGCACCTTTTCTTTGCGATCCTCGATCACCACTGGTCTCTCCACAAAGGTCATGTCTTCCTCGACGTCCAGCTCGCCCCAATCAAGGATGTGTGAATCATCGTGCACATACCGACGGATCTGGGATACATGGAAGACATCATGTATCCTTAGTAGCGGTGGTGGAAACGCTAGCTGGTAAGCCACTTCGCCGACCCACCGCAACACTTTGAAGGGTCCAATAAACCTGGGAGAGAGTTTTCTCCCTTTACCGAACCTCCGCTGCCCACGCTGAGGGGAGACCTTCAAGAACACGTGGTCTCCAACCTCAAACTCCAAGGGCCTCCTCCTGGTATCTGCATACGACTTCTGTCGGTCCTGGGCCGCTTTCATCCTTTCCCGTATGAGCTGAACCTTCTATGCCGTGCTCTGCACCACCTCCGGACCAAGGATGCCTACCTCTCCTACTTCGGTCCAACACACAGGCGAACAACATGGCCTTCCGTACAAGGCTTCAAACGGGGCCATACCAATGGTAGAGTGGTAGCTATTATTGTAGGAAAACTCTACCAGAGGCAAGTATTGCACCCATGATCCTCTTGAGTCCAGAACACATGCTCGCAGCATATCCTCCATGGTCTGGATGGTGCGCTCTGTTTGTCCATCCGTCTGGGGATGGAAAGCAGTGCTAAGGCGTAACTGGGTGCCAAACGCATCCTGCAATCCTTTCCAGACTCATGAGGTAAACAGTGCATCCCTATCCGAGACTATAGACCTCGGGACTCCATGCAACCACACCACCTCATCCACGTACTTTCGTTCCAATGTATCCACAACACTCGACTCCCTGATCGCCAAAAAGTGGGCCGATTTCATCAACCTGTCCACTACCACCCAGATGGCATCGTACCCTCCTTGGACCTTGGGTAGTCCCGTGACGAAATCCCTTGAGATGTCATCCCACTTCCACTCAGGGACATCTAGAGGCCGTAGTAGGCCACCTGGAACTCGGTGTTTAGCCTTCACTTGCTGACACACTAAGCACTTGGCCACAAACTCTACCACCGCTCGCTTAACTCTGGGCCACCAAAACTACCTCTTCAAACCCTGGTACATCATGGAAACTCCTGGGTGTACCGCTAGGGGTGAGTTGTGGAACTCACTGAGAATCTTGTCGCACATCGCCTCCAGAACAAACAACTTTTTCTGGAAAAGCATCTGGTTCTAACCATCCTCTTTCCATCCTTCCATAGCATTTCTCTGGTCAACATGGTCATGCATCACTTCACACTCTAGGTCTCCCCACTGGGACTCCTCCACTTGCTGAAACAGGGATGACTGCACTGTCATCTGATACAGGCATCCTCTACCGCTATCCATCTTCGCATCCAGGTGCAAGGCGGCCTACTCCTCCATTGCCTTCCAGGAATCCGCCGACTCTTGGACCACATCCTTATGTGTCCTCCTGCTCAAGGCATCGGCCACCACATTGCCTTTTCCCTCAGTATAAGAGATCTCGAAGTCATAATCCTAGAGGAACTCCCCCCATCTCCACTGTCGCAAGTTTAAGTCCCGCTGGGAGAAGATATACCTCAAACTTTTGTGGTTCATGAAGACCACAAAGCGTTCCCTGATGAGGTAGTGCCGCCATAACTTCAGCGTAAAAACGACTGCTGCAAGCTCTAGGTCATGGGTGGCATAATTACGCTCAAGGGAACGCAGCTTCCTGGACCAATAAGAGATCACTCCTTGACGCTGCATCAACACGCACCCCAGGCACTGTCCTGAAGCATCACAAGACACCTCATAAGTCGCCCCTTCTTCTAGTAATCTCAGCACTGGGGCACTGACCAACTTCTCCTTCAGATAGATGAAGGCTGACTGGCACTACTCACTCCATACAAAAGCCTGGTCCTTCTTTTTCAGGGCCTTCAAAGGGGCTGCTACTCAGGAGAAGTTGGGTACGAACCTCTAATAGTAACCCGCCAGCCCGAGGAAACTTCGGACTTCTGCCACATTCTTGGGTGCTTCCCAAGAAACAACTGCCTCAACCTTTGATGGGTCGACCGCTACCCCCTGATCAGACACTACATTCCCAAGGAAGTGCACTTCTTGTGTCCAGAACTTGCATTTTGACAACTTCCCATAGAGACGGTGCTGTGGGAGGACCTCCAAAACTGTCCTCAAGTGCCCTGCATGGTCCTCTTCTGATCTAGAGTAGACCAAGATGTCGTCGATGAACACAACCACAAACCGATCCAGGTACTCCTGGAAGATAGAGTTCATAAGCCCCATGAACATATCCAGGGCGTTCGTAACACCAAAGGGCCTGACTACGAACTCGAAGTGTCCATACCTGCACCTGAACGCTTTCTTCAGGACGTCGCCCTCTTTCACCCTCAGCTGGTGGTACCCAGACCACATGTCAATCTTTGAGAAACATCTTGCCCCTTTTAGCTGGTCGAAAAGATCATCTATCCTTGGAAGAGGGTAGCGATTCTTAACAGTCACCTGATTCAACCTCTTGTAGTCTATGAACAACCTTAAACCACCATCTGACTTCTTTGCGAACAAGACCAGAGCACCCCACGGTGATGCACTCAGACGAACATAACCCCTCTTCATCAGATCGTCAATCAGTATCTGCAACTCCCGTAGCTCCGAAGTTGACATCCGGTAAGGAGCCATCGAGATTGGACGAGCACCGGGATACAGGTCTATCCCGAACTCAATATCACGTCAAGGGGGTAGAGTTGTCACCTCCTCAGGAAAGATGTCCATAAAATCACGAACGATCTCTGGAACTTCCCCCATTTCAGCATCAACTGATTCCACTGTCTACTCGGCCAACAAGGAGAGGAGAGGTTCCTCTCTCCCGTCTCCCTTCGGACTGCTCCGCTCATCGGTGAAGGTAACACGCCGACCGTCTAAGTCCGAGAACACCACCCTTCTATGGAAACAGTTGATGACGGCACACACAGAAAATAGCCAGTCGATTCCTAGGATGACATCGTATGGATGAATCTGTAGCAGAAGAAGATCCCTAACCGACTGATGTGGCCCTATCATCAGTCTGTATCCCTAACAAATGAACAACAAGTCGGTCTGACCCCCAACTGGTGTGCTCAACACTAGGGGCACTGGAAGTCTCTCGGCATCTAGACCCAAGGCACGGGCTAGACTGGATGCAACGAAGGAGTGCGATGCTCCGGTATCAAACAAGGCATAAGAAAGAGTGCTAAACAGACTGATCATACCTCGAACAACCTCTGGCCCTGCTGGAACTGCTGCCTCTGCGGCGTGCAACTGTCCACGCCTAGCTCCCCTACCCCTCGGCTGTCGGCCACCTCCCCGACCACGCCCTGGTCGAGGTCCCAGTGGAGCGCCCTGAGGTCGGCCTCCTCCTACGTCTGCCCTCGGAGGAGTGGGAGCTCGCTGTCCCTGCTGCTGCTGCTGGAAAGGTCTGGCTGGAAGCTGCTACTGGGGCTGGTGCTGGGGCTGACTGCCACTGCTGTACTGCACCCGGTCAAGGCACTGACTCCGAAGATGCCCAGAGCTCCCGCAGATGAAGCACCGCGGTCCCGGGCCCGTAGGAAAAGGGCGAGGGCCGGGGGATCAAAACTGAAACTGCTGCGGCCTGCTCCCTGCGGGTCGGAACCTGGAGGGTTCTGACACTGGAGGACTGGTGCTAAAGGCCTTCCCCTTCGATGGTCCCAGCTGGATCCCCTCTCGCGACACCCCTCCTAGAGAATGCATCCTCTCCACCACTTCGGCCTTCTTCTGGACCTCCAAGTACGTCAGCAGGGTAAAGGGAGTAACAACATACTAGAGGGAGGGTCGGAGCACCTCCTCTAGACGTCTTTCCCGAGACTCCACGTCGGGAAAGAGGTCTGGAGCAAAACATAGGAGTTCCTTGAACTTGATCTCTATCTCCCTCACGGACATACTCCCCTGCTGGAGGGAGAGTAGTTCCTGCCTCTTTTCTGCCTTCACCATCGAGGAGAGGAATTCCACCCGGAACTCCCTCTCGAAGTCCACCCAAGCCAACTCAGACTCCCTCCTCTCCCCCAGGTAAAGCGTCCACCACTGACGTGCTGCTCCCCTCATCTAGCTGACGGCCAGAGGAACCCAGTACTCGGTCGGGGCCCGAATCAGGCCGAAGTCTATAACTAGATCCTCTATCCAGCCTTCCGTCTTCATATCGGAGGTGCTTCCCTTATACTTCTCGAGGGCCTGTCGCTGTAAGGCTCAAAGAGTCTTCTGCCACTGGCCGTTCTCTTCCTCTCGATCAGCTTTCTGCCGATTGGCCAAAGTAGTCTCTGGGGCCTCGATCGCCTGTACCACACGTGGTCTCCTTCAGGTTCCATAGCTGCAAGGTAAACAAGGAATGCCTAAGCCCAAGTAGTGCAAGATATCGTTCTTAAAACTTCTTAAAATTTAATTTATTATTAATTCCCAAGATATCCCAAAAACAAAAGAACACAAGTCATTATGATGCATGTACCTTTCCTAGGGTCTCTACCTTGCAATCAGTGTGGCCTCATTTGGTCGTTCGGTAGGTCCAGAGTCCTTGCATCGGATCACGGGGGGCCCTAAAATCCCACGTCCTAGCCAGTCTTCCCTGGCCTAATTCACGCGCCAAGATCACCTAACACTGTTGCCTTACCATCCCATGCAATCCTCACTGTGCCTAACTCCAGACTCCATCCTATCTCTCAACCACCCCTCTGATACCATTCTGTCACGACCCGCCTTCACCAAATGAAGGGAAGGGTCAGCAGATTTCTAGGCCTTTCCTTCATTAAGATGAAGGATAGTTAATGAACCTCGAAACCCACCTTCAATAGGTCCGGGAGTGGCGACTAGCACCAAGGGTATAGAAATATCTCACAGATGGAAGGCATTACCCTTTTTATTTTATAGGATCGAGAGATAAGGTGAAGGAAACCCAACAACACCAAGGCGGAAGAAAAGTAAATCCAAAAGTAAACCATTCCCACATGCATGTTCCAAAAAATAAAATCCACAAGGTGAAAGAGGTGACTTCAAGGTAAGTACCAAAAAGGAAAAGGAAACAAGAACTGTAACTTCTCCAATGGTCCGAGCTAGTAAGGTCCCGCGTGATCGCTGAAGTCCTCTGGGAAACCTGAAAGCAGTTTTATATACGTAGGGTGAGAATACAAATACACTCAGTAGGGAAAACCAAAGACTCTCATGCACAAGTGGGGGAACGTGCTAAAGTCCTGTGAGAAAAGAGTAAACCAAACACCTATCAAGGTAAACTATCCACCCCAGGCCTCACCAATGCACACTCCCCAAATAACGCAAGTCAAGTAACATATATAATCAAAGAACATTGATGTTTGGGTACCCCGTGCCACTTTCCCACTGGTTATTGAGACATCCTACGCATCGGACCAATCCCACCATTCTCACCGCAGTCCCACTGCCACACCCGCCCGCACACACCGAGACAACCACCACACCACCCCGCTCGAAGGTTCTTGGGCTAATAATGGACCTCAGGCCATCACAGCCTGCCCGAAGATACTTGGGATATCCGGGAAAGGGAGCAGAAAAGGAGCTAATAACCAGCCACTAAGGATAATGTTGGAAAAAACACCCTCCCCCAAGAAATGGGGGTGTTCGGCACTAGGTGCTTAACTTGGGTGGGCGTGAATAAGAAACACAAAACTACATGTATAGATATAGGTAACAAGCCCTCACCCAAGTATAGGTTTTTCTAACCAGCCTAAGGAAGACAACACCACTATATCCGAGTCACAAGTCACGACTCTTGGCAACAAAACCCATCATCCCATTCTCATTTCATGTTCAGTAATAATGTTTGAGTTTAAGCACTACTGGGCAACTAGTAGGCATAGGAACAAGTCCAGAAAAAGTAAACAATCAAGCAACAACCAAAACACCCACACCTGGTTCTCAACAACAGAGGATTCCACCCCAATTTGTGATATGAACAAGTAACCACCCGGATTTAAACAAAATCACACAACCACTGAGGGTATAAAAGAACAGGGGATCCCATCCCCTCCCACATCTCCAGAAATCATCCTGAAGGGATAACAACCAACTACCACCACCACCACAAGCAGGGCCTTGCATGTATTTTCAGATTTAAATGACTTAACACACTCCATGATTCAAATTCCTGTGTGTTCTAACCGGGAGTTATCACAGAAGGGTTGATCCTAGTGCTTCCAATTTATTCATCCGAATATACGTGATTAACCAATTCACTTTTCATAGAAGAGGCATAAAACCACAAACATGCCATTTCAAACATCAGTAGGGTTCATTAGTTCACAAACAACGACCACCAACAACCTCGATTTTCAGATGGCATAAGCCAGCACAACTCAACAGGATGGCCATAAAAGAAACAACATCAAAATATAAGACAACATCAATGATCACATCCCCCCTCCTTTCTTTATAGAATTCGTTTGTTATCTTTAATTAGGTCTGGTTTATCCAATTCTACAGAAACAATAGCACGCCCACCCAGCATGATACACAAAAGAGAGAGGCAAAGAAGAAATTCCCTACTTGTTTGATCGACGATCGACACTTAGGCCGGGCACAAAACTTTACGGATAACGATGTGCCCGATGCACCAGAAGCTGTTTGTGAAAAGTCACGATACATGAAAAGAGAAACCACGACTAACCCTTGGTTTAAAAGAGTCGGGGATGGTTGGGTTGAAAATGCGAAACCGCGTAAGGCGCAGGGGTCGTGGGTTGAGCACGCTGCACCACTCGTCACAAAAGGGGTCGGGTAGTTTAAGCCGACTCATGAATTGATTAAGTATTTAATTAAAACTCTTATGAATGTTAAGGGTCCTTAAAACAGGTATAACAAGTCAGAATAGGGGTTAAAAACCCTATTTGCGCAAAGGAGCACTACTGGGAACAACTTGACAAGGCCGGGTGACGCCGATCGATCTCACCGATCGGTCTGGCCGATCGGTTTCACCGAGACACCACTCCTTTAGGACCCGTATTTTGGCAAAGGGAAGAACCAAGAGAGTCTGGGTCATCACATATCTAATTAAATATTACAATCATCTCACGCATTGAATAAATTATTAAATAAAGAAATACATGCTAGACAAACACAGATCAGACAATAGCTCAAGACCAGTCGGGGTAAAAGTGCAATAAAATTAAATTACAATAAATTTAAATTATGAGAGGGTGTTCTAATAAATTAAATGAATTTGATTAAATTCAAATAATTTATTTTTATCAGTTCCATTTGTTTAATTTAATTTTAATTCCAAAATTTAAATTAAATTAAAACATTAATTTGTTTTTTTAACTACTATTAAATTAAAATTTCTGATTAAAATAATTTAAACCCCTAAATTAATTCCAATTAATTTAATTTAAGAAACTAAATTAATTAAAATTAATTTACTGCAGGTTTACCTTTAGCCAGATAGGAGTCCAGCGGAACTGCGTACCGCCATGGGATGTCGTCGTGGAACCACGACAAGACTGTGGCGTGACCGCGGCGTGACCGCGGCCTGGCCGCAGCGTGGCCGTGGCATGACCGCGACTTACAATGACTCCCACATCAACTGAAACTTCCGGCATAGTGTGAGGGGAGCGGGAGGAGGCCAAAAAAGAAATCAGCCAGCCACATGGCTGGCAACTCGCTCCTCCTACGAGCCGGCGACGCGGCTATCTGGTCCGAGGTTCTGGCGCAGGATCAGGGTGGCCGAATGGAGCCAGTTCAGAGGAGGCCGGCGAGGGTTCGGGGTGGCCAGAAGTAGCCGGTTTGGTAGGAGGAGGTCCGCCAGAGGGGAGGCTGGCACGGACCGCGGTGTCTGGCCGGAAGGGGCTCCGGCGCGAGAAGAGGAGGCTGGCGCGTGGGCTCGGGCGGCCTGACGGAGGGGGTCCGGTCAGGAGGAGGGAGCAGGCGCGAGGTGGGTGATCGGACGACGTGAGGTGGGAGGCCGTCCAATAGGAGAGGGGGCCTGCACGGGCTACGGCATTTGTCCAGAGGGAGCCGGTCGAGCAGAGGCCAGTACGGGGTGCGGCTAGGCATGGAGGAGATTCGATGGAGGGAGAGGGATGCCCTAGGGTTCGGCCTCCCTATGTGCGCCTCTTGAGAGAATACCCGTAAGGGTCTTCCTCCTATTCCCTTTTTGTATTTTTCATTTAGACAAAAATCATGCCCCTTTTTTTAAATAAATAAAGGGAGAAGACCCCATTTGGGGTCTTGGTCTTGGTCGGCCTCCATTATATATTTTAATAGTATAAAAATATAATAAAATATTTATTATAAATATAATAAAGTATTTATTACAAAAATTTTATAATAAAAAATATTTTTGATGTTAATTCTCAATTTGAGATAAACAATGAATGAACAAAAACTTGTGACGTCGATCCGTTTAAAAATTTTAAATGATCATAAATTGATCATTGGAAAACGAAACGATGTGCGGTCGAATCCGAATGAACCATTTAAACAACCCTGCAGTTAGATTTAATGCATTTTAATGTTTTTGGCTCAGAAAAACCTTGCGATCCCTTTGATACCACTATTGGGTATCAGGACTGCACAGCGGAATCCGGTGGGCCGAGAATTTAAAATTTCATGCTTCACCGAAGTGACATAACCCTGTCAACTCTGGTGATCTTATCCCGGCTTGGTCCGAGGATATCGCAAGGTTTATTAGGAGCACAAAAATTAAACTGAACATTTACCTTGTTCAGAATTGACATGTATGATGTCAGCGATCATTGATCGAAGACTCTGATGTCGAAGCCCTCTAGATCATCCACACATGCGTCGCAAATCTGCTCGCGCGTCGTTCGTCAAGATCTGAGTGCTAGTGTGGATCTTCAACGCTCACTTCAGCGCAATGATGATCACCACAAAAAAGGAAGCTTCGATCCGAGATGGATGATCTTGACGATCCTTCTTTGCTTGAGAGACTCTCTCTCTAAATTCCAGAAGGAGAGAGATACTCTCAATATTGACACATGAATAGTAATGGTGGGAGAGCATCTCTCTCACTTATATAGGGAGTGTAAAAACTCATGGTATAGGTTCTCAGCCGCCATGTAATAGACATCCGTAATATAAATGATATAAATAATTATTTAAGACAAATAAAATTATGCCATAAATAATATTTACAATTTATCACTTACTTGTAATATATAAATTTATTACGTGATAAATTTGAGTCTTTAACTAGATTCATTTCTCCTGCTAATATTAAACGAACCTAGGATATTTAAATCCAGTCAAATAATATTAATATGTGTTTTTACTATATAACTTGTAAATACTTGTTATAAATAAATTCAACGAATTATTCTAAACTCAAATAATTAATGAATTTATTTATTCATTGGTGATCCATTGAACATGGATAGTGCTCGGACACTTTTGCGGGGCCTGCCAAGTTCTAAATTCATATTCCCGGAATAGGGAAGATTCTCAAGGCGCTATTGTGTGTGACCCTCTAGGCCATTATCTCAATAGCAGTGAATAATATCACAGACCTAGAGCGGTGTCTAAAAACCCATCGAGGCCCCTATAGAGATAAGGAAAAGTCAAAGCAATGACTGCCTTCCTACGAACATAGTCCGTGTAATCTAATTTCTTCGTCATCGATATCTCAATAAAGTAGAATGCATACTAATGTCATCATTATTTATTTTCTTTATTTTGTTTGTTGATTTGTCCGAAGTGTCTAAACTTCGACTACCATTGCCTTGTATTTATAGAAGGTGAAACCATCCTAATAAACCAAGCCTGAGATATCTCTTCTTGAACTCAGAAGTGACAAATCCACTATCAATCATTCAATCAATGGCATGCCATTAATGACGTACCCGATACAAACTACCTCACCATGATTTTATCACCATGGTTTTCACCTTATATCAAATGTACGTAATTAAATGACATTGATTGATAATGATCTCAAGTCAGGAGACCATTACACATGTCTATAGATAGTAACGACCAATGACACCAGAAACATGTGGTGTTTCTATTAAGTGGGTATGTCCTCATTATCTCAATTGCTAGAGATCATCAAGTGCGAACTTCATTAGAATAAGTCTCAATGCTTATGATCCCTCAGCACCTGATGGTCACACATCATCTATGTCCTTTCAAAATGATGTAACTGGACCATAGGATGTTACTTTAATATTACTGTCATGGCATCTCAGGGTTCTCAATATAGAATGGGACCTGCTATAACCATTTGATGCGACAGGTAATCTATAGACATTGCCATTAATGAAGTGGATGCAGAAGTATCTACACTATCATGGAAAGATAATCACATGTATAAAAACAAACTGAATACATGTATCACTAATTAAAGTACTATACAAGTTGGGTATAGGGAACCCACTTTCAACATATACTACCTTGATGTTAAGGGCTTCCTTGCTCAGGAAGATAGAGGTGCCGACTACCTTGAAGTTGAGGGCTTGCGGGGATAGCAATACAGACTCTGATCATCGTATTGAGAGCTTACCCTGGTGTGGGTATGACAGACTTTCTTGAAAGTATAAATCAAGGGACCTTTATCCAAGGTTATTGGATACTCTTCTATTTGTGATAAAAGATTTACTACTTGTTACTTGTTTGTTTCAAGTTTTCCACTGCATTTGTTTTGTTGAGGAAAGTAAAACAATCTTATAATTCCTTATATTTGTAAACTAATTTAGTAAGACTCTATACGCTTTAAGTTAGAATATTTATTGTTGTAAACTTTCATTAAGATTTACTTTCCGGAACCATCTTTCCGGATTCACATTCTCAGAATCATATTTCCAGAATCAAGCAAGTGTGTAGAGCTAGAGGTTTTATGAATTACCTTGTTTAACCTTTTTAATCATAAGAATCTTTAAAAGTTACAAGGGAATTTTTTTAAAGTATACAATTCACCCCCCTTATTGTATTTTGAGCATCATTAGATACTCCATACAATATCTCTATTATTTCGATCCTACATTTGTTATTATAGAGTATATCATGCTCACATACCATCTCAACAATTGGTATCTGAGCAGGTTTCTGAAAAACTTATATTCACATATAAGTTTTCCTTGCTCAGGTTTTTCATTGTTCTGTTTTTTTTATAATGGGAATGATAACTTCATACTCTGAAAAAATTTAACAATTGGTATTAGAGGCTTGGTTCAATCTGAATTAATCTCACGATTAACTTCAGATGATAATTCGTCTCATTCATTTCCGGAATCATTTTTTCGGACTCATATAGTTCGGGTTATTTTTTTCTTAGAGTTTATATTGTTCTATATTTTTTCCTTACTCAGAAATATCTTGCTAGTTTACAAACTTTTTATATTAACGAGTTTTGTGTGGAAAGATTTTACTTTAAGAGGGAAGGAATCAATGTTGGTTCTATAGACAATATCAATCCAACAAGACCACCTATTTTTGATGGAAATTATTATGAATATTTGAGAGATTACATGAAGAATTTCATTATCAATACTGGGGTTTATAATTTTGTTATGCTTACTGGAGGATAGAAAATTCCTGACAAATAATTTACTACCTTTACCAATAAAGAAAATCATGAATATCAATTGAATTATAAGATACGCAATACTTTTCTTTACTCCATGACTAGAAATATATATATATATATATCCAAATTTCATCTTGTGAAGAAGCATATTTTATTTGAATGAAACTTGATGTTACACATTTTGGTACTTCTAATGTTATTGAGACAAGAAGAGCTATGATTAGAGCTGAATACCATGGCATTAACTTTCCTTATGGGGAACCCCTATGTAAGGTGCACCAAAGATTCATGACTATTGAAAATAGTTTACAATAAATGGGTGATAAAGGATTAAATGATGAAGGTATTGTTGATAAGATCATGGACATCATGCCCAATGAGTAGGAATTCAAGAGGACTGCTATTGATGAGAACAGAAAGGTTACTTAGATTTCTCTTGATGAGCTCTTTGGAACTCTTCTTCAACATGAGACTAGAATGAAGAGAGATGTTGATAATGTAAAGAAGAATAATGGAAATAGAAGTTTTGATTTTACTAAAACGTCTAATCATATGAAAGCCAAGACTCTTGAGAGAGTTACTAGATCCAAATCTAAGAAAGTTATTATTCAATCTGAATCTAGTAGAAGTGAATCCTCAAAGAATGAGTTAGAAAATCTAGCTCGAAGGATGAATAAGATATCTAGACATAGGAACATTCAATCCAGATATAAAAAAAAGGAAAGGAAAGAAAATAATGATTCAGAAGTTACTTGTTATGAATGCAAGAGAGCTGGACATATAAGACCTGATTGTCCTATGCTTAATAGAAAAGAAAGGAGGGAAAATCATTCTGAGATAAACAAAAAGAAGTATTACAAGTCAAAATCTAAAGAAGTATTCAAATCCAATGACACCTAGAGTGCCAATGGGGGAGACTCTTATTATGAGTCTTCGGATTATGAGTCTTCTGGACAGAAGAATCTTGGTCTAATAGCCAGACTACCTATTGACAATCATTTCTTTATGGCTAAGGTACACAATGTTGAATCTACGACCAATATATCTTTGAGTGCTAATGATAGTAAATATTATAACTCTTCTGATGAAGATAATACTCTGCCCTCTTATGAGGAAGTTTATAGGTTTTACTAACATCATGAGATTCAGAATTCCAAACTCTTGAAAAAACTTGATAATGTAAAATCTGGGAATACTATTCTTACTAAGGAAATATCAGATCTTTCTAAATATATTGATAAGAAAAATTCTTATTTTGAAATTATTTCATAAAATATTTAGGAAGTGAATTCTAAAAATAATAAACTTTCTAAAGATCTAGAAAATGTAATTTTTATGAAAAATGTTTTCGAGCCTAACTCTAGTTCAAAATAAACTATTTTGGAAGACAGGAACCTAGTTATCAAACTGAAATCCGAAATCTTTTCCTTAAGGAAGTGTTTTTCAAACTTTACCTTAGGTAAGGAAAATGTTGATAAAATGTATTCACAAATCTGACCTCTAAGGAATAGTTCTGGTTTTGGTTATACTGGTTCTAAACCGATTTTTAGTAACAATTATTTTGTTCCTCAAAGTGCTCCATTCAGCACTATGTGTCAGTGTGGTGGACACTGGGAAAAGAATTGTTCCTTAAACAAAACCCAGTCCTTAGGATTTCATAAATCCCATATTCTAAAAATATGTGGGTGCCTAAATTTTTTCTTTCGAAGAATTCCGGATCCAAGAAAATTTGGATTTCGAAAATCCGACTTTTTCTTATTTTTAGGATAATAGAGAAGGTACCAACAACAATACATGGTAAATGGATTGTGGATGTTACCAGCACATGACTTGTAACAAAAACAATTTTGAAAAGATTATCAAGATGAAATGAGGGAATGTAACACCCTAAGCTTCTATGGTACGCTTCTCTTTGAATAATGTGATAGCGTGTGTTGTACGCAACACCGAGTTCTAACACACCATAACCAACCAAACTAGCCGTTATGAATAGTAATACCTACTTTTTGAAATTATATATATTTTATATTTCAAAATGGACTTCATTTTTGGATTCAGAATATCGAATTTAGCCTAAGGTGAAATTTTTCTACTTTTCGGATAACTTTAATATTTTGGTGAATAGTGAAAATTACTAAATTTTAATTAAAAACAACTTTTTTAATAAAAATAATTAATAGTGATAAATTATTAATTTGAGTGGTTTTGAAGTATATTTATAATATATTTTTACCATTTAATACAATTTTGGTCATTGGACATAATTTTACAATTAAACCGGACATGAACAAGTGTCAATCTTTTGATAGTTATTATCTCTTAAAAACACGCTTTTTATTTTAACAAAGGGAATTAATATTAAATTAATTTCTGCCACTTTTGTGTTTTTGAATTTGGAAAAATGGATTACATATTTGGAATCAGGATGTTCAAATTGTGTAAATATATAACTTTAATTTTTAGACATTTTGAATAATTACTTCGGTAAATATATTATTTACCATGGTTAAGGGTAAGTCCGGTAAATAAGGGTTAACAAATAATATTATAATAATACTAAATTACCCTAAAATGTATTCTAGCCTTATTGGTTGATACATTTTCGGCCATAGGCATCTTTGGGTCGATTTTGGGACCCCATGGAGCCACTTGTAGGTGAAAGGGACACTTTATTTTAATTAAGTTAAAATGAATACAAAAATGACTCAAGCATATATCTTTTAGAAAAACAATTGTTACATAGAGTTATATATGTTGGATTTTAGACTATAAATATTAAATAGAAAGATAAAACGATTTTCGACATAATTATATTTTATTTATAATTTTTAGACATTAAATAATTTAATTTATTTATGACACAATGGTGATGCAGTAATTACCATAATAGTGAACAAATAGAATAATTGATATTATAAATACCCAAATAAATATAATTTGATACTTTTATTGAATTAAACTAATTTTATAAGTTAATATGAAATATTATTATTGATTTAATTAACCATTTTTCGAAGTAATCATTCTGTTATGTGTTTCACAAAAATCAACTATTGAATAGTGACAAAATTGACATAAAAGAGTTTTTAAAACAAATATAATATTATTAATTGATATTAAATTCTTAAAAATCTAAGGATCGGCCAAAAGACTTATATCATTATATTTGTATCATTAATGAACCACTTGGGGGTCTCTTGTATGTATATGGTATGTTTATTAACCATATAATATAAAAATACAAAGAGACATTGTAAAAGTGAAACTAATTAACTAAGAGTTATTAATTAAAGATAAGGTTAATATAATGACCCAAACCTGTATAAATTCTATTGGTTGAGTGGTTTTAGACCCATAACAACCTAAAACTTTAAATAATCAACTTTGGAGCCATTAGAAACTGAATATGAATTTATTATAAATTAATATTTCTAGCTTTTCCAAATGTGCCCCTCACCCCTCTTATAAAAGGGCACTGCTCATTCTCATTTCCTCACACCTTCAAAGCCTTTTGGTTCGGCCAAACCCTGCCCAAATACTCTCCCAACTTCACTCACTACAACCTAGTGGCCTTATATTGATCAGAAAGTCATCCTAAGGATCCCTTTTGATCAACTCAAAAGAAAGAACCGGAAGAAGAGGTAATGTTTTCACCACCCCTTTTCAGGTTCCTTTCTTCTTCCACTTATTATTTATTTGTTATTACCATTATAAAATAAGAAATCCAGTATCCTATATATACTGTGATGTTATTATAAAAATGGCACAACCATATTCAGTATTCTATCCACCCTTTGAATAACATGTCACCATACGTGCGTACGTACGACTTACCGTCTCCACGTCGTGGTGTAATTGTTATTCAATATATTATTATTTGGATGGGTATAATAATGATGTTTAACTCATAAAAATAATAAATATAACATGATAAGGATTCTGTATATATGATATACCATCCAATTATATATTATTTTAATATCAAAAGAATGATATTGTCGCTCGTGCGTACGTACGGACTACTGTCTCCACGAACGTGATGAGATTCATTCTCTATCGTATCCACTCAAGTATAATTATCATTTTATTATTTAAAAATAATGTTTAAGGACTTGATATCATTCTGGATATGAATAATATACAACCTATCCATGACATCACGGCTTACGTAACAAAACATATAAAAGAAAACGAGTAAGTTAACACTTGAAACAACGATAATTCTAAGATATTATTAACAAATAAATGTTAAAAGATCATATATGATATCATATTAATGCATATGATTCTTTTATAATTAAATAAAAATTATTTCACCATTATATAGGAGGTTATCCTACCGTCGACCAAGGAAAAATTACAATGTAAGGGGTTTCTTATCTCACTCTTAGTTTCGTGAGAATTCCATTGTTCACCACTTATTTATTGCATGTGGTGTATGTGTACTGTCCATGATTGTATTAATTGTGTAATATAATTTAATTTATTGGTATTTACATCATCATTATATTATCCTTCTTTCATGGGTGTATTTTTCATAAGTTACCTAATCGATAAGGGAATTTGAAATTTCAATTTCCACTCATTCGGCTTTACGCATACTTCCTTGATTATTTTACTCCAGGATTATGTGTAGAATCTCTATTCATTTGATTATGTCATAAATTCCACTACCCTTTCTATGGATATACTTTTTATACACATAATCACTCCATTGATAAATTATCAGGTCATCGGTATGAATTTGATAAGAGTAATTTTTACTCAATCTCGATTTATTGAGATAAACATCCAATTCATTGGTGTTGTTTTTACAAGAATATGTGTGAATGTCCTTTGATTGTTTTACACAGAATATCCAATAATATTTAGTGTATTTATATTTGTCACACATAACTATTTCGTTGATTTATCCTCAATCTAAGGATACGACCTTTATGAGAGATTTCATCTCAATTTACATTCCATTGAGACTTCTTTGTTGTTATACACCAAATCACATTTATGTGGTGTATATAATGTACTTTGACATAGTATATCATGAATCCCTTTATTCTCATGATATTATAATGTTTTGATAACCTCAATTATTTGTATTCAAGTGTCTCTCTTTTGGTTAGAATCTCTAACTAAAATACCATTTTTAAATGTTTTAAAGAATTATTCATCAAAATCTTTCTCATTAATGTCCATGTTTTAAAAATGGTTTTAAGGATTTATTTATATGGACATTAATGTTTTAAAATTAAAACCACTTTTAAAACGTTTCAAAGTGGTATGCGACACTTTGATTCAAAAATCTATTTTTAAATGGCTTCTCGACAAATAGTGTGCCTTTTAAATGATTTCAGGAAAAAGGGGGATATTTCTCTCTAATAGTTTTGATGATTATTTCAATCTATGTCAACATCCTTAATTATTCTTGATTGAGGATAATGTGATACAATACAATACTCCATATTGTATCGAATGAGTTATGTTTGACTATGGATGTTCTATTTTTATACCATTCATGGTTTGTGGTTAAAGTATTGACATTTAGTATGCTAGTTTTAATACGAATGTTTATATTATGTTTAAAACATTTCATATGAGGAATGCATTGGACTTAATAAGTGACAGGTGGAGCCCGCTATAGCTCCTCGATGCATCGGTAGGTCTCATGAGACAAACTAGTGTCTTGGCACAAGGCCTTGGCAAAATCTTATTTGTAGTCTTGGCACGAGGCCTTGGCTATGTGGTTATGATAGTCTGGCATTATGCATTCCATCATTATGAAAGTGGTTATTGATATTTCATGTGATCATTCTACTAGTAGAATATCCATGTGAGTAATTAAATGGCATTATTTTATTTTATCTTTGGCATTTTATGCTGATGTTCAAGTTTAAAAGGATTTCATTTTAGTTATAAACTGCCTTAAGTGTTTATGCTTATCTATGAAAGCTTCTTCTATAATGTTATCCTTAATGAGCATCTGAGCTCACCCCTTTCAATGTTTTATTTTTCCCAGGAATGAAGAAGTAATTTATGAATGACCTACAGGGATAGTATGAGGGGATATTAAGACAAGATGTTGTTGTAGTTTTTTTACCTTATGATGTAATGTAAGACTTATGAATATATCTAGTGTTTCCAAGACTACTAAACTAATCATTCTTTTGATACTTGATTATTTTTTATCATGCCAATGTTATGTAATAATGCAACGACTCTGGGTAACTGGGGTCAGGGCATTACAGTTGGTATCAGAAGAAGTTTAGTACAATCCTTGGAAGCTAGATTTAGATAAACTCTGATTAGAGAACGTAGATCTAAGATGAACTTTGAGGATTAGTATAGAAGAACTTCCTAGAATTTTGGTATTGTAGAAGATTTTGTGATTTTTCCGAGCAATACATCCCTGTCTGGATACGAGTAGGTAGAGGTGGATCTGGCATAGATGTACCTAGGTGTAAAACCCGAAAACACCGCTTTGAGCTAGCCTCGAACGGGAACTGGTGCACAACAACGGGCCTTGCTGCACTCTTGGTTATTACACTCCCGAGGGATATGCTTTGGTAAATTCACAAGATTAGTATAAACCATTATTAAAGGAATACAAAAAAATGCCCCTAAGAATATATGTCGGCAAATAGATAGTGGATGACCTAGATTTTAACATAGGGTATCCCATGTTAGGATATATTATTCAATTACAATATTATCCTATTATGTCTATTTTTTTACATTATTATTAGATTAGTATTCAAAAACCCAAATTGTATTTTCTTTTTGTTAGTTGAAACATGGAGGGAGCAAGATCACGAACAACTCTTCTCTCTCTTCCTAAAGAACTACTTATAATTATTATCCAAAAGTCATGCGCATACGATGTTGAAACTTTTTCAAATGTCCAAGTTACATGAAAACAACTTTATGAGAGATCTAATACCTCTATCATTGCACGATTCTTTCAAGGATAAAGTACCGAATATGGGATAATGTTGTGATCTCAACTTTCTTACCACGCTAAGCGTGGGAAGTACCATCAGGGTATTTTCAAATTATTCACTTTATCTCAAAATTACGATGCACTAAATGATTTTATAGATGCTGCAGAAGAGGGAGACCTTCGAGCAGCCTATATGTATCAAATTATAAATTTATGTCTTTTGGGATATACGAAAACTGATTTACCAAAACCTTATCTTGAAATATTTGATGATGAATCAGTGAAAATTTTTCTAAAAAAACATGTTAAAGATGATGTCTCAAAATTATATATAAGAAATACCTATTTTTTTATGTTGCATCGATTCTTCCATCGATATAATCCAAGATGGATGAGGAGTTTTTTGGTAAAGGAAGTAGATGATTTTGAAAAATTCCTGAGGTACCATTGTGACACATGAACGCATTCTACTAAAAGGCAAATCCGCCTAGTCTCTCCAGAGTTCATGTTGTGATCCACATATCTCTAGTGACAAAATACATGCCTGACCCAACGCGTGTACTCACCTATGAAGAATTAGAACTAGAACCCGATCTATCTTATTTTGGAGAGCCTATCATAATTATTCATACCAAAGATCAAGTGTTGAGAAACCGGATGACTCGTCTGGTAAAAGATATATGGAGAAATCATAAGATGGAAGAGGCAATGTGGGAACCCGAGGAACATATGATGAAGAACCTATGTGGAAATAAATGGATGGTGAAATCTTTAAAAGTGTTAGTGCTCTTTATTGATGGGATTACTTTGGAATAATTTTATCCTGTTTGTGTAAACCTACAATTTATCATGTGAAAATGATATTTGAGGAAGAATTATCTTTTCTGTTGCGGATATAGTTATAAATAACCATTTGGTCTTATATGATCATTGGGTTTGAGAAAATTATATGTTATTATAATTTGGGATTAAAATGAAAGGTATGAGATAAGATTTGTGGTTAAATTATGTTATGGTATTTTGAGGAATTTATCTCATTTTGGTAATATTATAAAATATATTTTTTGAAAAAGGACAACACGTAGACCGTGTGACAACTCGTCATGTCGAACAAAGTTGTGGGAATCGAACCCACAACCAAAGTGTGATTGGGATTTATCGCCTACCACTGGACTACGTGAAGTCCCTGGTTAGTGTGACTATTATTTTTAGTTAAATGATTTTATTGATCAATAATAATTTGATTTGGGATCTTATGTCTTATCAAATGAATACCCTTAGTATAGGAAAATGATTTGGTGATTAAGTGGTAAATGTTATTTTGGAATTTGTTCACTTTGTTGAGAACACTATATGGCAAAGGAAAATAGAGTAGTATGGGATTTCATTTGAGTAGTAATGGTGGATTTTTATCTAGGTTTTTATTGTGGATTTATAATGATTTGGGTTATTTATGGAAATGATTAGGTTAATTACTTTTATGTATTTTACTTTAAGAGTAATTAATGTCATTTGGAGATACAATTTAACGTGGAAGACTACATTCATAATAAATTATGGTTTTCAATATTAGTTTTGATTTTATTAAAGGATTTTAAGGACAATTGATTATTGAATGGTATTTATTTAACTTTGGGGTATTGTTGGTTTAATTTGGGAAATTAAGATTAGTTTTTATTTCTCTCAAGGAATATCCTTTTGGGGGATCATTAGATCTTGTACTAACCATTTTGGTTTTGATTAATCTCTAAAGACAATGTAAATATATAGTTCATCCTGCATGGATCATGTGATTCTATAGAAGTTTATTCTAGCTCTTCTAGTGTGACCAAGTCTTCTTGAATACTCATCATTTAAAAAAATGTGTTTGTGGTGGAAATTTATTAAAGAATGAAACTCTACCTAAAATGTAAGTATATATCTTTATATTCTTAATCAATATCATAAATTAATGTAACTTAAAAAAAAAATGTTGTCCATTTACTTTCTTACTAGGAGACTAATGATCATTTGTCCCAACACAAGTTTGTGGCTTTCTTATTGTTAACTTTCTCCTGATCATGATTTCTATCCCTATCTATCAGAACATGACACTTAGTTTATCATCCATATCCATGTTTTCTTACATGGAATCCAAGTATGGGTTATCTTGGTTGACCGTTTGTTGACGCTCCTTTCGTCACAGAATCCAAAGATCGGAAAAGGGGAATATCTAAGCAAAAAAGTGATCAATCCTTTGAAGAAGCATCAAAAATCGACAAAGGGATGGAAAAGGAGAACATTGCCCATGTATCGCGCAAGTTCCATCTTGGTCGCGCAAGTACACTTGCGCGCCGCCTCAATACTTGCGCGACCCCTCATGGTCGTGCAAGGGACTTGCGCGACAGATCTGGTAACCGCCCAGTAACCGCCCGGGGTCTTCTTTTGCCTATAAATAGACCCTGTGGGCCCCCCATTCGGGAGGATCTTTTCCCAGAAACTCGGATCAAAGCTCCCGACGCTCAAGTCTCTTCTCAAAGCTTCCGGAACACTTCTAAGGTAATTTCTTACCTAGAACGGAAGATCTAAAGAGAAGAAGGAAGGCCCAAGTGTTGAAACTTATCAAACACTTGCGCGCCAACTTAATTCCTTCAATATAACTTGGGCGTCCCTTCTCTGGAAGAACCTCAAGAGGATGGGAAAGGGTTTAATAAAGAGCCGCTCAAGTAATTCAACTCTGGTTGAAAATCGCGCAAGTATCACTCATGTCGCGCAAGTATACTTGCGCGACAAATACTTGCGCGCCGCCGCAGGACTTGCGCGACCTTCAATACTTGCGCGCCCCTATCTTTTTGGGTGCCCATCTTGCCCTTTTTCACCCCTCTTAAGCCATTTCACCCTTCCTATTCAAGATTCAGTCTTCAAGATACTCTTCAAAGCCATTTATGGCATGATTTCTTGATTGGACATCCTTATCTGAAAGGAATTCTGTGAAATATCTCTCAAAACCTAGTGATTTAAACATATTTATGTCACCAATGATTGAGAGTTCATTCATTCAACCTCATCCTTTAAGATGAGAGAATCCTAACCTGGGTTTCCTTTTCAGGAATAATCCCCAGTTATAAAACCTTTGATTTGGGCATCTTCCTTAAAGAATAAGCCCCAATCAAAGTCCTTTAATCTTGGGCATCCTCCTCAGGAGTAAGCCCCAAACCTTAATCCCTAACCTGGGTCTCCTTTTCAGGAATAAAGACTCAGTCATAACCTTGGGCTTCCTTTTCAGGAGTAAGCCCCAAGTCCCCTAACCTAGGCTTCCTTCTCAGGAATAAGTCCTAGTCATAAATCTTGGGCTTCCTTTTCAGGAGTAAGCCCCAAGTCCCCTAACCTAGGCTTCCTTCTCAGGAATAAGTCCTAGTCATAAATCTTGGGCTTCCTTTTCAGGAGTAAGCCCCAAGTCCCCTAACCTGGGTCTCCTTTTCAGGAATAAGACTCAGTCATAACCTTGGGCTTCCTTTTCAGGAGTAAGCCCCAAGTCCCTTAAATTTCTCTTAACCAGTCATAAATTATCTTTGATTTGGGTTTCCTTTTTCAGGAATAAAACTCAACCATAAGTCCCCTCCTAACTTGGGCATCCTCCTTAGGAGTAAGCCCCAAGATTAGAGTATTCAAATCTCCATGAAGCACATATAACTTTGTGGACCCTGTTCATGGATTTTCTTCCTAAAAGTAAATCCTAAACCTTCATCTATCTGGGCAGTCATCCATACATAAGCCCCAAACAAAATTCTTATGATTGCATCCTTCATGGCACAATTGTCTAAATTTTACCAATACCTCTTGTTTCTCACACCGAGCATGACTCACGTGAGCTTAGAGTGTAAAAGTAATTATGACATTCATCTTTGAGCCATCAATCATAAACATCATATCCCATTCCTCGAACTACGTGGGTTCTGATTCCTTTTCCAAAACAAAGGATACGTAGGTAGCCCATTTATGGGTTCGATCCCAACTTTGAAATAATCTCTGTCCTTCTGAATGACGATAAACTTCAAGTGCCCCACTGAGTGGCTTTAAAACCAGCTTGGTCATCATAATGACCAAGAGACTTTTATATAAATGTTTTGAAGGATACCATTGACCAAGAATCTCTAAACAAATATAGATGATTCTCTATTGATGAAGAACCTCGAATACATATAAAAGATTCTCTAAATTTCTTGCATACTTGATCATTGATTGTTAAAATCAAAGGAAAACTCATTTTATACTTGGTAATGTAATAAGGATTCACGAACATAACTTAAATCTATAAAGAGAGTCCCGGAGTAGACAATAATTCCCCTCAAAAAGGTGTGATGAGTCCGACCTCCCATCCTCTCGACCAATGCAAATTCCTAAGCCTCATTAGCCCACAAGCTAATAAGCGCCTGCCTTTGGAAAGTAGGTCCAAACGGATGTGGAATCATTGGATGTTTCCGGTTCTACGAACAAACCCGTTAGAAACCGATCGGAACGTTTGAATCTCCCGTCCAGGAGGTCATCCCCAGATTCCGCGCGAAACAAAAATGGTGAACCCGACGTGAATCCTTAACCAAGTTAAAGTGATGTTCTTCTTATCTGTTAGGCCCTTTGGGCCAACAAGGCAATCATTGACATATGATCATCCAAAAGATGCAGTAGCCGGATTCATCTTGATTATGTCTGTTACATGGAACAGGCACTCTTTTTTCAAGATCTTCTACAAAAAATGGCTTTCCTTAAATTCACCCCTGTGAATACTGCTGCTGGGAACACCTCTACTGTGAGGTCTGCTGTCGTGAAAACCAATGCTACTACTCCTGCTGGAACGTCATCCGCTCTGAGGATGACATCACCAACTCAGCGTCTTCAACGCTGTGTTTCAAATGCACTGGTTAAGGAGTACCGTCGTAACGGTACTATCCCAACTCTGGAGGCCGCTCGTCAAGCCCTCCAAGTTAACAATTCTACCTGGTCGTCCGGACAACGGCGACCAGCAATCAAGAAGCAGGCGGTGCTGACTACCGTCTCCAACCGTTTCGGGTCGTTATCCCTGGAACGCAATTTCCATTCACTCCCTTATTCTGAGGAAGTGAATGAGCAGGTCCCGCAGGACCTTAATTCAAAGAGACAGGAGTCCTTCTCAAGGGCTCCCATCAACAATCGCCGCCAGACTCGTGCGGTAGTGCGCCCTCAACATGATGAGGGTACCGGCTCCAGGCGTTCAGCTCAGGTTCCTCAAACCCGAGCAGGCAAGATGAATCGCCAGAGACGGAATCCGGTTAATAATAGGCAGGTTGTCATCCCTGCCATCTCCGGAGAAGTCCACCAACCTAACTTGGTGGCAAACAACGAGCAGGCACACACACCTGCCCGTTTTAATTCAGCTGTCCAGCAGACTCGTCTGGCAGCATCAAGCCGATCCCGCCAGGCAATTCCGGCGGAGTACCATAGGCAGGAGCATACACCTGCTTATACATCAGCAGTTAGTCAGCAGGCTCGTCTGACTACATATGGTGGATCTCGTCAACCGCGTTTGATGAAGTGTAATCAGCAGGCACATACACCTGCTAATACTAATCAAGCCTACCAACAGTCTCGCTTGGTAGCGCACGGAGAAGTCAGTCGGAAAGCCCCGACGACAAACAGGAGGCAGACTAAACTCTCTGCCTCCACACTTGAGTACTGTCAGAATTCACTGACAGGAAAAGGAGGACAGGAGCAGGCACATACACCTACTCCAAGCCCGGAATGGACGTATATCCCTGTTCCGGCGGCTGAAGTCACCAAGCATATTTTATCAATGGTGAAAGAGCAGAAGCAAATTCCTGCTCATATTCTGGATGCTTGCCAGGATATCATAACATCTTCAGCATCATCTCAGGGACAGACACATAAATCTATCCCTAGCAGTGGAGTGACACATCAACAATTCACTCCGGAACAGACACACACATCTGTTCCAGTCCAAGAGGGTTGTGGGGCCTACTCCCCCATATCATATGGACAACCAAGTCAGGCACATACACCTGATTTGAGCGATGATCATCAGCCTAACCTGACCATCTTTCCTGATCAGGCACATACACCTGCTCAGAGCAATCACTTTCGTCATCAAGTGATTTCTAAAGCGAGTAAGAAGGCATCTAAGAAAAAGATCCGCCCAGCACAGTCAGGAGATCAAAGGCCAATCTGCAACAAGGCCTTGCTCGATGCTGGAGTTCTTGAAGCCCTCAGACATTTATCTGTCGGAATTCAAGATTCTACTCCCTCAGTTCCCAATAACAGGAACATTAATCCCGAAGGTCTTCAACAGACACTTCCTCATGAAGACTTGCTTCATGAAAATTCGGTCAATCTTGAAGTTTCTTCTTCAGATGAGAACCACAGGAACCCTCTGTGTGGTCAGGAGACCAAGGAGCAAGAGATTTCGTCTTTTGCTGTAACCCATCATGAAGGTCCTCCTCATGGTGATGAACTTCGCTGCGAAAGTCCTCTCCGCAGTAGTGATTCACATTGTCTCGAAAATTCTTCAGAAGGCAATGTAGTGCCGAGAAATCCCTCTTATCTTGAGGCACTTGCAAACGTAAAACCAGTCATGTCTGAGACTTTACTATCGGCAGGTGAAACTCTTTCTCCATCAAAAGATAGCTTGGGGTTCAGGTTGTTCTCCGAACCTTCCCTGGGTCATTCATCTTCCAGCATGAATAGTGATTCCTCTGCCAATCTTGTTGAATCCGATGAAGCAACAAGGAAACACCAACTCTGGTCCAAACAGGTAGAAGAATCTTCATTTAATGATAAAGAGGAAATGCTGAACATGAGGAAAAAACTGGCAAAAGGTGAAGTACCAGTCATGTTTTGGCCTTTGGCTGACTCCCAGTACGACATTCCAAAGATGTTGACGGATGATGGAATCCATGACATTCGTCTCAACATATGGAAGACTCTTTGTCAATTGAAGAAGAAAGTATTATCTTACGATGAATATGAAAATCATCTTAAGATAATAGAAGGGTTACAACTCCAGATTGATTTGGCATCTCTATCAGTCTCTCGATATCCGAAGGCTGAAAAGCAACAGAGAACCCTTCAACGTTCATGCCTTGGCGCGCTGAGAAAATTGCGTCAGTTAATTTCCAATGCTCCATCTAATGTTCATATCAGAGGATGGGGTGTTCACGGAGCACTACATTTCACAGTGCTTTCCGGTCAGCAAAGCCCGCCGAAAATGGTTTCATGCAATGTTATTGCCCATGGCCGGCCACAGTCAATGGGCTTTGTTCGTAATCAAAATCTTGCTCGAGATCAAGCTTCAACTAGTTCCTCTCAAAATCAAATATATAGAGAACAGGTTGTTGAATTGCTCCTACATCAAGCATGCGAGAATATTGCACAAGCCTCTCGTCTGGAGCAAACACGTCATCAAATGACAGAAGTTTCGGAAATCATCCAACGGTCTGTTGAACCAGGTGATAAAAGTGGATACAGGTTAATGCATCCAGCTAATTTCCGAACTAAGATTCGCAAGATCAAGAGAGATTTCAAGAAGATCTCAGACATAGCATGTCAAGAGACACCCCAGCTTGCCAGACTGGGGACTTCTCTAACCCAACCCTCAGAGTCAACGAATGGGATTCGAGGGGTTGAGCGGAAGCAACAGGAACACCCCCAGTCCACCGGACTGGGGACTTTTTCAAATCTTCAATCCCTCCCTCAGAGAAAGTCAGTATTCTCTCGATTAGGGAATAAGCCTCAAGAGGAACGAAGAGCCAAGATGTCAGGAGATTCTCTCCAAGTGACGGTTCTCCAAGAAATTCCTGAGGGATCAAGTCAACGGAATGCCATGTCTTATCATGGACATAAAAGAAGACAATATCACAGAAATGCTGATAGAAAGGATTCCATGAAATATGCATCCATTAATGTCATCACTGCCGTTGCTGCTGATTCACCAGATGAGGCTCAATCAGAGGGATTAGATGAAGAGGTTCCTACTCAAGAAGTTGCGCACACAGACCTAAATGAAGAAGGTGTGCGCACACGTAATCAAAGGCTTACCCAAAATCTGGGTATTCCTTCAAGTAACCCACTTCCCCCTCTCCGAAAAGGATCCAATAAGGGGAAAGGAAAGAATCAGGTTACTTCTCACCCTTCCTCTGAAGGAGGTCAATCGCTCTCATTAGAGCAAAGGCTTGCACAACAGGAGGAAGAAATGAAAGAATTAAGAAGGTTGAATGCAGAGCTACTTCAGAATAGTCTTATTCTTAAGAATGCTGAAGTCCAACAGCCGAAAGAATTTGTTGTAACTACTGAGATGGATCAAGAATATCCTCCTTTGTCAGTACACCCACAGAGGTCTAATCCTACGGGTCAAACGCAACAACGGTTGGCAGCTGTTGACGCTCCTTTCGTCACGGAATCTAAAAGTTCGGAAAAGGGAATATCTGAGCTCAAAGTGATTAATCCTTTGAAGAAACATCAAAAATCGACAAAGGGATGGAAAAGGAGAACATTGCCCATGTAGCGCGCAAGTTCCATCGTGGTCGCGCAAGTGTACTTGCGCGCCACCTCAATACTTGCGCGACCCATCCTGGTCGTGCAAGGGACTTGCGCGACAGATCTGATAACCGCCCAGTAACCGCCCGGGGTCTTCTTTTGCCTATAAATAGACCCTGTGGGCCCCCCATTCAAAAGATCTCTTCCCAGAAACTCGGATCAAAGCTCCCGACGCCCAAGTCTCTTCTCAAAGCTTCCAGAACACTTCTAAGGTAATTTCTTACCTAGAATGGAAGATCTAAAGGGAAGAAGGAAGGCCTAAGTGTTGAAACTTATCAAACACTTGCGCGCCGACTTAATTCCTTCAATATAACTTGCGCGTCCCTCTTCTGGAAGAACCTCAAGAGGATGAGAAAGGGTTTAATAAAGAGTCGCTCAAGTAATTCCACTCTGGTTGAAAATCGCGCAAGTATCCCTTATGTCGCGCAAGTATACTTGCGCGACCAATACTTGCGCGCCGCCGCAGGACTTGCGCGACCTTCAATACTTGCGCGCCCCTATCTTTTTGGGTGCCCATCTTGCCCTTTTTCACCCCTCTTAAGCCATTTCACTCTTCCTATTCAAGATTCAGTCTTCAAGATACTCTTCAAAGCCATTTTTGGCATGATTTCTTGATTTGACATCCTTATCTGAAAGGAATTATGTGAAATATCTCTCAAAACCTAGTGATTTAAACATCTTTATGTCATAAAAGATTGAGAGTTCATTCATTCAACCTCATCCTTTAAGATGAGAGAATCCTAACCTGGGTTTCCTTTTCAGGAATAATCCCCAGTTATAAAACCTTATGATTTGGGCATCTTCTTTAAGAATAAGCCCCAATCAAAGTCCTTTAAACTTGGGCATCCTCCTCAGGAGTAAGCCCCAAACCTTAATCCCTAACCTGGGTCTCCTTTTCAGGAAAAAGACTCAGTCATAACCTTGGGCTTCCTTTTCAGGAGTAAGCCCCAAGTCCCCTAACCTAGGCTTCCTTCTCAGGAATAAGTCCTAGTCATAAATCTTGGGCATCTTCCTTAAGAATAAGCCCCAATCAAAGTCCTTTAATCTTGGGCATCCTCCTCAGGAGTAAGCCCCAAACCTTAATCCCTAACCTGGGTCTCCTTTTCAGGAATAAGACTCAGTCATAAACCTTGGGCTTCCTTTTCAGGAGTAAGCCCCAAGTCCCCTAACCTAGGCTTCCTTCTCAGGAATAAGTCCTAGTCATAAATCTTGGGCATCTTTCTTAAGAGTAAGCCACAAGTCTCTTAAAATTTCTCTTAACCAGTCATAAACTTCCCTTTGATTTTGGTTTCCTTTTTAGGAATAAAACCCAATCATAAGTCCCCTCCTAATTTGGGCATCCTCCTTAGGAGTAAGCCCCAAGATTAGAGTATTCAAATCTCCATGAAGCACATATAACTTTGTGGACCCTGTTCATGGATTTTTCTTCCTAAAAGTAAATCCTAAACCTTCACCTATCTGGGCAGTCATCTATACATAAGCCCCAAAACAAATTCTTATGATTGCATCTTTTATGGCACAATTGTCTAAATTTTACCAATACCTCTTGTTTCTCACACCGAGCATGACTCACGTGAGCTTAGAGTGTAAAAGTAATTATGACATTCATCTTTGAGCCATCAATCATAAAACATCATATCCCATTCCTCGAACTACGTGGGTTCTGATTCCTTTTTTAAAACAAAGGATACGTAGGTAGCCCATTTATGGGTTCGATCCCAACATTGAAATAATCTCTGTCCTTCTGAATGACGATAAAATTCAAGTGCCCCACTGAGTGGCTTTAAAACCAGCCTGGTCATCAAAATGACCAAGAGACTTTTATATAAATGTTTTGAAGGATACCATTGACCAAGAATCTCTAAACAAATATAGATGATTCTATATTGATGAAGAACCTCGAATACATATAAAAGATTCTCTAAATTTCTTGCATATTTAATCATTGATTGTTAAAACTAAAGGAAAGCTCATTTTATACTTGGTAATGTAATAAGGATTCACGAACTTAACTTAAATCTATAAAGAGAGTCCCGGAGTAGACAATAATTCCCCTCAAAAAGGTGTGATGAGTCCGACCTCCCATCCTCTCGACCAATGCAAATTCCTAAGCCTCATTAGCCCACAAGCTAATGAGCGCCTGCCTTTGGAAAGTAGGTCCAAACGGATGTGGAATCATTGGATGTTTCCGGTTCTACGAACAAACCCGTTAGAAACCGATCGGAACGTTTGAATCTCCCGTCCAGGAGGTCATCCCCGGATTCCGCGCGAAACAAAAAATGGTGAACCCGACGTGAATCCTTAACCAAGTTAAAGTGATGTTCTTCTTATCTGTTAGGCCCTTTGGGCCAACAAGGCAATCATTGACATATGATCATCCAAAAGATGCAGTAGCCGGATTCATCTTGATTATGTCTGTTATATGGAGCAGGCACTCTTTTTTCAAGATCTTCTACAAAAAATGGCTTTCCTTAAATTCACCCCTGTGAATACTGCTGCTAAGAACACCTCTACTGTGAGGTCTGCTGCCATGAAAACCAATGCTGCTACTCCTGCTGGAACGTCATCCGCTCTAAGGATGACATCACCAACTCAGCGTCTTCAACGCTGTGTTTCAAATGCACTGGTTAAGGAGTACCGTCGTAACGGTACTATCCCAACTCTGGAGGCCGCTCGTCAAGCCCTCCAAGTTAACAATTCTACCTGGTCGTCCGGACAACGGCGACCAGCAATCAAGAAACAGGCGGTGCTGACTACCGTCTCCAACCGTTTCGGGTCGTTATCCCCGGAACGCAATTTCCATTCACTCCCTTATTCTGAGGAAGTGAATGAGCAGGTCCCGCAGGACCTTAATTCAAAGAGACAGGAGTCCTTCTCAAGGGCTCCCATCAACAATCGCCGCCAGACTCGTGCGGTAGTGCACCCTCAACATGATGAGGGTACCGGCTCCAGGCATTCAGCTCAGGTTCCTCGAACCCGAGCAGGCAAGATGAATCACCAGAGACGGAATCCGGTTAATAATAGGCAGGTTGTCATCCCTGCCATCTCCGGAGAAGTCCATCAACCTAACTTGGTGGCAAATAACGAGCAGGCATACACACCTGTTCGTTTTAATCCCGCTGTCCAGCAGACTCGTCTGGCAGCATCAAGCCGATCCCGCCAGGCAATTCCGGCGGAGTACCATAGGCAGGAACATACACCTGCTTATACATCAGCAGTTAGTCAGCAGGCTCGTCTGACTACATATGATGGATCTCGTCAACAGCGTTTGGCGAAGTGTAATCAGCAGGCACATACACCTGCTAATACTAATCAAGTCTACCAACAGTCTCGCTTGGTAGCACCCGGAGAAGTCAGTCGGAAAGTCCCGACGACAAACAGGAGGCAGACTAAACTCTCTGCCTCCACACTTGAGTACTGTCAGAATTCACTGACAGGAAAAG
Source organism: Viscum album (assembly GCA_963277665.1). Taxonomy (NCBI): domain Eukaryota; kingdom Viridiplantae; phylum Streptophyta; class Magnoliopsida; order Santalales; family Viscaceae; genus Viscum; species Viscum album. The sequence continues at coordinate 978,750,027 of OY728131.1, forward strand.
GAGGACAGGAGCAGGCACATACACCTACTCCAAGCCCGGAATGGACGTATATCCCTGTTCCGGCGGCTGAAGTCACCAAGCATATTTTATCAATGGTGAAAGAGCAGAAGCAAATTCCTGCTCATATTCTGGATGCTTGCCAGGATATCATAACATCTTCAGCATCATCTCAGGGACAGACACATAAATCTATCCCTAGCAGTGGAGTGACACATCAACAATTCACTCCGGAACAGACACACACATCTGTTCCAGTCCAAGAGGGTTGTGGGGCCTACTCCCCCATATCATATGGACAACCAAGTCAGGCACATACATCTGATTTGAGCGATGATCGTCAGCCTAACCTGACCATCTTTCCTGATCAGGCACATACACCTGCTCAGAGCAATCACTTTCGTCATCAAGTGATTTCTAAAGCGAGTAAGAAGGCATCTAAGAAAAAGATCCGCCCAGCACAGTCAGGAGATCAAAGGCCAATCTGCAACAAGGCCTTGCTCGATGCTGGAGTTCTTGAAGCCCTCAGACATTTATCTGTCGGAATTCAAGATTCTACTCCCTCAGTTCCCAATAACAGGAACATTAATCCCGAAGGTCTTCAACAGACACTTCCTCATGAAGACTTGCTTCATGAAAATTCGGTCAATCTTGAAGTTTCTTCTTCAGATGAGAACCACAGGAACCCTCTGTGTGGTCAGAAGACCAAGGAGAAAGAGATATCATCTTTTGCTGTAACCCATCATGAAGGTCCTCCTCATGGTGATGAACTTCGCTGCGAAAGTCCTCTCCGCAGTAGTGATTCACATTGTCTCGAAAATTCTTCAGAAGGCAATGTAGTGACGAGAAAGCCCTCCTATCTCGAGGCACTTGCAAACGTAAAACCAGTCATGTCTGAAGTTTTACTATCGGCAGGTGAAACTCTTTCTCCATCAGAAGATAGCTTGGGGTTCAGGTTATTCTCCGAACCTTCCCTAGGTCATTCATCTTCCAGCATGAATAGTGATTCCTCTACCAATCTTGTTGAATCCAATGAAGCAACAAGGAAACACCAACTCTGGTCCAAACAGGTAGAAGAATCTTCATTTAATGATAAAGAGGAAATGCTGAACATGAGGAAAAAACTGGCAAAAGGTGAAGTACCAGTCATGTTTTGGCCTTTGGCTGATTCACAGTATGACATTCCAAAGATGTTGACGGATGATGGAATCCATGATATTCGTCTTAACATATGGAAAACTCTTTGTCAATTAAAGAAGAAGGTATTATCTTACGATGAATATGAAAACCATCTTAAGATAATAGAAGGGTTACAACGCCAGATTGATTTGGCATCTCTATCAGTCTCTCGGTATCCGAAGGCTGAAAAGCAACAGAGAACCCTTCAACGTTCATGCCTTGGCGCGCTGAGAAAATTGCGTCAGTTAATTTCCAATGCTCCATCTAATGTTCATATCAGAGGATGGGGTATTCACGGAGCACTACATTTCACAGTGCTTTCCGGTCAGCAAAGCCCGCCGAAAATGGTCTCATGCAATGTTATTGCCCATGGTCGGCCACAGTCAATGGGCTTTGTTCATAATCAAAATCTTGCTCGAGATCAAGCTTCAACTAGTTCCTCTCAAAATCAAGTATATAGAGAACAGGTTGTTGAATTGCTCCTACATCAAGCAGGCGAGAATATTGCGCAAGCCTCTCGTCTGGAGAAAACACGTCATCAAATGACAGAAGTTTCGGAAATCATCCAACGGTCTGTTGAACCAGGTGATAAAAGTGGATACAGGTTAATGCATCCAGCTAATTTCCGAACTAAGATCCGCAAGATCAAGAGAGATTTCAAGAAGATCTCAGACATAGCATGTCAAGAGACACCCCAGCTTGCCAGACTGGGGACTTCTCTAACCCAACCCTCAGAATCAACGAATGGGATTCGAGGAGTTGAGCAGAAGCAACAGGAACACCCCCAGTCCACCGGACTGGGGACTTTTTCAAATCTTCAATCCCTCCCTCAGAGAAAGTCAGTATTCTCTCGATTAGGGAATAAGCCTCAAGAGGAACGAAGAGCCAAGATGTCAGGAGATTCTCTCCAAGTGACGGTTCACAAAGAAATTCCTGAGGGGTCAAGTCAACGGAATGCCATGTCTTATCATGGACATAAAAGGAGAAAATATCATAGAAATGCTGATAGAAAGGATTTCATGAAATATGCATCCATTAATGTCATCACTGCCGTTGCTGCTGATTCACCAGATGAGGCTCAATCAGAGGGATCAGATGAAGAGGTTCCTGCTCAAGAAGTTGCGCACACAGACCTAAATGAAGAAGGTGTGCGCACACGTAATCAAAGGCTTACCCAAAATTTGGGTATTCCTTCAAGTAACCCACTTCCCCCTCTCCGAAAAGAATCCAATAAGGGGAAAGGAAAGAATCAGGTTACTTCTCACCCTTCCTCTGAAGGAGGTCAATCGCTCTCATTAGAGCAAAGGCTTGCACAACAGGAGGAAGAAATGAAAGAATTAAGAAGGTTGAATGCAGAACTACTTCAGAGTAGTCTTCTTCTTAAGAATGCTGAAGTCCGACAGCCGAAGGAATTTGTTGTAACTACTGAGATGGATCAGGAATATCCTCCTTTATCAGTACACCCACAGAGGTCTAATCCTACGGGTCAAACGCAACAACGGTTGGCAGCACTACCATTAGTTGCAGCACCAACCTCCACGGCTGTCCAAGCTCCATTCATTGCACCTACCCAAAACCAAGTTCAACCTGACGTTTCTCAAAAGTTAATAACTACTATTGAGTCATTAACAGCTCGGTTAGAAACTATGGAAGGGAAACGGGCGCAAGTTCAACCTGAAAAGAAAGTTTACCCTGAATGGGTAGATTCAATTTCTCCTCCATCCAGTTTTGGAAACCCTATTTTCCCTACTTTCAATGGATCAGGCGACCCTGAACAACATTTGACGCATTACGTGTCTTGTTGTGATCCTATGATGGGAACTCCAGAACAACAAGAAGCAGTGAAACTCAGATGCTTCGTGCGAACCTTGCAAGGACCAGCTTTTGTCTGGTATACAAGCTTGAAATCCCGGTCAGTCATCGGATGGGAGGATCTTCGTCAAAAATTCCTTCTTCAGTTCAGCTCAACTTTGCCAAAAACGACAGTTTTCGATCTTACAAACTGCAAGCAAAGGGAGAATGAAAGAGTATCTGATTTCATTGCTCGTTGGAAGGGATTAACGTATTCCTTGAGTTTATCACTCCCTCAAGAGGAATTATTGCCAATCTGTGTGGCAAATTTGCGTGACGAATTACGCACGCCATTGATCCCTGTGAAATACACAGGAGGGTTTCGAGACCTTACTTCAATCGCTCAACAGATTGAAGATTCCCTTATACAGGCTAAGGTTAAATCTCGTGTAATTCCATCAGCTCCAGGAAGAAGAATGGGTAAAGCAGAAACTGCTACAGTTATGCTTAAACAGGCACCTGTACCTATTTCTACTTCAAAACCTTCATCTTCTCGAAGGGCTCCACCTCCTGAACGCCAACAACAAAGGCTGTTTCGTCCAAATGATTAAAAAGATCAACGACGAAAACAATTTGAGGATATGAAGAGTAAAACATACTCTTTCCGAAGTGAGCAAGTTCCTGGTTACTTCATTTCAGCTCTGGAAAATAATTTGGTTCAATTACCAGTGCCGAAGAGACCAAACAAGGAAGGAGATGAAGACCGTCCCAATTATTGTCCCTTTCATCAAATGTTGGGACATCCCATCCAGGAGTGTTTTGTCTTTAAAGACCTCCTACAAAAGATGGTTGACTTGGGACAAGTCAAATTGAAGGGTTCTTCAGCTCATGTAGCGTGTATTACCGCTACAGATCCAGAGGAAGGAGGCGAGTGGCAGGAAGTCAAAAGCAAAACTGCGAAAAAACATGATGATTGGATGGTCAGAAAGACAATCAATCGGACTCATTCCATTTTGCGAACACAATTGAAGAAGCCAATTGTGTCTCCTACAAAAGCTGCAGTAAAGCCTCCATCAAAGGACAAATCCTCAAAAGGGCAGCGTAATTCAAAGAAGAAAGAGGAATCAGGAGAAGATGAGTATGTATCAAAGCCTAAATTGTCTTTGACTCTGGCAGATTTCATGCCATCTACTTCAAAGTCACGGGCACCGTCCCACCAAACGGCACAGCCTAAACAGGCCAACCAGGCAGAGTCTTTATCAGACGAAGAATTGATCTTTGGTTCTGTTAATATGATTCAATTAACAGATTCATATTCCAGTCTTGATGAGCCTGAATTCCCTGTATCAAATAAAGGAACCCGAGGAAGTTTTAGAGGTTCAGGATATAGGGGAAGACGTGGATCTTTCCGAAGCCACTACTCTAATTCTACCCCTGCTAGCACTGTATATGCAGCAGAAACTCGTGGTAGAGCCCTTCATCGAGCTCAAAATGAACAAGCAAGTTCTTCTGCTAATGGCCAACTCAGCTTCGGCACAATTATTTTGGAAGACCGATTAAAGGTTCCATCTTCTTTATCTCAGCAAGCAAATGGATCTAATCAGTCTAATTTTCCAAAACCAAAGATGTTGCCAACTTCAATACAAGATGCATCAGCTTCCAAAGCATCTGCTTCCAAGATACCTGCTAAACCACATATTCCTATTGGGAAACGCAGGCCTCTAGATCAAAAGTATGATATATTGAAACACTTGGCCCAAGTACCAGCCAAATTATCAATTTTGGATGCTTTGAATCTATCAAGAGATCTTCGGGAAGCACTCATCGAAGCTTTGTCAAGTCCTCAAGAGTTTGAAGCTGAGATTGCTGCAGCTGAAATTTATCACATAGAGAATAATCCTGCAGAATGCCATGCAGTGATATCTTTTACTGATAAAGATGAGGATGATGTTGTGCATGGGCACATAAAACCTTTGTACTTATCTGGCAAAGTCAATGATATAGATGTTCGAAGAGCTTTCATTGACAATGGTTCAGGAGTCAACCTCATGCCCATTCGCACACTTCGTCGATTGGGCCTCACAGAATCTGATTTATCTCCTTCTACCATGATGTTGCAAGGATATGATAAAAATGAACAAGAACCACTGGGAGAAGTTACGCTCAGAACTCAGTTTGGAGATCTTGTTTCCAATTCAGATTTCATGATTGTTGATCAAGACTCAGCTTTCAATATCTTGCTTGGAAGACCCTGGTTACATCAGCATGCAGCTATTCCGTCATCATACCATCAATGTCTCAAATACTGTTTCGATGGTCAAGTTGGAACATTATATGGTGATAAGACCCCGTTCAAAACATGTGAGTCTCAATACATTGAGGCGGAATTTTATCACATGAAGGGAAGAGAAAAATCTACAATGAAGGAAATTACCAAAGTTAATGCTCCATATGGTTTGGAAAAAATTCCAATAAATCCATTTTCACATGTGAGTACAGATTATGTGTTACCTATCAGTCAAATTGACAAAATAGGCCCAAATCAAAATACTCTTATGGAAAGATCCATAATGTCAATTACGGCAATTGAGCCAGACAACATGGGAGAAATTGGTAACTTACCAAGCAATGATGAAAGCATAAGTGGTGACGTTTTCATTTCGTCTGCTGAAATCCAACAAGTCTATACTTCGCTAATCAGGCCAGAAGAAGTTATAGCAACACCAGAGGTGAATGTTGATGTCGATTCTCAATCCATCATCTCCTCTTTATTTCCCAAAGAAGACCCTTGTTCATCAATAGGGACGGAAATGGAAGCTTCTTCTTCAAAATGTGAAAATTTTGACATCTCTTATGATCATGAGAATTTCGTTTTTTCATCTACTTTGCAAGTAGAAACGGAAGATATAACACATGATGAAGAGGAAGAGGAAGATCTTAGAGATGCTCCTCCAGCATTTGAAGAGGGTATCTCTACCACTGTGGATGAACTCAGAGAAGTAAATCTGAGTACAGAGAAAGATCCACGCCCCACTTTAATTAGTGCGGCCATGACCCTTGAAGAACAAGAGATGTATATTTCTTTTCTAAAGCAAAATAAAGATATCTTTGCTTGGAATTATACAGAGATGCCTGGCCTTGATCCTGATGTTGCCACCCATCATTTGGGTTTGCCAAAAGAACATCGAGGATTCAAGCAAGCCGCGAGAAGAACACACCCAACCTATGCTTCCAAAATCGAGGCTGAAGTGGATAAGCTTATCAAAGCTAACTTCGTCAGAGAAGTTCAATATCCCAAGTGGTTGGCTAATATTGTCCCAGTAAAGAAAAAGAACGGACAAATTAGGGTTTGCATCGATTTCAGAGATCTTAATCGGTATTGTCCCAAAGATGATTTTCCAGTTCCGATTACAGAACTCTTAATTGATGCGACGGCTGGCTATGAAGTACTTTCTTTCATGGATGGATATTCTGGATATAATCAGATCTGAATGGCCCCAGAAGATGAGGAATATACAGCCTTCAGAGCTCCTCAAGGTGTGTTTTGTTACCGGGTGATGCCCTTTGGTTTAAAGAATGCAGGTGCAACATATCAACGCGCCATGCATCGTATCTTCAAACCTTTTCTAGGGAAATTTGTTGAATGCTATGTAGATGATTTGGTGGTTAAATCCAAACAACGTTTTGATCACTTGGCTGATTTGGAAATCATATTCCACAAGCTTCGACAACATAATTTGAAGATGAACCCCTTAAAATGTGCTTTTGGGGTAACCTCAGGAAAATTCCTCGGCTTTGTTGTACGCCATCGTGGTATTGAAGTCGATCCTGAGAAGACCAAATCAATCCTTGGTATGTCACCTCCTCAGAATTTGAAAGAATTAAGAGGACTTCAAGGACACTTAGCCTATATTCGGCGTTTCATCGCCAATTTGGCAGGCAAAAGTTTACCTTTTACCAAATTATTGAAGAAAGGAGTCACTTACCAGTGGACTAAAGAATGTCAAGAAGCATTTGATATTCTCAAGAAATACCTCTTAAGTCCACCAGTACTCATGCCACCTGTTGAGGGTAGACCTCTTATCCTCTATGTGACAGCTTTAGAGCGATCATTGGGTGCCTTTCTCGCTCAAAAGAATGATGCTGGGAATGAAAATAGTCTCTACTATCTCAGTAGAACTATGCTTGAAGCAGAAACCCGGTATTCGAGTATTGAAAAATGCTGCCTAGCATTAATCTTTGCAGTTCAGAAACTGAGACACTACCTGCAACATCACGAGGTCCAATTGGTATCTCGTAATAATCCACTCAAATTCATCCTTAGTCGTCCAATGCTTACAGGACGTCTGGCAAGGTGGGCGGTTATTCTACAGCAGTTCGACATTCAATATGTGTCTCAAAAGGCAATTAAGGGCCAAGCTCTGGCTGATTTCCTGGCTGAACACCCTTCAGTGGAAGACACATATTCAGATATCGAACTCCCTGATGAGGAAGTTTTTTCTATTCAAGAGAATCCTCAAACATGGGAAATGTATTTTGATGGTGCTTCTAGAAGTCCAACAGGGAAGAAAATGGAAAATCCTAAATTCAACAAAGTTGGTTTAGGAATTGTGCTCATTTCTCCAGATAAGGCAGTGTTACCTTATTCCTTTTTGTTGTGGGAAGGTGGTACCAATAATGAAGCTGAATACCAAGCTCTCATTGCAGGCTTGGAGTTAGCGCTTCAAGCACAAGTGAATCACTTAAAGGTAAAAGGTGATTCAGACCTGGTAATCAAACAAATCAATGGGGATTATGCCATCAGAAAAGAAGAATTAATCCCTTTGTATGATTACGTCAGAGAGTTAATGTCGGAATTCCCTTCAGAACCGACATTTTCTTATGTCCCAAGATCACAAAATGCTCAAGCTGATGCACTGGCTAATATAGCCACAGCTTTAGCAGATCCAAATCGGGACGAGACAACCATCGGTATTGCCCACCGTCGTGCAATTTCACCTTATGTTCAAGTCAGAACAGAGGAAATTAATGAAATTAGTCCCATTCCTGAACCATATGGTCATACTACAGGATGGATGTCACCTATCAGGGAATACCTTCAAAATGGAACACTTCCACCTGATAGAGCCAAGAGAGAACAAATTCGGCGACGTGTGGTCAATTTTACTCTTTATGATGGTCCAAACCACCTCGAGAAAATTCTCTACAAACGTGGTTTTGATGGAGTTCTCTTCAGATGTATTGATGGTGAAGAGACAATGGCTGTCATAAAAGAAGTGCATGCAGGAGTCTGTGGTGCCCATCAGTTTGGACATAGATTGTCTGATCAAATTCGAAGACTTGGATACTTCTGGCCTTCAATGATACAAGATTGTGTTAATTTCACAAAGAAGTGTCATTCATGCCAAGTATATGCCAATTTCATTCATCAACCTCCAGAATTGCTTCATACAGCTAAATACTCATGGCCATTTTCCACATGGGGAATGGATGTGGTGGGACCTTACCCTTCAGCTACGGCCAAGCAGTTTAAGTACATTCTTACTGCTACTGATTTCTTTTCCAAATGGGCAGAGGCAGTACCTCTCAAAGAAGTCAGTTCTAAATGCATTGTTAGCTTCATCAAGTCTAACATCATTACTAGATTTGGTGTCCCTCATACCATATTGACAGACAACGGCACCAACTTCTGCTCTTCTGAGGTAAAGAGATTGTATCAAGAATACAACATTAAGTCCAACCATTCATCTCGATATCATGCAGCGGCTAATGGCCAGATAGAGGCCTTCAACAAGACTCTTTCAAATATACTGCAAAAGATGGTGGATAAAGATAAGAGGTCATGGCCTGATAAACTCTATCATGCTTTATGGGCTTATCGGACTACCACTCGCAATGCAACGCGGTCTACTCCATATTCATTGATATATGGAACAGAAGCAGTCTTGCCAATTGAAGTCCAATTGCCCTCACTCAGAATAGCCATTTGTGATCAGTTATCAACAGATGAGCAATCCCAAAAGCGGTTGAATGAATTGGAACAGTTAGATGAGAAAAGATTGTGCACTTTGCACCACTTGGAAATCTATCAGAATCGAATAGCACGAGCTTTTAACAAAAAAGTTCGTCTTCGTTCATTCATTCAGGGAGAATTGGTATTGGTTCTCAGAACACCAATGATACCAGGAAAGAAACCTCCCAAGCTTGAACCAAAATGGGAAGGACCTTATTCAATACATAAGGTCTACTCCAATGGAGCGTATTCTCTGATTTCAATGGATGGAGAACACATCACGACTCCAACTAATGCCAGATTTCTGAAGAAGTATTTTGTATAAACACAAAATATTGGTCCCCGGAACCAAGACTTACAATTGGTTCATACAGCATGACCTTAAACTGCATCAGCAATGGTCCAGTATGACCTTAAACTACAACTACGTCCAGCATGACGATAAACTGTATGGTCCGTGCATATGACCTTAAACTATTCGCACTTATGTCCCTGCAACATGACACTAAACTGTGCAGCACCAATAGTCCTAACTGCAAGACTTTAAAATGCATAGTCCCTGATTTTGTCCTACATGACAATAAACCGTATAGAAGTTCCTATATTTTGTCCGAGATGACATTAAACTATATTTTGTCCTAGCGACATGACATTAAACTGTGTGGCACTTTCATCGTCCAGCATGACGTTAAACTGTGTTAAGTCCCTTATTGTCCTACATGACACTAAACTGTATTCTGTCCGAGATGACATTAAACTATATTGTGTCCTAGCAACATGACATTAAACTGTGTGGCACTTCCAACGTCCAGCATGACGATAAACTGTAAAAAGATCAGAACTGATATCCTCATATTGATTCACCTTAGTCTTAGCTACATGACTTTAAACTGTACAGCCTCAGTTCGTCCTTGCTATATGACGCTAAAACTATACAGCAATGGTCCAGTATGACTTTAAACTGCAACTTCGTCCCACACGACATTAAACTGTGAAAAAGTTCCATAAACAGTCCAGCATGACCTTAAAACTGCATCATTCCTGGTCCATGTATACGACCATAAACTATTTGCAAATATGTCCAGCAAGACGTTAAACTGTGACGTCCTAACTACATGACGCTAAACTGTATAAAAGTCCCTCACGTCCGAAAAGACGTTAAACTATATAATCATCAAAAGTCCAGCATGACATTAAAACTGCACAATCCCCCTTTCGTCCAATATGACGTTAAACTGTATTGTCCCCATCGTCCTAACTACATGACGCTAAACTGTACAGAAAATCCTTGATATGTCCTACATGACATTAAACTGTGCATCGTTAAGGTTGTTATTACCTCTTATTTCTCACACCGAGTATGACTCACGTGAGCTTAGAGCAAACATCAATCATAACACTCCCTTTGGGCCACTAACCATGTGTAAGTCCCAACAACATTTTTTTTTAGATCATTGTCCACAAGAACAATTTGATCATTAATTCATTCTTTAATTGAACTACACAGACTTTGATCCTTGCCCTCCAGGCTGGGTATGTAGGCAACCTCCCAAAGGTTCAAGCCCAAAAAACAATCTCTTCACATTGGTTCACCACAATCTCATATGATGATGATTTGTGAAACCACCCTTGGAATCAATATCTTTACATTGATTCACTTTCGTCCTTGTTATATGACGTTAAACTATACAACACTTTTGTCCAGTACGACAATAAACTACAATATTCTTTGATTTCCTCATTTGAGAAGGAACCATTATTAAACATTGATTCTTTTTCAATCATGGTTTTCATTTTCAAAAAGACTACGTACATACATGGTAATGCCTAAACTTTTTATCTTAGGTTAAAACCATCATTGCACTAAAGTCCCTTTTCACCCTTCACATGTACGAACCAAATTTGTACAAAGGGTAGTTTCTAGAACTACGTGGACTTGATTCCCATCTTTATGGGATACGTAGGAACATTCGAGTGTCCCTCGAATCCAGTCCCAAGTCTTTTGGGCCTAACCCCAAATTTCACTTTCAGTCCCTTGGCTGAAAAGTCCTCATGAAAACACACACTGTGTATTCATTATTATGGTCCGAATTCTATGACCCCAAAAACTAAGATCACTCATCCTTTCGTCCTGCACGACGTTAAACTGCATTTCAAGAACTACGTATGGCTTGATTCTCATTCTTATGAGATACGTAGCGAAGTCCAAGTTTCAATTCAGGACCCAGCCACAACATGATTATGGTTTTCATTGACCTATGTATCTCTATATACATTGGAAAATACCCATCTTTATGTATTATAATCCTAACCTTAAATATTTTCAGATCTTCATAACCCTTTTCATGACTTATGGTCACAAAAATGTCAAACTTCTGAGAATTCTTTTGCCTGACTATGCAGCACGTGCCCATAGGTGGCCTTGCATAAACAGTCCACATAACAGACTTGTCAGCCAAGAGATGCTATTTATTTGACCATGCAGCCAATGCCCATAGGTGGCCCTGCATGTTTTCAACCCCCTAACGGGTTTGTTAAATAATAGTAACTTCATTCTTGGGAAGAATTCCTCTTTTGTCCTTATTTGTCTTAAACGACAGTATGTAGGGATCCGCAAAAATAGCCATCCTTAACGTATTTGTCCCATATCCTTTTTCATGATCTGAAAGTATTCAAGTCTATGGTTTATTCTTCTTCCCTACGTTTGGGTCAGACCTTCGTAGGAGTGATATTCATCCAGTTCTTCGATATTCTTGTTTGAAAATATCTTCTCCATATTCAAGTACCTCTTTCCATATAACAAACTCTATGCTTTAGAAAATTTGAATCTCCATAAACTTTCACTGGCTTTTAGCACTAGGAAAGTAAATTTCTGAGAGTTCTTTTGCCTAACTATGCAGCACGTGCCCATAGGTGGCCTTGCATAAACAGTCCACATAACAGACTTGTCAGCCAAAAGATGCTATTTTATTTGACTATGCAGCCAATGCCCATAGGTGGCCCTGCATATTTCAACCCCCTAACGGGTTTTGTTAAATAATAGTAACTTCATTCTTGGAAACTACTTCTTCTAATGCTATTTAGCTCTTTTTCATATCATTCCTCAGATTCAAATATTCTTAAGTCATAGTTTACATATTTTCTCTCATACTTGAGTATGGTAATTTGTTTTCAGATAAATTATCAAGGAATTGAATCCATTTTAATCCATTTTTCGGTCAAAGCTATTTCGACCTTAAACATTAGCCCCTTTATGTCCGGCTTGCATGACTTTAAACTGCCCGCACAAAAGACAGAGGAACTCTGAATAAAAGTCAAGTTCCAGCTCACTAAATATACATTTTTTTTTTGTATGATTTAGGTAATATTGAGCAGTTAAAAGATTCAAAGTTTGTAGGGTTATTTGTAATAATCCTAGTAAAAATCAAACTAGGCTTACTAAGCCCATTGGCTTAAGTAAATTTGAAGCAGGTAATGGAAGAATGCAAGCACAAATGATTGAAGACGAAAGTGTTTTTCATTGATACACAAGAGTTAGAAGGACATCCACAGATTGGAATCTCTTCTCTTTTTTAAGAAATTACAGGAGATTGTCAACAAAAGTCTTCATTTGATGTATAGCATCCTGAGCCTTATCAACAGTTGCTTGAAGCTCGTGCACTTGACCAGCTTCACTCTTTTTAGCTTGCTGAAGTGCCTTCTTAGCATCTGCAATGGCTTTCATGCAATTTACATGAGTTTCATCCAATGATTCATTAAGCTGATCAAGTTCCCCAGTAACAGCATCTAACTGTTGCTGGAGTTGCACCTGCTGGACGACCTTTTCTTTGATTTTTTGTTTCAGATCCTTCATCTTGACAACATAATCAGCTTCAGCCTGGGATATCGCAGCCTCAAATTCGCCTAAGTTGACTGACGATTTCACTCTGGTCAAATCTTCGCGACTTGTCTGCATTTGCTCCCTCCTGAAGATAATTTGTTTCACTGTAGCATGGATCTTTTCATACCCAAAACCACCAAGTCCCATTATAACAAATTGGGATGACAATCGGGAAATTTTTGATGGTAGCTCTTCTAAGGGCACCCCCGATATGATATTCCATATATTGTTCCACGCCTTACGTCGTGAAAAGCTGAACGCTTTGAGCATCTCTGGATCTGATTCAACATCTTCGTCAGAAGGGGGTATGTAATCTGGAATTAACATGCTTAAAGAAGTGCCTCGTTCTGCTCTTTCCCCTCTGACTTGGGCTTCTTCACTTTCAATTCCCATTGGGGCAGAGGCTAAAGCCTCATCTCCGGATCTAGCCATTACAGTTGATGGCCCTACATGATCAATTGAAAGATTTTAGTTGAATCTTAAAGAATAACAAAAGAATGGATTGTCTTGCAAATAAAGTACAATCACAAATATTGTTATCCCTTACCCAATGGTGGTTCAGCAACATGAGAAGACTTCTCCCCATCTTTCCCGGTTTCAACAGGATTTTCAAGATGGGTCTCAGGAGAGTTTATTGGATTTAGCTCTACTTGAGCTAATGTTTCTGCAATGATAGGGTTGACATCAGTGTCCACACCCTCTTCAGGCATTGGCAGTTCAGCAGCTTCTACAGAAGAAACTGCATATTATTTTACATCATGATTAGAAATATTTTTCTTTTAAAAGAAAAATTTGGGCGAAGGGTAACACTCACGCCCAAGGTCTTCTAAATCACATGACAATCTAGCATGATCATAAAATTCTTCAAAAGTCATTCCTTGATTCATCATTTCATCCAATGATACTTCAGAATCTTGGTTAGTCTCACCAGTGGGAGCATTTGCTATGTCTTCTTGCTGACTTATGTCCTGCAACCCCTGACCCTGGACAGCATCTTCAGTAGTAGGAGGGATACTAGGAATAGATGGCAGCTCTTCTCCAGGAGCTACCAAGTCAGCTTGAGTTTGTGGTTGTTCTACAGCACCCTCCACGGCCTTTGAAGAAGGATCAGTCCCTTCCCTCAAGGGGGAAATTGAAGAAGCCCCTGCAATCCTCAGAAATATGAGTAACTATATGATTATGGGTATAAAATCATGATTGTTCGAAGGACTTACCACTGCTAATGAAACGTTTAGCTAAGGATTTCCTCCTTCGTTGCCTTGGCTTCTTTTGCTTTTTTGGAGTTTCAGCTGTCTCCTTTATTGGCACTTGGATTGGCGAATGAAAGGCTATGTCCAGTGCCTCATTCATGGCCTGCTGGCCTGGAGATATCTCGCCTGGTTCGCGAGGAGAATCAGCAGCAGCCCCAACAGCGGTACCACCAGGGCTATATTGTGGCGAAGGAACCCCGGTCCCTTTCTTTGCAAGCTGCAAGATGAAGAAAATAACTTTCTTGAGAAACAAAGCTTCAACTGAAATCAAGTTGCAAATAAGGAAAGAAAACTTACATCTTCAGGAGCCACGTACTCTTGCCACTCCTCATCTCCAGAACCACCAGCCCCCTTAGTGGTGCCACGATCAATCATTTCCTTCACCCGCCTGGTGATAGGAGTTGAATTATCGGTGGCATATATGAGCATTTCCAGCTCTCTGATGTAAGCCCGCACTTCATTGGGGTTATCTCCGTATTGAAGGTCTTTTGAGGCTAGAAGATATCCTATCCCAGGAAGTTGTAGACCCTCACACAAATCCAGCCAGGCGGTTTCAGTATCACAGTATAAGCTCTGCCATAGCTGAACAGCCTCTGGTCTTAGATATAAAGGCTGTGAGGAAGGTCCTACAATTTTTGATTTTAATTTCTTCCCAACTCCTACAACTACAGATAGAGAATAAGAAAGTGAGACTTATTACTTTATAAAGTATCAGTGATTGAAGTTATTACAATCAAATAACTCACCAGGAGCTGTTGGAGTGGGTCTTTTAACTCTGGCCGGAGGATTATATCGGGCACGAAACCGCTTTGCTGCCGGTTGTGCCTCATCATCCCCATCATGATAATCCGAGGAATCAGTTCTAGAGGAGGAGTCTGTTGAACCTATTTCAGGAGGAGAAGCAGCACCTTCATGAGGAAGAGTTTCTTTCTCTACAGTCCTCTTCCTCTTTCCCACTTGATATACAGGGTGATTCAATATCCCTTTAGGGTATGATGCTATCCAGTGTTCGGCATAAAAAGTAGTCAGATAATGTGCCGCTTTTTCAACTGGTAGATCAAATACTGCTCCAGTCTTCTCTCTTGACGTCAGCAACCATAGTTGTCGAGCAACCATCGGATGTTGCTCTAACCTGACGTGTACTGGAGGGGATACAACAATCTGTTGTAAACATTTGAATTGGCGTGCAAATCTATATGGAGAATAGGCCTCGCATATGATTTCTCCATCAACCCTGGCTACTAATACGCCATCCCTGCAAGCTAGCATGTATGCCCTCAAATCCAAAGGGGCTTTCCCATCATCAACAAACCGCCCAGATGGCGGACTTCCATAAGGAAAGAAGTTGAATTCCTTATACATGCTTAGTCTTACTTTTATGTCATAACCATTGACATCTAATGGAGCAATTCCAGAGAATGCTTGCACTGACGGTCTGAAGGAGCTTCCAGGAATTTGTAACCCATTCTATACATTGTAAGTCCTGAAGTGAGTGGCAATCCATCCCCACAAAACCTGGAATGGTCCCACTATTCTTAAAGGAGATTTACCCTGGAAGACATGAAGTAAACTCCTGTGAATCTTTGCTAAAATGGGGGTAGCTAACCCAACCATTTTTCCCTCAGCTAACTTGGCCGCAATGACGAAGGTCCCTGGCCTAACGCCTCCCTTCGAATCTCTGACCGGCAAGAGGTAAATACTGAGCCACATTGCCAAGAAACCCGCCAGACGAGTTTTCTTTGGAATTCTTTGATTCACTTCATAGCCCCATTTTTCAAACTCTCCTGCTTCTAGAGTTGGCCAGAATGTGCCAGGAGCTCCTCTCTTCTCAGGTTTTGGGCAAGTGGTAGGACGTCTGGGCCGGGTATCCTTGGATTTCTTTGTCTTGGATCCTTTTTCCTTTGGCTCCATCCCTCTCTTCTCAGTAAGAAACACCTTCATCCATTCTTCCGGATGGATATCTTTTCTGAAATGAGTTAATGAGGTCTCTGAACTCTTGAGCTTATGAAAGATTTTGAATAATTCTCGAGCCAAAACAGGAGTCTTCTCTGGATCATTCCAAGTCACCTTGGGAGGAATGAATTCATCATACATATCGCCCAAGATTGGAGCTCCTGAAATCTTGTGGACATCCCACAAACTGATACCTACTTCTCCATGAGTCAAGTGGAAAGAATTAGTCGCTGGACTCCAGTGACTGAGTATCTCTGGCACGAAGATATCATGTCTGTAAATATATGTCTGCCCAACCCAAACAGCTTCATATATTGCAGCTCTCTTCAGATCCTCAATAAACTCTGCGCAAGTCTGTCGCACCCAGTATGCCCACATCCAAGTTGGCTTCACACCTCCCCCAGGGCGGAAATCCCAACTTTTCTTCCAGCCTTTGGACTGATCCATCTGAGCATCTCGGAAGATTGAAGGATGGCAATGTGGCTGAAGCTCAGGTGTATGTTTTTTCAGATCTGGTGTGCAAGGGCTATGATGCATCACATACGCCTTCTCTACTGTTCCAGCAGTTTGAAATACTCCTCCGCCTGAGATATTTGCTGAAGCAAAATTGGTATAATTCTGAAACCAAGAAAATGGAAGATAATTCTTTACTTCTGGAATAATGACTTCTTGCAGATGACCATGACCATACAAAGGTAGATAAGGGCAGTGAGGAAAGTCGTAATGATATTTCTTCAAATACTTAGCCAAATCTGGAAGAGTGCTGTTTTTGACAGTATAGTAATCAGGGCCAATGATATTCATCATATCATCTATCCGCTTGCTAGCCAGTTCATCAAGGAATCCAGGTCTAAGAGCCATTGAATCTGCACAGGAGTTGAATAAATTAAACTCTTAAATGGGTTTTTTCATAAAATTTGTGAGAAAATCTGAAAAAAATGGCTAAGGCATTAAGGCGCGCAAGTATGGAGATGTCGCGCAAGTGGTACATATGTCGCGCAAGTATTTGTCGCGCAAGTGTTTGCCGCGCAAGCCTTATTACCTTGAGAGTAGCGCGGCAGCGAGGAAACAGCGAAAATAAGAGACTTGCGCGGCGACAAAGACTTGCGCGGCGAGAGCTCGAGAGAATTCGTGGTCAGATACCATTTACGGCCGGAAGCAGCATATTTATAGGCCAGAGGGCCTATCTGCGCGCCTCACCCAGAGCGCTCAAACGCCTGCGCGACGAAGACTTGCGCGCCATACCAGAGGGTTTAAGGCCTGCGCGACGCAGACTTGCGCGCCTCCCTCTGCGCACTGAAGACTTGCGCGCCGCCCTTTTCCTTTAGAGGGATTCAATTTCCTCAGAGTCAAATCCTCATTTTCTCTCCAGATCCAACTCTGAGGGGGGACTTTTGTTGACGCTCCTTTCGTCACGGAATCTAAAAGTTCGGAAAAGGGAATATCTGAGCTCAAAGTGATTAATCCTTTGAAGAAACATCAAAAATCGACAAAGGGATGGAAAAGGAGAACATTGCCCATGTAGCGCGCAAGTTCCATCGTGGTCGCGCAAGTGTACTTGCGCGCCACCTCAATACTTGCGCGACCCATCCTGGTCGTGCAAGGGACTTGCGCGACAGATCTGATAACCGCCCAGTAACCGCCCGGGGTCTTCTTTTGCCTATAAATAGACCCTGTGGGCCCCCCATTCAAAAGATCTCTTCCCAGAAACTCGGATCAAAGCTCCCGACGCCCAAGTCTCTTCTCAAAGCTTCCAGAACACTTCTAAGGTAATTTCTTACCTAGAATGGAAGATCTAAAGGGAAGAAGGAAGGCCTAAGTGTTGAAACTTATCAAACACTTGCGCGCCGACTTAATTCCTTCAATATAACTTGCGCGTCCCTCTTCTGGAAGAACCTCAAGAGGATGAGAAAGGGTTTAATAAAGAGTCGCTCAAGTAATTCCACTCTGGTTGAAAATCGCGCAAGTATCCCTTATGTCGCGCAAGTATACTTGCGCGACCAATACTTGCGCGCCGCCGCAGGACTTGCGCGACCTTCAATACTTGCGCGCCCCTATCTTTTTGGGTGCCCATCTTGCCCTTTTTCACCCCTCTTAAGCCATTTCACTCTTCCTATTCAAGATTCAGTCTTCAAGATACTCTTCAAAGCCATTTTTGGCATGATTTCTTGATTTGACATCCTTATCTGAAAGGAATTATGTGAAATATCTCTCAAAACCTAGTGATTTAAACATCTTTATGTCATAAAAGATTGAGAGTTCATTCATTCAACCTCATCCTTTAAGATGAGAGAATCCTAACCTGGGTTTCCTTTTCAGGAATAATCCCCAGTTATAAAACCTTATGATTTGGGCATCTTCTTTAAGAATAAGCCCCAATCAAAGTCCTTTAAACTTGGGCATCCTCCTCAGGAGTAAGCCCCAAACCTTAATCCCTAACCTGGGTCTCCTTTTCAGGAGAAAGACTCAGTCATAACCTTGGGCTTCCTTTTCAGGAGTAAGCCCCAAGTCCCCTAACCTAGGCTTCCTTCTCAGGAATAAGTCCTAGTCATAAATCTTGGGCATCTTCCTTAAGAATAAGCCCCAATCAAAGTCCTTTAATCTTGGGCATCCTCCTCAGGAGTAAGCCCCAAACCTTAATCCCTAACCTGGGTCTCCTTTTCAGGAATAAGACTCAGTCATAAACCTTGGGCTTCCTTTTCAGGAGTAAGCCCCAAGTCCCCTAACCTAGGCTTCCTTCTCAGGAATAAGTCCTAGTCATAAATCTTGGGCATCTTTCTTAAGAGTAAGCCACAAGTCTCTTAAAATTTCTCTTAACCAGTCATAAACTTCCCTTTGATTTTGGTTTCCTTTTTAGGAATAAAACCCAATCATAAGTCCCCTCCTAATTTGGGCATCCTCCTTAGGAGTAAGCCCCAAGATTAGAGTATTCAAATCTCCATGAAGCACATATAACTTTGTGGACCCTGTTCATGGATTTTTCTTCCTAAAAGTAAATCCTAAACCTTCACCTATCTGGGCAGTCATCTATACATAAGCCCCAAAACAAATTCTTATGATTGCATCTTTTATGGCACAATTGTCTAAATTTTACCAATACCTCTTGTTTCTCACACCGAGCATGACTCACGTGAGCTTAGAGTGTAAAAGTAATTATGACATTCATCTTTGAGCCATCAATCATAAAACATCATATCCCATTCCTCGAACTACGTGGGTTCTGATTCCTTTTTTAAAACAAAGGATACGTAGGTAGCCCATTTATGGGTTCGATCCCAACATTGAAATAATCTCTGTCCTTCTGAATGACGATAAAATTCAAGTGCCCCACTGAGTGGCTTTAAAACCAGCCTGGTCATCAAAATGACCAAGAGACTTTTATATAAATGTTTTGAAGGATACCATTGACCAAGAATCTCTAAACAAATATAGATGATTCTATATTGATGAAGAACCTCGAATACATATAAAAGATTCTCTAAATTTCTTGCATATTTAATCATTGATTGTTAAAACTAAAGGAAAGCTCATTTTATACTTGGTAATGTAATAAGGATTCACGAACTTAACTTAAATCTATAAAGAGAGTCCCGGATTAGACAATAATTCCCCTCAAAAAGGTGTGATGAGTCCGACCTCCCATCCTCTCGACCAATGCAAATTCCTAAGCCTCATTAGCCCACAAGCTAATGAGCGCCTGCCTTTGGAAAGTAGGTCCAAACGGATGTGGAATCATTGGATGTTTCCGGTTCTACGAACAAACCCGTTAGAAACCGATCGGAACGTTTGAATCTCCCGTCCAGGAGGTCATCCCCGGATTCCGCGCGAAACAGCAGCACTACCATTAGTTGCAGCACCAACCTCCACGGCTGTCCAAGCTCCATTCATTGCACCTACCCAAAACCAAGTTCAACCTGACGTTTCTCAAAAGTTAATAACTACTATTGAGTCATTAACAGCTCGGTTAGAAACTATGGAAGGGAAACGGGCACAAGTTCAACCTGAAAAGAAAGTTTACCCTGAATGGGTAGATTCAATTTCTCCTCCATCCAGTTTTGGAAACCCTATTTTCCCTACTTTCAATGGATCAGGCGACCCTGAACAACATTTGACGCATTACGTGTCTTGTTGTGATCCTATGATGGGAACTCCAGAACAACAAGAAGCAGTGAAACTCAGATGCTTCGTGCGAACCTTGCAAGGACCAGCTTTTGTCTGGTATACAAGCTTGCAATCCCGGTCAGTTATCGGATGGGAGGATCTTCGTCAAAAATTCCTTCTTCAGTTCAGCTCAACTTTGCCAAAAACGACAGTTTTCGATCTTACAAACTGCAAGCAAAGGGAGAATGAAAGAGTCTCTGATTTCATTGCTCGTTGGAAGGGATTAACGTATTCCTTGAGTTTATCACTCCCTCAGGAGGAATTATTGCCAATCTGTGTGGCAAATTTGCGTGACGAATTACGCACGCCATTGATCCCTGTGAAATACACAGGAGGGTTTCGAGACCTTACTTCAATCGCTCAACAGATTGAAGATTCCCTTATGCAGGCTAAGGTTAAATCTCGTGTAATTCCATCAGCTCCAGGAAGAAGAATGGGTAAAGCAGAAACTGCTACAGTTATGCTTAAACAGGCACCTGTACCTATTTCTACTTCAAAACCTTCATCTTCTCGAAGGGCTCCACCTCCTGAACGCCAACAACAAAGGCTGTTTCGTCCAAATGATCAAAAAGATCAACGACGCAAACAATTTGAGGATATGAAGAGTAAAACATACTCTTTCCGAAGTGAGCAAGTTCCTCGTTACTTCATTTCAGCACTGGAAAATAATTTGGTTCAATTACCAGTGCCGAAGAGACCAAACAAGGAAGGAGATGAAGACCGTCCCAATTATTGTCCCTTTCATCAAATGTTGGGACATCCCATCCAGGAGTGTTTTGTCTTTAAAGACCTCCTACAAAAGATGGTTGACTTGGGACAAGTCAAATTGAAGGGTTCTTCAGCCCATGTAGCGTGTATTACCGCTACAGATCCAGAGGAAGGAGGCGAGTGGCAGGAAGTCAAAAGCAAAACTGCGAAAAAATATGATGATTGGATGGTCAGAAAGACAATCAATCGGACCCATTCCATTTTGCGAACACAATTGAAGAAGCCAATTGTGTCTCCTACAAAAGCTGCAGTAAAGCCTCCATCAAAAGACAAATCCTCAAAAGGGCAGAGCAATTCAAAGAAGAAAGAGGAATCAGAAGAAGATGAGTATGTATCAAAGCCTAAATTGTCTTTGACTCTGGCAGATTTCATGCCATCTACTTCAAAGCCACGGGCACCGTCCCACCAAACGGCACAGCCTAAACAGGCCAACCAGGCAGAGTCTTTATCAGACGAAGAATTGATCTTTGGTTCTGTTAATATGATTCAATTAACAGATTCATATTCCAGTCTTGATGAGCCTGAATTCCCTATATCAAATAATGGAACCCGAGGAAGTTCTAGAGGATCAGGATATAGGGGAAGACATGGATCTTTCCGAAGCCACTACTCTAATTCTACCCCTGCTAGCACTGTATATGCAGCAGAAACTCGTGGTAGAGCCCTTCAGCGAGCTCAAAATGAACAAGAAAGTTCTTCTGCCAATGGCCAACTCAGCTTCGGCACAGTTATTTTGGAAGACCGATTAAATGTTCCATCTTCTTTATCTCAGCAAGTAAATGGATCTAATCAGTCTAATTTTCCAAAACCAAAGATGTTGCCAACTTCAATACAAGAGGCATCAGCTTCCAAAGCATCTGCTTCCAAGGTACCTGCTAAACCGCATATTCCTATTGGGAAACGCAGGCCTCTAGATCAAAAGTATGATATATTGAAACACTTGGCCCAAGTACCAGCCAAATTATCAATTTTGGATGCTTTGAATCTATTAAGAGATCTTCGGGAAGCACTCATCGAAGCTTTGTCAAGTCCTCAAGAGTTTGAAGCTGAAATTGCTGCAGCTGAAATTTATCACATAGAGAATAATCCTGCAGAATGCCATGCAGTGATATCTTTTACTGATAAAGATGAAGATGATGTTGTGCATGGACACATAAAACCTTTGTACCTATCTGGCAAAGTCAATGGTATAGATGTTCGAAGAGCTTTTATTGACAATGGTTCAGGAGTCAACCTCATGCCCATTCGCACACTTCGTCGATTGGGCCTCACAGAATCTGATTTATCTCCTTCTACCATGATGTTGCAAGGATATGATAAAAATGAACAAGAACCACTGGGAGAAGTTACGCTCAGAACTCAGTTTGGAGATCTTGTTTCCAATTCAGATTTCATGATTGTTGATCAAGACTCAGCTTTCAATATCTTGCTTGGAAGACCCTGGCTACATCAGCATGCAGCTATTCCATCGTCATACCATCAATGTCTCAAATACTGTTTCGATGGTCAAGTTGGAACATTGTATGGTGATAAGGCCCCGTTCAAGACATGTGAGTCTCAATACATTGAGGCGGAATTTTATCACATGAAGGGAAGAGAAAAATCTACAATGAAGGAAATTACCAAAGTTAATGCTCCATATGGTCTGGAAAAAATTCCAATAAATCCATTTTCACATGTGAGTACAGATTATGTGTTACCTATCAGTCAAATTGACAAAATAGGCCCAAATCAAAATACTCTTATGGAAAGATCCATAATGTCAATTACGGCAATCGAGCCAGACAACATGGGAGAAATTGGTAACTTACCAAGCAGTGATGAAGGCATAAGTGGTGACGTTTTCATTTCGTCTGCTGAAATCCAACAAGTCTATACTTCGCTAATCAAGCCAGAAGAAGTTATAGCAACACCAGAGGTGAATATTTATGTCGATTCTCAATCCAAGATCACCTCTTTGATTCCCAAAGAAGACCTTTTATCATCAATAGGGTCGGAAATGGAAGCTTCTTCTTCAAAATGTGAAAATTTTGACATCTCTTATGATCATGAGAATTTCATTTTTTCATCTACTTTGCAAGTAGAAACAGAAGAAATAACACATGATGAAGAGGAAGAGGAAGATCTTAGAGATGCTCCTCCAGCATTTGAAGAGGGTATCTCTACCACTGTGGATGAACTCAGAGAAGTAAATCTGGGTACAGAGAAAGATCCACGCCCCACTTTAATTAGTGCGGCCATGAACCTTGAAGAACAAGAGATGTATATTTCTTTTCTAAAGCAAAATAAAGATATTTTTGCTTGGAATTATACAGAGATGCATGGCCTTGATCCTGATGTTGCCACCCATCATTTGGGTTTGCCAAAAGAACATCGAGGATTCAAGCAAGCCGCGAGAAGAACCCACCCGACCTATGCTTCCAAAATTGAGGCTGAAGTGGATAAGCTTATCAAAGCTAACTTCGTCAGAGAAGTTCAATATCCTAAGTGGTTGGCTAATATTGTCCCAGTAAAGAAAAAGAACGGACAAATTAGGGTTTGCATCGATTTCAGAGATCTTAATCGGTATTGTCCCAAAGATGATTTTCCAGTTCCGATTACAGAACTCTTAATTGATGCAACGGCTGGCTATGAAGTACTTTCTTTCATGGATGGATATTCTGGATATAATCAGATCCGAATGGCCCCAGAAGATGAGGAATATACAGCCTTCAGAGCTCCTCAAGGTGTGTTTTGTTACCGGGTGATGCCCTTTGGTTTAAAGAATGCAGGTGCAACATATCAACGCGCCATGCATCGTATCTTCAAACCTTTTCTAGGGAAATTTGTTGAATACTATGTAGATGATTTGGTGGTTAAATCCAAACAACGTTTTAATCACTTGACTGATTTGGAAGTCGTATTCCACAAGCTTCGACAACATAATTTGAAGATGAACCCCTTAAAATGTGCTTTTGGGGTAACCTCAGGAAAATTCCTCGGCTTTGTTGTACGCCATCGTGGTATTGAAGTCGATCCTGAGAAGACCAAATCAATCCTTGGTATGTCACCTCCTCAGAATTTGAAAGAATTAAGAGGACTTCAAGGACACTTAGCCTATATTCGGCGTTTCATCGCCAATTTGGCAGGCAAAAGTTTACCTTTTACCAAATTATTGAAGAAAGGAGTCACTTACCAGTGGAATAAAGAATGTCAAGAAGCATTTGATGTTCTCAAGAAATACCTCTTAAGTCCACCAGTACTCATGCCACCTGTTGAGGGTAGACCTCTTATCCTCTATGTGACAGCTTTAGAGCGATCATTGGGTGCCTTTCTCGCTCAAAAGAATGATGCTGGGAATGAAAATAGTCTCTACTATCTCAGTAGAACTATGCTTGAAGCAGAAACCCGGTATTCGAGTATTGAAAAATGCTGCCTAGCATTAATCTTTGCAGTTCAGAAACTGAGACACTACCTGCAACATCACGAGGTCCAATTGGTATCTCGTAATAATCCACTCATATTCATCCTTAGTCGTCCAATGCTTACAGGACGTCTGTCAAGGTGGGCGGTTATTTTACAGCAGTTCGACATTCAGTATGTGTCTCAAAAGGCAATTAAGGGCCAAGCTCTGGCTGATTTCCTGGCTGAACACCCTTCAGTGGAAGACACGTATTCAGATATCGAACTCCCTGATGAGGAAGTTTTTTCTATTCAAGAGAATCCTCAAACATGGGAAATGTATTTTGATGGTGCTTCTAGAAGTCCAACAGGGAAGAAAATGGAAAATCCTAAATTCAACAAAGTTGGTTTGGGAATTGTGCTCATTTCTCCAGATAAGGCAGTGTTACCTTATTCCTTTTTGTTATGGGAAGGTGGTACCAATAATGAAGCTGAATACCAAGCTCTCATTGCAGGCTTGGAGTTAGCGCTTCAAGCACAAGTGAATCACTTAAAGGTAAAAGGTGATTCAGACCTGGTAATCAAACAAGTCAATGGGGATTATGCCATCAGAAAAGAAGAATTAATCCCTTTGTATGATTACGTCAGAGAGTTAATGTCGGAATTCCCTTCAGAACCGACATTTTCTTATGTCCCAAGATCACAAAATGCTCAAGCTGATGCACTGGCTAATATAGCCACAGCTTTAGCAGATCCAAATCGGGACGAGACAACCATCAGTATTGCCCACCGTCGTGCAATTTCACCTTATGTTCAAGTCAGAACAGAAGAAATTAATGAAATTAGTCCCATTCCTGAACCATATGGTCATACTACAGGATGGATGTCACCTATCAGGGAATACCTTCAAAATGGAACACTTCCACCTGATAGAGCTGAGAAAGAACAAATTCGGCGACGTGTGGTCAATTTTACTCTTTATGATGGTCCAAACCACCTCGAGAAAATTCTCTACAAACGTGGTTTTGATGGAGTTCTCTTCAGATGTATTGATGGTGAAGAGACAATGGCTGTCATAAAAGAAGTGCATGCAGGAGTCTGTGGTGCCCACCAGTCTGGACATAGATTGTCTGATCAAATTCGAAGGCTTGGATACTTTTGGCCGTCAATGATACAAGATTGTGTTAATTTCACAAAGAAGTGTCATTCATGCCAAGTATATGCCAACTTCATTCATCAACCTCCAGAGTTGCTTCATACAGCTAAATACTCATGGCCATTTTCCACATGGGGAATGGATGTGGTGGGACCTTACCCTTCAGCTACGACCAAGCAGTTTAAGTACATTCTTACTGCTACTGATTTCTTTTCCAAATGGGCAGAGGCAGTACCTCTCAAAGAAGTCAGTTCTAAATGCATTGTTAGCTTCATCAAGTCTAACATCATTACTAGATTTGGTGTCCCTCATACCATATTGACAGACAACGGCACCAACTTCTGTTCTGCTGAGGTAAAGAGATTGTATCAAGAATACAACATTAAGTCCAATCATTCATCTCGATATCATGCAGCGGCTAATGGCCAGATAGAGGCCTTCAACAAGACTCTTTCAAATATACTGCAAAAGATGGTGGATAAAGATAAGAGGTCATGGCCTGATAAACTCTATCATGCTTTATGGGCTTATCGGACTACCACTCGCAATGCAACGCGGTCTACTCCATATTCATTGGTATATGGAACAGAAGCAGTCTTGCCAATTGAAGTCCAATTGCCCTCACTCAGAATAGCCATTTGTGATCAGTTATCAACAGATGAGCAATCCCAAAAGCGGTTGAATGAATTGGAACAGTTAGATGAGAAAAGATTGTGCACTTTGCACCACTTGGAAATCTATCAGAATCGAATAGCACGAGCTTTTAACAAAAAAGTTCGTCTTCGTTCATTCATTCAGGGAGAATTGGTATTGGTTCTCAGAACACCAATGATACCAGGAAAGAAGCCTCCCAAGCTTGAACCAAAATGGGAAGGACCTTATTCAGTACATAAGGTCTACTCCAATGGAGCGTATTCTCTGATTTCAATGGATGGAGAACACATCACGACTCCAACTAATGCCAGATTTCTGAAGAAGTATTTTGTATAAACACAAAATATTGTTCCCAGAACCAAGACTCTTACATTTGGTTCATACAGCAATGGTCCAGTATGACCTTAAACTACAACTACGTCCAGCATGACGATAAACTGTATGGTCCGTGCATATGACCTTAAACTATTCGCACTTATGTCCCTGCAACATGACACTAAACTGTGCAGCACCAATAGTCCTAACTGCAAGACTTTAAACTACATAGTCCCTTATTGTCCTACATGACACTAAACTGTATTCTGTCCGAGATGACATTAAACTATATTGTGTCCTAGCAACATGACATTAAACTGTGTGGCACTTCCAACGTCTAGCATGACGATAAACTGTAAAAAGATCAGAACTGATATCCTCATATTGATTCACCTTAGTCCTAGCTACATGACTTTAAACTGTACAGCACAAGTTCGTCCTTGCTATATGACGTTAAACTATACAGCAATGGTCCAGTATGACATTAAACTGCATCATCCCTGGTCCATGTATATGACCATAAACTATTTGCAAATCCCTTATGTCCAGCAAGACGTTAAACTGTGACGTCCTAAATTACATGACGCTAAACTGTATAAAAGTCCCTCACGTCCGGAAAGACGTTAAACTATATAATCATCAAAGGTCCAACATGACATTAAACTGCACCATCCATGGTCCATGCATATGACCTTAAACTATTCGCACTTTCGTCCGACATGACGTTAAAATGGTACACTCCCTTGTCCTTACTGCATGACATTAAACTGCACAGTCCCCCTTTTTTTCGTCCAATATAACGTTAAACTATATTGTCCCCATCGTCTTAACTACATGACGCTAAACTGTACAGAAAGTCCCTTTTTTATGTCCTACATGACATTAAACTGTACATCATTAAGGTTGTTATTACCTCTTGTTTCTCACACCGAGTATGACTCACGTGAGCTTAGAGCGAACATCAACCATAACACTCCCTTTGGGCCACTAACCATGTGTAAGTCCCAACAACATTTTTTAGATCATTGTCCACAAGAACAACTTGATCATTAAATCATTCTTTAATTGAACTACACGGACTTTGATCCTTGCCCTCCAGGCTGGGTATGTAGGCAACCTCCCAAAGGTTCAAGCCCAAAAACAATCTCTTCACATTGGTTCACCACCATCTCATAGATGATGATTTGTGAAACCACCCCTGGAATCAATATCTTTACATTGATTCACTTTCGTCCTTGTTATATGACGTTAAACTATACAACACTTTTGTCCGGTACGACAATAAACTACAATATTCTTTGATTTCCTCATTTGAGAAGGAACCATTATTAACATTGATTCTTTTTCAATCATGGTTTTCATTTTCAAAAGACTACGTACATACATGGTAATGCCTAAACTTTTTATCTTAGGTTAAAACCATCATTGCACTAAAGTCTCTTTTCACCCTTCACATGTACGAACCAAATTTGTACAAAGGGTAGCTCTAGAACTACGTGGACTTGATTCCCATCCTTATGGGATACGTAGGAACATTCGAGTGTCCCTCGAATCCAGTCCCAAGTCTTTTTTGGGCCTAACCCCAAATTTCACTTTCAGTCCCTTGGCTGAAAAGTCTTCATGAAAACACACACTGTGTATTCATTATTATGGTCCGAATTCTATGACCTTAAACTAAGATTACTCATACTTTCGTCCTACACGACGTTAAACTGCATTTCAAGAACTACGTATGGCTTGATTCTCATTCTTATGAGATACGTAGTGAAGTCCAAAATTTCAATTCAGGACCCAGCCACAACATGATTATGGTTATCATTAACCTATGTATCTCTACATACATTGGACAACACCCATATTTATGTGTTATAATCCTAACTTGAAAATATTTTCAGATCTTCATAACCCTTTTCATGACTTCTAGTCACAAAAATGTCAAACTTCTGAGAATTCTTTTGCCTGACTATGCAGCACGTGCCCATAGGTGGCCTTGCATAAACAGTCCACATAACAGACTTGTCAGCCAAGAGATGCTATTTTATTTGACCATGCAGCCAATGCCCATAGGTGGCCCTGCATGTTTTCAACCCCCTAACGGGTTTGTTAAATAATAGTAACTTCATTTTTGGGAAGAATGCCTCTTTTGTTCTTATTTGTCTTAAACGACAGTATGTAGGGATCCGCAAAAATAGCCATCCTTAACATATTTGTCCCATATCCTTTTTCATGATCTGAAAGTATTCAAGTCCATGGTTTATTCTTCTTCCCTACGTTTGGGTCAGACCTTCGTAGGAGTGATATTCATCCAGTTCTTCGATATTCTTGTTCGGAAATATCCTTTCCATATTCAAGTACCTCTTTCCATACAACAAACTCTATGCTTTAGAAAATTTGAATCTCCATAAACTTTCACTGGCTTTTAGCACTAGGAAAGTAAATTTCTGAGAGTTCTTTTGCCTAACTATGCAGCACGTGCCCATAGGTGGCCTTGCATAAACAGTCCACATAACAGACTTGTCAGCCAAAAGATGCTATTTTATTTGACTATGCAGCCAATGCCCATAGGTGGCCCTGCATATTTCAACCCCCTAACGGGTTTTGTTAAATAATAGTAACTTCATTCTTGGAAACTACTTCTTCTAATGCTATTTAGCTCTTTTTCATATCATTCCTCAGATTCAAATATTCTTAAAGCCATAGTTTACATTTTTTCCCTCATACTTGAGTATGGTAAATATGTTTTCAGATAAATTATCAAGGAATTGAATCCATTTTAATCCATTTTTCGGTCAAAGCTATTTCGACCTTAAACATTAGCCCCTTTATGTCCGGCTTGCATGACTTTAAACTGCCCGCACAAAAGACAAAGGAACTCTGAATAAAAGTCAAGTTCCAGCTCACTAAATATACATTTTTTTGTATGATTTAGGTAATATTGAGCAGTTAAAAGGTTCAAAGTTTGTAGGGTTATTTGTAATAATCCTAGTAAAAATCAAACTATGCTTACTAAGCCCATTGGCTTAAGTAAATTTGAAGCAGGTAATGGAAGAATGCAAGTACAAATGATTGCAGACAAAAGTGTTTTTCATTGATACACAAGAGTTAGAAGGACATCCACAGATTGGAATCTCTTCTCTTTTTCAAGAAATTACAAGAGATTGTCAACAAAAGTCTTCATTTGATGTATAGCATCCTGAGCCTTATCAACAGTTGCTTGAAGCTCGTGCACTTGACCAGCTTCACTCTTTTCAGCTTGCTGAAGTGCCTTCTTAGCATCTGCAATGACTTTCATGCAATTTATATGAGTTTCATCCAAGGATTCATTAAGCTGATCAAGTTCCCCTGTAACAGCATCTAACTGTTGCTGGAGTTGCACCTGCTGGACGACCTTTTCTTTGATTTTTTGTTTCAGATCCTTCATCTTGATAACATAATCAGCTTCAGCCTGGGATATCGCAGCCTCAAATTCTCCTATGTTGACTGACAATTTCACTCTGGTCAAATCTTCGCGACTTGTCTGCATTTGCTCCCTCCTGAAGATAATCTGTTTCACTGCAGCATGGATCTTTTCATACCCAAAACCACCAAGTCCCATTATAACAAATTGGGATGACAATCGGGAGATTTTTGATGGTAGCTCTTCTAAGGGCACCCCCGATATGATGTTCCATATATTGTTCCACGCCTTACGTCGTGAAAAGCTGAACGCTTTGAGCATCTCTGGATCTGATTCAACATCTTCGTCAGAAGGGGGTATGTAATCTGGAATTAACATGCTCAAGGAAGTGCCTCGTTCTGCTCTTTCCCATCTGACTTGTGCTCCTTCACTTTCAATTCCCGTTGGGACAGAGGCTGAGGCCTCATCTTCGGGTCTATTCATTGCAGTTGATGGTCCTGCATGATTAATTGAAATATTTTAGTTGAATCTTAAAGGATAACAAAAGAATGGATTGTCTTGCAAATAAAGTACAATCACAAATATTGTTATCCCTTACCCAATGGTGGTTCAGCAACATGAGAAGACTTCTCCCCATCTTTCCCGGTTTCAACAGGATTTTCAGGATGGGTCTCAGGAGAGTTTATTGGATTTAGCTCTACTTGAGCTAATGTTTCTGCAATGATAGGGTTGACATCAGTGTCCACACCCTCTTCAGGCATTGGCAGTTCAGCAGCTTCTACGGAAGAAACTGCATATTATTTTACATCATGATTAGAAATATTTTCTTTTAAAAGAAAAATTTGGGCGAAGGGTAACACTCACGCCCAAGGTCTTCTAAATCACATGACAATCTAGCATGATCATAAAATTCTTCAAAAGTCATTCCTTGATTCATCATTTCATCCAATGATACTTCAGAATCTTGGTTAGTCTCACCAGTGGGAGCATTTGCTGTGTCTTCTTGCTGACTTATGTCCTGCAACCCCTGACCCTGGACAGCATCTTCAGTAGTGGGAGGGATACTGGGAATGGATGGTAGCTCTTCTCCAGGAGCAACCAAATCAGCTTGAGTCTGTGGTTGTTCTACAGCACCCTCCACGGCCTTTGAAGAATGATCAGTCCCTTCCCTCAAGGGGGAAATTGAAGAAGCCCCTGCAATCCTCAGAAATATGAGTAACCATATGATTATGGGTATAAACTCATGATTGTTCAAAGGACTTACCACTGCTAATGAAACGTTTAGCTAAGGATTTCCTCCTTCGTTGCCTTGGCTTCTTTTGCTTTTTTGGAGTTTCAGCTGTCTCCTTTATTGGCACTTGGATTGGCGAATGAAAGGCTATGTCCAGTGCCTCATTCATGGCCTGCTGGCCTGGAGATATCTCGCCTGGTTCGCAAGGAGAATCAGCAGCAGCCCCAACAGCGGTACCACCAGGGCTATATTGTGGCGAAGGAACCCCGGTCCCTTTCTTTGCAAGCTGCAAGATGAAGAAAATAACTTCCTTAAGAAACAAAGCTTCAACTGAAATCAAGTTGCAAAGAAAATAAGGAAAGAAAACTTACCTCTTCAGGAGCCACGTACTCTTGCCACTCCTCATCTCCAGAACCACCAGCCCCCTTAGTGGTGCCACGATCAATCATTTCCTTCACCCGCCTGGTGATAGGAGATGAATTATCGGTGGCATATATGAGCATTTCCAGCTCTCTGATGTAAGCCCGCACTTCATTGGGGTTATCTCCGTATTGAAGGTCTTTTGAAGCTAGAAGATATCCTATCCCAGGAAGTTGTAGGCCCTCACACAAATCCAGCCAGGCGGTTTCAGTATCACAGTATAAGCTCTGCCATAGCTGAACAGCCTCTGGTCTTAGATATAAAGGCTGTGAGGAAGGTCCTACAATTTTTGATTTTAATTTCTTCCCAACTCTTGCAACTACAGATAGAGAATAAGAAAGTGAGACTTATTACTTTATAAAGTAGCAGTGATTGAAGTTATTACAATCAAATAACTCACCAGGAGCTGATGGAGTGGGTCTTTTAACTCTGGCCGGAGGATTATATCGGGCACGAAACCGCTTTGCTGCCGGTTGTGCCTCATCATCCCCATCATGATAATCCGAGGAATCAGTTCTAGAGGAGGAGTCTGTTGAACCTATTTCAGGAGGAGAAGCAGCACCTTCATGAGGAAGAGTTTCTTTCTCTACAGTCCTCTTCCTCTTTCCCACTTGATATATAGGGTGATTCAATATCCCTTTAGGGTATGATGCTATCCAGTGTTCGGCATAAAAAGTAGTCAGATAATGTGCCGCTTTTTCGACTGGTAGATCAAATACTGCTCTAGTCTTCTCTCTTGACGTTAGCAACCATAGTTGTCGAGCAACCATCGGATGTTGCTCTAACCTGACGTGTACTGGAGGGGATACAACAATCTGTTGTAAACATTTGAATTGGCGTGCAAATCTATATGGAGCATAGGCCTCGCATATGATTTCTCCATCAACCCTGGCTACTAACACGCCATCCCTGCAAGCTAGCATGTATGCCCTCAAATCCAAAGGGGCTTTCCCATCATCAACAAACCGCCCAGATGGCGGACTTCCATAAGGAAAGAAGTTGAATTCCTTATACATGCTTAGTCTTACTTTTATGTCATAACCATTGACATCTAATGGAGCAATTCCAGAGAATGCTTGCACTGACGGTCTGAAAGAGCTTCCAGGAATTTGTAATCCATTCTGTACATTGTAAGTCCTGAAGTGAGTGGCAATCCATCCCCACAAAACCTGGAATGGTCCCACTATTCTTAAAGGAGATTTACCCTGGAAGACGTGAAGTAAACTCCTGTGGATCTTTGCTAAAATGGGGGTGGCTAACCCAACCATTTTTCCGTTAGCTAACTTGGCCGCAATGACGAAGGTCCCTGGCCTAACGCCTCCCTTCGAATCCCTGACCGGAAAGAGGTAAATACTGAGCCACATTGCCAAGAAACCCGCCAGACGAGTTTTCTTTGGAATTCTTTGATTCACTTCATAACCCCATTTTTCAAACTCTCCTGCTTCTAGAGTTGGCCAGAATGTGCCAGGAGCTCCTCTCTTCTCAGGTTTTGGGCAAGTGGTAGGACGTCTGGGCCGGGTATCCTTGGATTTCTTTTTCTTGGATCCTTTTTCCTTTGGCTCCATCCCTTTCTTCTCAGTAAGAAACACCTTCATCCATTCTTCCGGATGGATATCTTTTCTGAAATGAGTTAATGAGGTCTCTGAACTCTTGAGCTTGTGAAAGATTTTGAATAATTCTCGAGCCAAAGCAGGAGTCTTCTCTGGATCATTCCAAGTCACCTTGGGAGGAATGAATTCATCATACATATCGCCCAAGATTGGAGCTCCTGAAATCTTGTGGACATCCCACAAACTGATACCTACTTCTCCATGAGTCAAGTGGAAAGAATTAGTCGCTGGACTCCAGTGACTGAGTATCTCTGGCACGAAGATATCATGTCTGTAAATATATGTCTGCCCAACCCAAACAGCTTCATATATTGCAGCTCTCTTCAGATCCTCAATAAACTCTGCGCAAGTCTGTCGCACCCAGTATGCCCACATCCAAGTTGGCTTCACACCTCCCCCAGGGCGGAAATCCCAACTTTTCTTCCAGCCTTTGGACTGATCCATCTGAGCATCTCGGAAGATTGAAGGATGACAATGTGGTTGAAGCTCAGGTGTATGTTTTTTCAGATCTGGTGTACAAGGGCTATGATGCATCACATAAGCCTTCTCTACTGTTCCAGCAGTTTGAAATACTCCTCCGCCTGAGATATTTGCTGAAGCAAAATTGGTATAATTCTGAAACCAAGAAAATGGAAGATAATTCTTTACTTCTGGAATAATGACTTCTTGCAGATGACCATGACCATACAAAGGTAGATAAGTGCAGTGAGGAAAGTCGTGATGATATTTCTTCAGATACTTAGCCAAATCTGGAAGAGTGCTGTTTTTGACAGTATAGTAATCAGGGCCAATGATATTCATCATATCATCTATCCGCTTGCTAGCCAGTTCATCAAGGAATCCAGGTCTAAGAGCCATTGAATCTGCACAGGAGTTGAATAAATTAAACTCTTAAATGGGTTTTATTTTTTCATAAAATTTGTGAAAGAATTTGAAAAAAATGGCTAAGGCATTAAGGCGCGCAAGTATGGAGATGTCGCGCAAGTGCTACATATGTCGCGCAAGTATTTGTCGCGCAAGTGTGTGCCGCGCAAGCCTTATTACCTTGAGAGTAGCGCGGCAGCGAGGAAACAGCGAAAATAGGAGACTTGCGCGGCGACAAAGACTTGCGCGGCGAGAGCTCGAGAAATTCGGGGTCAGATACCATCTACGGCCGGAAGCAGCATATTTATAGGCCAGAGGGCCTATCTGCGCGCCGCACCCAGAGCGCTCAAACGCTTGCGCGACGAAGACTTGCGCGCCGACTGGAGACTTGCGCGCCGCCCTTTTCCTTTAGTGGAATTCGATTTCCTCAGAGTCAAATCCTCATTTCTCTCCGGATCCAACTCTGAGGGGGGACTTTTGTTGACGCTCCTTTCGTCACAGAATCCAAAGATCGGAAAAGGGGAATATCTAAGCAAAAAAGTGATCAATCCTTTGAAGAAGCATCAAAAATCGACAAAGGGATGGAAAAGGAGAACATTGCCCATGTATCGCGCAAGTTCCATCTTGGTCGCGCAAGTACACTTGCGCGCCGCCTCAATACTTGCGCGACCCCTCATGGTCGTGCAAGGGACTTGCGCGACAGATCTGGTAACCGCCCAGTAACCGCCCGGGGTCTTCTTTTTCCTATAAATAGACCCTGTGGGCCCCCCATTCGGGAGGATCTTTTCCCAGAAACTCGGATCAAAGCTCCCGACGCTCAAGTCTCTTCTCAAAGCTTCCGGAACACTTCTAAGGTAATTTCTTACCTAGAACGGAAGATCTAAAGAGAATAAGGAAGGCCCAAGTGTTGAAACTTATCAAACACTTGCGCGCCAACTTAATTCCTTCAATATAACTTGCGCGTCCCTTCTCTGGAAGAACCTCAAGAGGATGGGAAAGGGTTTAATAAAGAGCCGCTCAAGTAATTCAACTCTGGTTGAAAATCGCGCAAGTATCACTCATGTCGCGCAAGTATACTTGCGCGACAAATACTTGCGCGCCGCCGCAGGACTTGCGCGACCTTCAATACTTGCGCGCCCCTATCTTTTTGGGTGCCCATATTGCCCTTTTTCACCCCTCTTAAGCCATTTCACCCTTCCTATTCAAGATTCAGTCTTCAAGATACTCTTCAAAGCCATTTATGGCATGATTTCTTGATTGGACATCCTTATCTGAAAGGAATTCTGTGACATATCTCTCAAAACCTAGTGATTTAAACATCTTTATGTCACCAAAGATTGAGAGTTCATTCATTCAACCTCATCCTTTAAGATGAGAGAATCCTAACCTGGGTTTCCTTTTCAGGAATAATCCCCAGTTATAAAACCTTTGATTTGGGCATCTTCCTTAAAGAATAAGCCCCAATCAAAGTCCTTTAATCTTGGGCATCCTCCTCAGGAGTAAGCCCCAAACCTTAATCCCTAACCTGGGTCTCCTTTTCAGGAATAAAGACTCAGTCATAACCTTGGGCTTCCTTTTCAGGAGTAAGCCCCAAGTCCCCTAACCTAGGCTTCCTTCTCAGGAATAAGTCCTAGTCATAAATCTTGGGCTTCCTTTTCAGGAGTAAGCCCCAAGTCCCCTAACCTAGGCTTCCTTCTCAGGAATAAGTCCTAGTCATAAATCTTGGGCTTCCTTTTCAGGAGTAAGCCCCAAGTCCCCTAACCTGGGTCTCCTTTTCAGGAATAAGACTCAGTCATAACCTTGGGCTTCCTTTTCAGGAGTAAGCCCCAAGTCCCTTAAATTTCTCTTAACCAGTCATAAATTATCTTTGATTTGGGTTTCCTTTTTCAGGAATAAAACTCAACCATAAGTCCCCTCCTAACTTGGGCATCCTCCTTAGGAGTAAGCCCCAAGATTAGAGTATTCAAATCTCCATGAAGCACATATAACTTTGTGGACCCTGTTCATGGATTTTCTTCCTAAAAGTAAATCCTAAACCTTCATCTATCTGGGCAGTCATCCATACATAAGCCCCAAACAAAATTCTTATGATTGCATCCTTCATGGCACAATTGTCTAAATTTTACCAATACCTCTTGTTTCTCACACTGAGCATGACTCACGTGAGCTTAGAGTGTAAAAGTAATTATGACATTCATCTTTGAGCCATCAATCATAAACATCATATCCCATTCCTCAAACTACGTGGGTTCTGATTCCTTTTCCAAAACAAAGGATACGTAGGTAGCCCATTTATGGGTTCGATCCCAACTTTGAAATAATCTCTGTCCTTCTGAATGACGATAAACTTCAAGTGCCCCACTGAGTGGCTTTAAAACCAGCTTGGTCATCATAATGACCAAGAGACTTTTATATAAATGTTTTGAAGGATACCATTGACCAAGAATCTCTAAACAAATATAGATGATTCTCTATTGATGAAGAACCTCGAATACATATAAAAGATTCTCTAAATTTCTTGCATACTTGATCATTGATTGTTAAAATCAAAGGAAAACTCATTTTATACTTGGTAATGTAATAAGGATTCACGAACTTAACTTAAATCTATAAAGAGAGTCCCGGAGTAGACAATAATTCCCCTCAAAAAGGTGTGATGAGTCCGACCTCCCATCCTCTCGACCAATGCAAATTCCTAAGCCTCATTAGCCCACAAGCTAATAAGCGCCTGCCTTTGGAAAGTAGGTCCAAACGGATGTGGAATCATTGGATGTTTCCGGTTCTACGAACAAACCCGTTAGAAACCGATCGGAACGTTTGAATCTCCCGTCCAGGAGGTCATCCCCGGATTCCGCGCGAAACACCGTTATACCTCTCTTTCTTTCTTTTAAAGTGATATTTTTATTGACACTTTTTTCGATGTGGGACTTTCCATTATATTCCCATC
Source organism: Viscum album (assembly GCA_963277665.1). NCBI lineage: Eukaryota > Viridiplantae > Streptophyta > Magnoliopsida > Santalales > Viscaceae > Viscum > Viscum album. Next base: position 978,786,994 of record OY728131.1, read on the forward strand.
ACAATTTCATAAATTCCGAGGACACAATTTATTGAAGGAGGGGATAATGTAACACCCCAAGCTTCTACGGTACGCTTCTCTTTGAATAATGTGATAGCGTGTGTTGTACGCAACACCGAGTTCTAACACACCATAACCAACCAAACTAGCAGTTATGAATAGTAATACCTACTTTTTGAAATTATATATATTTTATATTTCAAAATGGACTTCATTTTTGGATTTTTAATATCGAATTTTTCCTAAGGTGGAATTTTGGTACTTTTCGGATAACTTTAATATTTTGATGAATATTGAAAATTACTAAATTTAAATTAAAAACAACGTTTTTAATCAAAATAATTAATAGTGATAAATTATGAATTTGAGAGGTTTTAAAGTATATTTATAATATATTTTTACCATTTAATACAATTTTGGTCATTGTACATAATTTTACAATTAAACCAGACATAAACAAGTGTCAATCTTTTGATAGTTATTATCTCTTAAAAACACGCTTTTTGTTTTAAAAACGGGAATTAATTTTAAATTAATTTCATCCACTTCTGTGTTTTGAATTTGGAAAAATGGAATCCATATTTTTAATCGGGATGTTCAAATTTTTTAAATAGGTAACTTTTATTTTTAGACATTTGGAAAAATTACTTCGGTAAATATTTTATTTACCATGGTTAAGGGTAAATCCGGTAAATAAGGGTTAAAATATAATATTATAATAATACTAAATTACCCTAAAACGTGTCCTAGCCTTATTTGTTGATACATGTTTGACCATAGGCATCTTTGGGTCGATTTTGGGACCCCATGGAGCCACTTGTAGGTGATAGGGACACTTTATTTTAATTAAGTTAAAATGAATACAAAAATGATACAAGCATATATCTTTTAGAAAAACAATTGTTACATAGGGTTATATATGTTGGATGTTAGAATATAAATATTCAATAGAAATATAAAAAGCATTCCTACATAATGATATTATATTTATAATTTTTAGACATTAAATAATTTAATTTATTTATGAGACAATGGTGATGTAGTAATTACCATAATAGTGAAAAATTTGAATAATTGATATTATAAATACCCATATAAATATCATTTGAGGCTATTATTGAATTAAAATAATTTTATAAGTTAATATGACATATTAGTATTGATTTAATTATCTTTTTTATAAGTAATAATTCTGTTATGTGTTTCACAAAAATCAACTATTGAATAGTGTCAAAATTGACATAAAAGAGTGTTTAAAACAAATATTATATTATTAATTGATATTAAATTCCTAAAAATCTAAGGTTCGTCCAAGAGACTTATATCATTATAGGTGTATCATTAATGAACCACTTGGAGATATATTGGATGTATATGGTATGTTTATTAACCATATAATATAAAAATACAAAGAGACATTGTAAAAGTGAAACTAATTAACTAAGAGTTAATACTTAAAGATAAGGTTAATATAATGACCCAAACCTATCTAAATTATATGTGTTGAGTGGTTTGCAACCCATACCCATCTTAACCTTTAAATAATCAACTTTGGTGCCATTATAAACCGAATATGAATTTATTATAAATTAATATTTCTAGCTTTTCCAAAGGTGCCCCTCACCCCTCTTATAAAAGGGCACTCCTCCTTCTCATTTCTTCACACCTTCAAAGCCTTTTGGTTCGGCAAACCCCTTCCAAAATACTCTCCCAACATACCTAACTACAACCTAGAGTCCTTATTTTGATCAGAAAGTCAACCTAAGGATCCCTTTTGATCAAATCAAAAGGAAGAACCCGAAGAAGAAGTAATTTTTTCACCACCCCTTTTCAAGTTCCTTTCTTCTTCCACTTCTTCTTTCTTTGTTATTACCATTATAAAATAATAACTCCAGTATCTTATATATACTGTGATGTTATTATAAAAATGGTACAACCATATTAAGTATTCTATCCACCCTTTGAAAAACATGTCACCATACGTGCGTACGTACGGCTTACCGTCTCCACGTCGTGGTGTAATTCTTATTCAATATATTATTATTTGGGTGGGTATAATAATGATGTGTAAATCATGAAAATAATAAATATAAAATGATAATGATTCTGTATATATGATATACCATCCAATTATATATTATTTTAATATCAAAAGAATGATATTGTCGCTCGTGCGTACGTACGGACTACCGTCTCTAAGAACGTGATGAGATTCATTCTCTATCGTATCCACTCAAGTATAATTATCATTTTATGATTTAAAAATAATGTTTACGGACTTGATATCATTATGGATATGAATAAGATACAACCTATCCATGACAACCACGGCTTACGTAACAAAACATATAAAAGAAAACGAGTAAGTTAACACCTGAAACGACGATAATTCTAAGATATTATTAACAAATCAATGTCAAAAAATTATATATGATATCATATTAATGCATATGATTATTGTATAGTTAAATAACAATTATTTCACCATTATAAAGGAGTTTCACCTACCATAGACCAAGGAAAAATTACAAAGTAAGGGGTTTCTTATCTCACTCTTAGTTTCGTGAGAATTCCATTGTTCTCCACTTATTTATTGCATGTGGTGTATGTGTACTGTCCATGATTGTATTAATTGTGTAATATAATTTAATTTATTGGTAATCACATCATCATTGTATTATCCTTCTTTCATGGGTGTATGTTTCATAAGGTACCAAATCGATAAGGGAATTTGAAATTTCAATTTCCACTCATTCAGCTTTACGCATACTTCATTGATTATTTTAATCCAAGATTATGTGTTGAATCTCTATTCAATTGATTATGTCATAAATTCCACTAAGATTTCTATGGATGTAATTTTGATACACATAATCACTCCATTGATAAATTATCAGGTCATCAGTATGAACTTGATAAGAGTAATTTTTACTCAATCTCAATTTATTGAGATAAACATCCAATTCAATGGTGTTGTTTTTACAATAATATGTGTGAATGTCCTTTGATTTTTTTACACTGAATATACAATAATATTTAGTTTATTTATATTTGTCACACATAACTATTTCATTGATTTATCCTTAATCTAAGGATACGGCCTTTATGAGAGATTTCATCTCAATTTACATTCCATTGAGACTTCTTTGTTGTTATACACCAAATCACTTTTATGTGGTGTATATAATGTACTTTGACATAGTATATCATGAATCCCTTTATTCTCATGATATTACAAAGTTTTTATTACCTTAATTATTTTTATTCAAGTGTCTCTCTTTTGGTTAGAATCTCTAACTAAAATACCATTTTAAATGTTTTAAAGACTTATTCATTTAAATCTTTCTCATTAATGTCCATGTTTTAAAAATGGTTTAAGGATTTATTTATATGTACATTAATGTTTTAAAATTAAAAAACCTTTTAAAAAGTTTCAAAGTGGTACGGGAAACTTTGATTCAAAAATCTATTTTTAAATGGCTTCTCGACAAATAGTGTGACTTTTAAATGATTTCAAGAAAAAGGGGGATATTTCTCTCAAATAGTTTTGATGATTATTTTCATCTATGTCAACGTCCTTAATTTTTCTTGATTGAGGATAATGTGATACAATAAAATCTTCCATATTGTATCGAATGAGTTATGTTTGACTGTGGATGTGCTATTTTTATACCATTCATGGTTTGTGGTTAAAGTATTGACATTTCGTATGCTAGTTTTAATACAAATGTTTATGTTATGCTTAAAACTTTTCATATGAGGAATGCATTGGACTTAATAAGTGACGGGTGGAGCCTTCTATAGCTCCTCGATGCATCGGTAGGTCTCATGAGACAAACTAGTGTCTTGGCACAAGGCCTTAGCAAAATCTTATTTGTAGTCTTGGCATGAGCCCTTGGCTATGTGGTTATGATAGTCTGGCATTATGCATTCCATCATTATGAATGTGGTTATTGATATTGCATGTGATCATTCAACTAGTAGAATATCCATGTGAGTAAGTAAATGGAATTATTTTATTTTATCTTTGCCATTTTATGCTGAAGTTCAAGTTTAAAAGGCTTTCATTTTAGTTATAAACTGCCTTAAGTGTTTATGCTTATATATGAAAGCTTCTGCTATAATGTTATCCTTACTGAGCATCTGAGCTCACCCCTTTCAATGTTATATTATTCCCAGGAATGAAGAAGTAATTTATGGATTACCTGCAGGGACAGTATGAGGGGTTATGAAGACAAGATGTTGTTATAGTTTTTTTACCTTTTGATGTAATGTAAGACTTATGAATATATCTAGTGTTTCCGAGACTACTAAACTAATTGGTCTTTAGAGACTTGATCCTTTGTGATCATTCCAATGTTATGTAATAACGCACCAACTCTGGGTAACTGGGGTTGGGGCATTACAGGGAAAGTAACATTCAGAGATAATGCTTAGGGAGAAATTATTGGTATATGTAACATTTTTCTTCTTAGAAAAACATTGATTTCAAATGTATTATTTGTTAAGGGTCTTAAGCACAACCTCATTAGCATAAGCCAATTATGTGATGAATGTTACCTTGTGAATTTTATAAATGAAAAATGATTAATACATAATTCCAAGTAAGAAGTTATTCTTTCTTCCCATAGGAAAGAGAATGTTTACACACTAAACATAAAATACCTTAGGAGCTAAGATCTACCTTGCCTTAGTGCAATAGAAGATCATTCTTGGTTGTGGAATAGAAGATTAAGACACTGTAACCTTAGGAACATATGAATGTTTTCTAAGAAAAGATAATTTAAGGATCTACCGGAGCATAGATTTGATTCTTTAAAAGTTTTTGACCCTTGTCAATATTACAAGCAACATAAATAAAGTTTTAAATCAGTCGGTGAAGTCTCAACTACTGATGCATTACAGTTATTACATATGGACCTCTTTGGTCCTACACAAACTAGAAGCATTGGAGGAAAGTATTATGTATTTGTCTCGGTTGATGATTACACTAGATTTATGTGGGACTATTTTCTAGCAACGAATTATGAAGCATTTTCATATTTCCAAAGTTTTATTTCCCAAGATAAAAATTAGAAAAGCCTTCCATTGAAAACTATTCATAGTGATCATGGTGGAGAATTTCAAAATTCTGATTTTGAAACTTTTTGTAGTAGAAAAGGCATTAGTCATAACTTCTCAGTACCTGGAACACCTCAACAGAATGGTGTTGTTGAAAGAAGAAATAGAATTCTTCAAGAGATAACTAGAACCAAGTTGAGTGAGTTTTCTATAGCTAAACATTTTTGGGCTGAAGCTTTAAGTACTACTTGTTATACTATAAATCGATTTTTGATTAGACCTTTTCTTAATAAAACTCTTTATTAGTTATAGAATGGTAGAAAACCTAGGCTTTCCTACATTATGGTTTTTGGTTGGAAGGTCTTCATCATGAATACGAAAGATAATTTCCATAAATTCAAACCAAAATCTGAGGAGATAATTTTATTAGGATACTCCACAACTTCTAAGGAATATAGAATTTTCAATAAAAACACTTGTATTGTTGAAGAAATAGTACATGTGAAATTTGATTAAACTGATCCTTTTGTTTTTAAACAACCCCAACCTACATCTTTGGATGTGTTTTCAAGAACTGATTATCAACCTATGTTAGAAGATCATTCTGAAAAGGAAAATGTTCAAGAAGATACTTCTAAAACATTTACCCTAGAAGATTTCCTACCCTATGTTGATGAATAGGTTTTATAAAACCCAAATCTGTCATTTCTAAAGAATCATCCTAGTGATAGAATCATTGGAGATGTGAATCAACCTATAAGGACTAGAAGTTTTTTAAGATATGAAGTAGAACATCTAGGATTACATTCCCAATTAGAACCAAAAAACGTTGATGATTCTTTAGGTGATGATTATTATATTAAATCTATGCAAGATGAACTAAATGAATTCGAAAGGAATAATGTATGGACCTTGGTTGAAAGACCTGAGGAAAATTCTGTTATTGGAGTAAAATGGGTTTTTAGAAATAAGTGTGGGGAAAAAGTAATCATTTTAAGAAATAAAGATAGATTAGTTTCTAAAGGCTATAATAAACCAGAGGGAATAGACTACAAAGAAACCTATTATCCAGTATGTAGACATTAATCTATTTGTATCTTACTTGTATTTGCAGCATTCTTCAATTTCAAAATTTTTCAAATGGATGTGAAATGTTCTTTTCTTAATGGTTATGTTCAAGAGGAATTTTTTGTTGAACAGAATCCTGGGTTTGAAGACACAAAACATCCTGATCATGTTTTTAGACTTACCATAGCTTTGTATGGCCTTAAACAAGCCCCTCGATCTTGGTATTGTAGACTTACAGTATTTTTTCTTCCAAATAACTATGTTAATGGAAATGAAAATCCAACCGTTTTTATAAAGAACGATAAGAAAAAAAATTATTGTTCAAATTTATGTTGATGACATTATATTTGGTTCAACTCGGCAATCATTAACCAATTCCTTTTGAAATCAAATGAAATCTGAGTTTGAAATGAGTATGATGGGTGAGTTAACATTTTCCCTTGGTTTTCAAATTTCTCAAAAACTAGAAGGAATCTATATATCCCAACATAATTATATTAAATATCTTCTCAAAAAGTATGGTTATGAAAACACTAAGAGTATAAGTACTCCCTTTGGTACCTCAATCACACTTGATTTTAATGAAGCTGGGAAACCAGTAGATCAAACATCTTTTAGAGTTATGATAGGAAGCCTACATTACTTGATAGCTAGTCATCCAGACTTAATATTTTCATTATTATTTTGTGCAAGATATCAATCCAATCCTAAGGAATCTCATTTAAAAGTAGTGAAATGTATTTTTTGTTACTTAAAGTGAACCATGGATTTAGGACTTTTCTATACTTCTGGAAATGATTTTGTTTTGAAAAGTTTTTCAGATGCTAACTTTGGTGGATATATAATGGATAGAAAAATTACATATGGAACTTTTCATTTCTTAGGAGATTCATTAGTTTCTTGGTCTTTCAAGAAGCAACACTCAGTAGCACTTTCTACTGCTGAAACTGAATATGTAGCAGCTGGAAGTTGTTGTGCTCAAGTGTTTTGGATGCAACACACACTCACAGAATATGGTATGAGTTTCACCAAAACACAAATTTTGTGTGATAACACAAATTCCATTGCCCTTAGTAAAAATCATGCACATCACTCTCGTTCAAAACACATAGATATTAGGCATCACTTACTTTGGGATCACACACAAAAAATAGATATCATTTTAAAATTTATCGGAACACAAGATCAACTTTCTGATATTTTAAAAAAATATTTACGCTCTAATTGATTTGAAGACATTAAACAAAATTTAGGAATGATAAACGTAAGGTAATCCTCTATATCAACTTCCTGTTGAAAAAAATTTCCTTATTGTAATAAAATCCTTTTCATAGGGGAGTACATTTGTAATGAAGTTTTTTATATTTTTCATTGTGATGTTTTTCATATTTTTTGTAATGATGTTTTTCATATTTTTTGTAGTGAAGTTTTTCATATTTTTCATAATGAAAATTTCGTAATGAAAATTTTCATAATGAAAATTTTCATAATGATGATTTTCAAAATGATAATTTTTGTAATGATAATTTTTGTAATGAAGATTTTCATAATGAAGATCTGCGTACTATGTTTTTTTCATACGCAAGTTTTTTTAGGAATCTAATGTACTTAAAAAAGAATTTTCCTCAATACGAATGATTCCCCTAACAATCCGAATGGTATGATTCTTTCTTGGGTTTTCGTAATCACTTTTTATTTTCTATTAGTTTCTCATGTTTTTAAAATTTCCCAGATTCTAGTTTCCTAAATTCGAATGTTTTCCTTTAAAACCTCAAAAGATCGGATCCTATCATATTTTCCATGTGGCTATCTTTTCAACCATCATATCAGATTAGAAGAATTCTGAGCCATTGGATTGAAATGGGGAGATGATCGTCGCTTCAACACCTATAAAAGGGGACCCCCGATAGTCATCCCATGTCGGTTTTCAAAGATTTTGTGTGTTGAAGCTCTACCCAACTATAAGAGACCATTCCGAACTTTTCAGAAGTGCTCAATTCTGAATGTCTGGTGAAGTTCCTTCTCAAGAGATGTCTACTTTCAAGCCGATTACAGAGTGGAAGATATATAGGGAGAGGTTGGTACATCCAAACTTCTTCAACAAATATGACTCTATTGTCTCCAAGAATATCACGCTTAATTGTTGGGAGAGTGTATCCATATCAACAAAAGGAGCTCAGGATGTAGTATATCTATATTTGTTGATAGAGTTTTATGAGTTAGCTTGTTTCATTAAGTTATATGGTAGGGAAAAATTTTCCATCCAGAGTTATGGAAAGAATATGCACTTTCTTACACCAAGGCTGCTAGCTTGGTAGGGTTATCTTATGATGGAGAGGCAGAAATTTGTTCTCACAAATTATTGGATGTGCAAGGTAGTTTTGTAAAGGTGAAGGCTTTTCAATATCTTGGACTTACAAATGTCAAGACCGAAAAAATTTCTCACTTTTCTACCAATAATTGGATCCTAGAGTTATGGGTTCAGGGTCTTGTCGTACCGAGAAAGGGTTAAAAGGACACTCTTAAGAAAAGTGATATGTATATCATAGATTTTTTTTGTAAATCTAAGGAAAATCAATCTGATAAATCATATTCTCATTTCAATAGAGAATATCAAGAATGGGAATCTGAGAGCATAGATAATCATTTTTCCTACCCTACTCTCCAAGTTTATAGTTTGTTGCCTTGAATCATTCAATATTCCTTGCAGTTCCAAGCCATGGAATTGAAAAGTGATATTAGTTATTGATGAAACCTTAAAAAGAATGATTGTCAGTTTTTCTATGGATTTAGGAGGGTTTTATGTTCTACAAGTGGAAGAGGCTAAAGCTATTTCGAAAAATGATGAAGAGGATGAACCATCTAAGAAGGATGGAAAGAAGAGAAAACTATAGGAAGTGGGAGAAACAGAGAAAACCCCTAAGGGGAAAGAAACTGAATCTACACCTCCAAATCCCAGGAAACAAAAATCATATCTAGATGATGTAGTAGCCAAAAGAAGGGAGGATAAGAAGAACTAGAAGGAAGGGGAGCCATAGTTTGGCCTAGACCCTATAGAGGCCAAATCCTTAAAAGAGAAAGTTGTTGATGATCTTGAGAAGTAATCCAAAGAGAAGAATCTTATGAAGAAGATATTTGAGGCAGTGATTATCCAATCCCTTTTGAAGGCTACAGAAGTTTCATCTGAGAATATTCCCATACTGAAATACTTCTTAGTTGAACTGTTACCTGGGACTCCGGGAAAGATGTTCATGTCTCCAGAAAAATCCAAAGAGGAGGATGTTGAAAAGGAAGCTGTAAAAGAAGTTAAAGAAGCTTAAATCACTAAAAATACAGTTGATCTAATAAATCAAGTAGAAGACTTTCATGAGAAGGAAAGTGCTTCCGAAAAATTTTCAATTCGGACTTCTCAAGCTGGATCTTCGAAACTTGCTACCCCTGGAGTTGATGAGAAGACTGAAGAGGAAGTGAACAATTTATCTGAGGAAGAGATTCATAATCATGAATTTATTCATCCTGAGGATATTGAGGCTGGAGCTAAGAAAGAAAATTTTGATGAAGATAAGATTTTCCAATTACCTAAAAGTGAGCAAGAGTCTCTAGATGAAGAAGTTGTTCTAAAAACTGACAAGGGGAAAGAAGTGGTTGTTGATACCCCTTGGATCTAAATTTTAAATAGGAATCAAGCTGGTGGATCCTCTAAGAGGATGCTTATCTAGATTGAGGAAGAAACACAACCTAGAAGAGTTTCAGAATCAGATTCATTAGCTTTAGGACATGATTTTGCCATTCAATCTCTGAAGAATCTTGTTGACACCATTCTGATTTATCAAAAAATTGACTCCAGATGCTAGATGCTCCAACATTTCATGAATCATAAATCATACTCTGTATCCATGGTGATGGATAGGTGTGTAAATATTGAGGCTGAACACAAGAATTTCCTTATCAACAATGAATCCCACAGAAAATCTTGCAAGAAAATGGTGAGCTGGTCAAAGAATATAGTCGAAGATTTGAGAGAGATTGATGACTTTAAAAATAATGTTAAGGATTCCTTTGACACTCAAGATTGAAAAATCAAGGATCTAACTCATATCATTGAGGAAAAGCTAAATCTTGAACTGAATTCTCATATTCAGGATGTCAAGGATCTGAATGGGAAGTTGAATTATGTTTTCCAAAGTCGGAAAATAAAAAGGAATCTCTGGATCAAGATTCAAGAAAAGCTTGTTAAGAAAGATGACTTGCTGAAGGCTCAGGAAGTGGCTCGGAAGGCTTAAGAAGATTGTATAAAAGCCTTATAAATTCAAGTATAGGAGGATGAAAAGGAGCCAAATAAGCTGAAAACCATCGTAAAGAAGCTGATACCCAAGGAAAAAGAAGAAAAATAGATCCAAATCCAATCTTTTTTTGTATCAGTTTTTCCTTGTAAAAATTATTTCAATCTTAAGAAAATTGTGGTTTCTTGTTTCTGTTTTTATGTTTATACTAGTATTTCAGGTACCATAATTTTTTTCCATTCCCTCAATTTCTTTTTTAAAATCACAAAGGGGTAGAGGGAAAAATAATTCTACATAAAAGAAGAAATATCCCTAAGTAGGGAGGTTTTATTAAAGGGGGAGTTCTCGTTATGAAGATTTTCATAATCATGATATTGAAAATTCTCATTCTAGAAATATAGAATATGATCCTTAGTGTTCCAAATCCTAAGGTGGAGTTAGTCATATTCATCATTATTTATGTATAAAGTGATATAAGTTTTATTTTCAAAGTCTAGAAATTTTTGCTAAATCCTTATATTCTTTTTCAAAAGGATGTTTGTGCTTTCCAAAAAGGGGGATATTGTTGAGTCAATATGGTTTTCCTTATGACTTTTTCTTTCCTTAATACATGGGGGAGATTGTTATGTCATTAAAGATTTCATTATGACTTTACCATTCCTTCTTGTATTGAAAATCACAAACACCTTATCTCAAGGAAAATCTCTTTTAACCCCTGTTTTACTTTTTTAAGGAAAATTTCCTTCCCCAAGTAACTTTATCTTTATCTTATTTTCATTGTTGATATCATAGTTTATCTATGTGTGAAATTCGGTTTAACACCAAAACCTCGGAATCTCATAATACCTAGATATGAAGCATTTTGTTTTAGAATCTGAATTCTCAGAATTCTGGTTACAAAATCTTCTGAAGTTCTGACTCTGAATTCTGTATAAAAATTCCGGTTACAAACTTTTAGAGTTCTGACTCCAAATTCTGTATACTAATTCTGGTTATGAACTTTCTGAGTACTGACTCCGAATTAAGGATACGTATTCTGGTTATGAACATTCTGAGTTCTGACTCCAAATTCTGTATACGAATTCTTGTTACAAACTTTCTGAGTTCTGACTCCGAATTCTGGATATGAATTCTGGTTACGAACATTCTGAGTTTTGACTCGAAATTCTGGATACGAATTCTAGTTATGAACTTTTTGAGTTCTGACTCTGAATTCCAAATAAGAATTTTGGTTACGAACTTTTCTAAGTTATGACTCTGAGTTCCCTGAATATAGACACCGAACTCCTATGAGTTCTAACTCCAAATTATCAGGAACTTTGACTACAAACTTTGTAAGTTCAGGTTCCAAATTATTGTGAAAACCAGACTCTGAATTTCCATGAAATTCCGACCCCGGAATTCTATAGAGTTTGGGTTCGGAATTCCTAGAAAATAGAATCCAAATTTCCTTGTATTATAGACTCTGATTTCAATTTTGGTTAGACTCCGAACATTGATATTTACTTACACTCCAAATATTTAATTTTAGTTATGTAACAATATTTTTCTTACACTTGTTTTGTTATAAAATTATGTTGTGATTTTAGTTACTCACTAACCGTTGTTTGAGTGACATGTGTACATGTCCCTCTGAAATTCAATGAAAATATGATCGTTGGAGGAGGGAGCCGACCATTGACGCCTTGCCTATAAATAGGAGCTCATTTTAAAGAGCTCACAATAAGTTGATCAATCTAGGGATTACATACTGTTGATGTGATTTTAATAGAGATAGGTTGTAATGCTTTGTGCGTACTGAACTTCTTGTCCAGATTTTCTTTCTGTGACTCTGATTGTTTCTTTTTACAATCGAGGGATTCTGGGGATAGAAAGACAGAGGTGTCGACTACCGTGAAGTTGAGGGCTTCCATGTTGAGGAAGATAGAGGTGCCGACTACCTTGAAGTTGAGGGCCTGCGGGGATAGCAAGACATACTCTAATATTTTTATTGAGGGCTTACCCTGCTGTGGGTAAGACAGAATTTCTTGAAATTATAAATCAAGGGACCTTTATCGAAGGTTGTTGGATACCCTTTTCTTTGGGTTAAACTATTTATAACTTGTTACTTGTTTGTTTCAAGTTTTCCAATACATTTGTATTGTTGGGGAAAGTATAACTATATTATACTTCCTTATATTTGTACTATGATTTAGTAAGATTATATAGGCTTTAAGGTAGAATCTTTATTGTTGTAAACATTCATTAATTTTCACTTTCCGGAACAATCTTTCCGGATTCACATTCTTAGAATCATTTTTTTGGAATCAAGCAAGTGTGTAGATCTAGATGTTTTGTGAATTACCTTGTTTAACCTTATTAAACATAAGAATCTTTAAAAGTCCCAAAGGAATTTTTAAAAGTATACACTTCACCAACCCCTTTGTATTTTGAGCATCATTAGATACTCCATACAGAATCTATATTATTTTGATCCAACATTTGGTATTATAGAGTATATCATACTCACATACCATATCAAAAAACTTTTCAGGATTACCTCTAATAAGATAGGTGGAGTTCTCTATCGAGCTAGTTCGAGGAGGCACACCAGTGTCCATTCCTCCTTAAAAGATTGCTACGATGGAATTATAGGAGCTCAAGTAGAAACCAGAGGATTTTTAGTCTGAGGGTTTTATTAGACCCAGTACATCTCTATGGGGTTCGCAGATCCTTTTCGTGAAAAAGGTATATGTTTCCATTAGGTTATGTGTGGACAATTGAAAGATTAACCAACTGATGGCTAAAAACTGCTATCCCTTTCTATAGATAGATGACATTTTTTATCATATTGGAGGATATTGAGTGTTCTTGAAGATCTACTTGAGATCAGGATATCACTAGGTGCATGTTTGACCTATAGACGTATCCTGAATGAACTTTTGTAGTTGGTATGGGCTATATGAGTATTTGGTTATGTTTTCCAGTCTCATGAATGCACCAGCGTTTTTCATGGAGATGATTAACTGAGTGTTCCGTCCTTGGATTATTTTTTGGTGGTTTTTTTGGAAGACATCTTGGTGTATTCTCATAACTGAAATGACCATTCAAACCATCTTGAGATCGTTTTGAATACACTAAGAGAGAAACAATTTTATGCTAAACACAAAAGTCTTCACTTATGGATGGATCAAATTCACTTCCTAGGTTATGTCATCTCAAATACAAGAGTATCAGTGGACATAGAGAAAGTTAGAGCAGTAGTTTTCTGAGAGCATCCCTAGAATATCATTGATGTGTGATGTTTTATAGGGGATGGTTACTACAGGAATTTCATATAGGACTTATCATGCTTAGAATCACTGATGAAGATCTTGTTAAAGAAGGGTCTGAATTATGTATGGTTATATTCATTTGATATGGACTTGCAGGAGATAAAATAGAGATTAACATCAGAAATAATACTTATTTTTTCAGAGCCGAGAAAGATCTACACTCTGTACTATGACGCATCAGGTATTGGGATGGGAATAGTTCTTATGCAGGGGGATCAAGTCGTTGGATACAGGTCTAGGAATTTAAGGCCACATGAGAGGAATTATCTAACACATGATCTTGATTTTTCCACAATTGTTCATTCCTTATGTTGTTGGATTCATTACTTATTTGTGGAGAATTATGTGGTGTACACAGAAAACAAAATTCTCAAGTACATCATTACTCAGTGTGATCGAAATCTGAGGTAGCAATGGTGGGTTCAATAACTTAAGTATTTCAAATTCGATATTTCCTACACACATAGAAAAGGAAATGAAGTTGATGATGCACTAAGCATGAGGAATTTGATGCAGGTAGTGTCGGAGGCCAGTACTGAATGCCAGCTTATGGATTTGTTCTCTAAGATGTGAATGGGGGTGCATGACTTTCGGGTATAGACATTCTTTTCTTATTTATCTCTAACTAATACCCTCTTTGACATAGTAAGTATGAGACAACTACCAGATTCTGAGGTCCTAGTCCTACTGGAGAGTGTAGCGTGTGAGGATCCAACTCTTGGTTATATAGTAGGTTATGATGAGATCATGAGGATCCATGGACATGTCTAGGTTTTAGTGGACATAAGTGAATATTTGATGTGGTAGTTTCATGATTTACCTTGGCCAGTGAATCCCAGAGTTACCAAGATGTACTTTGACTTGAGCCATCAGTACTAGTGGCCAGTTATGAAGAGAGAGTTGGCTGGTTTTGTTATGAGGTGTTTCACCTGTGAGCAGTTGAAGGAAGAATATTAGCAGCTAGGTGGGATTTTACAGTAGTTACATATTCCTTAGTGGGATATGGGATGATTTCACAACAGATTTTGTGACGCATTTACTGAAGTCTACCAGAGTTAATGATGCAGTATGGGTTGTGGTTGACAATATTATGAAGGTTTCTCACTTATTTCTGATCAATGACACATTCAGTGTTGATAAGCCTAAGAAGCTGTATATTTCTAACATGGTACGACATCATGGGATCCCAAGTTCTATTATTTCGGATAAGGATACCTTCTTTATGTCTTGTTTCTGGTATTTTTTCAGAAGGCACTGATTTCAATGGTGTTTCTAAGAATATCATACCACCCTCAGACTGATGTCTAGTCAGAGAGTACGATACAGGTTCTGGAGGACATGCTGCGAGCATGCATCCTAGAAATTAAGGTCTCTTTGGTGAGTCATATTCCCCTAGTAAAATTTTCCTAGAATAATAGATTACAGGAAAATATAGTGATGTAAAATTATGAGGATTTTCATGGTAGGTTATGCCGATCATACCTGTAATGGCTAGAGGTGGGTGAGGTAGCTTTATTGGGACCACGTCTCATGTATGAGACATCTAAGCCGGTTCAGTTAATTTAGAAGCAGATGGATACTACACAGTCTCATCATAAATATTTTTCCAATTACCACAGATAACCTCTAGAGACTGAGGTTGGGGATTGAGTTTTCCTAGGTGTTGTGCTAAGGTTGTAGATACCCGAAGCTTAACGTACATGGACATTACATTACTTTTGTGTAATACTCAGTACATAACAAAAACACACACACAAGGATCGTAATAGTTTAGTGTCTTTGGAAACTCGGAATATAATCTTCTAATCGTGGTGAAAGATCTTCAACATCTCCCATAATGATCTTCTTTTTTTTTAAAACATAAATCCTTTCTTTATGTCCTGGGGAAAAGAAAACATAAAAGGGTGAGCTCAAATGCTCTGTAAGGGTAAACAAAAGAAATATCAATCACGTCATATTCATAAGAACATATCTTTTGGAAATCTTAACCTGCAAAAGAGATCATAATTTCATAACATGGGATAAATCATAGTAGTGAAATGTAATCCCAATTATCATAACTTAAAACATGAAACTTTGTGGAATACACACATAATCATAGAGAATCATTTCTTATTAGTCAAGACTCATTTCCAAGACTATCTTAGTGGACAAAGTCCCTTTCTGAGCTGAGTTCACTCCTCGTTTCAGTCCTGTTTCACTGAACCGGTATAACCTACCATTCCAGCCATGTCTATCTCATGAGATATAAAATCATTACCCAATGCATTGGAGGGAGATATAGGTCCCACCCATCTCATAATGATACCATTCTTATGTGTGCCACAAAATCATAAACCATACATCATAGCATAACCCATGAAATAAAAATGGGAATCTTAAACATCATGACATCATAAAATAATTCATATAAGATAAAGGAATTCATAAAAATAATTCCATCACAACATAATAAAATAAATGTAATAATATGTATGAAAACTGAACCCTTTATTATCTTAGATGGAAAATAATTTTGATAAAACACTTGAACTCCATTCTTGAGGAAAATATCCTTTCTTTTCAAAAACACTTTTCCTTTCTTAACATGTCATACAATTATAAACTAAAAGAAGTTGATTAAAAATAAAATTGATAACTTGTAAAGGAAGCTTTTTGGAAATAATGTTTTAAAAATCCATTCATTCCGTATAAGTTAAAAAAACATTCTTCTCGTACTTTTGTCAGAAAAGTCAAAAAGTACCTTGTAGGGTAAATAAAAGAAAGATTGCTTCCATACGAAGGGGTAAAAGTCAAAATGGGCAAAAATTACATTAAAAATACATGAATACATTTTTATAAAACATGGACATGTATGAAAGCAATAACCCTAGTAAATACTTACGAATAAGCAATCTCAGATAAAAATGAGATTTGCACAATTATCCCTTACCTTAGGTCTGATTTGCTTAGTATGTGTCCGAACCTCCTGTATAATGATTTAAATAATGTCATTGACTTATTCCAGAATCATACTCATTGTTATTATATCATATATGGTTTACTTATGGCTTTATATTACCCGTTCTTTTGTAAATTCCATGATAAAGAGCGTTTTGGGTAAAATCGTTTCATTTGACGTCCGTGTTTTGACTTGTAATTATTCATATGATTACTTAGATCATGATTAATTAATTCCAGAATATAAAACATGATTTATATATAATATATATTCAGAATATATATATATATATATATAATAGATCAGTAAATGGAAAGAAATACACCGTTCATGGAGACGGTAGACCGTACGTACGCATTAACGCTGTTTTCTTTTCCTTATTGAGTTGAATGGAATTAAGTAGATGACATACATATATATACACATAAATACAGAATCATTATTATGTCATATAATTCATTATTAATTATTATATATACTTTATAATCATTCATGAATGGTTAACATGGAGAATGAATCTCATCGCGTCGTGGAGACGGTAGTCCGTACGTATGCACGAGCGATGATATCATTTTCATGATCGTGAAATTGTATTGGAGTGTATGTATACAATTTCAGAATCAATATCACTTTACAATAATTATATATATTAATTATTTACATCATTATACTCATCCAAATAAGGTGGTGGGGGAAAATAGATTACACCATGGCGTGGAGACGGTATTCCGTACGTATGCACGCGCGGTGGTTTCATTTTCCGTAGGATCGATAGATGGTGAAATAGGGTTGTTTCATAATTATAATAACATATAAGTATATTAGTGATACTTATGTTAATACTTCATGATGAAACAACTAAAGAAGAAGAAGTGGAAGAAGAAATAAAGATGAAAGAATCAGTAACGGGGATTACCTCTTCTTTGAAGCGCCTCTTTGATACCTCCTTTTAGGGCACTAAAATTGGTCTTTGAGGAAGAACAGAACCTCTAGGATGTTTCTATGGAAGTGGAGAAGGGAATTTGGCAGGGGTTGGCCGAGCTTGAAGGCTCAATGTGGTGTGAGGAAGAGAGGTAGGAGGTGCCCTTTTATAAGGGAGGAGAGGGGCACCTTTGGAATAACAAAAACTATTATTTTATTATAAAGTCAAATTCGGTTTTAAATAGCTCCAAATTGATTCATTTCTATGATAAGTTGGGGATGGGTCTAAATCCTCTCATAAAATAGAATTTAGACAAGTTTAGGTTCCTATTTTAACCTTATCATTTAGATTTATCATTATGTTAAATAATTTTACTTTTATTGTGTCTTCTTGTGTTCTTATACTATAAGGTTAATAAACTTACTATAAGCATCCAAACGAACCCCAAGTTGTTTATTATTAATATATATAACCTTATATAAGTCATGTTTCTGAACCTTAGATTTTTAGGAATAAAATAACAATTAATAATATAATATTTGTTTTAAAAACTATTTTATGTCAATTTTGACACTTTTAAGTAATTGTTTTTTGTGAAAATCATAAAAGAATGATTAGTTCGAAAAATGTTAATTAAATCAATAATAACATGTCATATTAAACTATAAAATTAGTGTAATTCATAAAAAGTCTCAAATTAAATTTATTTTGATATTTATAACATCAATTATGTCAATATTTAATTAATAAGATAATTATTGCATCATCTTTGTGTCATAAATAAATTAGATTATTTAGAGTCTAAAAATTACAAATAAACTACCAATATGTAGGAAATCCCTTTATATTTCTAATGAATATTTATAGTCGAATTTATGTTTTGTATAACCCTATATTAAAAATTATTTACTTATTAAACTTTGATTTTAACTATTTTAACCCTTCTTTAAATAAATTAATAATAAATGTCCTAATCTAATCCAAGTGGGCATAAATGGTCATAATTTATTCCTAACGTTGTTTTTGGTCGAATTACACTTGTCTAATATAATTAGGACATGTTTTAGGGTAATAATAATATCATTTTTACCCTTAATTACCCTATTTACTTTTAATCGTGGTAAAAAAAAGTAAAAAGTTACTATTCACCAAAAATTATTTTCATCTCATTGAACCACATTTTAGTCCTTGATATTAACCGTGTCTCTCAGATTTTCAAAATTTCACTCACAGAAGCGGTAAAATTATGTTTTATGAAAAATTCAGTTTTGTTTAACTACCACTTAGTGGTTTCACTATTCATCAAAAATTGAAAGTTTTCAGAAAAATACCAAAATTTCACCCTAGGCTAATTTCGATATTCCAAATCCAAAAATGAAGTCCATTTTGAAAAATAAAATTTCAAAAATTTCAAAAATTGGTTATTACTATTCATAACGGCTAGTTTTAATAATATTTTAATAGCATATCATTGTTTAGTGAAACTCGGTATTGCGTACTACACACGCTATCGAGGAAGGTTGTGATTGCGTGTAATGCAAGGCAAGTCAAGGATGCGTGTTGTGCAAGCTCCTTTTGGTGTAGCGTACAACACAAGAAATTAATGAAATTAAAAAGAATATTTTTCATAAAATCTTGGGGTGTTACAGTCTACCCCCCTTAAAATGAATTTCGCCCTCGAAATTCATCGGGGTTATAAATGGTTTACTATTCGAAAGTTTCTTTAATAGAAACCCACATTGTAAAAAGGAATGCCAAAATCAATCTTTAAAAACAAAAGTATGAAACGTAACGGTTACCCAAATAAACTAATCATTGGGTTTCCACATAGGTGAAAATATGGATATGGAAGAGAAATCTAACCATCATGTTCTGATGGAGAGTGGTAGAGAACATGGCTATGGAAAATACAGCAATCACAAAGCCATAAATTTGTGACGATCTAAGGTACCATCTGATTCATCAGATATAAGTTCACTAGGACAACATTTTTGGTTTTCAAGATCATTTCCCTAAAGTTGATGAAATTGGAATTAGAAGAAATACTTTCGTGATTTTGGTATAGTCTCACCGTTTTTCATTCTTTGGACAATTTCCACTTCATCTCTTAAAGAAATGATGTTGAATTTGTCATTCGTGATGTGTTAGCAGATCATGTGATAGAATGATGGGTCATTCCATCTGTCTCAAACAAAATGTTAGAAAAGTTATCAAAAAATACATAAGTCCACTTATAGTGAGATTAATCATATATGGTTCCTAAAATGGACTTATACTTCATATATCATACTGCTTAATATAATAAAACTAGTTTCTACTAAACAAGGACTTCCTGTAGGCCAGTGGTAGGCGATAAAGGCCAGTCGCACTTCAGTTGTGGGTTCGATTCCCACAGCCTTGTCCGACGTGATGGGCTGTCGCTCGTCCTGTAGGTTGTCTTTTTTTCTAAAGCTATATTACTATAACATCCCATCAACAATATCAAAAAAAATTATCCTTAAACAGTACTAACTTATGTCCAACATAATCCATTCCAATCTTTTGGCTTATCTAAACAACTTCGGTCCAAGCTCATAGTATAAAGAAAATGATCACGTGAATGCCATCATTTATCCCCCATATATCATAAGATATATCTTGTTGGTCAAATTACAAACATGTGAATACCTTAATCATGTATTCTCTTGAAGAATGAATATCCATTGAAGCTTAGTGAAAACATGAATGTAGTTAAAAGATAACACTTTCCACATACCAAAATCCTCAAAATTCTATATCCTCAAACCATGATATCACTTAGTCCTTATATCAATCATGAGCTCATGAATACTAACAAACATATTACATTCTCTTTATCCCTTCATTATATTCATATCATCTGCTTTCCAAAAATATTTCAATCACTTTTCATGGTTACTGATGCCATAAAATTATTGAAAACCATCATAGACTAATACAAAAATATTCCAATACACAATAAAAGTACCTCAACAACATTATTCTTGAATACCAATACATAAACAATTCAATCCATCCTCTTCAATGATTTTCCTGGAATAAATCCTTCCTTGATTTAGAAGTATCTTTTTAGGTCAGGGCATTAAGTTGGGTAATGCCCATGTTCTCCACAAATAATACATTGAACTCCATAACAGTATGTCACTCTATGACCCTTTTCTCCACACAGATAACATCGGTCCCTAAATTTGAGGTATTCCTCAAGGTTCTTCTTCCCTTCTTTATAAATCTCAATCTTCCTTTCTTTATGATCCTCAACATGCGAACATGCATAATAGTCTATCTTCCTCTTATTTGATGAATTAGGCATACCACTAAATTTCATATTGTTAATCATATATCGCGATGACTGAATCAGCATAATCAAAATATCTTTCTCTCAAGGCATTACACAATTTTGTTGCTCATAGTCACCAATTTTTCCATTGGATTCAGTGTTAACTGAATTCCTTCTGGTTTCCTCCATTAACTAAAACAAAAAAAAAAGAATTATGTGAGAGGCAAAATCATGATAGAGAGAACAACATAGTAAACGGGGAGTACCCTCAATATCTAACATCTTAGGTTAACTTATAAGAACCTTAGCTCAATTCTAGGACTATAACCTATACGTATACTTAACCTTAGAGACATCCCTAGACATAACTTAGAAATATCTATAGGGATCTCACTAACGTTTTTGCATCCTAGTTTCCAAAGGTTGACTAAACCTTTCCTCTGATACCAACTGTAGAGACCCGAAGCTTAACGTACATGGACATTACATTAATTTTGCGAAATACTTATTACATAACAAAAACACACACACAAGGACCATAATAGTTTAGTGTCTTTGGAAACTCGGAATATAATCTTCTAATCGTGGTGAAAGATCTTCAACATCTCCCATAAAGATCTTCTTTTTTTTAAACCTAAATCCTTTCTTTATGTCCTGGGGAAAAGAAAACATAAAAGGGTGAGCTCAAATGCTCAGTAAGGGTAAAAAAAAAGAAATCTAAATCACGCCATATTCATAAGAACATATCTTTTTGAAATCTTAACCTGCAAAAGAGATCATAATTTCATAACATGGGATAAATCATAGTAGTGAAATGTAATCCCAATAATCATAACTTAAAACATGAAAATTTGTGGCATACTCACATAATCATAGAGAATCATTTATTATTAGTCAAGACTCATTTCCAAGACTATCTTAGTGGACAAAGTCCCTTTATGAGCTGAGTTCACTCCTCATTTCAGTCCTGTTTCACTGAACAGGTATAACCTACCGTTCTAGCCATGTCTATCTCATGAGATATAAAATCTTTACCCAATGAATTGGAGGGATATATAGGTCCCACCCGTCTCATAATGATACCATTCTTATATGTGCCACAAAATCATAAACCATACATCATAGCATAACCAATGAAATAAAAATGGGAATCTTAAACATCATGACATCATAAAATAATTCATATAAGATAAAGGAATTCATAAAAATAATTCCATCACAACATAATCAAATAAATGTAATAATAGGTATGAAAACAGAACCCTTTATTATCTTAGATGGAAAATAAACTTGATATCTTGTAATGGAAGCTTCTTGGAAATAATGTATTAAAAATCCATTCATGCCGTATAAGTTAAAAAAACATTCTTCTCATACTTTTTTCGGAAAAGTCAAAAAGTTCCTTGTAGGGTAAATAAAAGAAAGATTCCTTCCATACCAAGGGGTAAAAGTTAAAATGGGTAAAAATGAATTTAAACATACATGAGTACATTTTTATAAAATATGGACATGGATGATAGCAATAACCCTAGTAAATACTTACGAATAAGCAATCTCGGATAAAAATGAGATTTGCACAATTATCCCTAACCTTAGGTCTGATTTTCTTAGTATGTGTCCGAACCTCCTATATAATGATTTAAATAATGTCATTGACTTATTCCAGAATCATACTCATTGTTATGATATCATATATGGTTTACTTATGGCTTTATATTACCCGTTCTTTTGTAAATTCCATAATAAAGAGCGTTTTGGGTAAAATCGTTTAATTTGACGTCCGTGTTTTGACTTGTAATTATTCATATGATTACTTAGATCATGATTACTTAATTCCAGAATATAAAACATGATTTATATATAATATATATTCAGAATATATATATATATATATAATAGATCAGTAAATGGAAAGAAATTCACCATTCATGGAGACGGTAGACCGTACGTACGCATGAACGCTGTTTTCTTTTCCTTATTGAGTTGAATGGAATTATGTAGATGACATACATATATATACACATAAATCCAGAATCGTTATTATGTCATATATTTCATTATTAATTATTATATATACTTTATAATCATTCATGAATGGTTAACGTGGAGAATGAATCTCATCGCGACGTGGAGACGGTAGTCCGTACGTACGCTCGAGCGATGATATCATTCTCATGATCGTGGAATTGTATTGGAGTGTATGTATACTATTTCAGAATCAATATCAATTTACAATAATTATATATAGTAATTATTTACATCATTATACCCATCCAAGTAAGGTGGTGGGGGAAAATAGATTACACCATGGCGTGGAGACGGTATTCCGTACGTACGCACGCGCGGTGATTTCATTTTCCGTAGGATGGATAGTTGGTGAAATAGAGTTGTTTCATAATTATAATAACATATCAGTATATTAGTGATACTTATGTTATTACTTCATGATGAAACAACTAAAGAAGAATAAGTGGAAGAAGAAATAAAGATGAAAGAATCGGTAACGGGCATTATCTCTTCTTTGAAGCGCCTCTTTGAGACCTCTTTTTAGGGCACTAAAATTGGTCTTCGAGGAAGACCAGAACCTATAGGATGTTTCTAGGGAAGTGGAGAAGGGAATTTGGCAGGGTTTGTCCGAGATTGAAGGCTAGATGTGGTGTGAGGAAGAGAGGGAGGAGGTGCCCTTTTATAAGGGAGGAGAGGGGCACCTTTGGAATAACTAAAACTATTATTTTATTATAAAGTCAAATTCGGTTTTAAATAGCTCCAAATTGATTCATTTCGAAGATAAGGTGGGGATGGGTCGAAATCCTCTCATCCAATATAATTTAGACAAGTTTAGGTTCCTATTTTAACCTTATCATTTAGATTTATCATTAAGTTAAATAATTTTACTTTTACCATGACTTCTTGTGTTCTTATACTATAAGGTTAATAAACTTACTATAAGCATCCAAACTAACCCCAAGTTGTTTATTATTAATATATATAACCTTATCTAAGTCATGTTTTTGAACCTTAGATTTTTAGGAATAAAATAACAATTAATAATATAATATTTGTTTTAAAAACTATTTTATGTCAATTTTGACACTATTTAGTAATTGATTTTTATGAAAATCAAAAAAGAATGATTAGTTAGAAAAAAGTTAATTAAATCAATACTAACATGTCATATTAAACTATAAAATTAGTTTAATTCATAAAAAGTCTCAAATTACATTTATTTTTATATTTATAACATCAATTATGTCAATATTTCATTAATAAGATAATTACTGCATCATCTGTGTGTCATAAATAAATTAAATTATTTAAAGTCTAAAAATTACAAATAAAACGAAATTATGTAGGAAATCTTTTTAGATTTCTAATTAATATTTATAGTTGAATTTATCTTATGTATAACCCTATATTAAAAATGATTTACTTATTAAACGTTGATTTTAACTATTTTAATCCTTCATTAAATTAATTAACAATAAATGTCCTAATCTAATCCAAGTGGGCCTAAATGGTCATCGTTTATTTATAAGGTTGGTTTTGGTTGAATTAAACTTGTCTAATAGAATTAGAACATGTTTTAGGGTAATAATAATATCATTTTTACCCTTAATTACCCTATTTACTTTTAACCATGGTAAAAAAAAGTAAAAAGTTACTATTCACAAAAACTTATTTTCATCTCATTGAACCACATTTTAGTCCTTGATATTAACCGTGTCTCTTGGATTTTGGAAATTCCACTCACAGAAGAGGTAAAATTATGTTTTATGAAAAATTCAGTTTTTTTAACTACCACTTAGTGGTTTCACTATTCATCAAAAATTGAAAGTTTTCAGAAAAATACCAAAATTTCACCCTAGGATAATTTCGATATTCTGAATCCAAATATGAAGTCCATTTTGAAAAATAAAATTTATAAAATTTCAAAAATTGGTTATTACTATTCATAACGGCTAGTTTTAATAATATTTTAATAGCATATTGTTGTTTAGTGAAACTCGGTATTTCATACTACAGTCGCTATCAAGGAAGGTTGAGATTACGTGTAATGCAAGGCAAGTCAAGGATGAGTGTTGTGAAAGCTCCTTTTGGTGTAGCGTACAACACAAGACATTAATGAAATTAAAAAGAATATTTTTCATAAAATCTCGGGGTGTTATAGAGGTTGGGACAGAAGAGGATCAAGAGAAAGGGTAATATTTTATTGAGATATATCGGGCCGTTTGATTTTCTATAAAGGTTGGAGCCATTTTCATATCGGTTTCAGTTACCCTAGCGGTATCGAGCCAACCACAACGTCCGTTGAGGAGCATCCCATTTGTATTGTCGATCGTTGCACAATGTTTCTCTACAACTGGTCTCTTCCGTTTGTACATGTGTTATAGTGGTATGGTCGAGTGCAGGACGAGACAAGGGAGAGAGAGGAAGACATACGATCAAAGTGGATATTGTTGTTCTCAGATGTTTCTTCATCACCCTTGGAATAGAAATTCAGGGATGAATTTCTTTCTGGGGGAAGTTGGTAAGAACCCAGTTCTTCATTTGAGGTATGTATCTTTCCTTTTTAGTTTATACTTAAGAAAATGGGGGGAAAGATTTCAAGGGTTGTTTTCAGGAAAGTTGAACGATGTGACTAAGAAATACATGTCGTGTACTTTTTGTAACATGTCATGTATAGAAGGTTACATTCCATGTAATATCAATACACGACCATGTAATGTTCTGGGATAAAATAGTATGAACCCAATGTGTAGTCTCAAGTACATGTCGTGTAATTGTTTTGTTGATTAAATCTGAATGTAGTGTCAATTTTTCTAAAAACAAACATTGTAACTCCCGGGTTGACGAACATGCAGTACCATACCTTCAATCCCTTTCCAATGGATCATTCTAACCCCCAATTACTCCACTGTCATTTGAGTTTGATCCCAATCGGTAAGCTCTCCATTCCTCTGGAGTAATTATTTGTGATTTTTTCTCTCGATGAAGTTATTTAAGGTTGATCTTTTATCATTGTTTTATATATCTATATCGTTATATCTTGAATTAGAGTTTGAGGCTGGATGAGTAGAGTCTTACTACGATGAGGTAGGTGTTCTTGTGCCTTTCTCTTAATGTCGAGTTGTTTATATGTGTGGTAGAGTCATTCTCCCATTTTGAGTGTGTATCCCTGAGTGCAGATTAATGTTAGGTAATTCATAATGATGTTTAGGTAATTGATTGTGTGTATTATTCATGTGTAATGTTGATTACCATGAATTAGGGCCACCCCATGGGTGTGCATCCCTTGAATTGTTATTTATGTCAATTTCGGTTAGGTTACCTAAGAGGAAAACCTTATTTCCCCCAATTTGGGTTGTTCAAAATGAATTGAATTATAATTGTATTGCAATTGGGTTAAATTGAAATTTGGGTTAAACTGAAATTGGATAAAATACGGTCTTGGGATTAGTGTTTTTCACCATTTCCATGTTATGCATATTATTGTATAAGCCTTGTGATACTTTAATTCACCTGTTTCTTATTATGTATGATGCCCATTTCAGTTATTATTATTAAAACCATGTAATAGTATAATTTACATGTGTTTTATATTATACTAAATTGATAATATACCTCGCTCAACCCTGTAGACTGCTATGCCTTTGGGTGTGGATATATTATGCCTACGGTCAAGGATTTGTTATACATGCGGGTGAGGATTTGTTATGCCAAAAGGTGGGGATTTTTAATGCATGTAAGTGAGGATTTTTTATGCCTAAGGGTGGTGTTTTTCTATGCCCGCATGTGAGATGTTGAATTTAATGTTGGAATGGATTGACTTATGATGTGTCTTAGGCTGGATATTGAGACTCTTATAATGTAATGTAATTGAATTTTTGAACAAAGCATAATGCATGAAAACAATAAATATGACATGTAGGATTGTTTACGATTGAGTACTTCCTAGTTTACTATTTTTCCTTTTTATATATTACCTGATTCACATACTCATTGATAGATAGGCACAGATCTTGGGTGGTTTCCTATTGGGAACCCTGTTTGGGTCATTCTTTTGGGCCCAAATAGATTATATTGTTGCAGGTGTCGATAAGAGAAAGTGCCCTTCTACAGGTACTTCAAATGTTGTTTAGGAGCAATAAAGAATGGGATTGAGCCGAGTCCTACGATGCTTACATTGTTTCTTTTTTCTTTTGGAACATATATTTTTTATTCCTATATTATACTTTTTTGGACGATTTCATAGAACACAAAATGATGCATCATCTATTGTATGGAATGATGCTTGGTTATTTATCTTATCAGTCTTCTACTATTTATTCCATCTGTATGTTGTTTACTAATTATGCTATAGTAATATTATTTATTATGTTATGTTATACTCTATCAATGAGGTCATAGTTTCCCTACTATCACACCCAATGCCCGCGCTTCTAGTCATTAGCCTCTGGCATTTGGGTAAATACGCTTGAGGCCATGTGACCCTCTGAGTATGGGACACCATTTGAGTGACATCTGGATTCAAGATGTTATAGTGACCTTGAAATAGTTCACTTTATGGTTAATATGAAATCATATATAATTTAAATATTACCATTTTCCTTTATCTAAAGTATGTTTACCAAAAATGGTTTCCATAGAGGAAATAAGGAAGCTATATTTGGAAGGCTTCAGGAGGAAAATGTCTTTATGATTCATCACCCAGAGAAAATAATAATTAGAACTAAGTATTTGTTTGTAGTTATTACTCAGTTTACATAGTATATAAATGGTTTTGGTGTCCATGAAATAGAGAAAAAATAGCTATCATAGATGAACATGATGATATTGGATCATTTTATGTGACAACATCCCCAATCATTTGGAGGATCCTCTGACCATGTGTGATCAAAAGGATGGATAAAATCTATATAAAAGCTATTTCATGTCATGGTTTATTCATTACACCAAAATTTAAATACTTTAATTTAACATTTTGAAAGTGAATCTAACTAGTGGTGGTTAATGGTTAAGAATATCATTGATACTAAAGATATTGATGCCTTGGAATAAGATGAATTTAAAAATATTTTCCTTGAGAAATAATTTCCTAAGGTTATTTGAAATAGGATGGCAAAAATATTCTAATTGAGACAATTGGAGGAAGGTTTGGTGGATGTATGTAAAAAAACTCTTGACTTTCAAGGTACATCCCATATTTTATCAGAGATATCAGTAGTAAGATAAATCAGTTTTAATTGGGATTAAAGTTGAGATATCAATAGGAATTATATTATCTTGAGTTCAAGAGCTATGAGGAGCTTGTTTGATATGATGAGAAGGTAGAAATATATTTTTTTATGATCATCAGTTCAATGAAATCACGAACAAGAATAGGTCCATTTAGAAGGTAAATGGAAATAATTCATCAAGGATGTTTGTAGGTAAGAAACCTCATTTCCCATATTGTGAGAAGTGTGGTAAAAAGCATCTTGAAAAATGTATTTCAATGTCTAGGAAGTGATTATAATGTGTTAATTTTGGCCATAAGGTTTTTTATTTCAAGGAATATGATTAGGAAAACAATGAAAAACTAGTGGTAAGTTATTTTAGTTGAAATGAGTTAGTAAATTATGAAAATGTGTGTTCAAATTTTATTATGTAGGGTAGATTCCATCAAGAACAAAATAAAAAGGGTGTGGAAGTTTCATATTCCACTACTATTGTTGGTTTTGGTCCATTAAATGACCTGGTGACCGGTATATTGCTGGTTTATTGGAATTATTCTCATAATCTCTGTAACATTATATCTTTTCATTCTTTCATTTTAGAAAAACATTCTAGAAAATTATGAATATCACCTCATGAAATTAAGATGTATCTTTTTGTAAAAAATATTGGTTATAGTATTAGAGAAGCCATGGTTTATAAGAATATTATTATTGTTATAAGTGGGATGGTATTTCCTGTAAATATTTTTGAACAATACATAGTGGAGTTTGATATCATATTTGGTATGGATTAGATATTAGTTTATCATTATAAAATATATTTTAAAGCCAAGAGAGTGTTATTTAATGATTTCATACCATTGATAACATACTATGACGATTATAAATTGATTAAATATTGTAGTTATGTTTATCTAGATCATGTTTTAGATATGAAATAAATAGATCTGATTAATAACATCCCAATAGTAAATGAATTTGTGGAATTTTTTCATAAGTTATATCTAGTGTTTTTATTTGTTAGAAATATGATTTTACAATCAATTTGGTTCCTAATTTTAATCCTATATCAAACCCCCCCATTAAATAAATCAATTAGAACTTTTGGAATTGAAAAACGTGTTGCAATAAGAGCTTGATAAAGGTTTAATTTGCCCTAGAACATCACCATGGGGTGATCTTGTTGTATTTATAAAAAATAAAGATGATTTTATGAGACTATTCATTGATCATGGAGCCTTGAATAACATTATTTTTAAGAAAACATATCCTTTTCCTCATATTGATTATTTGTTTGATCACCTCTAGGGAGTTTATTGTTTTTTGAAGATTGAACTGGGGTCTTGGGTACCATCAGCTAAAGGTCAAGAAGGATGACATTCTGAAGATAGCATTTCAGAAAATATATAAACATTATGAGTTTTTAGTTATTCTATTTTATTTATTTGATGTACCTACTGTATTTATGAATATTTTGAGTATAATATTTTGTCATTTTTTTTGGATTAGTTTTTTGTAGTTTTTATAGATGATATTTTGGTATATTATAAAATCCAAGAGGAAAATGAAAGGAACATATGGATTGTTTTTTAAACCATAAATGAAAATAAACTATTTAGAAAGTTGATTAAGAGTGAGTTTTGGTTGAAATTTTTATTCCTTGTTCATATTTTCTCTAATGATGGCATAATTGTTGAACATAAAAAAATAGTTGTTGTATGGTGGCCAAGACAGACCAATTTCATAGATATTTGTAATTTTCATAGATTAGTGAGTTATTAACAATGGTTTGTTGAAAACATTTCTTGATTATCTATGCTAAGAACTAAGTTAACATCAAAGGGAGTTATTTTTATCTATATAAGAGAATGTGATGTTTATTTTTAGGAACTGAAAAGAAGATTGGTCAATGCCCCCTCTTTTTTCCTTCCATACAATAATCGTTCTTTTTCATGTACATGGATTCTTAATTAAATAAATTGGGTTGTGTCCTGATTCAAAATAACAAGGTAATTTCTTATGCTACATGTCAGTTGGAATCTCATGAGTTAAATTACACTACATATGATTTTGAATTAACAACTACATTTTCATTAAAAATTATGCAGCATCATTTGTATAGAGTGAATTGTGAAATATATATAAATCAAAAAAAATTCAGTATATATTCACATAGAAAGAGTTGAAAATGTGAAAAATAATATGGCTAGAACATATAATGGAATATGATTACATGATTCATTATCATCTTGAAAAAGGAAACAATGTGGTTGATTTATTGAGTAGAAAAATTAATATTATATCAACCATTATACATTTGGAATGTCACCCTTTAGTTAATTATTTGATGAATTTTTCCAAGAATTATAGATGTCGGGACATCCTCAATTTTATTTCAGGATTTAGTGCATTCGAATTTTTCAGAAATAATTCATATAACTCAGAAAGTGGATAAATATTTAAAATAAAATTTATAATACTTTAAGAATTGTATGTCTACTAATTTCAATATATATGAATAAAGTGATTCATGATTTGTAAAAATATTATGTGTGCCTTGTAATTTGCAGTTGAGAAAAGATTTGTTTACTGAAACTCATAGTTCTTTATTTTCTGTTCATCTGGGCAGCACTAACATGTATAGAGACCTTCATAAGTATTAATGATGGGATGTAAATAAAATATATATTATTTAATTTACCATGAAGTGTTTGACTTATCAATATGTTAATAAAGAGTGACAGTTATCAATGTGTACGTTTCAACCTTTTCTAGTGTGACTGTGAAAATATGAGAAAATATCAACGGATATCATGGTGGAATTTCTAAAAAAAACTCTCAAATTAATAATGAAATCGAGGTTATTGTTGATCTATTAACACAATTTCCACATTTCCATCCCGTTTGAGATAAAATTCTTTTAGATATACTTTCATTACTATATCTTAAATATTTTTCAAGGTCATATGGAGTGGTTGTTTCCATTATATCAAATTTTAATATCATGTTCATATCTAATTTTGATAAAGGACTTTATAAGTTACTGGGTATTGTATTAATTTTTTTTATATCCTTTCATCTTCAATACAATTGATAGTCTGAGTGGACGATTCAATCATTTCTAGATATGATTTATTCTTGTGTAATAGATTTCCAAGGAAGTTGGGATCGACATAATTATTTGGTTGAGTTTTATTATAATTAAAATTTTATTTCTACTATAAATATAGAACCATTTGAGGCATTATATAGAAAGAAATTTTGAAAACCATAATTGTGGGATGACGTAGGAGGAAGGATATTGATGAGACCAGAGTTGGAAGAGGAAAAAATATAGAAATTGTTTCTGATTAAAAAAAATGAGGAAAACTCAGAGTAGGTAGAAAATTTACATAGATAACTAGGGGAAATATCTTTATTTTGAGTTAGGTGAACATGTATTTCTAACAGATTATACATGGAAAATTGTGATGTGTTTTTGTAAGAATGAGACTCTGATTCCACTACTCATTAAACCATATGAAATCCTAGAGAAAGTCATATCAATTTCATACTGAGTGGATTTACCTTTATTTTTTTCCTAGGTAAAAAAATGTGTTTTATGATTCAATGTTAATGAAGTATGTACCAAATTAATCTCATGTTTTGAGCCCTGAAGTATTTTAACTGGAAGTGAATCATTCTTGTGAGGAAGAAAAAGTCCAAGTTCTTGACCATAGAGAGAAATTATTTTCGAAAAATGGAATTCATCAAGTTATGTTTCTATGGATAGGTCATATGGTTGAAGATGTGACATGATAATCTCAAAATTCTGTGAAAAAAAAATATACCCATTTATTTGATAAGTGAATAAAATTTTGAGGATGCAGTTTGGAAAATGGGGGAATAATGTAACATCCTAGGTAATGATAGAATAATTATTTTTAAATATTATTCATATTAATGAATTATATAGTAATTTTAAAAAAATGGACTTTATTTCCAACAATATATAAGGCACACAATAATGAGTTTCTTCAAAATCTTGTGTTGTATGCAAAACTGAGTTATAATAAACAATAATATATTATTAAAATTATTTTATAATATGGATGTTATCTCCTAGTTGTTTTATTAGAGGTAATGAATAGTAATAAATATATTATTTCTAAATATGTTTACAAAAAATTACATTCATCTAACAGATTTTATTGGAACAATATAAGAATAAATCTAATTTTATGATTAAAATCTCATTTTTTTCTAAAAATGATTTTATCGCCTTCTAATAGAGCACCTATTTTAAAACTAAATTTATTGACTTTTATAATTTTTACATTAAAAATAAAATTAATTTTTGAAACATTAATATCAAAATTAACATTGGGTAATTTTTTGAAATTTTCTGAGAAATTCCATGTTTTGATGAATAGAGAAAAGCAATGATTTTTTAATTGAAAACGAAATTTTTATATAATTATTTATATAGTTAAATTATGTTTTTAATTTGTTTTAAAGTTTAAATAGATAAATTTTATTTCATTTAAACCAATTTAGGTCATTGGAATCACTTTCACATAAAAATTTTATATAAAAAATTCACAAACATTTAAACATATTCACTTTAAAAACTAGCTTTGTCATCATGTTTGTGGGATTAATTTTAAAATAATTTCTACTAATTATTTGATGGAAATTTTAAAAAAATTGATTCCATATTTGGAATAATCATAATTTTTAATTTTTAATAAGTTAAAAATTGTTTTTTACTATTAATATTATTGAATTAAATTAAAATTAATTATAACAATTTAGGTAAAAAAATATTACTTAGTGGTTAAAATTTAAAATTATGGTATAAAAATATGACTAAACTTTTAAAAAATAGATTATATGTACATATTTTTCCCTCACTTCTTGATGGATCTAATTTTTTTGTTATGGAATTCTATTGGTGGGTAAAAACCTGGGGAGTACCTAATTTTTTTAAAAAATGTCAAGTGTGTCCTCTCCCTCTACTATAAAAAAGAACTAACCCGCACCCATTTCTGCACACATATAAATCCCTTTATCTCATACAAATTATACCCAAATAATCTTCTAAAATCCATCCACATACACTACATGCCTGACTTTGGGAATAAATAAAACCAAGGAAGTTCTTAGGCTCAAACCAAAAGAAGTTACCCAAAGAAAAGGTAAAAGTTTCCAATGACCAATTTATATTATTTTCTCTCCAAACCTTAAATTATTAATATTAAGTTATTATATAATAACCTAGATATAATAAATATACTTATATATTATTATTTTATTCATTCTATCGTTACCTACACACACGTTAATCAAATGGGTAATGAAATTCTCATTCATGCGTATGAAAAACTACTTCCACACAAAACGATATCGTTCATTTTTTACTTTACCACCTATCATGGATTGGAATAAGGATGTAGATAATATATTTTTATATATATATGGTATTTATAATTTCTTCATACTTAAATAATTTTTATGTAAGACATAACTTCATGATTTCAATTTTGTGGGAATATGATAACATCATTTGTAGAGGTGTACACTACTGCATCCCCAAAGCAATGTGATTCACTCTTTCTTTACATAGAATGTGTTAAGTATGAATTTAGTAAAAATATCTGATATAAATAAAATATATATTATATTCATGAAATAATTAAATTTCTATAAATATAATATATCATTTTATTTATTACCTTTTAACACACTGAAAATGTATGGACATTGTTCATAGACGTGTGGACTACCAACTCCGTGAAGCAATGTGATTCCTTTTACATAATATTAATTATGTATATAATTATATATGATTAAATAATATTTTATCTAATATATAATTATCATTATAGAAATATAAATGTTATGTACTTCTTATCCATAATGATCATTGAAAAATAAGAACAGTACTCAGGTATATGTACGTATGACCATCTCTATGATTTTAACGTTGGTTTATTTTTCATAACCATATTTTAATGTGTAATAAGAGTATAATTAATTTATTAATATGATAATTATTTCATTATTACTATTTTTTAGATGTTTATATAATTACATCCATGAGCATAGTCTACCAAACTTAGTCGTTTTGACACATAAACCGAATATTGTCAAAACACCGGACTTCATATTAATTATTTAAGAAGTTGTACAAAACATTGTAATAAGTGAAATAAAATTAATAATAAACATGAAAATGTTTTTAAAACAATGAAATAATTAATATAAGTTTATTATTTATTAATATAATGACACATTCCACATTTCAGACTCAAGGTAATGGATTTTTTCTTGATATACTTTCTCTGAGACGTATTTATGTTTATACACTCACTATTTTTTATAAGTTGTATAAACATACCCTTTGAAATATACTATAAGAAATGTAGTTATTCTCAAGTTATTTGATTTTTTGGTTAAATTTTATTCTTTCATGGGTCTTATGATTTAAAAATTCAAATTTTTATGGGACACTTTGACTTTTTAAAGATTTATATTCAAAATATTTGTCTCCAGGTCAATATTCTTGATATTATTTTACATATTTATTTATGTGGATGTAAAATAATCATAAATAAAATTTTATATCTATTTTTAATTTCATTAAAATGTTTTTGGAATGAATATATTTATTTGTTTTTATGTAACATTTTGTTAAATGGAAAAATTAATGTTCTAATCTTAATGTGCACGATGACAACAAATTTTCTTCTATCATGAATATTATTTTATTTCAAGATTTATTTAAAATATTACATTTCTTATAAAATTAAAATCCTTATTTTTTATTTCTGATTATTTTTTTATTTAAAATGGGTTTTAAAAATGGTTTTATTATTTTAATAACATGAAATGATTTATTAAGAGTAACAATGAAATTTTATGAGTTATATGTTTAGAATTAACATCTTTTATATATAGTGATTATTAAATTGTTCTTGGAAATTGTGATGGATGGTAACATTATATACTAATGATGGGTGGATTTGTGATAAACTTATGATGGGTGGTTCTGTGATAAACCAACAATGGTTGGGTCTGTGATATCCCTTCAATGCACTGGGTATGGAAGTTAGTTGTATGGCTATTCCATTTGTAAGAGTGACATATAAAGAGTTTTATCGCATATTTATTCCATTTATAAGATTGAAATGTATAATAATGACCCAATATACCTTTATGTATTTTCTATTATTGCTATATATTTTATGGTAATCTTTTTATTATGAAAATTGCATTCAATGAGCGAATTTTCGAAGGAAAGTATTTACTACTTATTAAGGGTTAAAAGTATTACATTATGACAATTTTTTAATGGGTTTTAATTTTAATAAATGGACTAATATATTCCTTATTTTTTATCCATTACTAAGCATTTTATTCTGATCCAAATTTTTTTAATTTGATCAAAATTACATAAGGATGAGTGAGGAATTGGAAGAAGCCATGTTGAACGTCATGAAAAATTTTAATAAAAGATATCATTAATTATTCTAAATTTTTTAGATTATGTTTGTCATGACCCATCCCCTGGGGCCCGTACCATGACTACCCGAATCCCACCTTCCATAGGCTAGGGGTTGGTGACAAAAACCGGAAATACATATCCCTAAAATGGGCAGGCATTGACTTTAATCCTGCCAACATAGAGACCCGAAACACAACAAGAACAAACCATGTAGTATAACTTATGAATGTAAAAGTGTGAAATAAATCAGAATGGGCCAGAGTACAAACCCAACTAAAAGAACAATACAACAGAAAGGTAAAATATATCCTGAGGTTGACCTCTAAGGATCCTACATGAAGGGTAGGTACATCTCGTCTCTGCGGCTATCCACATCAACGGGTCACCTCCATGCACCGTATGATCATAACTCCATAACCTCGTTCAAAGTTGTTTTTCATATGCACAAGACACACAAGGTGTGTGTGAATCCCATGTAGTGGTGAGTATAACAATACCCAGTAGGAACTCCAAGACCCCCAAAGGTATCCCAGAATTCTACAAAGGAAAAACCACAAAGCATGATCCCAATGACAAATAACATGTAAAGACTCATCTCAAACAATGAATATAACTTAAAGAATATGAATAATGATGATTAATAATAAAGATAATTAATCTTATTCCATTGGTAAGTTTCACTGCTAAACCATGATGAATTCTATCTATCACCGATCCATAAAGGGTCACAAGTCACATATCCACACAGGGTCGTAATTCATCAATCCACACAGGGTCATAAGTATTTGATCCACAACAGGATTCTCTAAGGTTGTTCCTTGTCTAGTCATGCTACTGCTGATCTACATAGGGTCATAAGTCATAAGTCGTTGATCCAAACATGGTCCAATATCATCGATTCAGATAGGGTCGTAAGTCTTCGATCCATAGAGGGTTGTAAGTCACAGATCTACATAGGGTCGTAAGTTTTTGATCTAGGATGGGTCGATCTAAGGCCGGTCCATGTCGAGTCTCGGTACTGTGGATCTGCACAGTATTATTCTGATGCCGATCCATAAAAGGTCATTCTGATACTTGACATCCAGCCACAAGATTCTTGCACTAAGCACTCTTGATATCCAGAGGATCCTCTCTACAAGCCATCGTCCTTATTTCAATCACCAAGAATTCCCACGAAGAAGTTACCTGATGATCCACAATGTCATAAGGATTCCAAAAAAATTATAAAGCTCTTCAATCGGATGCCCAGTCTGAATGTTGTAGGTGTTTTAGTGTAGATGGCCCAGTTGGATTCGAGTCTGATCCAACCCAGTCATACTTAAACAATCTCCAAAACCTAAGTGGAGTATCTCAAAAGGACAACCTCGTCCTAAGGGTTTCAGCACCATAGACAGTTCTTCAAACAGTCGTCTGATTTATGAGATATAGCCATTTATTTGGAACTGGGTTGTAAGTGGGTCTGGGTCCAGTCCGACCTAGTTGGAAAGACCCAACCCGGCCCACTATGCCTGGACCACAGGGGCTAGGCCACGGGCTCAGCCCTTTATGTCGGGGGCTCAGTCCACTGGGCTATAGGACCGGCCTGGCCCACCCGTCTTGACACGGCCTACTATGCCGCTAGACCAACCCGGCCCACTAGTTGGGCGTGGCCCGCCAGCTGGGCGTGGGGGTCTGATCCCCTCCCAAATGGACATGTTCTATGTTCTTCTCTTCAATCAGCGGCACCAGTTGGTGCAAATCCCCCTAGCCGGTCCCTGTGGACTGGTCATTAGTGGGACCCGCAGACACAGGTCATCCCTTCACCCACCGTCATACCTTGAAGCCTGGACACCTCCTTTGCATAATTCTACCATGGTGTGTTTCCTGTCTTCCAGTGACTAGAGATGGCTGGCCGCCCCTTCATCTGTCGCGGCGCTCTCAGGCATCGCTACCTCCTCACTGTTGGTGAGAGCTGGCCGCCGCCTTCGGTCTCCACCATCGTCACACCGGCAGTGCATCCATAGGCCACCTGTGAAGCTTCGATGGTCCGATATTCTTTCTAACTAAGCCAACGAGCCTTCTGGGAGGTCTCCATCACTACATGGTCCCCAGTTTCATCCTTCCACCTTATTGGTCATTTTCCCACGAGGAACACAATCAATACTGAGATCGGTGGAGTGTCTAGGCCTTTTTCTGTTCATCCCACGCCCTCTAGGTTAGAATCATAGCATGGGAATGGTTCAACATCATAAAAAGGATATGCAACATAAAACCTTTGAACAAAACCCCTACCTCAAACTTGTTGGAAGACGTTGCAGATGAGTGAGATGAACCCGCATTCGAAGGTGTTCGTCATCGCCTATCATTGTCCAATTAAAATCCTCCAATGGTCATCGAAGCACCATTCTACATTGGTGGAAGATGTTTCCGGAACATTGTTAGAGTTTCCTCTCACGAGTAACCAAAAACATTGCCCATGAATTGTTTAAATAAAATAAAGGGATCCACCCACATTGCATTTCAATAATGCGGTTCATTAATGAACTTCAATTAATTTTCCATTAATTCAACAAGATTTGTGGTTATGCAACCCAAGGATAATGTCATTAAATGTATTCCATTCAATCCAGACCTTACATGATTTCCCCACCACTTTCACACAAGGGTTGAGATAAAATAAAATGACTCATGGAGTTATTTTATTATTATTTTTGTAATGTCCAAAAATTAACTTTTTCATCCAACCCTTTCCTGTCCAAGATAAGCTTCACCTAAAAATTTCTTGGTGAATAAAATTAAATGGTGCCCTCATATTTTTAATACGAGCACTAATATAAAATTTATAAATCACTTCTCGCACATTTACTAAACGTACCATAAAAAAAGTTCAAATTCCGTTTTGGGATCATCGGGATTTAGAATCATGTACCATTAATTTTCTCAGACTCATAACAATCCCAAAAAATTTAAATAAAAAATTATATGGAAAATATGGGTCTTTACATCCTCCCCACCTTAGGTCTTTACGTCCCCAAAATCCACAACAAAACATGGGAAACAAATGGGGGTACTAAGCATGTATCTGAGCCTCACGCTCGCATGTACTCTTCTAGAGGTTCTCATGCTGCCACCGAGCTCGCACCAAAGGAATCGACAACCCATGAATGACCTTCTCCTATCAATCCTCTATATCCATTAGGAACTCTGTGAACTTCACCCCATCATCAATATCCAGCTCGCGCTAGTCAATAATTTCTGATGGATCATGCACGTACCTCCTCAGGTGAGACAAATGGAAAACATTTTGCACTCAGTGCATCTGTGGGGTAAGAGCTAGGTGGTATTCCACCTCACCTACTCTGGAGAGGATCTAGAAAGGACCGATGAACATCTAAGATATTTTGTTGCCCCGCCAAATCTCTACAATCCTTGTCGAGGTGAGACCCATAGGAAGTCATGATCTCCCTCCTCAAAATTCAAGGGCATCTGTCTCCTGTTTGCATAAGACTTATATTGGCTATGTGCAGTCCTTATAAACTCTTATATGATCTTCACCTTCTCAGTGGTAGCTTGTACCAACTCTAGACCAATAATTGCTGACTCTACTAGGTCTGTCCAGCATAGAGGTGATCTGCAATGTCTCCTGTACAAGGATTCAAATGGCACCATGACGATGGTGGAGTGATAACTATTGTTTAATGCAAACTCAACCAATGGAATTTGGTCCTCTAAATTGTGGCCAGTATCAAGGAAACAAGCATGAAGCATGTCCTCAAGTGTTTATATGGTCTAATCTATCTGACCATATGATTGAGGATGAAAGTCGGTGAAAAAGCGTAGTTGAGTCCCAAATTCATCCTATAATCCTTTCCACAACCAGGATGTAAAATGATCATCCTCATCTGAGATGGTTGTTGATGCTACCCCATGAAGCTTTAAAATCTCTTGTATGTAGAGGTGTCACAAGCCCTTTATCTCTACACTCAGATGGGTAGGAAGTGGGCCGACATGGTGAGTCGGTCAATGATCACCAAGATGTAATCATGGCCCCTAGATGTATGTGGTAACCCTATCACAAAGTCCATTGATATTCTATCCCACTGCCACTTCAACACCTCAAGAGGCTAAGTCAATCCTATTGGAACATAGTGTCCGAACTTCACTTTCTAACAAGTGAGGCATCATGAAACAAACTATGCCACTGCTTTCTTCATCCCTATCCACCAGTATATATGTTAGAGGTCCTGGTACATCTTTACCACACAACGATGTACTTCAAAAGGGGATGTGTGTAACTCCTTTAACACCACCTATCGTAGCATCACTGGTACCATGGTTCATCCTCTGAAAATAATGGTGTGCTCCCCACTTTCATAAAATCCTTCAGGTGCCCGTCCTGAGGATTGCTGAGCATGTCGGGCCATGCAGTCAACATCCTCAAGATGTGCCTCCCATACTCATTGAAGGAGTGGGGGAGTGACAATCATGGAAAGAAGATATGATGCTCTATAAGATATAGGTATGAATCCCTGGTAGTACCCAACCAATCCCAAAAAAATACTCACCTTTGTCACACTCTTCGGTGGCTCCCAAGAAATCATTGCCTCTATCTTCACCGGATCCAAAACAACTCCATCTTCTGAGATAACATTCCCTAGAAAGTGGACATCACATATCCAGAACTAGAACTTTGAGAGATTTCCTTAATGTTGGTACTCTCAAAGTATATCCAAAACTATCTTCATATATGTATCTTTCTCCTCCTCCGACGCTAAGTATATCAAGATGTCTTCAATGAAAACCAACATTAATTGATCAAGGTAAGGCAGGAAGATTTTGTTCATGAGTCCCATGAACACCGCCAGAGCATTGGTCATGCCGAAGGGCATCACCAAGAACTCATAGTGGCCATACCAACATCTGAATGTCGTCTTTGGTATATCCTCATCTCCTACCCTGAGATAATGATATCTTGATCTGAGGTCTATCTTCATAAACAACCAAGCTCCATTCAGCTGATCGAAGAGATCATCAATCCTCATGAGTGGATACTTATTCCTCATGGTCACCTATTTTAGGTGCCGATAGTCCACACAAATCCTCAAACTTGTGTCTTCCTTCTTGATGAACAAAATCAGGGCTACCAATGGAGAAACACTGAGCCTTATAAACCCTTTACCATGAAATTCCTCAAGTTATACCTTGAACTCAAAAAGATCTGTGGGATCCATCTAATATTTTTGGTTAGATATCAGTGTCGTATCGTGGTACAAGTAAATTTATAAGTATACCTCCCTCTGAGGAGGTATTACCATAACATCATCAGGAAAGAAATCTGCATGTTGTTCCACCACTTCATGATTACTCAGACTTCTCTCATCAACTACTCTGAGGGTAAATATATCCAACTGATGATTGATCGGATGCACCCTCCTCTAAGAGATTCCATCATTAGCTACAAGGTTTCTATTCTCATGATGGAGGGAAACATTCTCCCATCCTCATGGTCACACATCTTTTGGCAACTAAAATAGTTGATCTAAGCAAGAATGTTGATAACTAGTCCATTCCCAAGATTACATAATAAGGCCGCGATGCATCTACTAGATGATCCTAGCCTATTCACTAGCCTCTAATAGTAATATAAAACTACCATCACTAGTTCTTAATCCTTAAAACCTCTCATGTAGGTGTCTCTAATTGTAAGGATATATTCAATGGATCTTCTAGAATCTCCAAGCTCTGAACGAGAGTCATGGAAATAAAAGAGTTACTGGAACCTATGTCTATAATAAATTCATATAGGGTGTAGTAGACACATATCATACCTCAAATAATATTTGGAGCACCGTGGTCATAGG
This sequence comes from Viscum album, assembly GCA_963277665.1. NCBI lineage: Eukaryota > Viridiplantae > Streptophyta > Magnoliopsida > Santalales > Viscaceae > Viscum > Viscum album. Next base: position 978,828,421 of record OY728131.1, read on the forward strand.
CCTTAGCTTCCTGAATTTGAGCTCGTGCTTGTCCACCTACTCCCTGAGGTCATGGTGGACCACCTGGAGGTGGTGGTGGTAGAATCTCAAACCGTCGCCCACCGCCTACTGCACAACTTGATCCTCTTCCATGTCTGCTACCTTGAAGACCTCCCCGCTCAAATCTCTTCCTCTACCTCGGTAGTCAATTGACCATCTAATGATCGTCGGTATGACAGGTCTGGCAGTTGCGAGCAATGTGACTCTTCTCGTCGCACAATTTTCATAGTATGCTTCTCTATTGACCACCACTGTTCCATGAGCTCCAAACCTCTTACCCTAAATCCTAGGGTCATCCACCAAATGGTATGTCCCTCTTGTTCCCCTACATCATCTGCCTAATACCTACTGTAGATGACTCATCTACGTGTCATCTGGGGGTGGCTCTCGCAGTCAGTGCCTGCTCAGCTCGGAATCTCTTCACCAGAAGTTCTCTCTCTAGCACTCTAGCTTGTGTCGGTGTGATGATTGATATCATTGATGCTCTGATCTCCCATCAGAGACCCTACTCAATGGTTTGGGCCTTAGATAAAGGGTCTCGTACCATATCGATGGAGTAGCGGAAATGTTTAGTGAATCCAACCGAGTATTGGGATACTGTTTGGCTGCCCTGCTGTAATTTTTGGAGCTCTTGAATATGAACTGAGTGTAATTTCACTAGTACCAACTCCACATTGAATAGTATCTCAAAGTCTAACAAGGTGAGGGTCACCTCATCATGCATCTGGAGGGTCAGGATCCACCATATCCCTATCGTTCCCTGGAAGAGACTAGTAGGTATGATCACCATATGTTCTGTTGGTGTCCAAACCAGTTAGAAAACATGATCTACAGCCTCCAACTAGTCCTAAATTGCCTATGTATACATCTCACCATGAAACCTCAGAGGCCTCTATTGTTGGGACTCATGCGGCCCGCTAAGTCGGCATGCACTATCTGCTGGTGGGGATGGTAGAAACTACTGCCCTACGGGTAGTGGTGCCGCTGATACACCACCTGAAGGTACCATCACCATAAGAGGGACCTGCCCCAAATACTCATCACTCGGTGGGCCATCATCATGAACTCTCTCTAAAATCCTGGATGGATGTCTATGTGGCGACATCTTGTAAAGAAACATGATGCTCCATAGTTAATATGTTTATACCTAGTGATCTGACTCAAAAGAGATCAAAAAGAAAAACATTTCAAATACACATCCAATTATTGTTTTCATGTATCGAGTCAAAAATCCTAACTCAAGGTTTTGGTGTATGGAAATATCCACCGGTGCACCAACATTGGACTCCCAAAAGTGAAAACCGTACTCAAATCATATAAAAATATTCCCAATTGAAAAGATCATAGTCTTAGATATTCGGTAGAACCATATCCTTTGATACCACTTTTCCAGGACCCGTCCCCTGGGGCTCGTGCTGTGACTACCCCTAGACCGCCATCCATAGGCCAATAGTTATTGACTAGCACCAGAAAGGCGTATCCCTAAAATGGGATGGTAGTACCTTTAAACATACAAACACACAGACCAAAAACACAACATGAACAGACCACATAGTATAAATGTTTAAATAAAAAGTGTGATATAAACCAGAATGGGACAAAATAAAAACGCAAATAAAAGAAAAATGTAGCAGAAAGGTAAAACAACTCCTGAGGTCATTGGGCAAAGATCCTACTTGATGGGTGGGTAATTCTCAACTCTATGGCTTTCCACATCAACCAGCCACCTATGTTTACCATCTAATTGTGACTCCCTATCCTCAGGCAAAGATGTCCATCATATGCACAAGACACAATAACATACGAGTGAATCTCATGTAGGGGTGAGTAAAACAGTACCCATTAGGGACCCCGAGACCCCCGAAGGTCTCCCAGAATTCCACAAAGGAAAAATACAAATCATGATCCCAATCACAAAGCACAAGTTAAGACTTGGTTCAAACCAAGAATATAACATAAAGAACTAGAATAATTATGATTAGTTGTTAAGCTAATTCATCTTATTCCATTGAGAAGTTCCACTGCTAAACTAAGAAGAAGTTTCTCTATCACCGATCCATACAGAGTCGTAAGTCACTAATCCCCGCCGGGTCGTAAGTCGGTGATCCACATAAGCACGTAAGACACTGATCCAGGATGGGCCACTCTAAGGCTGGTCCTCATCGGATCGCACTACTTCTAATCCACATAGGGTCGTAAGTCATCGATCCACACAGGGTCGTAAGTCATCGATCCATATACGGTCTTAAGTCTTTGATCCATGCAGGGTTGTGAGTCCCTGATCAATACATGGTCATAAGTCGTTGATCCACGACGGGCCTCTCTAAGGCTGGTCCACGATGGTTCATGATACTATTGATCCACACAAGTTCATTCTGATGCCGATACACAAAGGGTCATTCTGATGCTTGACAGCCAACCACAGGATTCCCGCAATAAATATGCTTGATTTCGGGAGGATCTGTTGAATAATCAATCAGTCATATTTCATTCAACATGAAGTCCCAAGAATATGTAACTCCAAGATATACTATATCATAAGGGTTCCAACACAACAGACATCACTTCAATCGGATACTCGATCTGTAAGTTATAGGAATTTTAGGGTCGAGGCCCCTGTTGGATTTGAGTCCAATCCAACCTGTTCATACTCCAAATTTTTCCAAAGCCCAAGTGTAGTATCACAAAAGGACATTATTTTCTAAAGGGTTTTGGCACCACATATGGTTCGTCAAATGTAACGCTGGTTTAGGAGATATAGAACTTTAATCGAAAATGGGTCGTAAGCAGGTCTCGGTCCAATCCAACCCGACCCGACCAGAAGGGGTAGGGTTCACCCCGGTTCGACTGGGCTTGTCCTGAATGGGCTGGGACGTTGGCTTGGCCCAATGAGCCAGGGGCTCGGCCCGGTGGGCCATGGGACCGAACCGACCCACCCAGTTGGGTGCGGCCCGCCGAGCCATTGGACAAACCAGGACCAATGGCTGGGTGCGGCCCACCAGCTAGGCACATGGGTCCTCTCCCCTCCCAAATAGACAACTTGTCCATTAGACTCTTCAATTAGTGGCGCCAATTTGTGCTGCTCCACATAGCCAATCTTCATGGACCAGTCATATGCGGGACCTTTAGGCATGGGTCCTCCCTTTTCCCACTACCACGGCTCAGAGGATCGGAACCTCCACTACGGAACACTTTTATGGCATGTCGTCCAACTTCAATTTGTCTAGTGATGGTCAGCCACCCCCTTTGTATGTCACATCACATTAATGCATCGTTTCCTTCTCACAGTCGTCGGTCGTCGGCGTCGCCATGCTGGCGGTTCTTCTACAGGCCACCAATGAAGCAATAGTGGTCTGAATTTCTTCCTAATTGAACCTACTGGCCTATTGGGACATCACCATCACTAGCTTGCCCCAGTTTCATCTTGTCGTTGTATTGGTCGAGCTCCCACAAAGAATGAAATCAATACCGAGAATGGTGGAGGGTCCAGACCTTTTTCAGTTCGACCCGCACCCTCCGCGTTAGCATCTTAACATGGGAAGGGTTCAACATCATAAAAAGGAGAAGAAACATAAAACCCTTAATCAAAACCCCTACCTTGAAATTGTTGGAAGACGATGCAGATAAGGAAAATAAACCCCGGTTCAAAGGTGTTCGTCTGCCCCATCATCGTCCGATTCAAATCCTCTAATGGTCATTGAAACTCAGTTCTACATTGGTGTAAGATGTCGTCGGTACTTCGTCAAAAGTTACCCTCATGAGTGACCAAAACACAATCCCAGGATTTGTTTAAATAGAAGAGAAAGAACCACCCATGTTCTATTTCCTTAATGTGGTCATTAATGAAGGGCAATTAATGTTCCATTAATTCAACAAACGTCATAGTTACATAACCCAAGGGTCATTTAATTAAATTACTTCCATTAAATCCTGGTGTTACACCATGGACCTCCCACCATCCCTGAACGGTTGAAAGAAAATAAAATAACTCATGTAGTTATTTTATTATTATTTTTGTAAATTCCAAAAATTAACTTTTTCATCCAACCCTTGCCAGTCGAAGGTATGATTTTCCTAAGAGAATCAAGGTTCTGTGAATTCAACGGTGTGCTCAAATTTTTTATCTGAGAATCGGTTCAAAATATATAAATTATTTCCAGCACATTTACTGAACGTACCTTAAAAAAAGTTCAAAATTCTGTTCTAGGCTCTCCGGGCCTCGGAATCACTTACCGTCAATTTCCGCAGACTTGAAATAATCCCAAATATTTTGAATATATATATATATATATATATATGAAAAATTAGTTTCTTTACAATGTGAAAATTGAATGCTTTCAAAAAGTGTGAATTTTTAATTTAATTGTTTTTTTATGTATGATTTATTTCAAAATTCTCTAAAACTCTAGACCTGAAAAGATATTCAATGTGAAATAAATAAATTTATTTAATAAAACTAAATATAATGTAATTGTTATGGGTGGGGCCTTATATTCACCTCCCATTATGACCTTCAATAATGTGGAATTAGGGGGACATTAGTAGTGTGTGAACCAACTAGTACATAATGAATCAATATTTCTTACTTAGTTTCCAAATTTCCCATGACCATCCATAGAGGAGGTAAGAAATCAATCATGTTTGGACCAATATATCAATCAATGAAATATAATAACTCTATCCCACCACACCTCTAACACAATTACACTAATAAATACATTTTCACATGATATAGACATCAAATAATAAATTACAACCCCTAAATGGCAGTGACAAACATAAGGGTAAATAAGGATAGTCTCACAAGAATGGAATAATTCTTTTATAAAATGATAAATTGGATAAATAAAATCAAAATCTGGATGATATTTCATCATTTTAATTTTATAAAGAAGTTTATTTTTAATTTTTTTTATAAATAACTCATAAAAAATACACCCTTTTACCCAAAAACCAAACATTAAAAACATGGATTTCTTCTTTTCAAACCAAAAACATTGTTGAAGACCTCCATTTAACATTGAATCTACATTAATGATCCATTAATATATTTTTAAAAGTGACTTGGATTTGTTGACCCTTTATTTCATTGAAACATATGAAATTCATCAAAAACCCTTTTGGAAAGACCAATATTTTAAGGAACAAATAGAAATCCTTTACTGTTATGATAGTTATGAATAATTTAATTGGAAATCATGTTATGAATCCCAATAATATAATTAATTTTAAAATAAATATGTCACATAGAAACACTTACCTTAATCAAATATTAAATCAATTACAATGGGTCACCTTTCACAACAAACACCCAATGAAGTATGTTATTTGCCTCTAAAATCCCAAAGAGACAAAAAAACATGGCTAGAACCAAATCAACCCATAAATACCATTTTCACAGCGATTAGGGCCCATTAGAGAAAGAAAAATACCATGGAAAAATGAATAGGGAAGATAGGATAAGAAAAAGTGGGAAACTATAGAGAGATTACATTGAAACCCACTTGGAAACTAATAGTAAGATGCCAGGATCCATGGAAGAAAGTGATGAAGCACTCCATTGAGATCATAGGGGGTTTTACCACAAGAATATGAGAGAAGTACTATCTAAAAGCTAAAAATTGAGAGGGGGATATGTGCAAATTCAATTTTAAGTGAATTTGAGTAGTTTATATTGTTTGGAAGCAGAATTTTATAAATTATGCACCCACCATGACGGTCACACATACACTAAACTAATTTTGATTTTTTCCATAGAAACCTTACATAGTATTACAGACCACACACCAACCATGAAAAACTTATATTTAAATTGACTCACTATACATAGTTATCTAGCATGGTTTCCCCTAATCATGAAGTAATCATGAAATGGAGGAAAAACTATAGAAATTAAAAATTTACTATCCAAAACTCCAAAAATTAAAAAATATACAAATATTAAATAATATTAAAAATTTATATGACATAAGGGTGTTACACTTCATATTTATTTCCAATAATGTATAGTGGGAAGAAAATGGAATAAATTAATGTTGACATGAATTTTATATTTGCTATTAACAACAAATTCAAAGGGGGGTTATTGAATTCAATTGGTGTAGAGTTTTGTTTGTTTTCAATGTGCACGAATTAAATAAACATCATGTAAATATGTGTTGAGAATAGAAAATTAGTAGGTTTTTGGGGTGCCCAATAATGTTGATAAAATGATGGTTGAGGTTTCAAGGAGAGTTCTCATTATATTATTAGTTGAAAACATTGCATGGGGAAGAAAGAAATACCTTGAATCTTTGAAGTGAGTTGATGTCATTACACATATTGTAATGGAAGTCAGATTCTACCATTTTAGATACTGTTATATATATATTCAGATATATAAAACTTTAAAGAAGTGTTTATGTCACTTCCAATATTGTATGGAGACTACTTTTTAGAAAAACTATTTGAATCAATGATGAAGATTCTTAAAGGTTCATGAGAAGAACACGTTTAATCATATTTTTAGAATTTTAGGATTTTTATCTCAATTTATTGTTGTTAATAATGAATATTATATATTTTGGAATAAATAGACCAAGTTGTTCATAAATTTTCATCCTAAGTATTATCATATAGTGAAGAAAATTTTTTCATAAAGAATATACTTGTATGATGTTTCATAAAGAGTTTAATTGGATTGAGATTCCCTAATATGGTTTTAAAAAGTATTGATAAAATTTATTGATGTTTTGGAATTCATAGTGGGTTTGAAGGCATACATAAATTATTTAACAGTCTAAGGAAATTGGAAAAGTGTTGAAGCTCACTGATGATACATAATATTTATAAAATGAGACATAAGATATTATGAATAATTAGAAGATTCCAAATGTATTTATTTGGAGTCATTATATATTTATAATTCAATAGAATTAGTTGTGTTCCCAAAATATTGAAAATAATAAAAGAACCAAATATTCTAGTCATTGGTATGATTTTATAGATATAATATAAGATATTTCAATTAATATGTGATATATTCTTTTGATATGTAATAAATCTTCTATATGGATTTTTAAAATTAGTAAATTCAATGTGATACATAATATATGTTAAGAGAATATAGAATATCTTCTAAATACTAAAATGTGTAAAAAGAAAATTTGTCACTAAGATATATAAAATTTCTAATAACACATGATAATTTTAATGATTCATAACATATTTGAGGATATCAAAAAAAATTATAACATAAAATATATTTCTAGGATATATGATATATTCTAAAGTTCATACATAAATTAAAACGGAAAATTTTATACTATGATATGAAATACCATTCTTGGAATATGTAATTTATTCTACTAATATATATTATCTCCCATAGAAGTTAATATTTTAAAAGGGATTGAATCCAATATGATACATAATATATTTTTGAGGATGCGTAATATCCTTGATAGTGATATATAATATCATGTCAATCAAAATTAGAAAAACGTTTTAAGCTCATTAGAAAATATAAACATGATATTTATTTTTTATGTAAGATTGTGACATTTGTACAATATTAGATTTCTAGATATTTTAATCTGAAATTTGATACAATGTGATGATGTTGGGATATTATTCAAGTCATAAATATCATGATACTGATATTCTAATCCAAGATTCATATAACTAGTTAGGGTTGTGAATAATGGAGAAGATAAATTGGTTATATTCCATGAAGAAGAAAAACATGCTACAAAGTAGTCTAAGGATGAAAAATAAGATGAAGATGGTTTGATAACTTTAGATATGGTCACATTTCAAGGATAAGTCCACACTATAGTGCATGATAAAGAGTGTGTTATGAGATAGATTCATGAAAAAACTTTTTCACTACAAGTTATCATACATACTTAAACTTATATTTATATGGGTTTTGTTGAAAGTGATCATTCCAATAATTATGGATATCATGTAGATATTAATGACCGATTATTGTAGAGATATTATATGATATTTGTTTAAATGAATTTTAAAGATCCATAATGGTGTAAAATTGTATTATTGACAATGAAGTGTTTATGTGTTCAATATATGAAAATAATATCTTGTAGAGATACTAATGATATAATAATAGAAATAGTATATGAATATTTTGTTGATATAGTGAGACCCAAAACTGCAGCAATTATATATATCCTTTGTGTTGAAAAAATCGATATCTAATGCTAATATTAAAGAATATATTTATATGTTTAAGAAGAAGAAGAATTAATAGAGGCTAGATTACATCTGCTGAAGAACTTACAATATAAAGAATATGAATTAAATAAATAATCCTACCATACCTCTATATTATAAGGATTGATGTTTCACGATATCCTAATGAATTATTTTCCAAAAGTGGATGATTATTGATTATTGTATATTACGGTTGGAGATTAAATTCAAACTATACATATTGGACATAATCCTATACTATTGATATTATATCATTGAGCTACCATCCTAATATTGTATTCATCGAATAAGTCCCTCTTGGTGTAATTTTCTGAAGAAAAAAGTGATTACTTTCCTTTTCATTCAGTTCCATGCATTTGTCTGGCTGGTTCTAGGATAATAGGTTTACAGATATATGATTGTATATAATTCTTCTTGATAATACAAGGGAAAAATATTCTTGTGGTAAATCAACAATCAGACACTAAGGATGTAATCATCAACATCTTAAATGAATCACATTTACAAACAATTTTTTGGAATATGGTTTTTCATTTAGGATTTTACCACTTTCATGAAAACTGAGGGAAAGAGACAAATGATGAATTAGAGAATATGTAAAAAAGAGATATTTTTTAATTTATTAATTTCATAATACTAATTAACCCCCATAATAGTGTTTTTTCATTGATCCAAGTACAACAACAATGTGTATCATATCCATATATAAATCTATTATTGTATTCTTAAACTTTTAATAGTTGAGTATTTATATGTTTCTCTTCCATAGGAAACATGGAGTAAAAATATAAATAATAAGTACTAAATATTGATCTAAACATAATCTCTTCCAAGAATTTCAAAAGTAAAAAGAATATATAAATTTAATGTTTTTTGAAAAAATCCCTCCTATGAAATAGAGAAGAAAATAATTTTTACACGTGTTTTAATCATGAAAAGGTCAAAATAATCAGGGATAAAGGGACTTTTTTGAAAAATTGAACAAATAAGATGATAAAAATAACTTATATATCAAGTTATTAATAATGTTGACCTAAAGATAAGGGAAAATAAATTTCTTTCCAAAAATGTCATGTAATAGAGCCAAGTATACATGGTATTATTTGTTAAAATAAATGCAAGAGAATATCACTAACCTTGGCAATTAATTTGGGGAAATATAGAAAACACTAAAAGAAGTAATGATGATCATAAATCACACAAATAAATTTAATTCCAAGATTGATATAAGTATATTACTTAAATAAAAGTGATCCAAAATTTGAGATTGATTAGTTTAATTTTATCTTTATAAAGTAGGAATCTAGAGAGTGTCTTAAAGATAAGTTCCATTCATTGAAAGAGAAGAAAAGGATAGTCATTGATGTCAAGAATTATAAACTGGAGATCAAAGATAATAAATTTAAATAGCCTAAAACATTGTTACAATATAAGAATGTAAATAATTAACATTATATTAAAATAAAATTAAAGGACAAGAATAAATGTTAAAGACTATTAAATATCATAATAATACTCTTAAAAATAGGTTTCATGATCTTGATGTCAAATTGAAAAATGTTAAATTCACATAATCCAAGTATTCAAAGATATGTGATAAAAGAGATGCTAATATACATTATCCTGATGAGGATATATTTTAAAAATGATATATATTTATTGGAAAAATATATCATGAGGATATATACTGATAAATCACTTGAAATATTATAGGATAAGGAACCATCTATTCTTTAAAAATTATTTTCACTAAATCTATTGACATACGTAGTACAAAATTCAAAATAAAAATTTAGAAAAATATGTATGAATCAAAATTATTAAGGAACCAATAATTTCATCAAAGGTGGATGGATGTATGATTTAGAATAATTTACCCTCAAAAAAATCCCAATTATTTGTGAAATTCATAGAAATTGTAAGCTATCATAATTATAGTAAATAATTTTCCCAAGGTAAGTACAAGGAAGGTTGGATACTAATGATGTTTGGAATGTTATGAACATAAGTCACTTAAATTTTATAATAATATTTCATCCTATGAAAATAAAATAAATCATATAATAAGGGGTAGGAAATCTCAAGTGAATCAAATTACATTGAGTGTGGATACAAATTTATTTATATGAAACATTTCTAAAATCTTGGGATGTATCTATGTAAATTTTAAAAAAATGGGTTATAGTAATGAATAATGTTGGTAAAAAATAATTAACCATTGTTCCAAAAATATTTCAATAAATAATACCACAAAATTTTTAAAAAAATGAATGAGAAGAAATATGTTCAGTTACCCTTAGGTTATAAAAAAATGTACTTCCAAATAGAATACTCTCAAGAATTATATAAATGAAAATTCAAAAAAACAATAATTAACTACATATATGTTGGTATAGGGGGACACATCATATACCATTGTAAATAGGCCTTTTAAATTTGTTTTGATAAAGTAAATCCAAAATAAAAATATTTATATTAATCCATTAATAAAATAAAATTATTTTCGTTGTTTGATACATCCATATAGATGAATTTGAATCTCAAAATAAGTTACTAAAAAGTGGTAACTCAAAGGTTTAGAATAATTTATATTGAAGGTAAAATAAAGTAGTTCATAACATAAAGGAGTGATTAATTATCCTTCCATTACAAGAAAATAATTTCAAATAAGATAAATATAATAGATAAATAATAATTTTCATTGAAATAAATAATTAGTATATGCTACCCAAGATAGATTCAGGGATGATTAAGTGATCAATCATGAATAATTATCCCGAAAATAGATCTAAAATAATAAATTGTATATAATGATAAAAAAAATATCATCCATATATATCCCACCATATTCTCATGTATTTTTTATGCCATATAGAAAATTGAGTGTCATATTCAGGGGGAGAACTATGTAGATTGGTATGTTATCAATTCTAGAAAATATCTTGAATGTTTCCATCATGGAGAGATCTTAAAATTGGATATCTTGAATCCTATTCTTCATAATGATATGAACCATGATGAAGGGAAGTTAGGGTGTTCCCATAAGGGAATAAATTTTATTAGTCATAATAATATAATATTTCATGTGAATGTAGTATCCTATAAAATTTCATAAAATATTTCATTGATGATATATGTTTTCAAGTTATCTTAAACTTATTTTGAAAAGGCAAAAAATTTTGTTTAGGGGAGGAATTTAGATTCATCAATTATATGAGTGATGAAAAAATTTATAAATTCAAGGACTGATTTCTATAGCTAAATATTTAAGTTTTTTATTATTTTTTCATTGGTTATTAATATAATTGTAGGAATTAAAGTTGAAATATCAAGATAAAATTCTAAAAAAATAGTATCATTTACAAAATTTTCAAAAATCACTTTATAAAAAATAGTTCATATCATATTATTGATTGATTATGTAATTTTGTTTGGCAACATAAGTATCTCTTATTTTATAAATATATTTTTTCTCATATAGACTTAGATTGTAATAATTTATAGAAAATATCTTTCACTATCAGTAATATAACCATCTTTCATGGATCATTTTATTTGTCTCCAATGACGGGGAGATATATAAAACATCTAATAAATAAATATTGACATGAATTTTCCATATTTTTATTAAAAAATACCAATTAATATATTGTGGAACCGAAATAGTGTTATTTTTTATTTTTTATCCATAAAGTTGAGTTCAATAAGAATCATGTCAATATGTCTTGAGAAAGGAAATGTGGAATGATTTTGAAGTTCCTAATCATGGTTATGATAATAATGATTAATTTCCAAATCTATTTATCGATATATATTGAGTTTTTAAAAATTAACGAGGATTGAAGAAACACCATAAATCTTGGAAGTATATTTTTTTATTACACATATGAAAAAGTAGTGAATTTTTTGCCTCTGATATACAATAGTGATCCCTTCATATAGAGAAACAGTTGATGAAATTTTTGAGTTGATTTTAATATTAATGGATACTTCTTCTTAGAAATTTCATAAAAGGATGAGGATGATTCTAGAAGATTCATGTTAAAAATTCACTTAAAACGATTTTAGGAATTTCAGGAGTTTGAGCTCTACGAAGTATAGTGATTGGTAAATATTATATCTCTATGAATAATTTGAGAAAGATGTGTGTGAAGTTCCATACTATGTATTATCAAATCGTGAATACTAATATTACATTAATAGTGTATATAAATGATTTTTTAGAATGATTTATAGTGGTTTGAGTTTCTGAGAGAATGTTTGAATGCGTTCTGAGATAAGTTGAGGAAGTTATAAAATTCTATGTGGAGTTGATGGAGTAAATATATTATTTAATAGAATAATCAAATTATAAAAGTGGTGAAGCTCACTGATTATATGTAATATTCTCTATAAGAAATAAGAGATATTAAAAAAATTGGAAAAATATTTGGGATGTCCCTGTGATAAATAACATATATAATATGGAATGTAAGATATTATTCTCTTAGAGAAGTGAAAATTGAAAAAGTACCAAATAATCTAATGATATATAATATTTTCTAGATGAAATTTATGATATTAAAATTAATATCTATAATATTTTTTTAGTACTCAAAATAAATTTGAGTGAATTTTGTAAAGGACTGAAGAAACTAGGACACATAATATATGTATGTATTATATATAATATCCTACTAAACTCTAAAATATAGAAAAATAAAATCTCTGACATAGATATATAGAATTTTTTATTATATATAATAATTTTTATGTTATATAACATCTTTAAGGATATATAATTTTTTTAATGATACATAAGGAACTTTAAGTGATATAAAAGACATTAAAAAGTTCATACAGAAATGGAGAAGGAAATATTTACCTTGAGATATGAAATATCCTTGAAGGAATATGTAATATTTTATAATGATATATAATATATTTGTGAGAATATATAATATTCTTCTTGGTGATATATAATAGTCTATTTGTTAAATATATAGAAAATTGTTGGAGCTCACAACAATTAAGATGTATGATATGTATTTCTTATGTATGATGATGATATTTTTAAAACATGAGATTTATGGAAGTTGTAATCAGAAATATTATTAAATTTAATTATGTTGAGTTATTCGTTATGCCATAAAAATCATGATTATGAATTTTCAATCCATGATTCATGAAAATGGTTATAGTGGTAAATAAAATTGAAAATGAATTGGACATGCACCTAAAATATGAAATTCACACCACAAAGTCATCTGAGGATTAAAAAAGATTAATCTGGTTCTATAATTTGAGGTGAATTCACACCACAAGGAGAAAATAAATCCATAATTCCTAATTAAGAAAGTGTTTTAGTAGAGATTCACACTACAACGCTATAGTTATATGTTATCATTAAAACATGGAATTATGGGAACATGAGTTTTATAGAAATAGGTGGTTGTGATAATTCTATATATCCAATATATTTTAAAGACTAGGACTTATTAATATAATATTTTTTATTAGGTTAAATATGTTATGATGACTATGAATGATGGAGTGTTGATATTTTTAAATTGATGGGTTTTCATTTTAATTGTATAAAAATAATATTTTTTTGAGATACTAAGTATATAAGAACATAATAATTATAAGACGAGTTGATTGACATATTGATACCTAACAACGTAAAACTTTTATTGATCTTAATATTAATGAAAAGTGAGATCCAATAATAATGTGATATATTATCTTTAAATAATGAAATGGTATAATAGAGATAGATTGACTTGCTACTTATAAAATTATAAAAATTTGTCAATAATAATCAAGAAGATAATCCTAAAATATCTATATATCATAAGAACTAAAGTTTTAAGATATCCTAGTAATAGTTCTATAGGATGTGGTGGATTTTTGATTGATTCTTTCAGAGGGAGGGGATAATATTCACAATTTACATGAAAAACATGTACCTAAACTATTGATCATAATTTAAGGAGGTGATTTCCAAATTGTGTAGTGAAAGTGGAAGAGCTGTTTGGTGCCAGAGTCTACAGATATAAGGTGGGTGCTTTATTTTTTTTGATTGGTACCGTGAATTGTACCTGGTTTACACTAGGATAACGGGTGAAAAAAACCTTCTGTATTTTTCTTCTAGAGAATTAAAGGGGAGTAGTGTGAATCTAAGATAAAAACCACCATACAGTCAGGATGTTGTGATCCACAATAGAGGTAAACTATATTAATAAACTCATATTTTCTTTTTTTATTTCATTCTTTTATTACTTTAGTACAAACTGAAGGGAAGAGATGACTATGAAATACATTCACTGAATAGGTGAATAGGTGTAACGGATATGGTTTTAATTAGAAAATCCACCTCATTGATTTGCCTACCTTGTTAGTGTGGTTGCACTGATCTTAGTGGAACAACATATGGCTAGAAATTTGGAACATGAAATCGTTGAAGATAACATTTTGGTAGATATGGATAAAATAAATATATATCTTGTTCATACACTTTGAGATGAATTATTCTAACAAGATAATATTTAAACACACTAATATCCATTTTTTTACAAAAATAAGGGCTTCAATAATTTTTTATCAAGTAACATAAATTTATAATTCACCATGATATTTTAACTAGCACCACATCATGGTTTAGAAATTATATTTAAATTTCTTTTAAAATTGTACACATATAAATATAAATTTTCGACATCTATATAAACATTTTTAGAGAATTATAGAATTATATGTTCTCTTCTTGATTGTTCTTAGTGATTTAAATATTTTCACTTGAAGTAATTTTTCATTAATATTTAAAATAAATATTTTTTACAATAATTTTTTTTTCTATTTTAGTTTCATTTTGTTTTAGTGATATTTTAATCACTAGTGGTTTATTTTTTAATTACATTGAGGGTACAATCTCATTGAATGGGAAATAATTAACTATAAAATTATAAAAACTTATATTTTAATGAAAACATACTTTTGAATGAATAAATTTATTATAATATCATATTGGAATATATATAAATTTTCATATTTTCTAAATATTTTACTAATATGTTTAATAAGGAAGGAAACCTAAATATAATAGGGTGGTTTAAATCATGAATGTGATTTGGATTCATAATTTCTAAATAATAATTAAATTTAATTCACTTTAATTTATTTTAATTATGTTGACCGTAATAATTTGAATAATTGAAGTATCATTGGTTGAAATTGATCATATAGATGCTAATTATCATTATAATCTAAAAAATAAAAATATTAAAAAATATAGATATTGTTTAAATAAAAAAAATTGAACAAAATTTTTTCACCTTTTTTTTAAATAAACTGTTTTCATCAAATTGTTTTATTATTTGGAATTTTCAATAAAAAATCTCAAAAAAATTAGTATTTGTGTAATAATTCTTGTGAAAAATGTATAATATTTCTTGTTTTCACTTGGGATTAACTATGTACTTTCACTTTACTACATCATATTAGTTTCCTACAAGAAAGGGTTATTATATATTTCTAAATTTACAAATCCCTATAAATTTATTATTCCTTAAGATTTTGTAAATAGTTTACATATTTGTCATTGATTGCAGTTGAAATTAGAAGAGATATTCTTAAATATTATTTAATCAAGTATTCTATCACTATCTTTATAATATTTAACATTTTTTCTCATTAAATTCTAAGAGTTGTTGTTTATTTCATTATAGGGTCACTCATGGAATACAAAAGTCTCTTTATTATGATCACGAAAAAAAATGTAGTGTCACGACCCCCTCCCCACAATGTGTACCCCTCGTGGGCCGGCAATGTGAGAAAGGAGATAGTGACCCTTGAGCCCTGCCTCTTATAGGCCCCGGGTTGGCAAATAGCACCAAGGGTATAGTAAAAACACAAATTGGAGGAATTACCCTCTAAGAGATCACATGTGAAACAGAGAGATAAGATAGACACCAATCAAATCTAACTCATACTGAAATATAAAAGAAATTACATGTACACAAATGTGATGTCATGCAAGAACTACTACAACTGAAAGGAAAAACTCCAAGTACCGAAGGAAAGTGAAAATAGTAGTAACCATGAAGCCCAAATTGGTCATGTAACACGAAGATATTAGTGACCAGAATGATCTTCAAAATTTCTCCAAGTGACCCTAAAAATAGTTTATATATACATAGTGTGAGTATAACGGTGTACTTAGTAGGATCCTCATCGAAGCCTCTTGTGAAAAAGAAAAGAAATCATGCTAAAGCATGGTGAACAAAAAGTAAAACTAAATAATAACCTAAATAGGTATATTAAGTTCCTAGCCTCACTCGGGATACTCTCACCATGTATTTCATACAATAGTATATAATATAATAAAATAATATCAAGCGTACCAAGCTACTACTTCCCCACTTGTTTTCCGATTTTCCCCAACATCGCACATTCTAGGCATCTCTCTCCAAAAAGTCAATCCTACAGACACCTGGGTGGAGCAACACAACATGCACCTCATGAAAAAAACCACCACATCCATGTAAGAAAAGTAACTAGGTAGTTTCTGAGATCCACCACAGCTCATATAACATGTATCATACGTCGTGTATTAAACTTCAAGCTATTATAACCCATACACTGAGTAAGGATCCTCAAGACATCATAGCCTATACATGTTACACCTATAGTAGTCTATAGGAAACTATATTAATAATATATATGTGTGAATAATCACAATCCTTTATAGCTCTCTACACACATATATGGGGAAAACTAACTGTTGAGCCTACCAGCACAAGAAACTACCAAGAGAATATAGCAGGGTTAAATGGGTATTCATCCATTCATCTTCCCACCTCAATGTTAGGTAAAACACTCCTATATGGCTTAGAATCCCCTGGGGTTCTGTTGCCCTAAATGACGGGGTGGAGTTGTATATAGAAACACAAAAATTACAGAATATACTATAGCTCACAACCACACTATGGGAATAACCTAGTCTTAGACTCAACAACAGATAACGTCTCTCGTACTCCCAGCTGCCACATCTATGACTACGTATCCTATAAGTACACAACCATTTAAAGAGAATTATTACATTAATTAATTCTATTTTTATATGTTTCACTTTACGTTAATTAATTATTTAAACATTAATTAACCATTAATAATTCAACATTATATTTGATTAGCATCACACCCAAATTCCATTGTTCCTTCAAATTGTAACATCAGCATTGCGTCCCAGTAAGCTCGACCCCCATGGGTCAAAATCATTTATTCAATCATTTATTAACAAAATTATTACTTTTCAATATTCCAATGCATTCTAGAAAAACATTCTAAGATACTAAACATAATTGGGTTTAACTGGGTGAGTGGATGAACTACTCGTCAGGTATTTTCCACCTATAGAAAGAGCATAGACACATCCTCCATCAAGAAGCTAAACATAGAAATTAAGTGGCATACCCCGCGTGTCTTCACCCCTTTTGGATGGATGGTAAAAAAACTAGATTCCTTGAGCAGTGGAGAACGTAAAGAAGATAAAAACCCAACCAAAATTATCAATCATCCAAACATTCACATCCAACCCATTTCATCATTCCTTGTGTCCTCCATGAAACTCACATGCATAAACCGGTTCATCTCATCACTCTAAGCATCAACTGTTTCCTTACCCAATGGGCCTCCCTACCCCCACATATCACAACAGCCATCCAGTCCCACATCACAACATAAGAAATATGAAAATGAACATCGTATCAATTGGGATCTTGGCCCTTGAACCAGGCATCCAAACTTCAAACAAAATGAGATCTTATTGTTCTAAGAATAAGGCTCTTGGCCTTTAAAATCAAGAGGGTAACTCAAAACCCTATGATGCGTTATATTTTTATCAAATAGCTAGTTATTTAATCCATCAGTAATTAACTGATTTATTATTTTTAGGTTCCAACTATGGGTAACCTAAACAGAAATCTATCATAATTGTACCAAATTTATTAAAAATGCTCACTACATCAATTTGATTAACATCAAATTACAACAACAACAAAAAACAAATCCATTTACATGCCTCTTTATCTTTATCCAAATAATTGTTAATTTACTCTGTCTTTATGTTCATTAACAATTTCAACAAGAAAGACATGATAATAAGCAAGGAATAGATATCACACAATCTATAATAACGAGATGAAATAACATATGATCAAAACCAAATTATTTATCTGGTTCAAATATTTATTATGTCAATCCCATTGTGATCGGGTGGGATAAAACAAGATAACTCTATAGATGCATGTAAAAGAATAGATAAGCAATGAATACCCTACCTCAAAAGGTTCTTGAAGTTCTTTATATAAGAAAAAGACAACAAACCAGATCACGATCACCTCTCTTGGAGGACTGCATCCACCCGAGGATGTAGAGACACCACCACACCGACAAACACCCAAGAAAAGTATTTTAGAAACATGGAGATAGCATGCTATAACAGGTCAAGGAGAAACATAAGAAGTTGAACCCAAATGAATGATGATATATCATACCTTATATCAAAGATTGATCGATACTGCTTGGTTTCACCAAAATAGGGGGTGCACTTACAGAAAAAAGAACCTCAAGGGGAACCAATCCAAGAAAGAAAGTTGTATCGCCTGAATCCTATGGTAAGGGAGGAAAGGTTTGAGAGTCTCACACTAGAGAACAAGGAGGAAGAACAAGGGATGAAGATATATCATCCCTTAAAAAGATTTAACAGATATCTGTTTTAAGATATGCTAGATTTTCCATTAAAATAGGATCACATTAAACCACACTTTTTAACAAAGTAAAGGGATCCCAATCCTTAGGAAAATTAATATAGGAGTTATATGCTTTTAATCATCCTTAAATACCTTAATAAAAGGATTTTCTTGTGTTTTTCATCAAAGAAAACATTAAATTAGCGAAACTAGCAAAATCTAGGAATTTGGAAAAGTATGAAACTGTTCTAGAAACCCTGTAGACTTACCATGACACTATAGACTCACCATGACACTGTATACTCACCATGACACTGTATACTCACTATTTCCATGACACCGTGACATTGTAGATCTTCCAGTCTGGAAACAATATAGATCTTCTGGTCTAGAAAAACTGTAGATCTACCGTTCTAGAAACATTGTAGATCTTTCGGTCTAGAAACATTGTATATATATCAGTATGTAACACTATATATCTACCATTCTAGAAACACTATAGATCATCCAATATGGAAACACTGTAGGTATTCCATTTTTGTGACACCGTTTCTGTGACACTATGACATTGTTCATAAAATTGGAAACACTATTCACACAGCTAGAAATTTGACAATGTTTTGGGGATGAGTCACCTTGACCTCCCAGAACACCTCAACCTCCATATTTCAGCAATGTAATGGACTCGACAGGTCCAGTCCATCACATCATATACCTCTCAAAACATTCTCATCTTTGAGAATCCAAAACCAGCCCAAAAATAAATAGAAAAGGGTTCTGAACAACCACCCATTGAGATACCACTCAAAAGATAGAATGCTTCAAAAATCAAAAAAAGAAAGCCATATTATAAACATGAAAGGTCTATAACCACAAAGAAAGGATTTTTTTATGAAAAGAGTTTAACATCAAACAACTCTGGGTACTGAGTACGTATATGTGACTCATTATCGCAATTATTCTCCTCTACACCATCGTATCACCACAATACAAGAAAAAATGGGTTAAAATTCTCATGAAACACCTTCTCTTTGTGGTCTTGGATCTCCATAGTCCAATCTTTTATGTTTTCATAATCCCCAACATTGATATCTCCCAAATTTATGAAATCTGAGTCATCATAAAGATAACGACAGAGATTGACAAATGAAAAATATCGTGTATCTCACTCATCTATGAGGGAAGTTATACTCGATATGTCACAGCTCCAACACGATCCAATGCCTTGAATGGCCCAAAAAATAAAAATGAAAGATTACTCCCATGAACAAACCTTTTCTTCCCATGATGGGGAGTTACCTTCAGAAACACATGATCCCCAACATCAAACACTAAAGGTCTCCTCCTTGGATCAACATATAATTTATGTCGATCTTGTGTGGCCTTCATCCTCTCACAAATCACATAAACCATCTCTGTCATATTCTTCACTAGTTCCGGTTTGAGAATTTTTATCTCTATTACCATAGTCCAACACAACAAAGAATCAAAACGTTGGACATAAAAGAGTTCAAATGGTGCCATTCCGATGGTGGAGTTAAAAATATTATTTTAAGGGAACTACACCAAGGGTAAGTGCCTCATCAATGAACCTATAAAATATATGACATAGGAGCACAACATGTCTTCAATAGTCTAGATAGTTCACACTGTTTGACCATTCATCTACAAATGAAAAGTAGTGCTAAGAGTCGCTGAGAACCAAAAGCATGATGGAGACCTCTCCACACTCTAAATGTAAAATTTGGATTGATAAAAAATGATCACCCTCAAGACTCTATGGATTCACACTACCACCTCTAGATACTGACTTGAAAAAACATCCACTGATCTTGATTCCTTGATTTCTATAAAGTTGGGTGATTTTTTTAAATGATACACTACCACCCAAATAGAGTCGTGTTCTCCCTGATCTTGAGGTAAACCAATGAAAAGTCCATTTAGATGTCCTCCCACTTACACTAAGGAATATCTAATGGTTGTAGAAAACCACCAAGTATATAGTGATCGACCTTTGAGACACAAAATCCACAACTGCATGCTTCATCCCAGCCCACCAAAACGGACTCCTCAAGACTAGGTACATCTTTTTCATGAAAGTATTATAAAGACCCGGAAATCCTATGGAAATTTTTTTCATAAATACTTGGGAATTTTACGAGTCTACAGTTCCTAACAGAACCAGATTCTGAGGCCCGGTGTGTCCAGAATCAATTTCTGAAGTTTTGTTTCAGTACGTTCAGTAAATGTATGTGCGTGATTTTATATCTTTTGAACCGCTGCTCGGAATTGAAATCCTAGGACACCGATGAACTCACAGTGCCAGTATTCGATTAAGAATACCTTTACCATAGTTGTGTTTTATTGTGGATAGAAGTTAAATTTTTGGGGATTCTTAATAAATTAAATAAAAATTATGTGTGACATAATTTTTTTTGAGGTGGTGGTTATTTTACTCCAAAGGGAAGTTGGAGGTGGGGCCCACCCCCACATAACCTCCCATGGGGGGGATATTATGTGGTGGGGTCTCCACGAGCTCAAACCCCGCAACTCCCCTTGAAACCCCTTTAAACTCTTGGACTTCCATGGTTTAATTCTTGCCAACTCTCCACCATTAATGAAGGGAATTAATTCAATTTAATTCAAATATTTTTGAATCCTTTCAACCCATTTTAATTAAACGAGCTGCCTCATTTAATAAAGCCTAACTTATGTGTTGTGGTGCAATAAAAATAATAGGGACTACCTCTATTATTTTGGTTGAGAATTTTCTTGGTGGAGCCTGGAAAAACCTTTGGAGAGCTATATCCTCTCCACGAAGAACGTGAAGAACGCTTATTCCACCGATAAACAACGTCCTATTCTTCCTTCTTAAAACAAGGTATGGAATGGGAAGAGACGCCCACGAGGAACACCGATGTCATCTTCAACTTCGTCACCATTGAACGCTCATTCTCCAACAACGAGTACCTATCTTCCTCTTCCGATGTCAACGGAACGAAGCTGCCTTTCCACGACACCGTCAAGCGATCTCTGGTTGCGAGGTAGAGAGATTTGATTAATTTTAATGTATAAATTATATCCTCGTTCATCGACTTTGTTCTTGGTTGACGGTGAAAAACTTGTTATCACCTAATGTGGAAGGCATGGACCGAACAAACATAGACCAACACCCCTCCATTGAACCTTGTTTGTATTGACGATGGAGGAGGAGCCGGTAGGGCGCGGTGTCGTCGCACCACGCCGAAGGAAGTAGGTCACGGCCATGAGGGTCATGGCGAATGAAAGAGTCGTTGGCGATCAGAGGTGGTGGCAGCGACGGAGGCTGCGCACCGGCGGCATGGAGGGTCCGGCAGCCACTCGGGCCGCCCGGACCATAGGACGACCAGCCGCCCCACTGGAGAAACTGTGGCACCCGCAAGCGCCGCATGGAGGTGGAGAACGCGTCCCGCGTCTATGGGCCGCTCGGCCGAACCGAACCGGCCACCTGTCGGCCGGGCTGGAGATCCATGGCACCCGCAGGCATCGTGCCGAGAAGACTGCAGACCGCTTCTATGGGCCGCTTTCCTGGGCGAACTGTCCTACCGCCTACCGATCGAGCTGGAAAACCGCGGCGCCCACAGGCACTGTGCGAGATGAACCACGACCCGCTGCGCAGGGCGCGTGCGCCGGGCAGAACCGGCTGGCCATGGCCAGTCGAGAAGGGGGCAGGCGTTGCCGCTTGGCACTGTCAGGCGAACCAAATAGGCCCGCAGCACGGGCCAGGTCTGTATGTGGGCCATTCCCCACAGTGCCGGGATGACCCCCCAGCCAGGTCGGACCCGCCGATCCGGGCCGGGCCGACCCGCCAGTCCACTGGGCTTGACGGGCCGGACCCGACTTCTCTTAAATATAAATATCTTCAAGACCGCGCGTTTGATTGACGCGCTGTCTGTGGAACTGGGACCCTCACAACGAGGTGGTCATTTTGCGATACTCTAAGTGAGTTTTGGACAACTTTGGAAAATGGCTGGGTTTGGATCGAGCGTAAGTCCAACCAGACCCCTGGAACAGAAATTCCAATAACTTTCAGACCGAGCGTCGGATTGACGCGCCGACTGTCATTTTGGGTTCCTTGTGATGAGACAAAACTACTGGATACATCAACTCAGGACTTTGTGGTTGTTGATGTATCAACACTTGGCTTGAGGATCAGACCCTCCCGGAATCGAGCGTGTTGTGTGCGGGAACCCTAGGGCTCGCTACAACTGAGATGACTTCTATACCGGAATCCTCCGTGTGTTCGACAGCGGTGACTTATGTACCGGGATCCTACGTGGGTTCGACATTGGTGACTACTATACCAAGATACCCCTTGGGTTCGACAGCGATGACTTCTGTACCGGGATCCTCCATGGGATCGACAGTAGTGACTACTGTACTGGGATCCTCCATGGATTCGACAACGGTGAATTCTGTACCAGGATCCTCCGTTGGTTTGACAGCGATGACTTCTGTACCGGGATCCTCTGTGGGTTCGACAACGGTGATTACTGTACCAAGATCCTCTGTGGGTTCAACAGTGGAGACTACTGTACCAGGATCCTCCATGGGTTCGACAACGGTGATTACTATACCAGGATCCTTCGTGAGGAATCATGATGTCTCCCCAATCATGACTATCTGGTTATGTACAATTTCCTATCGAAGACCTCTTCCCTCTCCAGAACCTCGAGACATGTCTTTAGTATAAATGGGTGACATGGAGTTGGATCTCTGGACACTTAGCCTCATCAAAATGCCTCTCTATGGCCTCCTCATATGGAAAAAAGACTGAAGAATATCATAAAATGTTCATGAAATGGATTCCAAACTCTCTCACACTGGAGATCCCCTGTCAAAGGGTAAGATGTTCTTAGAAACTAGACACCTTCGCAGTCATAGAATGAAACTCGACTCTAAACTTGTCTCAGAACTCCTCCCATGAGATCGTCAAATCCTCGCGATCCCCAAGGAACAAGAACCACCACTACCTCGTTGCTTCACACAACATCATCACAACCAAAGACACTTAGTGTTTTTTCTAAGCATTGATCGAATTAAATTCCATATCAATCTCCTCCAAATAGTCTTCTATGACTGCATTTGAAATAGATCCCTCGTACTTCTACTGACATTAGCACTAAAACTATCTGAGTTTCCTCCTCTAAGTGACGTTGTCATCAACCTCTACCCTGTGGCGATCTCCTAGCACAACCTACTGGACATCTTCTTCATGAACCTGATGATGACGTCGACCAGGAGCCATACCTATAAAATAAAAAATATTTAGAGCTCTTAAACCTAGAATATGGAGTACTTATAATTAATTAATTAATTGTTTTCTTTTATTAATTTTAGTTTAACCTATCACATGTTCTACCCATTCAAACACAAGAACAAAGAAGAATGATTCTTGATCATTTCCTAGGTCTCTACCCTGAAACTAGTATCACCTCATTTAGTAGCCATTATAAACATAAAGGTCCATGCATCAGATCACCGGGGCCCCTTAATTCCTATAACTCAGCTCGTCTCCATTTTTTACATCACTTGCTAAAATTGACTGACACCATTGCCCTACCAACCCATGCCACATCTCCTATGCCTAACACCGAACTCCATCCTATCCCTCTACAAGACCTTTGATACCACTAGTTCATGACCCCCTCCACACAAATTATACCCCTCCTGGGTCGGCAATGTGATAAGGGATATTGGGACCCCCGAGTACCAACTCCGGTAGGCCTTGGGTTGGAGAATAGCACTGAGCGTATAGTAAACACACAAATGGGAAGCATTACTCTCTAAGAGAATACATGTGAAAGATTGGGATAAGACAGACACTGAACAAGATCCAACTCAGACTAAAATATAAAAGAAAAAAAATGCACACAAATGTGATTTCACGCATGAACTACTACAACTGAAAGGAAAAACTACAATCACTAAAGAAAAGTAAAAATAGCAGCAACCACAAATCCCGAGTAGATCCTACAACCCCAAGATAGTAGTGAACAACCTTATCTCTAACATACTTCAAGTGACCTAAAAACATTTTATATATACATAGGGTGGGTATAACACAATAATAATTAGTATCCTCTCCGGATTGTCTCATGAAAAAGTAAAGAAAGCATGCTAAAGCACAGTGAACAACAAGTGAAACTAACTCATCCCTTAAATAGGTATACAAAGTTCCCAGCCTCACCCTGGCCACTCTCACGAAGTATCGCATACAAGAATATATAATATTAAAAAAAAGAATATCAATGGTACCTCACTACTACTTTCCCACCCATTTGCCTCTTTTCCACAATGTCACATGATATAAGCTTCTCTCTTCAAAAAGGTTTTCTAATAGACACCTAGGTGAAGCACCACAACATGAACCTTGTGCAACAAAACCACCACGTCCATGTAATAAACGCAACTAAGTTATTTCTGAGAGCTTCCCCAGCTCGCATAATGTGTATCATACATCGTGTATTAAACCTCACGCCATTAAATCCCATAAACCACGTAAGGATCTGCAAACTATCATATCATATACACGTTACACCTATGGTAGTCCATAAGAAAATATATTTAGAATATATG
The DNA here is from genome assembly GCA_963277665.1 of Viscum album. Lineage (NCBI taxonomy): Eukaryota > Viridiplantae > Streptophyta > Magnoliopsida > Santalales > Viscaceae > Viscum > Viscum album. The sequence continues at coordinate 978,854,022 of OY728131.1, forward strand.
TGTGTGAATAACCACAAGGCATTACATCCCTCTACACACATATATGAGGAAAACTAACCATTTTGTCTAACATCACAAGTAACTACCAAGAGAAGAGAGCGGAGCCAAAGGGGGTAGTCATCCATCTATCCACCCACTAGAATGTTGGGAATAAACCCCCTAGGGCTCAGAATCACCAAGGTGTCAGTTTCCCTAACTGATAGGGTGAAGTATCATATAGAAAGACAAAAAGTATATAATATACTATAGCTCACAACCACACTATGGGAATAACCTATTCATAGACTCAAATACAGCTATCATCTCTCAGAATCTCAGCTTCCACTTTTAAGACCATGTATCCTATAAGCACATAGCCATTTAAAGAGAATTATTACATAACTTCATTCCCTTTTTATCAGTTGCACATTATTTTAATTAATTATTTAAACATTAATTAACCATTATCTATTACACATTATATTTCATTAGCATCACACCCTAAGTCCATTGTTCATTCAAATTATATGCTCAACATTGTGTCCCAGCAATCTCCAACCCCATGGGTCAACATCATTTATTCAATCATTTATTAACTACATTATTACTTTTCTATATTCTTATGAATTCTAAAAAATCATTCTAATATACTAAACACAAGGGGGTTCAACTGGGTGAGTAGATGAACTACCCGTCAAATCTTTTCCACCTATAGCAAGAGCGTAGACCCATCCTCTCTCGAGACGTTAAACACGAAAAGCAAGTGGCATACCCTACACTTCGTCTCCCTTTTTAGAAGGAAGGTAAGAAAAACCAGCTACTCTGAGCAATGGGGAAAGTAAAGATGATAAATAACCAATAGTAATTGTCAAGAATCCAGACATCCACATCTAACCAATTTCATCCTCCCCGGTGTCTTCCCCGACACCCACATGCATAAACTGATGCATCTAGACACTCTAGGCATAAACTACAACCACAACCAACGAGCCTCCCTTCCCCCACATATCAAAACAGAAATCTAGACTCACACCACAACACAAGAATCAGGAAAACAAACATCACATCAATTGGGCGCTTGGACCATAAATAGGGAATCCAACCATCAAACACAATGATCTCTCACAACTCCAAGCATAAGGATCTTGGACTTTACAAGAAAGAGAGTAACTATAAAACCTACAAGGCATTATCTTTTTATCAAACATCTAGTTCATTAATCAATCTGTAATGAACCGATTTATTATTTCTAGGTTCCAACAATGGGTAAACTAAACAGAAATATATATTTACCTATCACAACTTGATTAAACATGATTAATGCATCAATTTTATTAACATCAAATTTCCAAAACAACAACCAGATTAATTTACATGCCTATTTATCTTTATCCAAATAATTATATATTAACTTCGGTTTTACGTTCTTTTCCAATTTCATCAAAAAAGACGTGATAATAATAAAAGAATAGATATCACAATCCCTAGAAAAACAAGATGAAATAAAATATGATTGATACCAAATTATTTATCCATTTTGAATATTTATTATGCCAATTCCATTGTGATCTGGTGGGTTAACACATGCTAACTCGACAGTTGAACATAGAATTTTAGAGAAGCAACGAATCCCCTACCTCAAAAGGTTATTGATGTTCATTATAAGATAACATGCCAACAAAATAGATCACAATCACCACCCTTGGAGGAATTCATCCACCTGACAATGTAGATAACCCAACACACCGGTCAACACCCAAGAAGTGTCCATTAAGAACAAGTAAATACCATGCCATAACTGGTCAAAGGGAAATATAAGGAGATGATCCCAAAAGAACAATGATAGATCATACCTTATATCAAAGATTGATAGATACTTCTTAGTTAAACCAAAAGAGGGGGTGCACTTGTTGGAAGAATAAATTCAAGGGGAACCAATCCAAGGAATAAATCTTGATCACATGACTCCTATAGGAAGGGAGGAATGTTTTGAGAATCTCTCACTAAATAACAAGGAGGAAGAACAAGGGAGGAAGGTATCTCATCCCATTAGAAGATTTAACTGAGTGGTGGTTTAATATACGTGTAATTTTCCATTAAAATAAGATCACATTAAACCACGTGGATTGAACTAGTAAAATAATCCTGGTCCATAGGTAAATTAATATATGAGTTATGTGCTTTGAATCGGCCTTAAATCCCTTAAAACAAGGATTTTAATGTGTTTTTCGTCAAAGAAAATAGTAAATTGGGAAAATTGGGAAAATCTAGAAATTAGGAAAAAGAAATATGAAACTGTTCTAAAAACACAGTAGACTCATTGTGACACTATAGAATCATCATGTCATTATAGACTAACCATGAAACTGTAGACTAATCATTTATGTTACACCATGACACTATAGATCTTCCGTTCTGGAAACAATATATATCTTCCGGTCTGGAAACATTGTTGATCTTTCGGTCTGGAACAATTGTAGATCAACCATTTTTGAATCACTGTCGATCTTATGGTCTGGAAACACTATAGATCATCTGGTCTGTAAACACTATAGATCTACCATTTGGGAAACACTATAGATATTTCGATCTGAAAACACTATAGATCTTCCATTTTTGTGACATTCTTTCAGTGACCCCATGACACTGTTCATAAAACTAGAAACACTGTTCACATAACTAGAAATTTGGAAATTTTTTGGGGATGAGTCACATTAACCTTATAGAAAACCTCAACCAATAAATTTCCATAAGGTAATGGACCAGAGAGATCTGGTCCATTACATCAGATCCCTCTCAAAACATTATGATCCTCAAGAATCGAAAACCAACCTAAAAGTAAATAGAAAATGGGTCTAAACAACCACCCATTGATATACCTCTCAAAATATAGAAACCCACAAGAAGGAACAAAATAAATCCATCATTTAAACAAGAAAGGTAAATAACCATAAAGCAAAAATTATTATATGAAAAGAGTTAAACATCAAACAACTATGGTTACTGAGCACATATCTGCAACTCACATTCCCACGTACTCTCCTCCACGCCATTGTATCACCACAAGACACAAAAAAATATGATATAATGCTTGTGAAACACCTTCTATTTGCGGTCCTGGATCTCCACATGACTCTCTTGGAAGTTTCTGTCATAATCATCATCGATCTCTCCCAATCGATAAATTGAGAATCATTGTGAAGATAACGATGGATCTATGACATATGAAAAACATAGTTTATATAGATCATCTATGGGGGAAGTGCTACTCAATATGACACGACTCCAACACGATTAAACACCTCAAAAGTCCCAACAAACCAATGAGAAAGCTACTCCCATGACCATACCTTTGCTTCCCACGACAGGGAGTTACCTTGACAAACATGTGATCCCAAACTTAAAACTCTAATGGTCTCCTCCTTTGATCATCATATGATTTATAATGATCTTGGGTTTCTGTCATCCTCTCACAAATCATCTGAACCATCTATGTCATATTCATCACTAGTTCTGGTCTGAGAATTGTTGTCTCTCTGAACCTAGTCCAGCAAAACAAAAAATGGAAAGGTTGGCCATAAAAGGCTTCAAATTCTTCCATACAGATGGTGGAGTGAAAACTATTATTGTAAGAGAACTCCACCAATGGTAAGTTCCTCGTCAACGAAACTACAAAATCTAGGACACCAGAGCACAACATGTCTTCAAGAGTCTGGATAGTTTGCTATGTCTGACTGTCCGTAAGAAAATGAAAAGGAGTTCCATGGAATAACTAAGAACAAGAAGAATGTTGGAGACCTCTCCACACCCTAAAGGTAAAATGAGGATCTCAATCAGAAATGATAATCCTAAGGACTCTGTGGAGTCTCACCACTTACTTTAGATACTACCTAGAAAAAACATCCACTGATCTCATTTCCATGATTGTTATAAAGTGAGTTGATTTTGTTAAACGATCCAATACCATGCAAATAGAGTCATGTCCTCCATGATCTCTACGTAAAACATTAACAAAGTCTATTATGATGTCCTCAAACATCCCCTAGGGAATATCTAATTTCTGGTGAAAACCATTGGTTACCTGATGCTTGAACTTCACTTTATGGGAGACCAAACATCAATACAAAAACTTTGAAACTACAGGCTTCAGCCCAAGACACTGAAACTGACTCCTCAAGCCTCAGTACATCTTTGTCACGCTAGTATGATCTGCTACAGTTGGACTATGGAACTCTCTGAGAACCATCTCAAACGTTTCCAAAGGAACCAAATCCTTCCATGATACAACACTTAGTGTTGTTCATCCTCAGACCAACCATCAGGGGCCTAGCCACAAATAAATCGGTCTCTCTAGACATCCACCTCTACATCCCCCAAATAGGACTCTTATACCTTTTTCAATAGAGATGACTACACTGTCATATGGAAAATACGACCTCTTCCCCCCAACATCCCCCATATCAAGATGTAATGCTGAATGTTCTTACATTACTCTACAAGAATAACCAGATTCACACACTACATTGCTACATGACTTTTGGATTAGCGCATGTGCTACAAAATTCTTCTTTCCATGAGTATATGAGATTTTGAAGTCATATTCCTGTAAGAATTCCGTCCATCAATGTTGTCGTAAGGTTAAGTCGCATTGGGAGAAAACATACCCCAAGATCTTATGATCAGAGAAACCACAAAGTGATCACCAATAAGGTAATGTCTCCATAAATTCAAAGAAAATACCCCTGATGACAACTAAAGGTCTTGGGTGGTATAGTTACGTTCATGGAGATGCAACTGCCAAGACCCATAAGAAACAATCGATCCTTACTACATCAAAACACAGCCTAACCTCAGATTCAAAGCATCATAGAAAAATTCAAACTGAACTCCCTCTACTGGATGACAAAGAACTGGATAAATTACAACTTCTAATTTATATACTTGAAAGTTTCCTGAAACTTATCATTCCACATGAACACCTGAACCTCCCTGGTCAATGATGTTAGGGGAGTTCAAACCCAAGAGAAATCAGCTACGATCCTTCTGTATTAGCCTACAAGACCAAGGAAACTATTCACCTCTGCCACTTTCTTGGGGGCTAACCAAGACACTAATTCTTCTATCATTTATGGATCCACAGCTACTCCCAACTGAGACACAATATTCCCCAAGAAATTGATTTATCTAGCACAAAACTCACACTTCAACAACTTTCCAAATAGCTATTGTTGATGAATAACTCCAAAAACGATCTGCATATACTCTGCCTGATCTTCCTCTTACATGGAGTACATAAGGTTTTCATTGATGAATATCACCATGAACTTATCCAGGAAATCCTGGAATTTAGTGTTTATCAATCCCATGAAAACATATAGAGCATTCATCGCACCCAACGACATTACAATGAACTCTTAATTCCCATGATGACAATGGAAAGAAGTCTCCAGGTTATCATTATCCTTCACATGCATCTGATGATATCATGACTCCAAGTTATTCTTTGAGAACCAACATAAACCCTTCATTTGAATGAAAAAATTATCAATCTGCGGAAGAGGATAGAATTCTTCACTGTCACTTTGTTTATGCAATGATAATTGACACACAACCGCAAACTCCCATCGACCATCTTCACGAACAAAGCCGGTGCACCCCACGATGACACACTCAGCCAAACAAAACCGCATAGTAACAGATCATAAAGCTCTATACGTAACTCTAGTAACTCAAAAGGGGTTATCCTATATGGGTACTTAGAGATAGGAGATGATCTTGGATATATCTCAATCCCAAACTTGATCTCTCATTGAGGGGGTAATGCTACCACCTATTCTAGAAAGACATCGGGGTACTTTTCTACGGCCCTAGAAAATGAAAACTTCTAATCCTTCGAAGAACTCAACATCGGCTCATTCATCAAGGATGATAAAGACGAAACATTCCAATGACCCACCTGAGGGTCTTTCTCCCCAGAAAACATCGGTGGATTTCCATTAGTGTTGAAGAACACCACCTACCTCTTGAATCAATCTCTAATATCCTACACTCAATAAAATTAATCCATGAAATGGATAACATCATAAGGTTGTATCCTTAAACATAAGAAATTTCCCCAAGATTGGTGTTGCCCTAACACTATCTCACAGTCTCTACAAACTTCAAACAAGTCATCTCGACCTCTAACTATTGTAGTCAATGCCAAGGGCACTGGGAGAATCTCTACCTCATATACTAATTCATGGACAGGGTTTGGTGATATGAAAGAGTGTGTCACTCTTGAATCAAACAAGGTATACACCCAAGTAGAAAACAAGAAAAGAGTACCTCAAATGACATCTGCCTCATCTAGAGATGGAAACACTAAAGCATGAAGCTTATCATGACCTCTTCTATGTCCTCTATGACCCTAAAGATGACCACCATAATAGACTCACTTTTCTCTTTAAGTATGGGGACCATCATGGGGTTTTCATCCACTTACCTCGTCTTCTCTGTGATGATCCAAAGATGGTGAAACCAACTCCTGCAGCCTCGACTGGAACTACCTTAATGGAGGAACCTGGAGCGGAACACCTGGTTCATGATGACTACTCTGAAATGTCATGTTCTATCACGGCTAATTACCTCACCCTCCACATGAAAAAAAATTTCTTGTTTCCTTACCATAGGCATGATAACCGCTACACCCTGAGGAATGATATGCTGAGGGTTGGGACCTACCCCTGGAAAAATAGAATCTTTTCTACCCAGAAAAACATGAACCCCAGACCACATCTCTACTTCATGAGATATCATGATGAATCCCCAATCGTGATGATATGGTTCTGGACAATGTCCTCTTGATGACCTCTACCCTCATCAGCACCTCAAGATATGTCTTCTTCATAAATGGGGTGACATGGTGCTGGATCTCGAGACGCAAAGCCTCCTCAAAATTCCTCTCCCTAGCCTCCTCATCTGGAAACATGTACAAATCATGTCGTAAAAGGTTACTAAAACGGATTCCAAACACTTGCACACTATATCTCCCCTATTGAAGGGAAATAAGCTCCTTGTGACTATATGAATTCGTGGATGAAGAATGAAATTCGACTCTAAACTTGTCTCGGAACTCCTTCCATGAGATATCTGACTCCTCACGATCCCTAAGGAAAAATAACCACCACTGCCTCACTACTCCATGAAACATTATCACAACCAAAAACACCCAGTGCTCCTTCTGAGCACAGATCGAATTTAAGGCTATCCCAACCTCCTCCAACCATTCTTCTATGATTTCATCAAAAACGGAACCCTTGTACTTCTGCAGGCTCGGGCGCTGAAACTCTCGGTGTGTCATACTCTAAGTTTCGTCATCGTCAACCTCTAACCTATGGCGATCTCCTAGCATAGCCTTCTAGACATCTTCTACATGAACCTGACCAGGACGTCGACCTGGAGCCATACCAAAAAAATAACAAATACTTAGAGATATTAAAACTAGAATATGGAAGACTCCACAATAATTAATTAATTGTTTTATTTTATTAATGTTAGGTTAACCTATCCCAAGGTCTCCCCATTCAAGCACAAGCACAAAGAATAATGATACATGATCCTTTCCTAGGTCACTACCCTACAACAAATATCACCTCATTTAGTAGAAATTATAATCTTAAATGTCTATGTATCAGATCAGAGGGGGACCTGAACACCTATGTCTTAACCAGTCATTAGTGTTTAAATAACTTTCTAAACATGACTGACATAGTTTCTATACCAACCCATGGAAACTCACCTGTTCTTAACACCAAACTTCATCCTATCCCTCAACCGGACCATTGATACAACTCTATCATGACCCCCTCCCCGAAAGGTGTACCCCTCCTAGGCCAACAATGTGAGAAGGGAGATAGTGTCCCTCAAGTCCTGCCTCCAGTAGGCCCCGGGTAGGTGACTAGCACTGAGGGTATAGTAAACACATAAATGGGAGGCATTACACTATAACAAAACACATGTGAAAGATAGAGATAACATAGACACCAACCAACTCCAACTCATACTACAATATAAAAGAAATCCAATGTATAGAAATATGATTTCATACAAGAACTACTACAACTGAAAGGAAAAACTACAAGTACCAAAGGAAAGTAAAAATAGTAGAAACCATGATTCTCTGATAGCTCCTGCCACCCCAAGCTAGTAGGGACAATCCTGATCTCCAACCTGGACCAAGTGACCTAAAAAACAATTTATATATACAGTTTGAGTATAATAGTATACTTGGTAGGATCCTCTTCAGAGCCTCTCATGAAAAAGTAATGAAAGCATGCAAAAGAACAGTGAACAAAAAGTAAAACTAACTCGTTGCCTAAATAGGTATACTATTCTCCCAGCCTCTCTATGGATACTCTCACAAAGTATCGCATACAATATTATATAATATAATAAAATAATATCAAGAGTACTCTATTACTACATCCCCACTAGTTTGCGTCTTTTCCCCCAACATCGCACATCCTAAGCATCTCTCTTCAAAAAGGCTTCCCACAGACACATGTGTAAAGCACCAAAACATGCACCTCATGCAATAAAACCACCATGTCCACATAAGCAAAGTAACCAGGTAGTTTTTGGGAGCCACCATAGCTCGCATAACGTGTATCATACATTGGGAATTAAACCTCGATCCATTATAGCCCATACACTGAGTAAGGATCCTCAATCCATTGTATCCTATACACGTTACACCTATAGTAGTCTATAGGAAACAATATCTAGAATATATATGTTTGTATAAACACAATCCATTACAACCCTCTACACACGTATATGGGGAAAACTATATGTTGTGCCTACCATCACAAGTAACTACCAAGAGAGGAGAGTGGGGTCAAAGGGGGTATTCATCCATATATCCTCCCACCGAAATGTTAGGGAAAACGCCCCGCACACCCAGGGCTTAGAATCCTCAGTGTGTCAGTTTCCCTAAATGAAGGGGTGGATTAGCATATAGAAACACAAAAAAGTACAGAATATACTATATCCCACAACCAAAATATGGGAAAAACCTAATCTTAGAATCAAATGCAGCTAATGTCGCTCGAACTCCTAGTTGCCACTTCTAAGACTAGGTATCCTATAATCACATAACTATTTAAAAATAATTATAACATTACTTAATTTTCTTTTTATCAGTTTCACTTTGTGTTAATTATTTCATTAAACATTAATTAACCATTATCAATTCCACATTGTATTTCATTAGTATCACACCCAATGTACAATGTTACTTTATATTATAACTTCATCGTTGCATCCCATCAAGCTCCAACTCCATGGATCAACATCATTTATTCAATAATTTATTCAAAACATTATTACTTTCCCATATTCCAAGCCATTATTGAAATAGATTCTAGGATACTAAACATAAGGGGCCTCAACTAGGTGATTAGATGAAATACCCTTACAGCCTTTTCAACTTATAGTTAGATCATAGACCCATCCTCCCTCAAGAAGTTAAATGTGGAAATCATGTGGTATTCCTCATGCGTATTCACCCCTTTTAAAAGGAGGGTAAGAAAAGCCAGTTGTATTGAGCAGTGGGGAAATCAAACAAGATAAAAATCCCACAAGAATTAGTATGCATCCAAAAATTCACATTCAACCCCTTTCATCTTCCTCAGTATCCTCCTCGACACCCACATGCATAAACCAATGAATCTAGCCACTCTAGGTGTTAACTACTACCACAACCAATGGGCCTCCCTGCCCCCACATATCACAAAATCCATCCAGGATCACATCACAACACAAGCAGCAAGAAAACAAATATAATATCAATTGGTATCTTGTCCCTTAAACAAGGCATCCAGCCTTAAAACACAATGAGCTCTCACAGCTCCAAGAATAAGGCTTTTGGCCTTTATAAGGAAGAGGGTAACTCATAACCCTATGAGGCAATATATATTTTTCAAACATCAAGTTCTTTAATCCATTTTTAATTAACCAAATTATTATTTATATGTTCCAACTATGGTAAACCTAAAAAAAGCTATCATAACTATCACAAATTGATTAAACATGCTTACTACATCCATAAGATTAACATCAAATTACAACAAAAACAACAACCAAATTCATTTACATGCCTCTTTATATTTAGCCAAATAATTTTTAATTAACTTCGTCTTTACATTCCTTACTAATTTCGTCAAGAAATACATGATAATAAGAAAATGATTGATATCAAACTATCTAACAAAATGAGGTGAAATAGTGTATGATAGATACCAAATTATTTATCAAGTTAAAATATTTATTATGTTAATTCTATTATGATCTGGTGGGGTAAAACATTCTTACTCTGCAGTTGCATGTATAAGAATAGTGAAGAAATGAATCCCCTAACTCAAAAGTTTATTGAAGTTATTTATACATGAAGAGGCCAAAAAAATAGATCTTGACCACCTCTCTTGGAGAACTGTATCCACATGAGGATGCAAAGACACCAATATACTATCCAACAAACAAGAAAAGTCCATTAGGAACCTGAAGATAGTATTACATAACAGTTCAAGGATAAATAGAAGGGGATAAATCCAAATAATGGTGATAGATTATACTTTATATTGAATATTGATCGATACTTCTTGGTTGCACTAAAACAGGGGGTGCACTTGCAGCAAGAAGAACTTCAAGGAGACCCAACCCAAGGAGGAATGTTTGATCGCACGACTCCTATGGGATGGGAGGAATGGTTATAGTGTCTTGCACCAGAGAACAAGGAGGAAGTCTAACAAAGAAAGATATCTCATCCATTTAAAATATTTAATGGGGCAGAGGTTTAAGATTTTCTGGTTTTTTCATTAAAAGTTGATTGCATTAAACCATACAGTTTGACCTAGTAAAGGCATCCCAATCCTATAGAAAATTAATATAGGAATTATGTTCTTTGAATTGGCCTTAAATCCCCTAAAACATGGATTTTAATTCATTTTATGTCAAAAAAACATTAAATCAACAAAACTGGAAAAATCTAGAAATTTGGAAAAGGAAATATGAAACTATTCTAAAAACACTATCGACTCACTGTCACACTATAGACTCATCATTTCTGTGAAACTATGACACTGTAGATCTTCCATTCTGGAAAAACTGTAGGTCTTTGGGTCTAGAAACACTGTCAATCTTCCCATCTAAAAGCATTGTAGATGTACTATTATAGAAATACTATAGATCTTCTGTTTTAGAAACAATATAGATCTTCCAATCTGTAGACACTATAGATCTACTGTTTTGTAGGCACAATAGATCTTCTGGTTTGGAACCACTGTAGATCTGTTATTTCTATAACACCATGAAATTATTCATAAAATTGGAAACACTATTCAAAAAAACTGTAAATTAGGAAAAATTTGGGGGATGAGTCACCTTGACCTCCCAGAACACCTCAACCACCAAGTTTCAGCAATGGAATAGACCAGAGTGGTCCGGGCCATTACATGTATAATTAACTGTTATGTTTAGTAAATTAATCAAGAGGATTATTTATAATATAAAAGTGATGATAGTGAAAAATTATCTCAATGGAAAATAACTATTTAGGGGTAATTAACACAATTAGATTAAATAATTTCTTCTTTAACTAGTGATTCATTCGTTGACTATGATTGAATAATATCTACCTTATTTCATGTATAAATTTTTTAGAATTTTGATATCACTAGTATATGAAAATATATTCAATATTATACCATTAATGTTATATATGATTTAATTTTTTATACAATCTAGGGGATTACAACATTAAGTTCCATAATACCATTTATTAAAAAAATTAGATGTGAAATGTAAAAGTATAATAGAGATGTAGCTGATGTAATCAAATTAAATACAATCCAATTTTTTGAAAATGATAGAGAAAAGGGTTGATTAAAGAGTCCTCCAATGAGATCTATTGATATATGTGATTTATTAACTAATAAACTCATGTTTAAATATTTTCCACCATCAAAGATAGTGAAACTTCAAAATGAGATTCAAAACATTTTGTAACAAGATATAGAAACATCACATGATTCATAGGATAGAATAAAAGATTTTCTAAGTGTCTTCATCATGGGTTGAACATGTAGCTTTTAATATAAAATTTGTTTTATGTATTTCATATCAATTAAAGATCCATGATTTATTCTTAAATTGATGAAGGCATCATGATGAATACACTTGATATAAACCTTAATGTTATTAATGTAAAATATTTTAATGTTTGGTTAGGGAAAAGAAATTGGATTTCTAGGAAGAGGTACAAACCAAGTGGAATTGTCCATAAAATTGTCCATCCAAGTTGATGAACATATAATAAAATTAGAGGAATTTCATTTTTTTAATAAACAATGTTAACACCTCCATTATAACCATAATTGTACTAAATGTGTAGAGGATTACATAAAATCTATGAATGGTTAATTAGATAATAAAAGAATATTACCTTAAAAGAGAAAATTTTGGGATAAAATTGACTTCTAAATAACTTTAAAAATTTATATAATAATCAATGATGTATAGAAACTCATAATATTTAAATAAACCAATAAAAATATATAATAAAAGACATTATGATTGATAGTTTTCAAAACCACTACTAAGAGTTGAATATTTTATTTCTATTTATTCATTTTAAATTCATCTTTAAATTATGTATTTGGTGGAATATTTTATTAAAAACACCAATATGAATTATTAAAACATGCCTATTCATTCTCCCTTTATCCTCAAACCCAATAATTCAATAGATCCCTAGCCATATATTACTCATCGATGAGAAACCTTCTATCCTCTACTCTGATGTCGCTTCCATTACCTAATTATCCACCATGCCATAAATATCTAATGGTATAGATTCTATTTGATTCTTCATCATAAGGTTAGAACAAAAAATATAATTCAATGTATTTTGATAATTGTTTATCATGATTCTAGTTGAAACTGAAATATAAAGGTTAGATTTGTAATTCCCTAGTTGAAACAACTCATATATACCCAAATTTTCATGCTACATGAACTCAAACACACCTCCTTGTATGATAAAGGCTTCCAACTATTTATAGGTTCCAAAATCATATATTGGGGATATAATACCATCAATATCATAAAAATAATTAAAAAACTAACCAAACACTATCCACTGTAGAATAATAAAAGTATATAGAAAATAATAATACAACCGTGATATAAAAAACAAATTGTGTTCATATAAGCTTAAATCTCAACTGATCTATGATTTAGATGATCAAATATACAAGGTAAACAAAAATGTCATGCAGTGAATATACTACCATCTTTGAGCCTCACCTCAACTACATCTCTAAATTACTATTGTTTTTCTCCAACCTCATTTACTATAAAACCTGTACATTGTCAAAAAACATACCTACGGACAGTATGCACACCAAATTTACCATGGAGTGTGATAATAATGTCCTTGTAGAGTATCATCAATGACCACTAATATAAGATATCATACCAATGTCTATGTTCTTCGAAAATAAATAAATGAAAATAAAACACACAAGCATTTTTTTAAGTCATCCTGTGTTAACCAGACCTCCACGATAGATGACCCTCACGGATCGTCCAAAAATAGGGAAGAATCATAATCATGCCACAAAATCCATATCCTGGATCATTCCCAAATATTAGATGATTATGATATCACAAAATTTGACCACTACTATATCCCTCAGGTTAGTGTCTAGAATAAGAACCTCAACCATCCCCTCTTAGGGGCGGTCTCACTATAAGAACAAAAAGTTTCCCCTCTCAAAGGTGGTCACACATCATGTACCAAAACGAGGCCCTCTTAGGTGAGATCACATATCAAGTATAAAAAACTGACCCTCTTAGGGGTGGTCACGTATTAAGAACCAAAAAAACCCCTCTTTAGGTTTTTCGTAGTTCAAGGACATAAAAAATCTCATCTCAAGAGAGGTTACACGTCATGTACCCAAACTATCCAATGTTAGGGAAGACCAGACATCATGTACCAAAACTATCCCCTTTCAGGGGAGGTCACAAATAATTTTTCAAAACCAGTCCCTATTAGGGGAGGTTAAAAATTAATTACCAAAACTATCACCCCTAAGGGGAGTTCTCACATTAAGTCTGGATCCAACCCCTATCATGGGATCTCACACATCAAATCGTGATCCATCTCTTCTCACTCACAGAGTTCGTACATCATATCACAACATAAAACCTACATTCTCACTCATGGTAGGTCACTAGTAACACTCAAGGTGAGTCCATTCATCCAATCTTGAAATATAGTATATGTGCATCTCCAAATCTCACTTAATGGTCTTAATGATTCTAGACACTTGATTCCTAGACCCACTTCTCAAACATTCCAAAACTTACTTCTTTCCCGACACATTAATCTCCAAAATACCATATTAGATTCACAATAACAACATGTTGAGCCTATTTTAATTCTCATCATACCTATAAGGTAATACATTAGGTCCCTTAAGATGTATCTTGATCTCATCTCATTAACACAAAGTTGAACCCAACACCCCATCGTTTTCTCATAGCATGTGGGCCCTTCATGACCCTGACCTCAAGATCTTGGCCCAAATATATTCTGGTTCTCGCATCACGAAATTATCTTGATAATTGAGATCTATGAAAAAACACAACACTATGACTATCCTCTTTATAGTCATGGTATTTTTAGCCAACACCACAAAACATTCTTAGAAGAATCCTTCATTGTGTTATCTATGTGTCAATATGTTACCATCATTCTCCATGAAAAATCACAAAGGAAATACATAATATTTTTCTAAACTTATACGTATATGTTACTACCATGTTTTTATTCGAATAACCATGGTGTGACCACAATATATAAGGATTTTCCCTTAAAAAATATTCCAACATGAAATCCACTATATCAAGACACCACTTGTCAATGTGTGACCTCCTTCACTAAATCCATGGTGCATCACATGGACGCAACATAATCCTTGAATATCCCTACATCATGCTTTATCCATCCTTTTCATGGTGTGAAAATCCATCTATAGAAATGTTTTTTTAAATGAGAGACACCCCAAACCTAGTAAAATCCAAAAAATATAATTTTCTATGAATTTCCCAACCCTTAAGAGAAAAGGTAATTATAAACTCCCCACCATAATGAAAATCATCATTGAGAAGCGATGCCATCCCTCTAACCATTATTATTGACCCAACTCTATTGTGAATTCACTGCCAATATATTCTTTCCAATCCCTGAATGTTGAAAAATATTCTGATACACTACTCCAAATATCAAGGTGTACTATTTATAAAAATTCAAGAAACCTTCATTGCACCTTCACCAATAGTAAGATGGAACTCGACCACATCTGTGTATCCCATGGGATCTCAGTGTAGAAAAACAATTCATCCCTTAGATTATATATATATCTACTATAAAACAACAGTCAAAAAGGATGATTTCAGGTCCTTGAGTACCCCACAATAGAAATCACCCACTAAGAACACACTTTAAGAGTTTTTTCAAGAAACTTGATATATATTACATCTCACCACAACTAAATCCATAAAAAAGCATTAATCAGACCTCTAATGCCCAACGACCTTGATAAAGTCTTAGTCTCACCCACTAATGGGCCACCACATCATCATAAGATGATGTTTTAATTCCTATAGGAATCCAAAATTCATGAAAACATCCACACCAAATTACATATCTAATAATCAATTTTATTCCATGGTTGGGTCCTCACGTAACCACACATCCTACCCTTTCCAAGAGCACTGATGCACCTTTTATCCAACTCACTATTGTATCATGCCTAATACCATCTTGATCCCGTTATTAACACTTAGGCTACATATAAGATATAATCTATATAAAAATTATAGTGTTCTTAATGGAATAATATAAAATCTAATTTATCCACACTCTAGATCCCTATTTAAATGTTGACCATCCACATGTCAGTTCTAATAAATCATCATCTCTTTTGACATGGCTGTTATATATTTATGACTAATAAGATGATCCCCATAATAGAATTATCCGTAAAACCACCACAATGAACTAGAACACCTAATCAAAAAATCTTGTATATTTTTAATTTCTAGATGTAATTTCCATATGTGACCATCCTGATTATACTCAAACACTATCATAAATCACAAAGCACTACCAGTTTTTAGATTTCCAGGAACCTCATCCTCAACATTTTCCGAAATTCACAAATAATGATTTAAATTCCATCCAAAATACAAAACTGATCTCCCTGTTATATATATATATATACTTTTATAAATCCTCTATCACAAAACACAAAATGTTTAATTATCACACTCTTGGATCTCTTCGAGAGCCACATTCATCCAATCTTTGATTCCCCAATCACAAACCAAGCTCAAATCGATTGTACCAAAGTAATCTCATACATTTAAAAGGAATCATATTACTATAGTGGTAAAATTATATTCTTATCCAAAACATGGTCCCAAAACCCACATACATCTAATCACATCCACCATTATCCTCACTCCATGGTAGACTCCTTTAACCGAGACCACTAAAGTCCCATGACTTATCTCCGAACAATTAGGACTAGGAATCATCATCAACACACCATCATCAGCCACCCTTTTGGTTTCCCTTAGGACTTTATGAATTCTAAATTGACCCCCACATGACCCACTATACTAGTTCATGAACAAAATAGTCCTCGTGTGTAACCAACATGCACTTGCCTTCGCACAGTAAGGACTTTCCCAAAAATCCATAACAATACACACTTCTATCCTTCCAAGATACTATGAACCAATAATGAAAAATTCAATAGGATATTTCCCACTATCCAAGTTGATCTCATCTGAACCCAACAGGTGTACACTCTTATACTAACTTGTCCTACATACAGAATCACACATCAATTACATTCACAATATAAAAACTAAACGAAAACACAAAAAACTATTTATTCCTCCATGAATATTAATCACTTCTATCCTAAGAGAATAAAATATTATTTTTCATAATAAAAATGAAGTAATATCACTCTATCAAATTCCAATTCCATGATCACTCACCACATAGGTTTCATTCTAAAACAACAAGTGTCTATCCCCACTTTAAAAAACCATGATATTTATATCTAGGGCCTCTATGAACTATCCCAATAATAATAATAAGGATTGGAGTACAAATATATTCCCTTCCAATACCTAACATTGATACCAAACTCACTCAGATTACATTCAACTCAAAACCTTTCATGCCCTAGGTTTTTGGAGATGTTAATTTTTCCTATAATTATAAATAATGATTCTCTATTCTTTAAAAATAATTAATACTTTACTGGATATTAGATCATACATGATATTAAAAATTGATAAAGTAACTTTATTGAATTGTAATGGAACATAACAATGAAGGTATATGAAATCATATACGGCATACAATGGATTATAACATATCATGAATGATTAAAAAAGGTAAGTTTAAAAGAATAATATCCATAGAACTAGAAATTTCTATAGATCAACATTTCTTTTTAAAACAATAATATTACAAAAACCTATAATGAGAAAGAATATCATGAAAGGAATATGAATTTTTTAGTATAAAAAGAAAATGATGGAACTGTGAAGTGTGAAGGGAATAAGTTTAAAAAGGTTATAAATATAAGAATTAAATCTGGTCATTGAAATCTAGCCATTGAAATTATAGTCATTTTAAAAAGGTTATTATGAATATTTTCATCAGACTGATATCCAATATTTATATTAATTTATTTTGTGGTTAAGTAGTAAATGTAAAATATAACTCACAGTGAAATAAAAATATAACATTAAAATATTATAAATATATATTTATGTTTTTCATGCAAATATTATTATTATTATTAAAATATGATAAGATGTACATATAGATTTTAAATAAATATTTAAATATTAATGGAGTAGAAAAATTAATTTTAGAATATAACTAATTAATTTTAATGGTAATTATTAAAGCGTATTTAATATAATATTAACATTAATTATTTTTCAGTGAACCATTTTGTTATGTATTGTATATATTATCTTAAATGATAAAAGAAAACTCTTTTAATATATTATTATATTTCAATCAATATATCAACAATCATTAAAATTAGAAATTTATTTGAAGAATAATAAGAGCAAATAATGTTGAAAAATACCATGCTTTAAAAAAAGTAGCTTATCCTTATAAATTTTTATAGTTTAATAAGATAAAATTAAAAAAAAATTGAATTAAAATTTAATATTAGAATGAAATTTTGGTATTTTTTAAAAACATTTCATTTTAGGTGAATAGTGAAATATGTCATTTTTACTTATACCCTGACAGTTATTCCATTATTACTATGTAATTATGAATTGAAATTTTATGGATCCTTTTTTTATAAAAAATATATAATTTATAACTAACATTATACATTTTAAAATATTTATTATACTCTAAAAATATAAATTTTATTTCATAAAACTCAAGCAATATTTTTCTAAAATATTATTTTAATACATTATACATGTAATATATTAAGTTTAATTTTTAACACTAAAATAAAATAAATTAATTTAAATGGAGATTATATTTGTATTAATCACAAAAACATTGGTTAATAAGGGTCATATGATGTTTCATGTAATAAAATATTTACCATGATTAAGGTTTAATTAAGATTAATAAGGGTAAAATAGGTAAATAAAGGATATCAAATTTTTAATAATTAAAGGATCACTTGCACCATATAGAAATTCATGATAGATATTAAACTCACACACACATTTATAACCTATAATTTCTACACTTAATTAACCTAACTCACCAAACCCACTTAACACCCATGTGATTTCATTCTTACCCCTTACTTAACCCATGTTTTCCATGAAAAAGCTGTAACACCCCGAGATTTTTTGAAAAATATTATTTTTAATTTCATTAATGTCATGTGTTGTACGCTACACCAAAATGAGCTTGCACAACACGCATCCTTTACTTGCCTTTCATTACACGCAATCGCAACCTTCCTCGATAGCGTGTGTAGTACACAATACCGAGTTTCACTAAACAACGATATGCTATTAAAATATTTTTAAAACTAGCAGTTATGAATAGTAATAACCAATTTTTAAAATTTTATAAATTTTATTTTTCAAAATGGACTTCATTTTTAGATTCGGAATATCGAAATTATCCTAGGGTGAAATTTTGGTATTTTTCTGAAAACTTTCAATTTTTGATGAATAGTGAAACCACTAAGTGGTAGTTAAAAAAAACTGAATTTTTCATAACACTTAATTTTACCGCTTCTGTGAGTGGAATTTCGAAAATCCGAGAGACACGGTTAATATCAAGGACTAAAATTTGGTTCAATGAGATGAAAATAATTTTGGTAAATAGTAACTTTTTACTTTTTTACCACGATTAAAAGTAAATAGGGTAATTAAGGGTAAAAATGATATTATTATTACCCTAAAACATGTCCTAATTATATTAGACAAGTGTAATTCGACCAAAAACAACCTTATTAATAAACTATGACCATTTAGGCCCACTTGGATTAGATTAGGACATTTATTATTAATTTATTTAAAGAAGGGTTAAAATAGTTAAAATCAATGTTTAATAAGTAAATCATTTTTAATATAGGGTTATAAATAAAATAACTTCGACTATAAATATTCATTAGAAATATAAAAAGATTTCCTACATAATGGTATTTTATTTGTAATTTTTAGACTTTAAAGAATTTAATTTATTTATGACACAACGATGATGCAGTAATTATCTTATTAATGAAATATTGACATAATTGATGTTATAAATATCAAAATAAATGTAATTTGAGACATTTATGAATTAAAATAATTTTATAGTTTAATATTACATGTTAGTATTTATTTAATTAACTTTTTTCGAACTAATCATTCTGTTATAATTTTCAAAAAAATCATTTACTAAATAGTGTCAAAATTGACATAAAATAGTTTTTAAAACAAATATTATATTATTAATTGTTATTTTATTCCTAAAAATCTAAGGTTCAGAACAATGACTTAGATAAGGTTATATATATTAATAATAAACAACTTGTGGTTAGTTTGGATTCTTATAGTAAGTTTATTAACCTTATAGTATAAGAACACAAGAAGACACAATAAAAGTAAAATTATTTAACTTAATGATAAATCTAAATGATAAGGTTAAAATAGGAACCTAAACTTGTCTAAATTCTGTTGTATGAGAGGATTTAGACCCATACCCACCTTATATTCTAAATTAATCAATTTGGAGCTATTTAAAACAGAATTTGACTTTATAATAAAATAATAGTTTTAGTTATTCCAAAGGTGCCCCTCTCCTCCCTTATAAAAGGGAACCTCCTCCCTCTCTTCCTCACACCACTTTGAGCCTTCAAGCTCGGCCAAACCCTTCCAAATTACCTTATACACTTCCCTAGAAACATTCTAGATGTTCTGGTCTTCCTAAAAGACCAATTTTAGTGCCCTAAAATGAGGTCTCAAAGAGGCGCTTCAAAGAAGAGGTAATTCTCGTTACCGATTCTTTCATCTTTATTTCTTCTTACACTTCTTCTTCTTTAGTTGTTTCATCATGAAGTAATAACATCAGTATCACTCATATACTGATATGTTATTATAAGTAAGAAACAACCATATTTCACCATCTATCCATCCTACGGAAAATGAAATCAACGCGCGCGCGTACGTACGGAATACCGTCTCCATGCCGTGGTGTAATCTATTTTCCCCCACCACCTTACTTGGATGGCTATAATGATGTAAATAATTACTATATATATTTATTGTAAAGTGATATTGATTATGAAATAGTATAAATACACTCCAATACAATTCCACGATCATGAGAATGATATCATCGCTCGTGCGTACGTACGGACTACCGTCTCCACGATGCGATGAAATTCATTCTCCACGTTGACCATTCATGAATGATTATAAAGTATATATAATAATTTATAATGAAATATATGAAATAATAATGATTCTGGATTTATGTGTATATATATGTATGTTATCTACTTAATTCCATTAAACTCAATAAGGAAAAGAAGACAGCGTTCATGCGTACGTACGGTCTACCGTCTCCATGAACGGTGTATTTCTTTCCATTTACTGATCTATTATATATATATATATATATTCTGAATATATATTATATATAAATCATGTTTTATATTCTGGAATTAGTTAATCATGATCTAAGTAATCATATGAATTATTACAAGTCAAAACACGGACGTCAAATGAAACGATTTTACCCAAAACGCTTTTTATCATGGAATTTACAAAAGAACGGGTAATATAAATCCATAAGTAAACCATATATGAAATCATAACAATGAGTATTATTCTGTAATAAGTAAATGACATTATTTAAATCATTATACAGGAGGTTCGGACACATACTAAGCAAATTGGACCTAAGGTAAGGGATAATTGTGCATATCTCATTTTTATCTGAGATTGCTTATTCATAAGTATTTAATAGGGTTATTGCTATCATCCATGTCCATGTTTTATAAAAATGTATTCATGTATGTTTAAAGTAATTTTTACCCATTTTTACTTTTACCCCTTGGTATGGAAGGAATCTTTCTTTTATTTAACCTACAAGGTACTTTTTGACTTTTCCGACAATAGTACGAGAAGAATGTTTTTTTAACTTATACGGCATGAATGGATTTTTAAAACATTATTTCCAAGAAGCTTCCTTTACAAGTTATCAGGTTTATTTTTAATCAACATCTTTTAGTTTATAATTGTATGACATGTTAAGAAAGGAAAATTGTTTTTGAAAAGAAAGGATATTTTCTTCAAGAATGGAGTTCAAGGGTTTTATCAAAATTATTTTCCATCTAAGAAAATAAAGGTTTCTGTCTTCATAACTATTATTAAATTAATTTGATTATGTTGTGATGGAATTATTTTTATGAATTCCTTTATCTTATATAAATTATTTTATGATGTCATGATGTTTAAGATTCCCATTTTTATTTCATGGGTTATGCTATGATGTATGGTTTATGATTTTGTGGCACACATAAGAATGGTATCATTATGAGATGGGTGGGACCCATATCTCCCTCCAATGCATTGGGTAAAGATTTTATATCTCTTGAGATAGACATGGCTGGAACGGTAGGTTATACCAGTTCAGTGAAATATGACTGAAACGAGGAGTGAACTCAGCTCAGAAAGGGACTTTGTCCACTAAGATAGTCTTGGCAATGAGTCTTGACTAATAAGAAATGATTCTCTATGATTATGTGTGTATGCCACAAAGTTTCGTGTTTTAAGTATGATTATTGGGATTACATTTCACTACTATGATTTATCCCATGTTATGAAATTATGATCTCTTTTGTAGGTTTTGATTTCCAAAAGATATGTTCTTATGAATATGACGTGGTTGATATTTCTTTTGTTTACCCTTACTGAGCATTTGAGCTCACCCTTTTATGTTTTATTTTCCCCAGGACATAAAGAAAGGATTTAGGTTTTAAAAAAAGAAGATCTTTATGGGAGATGTTGAAGATCATTCACCATGATTAGAAGATTATATTCCGAGCTTCCAAAGACACTAAACTATTACGGTCCTTGTGTGTGTGTTTTTGTTATGTACTAAGTATTCCGCAAAATTAATGTAATGTCCCTGTACGTTAAGCTTCGGGTCTCTACAGTTGGTATCAGAGGAAAGGTTTAGTCAACCTTTGGAAACTAGGATGCAAAAACGTTAGTGAGATCCCTATAGATATTTCTAAGGTATGTCTAGGTATGTCTCTAAGGTTAAGTATACGTATAGGTTATAGTCCTAGAATTGAGCTAAGGATCTTATAATTTAACCTAAGATGATAGATATTGAGGGTAATCCCCCTTTACTATGTTGTTTTCTCTAGCATGAATTTTCCTCTCACAGAATTCTTTTTTTTGTTTTAGTTAATGGGGGAAACCATAAGGAATTCGGTTAACATTGAATCCAATGGAAAAATTGGTGACTATGAGCAACAAAATTGTGTAATGCCTAGAGAGAAAGATATTGTGATTATGCTGAATCAGTCATCGCGATATATGATTAACAAGGTGAAATTTAGTGGTTTGCCTAATTCATCAAATAAGAAGAAGATAGACTATTATGCATGTTCGCATGTTGAGGAGCATAAAGAAAGGAAGATTGAGATTTCTAAATAATGGAAGAAGAACCTTGAGGAATACCTCAAATGGAGGGACCGATGTTATCTGTGTGGAGAAAAGGGTCATAGAGTGACCTACTGTTATAGAGTTCAATGTATTATTTGTGGAGAACAAGGGCATTACCCAACTCAATGCCCTGACCTAAAAAGATACTTCTAAATCAAGGAAGGACTTATTCCAGGAAAATCATTGAAGAGGATGGATTGAAGTGTTTATGTATTGGTATTCAAGAATAATGTTGTTGAGGTACTTTTATTGTGTATTGGAATATTTTTGTATTAGTCTATTATGGTTTTAAATAATTTTATGGCATCGGTAACCATGAAAAGTTATTGAAATATTTTTTGAAAGCAGATGATATGCACATAATGAAGGGATAAAGAGAATCTAATATGTTTGATAGTATTCATGAGCTCATGATTGATATAAGGACTAAGTGATATCATGGTTTGAGGATATAGAATTTTGAGGATTTTGGTATGTGGAAAGTGTTAACTTTTAACTGCATTCATGTTTTCACTAAGGTTCAATGGATATTCATTCTTCAAGAGAATACATGATTAAGGTATTCACATGTTTGTAATTTGACCAACAAGATATATCTTATGATATATGGGGGATAAATTATGGCATTCATGTGATCATTTTCTTTATACTATGATCTTGGACCGAAGTTGTTTAGATAAGCCTAAATATTAGAATGGATTATGTTGGACATAAGTTAGTACTGTTTAAGGATAAAACTTTTTTGATATTGTTGATGGGATGTTATAGTAATATAGCTTTAGAAAAAGGACAACTTGCAGGACGGGCGACAGCCCATCGCGTCGGACAAGGCTGTGGGAATCGAACCCACAACCGAAGTGTGACTAGCCTTTATCGCCTACCACTGGCCTACAGGAAGTCCATGTTTAGTAGAAACTAGTTTTATTATATTAAGCAGTATGATATATGAAGTATAAGTCCATTTTAGGAACCATATATGATTAATATCACTATAAATGGACTTATGTATTTTTTGATAACTTTTCTAACCTTTTGTTTGAGACAGATGGAATGACCCATCATTCTATCACATGATTTGCTAACACATCATGAATGACAAATTCAACTTCATTTCATTAAGAGATGAAGTGGAAATTGTCCAAAGAACGACAAACGGTTAGACTATACCAAAATCACGAAAGTATTTCTTCTAATTCCAATTTCATCAACTTTAGGGAAATGATCTTGAAAAAAAAATGTTGTCCTTGTGATCTTATATCTGATGAATTAGATGGTACCTTAGATCGTCACAAATTTATGGCTTTGTGATTGCTGGATTTTACATAGCCATGTTCTCTACCACTCTCCATCAGAACATGATGGTTAGATTTCTCTTCCATATCCATATTTTCACCTATATGGAAACCCAGTGATTAGTTTATTTGGGTAATCGTTACGTTTCATAATTTTGTTTTTAAATATTGGTTTTGGTATTCCTTTTTACGATGTGCGTTTCTATTAAAGAAACTTTCGAATAGTAAACCATTTATAACCCTGACGAATTTCGAGGGCGAAATTCATTTTAAGGGGGTAGAATGTAACGCCCCGAGATTTTATGAAAAATATTCTTTTTAAGTTCATTAATGTCTTGTGTTGTATGCTACACCAAAAAGAGCTTGCACAACATGCATCCTTGACTTGCCTTGCATTACACGCAATCGCAACCTTCCTCGATAGCGTGTGTAGTACGCAATACCGAGTTTCACTAAACAACGATATTCCTTTAAAATATTATTAAAACTAGCCGTTATGAATAGTAATAACCAATTTTTGAAATTTTATAAATTTTATTTTTCAAAATGGAATTCATTTTTGGATTCGGAATATCGAAATTAGCCTAGGGTGAAATTTTGGTATTTTTTTGAAAACATTCAATTTTTGATGAATAGTGAAACCACTAAGTGGTAGTTAAAAAAACTGAATTTTTCATAAAACTTAATTTTACCACTTCTGTGAGTGGAATTTCGAAAATCCGAGAGACACGGTTAATATCAAGGACTAAAATGTGGTTCAATGAGATGAAAATAATTTTTGGTGAATAGTAACTTTTTACTTTTTTTTACCACGGTTAAAAGTAAATAGGGCAATTAAGGGTAAAAATTATATTATTATTACCCTAACACATGTACTAATTATATTATACAAGTTTAATTCGACCAAAAACAACCTTAGGTATAAAATATGACCATTTAGGCCTGCTTGGATTAGATTAGGACATTTATAATTAATTTATTTAAAGAAGGGTTAAAATAGTTAAAATCAAAGTTTAATAAGTAAGTAATTTTTAATATAGGGTTATACATACGATAAATTCGACTATAAATATTCATTATAAAGCTAAACAGATTTCCTACATAATGGTATTTTATTCTGTAATTTTTAGACTTTAAATAATTTAATTTATTTATGACACAAAGATGATGCAGTAATTCTCTTATTAATGAAATATTGACATAATTGATGTTATAAATATCAAAATAAATGTAATTTGAGACTTTTTATGAATTAAACTAATTTTATAGTTTACTATGATATGTTAGTATTTATTTAATTAACTTTTTTCGAACTAATCATTCTGTTATGATTTTCACAAAAATCAATTACTAAATAGTGTCAAAATTGACATAAAATAGTTTTTAAAACAAATACTATATTATTAATTGTTATTTTATTCCTAAAATGATAATGTTCAAAAACATGACTTAGATAAGGTTATATATATTAACAATAAACAACTTGGGGTTCGTTTTGATGCTTATAGTAAGTTTATTAACCTTATAGTATAAGAACACAAGAAGACACTGTAAAAGTAAATTTATTTAACTTAATGATAAATCTAAATGATAAGGTTAAAATAGGAACCTAAACTTGTCTAAATTCTATTGGATGAGATTATTTCGACCCATACCCACCTTATCTTCGAAATGAATCAATTCAGAGCTATTTAAAACCGGATTTGACTTTATAATAAAATAATAGTTTTAGTTATTCCAAAGGTGCCCCTCTCCTCCCTTATAAAAGGGCACCTCCTACCTCTCTTCCTCACACCACTTTGAGCCTTCAAGCTCGGCCAACCACTGCCAAATTCCCTTCTACACTTCCCTAGAATCATCCTAGAGGTTCCGGTCTTCCTCAAAGACCAATTTTAGTGCCTTAAAATGAGGTCTCAAAGAGGTGCTTCAAAGAAGAGGTAATGCCCATTACCGATTCTTTCATCTTTATTTCTTCTTCCACTTCTTATTCTTTAGTTGTTTCATCATGAAGTAATAAAATCAGTATCACTCTTATACTGATATGTTATTATAAGTATGAAACAACCCTATTTCACAATCTATCTATCCTACGGAAAATGAAATCACCACGCGTGCGTACGTACAGAATACCGTCTCCACGCCGTGGTGTAATCTACTTTCCCCCACCACCTTACTTGGATGCGTATAATGATGTAAATAATTACTATATATAATTATTGTAAATTTATATAGATTCTGAAATAGTATACATACACTCCAATACAATTCCATGATCATGAGAACGATATCATCGCTCGTGCGTACGTACGGACTACCGTCTCCACGACGCGATGAGATTCATTCTCCACGTTAACCATTCATGAATGATTATAAAGTATATATAATAATTAATAATGAAATATATGACATAATAATGATTCAGGATTTATGTGTATATATATGAATGTCATCTAATTAATTCCATTGAACTGAATAAGGAAAAGAAAACAGCGTTCATGCATACGTACGGTCTACCGTCTCCATGAACGGTGTATTTCTTTCCATTTACTGATCTATTATATATATATATATATTCTGAATATATATTCTATATAAATCATGTTTTATATTCTGGAATTAAGTAATCATGATCTAAGTAATCATATGAATAATTACAAGTCAAAACACGGACGTCAAATGAAACGATTTTACCCAAAACGCTCTTTATCATGGAATTTACAAAAGAACGGGTAATATAAAGCCATAAGTAAACCATATCTGATATCATAACAATGAGTATGATTCTGGTATAAGTCAATGACATTATTTAAATCATTATACAGGAGGTTCAGACACATACTAAGCAAATCATACCTAAGGTAAGGGATAATTGGGCAAATCTCATTTTTATCCGAGATTTCTTATTCGTAAGTATTTACTAGGGTTATTGCTATCATCCATGTCCATGTTTTATAAAAATTTATTCATGTATGTTTAAAGTCAGTTTTTACCCATTTTGACTTTTACCCCTTGGTATGGAAGGAATCTTTCTTTTATTTACCCTACAAGGTACTTTTTGACTTTTCCGACAAAAGTACGAGAAGAATGTTTTTTTTAACTTATACGACATGAATGGATTTTTAAAACATTATTTCCAAGAAGCTTCCATTACAAGTTATCAGGTTTATTTTTAATTAACTTCTTTTAGTTTATAATTTTATGACATGTTAAGAAAGGAAAAGTGTTTTTGAAAAGAAAGGATATTTTCCTCAAGAATGGAGTTCAAGTGTTTTATCAAAATTATTTTCCATCTAAGATAATAAA
The DNA here is from genome assembly GCA_963277665.1 of Viscum album. Classification (NCBI taxonomy): domain Eukaryota; kingdom Viridiplantae; phylum Streptophyta; class Magnoliopsida; order Santalales; family Viscaceae; genus Viscum; species Viscum album. Next base: position 978,881,891 of record OY728131.1, read on the forward strand.
GGGTTCTGTTTTCATACCTATTATTACATTTATTTGATTATGTTGTGATGGAATTATTTTTATGAATTCCTTTATCTTATATGAATTATTTTATGATGTCATGATGTTTAAGATTCCCATTTTTATTTCATGGGTTATGCTATGATGTATGGTTTATGATTTTGTGGAACACAAAATAATGGTATCATTATGAGATAGGTGGGACCTATATCTCCCTCCAATTCATTGGGTAAAGATTTTATATCTCATGAGATAGACATGGATGGAATGGTAGGTTATACCGGTTCAGTGAAACAGGACTGAAACGAGGAGTGAACTCAGCTCAAAAAGGGACTTTTTCCACTAAGATAGTCTTGTCAATGAGTCTTCACTAATAAGAAATGATTCTCTATGATTATGTTTGTATGCCACAAAGTTTCATGTTTTATGTTATGATTATTGGGATTACATTTCACTACTATGATTTATCCCATGTTATGAAATTATGATCTCTTTTGCAGGTTATGATTTCCAAAAGATATGTTCTTATGAATATGATGTGATTGATATTTCTTTTGTTTACCCTTACTGAGCATTTGAGCTCACCCTTTTATGTTTCCTTTTCCCCAGGACATAAATAAAGGATTTAGGTTTAAAAAAAAGATCTTTATGGGAGATGTTGAAGATCTTTCACCACGATTAGAAGATTATATTCCGAGTTTCCAAAGACACTAAACTATTACGGTCCTTGTGTGTGTGTTTTTGTTATGTACTAAGTATTCCGCAAAATTAATGTAATGTCCATGTACATTAAGCTTCGGGTCTCTACAAAAGCCCCTCGTTTCGCTGATAAAAGGAGCTCACTCTCACCCATTATCTCATATGTATAAAATAAAGTCATTTATCATTATTTTAACTTTCATTTCACTCTATAAATTCCTACCAATATGTTCTTAATATTCGGAGGAGTGTACCCTAGCATTGTGAAGCAACTTAGAAAGGTAGGGGTTCTCCTCATTTTGATTCAACTACTTGTTTTTTGATAAGATCTATTGATTTACATATGACTATTTTTAAATTTTTTCATAATAAATCATTATAATATCCAAATTATTCCATAATTATTATATATTACATTTATATCTTATTAAATCCATTTCATAATCCCTTTTGTATAGACATCATGTTGCTAAAATCCCTCATGGACTGTCTCCTAACTCTTTTCAATTCTTTAAATTCATTTGTTGTGATAGTTTTCAATTAAATGTTATTATACATCCAAATATTCATAATACAAACTTTACTATACAAATTATTTCATATTAATTATAGGATACCATTATCACCCATTAAACCTAATTCCTTAATCCTCTTGTATGCATATCATGTTTTCGAAACTTTTCAGTGATTTATTATCTTTTTTATTTGAATACCAAACTCTAATGCCATTACAAAGGTATCCATATAAATTATGTTTATTAAAGTTTATGTTTATAAGAAAATTGATGTAGTTTATTAGGATAATTATTTTTTTTATAAAAAACATTCAAGATATTTAGTGGAAGTCAATAATTAAGGTAATGGGTTTTCATGATGAAAATGTTTTCCTTGGGTTATATTTAATAATTTTTAGTACAATATTTCAAGATTGATCTATTAAAACATGTGATGATGTTATTTTTTATTACAATATTATTTCTCATGATATCATGTTTCACAAAATATTATTCTTCCTTTATGACTATATTTTTTCGTGAAAATTTAGTTTTGTTAAGATCAAATCCTTTTTATTTTAATGTATTTTTCATCCATATACGTACTTTTACTTCTCATAAATTATTTAATTTCCCTGGTGGAAACTCAAATTGTTTTTATCCTTAAGGATCCCTTGATTCCCCTTTATTAATTTTAAAACAAATCTTTCTTTATCCTTTTAATGGGGTGAGTTTTTAGTGAAGGTATTTTGAAATATTTAAAATTATTTTCCATTCAATAATATTTTATTCTTTCTTTGTGAATTAATTTTTTTATATATGTTTTTTTTCATTTCCATGTATATTTATTGTAACTTTATTTTAATTTATTTCTTAAAAAGTTTACTCATTATCATTAAAAAATGGTTTTTTTATATTTTTTTCAAAATCATGTATTTTTAAGAAGATATTGAGAAAATATTTTTATGAAAAATTATTTTTGGGATATGTCTTCCATTTTCAAAGGGCTCTTATCCATTTGGGAAATGGCTCATAAATTACCCTATATGTTCTCTTCTTAAATACTGATTTTTTAATATTATGTTTTTATTATCAAATTATCAGGCCTTTTTAGTTTATACTAAATATCATGATCTCATGATTTATAAATGAATTTTGTCTTTGTTTTCATCAGATCATGAAGTAAATATATGTAAAAGAATTATGAGGAGATAAGGATTCTTGATGTTTTGATTCTTATAGAATCTTATTGGATGATTTGGTGATTCCCGGATAATGTTTATTGATCCATCTTATAGAATTGGATGTCACAATTGAAAAATTATTATTTATATGAAATTTTATGTAATTTTTGGAAAAATTTTCTTGGCATAACTCTGATGATTGTTTTGAGCCTCTTTAATGGTATTCAAGAAAAATTTTGATTTCAAAGGAACATTTTTTACAACATGTGGAAGACCAAGAAGATGTGTATTTGTAAGAAATTAATAAGAATAGTTAAATAAGATGTAAATGAAAATATATATACATATAACATGAGGAAGAAACAATCTTGATTATTTTCATCCGTATTTTAATGACCAGTGACATGTGTCACATAGGAATAATTGATTACAACAAGTATAATGTATTTTAAGGAAGATTAATTGGGGATTTGAGGAGCTGATAATAGATTTGCAATGTATTTGAGAAATCTTGGAATATCATTTATATGATACTTTGAATATTTCTATGTATTCATTTGAGTGAAACATATATAAAGACAATCTAGCCAATAGACCCACCATATCTAGTCCTCTACCACATGTTGGGGGCCCAAGGGAGTCTACCCCCATTGGAATTCCTACCATAGGTATCCCTTCAAGAGGCATAAGTGGGTTATTTATAGGCATAATAATAAGTACTTAAGATAATCAAACTTGCATCATAATATATATTAGACATTATGGATAAAGAAAGAAGAAAAATTCCACACAATGAAATGATAGGTGTGATAAAATCCATGCTACCAAAGGATAAATAAAATTTGACAAACATATGTGGAAACCTGAATACTAGATAAAGTGTAGAATCTTGGTTGAGAAAACCATATAAACCTTTTTTCACATTAAATAATAAGTAAATACACCTTATTCCATTATATATTTTTTGTATGTATTTGTGTTTATAATTCATGTAATTAATTGTATAGCAAGGTCTTTGGGGAAGAACCTGATAATCAATGAGTTTTTTTTATTCCGGATAGCAATGAGATATGGATGATGTTAAAACAAGATATCCACAAAAATAATTCCATTTATGTGTGTTCTAAAATTTGAATATATTGAAATACATCCTTAAATAGACTCTTAATAATGAAGATGTTAATGAGTGTTTCCCTTGAGGGGAATCCAAGTTATGAACGAATACTTCCAAATCATTATGAATTTTAATATTGCAAGATAGTTTTGTAAAAGTAATGTTTGGGGTATTCCAATCAATCCCAAATATCATCTATAAATGAATTGGATTTTATTAAAAAGGGTGAGTTAATGTTGTAATAAGTTGGGGAGAAACATCTATTAAAATTGAACATTCTAATGTGTTTTTTTAATTGTGTGAAGGATGTATAATTTCATCAATAAATAAGATTATTTCAAATCACCTAAAATAATAATTGATAATTTTTGGGCATGATTTCTCATGTCTAGAATTTTATGGATAGATTAGGAAACCCTGGTTATATCTTTATTGTTTTTCAAATTGACTTCCCCATGTAGATTTAGAGTTCATTAACTAAAGGATATTTTCTATGATAACTATTTGATATCATTCCTCTATTATATGTGATCTTAAAATTTTCATATAATAGATATTATCATTATTTTGCGAAGAAAGATGAGTTGAGAAGACTCCACTTACACTTTACATTGATTTTACATAATGGATAGAAAAAATATTAACTTAACAATGTGAAGAAGTTTCAATAACAAAAAAATGGGAATATTAAATATCATGAGTTCATTATTGTTAAATGAATATTTTCTTTGTTTTCTATAGTTTATAAACAAATTATATGTGGAATAATTATGAGGGGTTGATGATTATTGAAGTGGTGATTCCTGGAGAATTTTTATAGATTATATGGTGATTCTTGTAGAATTATTATAGATCTATCTTATAGTATTGTATGTAATTCTTGGAAAATTATTCATTATATGGAATTTTATGTCACACTTGGAAAAAAATTTGGTATCACTTTTATGGTTGTTGTGTTTATCTTCAATGAAATTAATGACAAGTGTTGACGGTGAAGGAACATTTTCTACCACATGTGGAAGACCATGAGAATTTTTATTGTAATAAAATTAAGAATAATAATCAAAGAATACAGCCATAGAAAATGTATATATTTTTAGCATGCTGAATAAAAAATTGGGATGACTTTTGTGATGATATTAACAACTAAATACATGTGTCAATAAGGGTACATTATTTATAACAAGTGTAGAAGATTTAAAGGAAGTTGTATTTGGGATTTGAGGAGTTGGGAATGTCTTGGAATTTTATATGAGAAGGCTAGTGATTTCATTTATATGATACATATTATATTTCAATGTATTCATTAATGTGAACCTCATATAAAAAAATCCATCCAAGGGAGCCACCAAGGATAGCCCTCTACCACACATAGGGAGACCCTATAGGAGTTTATCCCAATGGAAAGTCCTACCATAGGTATCCCCACAAGTGGTAGAAGTGAGACTTGTATAATCCCACACCGTGTATACGTCCCAGAGAGCGTATGTCAAAAGTCATGCATGGTTTGGTCAAGAAGGTTCGTAGGGGATGCCCATGGACCGCATGTGTCATGGACCACATGGGTTTGTTGTGCAGTGGAATTCAGGTACTGAAATTGGTGTTAGATTGAGTGTTCAAGGGCAGGGCCTGGATAATAAATACAAACCATGTACAGTTGACGTTTAAATGTGGGAAAAATGTTTTTAGGTACTATTCACCCATCGATTAAGAAGATGGAAATTATAGCATCTACCCGATCTGATCGCTTAGTTTAAATTAAAGATGTACACTACTGGAAAATCATGTTTTCCCAATGCTTATTTACCAACAATTTAAACAAACCGTTTGTAAAGAAGCCCTTTCCCAACGGTTTAGTAAAACTGTTGGGAAAGGGGTGTCCAAGAGAACCGTTGGGAAAGGGGACGTCCAAGACACCATTTCCCAATGGTTCTACAAGAACCATTGGGAAACGGTCACCCTTTATGAACGGTTTTTTTAAACCTTTGGTAAAGGGTCTCTTGGACACCCCTTTCCCAATGGTTTTTAAAAACCTTTGGGAAATCTTTCCCCCAAATACACAATCGGCCGCTCTCTCCCCCATTCGCGATAGAACCCTAATCCTCCCCAGGTCTCCACTTCTCTCGCGTCTTCCCCCATCTAATCCTGTCAAACTACATACAAATTGTCTCGAATCAGGTATTATATTTTTCATACACATAAAATATTTAAGTGATACCTTGTTTTTATTGTTATTCATCTCATATTTTAGTTTTATGTTTTTATTTTGATGTGTATATCATTTTTGTGAGTTTTGATTTAATCCAGACTTTATCCATTCCAATCCATTTAATTAATTAAATCCTTAACCCTCCATCGAAGAAGAAGTATCTAAAATTCATTGCTATTGTATTCTAGATTTTCTAAGAATGAGTTTTTATGCTTTTTTCATCTTGTAATAAATTGTTACATGGAAATTTATTTATATGTGTTTAATAAATTTTAGAAATGTTTTTATGAATTTTTTATTTAAAATTACTTGAGGAAAGTGTTTTATTAAAATTATTTTTTTAATAAGGCTCGTGTAATGTAATTTGTTATAGTACACTATGTGACTATGTTTGGTATATAGTAACACATGATATAACTGGAGTGTGAGAATGTGTTATGAAAGAGATTTCATGGTTGGTTCAAGATTATATTTACGTTTTTAGACTATTAATGAGTTGTTTTAAAGATATTTTTAGATATTTACCTTATGTTTATTAGTGAAAACTGGGAGATGTAGAGGTGGTTCATGATTAAGACATATAATTACTGCTAAACATATAGATAAACCTTTCATAGTAGTGAATTCTTGAAATGTTTGATGTTTTCAGTCCTTTTTTATTCAGAGTTTCTTTTGATGGTGATGTTTCTTCTTATTACCTATAATGGGATTTTATTTTAGTTTCTAAATCGGCTGAGACTCCCCCACCATGCACAGTGTATGCAACCTCTACCCTTACTAAATCATTCCGTTTACACAGCATAGTAAACCTCTACCCTCATTTAATCAGTGAACTCAAGTCATTAATTCAAGCCTTCATTTTCACTTGCATGTAAGAAATTGAATGATGTAAACCCATCCTCACATGATTTCATACCTTAGATAGTGTCCAACATATGAAATATGACCCTTTGAATTCATCAGTTAACCAGGATCATATATTGCATTTCCCCCAAGATGACTGTACTAATATAACATTAGGGTCAATTAAATATTTTTCTCACTGTACGATGTATATTATGTGTCCTTCTTGGCCAATACTCACTTTTATGAGGGTGGGGTTATTTTCACTACCCATTCTGGCATGTGTATACAACCATAAAAATTTTAGATAAGTCACAAGTTTAATTCAGTAATGTTGTTATCATTGACATATTTTATTATTAATCTCAAATTTAAAAATAAATGTTTTTGTGTATACTTAATGAAATTAAATATTTTTATAAGTCATGATCAACCTATTAGTGTAGAAGCCTAAAATTTATTCACCCATGGGGTGCGCTTGACTTGGGGAAGTAATTTGGTAATGAAAGGTATGGCCATAGAGGTACCAATAATGAGTTATTGAACATGAGTGAATGATTTGGGATGCCTATAACACATGATGGGACTTAAGGCATGTGCCTCTTATAGACCTAATGAAAATGAATATAAATAAATTTTAATTTAATTTATGAGTACTTGTTTTTTACATTATTTTAATAGTTCACTACATCGACTAGAAACTTCTTCCTTTATCATTTATATAAATGTATTTTCTATTAATGTTCAATCCTATTGAATTGTTTATGAAAAAATGACTTATATAAATTCTTTTTACAGAATGGGCAGAAGTTAGATGTATGAAACCGATCGGATCTCAAGCAATTTTCAAAAAAAATTGGAGAGCTTTATAGATTTTTCATTTCACAATGCTTCAGATAGTGGTCGCATACACTTCCCATGTTCCAATTGTGTTGGTAGACCTTGGTTGAGCCATGACGAAGTCAGCTACCACATAACCAAAAATGGTTTTCAAGCAAACTACTTTGTGTGGTATCACAGTGGGGAGAAAATGAAATCTCAAATTGGTGATGATCAAAATGAAAAGACTGGAATGAAGAATTTGTTAGATGATCGGTTTTTATTTATTCTTCATCATGAAAAAGAATGGATTTAAACTCAAGAATACATCGATATGAGGACAGCTGATGCATATAGTGATAATGATGATATTGATAGGGTGAAAAAATTGAATGATGCTACCATGACTCCAGTATATCGACAATGCAATAAAATAAAAAAGCTATAATTTTTAGTCTGATTGTTTCATGGGAAAACTATGTATGGGATTTCTAATACAACAATCGATTACATTCTTACCCTCTTGAAGGATTTACTTCGAGATGATGCAGATATTCCCTCAAACCACTATATGGAATGGAAGTTAGTTGAGGAACTTGGATTTTCAAGAAACAAAATTCATGTTTTCCCGAAATATTGCAGTTTATTCTGGGAGGAAACCGCTGAAAAAAATGATTTTATAAAATGTGGCACATCCCACTGGAAGTCAAAATCTAATGGAACACCATCCCGCGTTCCACAGAAAGTAATGTGGCATATTCTATTGATCCCCAGACTCCATAATCTTTTTATGTCTGATGAAATATCAATAAAAATTAGATGGCATGATATCGAGAGAAAGGAGACTAATGATGAGTTGTTTCATCCTGAAAATGGATTTCTATGGCAGAGATTTGATGCTCGACATCCTGATTTTGCAGCTGACGTGCGTAATGTGAGGCTGGGTCTTCCATGCGACGATTTTAATCTGTTTGGGAAGATGCTTACTTCGCATAGCACATGGCTAGTTTTTATACACATTTATAATCTTCCCCCATGGTTGTCTATGAAAAAACCTTTCACTTTCATGAGTATACTCATATATGGTCGTTCTGATCCCGACATTGATATTGATGTCTACATGAAACCTTTAATAAAAGAGTTGAAACTTCTTTGGGATGTGGGTGTGTGCACATACGATGCATGTTCTAAAGACTTATTTCAGATGCGTGTAGTGCTTATGTGGATGATAAATGATTTTCTGGATTATGCAATGATTTCTGGATGGATCACGATGTGAAAATCGTCATGTCCAGTTTGTATGAAAAATACACGATCCAGAAGACTGAAACATCACTGTAGTTTCAGTTTTATGGGACATCGACGATTCTTGCCAAAGGATCATCCATATAGAATGAATCGTCGAAGATTTGATAATACCATAGAGACTGATGATCCACCTTAGATTATGTCTGGAACTGATTTGCTTAATGAATTGAAAGATTTCAGTTTTTCATTCGGGAAGGGTCAAATGAAATCGGGAAAGAGAAAGAATGTTTCCACTGAAACCTGTTACAATTAGAGGAAGATGAGTATCTTTTTTTATTTTCCTTATTGGTCAACCAATTTGTTACATCATTTCTTAGACGTAATGCATATTGAAAAGAATATATGTGAAATGTTTCTTTCGGTTCTTCTAAATGTAAAGGGGAAGACAAAAGATGATTTACGATCTCGGTGTGACTTGGTGGACTGGGGCATCAGACCAGGATTATATCCTGTACGTATCAGTGAATATAAATGGAAACTTCCATGTTCTTCTTATGTGATGACACCTACGAAAAAAACAATTTCTGATAGTATTATAGACTATTAGAGTTCCTGATGGCTATTCAAGCAACATATCTAAACGGGTCAACAGAAGAGAGTTGAAGCTAAAATCTTTGAAGACTCTTGATTATCACGTTCTACTGCATGATTTGCTTCCAATAGAAATCCGTCATCTTTTTTCAAATAATGTAAGGGTGTATGTTATTCGGTTCTCCCATTTTTTTAGAGATCATTGTGCTAAGAAGTTTTCCATGTCTTTCTTGCAAAAAATGTTGACAGATGCCCCATTAATTTTGTGTGAGTTGGAGAAAATATTTCCTCCATCATTTTTCACATGCATGATGCATCTGACTGTCCATATTCCCACTGACATACTTCTGGGAGGACCTGTTTATTTTTGTTGGATGTATCCAACTGAATAAAATATGTTCACATTAAAGTCTTATGTATGAAACAGAAATCATTCCGAAGGTTCTATCATGAACAGATACTTGGCTCAAGAATGTATGGATTTATGCTCAATGTATTTGTCTACTCTTACTACAAGATTGAACAGACCAATGAGAAATGAAGAAGAACAGTATGAGAAAATTGAACCCAGTTTTCCGTCACTTCCTCAAACAGGAGGAATTCCTGGATCAAATACATTGAATACATTAATCCATTAAGAGCGGGAGATGGCACATCGCACAGTTTTGTTCAACGGTGATTTCTTCGATGACTATATTAGGTAACTAAATTGATTATGTATATCTTATATATATCTGTTAAACTATTCATATTTTTTATCTATAGGGAACATAAAACAATGATGAATAGGAAGCATCGTTCTTTATCTTTGAGAAAGAGAGAGACTTTTCATAGCAAAGAGTTTTCTGCTTGGTTAAAATTGAAGGTAAAAAAATTAATGTTTAAAATAATTATATCAATATTTAATTAAGTTTAATAGTCATTTATATTGTAGGTATTGAGTTTTTCTGTTGACTCTATCTCTGAGGAAATAAGAGCTTTGGATTTTGGTCCAAATACCATGTTTTGTGACTGTAAATCAATTGTTATCAATGGGTACAAATTTATTGTCACTGAATGAGAAAAGAACATGAGAACACAACATGATGGTGTTATGGTTACTTCCACAATAGATTATTATGCCAGTGCATCAGATAGTAGACCATGATTTGAAAATGTGGGTTATTATGAAGTTGCTGAGAAAATAATAATATTTGATTATTACTCTCATGGATGAGTCACAATGATGAAATGTCATTGGTTTTATTTTTATGACGAGACATGGAACATTTATTGATGATTGTGGATTTCGAGTAATTAATATGACTTGAAATCTTGCTACCGAAGAGCCATATGTGTTGACATCAATGGAAAATCAAGTTTTTTATGTAAAAGATGAACTTCGACCTGAATTTGGTGTCATAGTTGATATAATTCCAAGAAATATGTTTGATGATGGTGATGATGGAATTGACACTATCCCTAGTGCCATTGGAACCAATCCATTTATTTCTTTTGATGACTCCAATAGCTCAATTGTTAGAGTTTATTGTGAACCTAAAGTTGTGGTTGAAAATATATAGAATCATTCATCCATGTTCTCAATTATTTTAGTTTACCTCGAGTTGGGTTGTTAAGGTTGGTAATATTCAAATTGATTTAGTATTGATCACAAATATGTTTTAGATGACTTGACCATTATGTGAATTTTCAATGTTTATTGGTTGCAGTTTTATTTGAATTGAATTTTAAAATTTTGAATTGAACTGTATTCAAACATAGTCAAACAATATTTCTAACTCAGTGAACATTACAACATGTATGATTTATTAAATCCATTCAAGATCTTCTAAAACAATTGATAGTTGACTTGACCGTTATGTGAATTTTCAATGTTTATTGGTTGCAGTTTTATTTGAATTGCATTCTGTAATTTGGAATTGAAATGTATTCAAACATAGTCAAACAATATTTCTAACTTGGTGAACAATACAACTTGTATGATTTATTAAATCCATTCAAGCTCTTCTAAAACAATTGGTAGATGACTTGACCATTATGTGAATTTTTAATGTTTATTGGTTGTAGTTTTATTTGAATTTCATTTTCTAATATGGAATTGAACTGTATTCAAACATAGTAAAACAATATTTATAACTTGTTGAACATTACAACTTGTATGATTTATTAAATCCATTCAAACTCTTCTAAAACAATTTGTAGTTGATATACTGGAATAACAATGTAAATCACATTTACACAACAACCCCATCGGACAGCCCCCCCACCCTCCTTGATTTCATTTAATACTATAAAATCTATAATATATATTTTATTTATTTTCATCATGATAATCAATGTAAATTACATTTACACATCTAATCTATATCATAGATTCTTGGTATGTTATAAAAGAGATGTATTCATTGGGTGTGACATTGTTAGCTACGAAATGTTTCATAGAATGATAAACTAAAATCTAATCCATACTAAGAATGATATAAAAATATTTTATATGAATGTCCACATGATTTTATGTAAATACCATTCCAGTAATAGACACATGAGGATTCTCAGAAAATGGACAACATTTTAAGTACATACGGAAAACCAACCAAACACATTCAGTTTCCATTGAAACTTTAGTATAACGATCCATGGGTCATATGTGATGTGTACGAATCATCCTCGCCTCAATCTGAGATGCGGTGTGGCCGGCACCACTCAAAGTTTCTGTCTTCTATTTCAAAAGGACGTCATTTTAATTGAAAAACATAAAATGGCATACGGAAAAACGACCGAATGCATTCGGTTTTCGTTGAAACTTTAGGAGAACGATTCATGGGTCATATGTGATGTGTATGAATAAACCCCGCCTCAATCTGAGATGCGATGTGGCCGACACCACTCAAAGTGTCTGCCTTTTGTTTCAAAAGAATGTCATTTTAATTGAAAAACATCAACTGGCATACTGAAAACTGACCAAACGCATTCGGATTGTGTTGATACATTAGGACAACAATCCATTGGTCATATGTGACGTGTACGAGTCAACCTTGCCTCAATATGAGGTGCGGTGTGGTCGCCACCACTCAATGTGTCTATCTTTTATTTCAAAAGGACGTCATTTTAAGTGAAAAACATCAACTGGCATACGAAAAACCAACCAAACACATTTGAATTGTGTCGATAAATTAGCACAATGATCCATGGGACATATGTGACATGCATGAGTCAACCATGCCTTAATTTGAGGCACGGTGTGGCCGTAATCACTCTAAGTGGCTCTCTTTTGTTTAAAATGGACAAAATTTTAAGTATATACAGAAAATTGACCAACCGCATTCGATTTCTGTTGAAACTTTAGGATAACGATTCAAGGGTCATATGTGACGTGTACTAATCAACCCCGCATCAATTTGAGACGCGGTGTGGCCGGTACCACTCAATGTGTATGCCTTTTGTTTCAAAAGGACGTCATTTTAATTGAAAAACATCAACTGGAATACAGAAAACTGACCAAACGCATTCGGATTGAGTCGATACTTTATCACAACGATCCATGTGTAATATGTGACGTGTACGAGTCAACCCTGCCTCAATCCGAGGCGTGATATGGCCCCCACCACTAAAAGTGTTTGTCTTTTGTTTCAAAATAACGTCATTTTAAGTGAAAAACATCAACTGACATACAGAAAACCGACCAAACTCATTCAGATTGTGTCGATACATTAGAACAACGATACATGGGTCATATGTGACATGTAAAAGTCAACATTGCTTTAATCTGAGGCGTGGTGTGGCCACCACCACTCAAAGTGTCTGTGTTTTTTTAAAATGGACACCATTTTAAGTACATACGGAAAACAAACCAAACGCATTCAGTTTCCGTTGAAACTTTAGGAGAATGATTCATGGGTCATATGTGACGTGTACGAATCTACCCCTCCTCAATCTGAGACACGGTGTGTTCGGCACCACTCAAAGTGTCTGCCCTTTGTTTCAAAAGGACGTCATTTTAATTGAAAAACGTCAAATGGCATACAGAAAACCGAACAAACACATTCGGATTGTGTCGATACTTTATAAAAACGATCCATGGGTCATATGTGATGCATAAGAGTCAGCCCCGCCTCAATCTAAGGCGCGATGTGGCTGCCACCACTCAGAGTGGCTGTCTTTTGTTTCAAAAGGACGTCATTTTAAGTGAAAAACATCAACTAGAATACATAAAACCAACAGAATGAAATCGGATTGTGTCGATACTTTAGCACAAAGATCAGTGGGTCATATGTGACATGTGCAAGTCAACCCTACCTTAATCTGAGGCTCGGTGTGGCCGCCACCACTCTAAGTGTTTGTCTTTTGTTTAAAATGGACACCATTTTAAGTACATATGGAAAACCGACCAAACGCATTCAGTTTCCTTTGAAACATTAGTAGAACCATTCATAGGTCATAAGTGACGTGTACGAATCAACCACACCTCAATCTGAGACGCGGTGTGGCTGGAACCACTCAATGTGTCTGCCTTTTGTTTCAAAAGGATGTCATTTTAATAGAAAAACATCAACTGGCATGGAGGAAACTGACAAACCGCATTCTTATTGTGTCGATACTTTAGAAAAATGATCCATGGGTCATATTTGACGTGTAAGAGTCATCCCCGCCTCAATCTGAGGCGTGGTGTGGCCACCACAATTCACAGTGTCTCTCTTTTGTTTAAAATGGGCAGGATTATAAGTTAAAAGAACAACTGACATACGCAAAACTGAACAAACATATTTGAAATGTGTTTTGTCTTTAGAAAAACGAGCCATGGGTCATATGTGACATGTATGAGTCAACCCCGCCTTAATCTGAGGCACGGTGTGGTCGGAATCACTCTAAGTGGCTCTCTTTTGTTTAAAATGGACAACATTTTAAGTAAATATAGAAAACCAACCAAACGCATTCGGTTTCTATTGAAACATTAGGATAACGATCCATGGGTCATATGTGACCTTTACGAGCCAACTCGGGCTCAATACAAGTCACGGTGTAGCAGGGATCAGTCTAATTGTCTCTCTATTGTTGAAAATGGACACCATATTATGTACATACAGAAAACCAGCCAAACGCATTCGGTTTCTATTGAAACATTAGGAGAATGATCCATGGGTCATATGTGACCTGTACGAATGAACCCCACCTCAATATGAGGCGCGTTGTGGCCGACAACACTCAAAGCGTCTGTCTTTTGTTTCAAAAGGACTCCATTTTAATTGAAAAACATCAACTGGCATATGGGAAACTGAGAAAACGCTTTTAGAATATGTTGATACTTTAGGACAACATTCTATGGGTCATTTGTAACGTGTATGAGTTAACCTTTCTTAAATATGAGGCACTGTGTGGTGGGATCACTCCTTGTGTATGTATTTTGTTTAAAATGGACAGGATTATTAGTGAAAAGAACAACTGACATACGGAAAACCAAGCAAACGCATTCAAAATGTGTTGATTCTTTAGGAAAACGATCCATGGGTCATATGTGTTGTAGAAGAGTCAACCCCGCCTTAATCTGAGGCACGGTGTGGCCGAAATCACTCTAAGAGGCTCTCTTTTGTTTAAAATGGACAACATTTTAATTACATATAGAAAACCAAACAAACGGATTCGGATTGTGTTGATACTTTATCACAACGATCCATGGGTCATATGTGACGTGTATGAGTCAACCCCGCCTCAATCGGAGGCACAGTGTGGCCAACACCATTCATAGTGTCTCTCTTTTGTTTAAAATGGGTAGGATTATAAGTGAAAAGATCAACTGGGATACAAAAAACTGATCAAACGCATTTGAAATGTGTTTATGCTTTAGGATAACAATCCATGGGTCATATGTCATGTGTACAAGTCAACCCCATCTCAATCCGAGGTGCGGTGAGGCCGACACCATTCACAGTGTCTCTCTTTTGTTTAAAATGGACATGATTATAAGTGAAAAGAACAACTGACATACGAAAAACTGAACAAACACATTCGGATTGTGTTGATGCTTTAGGTCAATGATCCATGGTTCATATGTGATGTGTACGAGTCAACCTGGGCTCAATTTGAGGCACGGTGTGGCCAAGATCACTCTAAGTGGCTCCCTTTTGTTTAAAATGGACAACATTTTAAGTACATACAGAAAACCAACCAAACGCATTCATATTGTGTCGACACTTTAGTAAAATGATCCATGGGTCATATGTGAGGTGTACGAGTCAACCCTACCTCAATCCTAGGTGCGGTGTGGCCGCCACCACTCAAAGTGTCTATCTTTTGTTTCAAAAGGATGTCATTTTAAGTGATAAACATCAACTGGCATACGGAAAACTGACCAAAAGCATTCATATTGTGTCGATACTTTATCACAATGATCCATGGGTCATATGTGACATGTACGAGTCAACCTAACCTCAATACGAGGCACGGTGTGTCCGACACCACTCCAACTGTGTCTCTTTTGTTTAAAATGGACAGGATTATAAGTTAAAAGAACAAATGACATACGCAAAACCAACCAAACGTATTTGAAATGTGTTTATGCTTTAGGAAAATGATACATGGGTCATATGTGACATTTAAGAGTCAACCCCGCCTTAATCCGAGTCGCGGTGTGGATGGAATCAGTCTAAGTGTCTCTCTTTTGTTTAAAATGGACAGCATTTTATGTACATACGGAAAACTGACCAAACACATTCGGTTTCTATTGAAACTTTAGGAGAACGTTCCATGGGTCATATGTGACGTGTAAGAATCAACCCTGTCTCAATATGAGATGTGGTGTGGCCAGAACCACTCAAAGTGTCTGTCTTTTGTTTCAAAATGACGTCATTTTAATTGAAAAACATCAACAGGCACACGAAAAACTGACCAAACGTATTCGGATTGTGTCAATACTTTAGCACAATGATCCATGGGTCATATGTGATGTGTACAAGTTAACCCCGCCTCAATCTGAGGAGCGGTGTGGCTGGTATCACTCCAGGTGTATGTATTTTGTTTAAAATGGACATCATTTCAGGTAAAAATATATGGTATACAAAAAACCAATCAAATTATGAATTGACTTCCGGATTCCACATATAATTGTCATCTAAATTTTAAATTGAATTCTAAATGAATTATGTATGTCTATAATTACGTTATGAATTATAATTTAATTATGGATGTGTATAGTTCTAGGATGCATTATATGTTAAATGTGTATGAATTTGTTCTCTATATGTATGTGTTAGTTTGTTATTGCAGGTACAATAATTGTATATGTATTTGTTAGTTTATTGCAGGTACAATAATTGGATTGAAAATGGGAGGGAATGCACAAAATGGGCGTGGTTGTCCAAATTGCAGACCTACTGTGCAAATTGCAGGTTGTTGTGCAATTTTTACAGCATAGGCTATGCCAACGGTTTCAAACAATTGGCATAGAATCTTTGATGATTTTTTTACCAACAGTTGAAAAACTATCCCAATGGTTTGGGAGAACCATTGGGATAGGAGAATCCTTGGAATTTCCCAATGGTTCATGCCAAACCGTTGGGAAAAACTATCCCAACGATTTTCCAGAACCGTTGGGATAGGTTAGCTTTCCCCCACTTTATACCAATGGTTCATAGAAAACAGTTGGGAAAAGCATTCCCAACGACTTACTTCCCTACGGTTCTACAGCCTTTCCCAATGGTTCAGAACCGTTGGGAAAGGATGCATTTCCAGTAGTGGTTTGATCATAACACGAGATATTATTCTTTCTCTTGTAAATGATCTCTTCATGAAAAAAACCCCTCATGAATGATATATCGCATATCGAGCACCCAAAAGATTTTGTATCAGGCAGTAACATCCAAAACTCGTCAAGTGTTTGAAAAATATGCTAAAGATTGGATTTTAGTGAAGCAATAAAGTTTGTTGAGATGATTCCTTATAGGATGAGTTCTTCATAAGGAGAAGTTTGCATTAATTATTTGGGGAGGAATAATTCAACATGATGGGATTGTCTTGAGAATTAAAAAATAATCCCATGAACAACCAAAAATGACTTTCTATGAGGGTGAACTATAAAAAAAATGACATATACCAATAGAAAATTACTAACAGATAATTTGTCTGTTGGTAAAAATGAGTAATTACAACAAATATTAAATTCTGTTGGTATTTATTATTGGTACCAAAATTTTTTTTTACCAATGGATATATCAGTTTATATTAGTCTCATGATACTGAAAAATCATTTACTGACATTTTATTTTGTTTCTTTATCATATTAACTCCAACAATTTCTTTGTCAACAAATATATATGTTATTATTAATTGTTTTTTAAAAGAAAAAATTTTATAATTATAAAAAACCTTTTAAATATATTATACAATAATATCAAATATTTTATTACAAATAGATAATTTGGAAATAAAACATACTATTATATGATTAATTAACTTATTATTAAAATGAATATATATACACACACATGATATAAAAGTTTTCTTAAATTATTTATAATTATTTTATCATGTTTAATCAAGGGCTTGTAAATAAATAAAAGACAAATTCACTTGTATATATATTATTTATATGTATATAACAACATTTTATTTCAAAAAATATATAAATTTAAAACTATATATATATCATTCTTAAAAAATCAAATCATTTATAAGATTAAATATTTATTTATAACTAATAATAGAACAATCCCCAATTCCCAAATAGATTTATTTCCTTTCCATCAATAGTAGAAAATTTAAAATACACCATTTTTCATGTAAATAATTTTTTTACCACACTTTCATCACTACCCATTCGATTCAACTTCATCCCCCCTTTTCACACATAGATTGTAATTTTATCTATCTTATATACCCCTCACTCCCCCTATCCTTGTTTATCCTTATCGCCCTCTCCTTCACCTGTGATTTTATTCCTACCCCCACATATCTGGTTCATTACCATTTTCATTTTCATCACCCATGACAAATTCATCCTAGGTTATCGATATGGATTCTGTTGTGGTTCAAATCCATTGATTGATGATGCTCAAAGGTTTTCATGTTCATGATATATAAATTCAAACAATGATGATGGAAAAAATTTGAATATTTCGTGTCTATATCTGATGAATTTGATTCAGCATCATTTTATATAAGGTTCTGGAAGAAAGAATATTTCTAAAGGAGTGTTACTATCTGGATTCAATGAACAACTTATGTCGAATCAATAAAAGCTATTCATTTCAACTCATCAGTTTCTTCATGGTTTTTATTTCATCATTCCCAAATCAATTTTTTCATTTTCCCTTTTCTATTGATTTGGTTCTTGTTTGGGACTACCTTGTTGGTTGGAGTTTTTAGGTGTTCCTCTATTGCAACAGTGTTGGTCTCTTAGTGTTCTACACTGGTGGTGGCTCTGTCGGCATGGTTCGGTGGTCATGGAGTTACCCGCATCTCATTATTGCAGATTTTTTCTATTCAGAACCATTCTATGTCTCTTAGTTTCCTCCAATATTCTATAATTTATATTTAAGTTTTGATATTCAGGGTGTTTTGGGATGTGATTTTCGATTATTTTATGGAATTCAAGAGGTGTTTTCCCCACAGATGCTTCGGCTCTTACCATGGATCCCCAGAGGGATGGATCTTTATGATGGTTTGTGGTGCGATGGTTTGTTGTGTAGCTTTAACCCTTTTTTGGATTTGATGGTTTTTTGTGGTAAGTTATTTGTTATCAATGGTTGAAAATATGGATTTTGGTTTTATTTACTCTAGTCATCGGCTCTGACGATCTGTGTAGTGTTGATGTTAGTGATGAAGATAGTGTTCCATGATGATTAATGATTTGATTTATAGTGGACCTTATATACATGGATAATAATGGGTGTGGTCTTATATCGCCCAATAATTCATTAGTTGGGGATTTATATCTCATGAGATAACTACGAATATTGAGTGATGAATTATTTCTTCACTGTGGGAATAATGTAGGGATGTCTTCTCCACTATAGGAATCGAGTAGTAATGTATGCTCTTCTATGTTATAGGAATTATCTATTGATTCTTGATCCACTATGATATGTCTACATATTTTTATTCATCTTCTTGTTACTAATTTATTCTTTATTTATATGTTATTCTAAATTTTTATTATATTCTATGTTATAAGGATATTATACTTTATGGTATTATTATTTCATGTTTTGTTTGATTTTCATTATATACTTCTATTATTTGTTTTTATGACCTATATTGTGTATTATGTTTCTATACCATAATATAATACAATAAATAATGTTTTATGATTGTAACTTATTAACCCTTGATTATTTTATCTAAAATTTCTACAAACTCATTTTTTATATAATGTTAATGATCTAACGGTTATAACCAGTTGATAAGTTTCCCTTACTGAGAATTTGAGATCACTAATTTTTTATGTTTCCATTTACCATATTAGGAAGATTATTATATCATATATTATTTCTATAAGAGTATCTAGAGGATCATAGTTATGGATAAATGTTCACAAGTTTTTTAAAATAATATTCTTATATAACTACTGTCCAAGACACTAAACCTCTAGGTCCTTGGGTTGTATGACTATTTGTGATATGTGTTAACTAAACCATGGTAACATTGTATTATACATATATGTTTAGTCCGGGTCTCTATAGTTGGTATCAGAGGATGGTTTTACTATTTTTAGATATTAATTTAGTATCATTTTTGTTATAAATTTATAGAAACTTAGTGAAACTCGTATAGATGTTTCTTAGTATAGGATGATATCCTAAAATATTTTTAAATACTTGAGTGGTTGGTTTTCCTAAATATAAATAACTATTGGGATTCATGAAGTTAGATATGGTTATGGCTCATATTCACTTATAAGTAACCACCTTAAAAATATTTGGATAATAATTGACTCGATCATCACCTAAATGCATGATGAGTGTCCCAAAGAATACACACCTGTCTAGACACTCCTATAGGATATTCTTTTCTTAATTTCATAAAGTTCATGGACAAAAATTAATTATTGATTTCATGGTTACATTGAAGGATTAGTTTGATATTTATAAGATAACACCATATAAAATAACAAAGGATAAAGTAAAATTGATATAGTTTGAACTAAAATAATTGCAGGATAACTTGATGATAAGTGTAAAATGAGTTATGGTATAATTACTTTTATGATTTTGGTTATGATAATTCCCCTATATTTTTAATCTTTAATCACTCATTTCAACCATTTTGATTTAAATAATAGTTTGAACTAAAAGGAATAATGGGTGAGAGAAAAAATGAAAAGATTACCTCAATAAAAAATCCATCTGGATGGGATGTAGAGTGAGAAACCTTATGATCATTCTAAAAACTTATTATAAAATATGATTAATAATTTGAATTTAATATAAGTTCATAACACCCTAGATATAATAAATATATAATTTTATGAAATATCAAGTGATAAAATATGATGATGGAATGAATGTTTAATTTCCTTCAGGTCAAAATTTCGAAAGAGACACCTAAGAGAATGTCTCAAAGGAACTAAAAGATGTATTATCTATTATAAATGAGGAAATACAGAAACAATGTGTTTAGGAGAAAAGAAATATTTTATAAAACATGATAGAGAAAAATAATGGTCTTTCTATGGATCCACTTTCAGTCTAATATTTAAGATTTGAGAATTTTGGGAACTATGAAAACCAGTGCTCTAATCCAAGGGATTAAGTTGAAAATTGAAACCAAAAACATCTTTTACCAAGGAATAAGGAAAAATAATATACAATGACTATTATTGAAGTAGATAGGTATAATTTAATGGTGGTAAGTACAATTATTCATCACTCTAGATTTGAATAAGTCTTCTGTCATGTATGTTTTCACTAAATATTAGTTGTTAAAATAAAAACACATAGTGGTTCCATTATTGTATCCAAGTAATATAAAGATTATTTAATTTTTTTGGGATTATGATTAATGTGAGTCTTATTATCCTTCCTTTAGAAAAATTTAATGTGATATTGGGAGTTTATTTTTCTCTCTTATTAGAGGAAATAATAATTATTGGAATAAGAAAAAAACATTTCATATCAACCTACGATAGTATATCAATTGAAGGATGATTAATAATAAATAATTAGACCAAATAGTATGAGAAAAACATGATATTATGTATAATATTATAATGAGTAATGAGATATATTTTCCATGTTTCTAATGTTGATGTATCTTAATAAATTATATTATAAGTCATATTTATAATTAATATTTTACTAGATATTTCTTGTTGGTGTGTGATAATTATAATTGAGATGATGAAATTTATTTAAGGTGGGTATATAATTTAATTCCCCATGTTTTAGGAGCCATTAATTTTTTCCCCATAATTATAAATATTGTTTCTCTATTCTTTTAAAATAAATAATACTTTATTAGAGATTGGTCCATATAAGATATGAAAAAATATACTTGCACATTATTCAATTATAAAGGAATATTACATTGAATCTACATGAAACTATTTGTCACATACAATGAATTATTACACATCATTGATTATTACATCCATTAAAACTACCATAAAATTAAAGAGAAAAAAAAAATTAAAATGAATAATATCGTGAAAACTAGAAATTCCCCTAGAACAACATATCCTTTAATATTAACCATTAGTATAAAAAACATACCATAAGAAATAATACCACATATAGAAAAAAGAATGTTGTGATTTTTAAAAGGAAAATTATAGAAATGGGAAGTTTGAATAGAATTATTTTAGTGGGGTTGTATATATTCGAATAAAATCTGGCCATTATAAATATGGAAATTATAAATTTTCTCATTGAAAATATGGTCATTTAAAATATGGAAATTTTAAATATGTTCATTGGATATATATTCAAAATTTATACAAAATTTATGTTTGGTTAAGCTGTAAATTTAAAATATAACACCAAATGAAATAAAATTATGATATTAAAATATTATAGGTATATATATTCATTTATATATTTGTTATCAGATATTTATTAATATTAATAATATTATAATTTAAATATTATATTATGTATGCATAAAATTTAAATAAATAGTTTAACAAAAATGGAGTAGTGAAATTAAATTTTAGAATATAATTATTTAATTTTAATGGTATTTTTTAAAGCATATTGAGTATAAAAGTAATATTACAATTTCTAAAGAAACATTTTATTATGTATTTTATATTTTAACCTAATAAATTAAGATAAATAATTTTAAAATTTTCTTATATATAAACTAATTTGTCAAAATTCATTTAAAATAAAAATTGATATGAAATTACAATAATAACACATTATGTTTAAATACACCATTTGTCAATAGAACTAGAATAGCCTAATATTTTGGTATATTAATTATTAAATAACATATAACTTATATAATTTTAATTTGATAAAATTTACTTATTTTTTGAATTTAGAATCTCAAAATTAGCTCAGGGTGAATTTTTCAGATTTTTCTGAAACATTTGATATTTTGTTGAATAGTGTATTATATTGTTTTAACCAATACTGCAACTTTTATGTCATTATTAGTATATAAGTATGACATATAAGTTTATGAAACCTTTTTATTTAAATATTTTTATAATGTTTATATTATAAATTTTAAAATATTCACAACTAGAATTAAAGGATACTTCCACGGACCTATAGCTGCGATATTAAAACCATGTATATATGTCATTATTTAATGGTTAATAGCCATGGTTATGTGGCCTATAGCCATGTTTTTGGAAACTACAGAGATATTTCATTTTTTCAAAGGTCTATAGCCATAGTTTTGAAAATTGTGGCTATAGGTCTCACGCCAATGCATGAGTGAAAACATTTCCCACCAAAAAATGGTCGGAAGAACTTTTGCCAAGTTTTTTAGGATACTTCCATGGTTTTTAATAATATATATAACATATTATATATAAATATATACACACACACACACAAAAGTTGTGGTGGTTTAGTGGTTGGTGTGCTGAAATGTGAAGTGAAGGTGCAGGGATTGAATCTAGCTCGGCACAGATTATTTTTTTGGCTATTGCCACAGTATTTTAAAGCTATAGCCACGGTCAAAACCATGGAAATAGTCCACCTATTTCCATGGATAAAATTGTGGCCATAGGTCAGACCCTACTGCCATGGCGACTGCGGCCACGGTTGGGAAAAACCATGGCTGTAGACTACATCCACGATTTTGGGTCCAATTGTTGTTGTTTTGAACCGTGTAAATAGCACATTATTGTAGTTTTGATTCACTATAGATTACAGTACTATATTTTATATTTTAAAACTCGTGAAAAATTATCCTTAAAAAATATTTTAATGTATTACACATTTATTATAGAAAATTTAATTTCTAAAAGTTTTTGAAATTAAATAATGATATATAGAACCCAAATACATATTCACCACATTGAAATTGTGTAATATGGTTCATCTTATATTTTTTCTAAAAAAATAATTAACATGACTAATTTCTAATCATGGTTAATAAGGGTAAAAAATGGAAAACTAAATTATATTGAGTTTCTAATAAATAAAATGTCACTTGAACCATCTATAAATACTTGTTAGGTATTAAATACATACCTACATGTATCACCTACCACTTCTCTACATATTTCACTTAACTCATCAAACCCACCTAATACACATGTGATTCCATTATTACCACTTATATAACACTAGTTTTCCATGAAATAAGCCCATCTTTTAACCTATAAATGGAGATCACTCCCACCCATTTACTAATCCCTCTCTACAAAAAATGATTTTATAAATAATTTCCCTTCACTATCCCTCTATAAGCCAAACTAAATAGTTTTATAATGCTCTATAGAGTTATCCAAAGCTTACTTTGCAAGGTAATGGTTCCCTTCTTCCTCATTTTTGTTCAAGTACTTCTTTTGTGATAATACCTTTAGATATCTATATGAATATGATTCCATGTTTTAAAAATCAATCCACTAATATAATAATTATTTCTTAAATATAATATGTTACATATCTCTCTCATTAATCTCATTTCATAATCCCTTTTATACATATATTATGCTACTAAAATCACTCATTTATTCTCTCCCTCCCCTTTTCAATTCCAGCACTTTATTTATTATAAAACATTTTTTCTCATATGATTATTATTGCACTCTATCATAATAAATAATTTAAGATTAAAATTATTTCCTATTAATGAGATACTAAATTTTTCCCTAATTAAATCCAATTCTATAATTCTCTTTTATACACATCATGTTGCCAAAATCATTATTTGATTTTCCATATTCTTGTTATGAATACCCCAATATAATTAAATTCAAGTGTACCAATAAAAATTAATTTTATAATTTTTTATTGATATTAAAATTGTTATGAAATAGTTTATTAGTATATTTATTTTTATATACAGCAGATTCAATGGCCTTAGTGAATGTTTGGAATTAAGGTAAGGGATTTTCATGAATAAAATATTTTCCTTAGGTCATAGTCACTCCTCTTTGACTATTATCATTCAATATTGATCTATTCTAACCTATGATGATATTATATTGTATTACCACTTTATTGATTCTATTAATAATTTTTTAAACAAAATTTTCTTCCTTTATAATTTTATGGATTCATGAAAATCTATTTTTTTCAGAGTCATTCCCATTTTGATTAATGTATTTTTGTTTCATATCAATTTTTTTACTTCCCAACAATGTTTTATATTTCCTAGTGGGAACTATAATTATTTCATATCTCTAATTATCCTTTTATTCTTTTTTATTCATTTTAAATCAAATTTTTTGTCATCCTTTTATTATTGTCTGTTTTTGATAATGGTGTTTTAAAATATTTAAAAGGTTTTCATTTCCATGATCCTATATTATTAATTTATGCATTAGTTTTTCACATTGATTTTTCTTATTATCAATTTCTTTTTATTGGAATTTATTTTAAATAATTTTTTTAATCTTTTATCCCATCATCTTAAAAAAATTGGAAGGTAGTTGGGATATCACATGTTTTTAAGGTGATATTAACAAAATAATTTTTAGAATAATCCTAATTGTGATTTATCTACTGTTTTTAATATTATTATCCAATAGGTTAATGGTTTATAAATCATCATATATTTTCACTTATTAAATAATACTCTTGGGAGATTATGTTATTTGTATCAAATGATCAGGTTTGTTTTGTGATTTTATTTGGGGAATTTATGAACCTGATTTTATTCTCCTGGGTTATTTATGATTTGATGATTAATTTGATTTTATGTCACACTATTATGTATGGATGATGATGGGTGGGGTCCTATATCACAATATAAGACATTTTTTTAGGGTTTTATATCTCATTATTTTACTATAGGAGTCAACTAGAGAATTCTTTCTCCATTATGGTAAATAGGTAATGATGTCATATCTACTGTGGTAATATGCTAGTGATGCATGATCCAATATATTGTGGGAATCATATGATTATTACAAATACACTATGATATTCCTACATATATTTTTTCCACTTATTTGTTCTAATTTATCCTTTCATTACATGAAATAAAAAGAATTATGATATTTCATGTTCAAAGGATATTCCTCCTTATCATGTTATGATTTAATGGTTTTTTATTTTAATTATATACTTCTAAGGAAGGTCTTTGATAAAAGTTATTTGGTCTCATGTTTCTATTCCATGATCCATTATGATGAATAATGTTTTATTATTTTTACTTAAGAACACTCAAACATTTTATTTGATATTCCTTCCTTTCTCATTTTTTCCCTCATTTTTATGTTGTAACATCTATGAAAAATTGATGTGTAACCCTTACTAATCATTAGTTCTCACCATTTTCTTATGTGTATTTTTTCCATATAATGATGATGAATATATCATATGATAAGTATATAATAGGATATTGGGGAGAAAATTTTTTGAGAAATTTTCACTAGTGTTATAAGATAACATGTTAAAGTATCTAGTCTCCAAGACATTTAACCTTTGTTTCCATAGGTTTTGAAAATATTTGTTATACATATTAATTAAACCATGATATCAATTTATTATTTATTTATGTTTAGTTTTGATCTATATAAAATTAAAAATTCATTTCTTCTGCTATCTTAGGTGTATAAATATCTAAAAGGAAACATGTTCCCATCCTCAACCATTTATCTAAAATTCCTCACCCATACCGAACCTATCATGTTTCATTATCAATGTATTCAATGCTTGTACTGACCAATTAAGGGTCACTATGCATCCCTTTCATTATGGGATTGCATAACCATCAATAAAAATCACATTATAGGATCCTCGTGACCTGTCATTAAAAAAAATTAGTTCAGTTTAGTTGAATTAATCTAAGAAGTAATATAGGAAAAATACTATGTATGTTATTGTTGAAACAATAAAAAATGATCCCTTTGTATTTAGAAAAATAAATCACATAAAAGAATAATTATGTTATATGAATCCTATGTGTCGAGTATGATGTAGGTACACAAGCCTCTTTCTACTATGGGGTAAGAGAAAAAAAATCAAAAACATTATCTCAAATAAAAACATAATACTTAAATAAATATCTCAATGGTAATATTAAAAAATAAGAACAACAACACCATAACACTGGTAACCTAGAATCCCACCTTGAAAGGTGTTAATAACTCACCATTCCAAATTTCATCATAATATATAACACATTATAATTTTTTTTATACCATATCATAAATAATAATAAATATAGAAAAAAATTATACTATTGTGTAAAAAACTTGCTAAAACCACTCATCAGTGTCCTGGAAGGTGCCCTAAATAACCTCAATATTTCTTTAACATACACCCAATGATTCCAACTAGTGGTTAAATACTAAATAAAATATTAGTGGCATTATATCCATGATAAATTTAACATCAATAAGAAATAAATAACCAAACATAATCCAAAATAGAATAATTAGAGTACAAAAAAATAACATAATGATGTTATAAAAAATGAAATGTAGTCATACAAGAATGTATGTCGAATGATTCCCAATAGTTTAATGACATATGATAGATAAAAAAAATATTACTGATCTACAATTATCCCATCACCTAAAAATAATAAAATCTCTAAATACCTTTCGATACGCTCTATCCCAACCCAATACAATAGCAATGCTCTAAATTTTAAATAGGGAACATGTTTTTAATGTGAATTAGAGTTTTGGGTATCATTATAAATACAAATTAGGGTCTCACCAAGTGCCCCTAATAAATTTCTTCATTTCCATGTGTATGTTTAAGGAGAATAAATAGATAAATACACAGTTCTAAAGTATGTGTGTCAAGTCATCATGTGATAACTAGTACACCATAACACCTGACCCTACATAGATTAGCAAACACTGAGGAAGAATGTGCCTCGTACCACATAACCCATATTGTAGCTCATACTAAAATACTAAGGGTCGGTAATCTCATAAAATCATACCACTACCCTCTTATATAGGTAATATCCTTACAAATCACTCATATTGTTCCCTCTCAAGGGAGGTCACACATCAACTACCTAGACTGAACCCTCTTAGGGGAGGTCACATATAAAATACCCAAACCCACCCCTTTTATAATAGTTGTCACATCATGTTCTCAAACTATCCCATGTTTAGGAGTCCACACATTAAGTACCCAACTATGACCTCATTGGTGAGGGTTTACATTAAGTAACATAACCATCCCTACCAATGGGAGGGTCTATATCAATTAACCAAACTATCCCCTATCAGGGGAGTTCAAACATTAATTACACAAAGTATCCCCTTTATAGTGTTGTCATACATAATATACCCAAACCCATCCCTATATATGGTGGTCACCCATTAATTTCTAAAACCATCCCCTCCTAGGGGAGGATTCACATTATGTAACCAATGTTTACCCTCTCAGCAGAGGTCAAACATCATGTCCTAGGAAAACACTTCTCAGTGGATGTTTTAAATCAATTATAGAGATATCCCCTCTCACTCATGGGACGTATAACATTATATAAAATCTTGATTTCTACTTTCCCACTTACTGTAGGGTCTTTCCAATACATTCTCACTCATGGTGAGGCTGTCTAGTGAATCTTTATATAAAAATATATATTAAACTATTAATATCGTCCCATCCTATATGATTAGTAGATTATCTTCAGGGTTTTGTCACTAAATTTATAGCCCCACCTCTTTATGGATGCATTAACTTACACCTATCATCACAATCTATTCTTCTTAAGACCATCGCAGTAACACAACACTAAAATATTGAGCCTATAAATCTTATCATATTAACCTTAAGATAATCCACTAGGTTTATATAGACCCTTCTAATTCATTATTCATTGAAACCAAGATATATCGAAAACACCACAATATTCTCACATTTTATAGGACATTATCAATCATAAATTCAAATTCTAGTTTCAAAAATCCTTTTATTCTCATGTGATCGTTAGTTCTTAAAAACTGAGGAATGTCTCAATATACTCTCCCTTAGTCATTTGTAAACATTGTTTCTGGTGATCCAAAACATTTATCATGACCCTAACATGGACCTCATCTCACAAGTCCCCTTAGAAATATCTTTATCCCATCACCTATAAGAAACCCTCCTCATCACACCACATCTAGTTTTAGAAGAATTATTCCACTCATAGTAAAAAAAATATTGTATTAAACCCTTAATAATGTGTTCCTTACCTAGTGGAATATGTATATTCTTGTCACCCAATTACATTAGTCCTAATACTCTCATTATTACATCAATAGATTAAGGAATCCAATCAAAGATTCTTGTATCTCATCCCGGACCCAAGACTCATCACAAGCCTCTTATAAACCCACCCCACACTTTTTCCACTTTGTGAAATATTTTTTAATCACCACCTATAAATACTAGAAATGAATGATTCACTTGCTCTGACTCTAAGAGACATAAAATGTTGTGACTAAGGTGATACAGGTCATAGATTGAGCATGTATTGTTTTTTATCAAAAATTATCTAGTTTGATCAAAGATTCTGAAGAAAATTTCTGATGGTATAAAAAAGGAAACCAAAAATATGAATTTAACAATTTTGAAAAATTGTATTATTTTATAGTGTTTTCTAAATTTCTGGGTGTGAAAAAATTAGTGGGTTATTCAATGGTTGATCCTTGTTTATTTGATAGAACCTATGATGTTCATATATTTTTTGATGAAAACTAGACTTTTTCATATATCATGATGGTGACTATGTATCAAGTACATGAATTCGTAGTACGAATGTAGTAAAAATATCATGAAGGATGTTCGTTAATATTGTACATGGGAACATAATCATAATGAATGTATGTGGGAGACATCCCTTGTAAGAAAATTGAGAAGGCATTATTGGGAAAGAATTTCCCAATTGAAAAAGAGTTATTTTCATGAAATTTATTATGGTTCAATGGGGTATATAAAGGATACCTTTATATATAATTTCCATCAGTAGTTGATCGTATCTGAATTGAAGTATCCAAAGGGCATAATTGTAATCACATGAATATTGATATCTTTAGGGGATTTTCCTAGGAATGCCCTAATAATATAATCATTAAGGTATCACATGACACATAGTATAATTTACCACAAATCCATTTTCAATGTAAAATGGGTGTTGTTCCTAGATATTATATAGTTAATAGTGTTACACATATGACTTACACACAAGTTAGTTTTAAGAAGAAAATTTAAAGATATATTTTCTGATGTGTTTTTTGGAGAGAGTGAATTTAATTATAGAATAATATCCTAAATTTCATGATCTAAATCAATTATTTTTTCATATTAATTTCAAAGTGATCTTAAATTATATAAATTGAAATGAATCAATCAAAAGTAATGGTCTAAGTGAAGTTAATAGAGGTAATTGGAGTGAGTGAGTCTACTACCCTTGAATTCATTGTAATGGTAGTGAGCCTACTATTTAGTGACCCTCAGCTAAATATTTTCATTCACTAAAATTATTGATAATTAATTTATTCTTGTATGACTAATACATCATCAATTTATTCTCTTTTGACACTACCTTAGTGGTGAAGAAAGTAAAAAAATTATTATATTTTGGTTTATTTTATGCTTTATTTATTTTGGTGAATATTTATATGAATATGATTGGATTAACTAGTTCTTATAAATATAGGGAAAATATCCCTAAATATGAATGACAATTTTGAAACTTGATTCACCCCTCCACTTTTAGTGTATCCCACATTTCCATACAAGGATGCCATATTTATTTACCTGGGGCACTCCCAGTTCTTATCCCTATTACAAAAAACCACGAACAAAAAAATCATGCACAATAAAAAAATATATAGTTTGGTATTATATGGAAAACCTACATCCACCACATATTTACCCCTCTTAAAACTCTATTCATACCTATCCATACCCACCCATTAATTATATATAATTATACTAATGACATAGTTCTTATCTCAAAAAATAAAACCCAATTAATTAATTATAATTATTTATAATAAATTACAAAATTTAATCTAATGAGTCATAATATCTAAAAAAATCACCAAAATCACTATAAAAACAACATGAAATATGTTTCATCTATCCCCCTGTGACATCCTTTATCAAATATGGAGGGAAACCCCATCATCACGTCTTGATTTAACATAACTCTAGTCAAATTAGCATCAAAACCCTAGCTTGATTAATTGTAAATAATAGATTTATATAGGGGATAAAGGAACAAAGTTAGTGGATTGAGGACATCACCTTAAGCAACACAAAAAATATAAAATAATTACTACATCATCAAGGGGGATTGAGAGAGGAAACATAGGCAGATGAGATTTCTAAAATGGTTATCCCAAAAACCTTTTTTCCTTTAAAATTGACTGTGTCTAACATTCAAATGATAGGTTTAGCCTTTATTTTTAATAATTGGAAAAAATTAATGACATGGAATGGAATATTGTGTCATCTATTGAAGACACAACCTAGGGATTGGTCAAGGTGGAACATGAGGGCACATGGACTGACACCACACTACCTCTTTACTTTATAGTGTGACCCTTCCCTCATGGACATCCATATATAATATGATCCCTTTAGTCATGTTGTGTCAACCTCTTTTAAGAAAAATAGGATTCCTCATGAATATTCCTTTAAGGAAAAACCTCTCCATGACATCATATCCATCTCATTTCATATAATATCCCTCTCCCCCATGGCACAACCACATAATGTGATGCTCCCCTTCATTTTAGCAGTCTCCATGCTCCATGCCATGACACCACCATATGAAAATCTATCATAGTGTTATCTAAACGTAATGATGTATCCATATTCTCCATTTAAAATCACTGTGGAAATAAGTAAATGTATTTTCAAATCATGCATATGGGTTACCACTATATTGTGAAAGGCATCAAAATGGAGTGACCTCTATACATAAGGATTTTTACTTTTTAAATATGACAAAACAAAATCCACAAAATAGTGACACCCACTAGTAACGACATGACTCACTTCCCCCACATCATGGTCCTCCCATGACCATGAAATTATTCTATATCAATCCATCTCAATCAGGTAACTATCTTAAAATTGTGTGATGATCTGTCTATAAAAATAATTTCAATTAGGTGGTGACATCAATCCCACTACTATTGAAAAATACAAATTTTCTAGGAACATTAACACTTGTAATGTTGTGAGTAAATATAATATAAATAATTCCTTATTATTTTTTTTTATTTTCCAAGTGAAACCCATCATCATCAGTGATCCCTATCATATTTAAAGGGGTGGGATATTACCGTTAAACTAAAAAAATTATATTCACTTCCTTTTAGTAGAACTTATTTAAATAAATATGTTTTTTCAATCCATCTGGGATAATCATTATTGGATTGAAATCGTTTAAATATTGTAATTTTTTTGGATTTAACATTTTAAACCCAAAAATGGATTTAGTAATATGTTTGTATTAGATAAAATAATTTTAGTTGATCTATAGTTAATTTCAAATGATTTATACTAATTTTAAATCCTTGATTGAAATTTTTATGAGATATTACAGATTTAAAAATGTTTGAAAAATAATTATAACCTTAATTTTTTAGGAATGAATTTGGGTGAATATATTAACATAAAGATAAAATATATTTGATTTTAATGATTATCTGATTATTTTTTATTTCTTAGGCTATTGATTGAGTGATTTATGTGGTTTTTAATTATATGGTTAGTTAGATAATTGCATAACAAAAGATTTATTTTAGAGATGGGATATTGATTATTATATTCATTTTTATTTATATTGAATACATTATTTTTAATTAATTTAAATTTTTGAGAAAAATTATTTTTTTTAGTATGTGGAATGAATTTTTAGTCAAGTAAATTATTAATATCATGATTATGTTTTATGTTTTGGATTATTTTTTTAACCATTAAATATACAAAAAAGGTGATGTTTTTTTCTAAAATTATTATTTTTTAGGTTTCAATATATAAAAATAACAATTAAAAAATAGAAATGTTAATATTCTATTTAACCATATGGGTGACAGGAATTTCATTAGCCATGATGTTTTAATAAATATAAAATCATCATGTTATATGATTAATTTATTTAAAAGTATGATAATGTGATGTGAATTTGAGTTAAATGGAAAACATAAAATCATCAAATTTTTTGATATTAATTTATTTCATTTTTTTATTCTTCTTGGATGATGATTCATATTTTGAAATCACTAAATATGAATTATTAGGGTATTGTTGTTATTTCCCAATTTTTTTAAACAATTATTTATTTTGGATCGAGAATACAATTAGGTTTGTGTAATTGATGTGCATAAAGTTATTACAGATGTTTTTAAATGTTTAAAAATAATTAATACATAAAGATAAAAACTGAATATGATATTATGAAGGTCTAGAATATTATATGTTAAAAGTTAAGAATGAGATTATTTTTTAACAATGAAACATGTTCAACAATGATTTATAACCCTTTATTTATATAGTAGTTTGTAATTATCATTGTTTATCTTGATCGTACATGGAAAATAATATAAATATTAAAAGGTAGGTGGTCATGGGAATTTTAAATTTTAATTTGTTTTTATTTTTGAATGGATGTTTTGGGTGTTGGATTTTTTGGTGTCTTTTTATTGTAACTAAATTATATTATTTTAATAATATATATTTATATAACAATATTTTTATTTGAAATTAAATGAAATCAATTATACTTGTATAAAAGTTATATTACATTACCTTAGAACACATCTCAATTGTAACACCCCAAGATTTCATAGTAAGTTATCTTCTTTGAAGTAATTCAATAGCTTGTGCTACAAGCAACACCGAGTTTGAGTGCACCACGACTTACCAAACTAGACTTTAAAAAGTGTTTGGGAATAGTATTAATTGAATTTTGAATTTTTTTATAATCAATCTAATTTTATAATCCATATTATGTGTTTCTTACACATAATATAACAACAAATTCATTTTTTCAGATAAAAGAAGTATTTTTGAAAAAATGAAATCTTACCACCTTATAATGGAAAACCCTTTTTAAACACAATATTTGACACTTTTATATATTCAATTTAATTAAATTGAATTATTATTTAGAATCGGGACAGAAAATTTTATTTTGAATAAATTTTGGGTACTTTTCTGACATATTTCATATTTTGATGAATACTGAAAAATACTAAATTTTAATTGAAAAAAACTTTTGTAATTGAAATAATTTATATGTTTAAATAATTCATTTGAATGGTTTGGAAGTATAATTAGATTATATTTATATCATTTAATAAAATTTAGGTCATTATAAGTAATTTCACATTTAAATTTGACATAAACACATGTCAATCTTTTGATAGTTTTTTTATTTTTAAAACCATGCTTTTCGGTTTCAACAACGAGAATTAATTTTAAATAAATTAATGAAACATCTATGTTTTAAATTTGGTAAAATATAATTTATTTTTGAATTCATAATATCAATATTATCTTATGGTGAATTTTTTTTATTTTTCTGAAAACATTCAATTCTTGATGAATAGGGAAAAACACTACGTTATAGTTTAAACTCGGCTTTTTTATTTAAATAATTTTTTATTTTATTTTAATTTATTTTAATTCAAAATAGATATATAATACCTATATAAGTTAAATGTAATTCATTGGTGTCATTTTATAATAAAATTGGATGTATAAAAGTTTATTGAAATTTTTACCGCCTTTTACCCACCTTCTAGGAGCATTTGCAAATTTGTATAAAACTTAATTTTACCGCATCTATGACTTTAATTTAAAAAATATGAGAGACATGGTTGACATTAGTAAGTAAAATTTGGTTCAATAATATGAAAATAGTTTTTTTTTGTAGTATCTTTGGACTTTTATTTACCACGGTTAAAAGTAAATAGGGAAATTAAGGGTAAAAATGATATTATAATTACCCTAACACATGTCCTAATTCTATTGGATAACTGTAATTCGGCCAAAAAAACTTTAGCAATAAAATATTATCCTCTTTGGTCAACTTTAATTTGATTAGGACATTTAACATTATTTTATTTAAAGAAGAGTTAAAAGAGTTAAATTTATAGTTTAATAACTAAACAATTTTTAATATAGGGTTATACATAATATAAATTCAACTATAAATATTTATTAAAAATATAAAAATATTTACTACATAATGGTATTATATATATTATTTATATACATTAAATAATTAAATTTATTTATTACACAATGATGATACAGTAATTACATTATTAATGAATGATTAAAATAATTGATATTATAAATATCGAAATAAATTTAATTTGAGACTTTTTATGAATTTCACTAATTTTATAGGTTAATATGACATGTTAGGGTTGATTAAAAAAGAATTCAAAGTACTAATACTTTTATAATTTTCACAAAAAACAAATACTAAATAATGTCAAAATTGACATAAATGTGTTTTTAAAACAAATATTGTATTATTGGTTGATATAATATTTCTAAAAATATAAGTTTTGTCTAAAGGGAATAAATAATATTATATATTTTATTAATGAACCACTTTAGTTTATCTTGGAAGTTTACACTATGCTTATGAACCATATAGTGTAAGAATACAAGAAGACATTGTAAAAGTTAAACTATTTAACTAAGAGTTAAATCTAAAAGATAAGGTTAAAATGGTACCTAAAATTGTCTAAAACCTATTTGTTGATAGGTTTTAGACCCATCCCTAACTTAGATTCTAAATGAATCATTTTATAGCCATTAGAAACAGAAAAAAATATTAGAAAAAAATATTTCAATGTTTTCTTAAAGTGACCCTCACCTCTCTTATAAAAGGGTACTTCCCATTCTCTTAATTTTGCACCTCCAAAGACATTTGGCTCGTCAAAACCTACCAAAATATCCCCCCAACTTCCATCACATCAACCTAGAGTCCATACATTGATCATAAATCCAACCAAATGAGCCCTTTTGATCAACTCAAAAGGAAACACCCAAGGAAGAGGAAATAATTTCACTGCCCTCTTTCATGTTCTTTTCTTCTTAACCTTCCTATATCATTTTTGTTTCCATAAAAAATTAATAACTCCAGTACCTTATACACAATATGATGTTATTATAAATATTGTAAAACCATATTCATTATTCTATCCATCCTATAAATGACAAAGTCACCATATGTGTGTACGTATGGCTTACTGTCTCCACATTGTGGTGTAGTTTGTTATTCAAACACTTAATTATTTGGATGTGTATAATAATGAGTATAACATATGTAAATAATAAATATAACATGATAATTATTCTGTATATATTATATAACATCCAATTTGATACGATTTCACCATCAATATAATGATATTCTCGCTCATGCGTACATACAGATTACCGTCTCCATGAACGCGATGAGATTCATTCCCCATCGTAATAATTTTAGAATAGTTTTCATTTTATGATTAAAAATAATTTTTATGAACATAATATCATTATGTATTTGAATCAAATATATCATATTTATAACAAACATGGCTTACTTAACAAATCTTATAAAAGAAAATGAATCAGTTAACACCCGAAACGATGATACTACTGAAATATTATTAACAAGAAAATATTATAAGATCATACATGATATCATATTTATGTATTTGGTTCTTTTATAATTTAATAAAAATTACGTCACCACTATAAAGGAGTTTAACCTACCCTATACTAAGGAAAATTACATGGTAATGGGTTTCTTATATCACTTTTAATTCTATGACATTCCCATTGTTCACCACTTATTTATTGCATGTGGTGTATTGTATACTGCCATTTGATATATATTATCATGATTCTATTTATATTTATGGTATTATCTGATTCATTTTGTGTTTACTAACTTTTGGTCATACGAATCGATTGATCAAAACATGGTACATGGTTTTCATCTGACTTCTTATTTCTGTGAGATTCATGCTATATTGCTACCATTTCCTTTTGTGTGGTGTATGTACTGCCCATGTTGTTATTACTTATGTAATATTGTTTAATATATGGGTATTTAAAAAATCATTGTACTATCCTTATTTCATGGGGTGTATGTTTCATGAGTTACCAAATCTGTAAGGAATTTTTAAATTTCAGTTTCCACTCATTGGGCTTTACGCATACTTCATTGATTATTTTACTCCAAGATTATGTGTGGAATAACTATTTATTATATATGTAGTAATTTACACTTCCATTTTTGTGGATATAATTTTTATACACATAATCACTCCATTGATAATTTATCTATTCATTGATATGAACTTGATAAGAGTAATCTTAAGTCAATTTCCATTCATTGAGTTAAACTTCCAAGTCATTGGTGTTGTTTTTTCAAGAATATTTGTGAATGTCCTATAATTTATTTACACCTAATATTCAATCGTATTTAGTGTATTTATATTTTCCACACATAATTATGTCATTTATTTATCCTTAACCTAAGTATACAGGCTTTATAAGGGAATTCATCTCAACTTACATTCCATTGAGACTTCTCTGTTGTTATGCATCAATTCACTTTTATTTAGTGTATATACTATACCTTGAAATAGTATATCAGGAATCCCTTTATTCTCATAATATTATAAATTTTTTATTACCTCAATTATTTGTATTCAAGTGTCTCTCATTTTTTTTGTAACTCTAACTAAAATATTAAATTAAATTTTTTAAAAATTGATTCTTCTCAATCTTTCTCATTAATGTCCATGTTTTAAAAACAGTTTTAAGGATTTATTTATATGGACATTAATGTTTTAAAATTAAAATTCCTTTTAAAAGTTTCAAAGTGGTGGACACATTTATTCGAAAATCTATTTTAAATGGCTTTTTGATAAATAGTGATACTTTTAAATGTTTTCAAGAAAAAGGGGGATATTTCTCTCAAATAATTTTGATGATTATTTTCATCTATATCAACATACTTTATAGGATATTATTCTTTATCGAGGACGATTTATTATGATAAAAATATTCCATACTGTATTGATGGTTTTGTGATATGTCTGATTGTGGATGTGTTTTTTTATACCATTCATGGTTTATGGATATAGTATTGACATTCCGTATGCTAGTTTTAATACAAATGTTTATATTATGTTTAAACCTTTTCAAATGAGGAATTCATTGGACTTAGTAAGTGATGGGTGGAGCCCGCTATAGCTCCTCGATGCATCAATAGATCTCATGGGACAAACTAGTGTCCTGACACAAGGCCTTGACAAAATCTTATTTGTAGTCTTGGCACTAGGCCTTGACTATGTGGTTATAGTGTTCGGCATTTTGAATTCCATTATTATATGTTTAGCTACTGATATTTCATGTGGTTATTTGACTAATAGAATACCCATGACTATGTTTTATAATTGAATTATTTAATCATCTCATATTACTACTATAAAGTGTTCATGTTTATTCTTTTTAAATTAATGTGTTTTCAATTATTCACTGTGCCTAATGTTTATGTTATCTTCTACTGTATTTCTTACTCTTTCTAAGAATTTGAGCTCACCCAATTATTATGTTTCATTTTACCGGGATATGAAGAAGTTAGTTATGAGTGACTTACAGGCATAATCTAGGAATCTTGGATGTTTCTAATGGAATAAATTAGTTTTTTCATTTTTTTTCATGTTGTAATGTTGATCTTATGTGTGTATCTTGTTTCCAATACTACTAAAATGATCGGTACTTCAGGACCTGATTCCTTGAAATCATGCCAACATATTAAAATAATGCACTGGCACCTGGATTCTGGGGTCAGGGTGTTACAACAATATGTTAAGGTTTGAGGGATATTTTTGGATTTTTCAATTTCAAATCGATGGTTAACTTGAAAAAAAAATATTACCAAATTCTAAATTCAAAATATATATTAAGAGAGATGATTTATTTGATAACTTGATATTCAAATAATTTTCTTTACAATTTGTTTGGCGTACATGACATAGATAATCAGATATTAGAAAATGCTTAAGTAATTATGATTAGCATCATATTAAATATGTTAATTCATCAATGGTTGATAATAAAATATAAAACATGATAAATGATGATATCAGAAGATTAGGGAAACACCATTAAGAGTATAACACATAATTTGAACAAGAACTTGATTTTAAAAATATTAAAAATGCTTCTAGAATAGTAGGATGACCTGATAAATATGGTGACATATTAATTCTTGATGTTTTAGAGACTAATACTATGGAATAAAATAATAAAAACAATTAATTTTTTGAATTATTCTAGTATTTAATTCAAGAACTAATTGAATTGTTTTTCAAGTATTCAAAACAATATTTTTCCAAAAGTTTTACCACATCATGTGCTTATGTAGAATTTCCAATAAATCAAATTCCATGATATTGGAAATATTTCAGGATTCATTTTTTGAATCCAATATAATTACATAATTTTATGAGATGGATAAGGTTATCATAAATCTTAGACATTATTATTTTAATATACAAGAATTTCTAAATGATTGTATGTTAGACTGGGAAGAATATTATAAAAAATAAGAGTGAAAACAATATTGTTCTTAAATATATAATTCAATAAATAATGATTCTATAATAAATCAACATACATTAATGGAGAAATAGAAAAAGAAAACATCAAAAATGTTTTGATATTGCTTTTCCTTAATATATTTATTTTGAAAGATTGTTTATGTCAGTTAAAACTATTGAAAAAATAAATTGGCACGCATTTGATAATAATAGTGATGAGTTCATGTGACATATAAAAGAGACAAAATAATGGAATGACTTTGATTCATTATATCCTAATTTATCTTATAATCCTAAAAATATACATTTGGGATTGGTATTTTCTGTATTCAATACCTTTGGGACATTAATTGAAAATTTTATCATATTAATAATGTTTTAATCTATTATAATTTACCTCCATGATTGTTAATGCAATAAACATCATTCATCATGTCGATGATTACTCTTAAAAAATTCCTATAAATA
This sequence comes from Viscum album, assembly GCA_963277665.1. Lineage (NCBI taxonomy): Eukaryota > Viridiplantae > Streptophyta > Magnoliopsida > Santalales > Viscaceae > Viscum > Viscum album. The sequence goes on from OY728131.1 coordinate 978,921,711, forward strand.
ATATTTATGCATATCATCAACCCCTTATCCATGACCATAATGATTTATGGTCGAGAGTGTTGAAAAGAAAGATATATCAACTAAAAAACTGTTCAAATTATAGGCCACCCTAATGTGGACCATTAATGACATTTCGAGTATAGAAAGTTTTTCTAGTTTGAACACCCACACACATGTTTGGTTTATCTAGTTTATAAATTTGATTTTGATACTTGATGACATAATTATATTATAAAGTGTTTTTTCCTGTTTCATCATTGGTTCCTTGATATGTATTGTTGATTTTTATTTAAAAATTCAATATTTAATAAAAAACAGATCTGGTCCATCCACCAAAGACAATATCGGTATCAAAGATCTAGAAGAATTTTCAAATTTTAATACAGATTTTAGAAAATAATTTTAGTTAAAAATGTGGTAATAGAATTTGAACTCTGTTAAATACATATGAAACATTCAAATAAAACAAAAATGGATTAGTTTTTTGATCTTATATATTGAGAATCTAATTTTTTTTTCATGACTAAATTTATGTTATTAATGTTGAGAATAATGTGTCTCAATGTTTTCCTTATAAAATTCTTAATGAGAATTAGAAATCAAAGGATCGTCTAAATGATCATAAGGACATAGAATCGTATAATATAAATCTTGATATATGGGAAAATGATAATGGTAAGTATCTAGTAGTAATTATTACAATAAAAAGGTATAAAATTGATATTTTCATTTAAAGATTAAAAAATTTAAAATCATTTGATGGATATTCATGTTAAATTTTAGGATGTGTTGACTTGATTAACTGAAAATTATATGCATTAAAAATTCATGACTCAGATATTCTGAAGAGTAATTTATACCCTTAGTAATGTTTAATTTATTACTAGATAGAATAAGCACAGTTCTAATTAACTTTTTCTTATTCTTATTCAAAATTTTGAAAAGTCCTAAAAGTAATTAATTTTTATAAACTTCAATAAATAATTATAAAAACACTCTTTCAATTGGATATGATTATCCCACAATTACTTCTCAATGTGATTATTAATTTGACTATTCATTTGGTTGACGAAGATAAATTTAGAGGAACTATAAATTATTGATGATTGTATCCAGTATATAGGTACTTTATGAATTTTTTTCCTATTTAATGAATTATAATATTCTAATTAAATTCATATGATGTTTACATATTGATATATTATTATTATTATTATTCATTAGGTATTTAGGTTATTTAAAGTTATATTTGAACAATATTTCTCAAATAAAGGGTTCTATTATTGAAGTTTACCTTTCCAAAGAGTGTTAACCCTTTTAATTGAGGTATTTAGATTATATAGAGGTAAGATTAAATCAAATAAGATGGGTTTATCATAATTAATTTAATTTTAAGAATGATAATAAATTATAAATCATTCAAACTATTGGTTTAGAAGTTTGAAATGTGTCCTTATTTTCATTAAAAATGATTTAGTTAAGATAAGGAAATATATATTTTCTACACAATATTTATATTTGTAATCCATATATAAAATAATTAATGATATATATAAATATATGTCTTAGGATTCGAACTCAAAGTAAGGTAGAGTAAAAAAATTAAATTGAAATTTTTATTGGTTTTTATGGAATCAATGTTTTGAATATAACAATTATTTTTAAAATTCATTTGTCGATATGTTTCTAATACAAGTAAAAATATTTTATAGGAATTTTTTATAGGTAATCAATGTTTATTACTAATATGAATTACAATAATATTTGAGTTATTTAGCTTGAGGTCATATAAATAATTATAGGAAATTCAATTCATTCAATATTATAAGTTTCATGTTCTATATTATGGATCGCAATTATAGTTTGAAAGGAAAAGAAAATGGTATATTTATAGTTTCAGATCAAGGATACAATAGAAATTTGGTTTATATTAAAGAGTTATCTTTTCATTGAATACTTTTAGTTATGTTATTAAAATGATATTAGGTTGGTAATGATTGGTGTGTAATGAAAGAATCATCACAATTTACTTATGTCAACTTATGTAATTTGATTTATACTCATGAATTTGAATAACATTATCCAAACACCTTTTATTCTTAGAAAAAATTAAATATTATGTTTATGAAAGAGGATATTAAGGGTAAAGTGTTATTGTATATACAAAACTAAGAGACATATATGATATTTCTAATGATGTTAAAGTAATTTGTTATAGTGAACCTTGTAATTAACACCACATCCAATTATTTTTCATTGAAATAATTTAAAACTTTGTCCTTATGAGAGAGGGTGAAGATAAATAATATAAATAATATAAATAATAATAATAATTAATTTTCACAATAGAATTTGATCATAACATTAAAATAAAAGAGGACTCTAATTATAAGATCAAATATTATATCTTATTTATATTTAATTATATAAATATGAATGTAGTTACTTGTAATTGAATTGATGGATTAAAAAATTAGTTTTTTTGAATATTTTTTTTAATAATTCTATGGTCGAAGATTTTTTGAGATGGTAGTTTCTCTATATCACATGACAATGATTCTACTCCTAATATCTAGAGTACATTTGGAGTACAAGAGATTCTATCTATGAATGTTACATAGGGAACACTTCTACATGTAACTTGAAAACAATTTATTAATATTTTGACTTATCCCATTATGATTTTATTCATTGGTACGCATACGATAGAGTATGTGGCAGAATCACACATTCATATTGTGACTCAATAGGCATCGAGAAGCTACTGTCATGTCACTGTTATCAATGCATATTACATCATTATAATATTATTTTTCCAAACATCATAAATTAAATATTCTATAATGAATTTTATTCTTTACATTTTTTTAGTTGATTATCCTCATTTTATGAAAAACATAAACACATAACAATAGAATAACCTTATAATATTTGGTTTATTTTTTTGTGGTAAAATTAGTTTTGTTTGATAAACATTTCACAGAATCAATTCTAATCTCTATCAACTCACTATAATTCTCATTTTAACATACTAATATATTGTTATTAGATAAAATAAAAATATTTCATCACTTGAAAATATTATCATCATTTATCTAATCATTAAATTTTAAATAATATTAATATTAGAATAACTCATTAACATTTTTCTTCACAGCATTAATTATTATCCATATATCATTTTTATATATAATCCATGCTAATAATTTCAGGGAAGTGCATTATATATACTCTCTAATTGTAAAGACCCCACCATTAAAAGCCCAGATGTGGTGGTCACATTATTACACTGGTAGTATATACAATCGATTATATCTGGAAGGACCAAATAATTTATTTTTCTTGGTAAAATAGATGCATGCTTGAATATCTCATTACATTGTAAATAAAATATAAAACATATTAATAGTAAACAATTCACATCCCTGAACACATTCAAAGATTCCTTCATTATATCATACAGAAAGGATAAAAATAATGGCGAGATAAAACACTCATTAAGGGTTATGTATAATATAATATATCATGAGTAAATAATTCATAATCAATATGTCATAGAAAATAACTGCAAACATATGAAATTTAATCAATAACTGGATCGTAAAATACCCCATGGATAATATCAATACAGTAACCTCTTGGATAATAATAACGAAATTATCAATAGAGTAAATGATTAATATTGGAATTTATGATATTAGATTTCATGATATCTATATGGTCAATAACTTACTCTAATAAAATTTATGGGTAGTCATAAACTTAAAAATCCATTTAACAAGGCTAGCTGAATGGTTTGTGTCATGAGACCTATCAATAGACCTACAGGTTATCTATAACTAAGTCCCACTTGTCACTATAACTCCAATGCATTCATCATTTATTTAATTATCAATTCAATTCATAAATAATATATGTTATCAAAAAATATCTGCATTGAGTAAAGAATATGGACTTATCAAGGTTTTCTTGAGTCAATAAAATAACATTCATAGTAAAACACCATATTTACAAATGATATATGCTTTATGAAATAAGCATATTTATGATTCTTATTTAAGATAAATGTAATTTTCATTGAAAAATGATCACTAAAAATTGAATGTTTCAAGATAAATCAGAGGAAAAAAATTTATAAGAGATAAAACATGACAATCAATTTACCATCAATATAGGTTTTGATATAAATTTATATCATCAAGAGTATAAAATAAAATTTGTTGAAATAATATTTCTATGATGATTTTTATTTAAAAAACCTTTGAAAACATTTAGAATAAATTAAATATTATAAAATTGATATGTTTGGTGGTGAAATTCATTAACTTTTTATATATTCAAAAATATTCATTTTTACTTTTTTGTAATGAATGTCCAAAACTACCCTTTCTCAAAACAATACCAAGAACATTTTAAAAACATTAAAAAATAAAACATAAATTAAAATTTCTTTTTAGTAAATAAAATGTAATTTTTTAAAATAATTTTAAATAATAGGGGCACTGAATAAAAATATACCTAATCAAAATATAAATATTATTCACTTTTCTTAAAAATATTCATTCCTTGATTCAAGTTCCAAAGAGAGGAAAAGTTGGAAGAAAATATGGAAACTAATTTAAAGAGAAAACGTCAATTGAGACTTAAATCATCATGAATAAGTATTTGTTCATTTTAAAAACCTCAAAGGTGAACTATGTACACCATATATGAATAACAAGGTTTATAATACAAATTATGTCTCAATGGAGTGAAAATTTAGATGAAATCACTTTTAAAGTTCATATTATTGAAGTAAGAACTAATCAATGAAGAAATTAGTTGTAAAAAATATAAATCAATATAAAAAAGTGGAAATAAAACATAAAATATTCTATATATCAATTAAATCATAATAATGTGATAATAAAGTCAATGAAGAAGTTTTATAACCCAATGAAATGAAATTATGGTAAGAAATCCATTTCAAAAAGTTTAGCTTCTTTGTATGTGATTTTAAACTCAAATATAATTAATTTAGATTTATTTAACACACATAATCCCCCATATAAATATATATAATATCTCTTATTTTCCATTAAAAACATTTTGTAACTCGTTTGTTAATAATATTTAATTATTATTATTTTGAGTGTTAATTATTTCATTTTTCTTGTATGAGTTTATTCGATAGTTTTGATTCTTGAAATCTTATCAAGGTTCCATATTATTTAGATATTTATTAATGATATAAATATCATATATATTCAATACATGGATATTTATATTGATAAATTCATTAAATAGATAAAAAATGAGTTACATTATCATGAAGGCGGAAGGCCATATGTATTCATGAACGTTGTTTTCACTTTTTAGAGGATGTTAAAAAAATGTAGATAATAATTAAACTTTATATCATCATTTTTATTTAATATATATATATATATATATATATATATATATATATATTAAATCTATCCTAATAAAAATCCATATTAATCAGAAAAGAAAAAATGAATCACATCATTTCATCGACGTGGTAGTCCACCAGTACGCATGAGTGACGTTATCGTTTTCTAACAGATTTCATGGTATGTAGGTATATATGTAATATTATTATTATCGAAGAAAAAATATTTCTAATGTATCATACATATACATTATTTACATCTCTATAACCATCCAAGTAAATTGGTTCTGAAAAAACAAATTACACCACTACGTAGAGATGGTAAGTCATCTGTACGAACGAGTGATGTTTTAACTTTTCATACGATGGAAAATAAGTGGAATATGGTTTTACCATTATCAAAATAAAATCAAAAAATATTTATTATACTGTATTTAATATTTTTGGATAAGTACAATTAATTTAGAGGAATTATAATAATAAATAAACTGAAAAGTTTTGATAAAGACCATTACCTCTTCCATAGAATTACTCAATTAAATACCTTCTTAAAGACCATTTAAATGGTATTTAAGATGCCCATAGCCCGTAATTCATGCTTATGTAATTTTATAAGGTAATGTTCTTGATTTTTTTGAGCTAGGTCACACAAAGTTTTCTAAAGAAAAGAGAGAAGGGGTGTCCTTTTATAACTGAGGGGAGGGGCATTCATAGAATTTCTTAAATAATTAAATTAATATAAATTATATTTTACATTAAAAAGGATTTGAAATAGAATAATTATAAGATAATATGTTTATAATTATAAGTACTCTAATACAATCAAATTTGTGAAAGTTTATGTTATTTTTTAACCATTTTAGATTAATTTTAGCCTCTTTTAACAATTGATAAAATATTAAAGTTTTCTATTTTTTTTAGAAAGATGGGAACGGGGGCTCTAAAATTGAGAAAACAAACATTACACAAGATGGAAATAAGGAATTTTACATTTTCCCTAGTAAGAAGTGGGACCATGTCACTAGGAATGGTGTTAATGTATACGTCCCTCTCTTACAACATTCCTTTGTTTACAAGGCCATCCACAATGTAGTTCGCCTCCTGAAAGGTATGTGTGATAAAGTAGTTAAGGGAGGATATTTTGACAATGCAATATATCCATTTACCTGCCAGCTTCCATACCAATCATTTTTTCCAGTCCTAATGGCATGAACTAAGATGGCCGAGTCACACTCGAACCAAATGTTGTTCCATTGTCATTGTAAAGTGATATCCACCGCCCTGATGAGTGTCATCATTTCAGCTTCCAGAGTAGTGGTGTTCCCACATGGGCCATAATTGCATTCCACGACCTCCCCATGTTGATTCCTAAAGATAACCCCATATCCGGATGTCACAGGGATACCCTTGGAGGCTCCATCCATTTTACATTTCAACCAGCCATTAAAGGGGGAAATCCACATCACCTCCATCAGGCCCCTTGGTTTGGGATAGCAACCCACGACCCATAATCTTCTGAGAATCATGAACTCCCTGGAAGAGCTATCACAATGCCCCTTAATCCATGAACTGGAATTTTGAGTGGCCACCAGGATGCTGTTAATTACATTGGCTTCATTGAACACTGCTTGGTGATGAATATTATTGTTGTGGGCCTTTCAAACTGCATAAATCAGTTCAGCACATATCTGTTTGTATTACTGAACATTAAGCAGACGTTGAATTTACTGCTTAGCCAAGGATGTATTGGGGGAATCCAGCTCAAAAATTCTAAGTAAAACATTCCACAGAGAAGAGGTTGTGTTGTTGGAAAAGAACAAGTGGTTGATGTCCTCTCTATGCTAACCACAAAGCACAAACCTCGCGCATAATGAAATCACAACCCTTGGAATTTTCATGTCCACTAGGATTTTGTTATGATAAAGAATCCAGATAAGTGAAAATCTGGATGGAACCATCCAGTTTCTATTGAGAGAGCCAATCCAACCTTCCTCACCCTTCAACAGGTAATTGTAGAAGCTTTTAGAGTTAAGAAGGCCAGCTTGAGACCCTTCCCATAGTAGTATATCCTTTTACTGGATAAAATCATAGAAATTAATCATAGAGATGATTTCATCTAGAATATCATCTCTGTGTTGCAGCTGGTCTTTGATGGATAAGCTGTTATCAATGGACTACTCTTCAGAGTTTATCCTTTCCATGAGAGGTGTGTCCATCTAGTTGGTGGACCCGAATTTAAGCTTTGAGACTGCATTGACAACCCAGCGTGAGTGTCTCATGATAGTGATGAACAACGAACACAGACCAGTCCAGATTGATGAATCCATGTATCCATACCTCTCACAAATGAGTCTAGAAAGAATTTTTATCCTCATAAAATCAAGATAGGCCGAGTTGTTGTGAATAAGACTCTAGATAAACTTGGCAAGTAAGGCTTAGTTAAAGTATCTCATATTCTTAATTCCCAGACCTCCTTGTTTGGTATACATGCAGCATGTGTCCGATTTAGTAGTGATGGGCCTCCTTGTTTGGGAGCCCTGAGGCTTTCCCCCAGAATAGGGGAACACCAAGATACATAAAAGGTAGGGATCCCTCCCTAAGTCCAAGATAATTCATTAGTTCAGACCTCCTTGCTGCTGCCATGTTCTTTCCAAAGTAAATGAAGGATTTTCTCCAGTTGATTTCCTTCCCTGACACATTCTCATAGTGAAAAAGTGCCTCTCTTAGACGAGTGATATTTTTCCTATCAACCTGCATAAAAATTACAATATCATCAGCAAAAAGTAAATGAGAGGGAGTAGTGAGACCTCTAGTCATAGTGATGGTTGAAAGTTTTCCTTTATCCACCATCTTAGTGAGCTTCCTTCTCAGGTAATATTCAGAAATTTCAAAAATTCTTATAGAGAGAGGTTCACCCTATCTCACACCCCTTGAGTATGTAAAATATCCCACTAGTGACCCATTAATCATAACTAAATTTTGGGAAGATTACATCAACATTGTAATCCAGTGAACAAAGAGTTCAAAAAATCAAAATCTAAGAAGAATTTGATTAATAAATCCGCAGTCCATTATGTCAAAAGAATTTTTTATGTCAAGCTTCAAAGCCACATTGTCACCCCATGTTGTCTTTCTCAGGAGATTGAATCATTCTGAGGCCGTAAGTTGGCATTCTTGAATATTCTTTCCCTTAACAAAACCAAACTAGTTCCAAGAAATAATTTTTCAAATCACCTGATCTAGCCTCTTAGCCAAACGTTTAGTGATTATTTTGTGTATGGTGTTCACAAGGTAAACTGGCCTGAATTGACCAATTTCACTGGCATTCTCCGTCTTGGGTATCAGGGAAATGAATTGGGCATTAAAACCTGGAGTGAATGTCCCCCCTCTGAAAAAGTGTTTAACAAGTAGGAAAACCTCATTCTAAATGATGTCCAAATATATTTGAATGTAAAGGTTGCTAAAGTCATCAGGTCCTAGAGAGATATGTTTTTTAAGATCAAACACTTCCTCCATGATTTCAATGTCCATCACAATCAACGTGGGAAGGAAATTTTCCTCCTCATTAACTTGATTAGAAATGATGTTGTCTCTAACTGTCTCATATCTACCCCTCCAATTGAATAGATTCTTATAGAAATAAAAACTATGTTCAGAATGTTCATGTTTTCCCTCTAGAATTTTGTCTCCATATTTTAGTAGAGAAAGGGGTCTATTCACTCTTCGCACTCTTTGAATGGAATTGAAGAATTTTGTGTTGCGATCACCTTCTTGAAGCCACCTAACTTTGAAATATTCCTTCTAGATTTTGTCTATAATATTTATTATATTATTCATCTTTAAGGATAGCTCAGTCTCCTGCTGCATGTCCCTCGAGAAGTTATCTCTAGTGGCCTCTTCTTGCATATCATGTAGGGAGCTTTCAAGTACTTCGATTTTGGCATCCATCGATCTGAATATTTATTTACTCCATTCCATAAGCTTAATCTTGAGTATTCAAATCTTAGAAATACATATCAAAGTATTTTCATTACATATCCATGAGCCCAAATTTTCTTTAACAACTCTTGAGTAGTCTAGAAGAGAGACCCGTGCATTATTAAATCTGAAAGGAACTTGTTGCCCACCAACCTTTCCAATTAAGCTAATCAGTATGGGGTGATGGTCAGAGTTGATTTTAGCAAGCGTAACACATGTTATTGATTTTCATGAATCAAGCATTCTTTTATTGACAAAGGCTCGATCAATTCTACATGCCTTCATACCATAGATATTTTTCTTGTACCACGTGTATTTAGCACCAATGAGGTTCACTTCCACTATGCCAGCATTCTTAATATATTCTCTAAAGTCTCATGAAGAGGTTGCTTTTGTAACTGGATTCATTTTTTCATCTTCATGAATAATGGAGTTGAAATCACATCTTACTATCCAAGGATCCATGATAGAATTCCAAAGATGCTGAATTTTCCCCCATAGTAACCTCATGTCGACATGATAGTTGTGAGCATAGACAATTGAGCAGAAAAACTACCTACCACCCTCCATAAAACTATTGGTGATGATCTGGTTGTCCACATGAAAAATCCTTGTAGAATCCATGTTGTAATGAGTGAGAATCCAAATCCTTTCATGACTTGTATCTTCCCCATTAGAACCCGGAATATTATATCCCCTACTTCAGATCAAGTTTCTCAAATTTTTGGATCTCATCTTGGGATCTGAAATTCCAATAATCATTGTTTTGTACCTTCCAGAAAGGAGCCTGAGGGAACCATCAGTGGCACGGTTGGTTAGGTCCTGACAATTCCAGAATAAAATCATCATTTTGAAATTGATTTGGATGCAACACCTCATTTCTTCATAAATTTGTATGGAGATTTTCATGTTGATTCTGATTGTGATGCAATAGAACCCAAAATCAGAACTCTATTTTCCATACCAAGATTTGGCTGAAAGTTTCCTTTTGTCTCTTTAATTTGTTTTTCCTTTTTCTCCATTGCTTTGCCATATTCTTTAATGTAGACATGATTCTGGACCAGCCCTCCCCCATTGATTTTATCTTCTATATATAGATATTTTTGATGATCATATATGGAAAATGGAGCCTTTAATTAAGAATCAATCAGATCAACAGTGAAGCCCTCCAATTGGATTTCTAGGACCATGTTGCACACCTCCAAGAAGAGTTCCAGCATTTTCTAATTAATGATATCTATAGAATTGTTATCCCCTGTAATGACTGGATGTTCAATGTTGGCTTGAAACCTTTACCCATCCTCCACCTGCTCGGCCCATGTCTTTCCAACTACATTTGAAGATCTTGCCTCCTTAACATGTGTGTTTCCTTTTTCCTGGGCTCCCAAAGTACTTCTCTTGCACTTTGGAACATACTTCCAAACTAATGTAGGTTGAGATGAAATAATAAGGTTTTATTTCTTATGTTTATATGATTATGGATGAAATAGAATCATTAAATGAAATTAATACAAGTTTATGGATGATTTTAAATTCTAAATCACATTATTTTTAACCTTAATTTCTTTATTTACCCTTTTTTGAGGTGATCAATTGTACCACAATTAGTATTAATAATGCTTAAAAATAAAATTGAAGTTATTACCAAATTTTAATATAAATAATCCAAATATGATACACATTTTTCAATATTAATTTTATAAAAGTATAAGGAATTAAATTTGATATAAATTTATAAAATGCAATGAAAAATAGTTTTTAGTTGTGTTTTTAAACATAAATGTTATGTTATACCAAAATCATAAAAACAAATTTTTTTAAATTAGATCTTTCTAAATCAATTTTATCATATTTAACATTAATAGCTCATAAAAAAATATATTGTTACTTTTTAATTACATTATTTAATGGAAATAAATAATGGCATTTGAAATTTCAGTATTTTCACTATTCACTGAAAAATCATTCATTTCAGAAAAATACAATAATTTAACACTTAGTTAATTTTCATAATATTTTTTCAAATATTATTTTAATTTTACATAATATAATTTCTAATTTTTTTTAGAAATTAATTTCAATTTCCACACAAAAAAATGCAATAAAAACCATTTTTTGAGGAAATTTGTTTTTAGAGTATAAAAATGATTTCAAAGAAAATTGGGTGCTTATTTATTATTAATCAATATTTTTAATATTTTACATAATTTTATTAACACTATTAATTCATGAAAATCCATGACTGTATGATAACTATTAAATTAAATAATAATAATTTAATAGTATAGCATGGTTCGCATATTGCTCGCTCTTGCATGTTAGGCATGTTATCTAGCATGGTATTCTAAATTTTGGGACTCATACATTCTACCCCTTAAATAAATTGTTCTGTCACAATTTTATCTCGTTCATCAAAGTTTCAATACTTTAAAATACATATGTTAAGAAAAAACATCATATATAGGGATAATAAAACCAAATTTTAAAAGGTAAAGTGGAAAATATAACAATTTCCTACAATTGTCTAAAGTAACACATATTTAGGTTATCAGATAATGAATAAATTATTTTGAAGATAAAATATAGAAAAATTTGATGAAAATAACATATAAGGACTAATGTAGAGTGATATAAAATGTGGTCATGAGAAATTTAACCACCACAAATCCATAAATTAGTGAGGGGTAAAAAGATAGCTAATTCATTAAAAATGATGCTAAAAAGAAAAAAAAAATTATTTCAAGATCCTTTCATAGAGTTGAGTAATTTGTTTAACAATGTAATAAAATATACATACTAGACGATTATAATTTCTTCCTTTAATCAAATTCTATAACAATCTCATATTTTCCTCTAAATGATGACTATTCCAGATGAATTTTTCACGGATGAAGCACTAAAATCTGCTTATAACAAATCACATAATCAATAAAATAATAACAAGTTACCCTTTATTGATTTATTAAAAAAATTAACACAATATTTTATGATAAACTAAATAGGTAAACCATTATATTAATAAATAATACATTAACCTTCAAAATTCAATAATAAAACAAAATGTTTAATATAGGTCAAGAAATAACCCTATATCGTTAATAACCTTATTAAGCTCAGTATTAATGAATTTTTTAAACTGAAAGTTTATCTCATAACCTTCATATTTCTACTCAAAAGAGATAATATCATTATAACAAAATAATATTTTATTTTAAACCTAAAGTTTATATATATACCACAACCTAGGAAGATATCTCATAAAATATCATTAATCACTCAAAATATCAAAAAGATTTGATCCTATAATATTATTCCCAAAATGAAATTAATATTTATCTTTAATTTTTTTTTAATTTCATAGTAACTAGGATATTAGGTTATCTAGTAGTAGGCACTACACCATTTTCTCCCTTCGGTTGTGGGTTAAAGCCTCATAACCAAGATGAATATGACAGGTTTTCCCCCAACAAGTGGGTTGTACTTTTTATTAAATTATATTAATTTAATTCCTATAACATTCCCAAAAATATGATGGACATCCTCAAATATAAAATTATTCATGAAAATAACTTTTTAACCAAAAATATTTTATGGACAACAAATTTTTTAATGAAATTAAATAATATTAATTGACTATAATTACCTTAATATCAGCGATCATATTAACCCTTAAAGTCATTAATAACTTTAAAATTATTTTCAATATATATATATATATATTCTTTCTAAAATAATCTTCTCACTAAAATATTTACTATAATAAATGGTTTGTTCCCATAAAGTATACAGAAATATCCTTAATCATGTTAAATTATAATCACATAAGACCTAAAAATACATATCTATGCCTTTAAACTTATGATAAACTGTAGAATAATCAACCCAAAACACTTTATGTTTATTCCATTACATTATGGTATATCATAAGTTTATATAGGTTCTATTTTGTAATTAATCATTACTGTTCATGTAGAAAATGTGAATTGGCCCAATAATATCCACTAAGAGTGTAAAAATAGGTTTATAGAAAGGTAACTCTCAATTTACACCATAATTATGGTTGAGATATATTCTAACAACTCTTTTTAGGGTTATTACCCCGATATAAATGTATTCTAAAACCATGTCTACATGTATTATCCAAAAAAGGATGTGTTTCAAGGGAAACCACATAATCTTTACCATAAAAAGACATTATTATATAATCCTACAAGTAGACTTATCCTTTTATTTATTCATTGGGTGATGTTCCCTAATCTTTATTTTTGTAAATCCAATTCCCAAGGTATCTACTAAACCTCCCACTTATAACAACTACAAATAATCCTACCTTAGAAGAATATATTTGACGGTTACATTATTACATTTATGCTAAATAAAAGTGATCATATCATAAAGGATCAAAGAGTTTAGTATTCAAGATAAACTATATTCATAATTAATCTCACATTACCTTGGAAATAAAATATAAAAATTACTAATAATAAATAATTAGTATACTTCAAATCATTCAAAGATTCCTTCTTTATACTCTGGGGAAAGTAAAACCAAATAAGGGTGCGGTCAAATAGTCAGTAAAGGTTAGTTACTGTATAATATATCATGATTGAATAAGGAATTATCAATATGTCAAGTTAAATAATTATAATCATGTTCCATTTAATCAATAACATGATCACAAAATGCATCCATGGATAATATCAGCATTGTAATCTCATGGATAATTATAACTCAATTCTCAGTGTAGGAAATGCTTCATATTCGATGTTATGATCTTCTACCTAATGATATATTTACCATAAATAACTTAAACCAATATATTTTAAACTATGGGTAATAATACACCAAAAAAATATTCAATAAGAATATAAAAACGGTTTGTCTCATGAGATATGTCGATGCATCGATGAGATATCTATAATCGGGTCCCTCCAATCATTACATGTCCAATGAATTTTATTGAGATAATATTTACACTATTTTCCATGTCTATTTAAATTATTTTTACCCCAATAATTTAGAAATTTGAGCTGAATATCATTATTTTTCTATTTTAGGGATGTTTTGAGCTTAAAATTTAAAATTACACAATTCTGGAATTTTTACTATTTTCAACAAATTTTGTATTTTGAGAATAAAGTATATATATTTATCCAAATAAGATAATTATTTCTTTTTTAAGACTTCTATTTTCGTGGGAAACATCTTTCTAAACTGAACCAAGTGCTGAATCCACATTCAAAATTCCCAAATAAATCACTCAATATGAAAAACATTGTTGGAATAAAGGATGGACCCCACCTCATTCAATGGACCATAACTAAGGCAACATTTTTCTAAATGAGATGATTCCATATGAATATGATAGACAACTCAATTTTTATCATTAATTATAACTATCAATGGAAAATTATATTATTAATATATTCTACGAATGAGTCAAAGAGAACAAAGATGAAGAGTCACATAGAGAAGAAAAAGTTGTATTCAATTAGTAATTACTATATTTTTAAAAACATTTCAAAATAATATAAAATATTTAATGTTGATAAAAAAATTTCTAACAACTCTACATAAGTAAAAATAGGGTTATCCATCCAGGAAGGTCGGAAAAAATGATCCAACTTCAGATAGATGGAAATTGGATAGAATGTTTTCAACCCCTCTACTTTTATATATTCTCAACTTCACATTAATTTCAAGGATAGTTGGATTGATGTAGGGTAATGTTATGGTTAATATATACTATATAATATGATTAACATTTATGATATTCAATCGATGAAGAGATAAACATCAAGTGGTGGTGGGTAGCAAATATGTGAAGGCATTTCCCCTTTTGAGTTTGTGCTTTTAACTACAAACATTTCACATTTGAATTGTCTTAGAAATTTTTTTCTTAATTTAACGGGGTCTCTTTCATTATTTTTTCACATTAATATATTGTAATCTATATTTTTTTTATCATCTTATGAAATTAAAATTATTTTCTTGTCTTCACTTCATTGGTTGAGGTCTTCTCATTGAGCACAACAAGTCCAATTAGTTTTGATTATTCATAGGTATTTGGTTAATTGAATAACTTTCATAAGATGATAAACAAAAATATTTGAGGTCTCTATGTGTTTTCTTGTAAATTAGGAATATATATTAGGTTATTGATTTATAAATCGGATAATTTAATAGCAAATATATTTTCAACAATGATATGGGGAGTGTTTAAGGATCAATACCAACCCACTACTACTGCATTTTTCCTATCTTTTTTAGTCTAGTTTTCTTTTGATTTCTAATCACTCACATAGATTTAATATTGAAATATCATTTTCTATAATTTTACAATATTTTAACTCATTTAAAATACCCACTTTCAGTTTTAACATTAACAAAAAAATTAACAAAGTGAGTGTTTTACAACTTAGTCTGCAATCTCCTTATGAGACAACCTTGTGGTCACCATTATGTTGTATTTTTAAGGGTAAAATTATAGACTGGAGCTTTGAGATTAAAACCCCATGATAAATTTGGAACTATTTTTTTGAGTTTACCTGCGTTATTTTAACTTTTTATTATTTTAACTATTAATTTATAGTTTCCAAAAAATGTATTTTCATAGTGACTACTCTTATATTTGGCTTTATTATCAACCATTTCAGAAGCCAGTTAACAAATATTTTTAAAAATATAAATTAAATGAAAATTATTTAATTATCAAATAAAATAATTTCATTATCCATCAATACTATATTGTTCTTCATCAAAATATTTTTATGATTCAATAAGTAAGAAATCAAATGGAAATTATTTCCAATTCTTTAAAATAATTGATAGAATTTAAAGATCAAAATTATTTTCAACAAATGGAAAGTATTATCCCAATTTTTTTGATATTGTGTAAATTTTTTTAGGTGAGTTGAAAAATAATTTTAAATATTCTTTTTAAAATTTAATGGAAGAAATTTTCACTAATTCACCAATTGATGTGTCTTTTGTAAATAAAATTCCTTTGGAAAATTATTATTCTAACATTGTTGATAATGAAATTTAATTTCAATCCCCACCTTCTGAAATTAAAATTTTTTTAACCTTTTTAGGAATATTTGGATAAATAGAAATATAAACATGAGAAATTAATTTTTAAATAGTATATGGTGGAAAATGAGTTGCTAGACACTTTCAATGTAACTATTTTCGACATCCAAAAAGAGCTAGAACCTGAGAACCCATAGGGGAATTTCATAACTTTTGATCCATTTTTGCCTTATTATTTTTATAATAAATTTTTAGCTTCTTCTCCCTCTGTGAATTTAGTTCTAATTGATTTTTAATGGACTGATTTTTAGATGAAGTGTATGTTAAGATTAGAATTAAAGAAATAATGGGGTGCATGATTGGGTACATTGGTACATGCGAGGATGGTAGTACAGAGATTATTTTCAAAGAAGAATTCATTTTTAAGATGAAATTTAAGATAAACCACATCCTGGAAATACATTTCAATACCCAATGGAGTTCATTTATGAGGATGAAGTCTTGAGAAGTTTCTTTTACATTTTGTTCCCACTTCCACTGCATCAGGAAAATATCAAACCCGTTGAGGAGAATCTAAATAAATATGATTTTGGGAGCTTCTATAAGTGGTGTTAGTTTAATAAGACTATTATAATCTCATTTTGGTGGTTAAAAAGGAATAAAATCCATCTACCAATGGATTGGTGATGATAGTCTAGAACATCATGACTAGGAGTAGTGAAATCCTAGCACCCAATTGGGGGGTTCATACCAAGTCTCTTTTCAATTCACATTCAATTCAGTTTTTATTTCATTAATTTCAATAAAATTTTGATGCTTTGTTTTTTTCATGTAGGTCTCCCATTTGCATCATTTGGGAGACTAACTGAAGTTTTCTATTGCTTAATAAAAATGAGGTTGTATCTTTCCCCTTTACTTGTTTTTTTAATGTAATATCTTCTTGATTTTCACTTAAAATTTTTTAATTTTCTTCACAATGAGAAATTTTTTGAAAATAAGTGTGTGGTAATAAAATACTAAGTTGATCATGAATTTTTTTTTGTTTTTCAATTTCCTATTTTGTGTGTTTTATTTTGTGTAAAAAAACTTATAATCTCAAATAAATATCATTGTCATTTTTAATGCTCATGAAAATGCATAACTATAATTATCCCTTAAAACCAAACATAAATGGATACTAAAAATAACTTTGTTTCAAGGTCAAAACATTATAAATATCTCAAAAATACCAATTATTTTTTAATTTTATGCCACATCTCACTATATTTATCTTTAAAATTCCCTTCCAGTGAGGATTTTGAACCCTTCTAGACATCTTCTTCACATTAACCTCTTTTCTTGAGTGAACTAATCCCTGATTTGTTTAAATAATTATGAAATATTTCTTTCAAAACATAAGATTTTAGGTACTTTTGATTAAATTATTGAGAAAATTATTTGGATTTTGAATCCCCCTTTTCTTTTGAATCCTTTTAATTTTTTTCTTTCATGAATAATTGATATTTTTGAGCCCTTAGTAGTCATATACATTATGATAGGTAATCCACATTATAATACAACTTTCCCTTCCCATCCTTCTATCTAATTATAAATTCATTATATAGTTGAACTTAAGTGTGGGTTCATATGAATTATGGTGTTCTAACTCATTTGTTGTGGCTTTGGTTGGAGATTAAAACTTTGAAGAGATATTTTTGCTGCTGAAAAATGATATTTAAAAAAAAATTATCTATAGAGAATTCAAGGAGAAAAGATTTATGTCTATCTCGATCTCTCAAAGGTATAATGATTGGCTAAAATGTCGATTTTTAAATGAAGAGAAGAAAAAATTTATTTTTTTTCTAAAGTAATATTGATGATGTGGGATGAAAATCAAATTATCAAAGATTATTAGATCTGATTTTCTTACAAGGTCATCATGTATGAGACCATAATTAAGTGAAATTTATAATCATGCATTTTTTTCAATGAAATGATTCAAACCCTCCTAATTAGGCCTTATAATTTTTCACATTTGAAACCCACTAACCTAAAGTCGTAGAAAAACCATTAAAATTCCTCATGATAATCACATGTTCTTAGCTCACATCAAGTAGATATGTAGTAATGTATCAAACCTATGGTGATTATTTCATGAGTTTGTATTATAAAATGCTTTTTCAAAATCCATATTTGTGTGTTAAGATATATATTATATGAGGTATGTATGTTGTGTTCATGGGGGAAGAAAAGATCTGAAATTTGATTGAATAAGATGAATAGATAACTTATTTTTTCTTTTGATGATTCATGTTGTCTTTTTTTCTTGGTGATAAATTGATAAACCTCACTAGTATGTGTTTTGAATTTTCCATGATTTTATTTTGATTCTCACTTGTCCATGAGTCCAAGTACTAGTTGTGTGTAAATTGATAGAGATGATATTTACATTGTTTTTCAACTCTATTATAATTATTTAAACCCAAAAATTATAAAACTTCTATCTAAATATCTTTGTTTTTTTTGAATATTATGTATTTTTTAACTTAAATTTTAAAAAATTCACAAATATGGAATTTTAACTATTATCAATCACTTATGTATTTTGAGCATAATTCTTTCATATTAATCCAAATCAAGTAATTATTTTTTAGTCTTCCTATATTTATGGTCTTACCCTTTATAAATTGTTCAAAGTGTTGATCTAACCTTATAGAGTTACAAATAAATCATTCATTATTAAAAACCATCCTACTGATAGAAAGGGCCTTGCCTTTTTAAATTGGAAAAAACATGGGATAAATGCCTCAAAAATGAAATTATTTCACCTAGAGATGAAATATAACTCCAATTATAGAATTCATTATAAATATAAATGGACAATTATATCATTAATTTTATCTATGAATAAGAAAAATATAAGGAAGATTATGAGTCTTTCCAAGAATAAATAATTTTCTTTAGTAATTAATTCATATATTTTACACTACATTTTCAAATAGACTGAAACTTTTAGGTTCGATGGAGGTTTTAATTTTTAACAACTATATAGAAGAAAAAAAGTTAGATTCTTCCTGGAAGGTGTATAAAAACAATATAAATTTGGAAAAATAAAAATTGGATAAAATATTTTCCACTCCTCCTCTTCTATATATTCTCAACTTCACTTTCATTTAAAGGATGTTTGGATTTAAGGAGGGTAATATTCTAGTAAAGATATGCTATATAATATGAGTAACATTGTAAATAATAAATATATGAAGGGATAAACTCTAGTTGGTGGTGGGAAGTGAAGATCCAAAATAATTTCCCCTTTTGAGTGTTTACATTAAACTAGAAACATTTCACTTTTGAATTATCATGGAAATTGTTTTCTAGATTAAATGAGGTATATTTATTTCTTTTTTACATTTTCATGTATTTGACCTAGAATTTTTATCATCTTATGAATTTAAAATTATTATCTTTTTTCTTAAACTTCCTTGAGTGAGGCATCCCCATTGATCACAACAGGTTTAATTATTTTTGATTTACCAGTGGTAATTAGGTAATCAGATCACTTTCATAAGAGAATAAACACCCATATTTGAGGACTCGATATGGTTTTTGATCCATTTAGGTGCATATATTGGGGTTTTTTGTATTAATTTCTTAATTAAATTGAAAATTTATTTTCAAAAATGATAAAGGATGTTTTTGAAGATTGACACTTTTCCACTACTATTACTTTATCTTTCCTTTTTAAATTCAGTTTGCTTCTAATTTCTAATACCTAATATAGATTTCATATTAAAATAATATATTATGTAATTATAAAATATTTTACCTCATTTGTAATCCAAAATTTTATTTTTAACTTTAAAAAAACAAATTAACAAAGTTATAATTTAATAGTTTGGCCTCCAAACTCCTCGTGAGACAACATGGTGGTCACCATTATGATTTATTTTTAAAGTGAAAATCATTGAATGATATTTTATAAAAAAACCTATAGAAATATTTCCTCATATATTTAATAATAAATTAAATTCATAAAAAATATGTTTTATCAATAAATATTTTTAATTAGTAAATAATATAGATTTATTAAGGTTTTCCCCAGTCAATCAAATAACTTTCAAGGAAAAACACCAAATGTAAATATGATATCTGTTTTAAGAAATATTTCTATAAATGATGGATATTTCAGAGAAATGTATTTTCCATTAAAAATTCATTACAATAACGTGAATGTTTCAAGATAAATTTATTGTCTATAAAATTAATATGATATAAAATATGACATTCAATTCATCAGAAATAAATGTTTTCAAGTAACTTCATGTCTTTTGTAGAATAAAATAAAAAGGATTAAAATAATATTTCATAAAAGAATTTTCTTTTTGAAGACATTGAAAACTTATAGAAGAAGATGAATACTTTAAACGATTATGGAAGTTGGAAAATTTGGTAACATAGTATACATTAAAAACATTCCTTTTGACTTTTTGTAAAGAAAATGGAAAATGAACCTTCCATAAAACATTAGAAATATTCCTTTCAAACTCTTAAAATATAAAGGATAAAATAAAATTTACATTTTTTAAATAAAAATTAATTATGTAAAAAAAATTAAAAAATAGGGGCATTGAAGAAAAATATACTCGATCTAAAGAGAAATAAGATCATCTTTTCTTTTTTACATTTTTTTTATTCAAGTTCCAAAGAGAAGAAAAGTTCGAAGAATATGTTTCAATTCCTTAAAATACTAAAATTTATTTAAACATTTAATCATAATTAATTAATATATATTCATGTTAAATACATTAAATGGTCATTATATACACCACATAAAAATAAATAGGTGCATAATACCAATTACATCTCAATGGAGTGGAAATTGAGAATAAATCCCTTACAAAGTTTGTATCATTGAGTTGAGAATTAATCAATGAAATTATTATGTGTGAAACTTTTAAATACACATAAAAAATTGAAAATAAAGCATAAAATAGTTTAGATATTAATTCACACATAATCATGGCATAACGAAGTAAATAATGATGTGTTATAACCCAATCAAAATAAATTGACATAAGAAATATCATACCTCAAGATTGGCATGACTCGTAAGTAATTTTAATATAATTTATAATAAATTTATATTGATTATAATTAAATAACAGAACCATATACATATATATAATATATTATATTATGCATTTATAACATTTTATCACTTATTTGTTAACACTATTTTATTATTTTCCTTATTATGGTTGTAAACTACATCGGTTTTCATGTAAATTATAATTAAGTAATTTAAATACTTTTATAATTATCATTAATATGTCATATATTAAATTTTATATATGTTATAAATAAAATATATTTTAAATTTTTATATATTTATAGTTATCCATAAATGATAGTGATATAAAAAATCAGTAACATTGTACATGGAAACGGTTGGTAGTACATACGCATACACATTTCATTCACATTTCAATGGATGGAATGAAAGAAAGATAAATAATAATTAACCTTTAAATGATAATTTTTATTTCATATATATCTTATATATTCATTAAATATTTTCTTATTACCATGCATGTAAATTAGAAATAAAAAACGGATCACTTTGCTTCGTGGAGGTTATAGTTCACACATACGCATGAGTGACGTTATTGTTTTACAATAGATCTGAAGGTAGGAATATAGATATGAAATTATAAGTTCAAATGAATAATTATTTCATAAATAATATATATATATATATATATATATATACATATATATATATATATTAGTTACATATTTATAACCATCAAAGTAAAGTGGTGATGAAAAACAAATTATACCACTATGTGGATACAATAATCCAAACATTTTCACTAGTGATGGTTTCACTTTTCCTGAGAAGGAAAAGTGGTGTAATATGGTTTTACCATAATAATAATAACATTTAATTATATTAATTATAATTAAATTATTATTTTATTTTGGTTATAACAAATTTAGGTGAATATTTATTAGAACTAAACATGAAAGATTTAATAAAGATGATTACCTCTTCTTCAGATTAATTCCTATATATCCCTTCGTAAGGACCCTTGAATTGGAATTTAAATAATTAAAGACACTATAAATCATGTATAAGGATGTTTATAAGGTAATTTTATAGGTTTTTTGTTGAGCTAATATTCTCTAAGTAGTGTAAAGAAAAGTGAGAAGTAATGCCCTTTTATAAGTGAGGGGAGGGGTATTCTTGAAATTTATTAAAGCATTAAATTAGTTAAAAATTTTTTCATGTGGAAATGGTTAAAAATGATATAAGTATAATTCAATATGAGTATGAGTTTAAATAATCTCATAAAATAAAATTTGGACATGTTTTTGTTATTTTTTTATAATTATATTATAGTTTTAACCCCATCTTATCCCTTTTGACAACTACCTGAATATTAATATTTTCTAACTTTTAAGGGTCAATACCATAAAAATGAAAGAGAAAAATCCTCATAAATGGATCATGGAAAATTATTTCAACCATATACTATTCATTTGATAAAATATAATAGTTTTAATATTATTAAATCAATTAATAAAATATTTTTTTTTGAAATATCATTAATTTCATTTTTAGGAGTATTAATTCAGTTTGAATTAGAAAAATATGTGATAAAAACTTAATTTGAATGTAATAATTTCAAATATTTATGATATGTTATATTTAACTATAAAATTAATGGTATATTAAAACAAAATCAATAGAAATTATTTTAAGAGTTTTAAAAACTAATTACTTTTTTCTTTTACTGCTTACACAAGCACTGTGTCGGAGTCTCATAAGAATTTAAGGTAATTATTTAATAAATAAAAATTAAAAATAAATTACCATGATAAAAATAATTAATTAATATTTTAAATAAACATAAAAAAACATAACATATGTTGTTTTTATCCAAGTAATAAAATATTATAGATATTAAATGAATGGAAATGATGTTTTTAACATTACCTTTCACTTAAATATTATAAAGGTAAAAAACATAGAATAATTGTAAAAATGTAATATTTTTTATTTTTTATAACTATAGAAGAATTATAATCATATAATTAAATTAATTTCATTTTAGGATGGTTTTTATTGCCTTATCACATTAGTTTTAACCCTAATTACTCGATTCACCCATTACCGAGGAGATAAATTTTACCATGCTTACTATTAAAAATTCTTAAAAATAAAATGGTTCTATTTACAAAATTTGAACCTCCTGAATAAAAACATGGTATCCATTTTTTAAGATTCATTTTATATATGTTTTATAAAATAATTTTAATATTCATTCTTATAATACAATGAAAATCATTTATTAGAAAAGTGCATTTTTAAGTATAAGAAATAACTTATACCAAAATCATGAAAATTATTGATTAAAATTATATTATTATAAATAAAATGGATCATATTTAATTTTAATACAAAATAATAAAATGGAATATTAATTTTAAAATAGTTTATTAAATGATAATAAATGAGGGAATTTGAAAAGTCGATGTTTTCACTATTCATTGAATAATCAATCATATCAAGAAAATCCCAAAAATTTACCCTTAGTTAATTTTGATATGATTATTTAAAAAATTATGTTAATTTTATAAAATGATATATGTAAATTGGGAATAAATTATATTTAATTTCCACATAAAAAATGAAATATCTTTTTTTGAAAAAAAATATATTTTTAGTGTAAAAAACTGATTTTACTAAAAATTGAGTACTTATTTATAATTAATAAATTAATTAAATATATTTTATAATGTTGTTAACCCTATTAATTAACACCAATTCAATTAATATGAGATAACTATTACATAAAATAATAATAATTTAATATTATATCATGGTTCGATTAATGATATGAGTTGTGTGTTAAGAAAGATATCAAGAATAGTATTACAAATTTTTGGGGTGTTGCGCTAATAGTAATTCATAATCTAAAAATAAAACCCAATATTATATCCCTTATATTAATTAAATCCTTTTTGGTTTTAAAAAATTTTATAGAGTGGATTCTTAATTTTGGCGACTTCAAACACAATATAAAAATTAACTATTAATATAAAATGTGAAGTATCATGAAAAATATATTTAAATACAAGGTAAAACCTCATCCTATTAATTAGTAAATTTCACTTCAATTAAAAGTAAAACTTGAAGAAACTCCCAAAATTTATGTACCATGGTATTCTTCATAATTTATTTTATTCTATTAAGTTTTACTCAATTAATTTCATTTCAATATTATTGTTTCAATTATATTAAGTTTTGTGTCATTCTTAGTTATTTGGCCCACTTATATTTGGTATGGTTGTATTTTAAAAAAAACTACTATTTTTTATTTTCCATTTATTGATTAGGCTTGTTTAATTTCTATTCAATTCTATTTGGTTGTGGTCACATTTGATCTGTTAACTTCACCACAACCAACCGAAGGCATATGAAAATACTATAAATAATCCCTAAAATAATTGAACATCCAATATATAAAGAAATTCATAGTTTATCTATAAAGTTATATTCTATTAATCAATTTTATTTATAAGACATCAAAAATATTTATTCAACACTCATTTTTTGAAAATCACCACAAGAACCCAAAATTTTTGCATATCCTCATTCAATCAAAATTTCCAAGTCTCATTGTATAAATTTCAGAATATAAATTTTAATGGATCAATAACTATATAATTCAATACAAAATACACAATAAAACATGGTTATAATATATCTTTTAATTTTTAACTAATTATAATACATTTAGTTGACTATTGTTATATAGTGATTAAATAGGGAACCATCCAAGATTCTAAATACACTGAAACATGTACTAAGTATCCAAACATATTGTAAATTGATGGAATCTTTTAGATTTATCATATTAAATTCAACCATGTACTAAATCAATAAATCAATTGAACTTTAAACGAAATGCATCTTTAATTAAAAAAATTCCAAGTCATCATATAACATTCATAATTAATTGAATCGCATTCTGTTAAAACATAAAATTATCTAGAAAATTTATATAAACATAAAAATCTACCAAGTCACAAATATAATTGGAGAATAGAATACCATAATAGAATTAAATAATTTTGTAAAATTAATTCATCATATATAAATAAATAACACAAATTTTATTCATCATGCATAATGAAAAAAAATCAATAAATAAAAAATATACCTCATATATGTATATTATGTTACTTGAGTTGAAGGACATACTGGATATCATTTTATAGGACATAAATGATGGGTTTATCAGTATTGTAGTGTAAACTCAAAAATAAGATATCCTTCCTTTAGTAAGTAATTTGGGTATCCATTTTTAAAAATTCATTATTAGGGAACCATTTTCATTATCCATTTTTATATAATTTACGACTTACTTTGAATTTTATAACATTTTTATATTTTATCAATATAGTTTTTTAGACTAATATATAATTAATATTTTTAAAATATGATTATTACTAATGTGAATTTAAAGTTTTTAAAAACAGACATAAGAGGAAATAAATATGAAAGGATGAGATAAAATTTATGATACACTGTGAGAGAGTAAAGATGATGTAGATTGATATTTTTGAACAATTACTCACTAAAATGATATCTTCAAAATAAAATTAATAATATATATTTTTATAATTATAACAAAATGTAATTATTTTATATAATTTTTTTTAGATTCTAGAATCATTATTATTATTAATCTATACTATCTTGATAATTTATTGTGTATATATTTTTATTGATGCATTGTATCAAGGTCTTTTCCTGTGAATTTTTTATATTTTACCATATTTAATATTGGTTTTAATTTATACTAAATATTCTATATTGTGAAAAAAATAGTGGTGGTTATGTAAACTAACTCTAAATAATGTGAATTTTGGATAACTTTGTTAGTGGTTTTTAAATCAATATTAAATATAAAAGAATTTTTTATAAAAAAATCTAAAAAATAAAAATAATTGAAATTTATCTTTTACATGATTGTTGAGTAAACACATCGTGAAAAATATACCAACATAAAACTTATTATTAGTTGTTTGAAACCATCATGAAGTGATTCAGATATGGTTTTAATGACACCTAAATCTATGAAAAATTTATTATAAGGGTGAATTTGTTTCTAGTGACAGTGTATAAAACATCGATAGAATTTTTTTACAGTAAGATATTATCAATTGAAATATGGGAAGATAATATTTTAGAGGTTTAATAACCCTTTAAGAATATAATATATACAATCTCAATATTAATTTCAATCAAAACAAGAAATGGTAAAAGACATTAAAATAATTTATATAACATATATTCTAAAAGAATGACCAATTCATGAAAAATCATGATGTATTTTTGAAAAATTGTCACTATAAATTCCTAAACATTTTGATCTAACTAGAAAATTTATTGATGAAATTGTTAAACTCATTTATGGTTACACTTATGTGAAATATGTAGAAAATAATCATGTTGGATATCCGAAGTGGTAACACTATATGGTTTCAAGGATCATAAACAATCTACTAATAATGTAAAGGAAACCCATGTAGCTAAATATTATAATGAGGATGAAAAAATAATGACATATAAGATGAAAAAAAATTCTTATATGAATGTAAATGATAACTCATAAGTAACTTATGAAGAAATTTTTTTGAAGAAACTAAAAGTAAATCCATATAAACCACTAATTCCATTCTCAAAAAATATAAAGAAATGAAATGTGGAATCTCAGTAAAAAATCACAAAATTTTAATATAAATATGACTAAAAATAAATTTTACTTAATCAATATAAAAAATAATATATAAATCTCTGTATGTAGATATTAAAAAATTAAAATAATATAAATATCTTTTGAGGGATATATTTATGTAAAGAGTGTTTAAATAGGGTTCAATGAAAGATGTCTCCTATAATATGAGATAAATGGATATTTTCCCTATATTTCACTAATGTGTCAAAAACAACCCCATATGAACACCTCCTATATTTTTAATGAGTTCAAATATACCCACAATAATGCCCCGACCCTAGTTACCCAGAGTCTATGAATTATTACATAACATTGGCATGATCACAAGGGATCAAATCCCAAAATATCGGTCAATTTAGAAACCTGGGAAGTGCTAGATACATACAAAAGTTTTACATTTCATTATGAAATAAAAAAAGAACATTGTGTCTCCTTTGAACACAAATATATCATGTCACCTATTCCTACAGGTCAATCCTAATATACTTCTTCACATCCTGGGAAAAATAAAATATAAGAAAGCGGTGAGCTCAGATTCTCATTAAGGATAACAATATAGCAGAAACATTCATAATTAAACATAAAAATTGATGGTAATGTATAATAATAAAACACATGCCTTTTAAAATTAAACTTCAGCATTGTATTGAAAAAATAAATCATATAATTCCATTTACATATTCACATGTCTATTTTACTAGTCGAATAATCACATGTAATATTAGTAGCTAATTTTATAATGATGGAATGCATGATGTCGGACATCATAACCACATAGTCAAGGCCTCATTCTAAGACTACCAAAAATATTTTTCCAAGGCCTTGTGCCATGACATTAGTTTGTCTCATGATACATAACAATTCATCAAGGAGCTATAGTAGGCTCCACCCGTCACTTACTAATTGCAATGCATTCCTCATATGAAAAGGTTGAGACCTGACATAAACATTCGTATTAAAACTAGCATAAAAAATGTTAATAATTTAACCATAAACCATGAGTGGTATAAAAATAACACATCTATAGTCAAACATATCACAAAACCTTCAATACAATATGGAATATTTTTTTATAATCAATCAACTTCAAACAAGTGTAAAATCCAACGAAGGATGTTAACATAGATGAAATCAAAACTATTTCAGAGAGATATTGTTTCTATTTTGAAATCATTTAAAAGACACATAGTTATAAAAGAAAACATTTATTTTGAAAATAATCTTATATGTTTTTCAGGGAAACATCGAAGGTGTTATAATGGTGGAAACAATTCCCACCCACCATATAAGTTAAAAAAAACATTATTACCTTAATTCGTTAAAAAGGTCATAAAGTACCTTGTTTGGAAAGAGATGGAATGATTACTTACAACAAATATTATAAAAATTAAAATGAGGGTATAAATTAATTTAACCCAAATTCTAGTAAATAATAAAAAAAATTTGAAATGTATTTTTAAGAAACACGGATGTGGATGATAAAGAGGTCCTAGAAGATACTTATGTATAAACAAGCTCGGATAATGAAGATATTGTATAATAAACCCTTACCGTATACTTTTCCTCAGTATTGGGTAAATTATCATCTGGTATAATAGTTAAACAATTGTTATTAAATTATACAAGAATCGTATACCAAATATGATACTATATAGTATCTTCTAAAATTGCTTTGTTAATAATGTTTTTGAAGTATCATTGTTTCAGGTGTTAACTAATTCATTTTCTGTTATATACTTTGTTACATAAGACATGTATGTCATCGATAGGATGTATTTGATTCATATCCATAATTATATTAAGTTCTTAAACATTATTTTTAATCATAAAATGAAAATTATTCTTGAATGGTTATTATGGAAAATGAATCTCATCGCGTTCGTGGAGAATGTAATCCGTACGTACGCATGCGAGACAATATCATTCTATTAATTGTGAAATCATATGTAATTGGATGGTATATCATATATAAAGAATAATTTACATTTTATATTGACAATATACATCTTTTATACTCATTATTATACCCATCCAAATAATGAAGTGTTGAATAACAAACTACACCACGACATGGTGATGGTAAGTCGTATGTACACACATATGGTGACTTTCCATTCATAGGATGGATAAAATAATGAATATGGTTATACCATATTTATAATAACATAACAGTATGTATAAGGTATTGGAGTTATTTTTTTGGTATGTAAAAAACATAAATAGGAAGTGGAAGAAGAAAAAAACATTGAAAGAGGTGGTGAAACTATTACCTCATCTTCGGATGTTTCCTTTTTATTAGAAAAAAATGGATCCATAAGATGTATTTTTATCAATGTAAGGACTCTGTCTTTAATTTAGGGTAGTTGGGAGGATATTTGAGTAGGGGATGGCCTGGAAAAACGGCTTTTGAGAAGTGATTTTGAGAGAAGGATAATTACCCTTTTATAAGAGAGGAGAGGGTC
The DNA here is from genome assembly GCA_963277665.1 of Viscum album. Taxonomy (NCBI): domain Eukaryota; kingdom Viridiplantae; phylum Streptophyta; class Magnoliopsida; order Santalales; family Viscaceae; genus Viscum; species Viscum album. The sequence goes on from OY728131.1 coordinate 978,951,365, forward strand.
ACTTTAGGGAAATATTGGAATAATATTTTATTAAACAACCATATTCATTTTATAATGGATCCAAAAGAATTTATTTCAAGGATAAGGTTGTTCTGGGTCAAAAAACTCTCAACCAATAGGTTTTAGATAGGTTTAGGTCACCATATTAACCTTATCATTTAGATTTAACTCTTAGTTAAATTGTTTAACTTTTACAATGTCTTCTTGTATTTTTATATTACATGGTTAATAAAGATACTCTAAAATTACAAGAGAACCACAAGTGGATAATTAATTAAATATATATTATTATATAATTCCTTTGGAAGAACCTTATATTTTTACGAATATTATATCAATTAATAATGTAGTATTTTAAAAAAACTCATTTATGTCAATTTTGACACTATTTAGTATTTCTTTTTTGTGAAAGTCATAAAAACATTATCACTTTGAAAAAAAAAATATTTAATCATCCCTAATATTTTATATTAACCTAGAAAATTCTTGGAATACATAAAAAGTCTCAATTTAAAATTATATTAATATTTATAATATCAATTATTTTAATCATTCAATAATAAGGTAATTACTACATCATCATTGTGTCATAAATAAATTTAATTATATAATTTTTAAACATTATAAATAAAATACCATTAAATATGAAATATTTTTAGCTTTATAATTAATATTTATAGTCCAATTTATCTTATGTATAACCCTATATTAAAAATGATTTAGTTATTAAAATTTGAATTTAGCACTTTCAACTCTTCTTTAAATAAAATAATAATAAATGTCCTAATCTAATGAAAGTGAACCAAAAGGACAATATTTTATTCTTAAGGTAGGATTTGGTTGAAAAACACATATCCAATAGAATTTTTCATGTGTTAGGATAATTATAATATCAGTTTTTACCTTTAATTACACTATTTAATTTTAACCGTGGTAAATAAAATTCAAAAGTAACTATTCACCAAATATTATTTTCATCCTATTAAACCAAATTTAACATACTGATGTCAACCATGTCTATCAAATTTTTGAAATTCAACTCATAAAGGCATCAAAATTATATTTTATGCAAATTTTCTAACATGCCTAGAAGGTGCGTAAAAGGTGTTAAAAGGTTCAATAAAATTTTATATCTAATCTTATTATAAATGGCTCTAATGAATTACATTGAACTAATATAGGTATTATGAATCTATTTTTAATTAAACTAAATTCAAATAAAATAAATAATTAATTAAATTAAAATTCAATTTTAAACAATAACATATTATTTTTCATTATTCATCAAAAATTGACAGTTTTCAAAAAAATAAAAAAAATCACGCTATGCTAATTTTGATATTCCAAATCCAAAAATTAATTCCATTTTAAAAAATTAAATTTATAAAATTTTAAAAAGTGGGTATTACTATTCATAATTCTAGATTGATTGGTCGTGGTGTGATGGAACTCAAAGTTGCATACAGCATGAGCTATTTCATTATTCAAATAGAAGCGTACTGTGGAAGCTTGGGGTGTTACATTCATACCTTCTTCAAATAATTTTTTCCTTGATTTTCCTATAATAATACTACATAAAAATATTTGGGTGGTTATTCATCATAAGTTCCTCAGGTTCCCATGTTTCCTCTTACATCTTATGGTTTCTCCATAGAACTTTTACCAGAAGAGTCATCCGGTTTCTCAACACTTTTTCTCTAGTATCAAGAATATTGACAGGATCTTCACAATAAGAGAGATCAGGTTCTAGTTATATTTCTTCATAGGTGAGTACATGAATTGGGTAAGGCATGTATTTTCTCAATAGTTATGCGTGGAACACATCATGAACTTTTGAGATACTTGGAGTCATTTCCAAATGGTAAGCTACAAATCCAATTCGTTTTAGAATTTTGAAAGTTCTGATGTACTAGGGACTTAATTTTCCCTTCTTACAGAATCGTATAACACCATTCCATTGAGATAACATTAATAAAACAAGATCTCCTAATTGAAATTCCAAATCCTTCCTTCAGTTATCAGTATATCTCTTTTTCCTACTTTGAGCTGCTTTGATGTGGGACTGGATAATCTTAAACTTTTCCATTGTTTCTCTACAAATTCTGGGCTTACGAGTTTTCTTTCACAATCATCGTCCCAACAAGTTTTTGTGCAACATCTCTTTCCATATAATGCTTTATATAGTGGCATCTGAATACATTAATGGAAGCTATTATTATAATAAAATTCTACCATAGGTAAATATCGATCCCATATACCTTGAAAGTCATGTGAGCAAGACCTCAACATGTCTTATAAGTTTTTAATAGTCGGTTCTGATTTTCCATCAGTTTGAGGGTGGTAGGCAGTGTTCAAACAAAGTTCAGTATCCAATGCCTTCTGAATACTTTTCCAGAATCATGATGTAAAATAGGGATCATGATCAGAAACAATCGATAGGGGTACTCCACTAAGTATTACAACTTCATTAATATATAGTATTTTTAAACGTTAAAGAGGTAAATATTATTTTATAGAAAGAAAATGTGCTTACTTGGTAATATGATCAACAATGACCCATATGTTATCATTCCTTCTATGAGTATTTGGTACCCCATAAAAAATTTCATTGTAATATCATCCCATTTCTACTCGGTTTTGGGAAGAGGTCGCATGACTTCACTAGGATGTTTTCTTCCAGCCTTCACATACTGACAAACCATACATCTTGACATATAATCAGAAATCTCCCTCTTCATGTTGTACCAAAAAAAAATTCCATCAAATATCTATACATCTTAGTGCTACCAAGATTTATTGATAAATTGGATCATTGAGCATATTCCAACAATTCCCTTTTTTGATCAGGTATGTCAGGAACACAAATTCTCTTCTCAAATTTCAAAATTCCATCTTCATATATGAATTAAATCAATCTCCCATCATTCACATCTTTAATTTTCTTTCAAAAGTCTTCATCATCAGTCTGATAACCTTTTATCCTTTCCAGTAAATATAGTTTTTCAACCATTTGAAAAACTATTGATTTTTCACTTTCCATGATTATTCCTATATCTATCTTTACTAGATCAATGAACATAGGATCCCTTTCAACTCTCATCTTGTTCAAAATTACATGATCTTTTCTGCTCAGAGAATCTCCCACCTTATTTTCCTTCCTCGAGTGGTAGTGTATAGTGAAATCATAATCCTTGAGTAATTAAAGCCATCATCTTTCCCTCATGTTATGTTCTTTTTGTGAGAAAATATACGTCAAACTCTTTTGATCAGTATATATCTCAGATTTTTTTCTATAGAGATAGTGTCTCTATATCTTTAAAGCGAATATTACAACTGCTAACTCAAGATCATGAGTGGGATATTTTTTTCATGAATATTAATCTTTCGTGGTGCATATTCAATAACTCTATCATTCTTCATAAGGATAAAACCAAGTCCTTTCTTTGAAGCATCACTATAACTAACAAACCCATCATTCCCTAATGGTAGATTCAAGATAGTAGAATTGATTAATATTCTCTTAAATTCTTCAAAACATTCCTCACACTCTTTTTTCTAAAAAAAATTATCCCCTTTACATGTGTGCTTGGTTAATTGGTTATCCAATCGGGAAAAATCTTGGATGAAATACTGATAATAACCTGCTAAACCAATAAAACAGTTAACCTCAGTTATACTCATCGCTGTTTTCCATTTATGTATTGCTCTTTTCTTAGAAGGATCAATATGTATCCCATCCTTATAGACAATTTGGCCATGAAAAGAAATATCATGAAGACATAATTCACACTTGTTATACTTCATATATAATTTATTTTTTCTAAGAGTCTTTAGAATAGTGCTCAAGTGATTTTCATGATCTTCATATCATTTGGAGTAAACCAAGATATCATCAATAAATACCACTACAAAGTCGTCAAGATATTCCTTTAACACTTTATTCATTAGATCCATGAAAACATAGGTACATTACTGTGTACAAAAGGCATTACTGTAAACTCGTAATGCTCGTACCTAGTTCGAAATGCTGTTTTCGGAATTTCTTCTTTCTTTACAAAAAATTGATGATATCCAGATTGAAGGAAAATCTTTGATAAATATTGATCTCCATGAATTTGATTGAATAAATCATAATTTCAAGGTAGGGGATACTTGTTCTTTATTATTATAGCATTGATCTACCTATAGTAAATTTACAACCTCATATATCCATATTTATTCTTAACAAAAGAAATATGATCTCCCCATAGAGAAAACTAGGGTGAATAAATCCTTTATTACTCAATTCCTCTAGTTGTTTCTTTAGCTCCACTAATTACACAGTGGCCATTCTATAAGGGGTCTTCGATATGGGCCTTCAACGAGGAGTTAAATTAATGGAATACTCAATTTCTCATTCGGGATGATGTATAAGTAAATCCTCTGGAAACACATAAACATATTATTGTGAAATAGGTACATCCTCAATTTGAACATTCTTTTCCTCACCCATAGTTATTTTACTCTATTCTTCCGCAAATCATGAAATATTATTTCTAAGGAAATTATCCATTTCTCAGCAACAAATGGATTTGTAGTACCATTTAATGTTGTTGGTTGTTGCCTCATGAAGTGGTCTAAAATTGATCCTCAACATTGTGGATCAGGGTGTTGTATATTGGTATGGTTGTTATAGTGATTTGTCATAGTATGGTTATATGTTTTTTAGAACTGGTTTCATCACCAGCCCCATGATAATTGTCTTGAGTATGAGGGAAATCCCTATATGGATTATGTGAATTGATACAATTTCCATTCCTTCCACTATGTTCCATTTTTAAATAATGGAATACACAATATTAGTTTATGAATCACAACACATAATTACAAACTAGTAAAATACCTAACATAAATTGAACAGTTTATGCATATAATCCATAATCATAAAAAAAATTCTTTGAGGAAGTATTTACTCATAAATCCTTCATAATAGTTTGAAAAGAAAATATGAATTATCCTAAGCATATCCCCCCGGAGTTTCGTAACCAAGAGTTCATCGTGTCCCATTGTCGAGTACCATGATACTCAGGGTCAATGCCAAAACTCCTTGTCAGAGTTTTCACTCTTAAGTACATATGTTCCAGAGTCACCTCTACCACCTCATATCTAGAGAGGGATGTATTTCTTGTAAAATACAAAAATATCTCTATAATTCCAAAATTATATGAAGTTCTTATATAGTAATCCTCAAAGTCTATCTTAGGGTAATGTTCTCTAATAAGGGTTTTTCTAAATTTAGCTGCCAAGGTTTGTAATAAACTTCCTCTAATAATAACTGTAATGCCCTGACCCCAGTTACCCAGATTCACTGCATTATTACATATCATTTTCATGATCACAATTGATCAATTACCAAAAAAATGATCATTTTAGTAGCCTTGGAAGTCCTAGATACATATATAATTTTTATATTACATTATTAAATTAAAAAAACAACATTGTGTCTCCTTTTAACACACTCATATCCTAGATCTTATCCCTACAATCCAATCATAATATACTTCTTCACATCTTATGAAAAATAAAACCAAAGAAAGGGGTGAGCTCATATGCTCAGGAAGGATAACTATATAGCGGGAACATTCATAATTAAGCATAAAAATTGAAGGAAATGTATAAGAATAAAATAAATGACTTTAAAAATTAAAATTCATTATAATATAGAAAATTTAAATCAAATAATTCCATTTACTTATTCATATGGATATTCTACTAGTCGAATAATCACATGTAATATCAATAGATAATTTTATAATGATAGAATGCATAATTTCAGACATCATAACCACATAGTCAAGGCCTCATGCCAAGAATACAAATAAGATTTTCTCAAGGACTTATGCCAAGATACTAGTTTGTCTCATGAGACCTACCGATGTATTGAGGAGTTATAGCAGTCTCCACCTATCACTTACTAAGTCCAATGCATTCATTATATGAAAAGGTTTAAAAATAACATAAACATTCGTATTAAAACTATCATACCAAATGATAATACTATAACCATAAACCATGAATGGTATAAAAATAACACATCCAAAACAAAAAATATCACAAAACCTTCAATAAAAAATGGTATATTTTATCATAATAAATCAACTTCGAACAAGTGTAAAATCCATCAATGGATGTTGACATCGATGAAATCAAAACTATTTGAAAGAGATATCTATTTATATATTGAAATAATTTAAAAGACCCAGAATTATAAAATAAAACATTTATTTTGAAAATATTATTACGATCATGTATGGTAATCTTTCAAGGTGTTATAAAGGTGGAAAATAGTCACATCTACCGTATAAGTTAAGAAAACATTTTTACCTTAATTCGTCGAAATGGTCCTAAAGTACCTTATTTGGAAAGTGATGGAATGATTCCTTTCAAAGAATTTTATAAAAATTAAAATGAGGGTATAAATTAATTCATCCCACAGTCCATTATATGGTAATTTTTTTTTGAAATACATTTTTACGAAACATGGATGTGGATGATAATGAGGTCCTAGTAGAGACTTACATATAAACGATCTCGGATAATGAAGAGATTGTAGAATTAACCCTTAACTTGTACTTTTCCTTGGTAGAGGGTACATTAACCTCATATATAATAGTTAAATAATTTTTATTAAATTATACAATTAAAATATACATAAATATGATATCATATATGATCTTCTAATATTTCTTTGTTAATAATATTTCAGTATTATCATTGTTTCAGGTGTTAACTATTTTTTTTCCTTTATATGCTTTGTTATGTAAGACATGTTTGTTATGGATAAGATGTATTTGATTCATATACAGAATTATATTAAGTACTTAAACATTATTTTTAATTATAAAATGAAAATTATTCTTGAATGGATATGATGGAGAATGAATCTCATCGCGTTCATGGAGACAGTATTCCGTACGTACGAACAAACAACAATATCATTCTATTGATGGTGAAATTATATGTAATCGGATCTTATGTCATACATAAAGAATAAATAACACGTCAGATTTATTTTTTTCATCATTTATAATCATTATTATACCCATAGAAATAATGAAGTGTTTAATAACAAACTACATCACGATGTTGAGATGGTATGTCGTACGTACGCATGTATTGTGATTTGTCATTCATAGGATGGATATCAATAATGAATATGGTTGTACCATATTTATAATAACATCATAGGATGTATAAGGTATTGGAGTTATTATTTTTTTATGAAAACAAAAAATAAAGAGGAAGTGGAAGAAGAAAATAACTTTGAAAGAGGTGGTGAAATTATTACCTCTTCATCAGGTGCTTCCTTTTGATTTGATCAAAAGGGAACCTTAGGTTGTATTCTAATCAAATTAAGGAATCTAGGTTTAATTGAGGGTAGTTGGGAGGATATTTGATCAGGTTTTGGCAAAGCCAAATGGATTTTGAGGTGTGATTATGTGAGAAGGGGAAGTACCCTTTTATAAGGGAGGTGAGGGTCACTTTTGGAAAATCTTGAAATATTATTTTATTATACAATCATATTCATTTTATAATTGATCCAAAAGGATTTATTTCGAGGCTAAGGTGGTTATGGGTAGAAAACCTCTCAACCTTTAAGTTTTAGGCAGGTTTAGGTCACCATATTAACATTATCGTTTATATTTAACTCTTAGTTAAATAGTTTACCTTTTATAATGTCTTCTTGTAGTTTTTATATTACATGGTTAATAAACTAACTATAAAATGACAAGAAAACCCCAAGTGGTTCATTAATGAGATATGTATTATTATATAAGTCTTTGGATGAACCCTCTATTTTTATTAATATTATATCAATTAATAATATAGTATTGTTTTAAAAAACTCATTTATGTCAATTTTTGACACTATTTAGTATTTAGTTTTTTTGAAAGTCATAACAACATTATCACTTTAAAAAAATTATTTAATCAACCCTAACATGTAATATTAAAATATAAAATTCTTGGAATACATAAAAAGTCTCAATTTACTATTATATTAATATTTATAATATCAATTATTTTAATCTATCAATAATAAGGTAATTACTGCCTCATAATTATCCAATGAGCATGTACCCAAGTCGTACAGGCTCCTTATTGGAATTCAAAAGACCCATGATCAAATCCAAGTAGGGACTAGATTTTTGGGGGTTCTGTAGCATTACTATAGAAGCACTGTAGAAGTGGAGGAACAGTAGCAGTGGCGATACTATAGTGGCAGAGGCACTATAGCAGGAACTGTAACGGTGGTGGTAATGAAGCAGGTAATGTAGTAGCCCAGGTACTATAGTAGTACTATTCACTAAGGGGCCCTTTGGGCCAAAAAATGGGATTTCAAGCCTTGTATTCAGGCCACTTGGCCTTGGGCCTTCGGTCTATGTAATGGTTCTCCCTCTACCCAGTCTAAAGAGATCTTTGTTTTAAATAAAAAAATGAGGCTTCGTCCCCATCCTTTAAAAATGTATTTTTTTTAAAAATGCCTCATCATTGAGTCATAAATAAATTTAATTATATAATGTATAAAAATTATAAATAAAATTCCATTTTGTAGTAAATATTTTTAGAGTTCTGTGGAATATTTAGTGTCGAATTTATCTTTTTTATAAGCCTATATTAAAAATGTTTTAGTTATTAAACATTGAATTTAACACTTTTAAATCTTATTTAAATAAAATAATAATAAATGTCCTAATCATAAAAAACTGGACCTAAAGGATCATATTTTACTCTTATGGTTTATTTTATTTGAAAAACATTTATCCAATAGAATTAGTAAAAGTTTTATGGTAATTATAAATCATTTTTACCTTTAATTACCTTATTTACTTTTAACTGTGAAAAATAAAATTCCAAAATTACTATTCACAAAAAAAATATTTTCATTCTATTTAACCGCATTTACTTACTGATTTCAACCATGTCTCTCATAATTTTAAAATTCAATTCATATAAGTGGTAAAATTACAATTTATACAAATTTGTGAACGTGCATAGAAGGTGGGTAAAAGACGTTAAAAAGATCAATAAAATTTTATACATCTAATCTTATTATAAAATGACTCCAATGAATTGAATTGAACTAATATAGATATTATGTATCTATTCTGACTTAAAATATATACAAATAAAATTAATAATTATTTAAATAAATAGTCGGTTTTAAAATATAATGCATTGTTTTTCACTACTCATCAAAAATTTAAAGATTTCATAAAAATACCAAAAAATCACCCAAAGCTTATTTTGATATTCCTAATCCAAAAATGAAGTCCATTTTAAATATAAAATTTATAATATTTCAAAAATTTTGTATTACTATTCATAATGACAAGTTTCATTGGTCGTGGTGTGCTATAACTCGAAGGTACATATAGCGTAATCTATTTCATTATTCAAAGAGAAACGTACCGTGGAATATTTGGGTGTTACAATGCACATATCTAATTTGGAAGGGGTTTAACAGCTTGTATTAAGGATATAAATATCACAAATAGTATGTATTAACCAATAAATAAACAAAATATAACCCTAAATAAAATGAAATTATTATTAGTTGAGTAAAATATATTTGAAAATGATTTTGAAATTATACATCACAATAAAATCAAATAAAATATATTAGTGATGTATCCATAAAACCATACAAATGTTTACACCAAAAATCAAATAAAAAGTATGTAGACTCTACTATATTATCCAGTAGCCCAGGATGTAAATGAAAAATGTCTCCAACAACATATTTTTAGAAATAACTAAAATACTACATATAGAGTATAGGTGAGTATAAATATAATCAATTAGTTCCTCCTCTAGGATAACACTTATTAATTTACATAGAGTATACTAAAATATAAATGATATGGATAGTGAAATTGAATAAACACTACTAAATTCTCCATCTCTACCTATTGTTGAGTCAATAAGGTTTTCCTTATGAATTTTCTATTCTTTCATACTTGGGGGAGATTGTTAAGTCAATATGGTTTCCTTATGACTTTACCATTCCTTCTTGTTTTGAAAATCACAATCACCTTATCTCAAGGAAAATCTATTTTTAACCTATTTTTTACTTCTATAAGGAAAAATTTCCTTCCCCGAGGAAATTTATCCTTAACATGTTCATTGTTCATTTCATAACTTTTCTAAGTGCAAAATTCGGTTTGAGACCAAAACCTCGGAATCCTATAATTGCCTAGATATGAAGCATTCTGTTATAGGATCCAAATTCTTAGAATTATGATTATAAATTCTGGTTATGAACTCTTCTGTATTCAGACTCCGAATTATGATTACAAATTCGGTTTACGAACACTTTTGAGTTTTGACTTTGAATTCTGATTACGAATTCTGGTTACGAACTCTTTTGAGTTCTGAGTCTGAATTCTAATTAATATTTCTAGTTACAAACTCTTCTGTGTTCTGACTTCGAATTCTGTTTTTGAATTATAGTTACGAACTTATCTGAGTTCTAACTCTGAATTCTCATGAACTCTTACTCCGAACATTGTAATTTCAGGTCCCGAATTCTTGTGAATCTAGATTCTGAATTTCCTTGAAATTTAGACTCCAGAATTCTATAGAATTCAGGTTCCAAATTCCTAGAAAAAAGAATCTGAATATCCTTGTATTATAGACTCCGAATTAATTTTTGGTTATACTCTGAACTTTTATTTTCTTACATTTCGAATATTGGATTTTGGTTATGTTACCATATTTTTTATTACACTTGTTTTGTTATAAAATTATGTAATGCATTCAGTTACTAACTAACCATTGTTTTAGTGACACGTGTACAGGTCCCTCCAAAATTCAAGGAAAAATATGACTGTTAGAGGAGGGAGCCGACCATAAGTGTTGTGACTATAAAGAGGAGATCATTTGAAAAGAGATCAACATTGTTCTATGACTCTAGATATGACATGATGTTGAAGTGATTTATAAAGAGAGACGCTCATGCTTAGTGTGTACTAAACATCTTGTTCAGATTTTCTTTGTGTGACTCTAATTGTTTTTGTGTACAATCTAGGGCTTCCGGGGATAGGAAGGCAGAGGTGCAGACTACCTTGAAGTTTAGGGCTTCCTTGATGAGGAAGATAGAGGTGCCGACTACCTTCATGTTTCGGGCTTGAAGGGATAGCAAGAAAGACTCCGATATTTGTATCGAGGTCTTAACCTGGTGTGGGTAAGACAGACTTTCTTGAAAGTATAAATCAAGGGACCTTTATCCAAGGTCTGTGGATACCCTTCTCTTTCAGTTAAAAGATTTACTACTTGTTACTTTTTTTGTTACAGGTTTTCCACTACATTTTTTTGTTGAGTATAGTATAACTATCATACACTTCCTTATATTTGTACTCCGATTTTGTATGATTCTATACGCTTTAAGGTAGAATATTTGTTGTTGTAAACTTTCATTAAGATTCACTTTCCGGAACCATCTTTCCGGATCCACTTTCTCGGTATCACATTTCCATAATCTATCAAGTGTGTATAACTATAGATTTTGTGAATTACTTTGTTTAACCTTGTTAAACATAACCATCTTTAAAAGTTCCAAAGGATTTTTTTAAAGAATAAAATTCACCCCCTATTGTATTTTGAGCATCTTTAGAAACTTGATTTAGTATCTCTATTATTTTGATCCTAAATTTGGTATTATATAGTATATAATACTCACATACCATCTCAACAATTGGTATCATAGGGGGTTTCTAAAATACTTATATTCACATATAAGTTTTCCTTACTCAAGTTTTTCATTGTTCTATTTTTTTATGCTGAGAATGATCGCTTCATACTCTAAACCAATTCGACAATTAGAATCAAATGTTGGCAACCTCTTACCTTGAATCAATTCATCAATTGGTTTAAAACATTTGTTAAATCTGAATTAATCTCATGATTAGATTTAGAAGAGAATTCATATCATTCTTTTCCTAAATTAGTTTATCAGACTCGTATAGTTCGGATTCATTTTTACTTAGAGATACTCATGTTCTATATTTTCCTTACTGAGGAATATTTTTCTTGCTTGAAAACTTTTTCTATTAAAAAGATTTTATTGAAAGAACATTCTTTAAGATGGTAGGAATCAATTTCAGTTCCATAGACAATATCAATCCAACTAGACCACATATCTTTTATGGAAATTATTATGAATATTGGAGAGATTGAATGAAGACATTCATTATCAATACTGGAGTTTATAATTTTGTTATCCTTACTGGAGGATACAAAATCATTGAAAAATAAGTTAGTGCCTTTAAAAATCAAGAAAAGCATGAATATCAACTGAATTATAAGGTATGCAATACTTTTATTTGTTCCATGACTAGAAATATATATAGCCAAATTTCATCTTGTGAAGAATCAAATTCTATATGGAATAAACTTGAAGTTACTAACTTTGGTACTTCCAATGTTATTGAAACAAGAATAGCCATGCTTAGAGATGAATATCATCGATTTAACTTTCCTTATGGAGAACCCATATATAAGGTGAAAAAAAGATTCATGAATATTGTGAATAGTTTACAATCCATGGGTGAGAAAGGATTAGATGATGAATCTCTTGTTTATAAGATCATAGACATCATACCCAATGAGTGGGAATCCAAGAGGACTACTATTGATGAGAACCAAAAGGTTACTCAGATTACTCTTGATGAACTATTTGGAACTCTTCTTCAGCATTAGACTAGAACAAAGAGAGATGTTGATAATGTAAAGAAGAAGAATTGGAATTGAAGTGTTTCTTTTACTACAACTTCTAATCATATTAATTCCAAGACTCCTGAGAGGGTTACTAGATCCAAATCTAAGAAGATTGTTATTCAATCCGAATCTAGTGGAAGTGAATCTGCAAAAAATGAATTTTTAAATCTTTCTCGAAGGATGAACAAGATAGTTGGACAAAGGAACTTTCAATCTAAATATAATAAAAAGGAAAGAAAAGACAAGAAAGATTAAGAAGTCGCATGTTATGAATGCAAGAGAGGTGGACATATAAGGCCTGATTGTCCTATGCTTAAGAGAAAAGAAAGAAAGGAAAATAATTCTGAGAGAAATAGAAATAAGTTCTTCAAAGCTAAAGCTAATAAAGTCTTGAAATCTAACGACACCTGGAGTTCCAGTGGTGGTGACTCTTCAGATGAATCTTCGGATTATGAATCTTCTGGACATAAGATTCTTGATCTAATAGCGAAACTACCTATTGATAATCATTACTTTATGGATAAGGTACACAATGATGAATCTATGACCAATATATCTTTGAATGCTAATGATAGTAAATATTATATCTCTTCTGATGAAGAATCATCTTCTGATGAATATAATACTTTACCTTCCTATAAACAAGTTTCTAGGTTTACCAAACTCTTTAAAATTTAGAATTCAAATATCATGAAAAACATGATAAGAAAAATTCTAGAAATAATATTCTTACTAAGGAAATGTCATATATTTTTAAAGATCATGATAAGAAAAATGTTGATTTTGAACTAATTTCAAAAAATCATGAGGAATTAAAGTCTGAGAAGAATAAACTTTCTAAAGATCTAGAAAATGTAATTTCTGAGAAAAACTTTTTTGAGCCTATCTCTAGTTCAAAATCATATTTTTTAGAAGAAAAGAACTTGGTTATCAAACTAAAATCCGAAATCTTTTTCTTTAGGAAGTGTTTGTCAAACTTTACCTTTGGTAATGAAAATTTTGATAAAATGTATTCTCAAATCCTCCCTTTAAGGAATAGTTCTGGTTTTGTTTATACTAGTTATAAACCGATTTTTAGTAACAATTATTTTTTTCCTCAAAGTGATCCATTCAATACTAAGTGTTTGTGTGGTGGGAATTGGACAAAAAATTATTCCTTAAACAAAACCAAGTCTTTAGGATTTCATAAAGCCTATTTTTCTAAAAAGATGTGGGTGCCTAAAATTTTGCTTTCTGAGATTTCTGGATCCATGCAAGTTTGGATTCCAAAAACCTATCTTTTTCTTATTTTCAGTAAAATATAAAGAGTTCCAATAGAAATAAATGGTACATGGATAGTGGATGTTCCCGGCCTATGACTGGTAAAAAAAACTATTTTGAAAAGATTATCAAGATGAAAGGAGGCATAGTAACTTTTGGAGATATTTATATGGGAGAAATTATTAGTATATGTAACATTGTTCTTCTTGGAAAAACTTTGATTTCAAATGTTTTATTTGTTAAGGGTATTAATCACAATCTCATTAGCATAAGTCAATTATGTGATGAAGGTTGCCTTGTGAACTTTAGGAATGACAATTCCTTAGTACACAATTCCAAGGAAGAGTTTATTCTTTCTGCCCATAGGCAAGAGAATGTATACACACTAAACATAGATGACCTTAGGAGCCAAGATCTACCTTGACTTAGTGCAAAGGAAGATCATTCTTGGTTATGGTATAGAAGGTTTGAACATTATAACCATAAGAACCTATGAAAACTCTCTAAGAAAAGACTAGTTAAGGATATACAAGAGCTTATATTTGATTCTTCAAAAGTTTGTGATCCTTGCCAATATGGAAAGAAACATAAGTCTAGTTTTAAATCAATTGGTGAAGTCTCAACTAATGATGCATTAAATTTAGTGCATATGGATCTTTTTTTTCATACACAAAACGGAAGCATTGGAGGCAAGTATTACGTATTTGTCTTGGTTGATGATTACACTAGATTTACGAGGGTCTATTTTCTAGCAAAGAAATATGAAGATTTTTCTTATTTAAATAGTTTTAGAACCCAAGTTAAAAATGAGAAAAACCTTCCATTGAAAACTATTCATAGTGATCATGGAAGATAATTTCATAATTCTTATTTTGAAACTTTTTGTAGTAGAAAAGGCATTACTCATAACCTCTCAGCACCTAGAACACCTCAACAAAATGGTGTTATTGAAAGAAGAAATATAATTCTTCAAGATATAACCAAAACCATGTTGATTGGGTATTATATAGCCAATCATTTTTGGGCTGAAGCTGTAAGTACTTCTTGTTATACTATAAATCGAGTTTTAATTAAAGTTTTTCTTAATAAAACTCATTATGAGTTATGGAATGGTAGAAAACGTAGACTTTCCTACTTCAATGTTTTTGGTTGCAAAGTATTCATCCTGAATACTAAAGATAATCTACATAAATTCTCACCAAAATATGATGAAGAAATTTTCTTAGGCTACTCCACGACTTCTAAGGCTTATAGATTTTTCAATAAAAACACTTGTACTGTTGAACAGACAGTACATGTGAAATTTGATGAAACTGATCCTTTTGTTTCTAAACAACCCCAACCTACATCTTTAGATGAGTTTTCAAAAACTGATTGTCAACCTTTGTTAAAATATCTTTCTGATAAGGAAAATTCCCAACAAAATGTTTCTGAAGCATTTACCCCAGAAGATTTCCTACCCTATATTGATAAACAGTTTTTACAAAACCCAAATCAGTTGTTTCTAAAGAATCATACTAGTGATAGCATCATTGGTGATGTGAATCAACCTATAAGTACTAGACGTTCATTAAGAAATGAATGATAACATCTAGCATTCATTTCCCAATTATAAGCAAAAATCACTGGTGAATATTTAGGTGATGATGATTGGATAAAAGATATGAAAAATGAGAAAAACAAATTCAAAAGGAATAAAGTCTTGACCTAGGTTGAAAGACCTAAGGAAACTTCAGTTATTAGAGTAAAATGAATCTTTAAAAATAATTGTGATGAAAATGGAATCATAGTTAGAAATAATTCCATATTAGTTTCTAATGGCTATAATCAACAAGAGGAAATATATTATGAAGAAACCTGTGCTTCAGTAGCTAGACATGAATCTATTTGTATCTTACTTTCCTTTGCAGCATTCTTTAATTTAAAACTTTTTCAAATGGATGTGAAATGTGATTTCCTTAATGGATATGTTCATGAGGAAGTGTTTTTCAAAAAACCTTCTAGTTTTGAAGATAAAAAACGTCATGATCATGTTTTTAGACTTACAAAAGCTTTGTATGGACTTAAGAAAGCTCCTTGAGCATGGTGTGATAGACTTACAGGATTTTTGTTTCAAAATAATTATGTTAAGGAAAATGTTGATCCAAATCTTTTTATAAATAAATATAACAAAAAAAATTTGATTGTTCAAATTTATGTTGATGATATTATATTTGGTTCAACTTAGGAATATTTAACTGATTCTTTAGCGAATCTAATGAAATCTGAGTTTGAAATGAGTATAATGGGTGAGTTAACATTTTTCATTTGTTTTTAAATCACTCAAAAAATAGAAGGAATCCATATATCCCAACATAAGTATATTAAATATCTTCTCAAAAAGTATTTATATAACAACACTAAGAGTATAAGTACTCCTATTGGCACCTCAAACACTTTTACGTTGATGAAGCTGGGAAACCAGTAGATCAAACATCTTTTAGAGGTATGATAGGAAGATTACTTTACTTAAATATTAGTTGTCCAGACTTAATGTTTTCAGTATTATTATGTGCAAGATACCAATCCAATCCTACGTAATCTCATTTAGAGGAAGTGAAAATAATTTTTCGCTACTTAAAGGGAACCATGGATTTAGGACTCTTTTATACTTCTGAAAATGATTTTATTTTAAAATGTTTTTTTGGATGCTGACTTTGGTGGCTATGGAATGGATAGAAAACGTACATCCAAAACTTTTCATTTATTAATAGATACATTAGTTTCTTGTTCATGTAATAAGCAACACTCAATATCCCTTTCCACTGCTAAAGCTGAATATGTAGCAGCTGGAAGTTGTTGTGCTCAAATGTTGTGGATGCAACACACACTCACAGACTATGGTATGAGTTTTACTAAAACACAAATTTTTTGCGATAATACAAGTGCCATTTCTCTTAGTAAAAAACATGCACATCACTCTCATGCAAAACACATAGATATTAGGCATCACTTTCTTAGAGATCACACACTAAAAGGAGATATCATTCTTCAATTTATCAGGACGCAAGATCAACTTGCTAATATTTTCACAAAATCATTACTCTCTGATAGGTTGGAATACATTAAACAGAAGTTAGGAATGATAACCATAAGGTAATATTCCTTGTTAAATTTCTGTTAAATCAATCTCCTTATAGTAATAAACTCTTTTTCATAGGGTTAGTATATTTGTTAATAAGTTTTTTTCATATTTTTCTTAACCAAGTTTTTTTCATATTTTTCATAATGAAGTCTTTTTCATATTTTTTGTAATGAAGTTTTTCAAATTTTTCATAATGATGTTTTTTATATTTTTCATAATAATGTTTTTCATATTTTTCATAATGAAGTTTTTTATATTTTTCTTAATGAAGTTTTTCATATTTTAGGTAAAGAAGTTTTTCATATTTTTTGTAATGAAGTTTTTCATATTTTTCGTAATGAAGTTTTTCATATTTTTTGTAATGATTTTTTTCATGATAAAGATTTTGATAATGAATATTTTCTTAATGAATATTTTCTTAATGAATATTTTTGTACTCAAATATCCTTTTCGTAAGAGAGTTTTTTCGCAATCTAGTTTTTTTATCTAAATATATTCAAGAAGATTATTATCTATTATGAATAATCTTCCTGGTAATCCGAAAGGTATGATTTATTTCTTGAGTTTTCATAATCACCTTTTACTTGCTGGTAGTTTCTTTTGTTTCTTTTAAAGTTTCTCGGATTCTTGTTTCCTTAAATATGAATGCTTTCTTTTAAAAAATCTCAAAAGATCGGATCCTACAAAATTGTACCTTGCAGCTATCATTTCAACTGTCAGATCTGATTAGAAGAATTATCATCCATTGGATTATGATGGGAAGATGAAATGTCGCATCAACACATATAAAAGGGGACCCCTGATGGTTTTCCCACTTCAGTTTTCAAGATTTTGTGTGTCGAAGCTCTACCCCACTTCAAAATCCCATTTAGTATTTTCAATGGTTTCTCAGTTTCAAATGTCGGGTGAAGTTCGTTCTCAAGATATGTCTTTTTTCAAGATGATTGTAGAGTGGTAAGTATACACATAAAGGTTGGAAAATCCAAATTTCTTTAATACGTATGATTCCATTATCTCCAAAAACATCAATCTGAATGGATGGGAAAGTGTCTGCAAATCAAATCCTGGAGATCAAAGAACCAGTGTATCCAGATCTACTCATTGAGTTTTATGAGTCAACTTATTTCTTTAAGTAATAAGTGAGAGATAATATTGTATTCAATAGTTATGGAAAAACCTATTCCCTTTCAAACACCAAGGTTGCTGGCTTGGTGGGTCTGTCTTATGAGGGAGAATTTGAGTTCTGTTCCCACATGTTGTCTGATGTTCAAGGAAGTTTTGTAAAGGTGAAGGCCATGGAGTGTCTTGGACATACTGATGTAAAGACCACAAAGATTGATGATTTGTCTACAAATAATCGGATCCTTGAGTTATGGGTTCAGGGTTTTATGATACTGAGAAAGGGTGATAAAGATATGCTGAAGAAAAGTGATATGTATATCCTGTATTTTTTGGTAAATCTAAGGAAGATCAATCGGATGAAGCATATTCTCATTACGATAGAGAATATTAATAATGGGAATTTGAGAGCACAGATAACAATGTATCTTTCTCTACTCTCCAATTTTATTGATCGATGTCTTAAGTCATTCAAGATTCCTTGCAGTTCCAAGATGATAAATTCCAAAGTAATGTTAGTATGCGATGCCACTCTAAAGAGAATGAATATTGGGTTCTTTAAAGAGTCTAGAGAGTATTATGATCTACTATTGGAAAAAGCAGAAGCTGTTCCAAGGAATGTTGAAGAGGCTGAACCATCGAAGAATGCTGGAGAAAATAGGAAACTGAAGGAAGAGGAAGAAACAGAGAAAACCCCTAAGGCCAAAGAAACTCAATCCGCACCTCCAAATCCCAAAAAGAAGAAATCCTATCCAAATGAGGTTGTTGCAAAGTGGAGGGAGGATAAGAAGAATCATAAGGAAGGAGAGACACAGTTTGGTATAGATCCTACTAAGGCCAAATATTTAAAAGAGAAAGATAACGATGAGATTGAGAAGCAAGCCAAATAGAAGAAGCTTAAGAAGAAAATGTATGAGGCTGAAATTGTCCAATATCTTTTGAGGGACACTAAAATAGAATCCAAAAACATTCCTATACCAAAATCTTTCCTGGTTGAACCCTTACCTGAGACTCCGGGGAAGAAGTTCATGACTCTGGAAAAAGTACATGAAAAGGTTGTTGAAGAAATGGAAGTTGTGGAAGAAGTGCAAGAAGTTGAAAGCAGTTATGATACAACTAATATGATAAAGAAAGTTGAAGACTTTAATGATAAGGAATGTGCATCCAAAAAACTATCAATCTGGACTTCTCAAGCCAAATCGTTGAAACTTGATACTCCTGGAATTGATGAGAAAGATGAAGAGGAATTAATCAAGTTATCTGAGGAAGAGAGTCATAATCATGACTTCATTCATCCTGAAGATATTGAGGTAGGATCCGAGAAAGAAAAAATTGATGAAGATAGAATTGTTCAGTTGTCTTAAAGTAAGCATGAGTCTTTGGATGAATAAGTTGTTTCGAAAACTAACAATGGGAAACAAGTGTTTGTTGACACACCAACCAAAGTTTTTTTAAGGAACAAGGAATCTGGAATATCTTCTAATATGAAGTTTGTCAATCTAGAGGAAGAATCATCACCAAGGAAAATGTCAGATTCAGAATCATCTTCATTGGGACATGATTTCTTAGTTCAATCCTTGAATAAGATTGTTGAGAGAATTCTGATTTTCCCAAGCATAGATTCCAGATGCCAGATGCTTCAACATACATTGAATCAAAAATCTGATTCAGTGTCCATGGTTATGGATAAGTTTGTCAAGCTAGAAACAAACTTCAAATATTTCCTTATCAACTATTAAGCCCACAAAATATCTTGTAAAAACATTTTGATCCGGTTAAAGAATACAGTTGAAGATTTGAGAGAGATCGATGAGTTTCAAGATGATTTCAAGGAATCTTTTGATACTGAAGATAGAAAAATCAAGGATCTCAAAAATATCTTTAAGGAAAAGAAAAATCATGAGCAGAATACTCTGATTTAGGAGGTTAAGGATCTGAATGGGAATTTGTACTCTGTTCCTCAAATATGTAAGAGACAAAGGGATCTTTGTATTGAGATTGAAGAGAATCTAGTAAATCAAGATGACTTGTTGAAAGCTCAAGTAAAGGATTTGAAGGCTCGGGATGATAGGATCAAAGCCTTAGAGAAGCAATCAGAGGAATATCACAAGGATCTAAAAATTCATAAAACTATTTTGAAGATATTTATACCCAAGGAAAAGGATGGAAAATAAATCCAATCATATTTTTTGTTGTATTTTCTTTCCCTGTATAAATTATTCCAATCTTAAATGAAATTTTGGTTTCTCGTTTCTGTTTGTATGATTTTTACTAATATTTCAGGTACTGTAATGTCTTTTCCATTCCCTCAAATTCTTTTTGAAAATCACAAAGGGGACAAAAGGAAAAAAGAATGATAAGTAAAGAAGAAATATCCCTAAGTAAGGTGGAGTTTATCTAAGGGCGTGTTCTCATTACAAATATTTTTGTACTCAAGATAATGGAAAATATCATTCCAGAAATATAGAGTACGATCCTTAGAGTTCCAAAGCCTAGGGGGAGTTAGTTTTATTCATCATTATCCATGTGTAAAGGGTGATTAGTTTTATTTACAAAGTATAAAAAAAATTAAGTCCTTTTATTCTTTTTCATAAGTATGTTTGTGATTTCCAAAACGGGGGAGATTGTTGAGTCAATAAGGTTATCCTTATAACTATTTTATTCCTTCATACTTGGGGGAGATTGTTAATTCAATATGGCATCCCTATGACTTTACCATTACTTTTTGTTTTGAAAATCACAAACACCATATCTCAAGGAAAATCTCTTTTTACCCTATGTTTTACTTCAATAAGTAAAAATTCTATTCCCCAAGGAAATCTATCCTTACCATGTTCATTGTTCATTTCATAATTTTTATAAGTGTAAAATTCGGTTTGAAACCAAAACCTCAGAATCCTATAACTACCTAGATATGAAGCATTCTATTTTAGGATCTGAATTCTCAGAATTCTGATTAGGAATTCTGGTTACGAACTCTTCTAAGTTCCGACTCTGAATTCTGATTAAAAATTTTGGTTACCCACTCTTCTGAGTTCGGACTCCGAATTATGATTACGAATTCTAGTTATGAACTTTTCTGAGTTCTGACTTCGAATTCGGATTATGATTTTTGGTTACGAACTCTTCTAAGTCTGACTCTGAATTCTGATTACGAATTCTGGTTATGAACTTCTCTGAGTTCTAACTCCAAATTCTAATGAACACTAACTCCGAACTTTGTAAGTTCAGGCTCTGAATTCTTGTGAATCCAGATTTCGAATTTCATTGAAATTCAGACTCTATGATTCTATATAATTCAGGTTCCCAATTCTTATAAACCAAAATACAAATATCCTTGTATTATAGACTCTGAATTCATTTTTGGTTAGACTCTGAAATTTTATTAGCTTACATTTCGAATATTGGATTTTGGTTATGTTACCATATTTTTTCTTACACTTGTTTTGATATAAAATTATTCCATGCATTCAGTTACTAACTAACAATTGTTTGAGTGAAACGTGTGCAGGTCCCTCTAAAATTCAAGGAAAAATATGACCATTGGACGAGGGAGTCGACCTTTGGTGTTGTGCCTATAAATAGGATCTCATTTGAAAAGTGCTCAACACTTTTCTATGACTCTAGAGATGACATGTTGTTGAAGTGATTTCTAGAGAGAGGCTCTTATGTTTAGTGCGTACTAAACTTCTTGTTTGGATTTTCTTTGTGTGACTTTAATTGTTTCTGTGTACAATCAAGGGATTCCGGGGATAATAAGATAGAGGTTTCGACTACCTTGATGTTGAGGGCTTCCTTACTAATGAAGACAGAGGTGATGACTACCTTGAAGTTGAGGGCTTGCAGAGATAGCAAGATAGACTCTGATCTTCGTATCAAGGGCTTACCCAAGTGTGGGTAAGAAAGACTTTCCTGAAAGTATAAATCAAGGGACCTTTATCCTAGGTTGTTGGATACCCTTCTCTTTGGTTTAAAATATTTAATACTTGTTACTTGTTTTGTTAAAAGTTTTCCACTGCATTTGTTTTGTTGAGGATAGTATAACTATCTTATACTTCCTTATATTTGTACACTGATTTTTTAAGATTTTATACCCTTTAAGGTAGAATCTTTGTTTTTGTAAACTTTCATTAAGTTTCACTTTCTAGAACCAACTTTCTAGATCCACTTTCTCAGAATCACATTTCCGGAATCTAGAAAGTGTGTAGAACTAGATTTTTTTTGAATTACTTTGTTTAACCTTGTTAAATATAACCATCTTTAAAAGTTACAAAGGATTTTTTTAACGAATACAATTCACCCCCTCTTGTACTTTGAGCATCTTTAGATACTTAATTCAGTATCTCTATTATTTTGATCCTATATTTGGTATTATAGAGTATATCATGCTCACATACCATCGCAACACCTATATATCACTATAAGAACCCTTAAAACACACACACACACACACACATATATATATATATATATATGTAACACATACATATATATATAACTTACACTACATCAAAGGGAAGTGAATGGACCTGGAAAACCAAATCCGACTAGTTATCTTATTATTGTCATTAACATAAAATATCTTTTCAATAAAGAATAAATTAGGTCATGGGTGAGTAGAAATTAGAGTAGAATATATTTACTTCTATTTATCCCATCTCCAATTATATTTGGGGTTACACTTAGCCTCTAATATTAGGTTGATTTCTTCTAGAAAATGATGACTTCACATTCAAATTCAAATAAAATAAACATACAAGTATACACCAAATTCCCATTCAAAAATCCCTCATCAATCATAAACCACTATAACCTAACATAAATAATAATTGGAACATATAATTACCTAGAATTTGTACTATTGATATTCATGACTCCCTCATGACTACCTTAAATTCAATATGAAAATCTTACTACTAATAAGTAATCCATGTATACCCAAATATCCATATATGTATCCATGATCATAACATCTCATGTTTATATTTCTTATTTTTAATTCCCATATTTATCTTATCCTCCTATGTAAATTTATTACATTTATTTTTATATAAATTAATTGTAATCATAGAATTATTGGTAATTATATCTCTTTATGATTTTCTAAAATTATGAGTCACTATTTTTAAATACATTATCCTAGTAATTAAATAGAATTATATTTCATCATTCTATATATTATCTTGTCTTAATAAGAGATTACAAATCCAACAAGATAAATAATACTAACCAAGTAGAACCAGAGATAAATCCAAAATAATATAGTAAGTGGAATGACCCATATGATACATTTTTCCTAGACCTATGGAATGTTGGAATGAACCTGTGTTGATTTAAACCCCCCCCCCCCCATGTAAGTGTCAAAGTTGAGGAATATACCCCCAGCAAGCGACATAATCAACATACAAAAATTTCATGGACCACTATAACATACCACCTCAATCCAGAGTAATATTTTCATGAAATGTTCACCTTATAATGACTTATATGGCCCCCATACTACATGGTACAAACCTAAGAAAAAATATATCAAGGATATATTAATTCTTTAAAATTGAATATCTAATTTTTTTAAACATAATGGAATTCTACCTTGCAGTAACGACACAATTTCATGTATATAAAATAATATTTCTATTTTAAATTTCATAAAAACCATATATCTTCATAATTTATCAATAATTTTATTATGTTATGTAAATTTCTACTTTAATTTGAGAAAATTATTAATTTTTTATTTAAAAAATAAAATAGCAAAAACTATGTTTCAAATCAATAAATATATTATTTCCAAAAAATATAAAAATTAATTTCCCTATGTTATTAAGTCCATTCCAAAATCCATTAATAAAATATGCATGTCTTATTTATAGAAAAATTAAGGAGTTAATAACTAGAGTCTCCTACCGTAAATGTTCACCATAATTTATTACATTTTCACCAATCTCATTGCTTTTTTCTTCATTCGTAATCCATGAATCCATGAAAAAATATATAGGAAACTATTTTTAAGGATTTTTTAGAGGTTTTTTTAATTGAATGAAAATTATTATTATTAAACCATCCTTCTATATATATAATTTCAACATCTTCCATTAATAAACCTATAAACATGGTACCTAAATGACAAAATTGTCCACATTTAGAACATTTATTTTGTTATTTCTGATTAATAATAAATATATAAATTTATCATTAAACTCCCCTAAATTTATATATGCCTATGTTTAATATAATAGGTTGATGAAGGAAAATATTCTCACTATAAATTAAAAATTTAGACCAATTAAAATCATAGAAGATATGTTTTCATTAATTAAAAAAATAAATAAAAGAAAAAAAGAAATTAAAAAATAAGCACTCATTTATTATTCCATAAAAAATTATTTTCTCTTTGATTCTCACTAAAATAAAAACCTAGGGTAAACAACCTACCATTAATAAAATAATATATATTAAAATTTATTCAATTAACTTGAATATTACAATTTTACCCTTCATGTGAAAATTAACCCAAATATTCTCAAAAAAATTTGACATGCACAAAAAAACATCAAAAATACCAGACTCTACATTCAACCAACCTTTAAGACATTTAAATCTTAAAATTTATAAAAATAATTTTTAAAAATTATAATAATCAAAAAAATTATTCAATGTGACTTTTAATACATTTTTATATTAAATAAAACTCCTATTAAATACAAAAATGATCAATTTAAGAAACTATAGCTACTAAACCATCTTATGGGACCCTCGATCCCATGATGTTTCATTTATTCCACCACTCCTCTTTAAAACTAATACAAAATTAATTTTATGTTTATGTAAAACTTTTTCCCTATGAAAATATATCTCCAAAGGATGTCTCACACAATATATAGCAGGAATAGATTTTTTACGTGAGTTATGAGTTAATTTCAAATTTTATTCATGGATTCTTGTAGTATGAATTGTTTATCCCCACTTATATAGGTTTTTTGTTGTCTTTGAGGATTTTTTTAGGTATTTTTGAAGGTGAATAGTTTCATTATGGTTTTCCAAAATCCTTTTAAACATCAAAAAATATTTTTGGTTAGAGATAGGGACACTTAGGGTGGCACATGGTTATAGTGCGTGGTTTATCAAACCATTTTTTCTCTCCTGAAAAAATATGTGATGTGCTCTAATGTCCAATATCATTTTGGTTCATTATTTTGAAAATCTTGTGAACAAACCATGTGATTTCCTAGATGATGTAGTAAACCTTGCACTATTGGTGCAATATTTGAATGTTCATTTTTCACTTTAGAGAAATTCCTCCTTTAGGGAACCTGAATGATCTGTCTATAGAGGATGTTCAAGTGACACCTTAGACTATTTGGTGGGATTTACCTAAGCATGCTCGTGTACCCACTCTTGTGGTTTTGGTGTCGGATCCACTCTATCTTGAATTCTTTCATCTTTTACCTGCCCATGGATAAAGAGTACAAAGGACCATGGTTGACTATTCCCACAACTTTCAACTCCAAAATTTCCACCCATCTAAGGAACTAAAGTACCATGGGATATTGAGGACTATATTGAAATCATTTAGGTAATATTTATTTTTTTAAATACACTATAGGAATAATGGGCCAATCTAGTGGCGTTCATGCTCTAAGGACCCTCTAGGAGATAGTGGGTGTCATGGGGAAAGATGGTAAACATTAGGGACTTTATTAGGAGGCCTTAGAGAACCTATTATTTAAGGAATTTTTTATTGAAATGATAATGCTGGACCATTCATAATAATTAATAGAGATATTACAGGGATTCATGATGATATCTACATACTCTATGCATTTCAAAAAAAATAATTTTTTCCCTACTTGGATAGAAACAAGACATAGATGGTCATGATAATTGAGATTGGTATTAATCCTAATATGATATGGTAGGTTAGGATTTTAATCCCAATGACATACATGGAGGTTCTACATAGTGTCTTGACTATTGAGAAGGGCCTGGAGGAGGATCGTGTAGTTGGACTTCTTTCATCCTTCAGTACTCAGGTGGGTGGACCTTCTATTATTATGGTGAGTGTGTTTTTTGGTTACAAAAAGAAGAAGACCATGGATGTGTAATAGGGTATTTTTAGGTAGGTTGATAATATAATGTCTTCTTCAACCCCCTCGGAAGGAGTTCTATAGTGCATCAACTAGGGTAAGGTCATACATTATCATAGGTTTTTCACAAAACCATAGATAATGTTTTGGAAATGTGGAAATATAGGGAATATCGAAGAGTTATCCTATAAAAATATGAGGCCAATTTTACATAAGTGTTAATTTTAGGAATGATATATTACCTAGGGATATGTCTGTGGTCCTCAATAGTGGGTTCAGACTCCTAAAATGATATTGACACATTTGAGTCATAAACCTCTTGGATGGGGTTTTGGAGTTGAGGCAGATTGGGTGTGTTTGATATACCAAGTTCCTACTGACTGTGGAGAGAGACCATCAATTTTTTGAGGTATGGTCATAATCCACACTTCTCTTTCTACTACTCGTTTTTATACTGGTTTTAACCATTATTTAATATCTTCTCAGGTTTTTCTCATCCCAAATTACTTATTATGTTTTCTCCTGAGTTGCTTTCTCTTGAAACACCCTTTAGAAGAAAACATGACCATCTTCATATATATATGTAGTTTTGTATAATTGTTTTTAGATATATAAATTTATAGAATTTACTGATCTATAATATGAATAGATTTGATGTGATCCTTGTAATAGATTGGATGACTATATTTTGTGCTCACATTGACTATTATCGGAGGTGGATATCCTTTATATCACCTAAGGGAGATATTTTTGTGATGACTGGTGAGTGGGATGTCAAAGAAAAAAAGTGAGACTTGATTTAAATCAAATTGGAACTATCATTGATTTTGCAACAATCATATCCCTTTTAGTGGGACCAAATTTAGGGGCCTTATTCTTTCTTATTATTTTTTATCTCTACCTGATTGTATTTATAGATTAATTCTAAGGTCTTCCTCCTAATTGAGATGTGGAATTTTGGATAGACCTCATGCTATTACTATAACCGATTTTGATTCCAATATATCATATGGTGATTAATGAGTTTAATATTCTTATGATTCAGCTTGAGGACCTAGAGGCGAAGTGATTTATTGTACCAAGAATATAATTTTCGGGTTATCTCGTGTTTTTCACCAAGAAGGAGGATAGAATTATAAAACTATATATATACTATAGGAAGATAAATCAGGTGATAGTAAAGAAAAAGTTTCTTATACCTATAATTGATGATCTCTTTGATCAGTTATAGGGAGCCTAGTGTTTCTCCAAGATCAACCTCCATTCATGATACCACTTTTTGTGGGTTAAAGAGGAGGGTATCCCAAATATGGTGTTCAAGAGTAGATATGGATTTTATGAGTACCTCTTTATGCCTTTCATATTAATGGATTCCCAAGTAGTGTTCATGGATATCATGAAAAAGTACTTTTTTCCCAAATATCAACTCATTTTTCATGATCTTTGTTGATGATATCCTTATATATTCATAGAATTAATTGTTACATACTAGACATCTAAATACAATGTTTAGTGCACTCTGAGCACATTCTCCTTATACAAAGAATTAAAAGTGTAACATCTAGAATATATGTGTATATTATAATGTCTAAGTAACCTTTCCTATATTAATTTTTGTGGACCCATAGAAGGTGTAAGTGGTGATTAAATGGGATTTCCCTCAGAATGTTTTTGATATTAAGAGTTTCATTAAGTTAGATAGATGTGACTGATTGTTCATTTGATATTTATCCCACCTAGAAATGCTAATGAGGGGATTTCCAAGAAGTTATTTAAGTTTGAATGGATTAATCAGTGTGATAATTCCTTTATTGAGCTAAATGGGCAGTTAAAGATAGCTCTAGTTTTGATTCATCTAGATACTATGATCAAATGAGAATCACACTATAATGCCTCCGTTTTTGGGTTAGGAGATTTACTGATTTTGAGGGGGAAGGTAGTAACTTATGAATCATGTAATTTGTGACCCCATCAGTGGAACTACATGGCACAAGACTTAGGGTTGATATATTTGGCCCACACCATAATGTGTTGGTGACATTATCTATTTAGTTACAAGGTTTTCTATTTACATGGACTACATGAATCTCTAATATATTTTATCTCAACAAGACCTGAAATTGAGAAAGTGGAATTGGGGGGATTGTTTGTAGAAATTTGAATTTGAAATCGATTAAGCTCAAGGAAAATATAATGTCATTATATATTATCTTAATAAAAAATGTTATATTTTAAAGATCTTTATGAGTATTAGTCACTGAAGAAATCACATGTTATTATATTAAAGGAAGAATGTATTATGGATTCTTCTGAGGAATGAGGAATCATTAAATGTGTTCCCATGGTCATTATATATTCATTAGTGGACTAGGTAAATACTATCTAAGAGTCAGATCCAAAGTTTGTGCTGATGCAAGAACAATAGGCAAGGGACCCAGTTCTTATATGGATGGTGACAATGATAATGTTATTAGTGTTCATGGATAGACTATTATTGAAAACTCTTTTAGAGAGGAGATACTAATAGAATACCATTATTTTAAATGTTCAGTGCGTATAGGGTCAACTATGTTTTAACATGAAATTTGACGTGTGTATGTGGCCTAGTATGAAGAGGTACATTGGTAGTTTTGTTTCATAATTCATTACCATCCAAAGGGTAAAGTTCATGAAATAGCGTCATGGTGGTTTTCCTCATCCTGATTTAGTTATAGTGAATATGTGGGATGATGTGATTATGGAATTCATTATGGGGCTAGAATAGACCCCAAGGTATGGTGATGCAATTTGTGTGATAATTTAACAATTGAAAAAAAATATCATTTATTGATAATCAATGAGACACAATAAGAATACGAGTTTGGAAAAATATTTTTATGTGAAAATGTCTTCCTACGTGGAGTTTCCTCAAAAAATATATTGACCTAAGACTCTTGCATCATGTCATGGTTTTCGTAGGTCTTGAAAAACTATTTGGGTACTCAGGTAAAAATGAATATAGAGTATCATTCATACACCAATGGTTAATCAGAGAAGTTGATCCTGATGTTGGAAGATATTCTTAAAGATTTCATCCTAGACTTGAATAGAGTTTGGGTTGAGAATGTATCTTTCATAGAGTAAACATACTATAATAATATCCCATATTTAATACATATGAGACATTTGTATGACCTTTATAGATGAATATATCATTCACTACTATGTTTGAATGAGGAAAGTGAGACAATTATGGTAGATTCAAGAAAGTTATAAGACACCTCTGAGAGATTACAAGAGATCTACAATTGGTTGGACACTACTCAATGTAGGAAGTGATCATATATTGAAATAATGAGGTGAACCAAAGAGTTTGTTATTAGAGATAGTTTTTTCATACAAGTGAATCCCCCATTATAAAATTTATATATTCATAACAATAGAAAGCTAGATCCTAGATTTATTGGACCTGTCAAGATTTCAAAGAATATTGGGATTTTGGCTTACCATATTGACCTTCCTCCTAACTACAAATATATAAATTATTTTTTCATGTTTCTCGTATTTTGAGGTATATTACTAATTTTATAAATATCAATTACTATGAGAATATTGAGTAGCATCATCAAGCATTATATGTAGAATATCGGGTGTAGATTTTGGCTAGAGTGAGAATGTGTTAAAAATAAAATAGTTCCACATTTAAATATCTTATATATCCATGTATAGATCCAACAGAACTCTTGAGAGAGGATTATGATATTTGGGACTAGTATCCTAATTTTTTAACTAACATTCCTAGTGATTCTTCTCAGGGATGAGAAGTAATTAATGAGGTGGATTGTAGTGGCCATGAATTTGTTAGGTGAATTATGAGTTAGTTTAATATTATAATCATGAGTTTTTTAACTCTGAATTGTTTAATATGTGTTTGTAGTATTTTTATTTAGTTTTAGATAGTTTTTTAGGCCTTTTTGAAGGTGTTCATTTTGATCATAGTTTTAAAAAACAATGCTGATCCTTCGTGAAACTATGTGGTTAGAGGTAGTGACTCTTTTGGTGGTGTGTGGTTAATCTGCATGGTTTCTCAAACCATCTTTACTTACATGTAAAATAGTATGATAGTATCAAATGACCAAAATCATGGTTGTATGAGAGTTTGAAAAACCATACAGGATCCTAGAAGATGCGGTAATCCATTCATGGATGGAATAGAATTTGCGAAATCATGGAACCATTATATCTATGCATCATTTTAGGATCCAAAAAATCCCCTTTGACTGTCATTAATTTCGAATTTTGAGTTTTTATTCTTCTTATTGATTTCTCTATCAAACCTAGAGACTCCAAAATCCCTATTTTATTATTTCCTCTACTTTTAATATAAAATATCATTCATCCAATGGTTTTGATGATTGAGAGTTAAGGTATATAATCCATGAACATCCATTATTTGTGTTTTTTCAAGATATATCTTTAATACCTTTAGAGGAATAATAGATATGGTATTTTATTTATTTATATATGGATTTTGATTCCATCTAATGATAAATTACTGGATCATTGCTATAATGGTGATGGAGACTGTGAGTTAATGATATCCCCTTGACTATAGTTAGATCTCTCATTAACTATGGATGATTTTGGGTAAGTTATCATAGATCAATCATCTTGGGACATTATTCATCTTGAATGTCATATTTTATTTATATTTTAATAAAATATTGATGGTGATTAATGTTTTCTAACTAGATATGATGTTCCCTTTTAGATTTGATGTGGAATTCATCATCTATTATTTAATTAATAATGGATCCAGTGAATTGGAGTCCTCTTATTTAATATATCTTGGAACTATTTCAATTGGTGGACTATGTGAGGTACGTGATTTTATAAATACCCTTCTTGGATCGGAATTATCTTAGGTATATTTGTTAATCATCTTCCCCGGTGAACCAGAACATTATATAGTCATCCTTGATGTGCAAAAAAGTATTTTATGGGTATGAAATGTGATTTGGTCTTTGATCCTTTGAAAAATAATTGATTAATTCATCAACAATATGGAGGTAGTATGTTCCTTAACATTTAGGGCCCTTTTATACCATTTCCACCTTGATATGATTTTTTTTGTCTTAGATTATATAATCATTCTAGATAGTGATCATATGTGAGTGTATCATGTGAGACTAATATATGATGTTTGATTCCAGGAGTATACTTATGTAGCTTGTTATCAATGTCTAATTTTGATCACATGTACTTGTATGTTGATACTGATTCACAAGATGAGATTATATGTTCCTCCATTATATTCTCTACCCTATTGTGTGTAATTTCCATGAATTTATAGTTATTACTTTTTTTCCTTTGAATAAGTATACCATCATGGTATGGTTATCCCTTAGAGTGGGAGTGCACATGATATGTGATCATGGACCTAAACAAAGGGTAGCGGCATGGTGGCCTTGAGGTCAAACCCATGGTAGCAGCATTAGGGGCATCAAGACCTTATGTACTGACCCAAGGCATTCACAAGATACGATGGCCTTAAGGCCCAACTTGTGAATGAGATGGTTTTTGATGTCTTTGAGGACTGACCCAAGATGGATCATGGATATAATGACTTTTTAGGCCAACCTAAATCCATCCCTTATGATTACTGAGTGACATGTTCATTATTTTTGTGGCTATATCTTAGTCTATTTTGAAAACCATAACAATTTTATTTGAGTTTGAAGCCAAATAAGGTACAATGGGGGATCAAGGTATCTTGGCTAGCATGTGAATACTTGTGTATGGATTGTATATTTTTCCTATGAATTTATTTTTTCATGGAATACACTGATTACACTTGTCAAAACATGTTAAGGATGTATTGGTGGACTCTTACAAGGTTTTATTACTCACATCCAGCATGTGGATATTGATGTGAATGTAGACTTCATGATTCTGAATATAGGAAAGGGAAATAGGCCCACAATCGATATTTTGACTATAGAACACAAAGATGGTGTCGATATCATGAAAACCTCTAGATGATTCCACTGTGAATTCATTGTTTATCTTCTTATAATTTATATATTATAGTTTGGATTTACTCATTGGATGACTGGATTTTTAATATGTATGACATGGTTGAAATTTCTTATTATATCATGATTATTTTACCTTCAAAATAATACTTTGATATGTAATATTTATTATTTTTATCATGTATAGATGTTTTTATTGAGGGTATAGTATCCCCACTGCACTCTTACACTCTCACTACAGGTCGATACCCTCTTTCATATTTGGAAGTGAACATGAGGTCATGTGGAACTTTTCCCCAAACCAAGTGATTAAGGTTAGTGAGTTACACTAGTCACATCTTTCTCTAACCCCAATCAATCACAATATATAAATCATTAATACACTCCCTGAGTTGATACATAGGGAATATTACCAAAATCTTACCCACCTGAGATGAGATAACCACTTAATAAATAACTTATCTTTTATTATCCATCATTATAATTGGTTTATTAAAACATTTTCAAATTTCAAATTTTATTTTTATAGGCCTAAACTACCCTTTAGGAGGAGATAATCACAAAAATAGATGGCTACTAATAGTTAATGCAAATGGTCGCCTCATCTAAACTGTATAAGACCTATATATACTCTGAGTTTTTCTCACCAGAATTATATGAACTCATTCTATCATATCTTACCTTAATTCAAGACCAATAATGATTCATTCACTAATTCTAACCAAACATAATGGTGATAAATATTTCCTAATATATAAAACATTATATAGTTTCATACCGATGGATAAATTATAACATCTATTGTATAAAAAATATTTGGAGGTAAATGATCCCCCCAAGATACACCTTTTTTCATAAAATATTACCTCAGCCATATGACTCATTTTATTAGTTAGCCTTCAATAAAAGGATAAAAAAATTTCCTGATACATATGTTGGTGCTAAAGGAATATTAAAATTCAATCTACATATGAGAATTAAATTGAGTTTCATGGTAAGATATGGTCATCATAAGAACACCATGAAACTTCATAACTTCTATGACATAAATTCTCGCTATAATTTTCATTGAGAGATACTCTTTAATTGGAAATAAATTATACAACTTATTCAAATGATTAAAAATAACATAAATTGTATAAAAACCTATAGTTTCATGAATTAAACTAGTTAAAAAATCAGTTAAAATATTATCTCATTACCATTAAAGAATACTTAGTTGTTATAACAAAACACTAAGTACTTGATGCTCAATAATGACCAACGATAGGTATGAAACCTATATATAAACTGAACTACTAATTTAATCATCATAATTCGTTAATAAATCCTAATAAAATCACAATACATCTTAGTTATACCAAAATTCGCAACCAAAAGTGATTTAAAAAACTCACCCCCAAGACTTCCTCACACCAACATTGAGTGATAAAAGAATACTCTTGAAACATAATTTGGTGATCCCTGTCTTTCAATCATCCCATGGAAGCATCATTAAGAATAACACAATACCTCTAAACCTTAGTATTAGGAAATTTAATTTTAAACTCCATAATTAGTTGTAACAAAGAAGAATAAATAAATATATTATATAAAAAACACCCGCCATTACCTTTTTGTATATAGAGAAGAAAAACTACCAATTATTCCATAATCATCCATTTCTAACATGATTAACTAGTTGAATCAATATAGGATCTTATAATCAAAGAATATACTCCCATATTCATTTTACATAAATTACAGATAATATCAAAAATATAATCCTATAGAAACTCTACCCATATCCTATGTATCGTGTCTAAATATTTTTAGGGAACTTATAATTCAATTTTTTTAAAATATATAGAGAATATAAAATTAAATCATATTAGACACTTTCCCTATAAAATAAGTGAAAAATAGTTATTATTGAGAATAAGAGAAGTTTTGAGATATATTTTAGATCATGAAGAAGTGATTTTGACCATGTACAGATTATTAAGACCGAAAGAGAATGTAGAGACCCAACCCCAGATAGCTGAAATCTATTGTCTACTACCATTACATCGACATGATTACAAGAAATCAAATCTCAAAGGATTGATATTTTAGTAGTTTTTTTAACTAGATACATACATGAGTCTTGTATTAAAAATTAATACTTTAATTAAAATTTAATTTTTTTCCTAAATAAAAAACATTTAGGATAATAAATAATATAAAGAATAAATTTATTCCCTATAGTACATCCATGAATATCTTTCATAGTACTCTTCTTGTATTCCTATGTAAAAGGAAACAAAATTAGGGTGAGATTAAATGCTTGGTAAGAGAAAAATACAATGTATGAAATAATGAATCATTGATAATAATAATTATGGAATAGTAAAAAATTGAACACAGATACCACATAATCAAAAACCTAAGAAGTAAGCGTATAAAAAATATAAAGGTAATAAATAGATAAACATTCCATTAAAATAACAAGATAAAGAAAAATAAATATGGAAAGGTAAGAAACTAAACCATATTCCATTTAATCAATAAACTAAAATGAAATGAATCTACAGATATGTTGATGTAAAATCTCATGAATAAATAAATACTGGATCACAATGAATGAAATGCACAATGATGGATATCTATAGTATACCACATGGTATTCTTAATAAGTATATAATAATTTCAAGTCTTTATGCGATGAATCTAATAATTTTAAGGCATCATGCAAGAATCAAACACTTTCGAGGCCTCGCGGCATTAATTTTATACTATCAAAGCTTCATTGAAAGAAACTAATACTTTCAAGGCATCATGAAAAGAATATAATACTATCAATTATTCATACCATGAATCTAATATTTTCAAATTGAACATTGTTTGAAAAATTGTATAGGATTTAGGTAATGAACATATCCATGATAAATGATATGGATAATTTGGGGAAGTTAAATTTTTAATGATCATTGGGAATTGAATATTTCAGGGGGGACTAACAAAGGAATAAAGAAGTTAATGGAAATAATATCATTGGAAAAATAAATCATAAACCATTCAAATGAATAATAAGGATGGTATCAATAAAAAATATCCTAACATGAGTAAAAAAATGGTTGTTGTCATTGATGAATAGAAATAATGTAAAAAGATATTTTAAAAACATTATTGGGGAAAATATCTCATTTATTTTGAAACACATTTTGAAAAAAAATTTCATTTCAAATTACTTTTTAAAGAAATTTTCATTAAATATTAATCATTAAAACTTGCATAGTAATATTCAAAGAATGTATGGTGGGTAAATCCATACATTCTATACGAGGTAAAAATAACATTATTTTTATGGTAAAAGGTTATAAAAAATACTTGTTCGAAAAGCAATAAGAATATTCCTTTGAAATCATGAGTAAAATAAAAAGGTGTAAAAATGTATTTAATAAATCATTTTACAAAATTATAAAAACCTTTTGGAATTTTTTTTAATAAAAAATTGTTTTTAGAATGAATTAGATTCTCTGACTAATGATAGAAATAATTTTGGGTTTTCTAAAAAAATCATAGATATTTTGAGTACCAAAGAGTGGAAAATGGTACTATTAATTGATAAAGGTCATGAATAACCATAGTATAATAAAATTAAATTTTTTATCAAATAATGGTTATATGATTTCCTCAAATTTAAGTACCATTGGAAGACCATTAAAATTATTCTTTAGGAAAATAATCTCTAAACTTTCCTAGGTGTCCCATACCACTTTAAAACATATTAAATCATATGCCTCAAGAAGGGAAAAAATTAAATGAAAGTTCTAAATTCCATGAATATAAAATAATTTTTGATATAATATATCAAAATGAGAAGTAGATACACCACAAAAAATAAGTAAGTGGTGAATATTACATTTATCTCATATATGTAAAAATGTGAGATTAAAATCCATTAACTTACATATGATTTGTCTTGTGTGTATTTATATTCTAGAATAACAAAATTATGTTAATTATTTATTTTATAGAGAACTTTTTTCATGTTTATCATATCATTTATTTCACTTATTACAATTTTGTATAAAACTATTTAAACAACTAAGTTTATATTGGGTGTTTTGACCATATTCAATTTATGTGTAAAAAATGACTTTTGTATATCGACTATGGTCAAAGGGTAAATTATATAAAAGTATCAAGAATAATAATTATTATATGATTATCATATATATATATCAATTACACTTTTAAAACAAATCATCAAAAATGGTTATGAAAAAAGAAACCATGTCACAATCATGGAGATGGTAGGTCGTATGTACGCATGGGTAACATTCTCATTTGTCAATGATCATTATGGAAAGAAGGTAAGTAACACTATATATTTCCATAATTATAATAATATCATAAATAGAATTTTTTTATCATATATACCAATATATAGTATTTTTATGATGTAAAATGATTCACATCCTGCCAATGAGGCAGTATTCCACACGTCCACGACTGGTGCACTTTTTAGTGTGCAAAAAGGGTAATAAATAATATTATATATAATATTTAAATAAAAGTAATTATTTCATTAATATAATATAAATTTCATTTATGTTAAATAATATTATTTAAAACAATCTTTTATATCTTTCATGTATAGTTTAAATGAATCACATCACTTTGAAGAGGTTGTAGTCCATACTTCCGCTGACGATTTTGTCATATTTAAATAAAATGGAATGTATAAGGGTATGTGATATAAAATAATTACATAATAATAATAACATTATAAATATCATGTATATAAATAGAGTATCCATTATAATTTCCAACCATGCAAGGTGGTAAAGGAAAATGAACAATCATCATTTCGTGAGGTGACAGTTCACCATACCCATAAAAAATATGTTTGTTGGCCATTAGATGTAATTTTTTGTGAGTATTTTATAAATAATATCATAAAAAAATCATAGTATATTGAGGATACTTTTTTATATAATCATTGAATAATAATATTTTATGGGGTGGATAATGGAAATAAAACCGACGAGCTTAAGGAAAGATGTTACCTCTTCATCAGGTAACTCCTTTTAGTTTGAACCAAAGGGATTGCATGGATGGATTTCATAAAAATTTTAGGATTTTATTTTGATATTAGGGAGTTTTAGAATCTTTTTGGATAGATATTTTTTAATCCAAAATTTCTTTAGATGTGTGAATAAGTAAGAGAGTGAATTCCTTTTTATAGTGGATGAGGAGTGACACTCTTGTAAATACCAAAAGGTATACATTAATGGGATGTCTACATAACCAAATGCTCATGAAAAATGGAAACTTAATGGTTTAAAGGGGAATAATGGTTGATAACAACCTCCTCCACACATAAATATGTTTACTTTTATAATTTGGTTCTTTGACTTCTATGTTTCCACAATTTTATCATTTGGCTTTTATTAATGAAACTAATTTTCTAACCTATGTAATTTAACTGATGAGAATAAATTAAAGTGATATTTATTATAAATTATAGATCCAATGAGTTATAAATATTATTTATATTTTAAAAAATAAAATTCCCATGTTTGATGGTAATTAATTTCAAAATCGGTGCATGCAACATGCAAAAACACTTCTTTAACAAGACCGTGATAACAATGTTTTTACAAACTATATATAAATAGGTTTATTATAATAGATAAATTTGTAAATTAATACGCCATGTTTAATATTTATTAATACGTAAAATTAAATTGGTAAAATATTATATTTTTATTGATTTTACATCATTTAATAAAATATAATTTATTATAAAATAAAATCAATTCCAATTTTGGCATTATTTAATTTTAATTTAAAAATATCTATGTAAGATTTTAATTAAAATATATTAATTTCACAAATTTATAACATTATAAATTCATCTAAAAAATAAGTAAAGATATTAATTCAATCAATTTGATTAACTTGTAATATTTTTAGTCTATTTATTTTAGTTGATCATTTACTAAATAATCATCGCATTGTCGTTTCTTAAGAAGTTTAGGTAACTAATTCACCTATAAAAATTAATGATAAATTATTATGATAAAAAGCACACATTTATATATCAATAGGATATTTATAACATAAAATATGGTGTTTTCTACATATCTCAATGTTTTATAAATGTTAAATGTAAGGATAGTTCCCTTTTTTTCCTTTTTCCTTACTGAATATATAATAAAGGGAAATATCATAAAATATTATCCCAATAAACCATAAAAACAAGGGGTGGTATGGTATAAATATTAGAATACAATGGAGTTTTGACAAGTTTATAAGTTATTTTTTCATTTAAGATTATGGTTTAGTCCCTTATTGATCTTAACATTACCTTTATCACTGTAGAAAAGTTTAATCACTTTCACTAATATTTTTGCTCAAAATTTTAAATGATCATATTAGACCAAAAATATTATAATAATTACAACCATTTATGTCAATTTTTCAAAATTCAAATCCCAGAATTGGAAAATTTAAGTTTAATGCTAATCCTGCAGATGTGGTGAGAAAGTGGGTTTTTAAAGTAAAAACGTTCAAAAAGTTCAATAAGTCTTTATAAAATATTTAAATATAAAAAATGATTCAAATGAACTAAATTATATTAATATTAATATATATATATAATTTATCTATTTTAACTTAAATAACCAATTTAAAATATAATTTAACAATAATAATTATTTGAACGAAAAAGACAGTTCTTTAATAAAATTTAGTATTTTTCACTATTCATCAAGAAATGATACTTCTTTCAAAAATACCAAAAAATTACCCTAAGATTATATTGACAATCCAATTTCAAAAAGGAAATTTATTTTGACAAAAAAATTAATATAATTTCAAAAATATAGTTTTAAAATCGATGTTCCCTTATAAGGTGGTAAAACATGGTTTTGCATATAACGCAAGATGACTCAATATCTTCTGTAGAGTAAGCATGACATGGTCATGCGTATAAATAAAGATAATAAAATTAAATTTATAATAATATATTAAATTATTGTGGTGTTACATTATCCCCACCTTAATTAAATTTCATCCTCATAATTTCAACATGATCATGGTAATCAAGGTTTTGATATTGGAAAATACTATTATTGAAAAACCCATATCGTAAATAGGGTTAATATAATATATTATTAATAAGAGAGAGGGAAAATTTTATTATCCAATTAAATGGGATAATATTAATTGATTTTATCTAAATATTAATGGGTTTCAAACTCCATTAACATCAGTTTTTTACATTATATAAATAAAACTTCATTTTTTCACAAGTGCAATTCATGTTTGAAATGGAAATTTGGGCCCCAAAAATAATATGCATGTGGAGTAAATTATATTAATTTTTTAAATTTGATATTTTGGATATGATTTAAAACTGTTTTTTGAAAATTTTATCTTTTAGGATTAATAGTATAATCCCAAGGGAAGATGAATATTTTTGGCAATGAACACAGAAATTCCTAGAAAAGGCATAATAGATCTTAGGCTCATCAAACATAAGTGGGGAACACAATCCAAGACCAATGAATTTGTAATTTTATCTGTATAAATATAAAAATATGAGGATCATTTCATTAAACTATAGATAGAGATAATTATGAAGTTTTCAAGGATATCTAGGTTGCTGAAGTTGACATTTAAATTATGGTCCAGATCTAATGGCCCATAAAATCAGCCCACCATTTTGAGCATAACATCGAAAAGGATAATAAAATAGACCTGAAATTTTGAAATACTTTATGGTAAACTTGTGTGAATATATTTTTCTAATAAAACCCCTTTATATTGTTCCCTGTTTATTTACAAATTCAAATGTTAAAAAGGGGAAGGAATCTGGAAGACTTTCTTGGTCAACTTTGAAACGACCAATTTCCTTTGATATGTCACCATATTTTTAACTCTTATAATTTATAGCGGAATAATTTTTTGATTGGGGATACACCCTAGGATCAAAATATTCCTATATAAGGTGATTCTGGTGAAGGTAATTGGAATCAAATATTTTTTACTTCTTTCAATTATATTGTTAAGCTTTCATTTTGTAATCATGTGTTTATTTTTTCCCATATAAGTTTTTTTTTACCTTGATTTTATCAATAAAATTTCTTCTTCTTATTATTATTCATTACTTATTTAATTTTAAATATAATCTTAATATAATTTCATTATATAGTGATGGATATTCGCATCATCTTTTTATAAACTCTTCATATAATGGTGGAGTGATCATTGTTTGTTTTTTTTATTCTCCAATTCCACACTTTTATGTCAACTATCTGCTACCATTTCTAGAATAGAATCAGGGGAGGTATAGTACTCTTATTGGTTAATCAAATGGATTATCAAAGAGATGTATTGGATGTTATATCTCATTTTAATAATTCTTAGTCAATTCTATTTTTGATATTTTCATTCAATGATGTACCTTATCCTTCGAACTAACCAATTTTAAGGATACACGTCTCAAGTTCTAAAATGATCCTCTATCTTAGAGTTCTCATCAGTATAATCCTAAAATTGTATATTTAATTAGTATTAGGATAGTGAAAAATCAAAACCTATGATAGATTTGGGATGTTCGTATTTCATTAAAGGGAATGCTTGAATTTAAGATAATTAAATGATTTAAAAATAAATTCATCCAATGCACCCCAAGTGATAATAAATGATCAACTAATTATTTTTTAACTGAATTAATTTAAGTATCTAAAACTAATTAAAAATCCAAAAAAATTACCCCAGTTGGCCACTTTATATCCAAATCAACCCCCACATAATGTATGTATCTTTAGGTTTATTCATAGGTCTCTGAGGATTTGATAACTCAAACTATTCTACAAGTGACTGCTTACATCATACAACTTGGGTAAATTTAGGTGCAACCAAATTTTGGTTCCATTTTTAATGACCCATGTAAGTCACCTTGTGAAACCTCATTCTATTCCCCCCAATTTCTCTTTTATTAACCCATTTCTCTAATATTTTCCCCTTTATTTTTTTCTTCTTTTTGGCGCAAGTCCGCCTATACTCGTGACCATTAAAATCATCTAATTAGGGTGGATAGTCCTCAAGTTTGGGAGTAAAGTACACCTAGGGGTCTCTTTCAATTATACCCTAATATTCCTAATAATTTAGATTCCAAAATTGAGCCCAATCCAATGAACGGTATTCAAATAAACTAACTCCTCAACCTGGGGGGAACCAAAATGGAAATCCAAGTGATGCGTCCCCACACACGGGGAATGTTGTTGATCAGACCATGAATGACTACCTCACATAGGCCTGGACCAACTCAACCTATTTAATTCATCATGACACCATCGGATATTCTTAATATTTTTTAAAACCCCATGTCTCAAACAACATTCTTACCTTTCATGGTATGGAGTATGAGATGCCTTACCTTTATGTGAAAGAATTCCATGACATTATTGAAACTATGTTCACTCCAAATCAAATTGAATCATCTAAAATGATACTTTGTCCTTTTTCTCATAATAATATAGAAGTAAATTGTTCAAATAATTTGATACTAGCATCCATTCACTCTTGGGGACATCTTCAATGAGAATTCTACAAAAATACTTCCCTCGTCACAAAACAATTGTACTTAAAAAGAGAATCTAAATATTTTTTGAAAATGAGAGAGAAACGTTCTATGAAACATGGGAAAGGTTCATGGACACATTAAAAATGGTACCACACTATGGTTTCTTAAACTTGGAACAAGTGATAATTTTCTATAAAGGGTTAAGTCTAGGAAACAAATAGTTTATTGACCTGATGTGCAATGAAACATTAAAAAATAAAGCCCCAAATGATGCTAATGAGTATTTGGAAAATCTTTCTAAAAATAACCAAGTATGGGGGACCCCACCTTATTATGAAAATCCACCCAAATATGGTGGAATGTCCAATTTTAGATAACTAGAATACCTTATAGAAAAACGTTTTTCACTCACTAGGAATGTCGAGGAGATCACTCTTAGGAAGGTCCACAAAATCCAAACTATTGAGCATGTTTGCACATTGTGTGAAAAACAATTACAAAAAGACTGATAGTTACCCAACCATTACTTCTATAAAGGATTTTATTTTATGAGGCCACCAGAAAAAGTTAATGCAATGAACATTCAAAATCCAGAATACCGCAACATCTTCAATTTGAGGTCTAATGACCATCCATGATTCCTTTAGAAGAACAATAGACAACCAACACATCAACAATGTACCAAACCATACCCTAAATAAAATTTTCAAACCCATAATTAGTTCCCACCATAACCAATTCAATACCAATATCCTTTCATCCAATATAAAAAACATATCCAACAACCCATTTAACATCCAATCCAATAACCAAAGTATCCTCCTGTGGTAAACCAACTATAACAACCCACTACCCATTGGTCTCTCTCCTAATCCTTGAACAGTTTTTTAAACAAATGGAGAAAATGAAATCATAAGTATCATCACTTTAATAGTAAC
The DNA here is from genome assembly GCA_963277665.1 of Viscum album. Lineage (NCBI taxonomy): Eukaryota > Viridiplantae > Streptophyta > Magnoliopsida > Santalales > Viscaceae > Viscum > Viscum album. The sequence continues at coordinate 978,994,227 of OY728131.1, forward strand.
TAAAAACAATCAAAACTGTAAATCCACCAATTCCTTCATAGGTTGTCCCATCCACAACTTTAAGGTGAAATTTATGTTACACTCAACCCTCTCATTAACAACTAAAATAAATGACTATCTTAAAAAGTACTAGATCCATTTAAAAACATATAAACATATTCTAAAACCATTAAAAATCTCAATATCAAATATAAATGTGGGAAAACCACCCTTAGATTCTAAAAAACCCAATAATAATGTAAAAGATCGACAACCTCACCAAACAGTCAAACAATCTCCACCCTTATCTCAATACATGAGAGGAAAATCTAAACCTAATCTAAATGAAACTTTGAGGGAAATCATATATCATGTTAAAATTAAAATTCCCCATCTTGATTTAATCTAAACCACTTCTTCATACTCAATTTACCTTAAGGACTTTTTCACTTTTAAAAGTAAATTTTCACATCAAACCCATGTTATTTTGGTTGTTAATGTACGTACCTCCATTCAAGGGAGAATTCCTCCAAAGTTAAAAGAACTAGGATTTCTATACATCAATATTGAGTTAGGAGAGATCAAAGATTTCAAATACCTCTATGATCTAGGAGTTAGTCTGAACGCTATTCTATATATCATATATTATCAATTAGGGCTTGAGGATCTTCATGCAACATATGTCACACTCCAACTTGCAGATCATAGTGTTCATGTTCCTAAGGGAATCTTAAAATACATTTTAGTGAAACTTGAAATTTTAATTTACCCTAATAACTTCATTTTCCTATAAAATCACCCAATATTAGGGCCTAGGGTAAATACCCATGGTATCCTTGGTCATTATTTATTAAAAACCATCAACTCATTCATCCGAGTTACGAATGAAAACATGAAAATAACCTTTAGAAACATAATCCTCGATCTAAAAAAACTACAATGAAAACTCTCAAATTGGGGATGACGAATAGATACACGAGGTTAATTAGATAATTAGTGTTTATAGGGAACCTGGAGAACATCACGGAATCACTAAAGGATGTTTAATTAATGATGATATTTATTTACATTGTTTACATGTGGAAAATTTGTCTCCTTCGATTTAATCCCTTTTAGATGACTCCTTTTATGGTTTTTAGGGTCAGAAATCAATGAAAACATTATATAAATAAAGAAAATTGAGTCCATATAGATTCATTACATTGATCTAGCCAATGTTGTGGTTGAAAATTCTATTCAAATGGGACCAATAGTTTCATGAGATTTGAAAAAAACCAGGTTTGGTGTGAAGTCCAATCCTTATTTTAAAAGTTTTATCCAACCCATTCTAGAATTTAGTTTCCTACCCTTATCACTCAAGTATTAATTCTTAGGTGATAATCAAACCTTCTATGATGTAATTTCATTATCTCATGAATCCAATCGAGAGAGTATGCTTCTAGATGTCCAATTAAAGAACAATAATGAAATTGGATGGATATTTTCTGATATTTCTAGGATTAGCACACTCATTGGAACTCATAGGATTGTTATAGAATATGGCTCCAAACTATATCATCAACCTCATTAGTGACTCAATCCCGATCTTATGGATGTGGTAGGGAATGAACTTCTAATTTTTTTGATATATGGTATCATATACCCCATTACTGAGAGTAATTGGGTAAGCCCAATTAAAGTTCTTTTAAAGAAGACTAAAATAACTGTGATTACCAATGATAATGGTGATATTCTCCCAACAAGGGTAAGTAGTCGATTCAGAGTTTTTATTGACTATTGGAAGTTTAAATTGTTTAATAAAAAAGACCATTTTATTTTTCCCTTCATTGATCATGTCCTAGAGATGGTGGTGGGTCATCAGTTCTACTTCTTCTTGGATGGATTCTTAGGGTATAATCAAATTGGGGGCTCCTTAGAAGATGAATAAAAAACAACCTTCACATATCCATTCAGTACTTTTTCCCCTAAGAGAATGCTCTTTGGGTTATGTAATGTCCCTAGTACCATCCAGCGATGCATGATGGGAATATTCTATGATATGGTGGGGGTGGGGGGTTTATAGGTTTTTAGGGATGACTTATCCATCTTCGATGATAATTTTGCGATATGTCTAATAAATGTTTAAAGGGTTCTGTCCAGATTTGAGGATAATAATATCATCATAATTTGAGAAAAATGCCACTTTATAGTAAAAGAAATATTTTTTTGGGGAATCTAGTCTCTGGTAAAGGGATTGAAGTTTATAAAGTTATGTTTTATATCATTTCTCACCTACCCTCTCTAAAAAGTGACAATTAAGTGAGGCCCTTCTTAGGACATGCTAGTTTCTATATAAGATTTTTTAGGAATTTCAACTCAATTTATAGACCACTTTGTGCTCTTCTAGTAAAAGATACTCTATTTTTATAGAAAAAGAGAAGTGATGAATAATTTTCAATACTCAATTAATCTATTATCTCTCCACCTATCATGAAATCTCCCAACTATAAACATCCGTTAAAACTCATGTGTGATTCGAGTGACATGGTTGTAGGAGCTATTATAGGAAAATGTTGTGATAAATATCCATGTTTCATTGTTTAGGAAAGTAAATATTTAAATGATGCACAAATCAAATACACCACAACCAAGAAACATTTTCTTGTTGTTGTCTTTACTTTAAAAAAAATCAGGATCTATCTCTTAGAATCCCCCATCATTGTCTTCACAGATTATTCAACTCTAAAGTACCTTTTCTAAAAACAGTATACCAAAGCTAGATTGATTAGGTGGGTCCTACTTCTTTAAGAGTTTTATATATCCAATAAAGAAAAAAAGCTGTAAAAAATGATTTAGTTGATCACCTCTCTAGTATTGAATTCAAAGTTAACTCACATCACATTTCTGTGTCTGATTCATTTCCCAATGAGTTCCTCTATTCTATGTGTGATTCCTTGTGGTATGAACATATAACAAACTGCTTGGTTACATGTGTCATTCCAAAATTCTTCTAGACCCAAGATAAGAGGAAATTCATTTCTAATAAGAAACACTATGTGTTTTATAATCCATACCTTTTAATTCTCTTTCCTGGTCAAATCATTAGGAGATGTGTTCTTGAGTATGAGAAAGAGTCCATTCTAAAATTCCTTAATGAAGAGGCACATAGAGGTCTCTTTTTTCAAAAATAAAATAGTTGTAAGGATCCTACAAAGTGGTTTATTTTGTACTAATATCAAGAATCATTCCTACACATTCTTCCAATGTTTTCGTCGATGTAAAAAATTAAGATTCATAACAAAAATAAATCAAATGCCTCTTACAACATTTTTGGTTATCGAAATTTTTGATTGTTGGGGAATTAATTTCATGGGTATATTACCAATATATATGGGATATATATATATATCCTATTATCTATTTATTATATATATAAATGGGTTGAGGACATTCCCACCAACTCAAATTACCATCAATTTGTGATTTGATTCCTAAAATAATACATCTTTTCTAAATTTGGAATTTCTATGGCTATCATTAGTGATCATGGAACCCATTTATACAATGGAACCTTCACATCACTCATGTCTAAGTATGGGATTTCTCATAAATTTTTCACTTCCTACCATCCTCAAACCAATAGTCAACCTAAGTTTAAAAATAGGGAAATTAATCAAATTTTGAAAAAAAAATCAATACCTCAAGAAAAGATTAGTCTGAGAAACTCTTAGATGCCCATTAGTCATACCATATGACATTAAAAACCATCCTAGGAATGCCACCATATAAATAGGTATATATAAAATCTATCCATTAACTAATTGAAATTGAAAATAATGCCTTTTAGAAAATCAAAAAAATATACATTGACATTTTTTTGTTAAACATTACATGAAAAATACCATATACCGACAGTTTGAAACCATTGGTTTATGCCTAAAAACTGTTGGCTAGTAAGCTGTGGGGATAGATCAATACCAACGGTTTTGAAAAAACTGTAGGTATAGACCTATAACAATGGTTTTCAAAACCGTTGGTATAAGTATTATGAAAAATCTAAACAAACTATTCCACAAAACCATTGGCATGTGTATTTAAAAAAAGAATGATTCGGTGGGTTTTGATCCAAGTACCTCTGGTTTATGATTGAAAGTACCATCCACTAACCTAACATGACTTTTTTGAACATCATTTCATAAATATATAGATGTATTATCATAAATATTTAAAATTTTGATTTATTTAATGTTCTCTGTAAGAATATTCCATAAAAAATACATGCAACTGTACCAACGGTTTTAAGAAATGTTGGTATAGATTCTTTGATTTTGGGACCTATACCAACGGTTTTGGACAAACCGTTGGTATAGGGGGGACCTACACCAATAGTTTGGGGACAACCGTTGGTATAGGGTCTCTATTATGGACATATACAAATGGTTTGTCCAAAACCATTGGCATAGGTTCATATAAGTGAAATATACCCCACGGTTTTCCCCCAACTGTTGGTATATGTCCCTCCTATACCAACAGTTTGGCCAAACCCATTGGTATATGTCCAAATTAGTAACCTATACCAACGGTTTTGGCCAAACCATTGGTATAGGTAAATATAACTGAACTATACCAACGGTTTTCCCAAAACCGTTGGTATAGGTCTTATTTCCAGTAGTGAAAAAATAGTAAATTAGACATTGACAAACATAAAAAACATTAAAAAGGAGTCTTATGAAAATTCAAGTATCAATAAATCTAGAGTTCATGCCTACCAATCTCGGAATCTCAAAGTCAAATAGTTTAAACCCAAATAACGTATTCTCTTATATAGTTCCAAATTTCATTTACACTCAGGAAAGATAAGGTCGAGATGGTCAGGGACTTATACAATGCATCATATGTACCCCCATAGAGTAGTAGAGATTCATGGACCAACCAGTGGTCATATCATCAATGTCAATAGCCATAGGTTGAAACCATTCGTTGAAACATTCAATAAAGAATAAGTGGAGGAGGATCTAACTGAGACAACCTATAAACTAGAAAAAAATAGATTTATTGTCCATGTCGAGCTAATGAAATTAAAAAAATAACTTTATGGGATGAAACCCATTTTTACCTATCCATTGACATGTAGTTTGGAATTTCAAAATAAATAGGTATTTTTTCTATCTTTTTCATTTTTTATGTTTAGGGAACCCCCATGGGGTTTCTAATGTGATCTAATGTTTCTTGGGTGTGAAATTTATCATATGAAGCATTTTTTTACAAATTAAACACAAGCCTTCTAGAATTCAAACCTACATTCAACCATCCCTATAGAGTATATGCGTAGTGTGAATCTAAAGTGATCAACTTATTATTAATGGGTCATCACATTAAACCAAGTTATTTTGTTCCATGAATTAATTTTAACTCACATTCTCCCCTTTCTTATTCCCAATTATGAACTCTCTCTTATCATCTCTTTCAAAAATGAGGATAGTGTCACTCCATGCTGGGGGAGTGAAAATATGAGAGTTAAAAAAATCAATTCATTAGTCTTTCATGTGTAAATGTACATTGGGAATCCTAAAAATAGAATATAAAATTATTTTTAATTCTTTGATTGCGATTTTAATGTTTTTAATGCTCATGAGCATAGTTTCATGGAAATTGTGTTTGCTTGAGTTGATTTTTCATTGAAAGAAATTTCATCTTTTTATTCAAATGAAACAATGCTCATATTTTTTATTTTGCGTGTAAATTTGAGTTATTTTTTCTCATTACTCAAAACATGGGGTTTGGGGTCACTTTTTGTTTAATTTGAGTATCCAAAAAAATAAAAAAAATGATCATATAAAGAAATTTGTTAATCAAATGAGTGGTGTATGAAACTTGGGAATCGTGACTCCATAGTTGTCATTCCCAGAGTTTGTACTTAAATATCTACCATAGATCATGAAATTGGAAGAATTTGTGGTGTTTGGAACTTGGGGATCATGACTCCATAGTTTTCTTTCCCAAATTTGGCCCTTTAATATCTATAACAATTAGAAAAAAAATAAAAAAAACAAAACAATTGGATAATCATATTAAGGTTTAATGTGATTCCCACCTAGCACATTCATTTGTTCCCCCCTTGAACAAAAAAATGGGACCTATTTGTTTTGATATACACAACACATCATCATTATTAATTGAAATTGGACAAGATGTGAAAATGAATTTGAATAAAGGAATGGGCTTGGGATTGGGATATAATTTTTAACCTATCTTGTGTGAAATGATTTTATTGGTTTCATGATTTTTGAGCATGATGACTTTTAGTGAGATACACAATACATGATCATGATCGGTTTGATGCTTGTGTGAGATACTCTTTGCTCGAGACTAGAAAAACTCAAGTTGGGGTGTGATTATCAACTAAAAGGGGATAATATTAATCGATTTTATATTAATATTAATGTGTTTCAAATCCCATTAAAAACAATTTTAGTTCATTATATAAATTTAACTTCATTTATCCTTACAATTGAAATTCATGTTTAAAATACAATATGGGCCCAATAAATCATCTATTTGTGTGGAAAATTATAATAGTTTTTAAAAATTAATCTTTTGGGATATGATTTATCACTTTTTTTATAACATTTTATCTTTTATAATTTATGGATGAGTCCCAAGGGAAGATGGTTATTTTTTTAAATGAACACTAAAATTTATGGACAAGGCATAATGGGCCTTAGGCCCATCAAACAAAAGTGAGTCCATAATCCAAGCCCAAAGAAGCTCAAATTTTAACTTTTAAATAAATTATGGGGATCATTTAACTAAATTGTGTCGGGAGGTAATTCTAAATTATTGAAGGATATCTATGGAGATAAAGATGATAATTAAATTATAGGCCATATCTAAAGGCCCATAAAATCATTTTACCATTTAGAGCATAACATATGAAAGGATGATCCAATTTTCTTGAAATTTTAAAATAATTTATATTACACATTTATAAAGATATTTTCCTTCTAATACCACTAAATATTCTCCCATATTCACTTATATATTCACAAGTTAAAAACTGGAATGAATCTAGAGGATTTTCCTAGTCAACATTGAAATGTCCCAGTTCCTTTGATTTCTCACCCTCCTTTTGAATCTCCTTATTTATAGGGATGGAATTTATTAATGGGGGATTAAAACTAGTATCCTAATATTCCTAAATAAGGAAATTGTGGTAAAGGGAATTGCAATCCAACATTTTTCATTTATTCCAATTGTATTGTTAAGCTTTGATTTTGAAATCGCACGTTCATTTTTTCCAATGTAATTTTTTCATTCACCTTCATTTTATTAATAAAAGTTATTATCATTATTCTTATTAATTAATTATTTAATTTTCCATATCATTTTTATATAATTTCCCTAGGTATTAAGTCTCTTCGCATTATCTTTTGTGAAACTCTTCAAACAATGGTGGGGTGATCATTATTTCTTTGTTTTTCTTCTCCAATTCCACACTTTTAAGTATACTACCAACTTACAATGATAAAATATAATAAATAGAGGGATAAAACCCTAATGTATTGATCCAAGGGATTATAAAGTGGATTTATTGGATTTTATTTCTCATTTTAATAATTATTAATCAATTCTACTTTTTAGATTTTCATTCAATGATGTACCTTCTCCTTTAAACTCACCAATTTTAAGGATACACATCGTGAGTGATAAAACAATCCTATTACTTAGAGTTATCATAAATATGATCCTCATATTTTATATGTGATTATATTTAGGATAGTGAAAACTCAGTATCCATGAATGATTTTGGATTTTCATTTTTCATTGAAGGAAATGCTCAAATTTAAGACATTGAAATAATTTAAAAAGAAATTCATCCAGTCCACCCCAAGAGATAACCATTGTTTAGCTAATTATTTTTACATTTAATTCACTTAATTCACTCAAACGTTTTAGTAAAATAATCATTTTGAACCCAAGTTGTTCACATCATATCCAAATTAACCCCATAGAATGTATATCTCTTTAAGTTTCTTCTTAGGTCTTTGAGGATTTGGTAACCCAAACTATTCTAAAAGAGACCACTTACACCATAAAACTTGGGTAAATTTCTGTGCATCCAAAATTATAATGGTCTTGTAACTAGGTTCTATAGTATTAGAACATAGGTGGGAAATAGAAACATGGATATGTAAGAAAAATATAATAATCAAGTTCTGATGGAGAGTGGTAGAGAATATGTTTAGATGAAAGTTTTTAACCAAAAAAACATAAACCATAGGTGTGCATAATGTTCATTGATATCATCAAAAATTATAACAATTGGGAAACAGTTTTTTTCAAAAATATTTTTTATATATTTTAATTATTTCACTCTATAAGAATATAAGTAAATATACATTTCTATAAACACAATCCTATCCTTTGGTGGTGCATTAAACTATTTCTATTTTCCTCTATATATGCTGATGTAACACAAAAATCTCTAAAGCCATGTCCAAATATAAAAATTTACCATTTCATAAATAATTAAATTTTCTAAAAATATTATGATCCAACACTTTCAAATGAAGGTCACTAAATTTTCAAAATGAACTTATTATTATCTGTCCATCTACTTAAAGTGTCTCTTTAATCATCCCATACCAAATATGTGTACACCTTAATAATTTATTCTCTTAAAATATGTTAATAACATTAATGAGCATAATACATTATTGGAAAATTTCATTATTTTTTTTTCCATATGTAAAACACATTTTATTGGATATATTCCATAAATCCAAAAAAAAATTAAACTCCATCAATCATTGAATAAATCATTTTGTTGAAAAATCGTTAATCGGTTCCAAGGTAGTCATCACATATCCAAATAAATAAATTCATTATCCAAACATAATTGTCTCAACATTACAAACATATGAAGGATTCTATTTCACTTAACCATGTATTTTCAAAAAAAAGTTTTAATTTCCACTAAATAAATTTCTTAGAACCATTCTGCATATGATCTCAAATCCTTAACAAAAAAGTACTACAATATAATACCCATATATACTATAATGATTATAAACAGTACATTGAAGATAAATAATTCAATTTATATAATTATTGAATAGGAATATTAATTTTTCCACTTCAAATGTGGAAATAAAATAATTTGGCCATTATCCAATAGCATCATTTAGTAAATATTTATTTGATGCTTGAGCCATTGATTTTCATATTGTCACATATTCCTACAATTGTATCATTGTAAATTTGAAATATTTTTTCTTACCCTTATAATCACAATAATGGTGTACTTTCTTTTCACAATTGTAGAAACATCTCATTCTTTTTAAGAAAGTACAAGTGTGTTTCTTTCCATAATTATCACATGTGAGAAAGTACATTTTTCCCTTAATCCCTTTACCCGTATTTCTTTATACCATCCTATTCTTCTTTTGTTGCCCTTGAAATACATAGGAATTAGAGAATTATTTACCTATCTCTTTAGAACATGATATTATTTCCTCATATAATTATAATACTTGGGAGACTATTTCCCTTTGAAATGATGGATTAATAGCATAGAATATATGACCCTTCTTACTCTTTGGGTCACTTATATTGGTGGAGTTTACATTCCTTTTTCTAAGATCCATTTCTAAATAATGGAATATACTATATTCAATCATTACATAATGTATTATTCCAAAAATAGTGAAACACTTAACGTAAAAAAAATTAGTATAGATAATATCATAATCATAAAAAATATTTCGGGATATCATTATTTTTTAAATCCTTCATAATTATTTGTAAATAAAATTAGAATTATCTTATTTGTATTCCCTGATAGTGTAAAACTAGGTACGTATTAAGGCATTTTTTCATGTTCTAGTTTACACTAAGTTTGGATCAGCACACCTTGTTATATTTGTTACTCTGAGGTAAATCTCGGATAGAACCACGTCCACTTATAGTATCTAGATAGGGATGTATTTCTATGAATACCCACATAATCTCTACTCTACAAAAAATCAATGTTTTTCTTATATACTTATCATCAAATTCTACCATGTGGTTCTATTCTATAATCTATTTTTCTTAAATTTAGTTCCTACTATTACTACTAAACTTCCTTTCATTCCAACTGTTGAGACACAACCCTAGATAGCTCGAAATCGGTGTCTACTACCATTACATTGGCATGACTACAATGAATTAAATCCTGATGTACCTAGATTTTAGTAGTATTGGTGAAGCAGATACAAACATGAGTCTTATATTAACAATTAATACACTAATTGAAACATAATTTTTTTCTATATAAAAAAACATCAAGTATAATAAATAACTTCGAGAAAACAGTATTTCATCTAGTATATCCCAACATATCTTTCATAGTACACTTCTTGGATTCCTAGAGAAAATAAAACAAAATAAGGGAGATCTAAAATTCTCTATAAGGTACAAATGAATCAACAGTAAGAATTAATAACTAAGAATATTAATTATGGAATAGTAAATAATTGAACAAATATAATATATAATTAACAAACTAAGAAGGAAGTTAATAAATAATATAGGAAGTTAATAAATGGAAATACATTTCATTAAAATGACTCTTTTTGGAAAATCAATATTGCAAGGTAAGAAACTAAACCACATTCCATTTAATCAATTAACTGAATATTGAATACATCCATAGATATTTCAACCTAAAATCTCATGGATAAATAAATAATTAATAAAAATTAAGTAAATTTATAATGATGGATATCTATAACATACCACCAAATATTTGTGTTAAGGATATAAAATTTTCATTTCTTCATCATAAGAATCTAATACATTAAAGGCATCATGTAAAGATTAAATATTATCAAATCCATGTGCCACGAATCTAATACTATCAAGGCTTCATTAAAATAATATAATACATTAAAGGCTTCATGCCAAGAATCTAATACCATCAAGGCTTCATACCATGAATCTAATACTTTAAAAGTGAATAATGTATAAAAAATGGTATATAGTTTAGGCAATGAACATATCCATGATAAATTATAATGGATAATTATGAGAAGTTTAGTTTTCAATAACTATAGAGAATTAAATATTTCAAGGGGACTAAAAAAGGAATCCCCTAAGTGAATGTCAATGTTATCCTTTTAAAAATAAATCATAAACCTTCCATAAGAAAAAATAATAATGGTATCAATAAAAAATATCACAAGTTGAGTAAAAAATAAAGGTTTTGTGTCCTTAATGAATAGAAATAATGTAAAAATATCTTTTAAAACATTCTTGAAGAAAATATCTTTTCTTTTTAAAAAAAGTTTTAAAAAAGTTATTTCAAAATTAAATTTTAAAAACATTTTCATTATAAATTAATCTTTTAAACATGAAAAATTATATTTTAAGAATGAAGAGAGGGTAAATCGGTACATTCCATACAAATTAAAAGAGATTATTCCTTTTTCAAGATAAAAGTTTAGGAAAATTCTTTGTTAAGAAAGTTATAATAAGATTCCATTGAAAACATTGGTAATAGAAAAGCAGTGTAAAAATTTATTTAACCAATTATTTTGAAAAGGTTTAAAACCTTTTTAAAACAGTTTAATAAAACATGATTTTTAGAAGAGAGAAGATTATCTGCCTAAGGATACTAATTAAGTTGAGTTTTCTTAAAAACATTTTCTAAAAAATTTAGTGTACCAAAGAGTGGAAAATTGTAATATTACTTCATAAAGGTCATGAATAACCATATGTGAATAAAATTAATCATTTTATTGAATAATGTTTATATAATTTCCTCAAATGTAAATACCATTGAAAGACCATTAAAAATATTCTTGAGGAAAATAATGTTAAATAATTCCAAAGTGTTCCATACCACTTTGAAACATTTTAGATCATAAGTGTCATGAACCAACCCGGGTCGACCCTGAACTGGTCACCCAAGCCATTCTGTGACATGGACCGATAGGCGTTCCTAATCCTCCCAGGCTGGCAACAAGAGCCAGGGCATCAATAGATAGAAAGTGGGAATGATTATTCCCAAAAAAATGAATTAGAAATAAAATATAACAATACAAGATAGATAAATGACAAGAAAGGAAAACCACATCCAACAATAACATACTAACCTGACCACAACCAAAACTCCTCACGACCCCGAGAGTAGCTCAAAAAACCATAACCAACTCTCACCCCTGGCAATCAAGCTTGATTCAAAACTGTTACAAAATAAAATAGGAAAACACTACAGGCTTGATTATCAAAACTCAGTAGGAATTCATAACAAACTATTCCCAATGCACTACCTTTAGATAAAGAAATTTTCTAATTCTAGGTTTGAACTAAATTATACAAAATATGGGTTTACGAAAACACACTTCCATTTCTAAGACAAGTAACAGTCCATTGCCCTTTTTAATTTAAAATCATGTTTAATGTTTGAAAGGAAAAATTGAATGGAATTTTAAAACATTTTTGTGAATGATTTAAAAATACAAATTTCAGTTGTTTGTCAAACGAAAAACCACACAAAACACACAACACACACTAAGGGTAATGGAAAAGAAGTGTCACACGGGGGCCAACAACTGAACTAGACCTCTCAAGTGTTTGCCGCATAAAAACAAACACTAAAGGAAAAATGGGTCGAACCTAAGAGCTCGTGAACAATCTAGAACGTACTATACATGTGACTCATCCCGAAGGCATGCCTACTCTCGATGAAATCATAACACCCTAATGCCTAGTGTTTCCCTACATGGCCTAATCGAGGGGCCCAATCCCCTAGTAGAGTGTAATCTTTAATAAGGGACACTACCCAGTTCAGAGTATAATCTAGTGCAGCAATCGTTCTCAGAATATTCACTTACTATGCCAGGTTCCCATGTCAACACGTTTAATAAACAAGAAAGGGGTGAGTCAAAAAAGTCAATAAAGTAGCACAAACATCATACACAAATCATCCAATCAACGTACACCAAATATCACCCCTGAGTCACCCCCAAAGAGAGTTTTCCAAAATAATTCATTCTATTAAAGTGCCAAACGGGCCTTCGCTAATTTTAATGAAAATCCTCATTTCTCAAGAGAACCAAAACACATATTCACACTTCAAAATAAATCATGTATCGATAAACCATAACTACATTTGAAATTCTGTGAATTTTGTTTAAAGGTCAAATGGACACTCTTTCACTACTGGGTGTCTGTTCATCAGGAAAATATTTCAAGTGTCCTGTATAAAATAAATAGCTATTTTTACACCAAATAATCATTTAAAAGTTAATTATCTTATATTATTTCACATTTATTAAAATTAATAAAATATCAAGCAATTAATAAATTCTGAATTTAAAAGGCGAGTGCAGTAGGGGACCCACCTCAATGTGAAACCAAGCCATCCACTCGGCTCTTTGCGCTTTCTAACTAAAAGTTGCTACTCATGACGATGGCAACCCGAAACTACCTCACCTATACGCATGTGCATTTTCATATATATATATATACCCTTTAATCCAAGTACATATACCTCGTTCCATGAGGGAATATGCGCAAGGACGATATACCTATATACTTTCTTACCCATGTATATACCTATAGGTCTTTGTCACTAATGACCAAAACCCACATCGCGAAGATCAAAACACCCTACAACGATGCAAGGGAGTCCAATGACTAATAAAGGCTCCAAACACAACTAAAAAAATTTCACTCCCCATAAAATAATATGAATTAAGAGCAACACATGAAAAATACACCTTTCATGGAAAGCATGTCACAAGGCCAATTTTCATCACACTCACAACTTAATAAATCATTTAAAAAATTAATAAAACTTTTTCCAAGATTTATAAAAAATCTTCACTTAATGAAAACATATTCTAACTCCCCACTTTAAAATTGAAGACACACTAAAACATTTTCCTACACATGGTGCGCACACTTTATAAGATTTAATAAACCACTTAAAAATATTTTGAAGAAACTCCACACAGTATCCCAAGACATTGAACACAAAAGACCACCCAAAAACCCCTTTCGAGGCCAAACACACACCACTAACATGTCAAAATATAATTTTCATCCCTTGCATGCCATAGCAAATCAACATCACAGTTTAGAAAATACAACAAAAAGCTCAGCAAAGGTTTCCATAAAATCAAAACATTCTTATCACATAAACACGTTACTAAAAAATTCGAAAGCATATTTATACATAAAGAAAAACCATATTCCCACAAAGAAGATTAGTCAAATAACATACTAAATTAATTAAATAGAAAAAATAATAATAATAATTTTTCACGTAACAATTATATACGGGGAACCACCAACCTCGAATGTAGAAAAAACTTCACAACCTGATGCGTAAACCCCACCCTGTGTTAATTGCACCTCAAAAAACTCAGCTAGACCCTAAAACCAAAACATCAAACCAATTTTCACCAAAAATCAAACCAAAGCAACACCAAACCCTAACCCAAAAACCTGTTGATGGAAGAAACCAACAATCGAGGAGAAACGCACCTTTGGCGAGGGTGCAAAAGGCTGGTCGAGAAAGATGGGGTGGTGTCGGAGGTTCGCCGCACCAGTTGAAGGCTTGCTGAAAGGGGGTGCGGCCAAAGAAGGGCATGACCCAGGATGCCCAGTGAGAAGGAGGGTGGATCTAGTTAGTCAGAGAGGTATAGGAGTGGTGTCTCTCAAGGGGTGAGTGTTGTGTGATGGTAGTGTGACGAAAGAGTCCAGCGGGTGAGGGGGTTCGTAGGGCTGGAGCTTCGGCGGAAGTTTGGGAGCGCAGCATGGAGCGCTGGGAGAGAAGCGGAGGCGAGGGGATGTGTTAGTCCTGTTCACTGAAAAAAGTAGCTGAGTGAAGGGTGTCCTAGGGTTAGGGGGTGCTGCGAAAAACAGAAGGGGGAGGAGGTCCACGTGATGGAGAGGGGAGAGCAAGAGAGAGGGAGGAAATAAAAAATAAAGGAGAGAAAAATAAAAAAAATAATGAAATAAATAATGAAATGAAACTTTAAAAAACTTTAACTAACTTGTACATAAATCACTAAAATAATTGTAATCTAAATACTAAGTCAATTATTTTATAATTGTAACATTAATTTTATATTAACATCCAAATTAAAAAAATTAATTGCGAAAAAAATCATTATTATTATTAAAGTCAGGCATTGTGCATGGTCGTGTCCAGGGTCGCGCACCCAAATAATAAAACATTTAATAATAAAACATCCTCTAATTACGATTGGGCACCACACATGGTCGCGCATACGGATGGACACCTGTATAAGATCACAAATCCCTTTTAAAATAGAACCAATTCAAACCGCAAACCAAAAGAACAAACCAAAATAATCAAATTAAAAGAAGTGTCAGTCGTGGTGTGACAATTCTCCCCACAATGACACTTTCTGCCCCCAGAATTTCCCAAAATACTTAACCAAGAAAAGATTACAAGCAAGACCACAAAGATACCTAAAACAAAACTCAATCACGTGAAGATCGAGTATTCAACACACCCATGACTTGAAAGTCCAAATGTCTCAAGGCCAGAATCACCAACACACCCCTACACCAGTTTCCCCAAAGACATGTGGTCCCCACCCTAGGGCCCACCAACGTGCCCAAACAAGACATATGACTAATGATTTTCCCCACATGCCAACACATGTCTTTCTAGTGTTCTTTGTCCTCACTCGCACACACCCTAGAAAACTTCCCAGAAGGTCACTCATGTTGATCACTATTCCAGGCCAAGCACGCTTAACAATGGAGTTCTAATCAGACGGGCTTCCGAAAAAGAAGGTTCACCTTCTTGACATGAGTCATATCATTTATTCATTTAACCCTTTATCATTCTGGGGTGTTACAATCACCCCCCCCCCCCCACAACATATGGATTACCAGGGCTGCTCGAGATCTCCAAGGACAATCATCCAGTGACCCACTACCCAAACGTAACCAGTTACCATGACCAGGGTTTGGCAGAGACGTAGTAAGGGGTTTCCCTGCCAATATTACATTGGAAACAGATTTTTTCCACAAATTCTTCTAATGGTGGTCTCCCCACCATATTAGGATTCATATCAAACATTTCTTATCCAATCCAAGATGACTTACAAACCCAGACAAGCCTCTAACACTGGCTTAACCATCCATGCTCCCTAATTTTAACCAGCCATCATAGTAGGAGACAACGGCGAGACACACAATGGGTCTTCCCACCATTTTAAAATATGCCTAAAACCACGGGACCCGCACGGGCATTCCCAATTTACTTTGAGCAATACTGAATGAACCCTTCATCATGAACCCACTAACATGGGACGACCTTCATGGATGATTTCCAAACTGACCAAAAAATCCACCGCATGAGATTGTTTTGATGGAAGAAACCTTTAACCTATAGGGAAACTGGACAGGCACGCATCAATCCCACAAGACAAAATCATCTCTGAAACAAGTATAATTTCAATCCATAACCAACAACAAGAAGGTTCACAGAGCATGTCCGTTGGAATTACAAGAATACAGGTTCTCTGAACCTCTTTATGGTCCAAGAGGGACTTCCGAAAATGAAGACCACAACAAGGAGACATGGACTTTAGGCCCTTCACAACAATGATGAAGACTTCAGAGGCAATACTGCAATAGGGAAATTTACTTTGTCCTCATCCGGTCACTGCAAACTTTAATCATAACAAGCATATCCCACATCCGATGAGTTTTAGACTATGCGCAAGCTTCACCACGAGACCTATGGCTAGGGCCCTGATGTCTGAAGAATCTATTGCCTCGCAGTCATAGGTTGACCACATATGACTAGAACTTACTCCACTGAAAAAGCAACCTGCATACTTCTCCTCGTGTCCCAAACAGCAACGTCGTCAACATACCAGCTGAGAATTGCAGCGAACGACTTAGAGTGTTCGACTGACCACACTAGAGATAGAAAATTGAGCTGTCTGTTTGACACACAACACAAATTTATGGAAGGAGCACTCCAAGAACAGTCCCCTTCCGTACACACCCCTCCTCAAATGAGGAACCTTCACTTCCTTAGTTATAATCGTGGGATGAGGTTAGTCTTAAGGATCGCTCAAGACATCCTTATTCGCAATAAGAACTGAGCAATAGTCATTTATAGGTTTATTGTCGCTCCACCAAGTGTAATCGATAAAACTTATACCACACTACTTCCATATTTCCGTAAAAACTGAAGACACTACAAACTTTCCCAAAGAACTCAACAATATTCAATCGACCTCAACGTCTACAAACAGTCGACACAATCGAGCAGAACCCAACTCCGCCACTCCACTAGGAGTCTGAGCTGAGCAAAGAACCGAGAGACATGCTGGAAACCCATGGGAGATTTCTAGGGTGCGTATCCCAAAAAAGTAACACAAAACAGCCTTCCACAAATCCAAACACATCACAAATAAAACATCTATATTCTGAACACAAATCAAACAATTTAAATTTAAAACATCAATTCATTCTTAATGAAAAACACCAGGTAGAGGAACCAAACTTAGTACATTAAAACCCATAAACTCTTTTGAACTCATCACTCTCACTCTGGACTCAAAACCATTTTCCAATTTCTAAAACCATTTAAGAAACAAAAACCCAATTTAGAGAAAATTCCACCTTTTAGAAAACAAGTTGTATCTTTAAAAATCAATCACTCGCCACTGATATTCCTAGATTCCTCATAGATAATCATTTTTGTTCCACTCACGCACCAATCCAAATTATCCACTAAATATCCATTAATTTCTTCCACATGAATATGCGAACACCCATAGGAAGACCACTGGACGAAATAAGGCTCTTCCACTTTCAAAACAAAACATTCCAAATATTCTAAAAATACATTTTCCAAAACTATTTCAAAAACTCAAGACAAATTTCCAAAATAATTTCTATTTATTAAATAACCCACTTCAATATAAAATGACCCAAGGCATCCTTTTAGAAATTAAACTTCGACAAATCAATGTCAAAGTTCCAAGAGAAACGCTCCCCAAAAATCATGTCAACCACACTACAAAATAAAATAAGAGAAACGCCAAAGTCTGCTTACCTTTTTAAAGGAAAACAATTTCACCAAAATCCCAAAATAGAGTAAATACATCGAAAACAATAAAGAAACTAGACTAAGGACTAGTGTTTGTGTCTAATCGCACTACATTGTTTAACAGACCATGCCCAATGGAAGAACCAACCACTAGGAATATTGAACCATACTCTCAAGCATCACATGGGTTGCTACTCCCTGTGAGACAGCGTGCAGTACTAGTTTACTCTTATTGTCATCCTCTATCCACATAGAGAAAAGACAAAACTTAAACCCCGCACTACCCCTGTTTACTCGAGGATCGGAACGGGTAAGAGTTCACAATGCTCTCCCAGCACCTACCACTCGAGTACCGACAGTCATATCTCTGATCTACCTGATGTCACAAATAATAAGAACAAACTTCCCTATGATACCGTTTCGTCACGAACCAACCCCGGTCGACCCTAAACCGGTCACTCAAGCTGGTCCGCGGCATGGCCTGAGAGGCATTCCCGATCCTCCCGGGATGGCGACAAGTGCTAGGGAATCAAGAAATAGCAAGTGGGAATGATTTCACCCAATAAAAAAAGGAAGAAGAAATAAAATAGAACAACACAAGATAGATAAACGATATGAAAGTAAAATCATGTCCAACAATAACACACTAACATGGCCACATCGAAAACTCCTCGCGACCCCGAGAGTCACTCAGATAACCACAACCAACTCTCACCCCTGGCGAGCAAGCTCGAGTAAAACTTTCAACGGAAACTAAAAATAAGAAAACACTATAGGAATTAGTATTAAAACTTAGTAGGCATGCCCAAAAAACTATTCCCAATTAACTACCTTTAAATAAATAAATTTACTAGTTTTAGGTTTGAACTAAATTATACAAAATATGGGTTTGTGCACACACAATTCCATTTCTAAGACAAGTAATATTCCATTGGCCTTTTTAATTTAAAATCATGTTTAATGTTTGAAAGGAACAGGTGCATTGCATTTTAAAACATTTTTTTTGAAGGATTTAAAAATCCAAATTTCAGTTGTTAGTCAAATGGAAAACCATACACAACACACAACAAGCACTAAGGGAAATAGAAAAGAAGTGGTACACAGGATCCAGCAATCGAACTAGACCTCTCAAGTGTCTGCCACATAAAAATAATCACTAAATGAAAAATGGGTCGAACCTTGGAGCTTGTGAAAAATCCAGAACGTATTATACATGTGACTCATCCCGAAGGCATGCCTACTCTCGATGATTTCATAATTCCCTAATGCCCATTGTTTCCCTACATGGCCTAACCGAGGGGGCCAATACCCTAGCAGAGTTTAATCCTTACTAAGGGCCACTTACCAGTGTGTAGTCTAAACTAGTTCAGCAATTGTTCTCAGAAGATTCACTTACTATGTCAAGTTCCCATGACAACATGTATAATAAACAGGAAAGGGGTGAGTCATCAAAGTCAATCAAGTAGCACAAAAATCACACACAAATCGTGCAATAAACATACACCAAATATCACCCATGAGTCACCTCCAAAGAGAGTTTTCCAAAATAATTTATTTTATTAAAGTGCCAAACGATCCTTCACTAATTTTAAAGAAAATCCTAATTTCTCAAGAGAACCAATACACATATTCATGCTTCAAAATAAATCATTTATCAATAAACCATAACTACATTTGAAATTCTTTTAATTGTGTTTAATGGCCAAACGGGGACTCTTTCACTACTGGGTGTCCGTTCATTAGGAAAATATTTCAAGTGTCGTGTATAAAATAAACGACTCTTTTTACACCAAATAATCATTTAAAAGTTAATTATCGTATATTATGTCTAATTTATTAAAATTAACAAAAGATCAAGCAATTAATAAATTCTGAATTTAATGCCGAGTGTAGTGGGGGACCAACCTCAAAGTGTAACCAAGCCATCAACTCGGCTCTTGGCGCTTTCTAACTAAAAGTTGCTGCTCTTGACGATGGAAACCTGAAACCACATCACCTATACGCATATAAAGTTTCATATATATATACCCTTTAACCCAAGTACATATACCCCACGCCATGAAGGAATATGCGTAAGGAGGATATACAGATATACATTCTTACCCGTGTATATACCTATAGGTATTTCTCAATAATGACTGAAACCCACATCGTAAAGAGCAAAACACCCTATAACAATGCAAGGGATTGAAATAACTACCAAAGGCTCCAAACCCAACTAAAACAATTTCACTTCCCATAAAATAATATGAATTAAGAGAAACACATGAAAAATACGCCTTTCATGGAAAGCATGTCACAAGGCCAATTTTCATCACACTGAAAACTTAATAAATCATTTACATAATTAATAAAAAAATTAAAAGGTGTATAATAAAGCTTCACTAAAAGAAAACATACTCCAACTCCCCTCTTTAAAATTAAACACACACTAAAACATTTTCCTACACATGGGGTGCACACTTTATAAGATTTAATAAACCACTTTAAAATATTTTGAAGCAACTCTAAATAGTATCCCAAGACTTTGAACACAAAAGACCACCAAAAAACCCCTTTTAGGCCAAATGAACACCACATATATGTTAAAATAGAATTTTCAGACCTTTCGCACCATAGAAAATCAATAGCATAGTTTAGAAAACACTATGAAAGGCTCAACAAAATTTTCCATAAAATCAAAACATTCATATCACATAAACACGTTACTAAACACTTCGAAAGCATATTATACATAAAGAAAAACCATATTCGCACAAACAAAATTAGTCAAATAACATACTAAATTAATTAAATAGAAATAATAATAATAATGATTATTCAGGTTACAATTATATACCAGGAACCACCAACCTCAAATGTAGAAAAAACTTCGCAACCTGATGCGCAAACCCCAACGCGTAGTAATTTCACCTCAAACAACTCGGCTAGACCCTAAAACCAAAACTTCAAACCAATTGTCACCCAAAATCAAACCAAAGTAACACCAAACCCTAACCCTATAACTTTCCGATGGAAGGAACAACCAACTGAGGAGAAACGCACCTCCAGAGAGGGTGTGGAATGCTAGCCGAGCAAGATAGGGTGGTGCCAGAGGTGCGCCTGGCCAGTTCGAGGCTTTCCAGAAGGGGGGTGTAGCCAAAGAAGGGCACGACTAAGGCTGTCTGGTGAGGAGTAGGGTGGCTCAGGTTCGCCGGAGAGGGAGAGGAGGGGCGCAGATCAAGGGGGGAGTGTTTTGTGAGGGCGGTGCGCCGAAAGAGACCAGCGGGTGAGGGGGTTCATAGGGCCGGAGCTTCGGCCGAAGGTAGGGAGTGCGCCGGAGGGACGTTGGCCAGACCGGGAGAGAGAGCAGTGCATGGTGCGCTGGGAGAGAAGCGTAGGGGAGGGGATGCATCATTCATGTTCGCCGGAGAAGGAGCCGAGTGGAGGTTGTCCTAAGGTTAAGGGGTGGTGCGCAAAATAGAAGGGGAGGAGGAGGTCCACGTGAGGGAGAGGGGAGAGAAAGAGAGAGGGAGGAAAGAAAAAATAAAGGAGGGAAAAATAAAGAATAATAATAATAAATAATTAAACAATTAAATGAAACTTAAAAACAACTTAAACTAACCTATACAAAAATCACAAAAATAACAGTAATCTAAATAGTAAGTAAATTATTTTATAATTGTAACATTAAATTAATAATAATGAATAAATCAAAACAAATTAACTGTGAAAGAAAAAATAATAATATAATTATTATTATTGAGGTCGGGCAACTTGCATGGTCATGTGCAAGGTCACGTGCCAAAATAATAAAACATTTAATAATAAAACAACCTTTAATTACAATTGGTTGCTACACACGGTCGCGCGTATGGACGCACACCCGTATAAGATCACAAATCCCTTTTAAAATAGTACCAATTCAAACCGCAAACTAAAATAAAGACCCAAAATAATTAAATTAAAAGAAGTGTCTTTCGAGATGTCACAATTCTCCCCACCATGACACTTTCTACCCCCAGAAAGTCCAAAAATACTTAACCAAGAGAAGATTCCAAGTAAGACCATGAAGATACCTAAATAAAACTCAACCCCATGAAGATCAGGTATTAAATACACCCATCACCTGAAACTCAAAATATCTCAAGGCCAGAATCACCGACACACCCCGACACCAGTTACCCCACAGACACGTGGTCCCCACCCTGGGGCCCACCCATGAGCCCGAACAGGTCATATGACTAATAATTTCCCCCAAATGCCAACACATGTCCTTTCTAGGGTTCTTTTTCCTCACTCGCACACACCCTGAGAAACTTTCCAGAAGTTCACCCATCCTGATCACTACTCCAGGCCAGGCACGCTTAACTGTAGAGTTCTAATCATACGGGATCCTGAAAAGGAAGGTACACCATGTTGACATGACTCATATCATTTATCTATTTAATCCTTTATCATTCTGGGGTGTTACAATCACCCCCCCCCACAACTTTTTGATTACCAGGGCTGCTCGAGATATCCAAGGAAAATCGTCCAACGACCCACTACCCATGATTAACCAATTACCATGACCAGGGTTGGGCAGAGCTGTAGTAAGGGCTTGCCCCAAAAATATTACATTGGAAACAGAGTTTTTCCACAATTTCTCTAGATGGTGGTCTCCCCACTATATTATGATTCATATCAATCATTGGTTCTCCAATCCAAGACAACTCATAAACCCAGACAAGCCTCTAACACTAGATTAACCATCCATGCTCCCTAAGTTTAACCAACCAACATAGAAGGAGATGTACGCAAGTCTCGCAATGGGTCTCCCCACCATTTTAGAATCTTCCAAACACCATGGGACCCGCACAGGCATTCCCAATTTACTTTGAGCAATACTGAATGAACCCTTCATCATGAACTCGTTAACACATACTGACCTTCACAGATGATTTCCACACTGGCCAAAACTCCACCACATGAGATGGTTTTGATAGCAGAAATCTCTAACTTAGAGGAAAACTAGACAGTTGCACGTTAATCCCACAAGACAAAAGCATCTCTGAAATGAGTATAATTTCGATCCATAACCAACCACAACAAGGTTCACAGAGCACTTCTGCTGGCATTATAAGAATACGGGTTCTCTGAACCTCTTTAAGGGCCAAGAGGGACTCCCGTAAATGATGACCACAACAAGGGGACAAAGACTTTAGGCCCTTCACAACAAAGATAAAGACTTCAGATCCAATATCGCAATAGGTAAATGTAAGTTGTGATCATCCTGTCACTGTAGACTTAAATCATGTCAAGACCATCCCACATCCGATGAGTTTTAGACTGCGCGCAAGATTCACCCCGAGACCTATGGTTGGGGACTTGATGTCTAAAGCATCTACTACCTCACAGTCATAGGCTGACCACATCTGACTGGAACTTCCTCCACTGAAAAAGAAACCTGCATACTTCTCCTCATGTCCCAAACAGCAATGCCGTAAACTTACCAACTGATAATTGCAGCGAATGACTTAGAGTTTCTGACTGACCACACTATAGATAGGGGATTGAGTGGTTTGTTCGACACACAACATGAATTGATGGAAGGAGCTCTCCAAGAATAGGCCCCTTTGGTACACACTCCTCATAGGATGAAGAAACTTCACTTCCTTAGGTAAAACTGTGGGATGAGGTTAGTCTTAAGGATCGCTCAAGACATCCTTATTCGCAATAAGAATGGAGTGATTGTTGTTTATTGGTTTAGTGTCACTCCACCAAGTGTACTTGATACAACTTACACCACACTACTTTCGGAGTTCCTCCAAAACTGAAGACACGTCCAACTTTCCCAAAGCACTCAATGATATTCAATCAACCTCAACGTCTACAAATAGTCGACACAACCAAGCAGAACCCAACTCTGCCACTCCACTGGTAGTCTGAGCTGATCCAAGAACTGAGAGACCTGCTAGAAACCCATGGGATATTTCTAGGGTGCATATCCCAAACAAGGAACACAAAACAACCTTCCACAAATCCAAACACATCACAAAGAAAACAACCATATTCTGAACACAAATCAAACAATTTCAATTTAAAACATCAATTCATTCATAAAGAAAAACACATTCTAGAGGAACCAAACACACTATATTAAAACCCAGCAACCCTTTTGAACTCATCGCTCTCACTCCGGACTCAAAACCATTTTCCAATTTCCAAAACTATTTAATCAAAGAAACCCAATTTAGAGAAAACTACACCTTTTTGGAAATGATAAGCAGCTTTAAAAATCAATCACTCACCCCTGATATTCCTAGATGCCTCACAGATAATCATTTGTGTTCCACTCACGCACCCATCCACATGATCCGCCAATTATCCATTAATCGCTTCCAAATGCACATACGAGCACCCATAGGAACACCACTGGATGAAATAAGGCTATTCCTCATTCAAAACAAAAAATTCCTAATATTCCGAAAATACCTTTTTCCAATACTATTTCAAAAACTCAAGACAAATTTCCAAAATAATTTCTACTTATTAAACAAACCCCTTCAATTTCAAATGACTCAAGGAATCCTTTTGGAAATTCAACTTCGAAAAATAAACGCCAAAGGTCCAATAGAAACGTTCCCCAAAAATCATGCCAACAACACACCAAAATAAAATAAGAGCAACACCAAAGTACGCTTCCCTTTTTAAAGGAAAAAAATATCACCACAATCCCAAAATAAAGGCAAGACATCACTAACATTGAAGCACCTAGATGGAGGACTAGTGGTCATGCCTAATCTGGCTACATGGTGTAGCAGACCATGCCCTAGGTAGGAACCAACCACTAGGAATGTCGAACCATACACTTGGGCATCACATTGTTTTCTACCCCATGTGATACCGTGCGCATTACTGGTTTACTCCTATTTTCATCCCCCATCCACATAGAGAAAATACAATACTTAACCCCTGCACTACCCCAGGTTACCTGTGGATCGGAACGTGTAAGAGTTCACGATGCTCTCCCCACACCTAACACTCGAGTACCGACAGTCCTATCTCTGATCTACCTGACACCCCGAATAATAAGAACAAACCTCCCTATGATACCATTTTATAACGAACCAACCCCGGTCGACCCTGAACAGATCACCCAAGCCGCTCCGCGACATTGCATGAGAGGCACTCCCCATCCTCCCGGGCTGGTGACAAGCGCCAGGGCGTCAACAGAGAGCAAGTGGGAATGATTTTTCCCAAGAAAAAACTGAATCATAAATAAAATAGAACAAAAAAAGATATATAAATAAGAGCAAAGTAAAATCATGTCCAAAAACAACACACTAACCTTACCAAAACCAAAACTCCTTGCGACCCCAAGAGTCGTACAGCAAACCACAACCAACTCTCACCCCTGGCGAGCAAGCTCGAGTCAAACCTGCAACAGAAACTAAAAACAAGAAAACACTATAGGCATTAGTATTAAAACTCATTAGGCTTCCCCAAAAAAATATTCCCAATGCACTAACTTTAAATAAATAAATTTATTAATTCTAGGTTGGAACTAAATTATAAAAAATATGGGTTTCTTCACACACACTTCCATTTCTAAGAAAAGTAATAGTCCATTTCCCTTTTTAATTTAAAATCAAGTTTAATTTTTAAAAGGAAAATGTGCATTGCATTTTAAAAAATTTTTGAGAATGATTTAAATATCCAAATTTTAGTTGTTATTAAAATGTAAAACAACACACAACACACAACACACACTAAGGGAAATGGAAATGAAGTGGCACACGGGGGGCCAGCAACCAAACTGGACCTCTCAAGTGTCTTCCACATAAAAATAAACACTAAAGGAAACATGGGCCGAACCTAGGAGCTCGTGAACAATCCAGAACGTACTATACATGTGACACATCTCGAAGGCATGCCTACTCTCGATGAAATCATAATGCCCTAATGCCCAGTGTTGCCATACATGGCCTAACCCAGGGGCCCAATCCCGTAGCATAGTGTAATCCTTACAAGGGGCCACTAGCCAGTGTGTAGTCTGAACTAGTTTAGCAATAGTTCTTAGAAGATTCACATACTATGTCAGGTTCCCATGTCAACACATATAATAAACAGGAAAGGGTTGAGTCAACAAATTCAATCAAGTATCACAAACATCACACACAAATCGTGCAATCAACATACACCAAAAATCACCCCTAAGTCACCCCAAAGAGAGTTTTCCAAAATAATTTATTTTATTAAAGTGAAAATGGGCCTTCACTAATTTTATAGAAAGTCCTCATTTCTCAAGAGAACCAACACACCTATTCACGCTTCAAAATAAATCATTTATCAATAAACCAGAACTACATTTGAAATTCCGTGAATTGTGTTTAAAGGCTAAACAGGTACTCTTTCACTACTGGGTGTCCGTTCATTAAAAATATATTTCAAGTGTAATGTATAAAATAAACGGCTATTTTTACACCAAATAATCATTTAAAAGTTAATTATCTTATATTATTTCTCATTTATTAATATTAATAAAAGAACATTAAATTAATAAATTCTAAATTTAAAGGCAAGTGCAGTGGGGGACCTACCTCCAAATTGGAACCAAGCCATCCACTCGGCTCTTGGCGCTTTCTAACTAAAAGCTACAGCTCTTGATGATGGAAACCCCAAAATGCCTCACCTATACACATATAAATTTTCATATATATATATATACCCTTTAACCCAAGTACATATACCCCGCGCCATGAGGGAATATGCACAAGGAGGATATATATATATATATACATGCTTACCCATGTTTATACCTATAGGTCATTGTCACTAACGACCGAAACCCACATCGTAAAGAGAAAAACACCCTACAATGATGCAAGGGAGTCCAATAACTACCAAAGGCTCCAAAAACAACTAAAACAATTTCACTTCCCATAAAATAATATGAATTAAGAGCAACACATGAAAAATACACCTTTCATGGAAAGCATGTCACAAGGCCAATTTTCATCACACTCAAAACTTAACAAATCATTTACATAATTAATAAAACTTTTTCCAAGATGTATAATAAAGATTCAATAAAATAAAACATACTTCAACTCCCCTATTTAAAATTAAACACATAGTAAAACATTTTCTTACACATGGTGAGCAAACTTTATAAGATTTAATAAACCACTTAAATTTCTTTTGAAGTAACTCCAAACATTATCCCAATACTTTGAACACAAAATACCACCAAAAAACCCATTTCTAGGCCAAATTAACACCACATATATGTCAAAATAGCATGTTCAGCCATTGTGCACCATATAAATTCAAAAAAACAGTTTAGAAAACACTTCAAAAAGCTCAGTAAAAGTTTTCATAAAATCAAACCATTCATATCACATAAACACGTTACTAAACACTTCGAAAGCATATTTATACATCAAGAAAAACCGTATTCTCAAAAAAAAGATTAATCAAATAAAATACTAAATTAATTAAATAGAAAAAATAATAATAATTTTTCATGTAAAAATTATATACGGGGAACCACCAACCTCGAATGTAGAAAACAATTCCCTACCTGATGCGCAAACCCCACCGCGTGTTAATTGAACCTCAAATAACTCATCTAAACCCCAAAACCAAAACAGAAAACCAATTTTCACCCAAAATAAAACCAAAGAAACATTAAAACCTTACCCGGAAACCTTCCGTTGGAAGAAAAAAACAATCGAGGAGAAATGTACCTTTGGAGAGGGTGCGGAAGGCTGGCTGAGCAAGATGGGGTGGTGCAGGAGGTGCGCCTCGCCAGCTGGAGGCTTTCCAGAAGGGGGGTTCAGCCAAAGAAGAGTGTTCCCCAGACTTCCTAGTGAGGAGGATGGTGGCTCTGGTTCGCCAGAGAGGAAGAGCAGGGGTGCGTCTCAGGGGGAAGTTTTGTGTGATTTCGGTGCACCGAAAGAGTCTAGCGCGTGAGGGGTTAGTTGGGCCAGAGCTTTGGCCGAAGGTAGGGAACGTCCCGGAGGGAGGCTGGCCAGACTGATAGGGGGAGCAGGGTATGGTGTGCTGGGACAGAAACAGAGGGGAGGGGATGCATCAGTCCTATTCGTCGGAGAAGGTTCCGAGTAGAGGTTGTCCTAGGGTTAGGGGTGCAGCGCAAAACCGAAGGGGAGGAGGAGGTCTACGTAAGGGAGAGGGGAGAGCAAGAGAGTGGTAGGAGAGAAAAAATAAAGGAGATAAAAATAAAGAAAAATAATAATAATAAATAAATACTGAAATAAATCTTGAAAACAACTTAAACTATCCTATACATAAATCACAAAAATAACGGTAATCTAAATAGTAAGTCAATTATTTTATAATTGTAACATTAATTTAATATTAACAACCAAATAAAAAAATTAACTACGATAGAAAAAATAGTAATATCATTATAATTATTGAAGTCGGGCAACGTGCATGGTCATGTGCAAGGTCACATGCCCAAATAATAAAAAATTGAATAATAAAACCTCCTATAATTATGATTGGGCTCTTCACACGGTTACACGTATGGACGCAAACCCATATAAGATCACAAATCCCTTTTAAAATATAACCAATTCAAACCGCAACCCAAAATAAAGACCCAAAATAATTAAATTAAAAGAAGTTTCAGTCGGGGTGTGAAAATAATCCTTGTAAAGGAATGACATTAAATTAAAGATTAAAATACCATTAAGGTAAAATAATTCAGGAAATAATATATACAAATCATTAGTAGATACACTACACAAATAATTATGGGGTGAATATTAAATTTATCTCACAATTGTAAAAAGTGAGATGAAAATCACTTACCTTGCGTCTGATTTGTCTCATGTGTCTTTATAATATCCACTAACAAATTTATGTTAATTATTTAATTTCTGGAGATCCTTTTTCATAATTATAATAAATTTAATTTCAGTTATTACCATATATTTTAAAACTATTTAAACAACTATGTTTACATTGGGTGTTTTTGACCATATTCGGTTTATGTGTAAAAAATGACTTTGGTAGATCGAATATGGTAAAATGGGTCATTATATAAACATATAAATAATAATAATCCAGAAATAACTATAATATTTAAAGATTAGTTATATTTTTAAATCTGATCTTGAAATATGGTTATGAAAAATGAACCAATGTTGCAATCATGGAGATGGCAGGTCGTACATACGGATGGGTAGCGTTCCCATTTTTCATTAATCATTATAGAAAGAAGTTAAACAACACTATATCTCTCCATAATGATAATTATATCATAAATTCCATGTTATTTTATCATATATACATTTATATATATAATTCAGGTTATGTCAAAGGAATCACATCATGTTGAGAAGGTGGTAGTCCACACCTCCATGACCGACATTAACACTTCTTAGTGTGTGAAAAGGGTAATAAATAAAATGATATATTATATTTAAAAAAATATAACTAATTAATGAATTATATATATATATATCATTTATTATATATATTTTTAACTAAAATAATCCATTATACATTTTATTTATAGTGTGAACGAATCACATCGCTTTGAGGAGGTGCTAGTCCACACTTCCACTAGTGATGTTATAAAATTAACATAAAATGGAAATTATATGGTTATGTGTTATAAAATAATTATATAATAATAATTAATTAATTAATATCATACACAAAATATAGAAATATTGTTTATATAATCATTCCCAACCATGAGTTGTGGTAAAGGAAGATGAACAATCCTTATTTCGTGGGGAGGAATTTTGTCGTACACATAAACAGTATGTTAATTACCCATTATATGGAAGTGTGTATGTGTTTAGGTTTAAAAAATATCCTAACAACATCCTAGTATATTTTCTATACTAATTTTGTTTTATAATCAAGTAATAATAAGATTTTTTGGGGTGGATAATGGAAATAAATCAATAGATAATAAGTAAATATGTTACCTCTTAATTGAGTAAATCCATTTGGTTTGAACCAAAGGTATTAATTGGATGGATTTATTACCAATTTTAGGATTCAAGGTTGAGGGGAGGTAGTTTTATCTTATATTTTGGAATATATTTTTTGATCCAAAATTTTGTGAGAGGTGTGAGGAAGGGGGAGAGTGAATTCCTTTTTATAGTGGAGGAGGAGGGGTTCTCTTGTAAATACCAAAAGGTATACATTAATGTGCCTAAAATGAAAAAATAAAGGTTTAAATGGAAAAAATGGTCAATAAAAACCTCCACTACACAAAAATAAGTGAATTTATAATTTGGTTCCTTAACTTCAATGTTTCCCCAATTTTATCATTTTTCATTTTTATTAAAGAAACTAGTTTTCAAACCTATGTAATTTAAACATTAAGACTAAATTAAAGTTATATTATTTTATAAATTATAGATAAAATTAATTATAAATATTATTTATAATTTAAAAAATAAAAATCCCATGTGTTTTGGTAAATTATTTTAAAACAGACGCATGCAACATGCAAAAACACTACTTTAACCTTGACCATGTTAACAATTTTTTTTACAATCTATAGGTTAATAAGTTAATTAGAAAATATTAATTGGCCCATTAATAATACAAATTTATTTTTTATTAACAGTTAAATATAACATGGAAGTATATTGTATTTTTATTAATTTTAAATCATTTATTAAAATATAATTTATAATAAAATAACATTAATTTCAATTTTTATATTATTTATTTAGTTATGATTTTAAAATATCATACAGAATTGAAATTAAAATATATTAATTTCATAACTTTAAATGTTTTTATATTCATCTAAAAAATAATTAATTTAAATAATTTAGTCAATTTTCTTCACTTTTAATATTTATTGTATCATTTATTTTAGTTGATTATTAAGGAAATATTCTCTATGATGGTATTTTTTTAATCATTTTCAGAAATTAATTCACCTTCAAAAATTAATGATAAATTATTTTTATAAACATAACCCATTTATATTTCAAAAGGATATGTATAACTGAAAATATGATGGTTTGTACATATCTTAAAGTGTTATAAATATTTAAGGTAAGGAAGGTTACCTTTTTTCTTTTTTCCTTACTCAACTAAATATATAGGGAACTATCATGAAATATTATCCCAATAAACCATATAATGAGTACCCAGAGGGTATATGGTATAACTATTGGCATAACATGTCTTTTGAATAGGTTTTTAGGTCGTTTTGGCCTTTAAGATTATGGTTTAGTCCCTTATTAAGCTTAATTTTACTTTAATCCCCATTATTAATTTTAATCACTTTCACTGATAATTTGGGTCAAAAATTAAATTGATCTTATTAGAAAAAAAATATTAGAATGATTAAAAAAATTATATCCTTTTATCAAAATCCAAATTAGAGAAGTGATAAAATTAAGTTTTACACTAATCACGCATACGTAGCGAGAAAGGAGATTTTTAAAGTAAAAACGTTCAAAAATTTCAATAGGTCTTAATATAATATATATATATATATATATTATTCCAATGATCTAAATTGGATTAATATATGTATTATTGATCTATTTTAACTTTAATAAGATATTTAAAATATAATTTAACATTAATAATTATTTAAATGAAAAGGAATTTTTTAACTAAAATTGAGTATTTTTCGTTATTCATTAAAAAAATAAAACTTATTAAAAAAATACTAAATAAACCACTCTAATGTAATTTTGAAATTTAAATTTAAAAAATAATGTTTATTTTGAAAAATAAAATTATAAAATTAATAAAATCTCCAAAATTTACTATTAAAATATGAGTTCCATTAAAAGAAGATAAAACTCGGTCTTCCGTGTAATGCAAGCTAACTTAGTGTTTTGCGTAATATAAAAAAAACATGGTGTTATGTATAAAGAAATATAGAAAAAAGATTAATTTTATAAGAATATTGTAAAGTATTGGGGTGTTATAGAGAATTTTAGGATATTTGGAGTTCAAGGTGTTACCTCTAATATTTGGTATTTTTTCCAATATAATATAAATTGAATAAGAAGAAGTGAATAAAATTTTTTATAGTTTTTAAGAATATATAAATAATATTACAACTTACTTAAAATAATTTTTTTATGTTATTTTAATTATTATAATGAGTTTTAATGTGTTTTGGAACTTTTTAGAGATATTATTGAGTTTTTATAGTTAAAAAATGTAGTCTGGATTTTGAAAATGTTCTCTTATAAATAAGTTTTTTGTTAAGAAGAGATGATAATACTGTTAAGGCATGAACCTCCCATGATATGTAATTTTTTTATTCTTAGAATACTTGAAACTTATTTAAGTAAATAACCTACCCTATGTGCATAATTGTTTTCTATATAGAAAAGTTAAAGAATTATAAAAGTTAAAAACAAAATTAGTATATAAATTTTTTCATTTAATACATATAATTTTTTCTAAGTATAAAGAATAATTCCTCGGGCATAGGATTCATATACAAGAACCTATATAAATTATATGATATGTATTTTTTTATTTTAAAAAAATATTTGGTTTATATGAGATATTTTAATATCATAAATAATATATTTATATTGTGTGACTATTGTAAAAGGCATTGGATACAAAGTTTATATATAAGTTTTTATATATATTATATGATAAATAATATATTTTGGAGAAAATTATAAAATATTTCCCATGAATAATACATAATCCTTCCAAAATTAACATTTAACATAATTTCCTTATAACAACCCCATTCTCATGGACCCTACTACAATACTAAAATATTTCTCATATTCTTCCTTACTTTTGATGTATATGATAATATCGTCTATAAATACTACCAAAAGGTTATCAAGGAAATATTTAAAGATTCTATTAATAAATTTTTTAAATATTCTATAATTATTAGAGATTCTAAATAGAATCAATATAATCTCCTTCTTTCTAAACCTTATTCGAAAGGCATTGTTTGTAATATCCTCCTTTTTTACCTTTAAATGATACTATATTAACTGAATGTCCACTTTAGAGAAGTATTAGGATCCACAAAGTTCATCATACAATTAATCTATCTATGGTAGGGTATAGTAGTTAATTATCGTGATATTTGTGATTTCAAGATAATAAATGAAGAGATGCATTGATCCATCCATCTTCTTTACTAAGGGTACCACTTCACCCCATGGTGAAACACATAGAGGTATAAATCCATTATTGATATTCTCTTGTAGTTACTTATTTAGTTTTTTTTGTTTAATGGTGTATGTTCTATATGGATTCTTGTATATTGTAATTGATATAGGCATATGCTCAATTTATGACTCAAACTATAATTTAGGAGCAATTCAATGATACTACTTCATCAATATATCAATATATTCTCTCATAATGGGTATGTCATCAAGGGTGGTCCATATATTTCTCTAAATAATTTGAGTAACACATTCTTGGTCTTAAAGAAATAATATCCATTCCTGAGATAATTATTTCAATGGATACACATCATCCTCTCTAAACTTGTATATAATTAGAGAAAAATTCAGGATACTAAAAGTAAATTCCTTCTCCAGAAAAATTTATGTTAGCTCTGTAAAAGAACAATAATTCTGTACCCATTATAGCATCGAATTCAACTAAAGGGGGTATGATATTGTTTAATTAGAGATTTATCCCTCTAATTTTGACTGGGTTGGAGTTATACCCTTGAGATGAAATATTTTCCTCATTTATCATTTTCACTAATTACTCAACCTCCGGGTTTTAAGGTTTTATTTAAATAAATATACAAAACATTTCTGATATGAATAAATGTGTAGAACTAGAATAAAATTGTATGTTTTATATTATTAAACGGATAAGAAGAATATCAATCACCACTTCATTTTCATCATCTACCTTAGTAGTCATTATTTTATATGATTATTTATTCTCTCTAGACCTTGGAGGTTGTTTTCATTAGTTATCTTCAATAACCATTTTTTTAGGAAACTATTTTTCAAAGTATCCATGTTCCTTGTTGTTAACAAATTTGACCATATGCCATGTATTGACGAGAACCTACTTACATTCTGTCACATTAGTGAGCATCCTCATCTCTCTTTGGTATTTTTAAGCTTGAGTCCCCTTCCTTCGATGCTTGAAGCATCTCAATGCTCTCATTAAGTAATTTCTAGGATGCTTCATCCTAAACTTTTGAGAAGATGGTAGTTATATGGTCATTCCTCTATAAGGTTTAACTATTATACCCCCAGAATAAAAAATTATCCTCTACTTCTTAACTCAATTCCCAAGATACTTTGGATTATTACCCATATAAATTTTTACATTAAGGTAACATCATATCATTTCATCATAGAATTAAATGTATTAAATTTAAAATGATTTTTTAGACATTAATTTCCCACCAAAGATTGTTTCCACCTTAATTTAAGGGTTTATGACAATTTCAGTGGTGTATTTTTCAAGTCTTGTGAATTTCTTCATATAATCCCTGATAGGTTTTTCAGCCTTTGTTTGAGCCTAAGAAACTCTCTCTCTATTTCAAGGCAGTTAGTGAAAGGACAATATTTATTGAAATTTATTTTATTCAATCCTTCTAACTCCATTGATTGAATTTATTCCTTCATATTTATATTCATGATCATTTTTACCACTGATCAACTTCTCCACCTAAGTGATAAATATCCAGTATGACATTGTCTGGATTAAATCATTTGAGGGTAGATAATATCTACTAAACAGAGTCAATATATTATTATATTATTAGTATATCCAAAGATCCAAAAAAATTTAGAGGCCATTATCACATAAAGGACTCAACCATGTATTTTTTCATAGGATATGTTTAGTGTTCCACATGATTTAGGTTTTTATTCACAACTTGAGTTAGTTGGGAAATTAATTTGATGAAGTTATCGAATATTTATCCCATTATGTTTATAATATCATTTAGAAAATCATCTCATTTCCCATTACATGGATTTATATAATGATTCTTATTATTTCAATCCATTCTCTAAATTTAAGTAAATAATTAGGTATGAGAGTATTCAAACTAATAATCACCTAAAGGGGAAATAATAAAATTAAAATTAATTACTCATAAATGACATATACACCCTATATTATTAATTTTTAGGTTTCAATCTAGGTTATCTATGGTATATTTCCAAATATGATCTCTAACCTAACATTATATTCAAATCCTTCATAATGGTTTAATATGATCATATGAATTATCCAAATCATGTCACATATGATTTTCTAGCTCGATGTCAAATATTTGGCCCACTCATCATGCATTGATTGAAATCTAGTTTGATACCCAACCCACCTTTTTATTGTGTTTACCCTTAGGTACATCAGTTCCCTAGCCACATCCACATTCCATTATCTATACAGTATTGTGATTTCTAAAAAACCACACACAATATTCTTGACGAGAACATTAGGTTCATTTCCTTTAAATTACCCCTAGGGTTTTTTTATAATTTTTTCTCAATCCTAGTCTACAAAACTAACTAGATATTTATTTTGATACTAAATATAAAATCCCATATTTATAATACATTTATTTCAATATTTTTTATAAAAAAATCCATATAATATAATTTCTTATAATTGAGAGGCCTACTATCTTTGATTAATTAGATACAATTACAATAATCTAAAAAAATAAATCATTATTAAAAATATTCAAATTGTGATTTTAGAATCTTTTAAATTCATAATACTATATAGGATAACCTAGAAGTATACATAATAAATGGGTGAGATATTAATCTCTAAAATGAA
Source organism: Viscum album (assembly GCA_963277665.1). Classification (NCBI taxonomy): domain Eukaryota; kingdom Viridiplantae; phylum Streptophyta; class Magnoliopsida; order Santalales; family Viscaceae; genus Viscum; species Viscum album. The sequence continues at coordinate 979,030,024 of OY728131.1, forward strand.
TCAATTAGGGTAATGATGGAACATAATAGGAAAAAAGAACATCATGACGAAAAAAATGATAATAATATTATGTAATACTGGCATATAATATATAATATAATAAAATAATGATATAATGGAATGTGATAGATATAAAAAAATTAAATCATAAGTATAATTCAAGTATCACTACCAAGACATCATAACCAAGTGTTCTACCTGACCATCCATGCACTATACATGGTCTCTCATGTGATAAAAACAATACCCAATGCATTGGATTTCTATCAAGGTGTACCCTTCATATGTATAACTTTATATCTACCACATAAATCTTATAACATAAATAAATATTTAATTATTTAATCCCATGATTATAAAATTTGGGATTCTTAAATTATGTTCAAAATTATATGAAGTATATTTATATCTAGGAGAATACCCAAGTATGAAAAAATGTTTGGGTATTCACAATATGAAAATTATATCATCAAAAAATAAGAGATAATTTTGGTAGCATAACAAGTAAACATTGAGGTTTATATATAGGATTAATGAGAGGGAAATTTATACTCTAATAATTTTCTAATAATTAGGGGAGTAAATGAATGTTTTTATGAAATAAATCATAATTAATTTTGAATCAAAATTCTTATTACAAAAAAAGATGTTATTGAATGGAAAAAAAGACGTAGAGAAACCAATACCATGATAATTTTCTTCTTAAATCAAGGGAGGAGCTCCTTGAAATCTTAAAAAATCCTTTTGAAGGATATTGGGAGAAAAAATTAGATTAATATCATGTTAGAATGACCTTTAGTGAATATTAATCAGATAATAGTTGTGCATTTATATAAAAATAAGGGGAATATATTATTAATTTTAAACTTAGGACTTGGGCATATAGTTAATAAAAAAATGAAAATTCAATGTCATTACCAGTGATTTTCCCATGTTATTTTCTTAAGGGAGTGTTTTATAATATTTTAATATCTTAAGGAATGAACTCCTTCAATTGGTAATATTTGGGAGGTGGAAGGGATTCTTTTTCACATATAATTTTTTTAAAAACCATAAAAATATACTTTTGGTTTTTGAATATTCGTTATAGGTTGGGAAAATTAATCTTATAACATTAAAATACCTTATCTTAATGAATAATACTATATTTAGTCTAAAAATACATTAATATTATTTATTTAATCACTTTTATGTTATTATTATTTTATAATACTTAATGTATATTTATACATTGTTTATTTTTTTCCCAAAAATTCGACTATCTCCAAAAATCATGAAAAAATATCTATTGGATGATTTTAATGTGTTGAATTTAAAAATAAAATTTATTTAAGGGAAATAATTTTATAAATATAAGATATATAATTTTAAAAGTAAAAAAATGATTTACTGAAAATACTAGTTTTTATGACATATTTAACTTTCTACCATTATGAAATTTACAAGTGAACTCAAAAAAATTATATTATCATTTATATTAAAATAAATAATATTTTTATAAGAAAATTTCAAGGAAAAAACATTTTTAAAATTATTGAAATTATCATAAAATTTTATTATAAAAGAAATATTACGTTTTCTTTAAATACAGTTATCTTTTCCTTATATCCAAAAAATATGTATCATAATCATCTTATATTAATTTTAATGTTATATTAAATGAAATAATAATAAAAATGGGACGTAAGAAACCGCTATTTAATTTCTATAAATAAATGGTTTACCCATATACTACTATTTTTAGATCTATAGCTACTTATCATTACAACATATTTCATAAGGGTATGGTGTATGATAGTAGTACTTTAATGGGGTGGTTCAGTAAACATTGATGGGGTGGTGACTTCTGTAATCTGTAAATTCTCTTATAATTGATTCTAATCATGTATCAATAGTTGAATCTCAACTAGATATTGTCTAATGGTGAACCCTAGTAATTACATCTCCCTTATATGTTTGATATAATATCCTCATAGGTATTATCCTACTAGTTGATAGACCATTTCTTTTTCCTTCTATATAAATTAGATTTTATTGTTACCCATAATTTATAATAATCATATTGGTAATTTTATAATTGATAAATTACCAATGTTCATAATACTTAATGATAATTATTCCCAAATGTAATATTATAAAAATATATTACTAAATTACAATATGATAATAAAGTGTTGGGAATTTTTTATCTATGAAGGTTCGGGAAGAGATATTTTGTTGAATAAAAAAGAAAGTACATAATGGAAATGGATGGGGTCATACAATCATCATTTATTCATTCCAAGAGATACCAAAGTGGATCAAATATCATAATCAAACTAACAATATTCATCATAATCCCCATACCAGTCAGAATCAAATTTAAAGGGACCCTAAGACCTTGTGACCATAGTTTTCTTTAGATTGGAATAGTCATTCCTACATATCACTTTCCTGGGAGAAATAGGTTGAAAATCATCATCATCCAAAACAACAATTTTTTTGGATAATACCACACCATTGGATTACTTTTTTGTGGAATCGTCCCCAATAACATCCAACCATCCTTGGATGCCTTGGGTTTCCCTTAATTTGTTAATTTCATCTTGAATCCGAGAAATATTCCCTTTAGTACTCAAATTTTTTCCCCTATTACAAATTCAAACATGGAATAAGGCCTTTAACATCTACTTGAGCATTCTCTCTATGTTCAGGAACTAACATCATGTCCATATGTGATGATCCATGAATCTCATGTGTTGATTCCTTAGCCGAATTTGAAGAACCATCTCTAACCTACATATCACCTTGGTCAAGAGTGGGTTTTTTCCACCAAGATAGTCTGAATTTCATTGTTTAATCATCACTTTATTCCTACAGGAGTCTTCATAGTGCCCTTTCTAAGTAAAAAAAGTAAAAACCACATTCATGTGTTATTTATCCTCGGTATGACCAATAATTTGACACTCCAAAAAAAGTCCATAAGTCATTCATATTCCACTTTTAAAGGAATTTCATTATCCCGTGCTAACTAAATAACATTATGGATCAAGAAAGAGCTCATGTCAACATCCACTAGTACAATAGCATAATTTCTAATGTTTCCTATCTCATTATTCTTATCTATTTTGATAAGAATTCCCATAGTAGATAAAATGTCAAATAAGATTTTAAGATGACACAAAATCCAATTATGGTCAATAATTTTGATCCAGACTTGATCTGTAGTATCTTTTATTCAAAATAAATTAAATAAAAAATCTCACTCCATAAAGCATATAATACCTAACATAAAGGCGATTGAACTAAACCCCCATGCCCTTCTCTTTAGATCCTATGATGAAAAAATGATGTAAATGAAACCCCGACCCAAAGGAATGAATCTCCATCCAAAAAAGCCCCATATAGAAGTCATCTTCAATACTTAATCATAAACTTTCCAAGAATTTCCTCCATAATGAAGAAAAATCCTAGAGATTATGAATAGTTCACATATTTTAAATCTTTTAAGAATCACATATCGGTTAGGAGTCACATGGGAAGTGTCACCTTTCAGGATCATTCTCTCATGAAATGAATCCTTTATATGTGAAAAAATAACTTCTATTGAGAGTGTAATATTGAGACTTTATAATCTTCATATTTTCCCAGTTCATTACTCTGTGAGGAAAATGTGCTACTACCTTTCCTAAATCAACACCATTAAAATCCTAATTGTTTACAGACATTGTGTGTGTTCCATTAATTCCTATAGAAAGATAATACACCAATGAAGAATGAATGACACCCTCTACTAAAATAGTATTCACTATCATAGATATTGTGACTGCTATATCCACTACTCTACTCACACCTACCACACCAAGTTTCACTGTCGTGTTAACACCGGGCATGCCGCTTGAATAGGTCCCCACTACCATAATCATACAACTTGTGTTGCCTAATAAATATAATCATTTATAAGGTAAGTTTCATTTATTAAATTATAGGTTGTTACATAGAAGACACATGAGGTCATGATATGGATAATGGTCTACTTGTTGGATTATTTATTCTTTTCTTGTAATTGATACCCATAACCATATTCATGCATTATTCAAAATTCTTATAGATAATAATACCTGAAAAAAGTTTCATAATTAAAAAAATCATCATATATTTACATCTGGATAAAAAAAGTGTGAAACTTCTAATAACCTCAATGTCATGTGTGTTCTTTATCACTCAATATATCATTAACACATTATTTTTTGTGTAAAATTACTTAAATTTATTTAATATTTGGTGTTCAGGTAACCACTAGTTTAACCCTCACTCAGTGGTGGTATACTCTAACTCAGGCCTTTCGTGTGGTATCAAATAAGTTTTTTTATCTTTTCTATAGGTTTCTTACCAATTTTTTCTTGTGGATATTTATTTTATTTTATTACCTATTTTCTCAAGGATTTGAGTTTGTTATTTTTTTATAACATTTTTTTTATCTAATAAATCTATTTAATTAGTTAACAATATCAATAATATAGAATTTTGAGTATTTTTTATGAAGTGATTCCATTTATAAAAGGATTGGATGTTTTTATACATTATATTATTTTTCTTAATAATTTTTATCACTATTGAGAATGGTATATATATTCTTGAAGTCCATAAAACCCCCATTTTATTTGATTAGAAAAATATTTAAGCTTTTGAGAGAGTGAAAAATTTCTAAATAATGTTATGGTTATTAAAATTGTGAGTATAATTTGTATAGAATCCCTTGTTATCCATAAGGGAGAAAATTTACAGAGTAATATTTTCAAACATGCTAATCTAAATTTGGGGGTGTTCAAATGGTAGAGAGTAATAAAGTGTATTAATTTTTTATTTGGTTGAATAAAATTATAATACTGATTTAATGTTATGGACAAACTCTTGGGGATTATATAGTAACAAAAAAAGTATTAATTATTTTCCAAGATAAATTATACAAAATAAATTATGACAGATAAACCTATAACACTGATGAGTGGACCATTAATAAACAAAAAAATCCTTTATTTACTATGATTTTGGTAGAAGGTATTATTTAATGAAGATTTTAAAATATGATGCGACTAAATTTAATACTTTGTATCCTTTGAATTGCATCAAATCAAAGAGGTTTCATGATGGATAATATGATAATGAAGATGTTTAAAATGGTTTTAATAAGTTTATATAATTATATTGTGAAGTAATTTAATGAGTAAGTGGTAAATATATGGTAAACTAACTTCTAAGTGATTAAATTGTGGAATGATTAGAAATTTTTTATCTAGTTTCCCTAATATGTATAATTAAGAGGTTAATAATGATCAATATCAAATATCATTGAGAAGAAATAATGTGGAAATGGAAATATTTGAGGAAATTATTTTAAAGGAAATAGAAAGGATGGAATATCATATAAGAAGAAATTTCTTTAAAAAAAATTGTGATATAGATTATGATGTGGAAATAAAAAAGAAGAGAAAGATTTTATGGTGGAAAGACTCAATGATTTCAAAGTAAAATCTATATAGTAAAAATGACCCTATAATGGAGAAAAATTATGTAGTTAATAAAGGTCCGCACATTATGATATCAAATACGATGAGATAACAAAAAAATAAAACTGACGTTGTAACATTAGGTAAGTTTGAAAAAAATCATTAAACTAGAAAAAGAGAATATTTCTTCGAGAACAGAGAATGGATCTACTAATAAATTCATTGATACCACAAAAGTCAATAAGATTAATGTGAAGTAGAGTTCATATTGAAATTTGTTGATCTTAATGAAATTATTTAATCACGAGAAAATATTTATGAGATTATGATAGAAAATATAATTTATATGATTCTTTAAGTAAAATATCTTCAGGTGATATTGATTTATATTGATAATTATTTTAAAAATACTCACCTTGAAATTGAAAATTATATCAAGAAATTTTTGAGATGTTATAAATCATATAAGAATGATGTTTATGTATCAAATAAACTTGTTCAATTTCTTATGATACAATGAAAAATGTTCTTGAATAATGAATATTGTAATTAGAATTATAGAAAAATTGATAAGAAAGGAAAAAGGTAATTACCAAACCTAAGAAGTTGAAAAGACCCATTCTATATCCAATTTTTGGTTATGAAAATCCAAATAACAATGAGTAATTGATGAATAAAAAGATTTTTTAGTCAAATCCTAAGGTTACAAATATGAAATAATGAATGATTATTTTATAAATAATAATGTTTAATGGAATATATATATTTAAAATTAAAAATATGACCATTGAGAATACATTAATGAATTTTTTTTTCCAATTGAGTATATTTTTCTTTGATGAGATTTTTTCTATATAGTTTATCAAAATTAAATCTATGTGTGGTAATGTAATATCTCACTCACTAAATTTATTAGATGGAATGAATTTATTAGTAGTAAGAATAAAATTATTTTAATATAGATAAAACATCAACTAAAATTGAAGTTATAATTAAATAATTTCATTAATTCTCTTTATAAATCTTTTGAGAGGTGAGATATACCAGGATACTCCACCATCAACTATCTCATAGTTCTACATGAACAATTAATATATAATTATAACTAAAAAAATATCAATAGGGGGAGTGATTTTGAAAAATCATTAATCTTTTAGATGGTTTACAATGTTGAAAAAGGTAGAAATCTTTGGATAATTGATTTTTATTTCTCATAAAACATGAATAAGAACAAGAATCTATTAAAAGGTATACAAAGTTATGTTTAAGGAGTTATCACATTTTTAAATTATGAATAACTCATATTCAAAGTAGTTGGAAGTCCCAAAAGTGGTGAAACTTTACATGAATCTAGTGATGGTGTCTTTATTAAAGGGTTAAGGGATAATATATTGAGGGTATCAACATTTTAATAATGTAAATGTAATAATTTCTCATAAGAATGAATTTATAATAAGGATAATTATATTTGGAACTATCATCATTATGGGATAGTGAATTAATGTAAATAAATTTCAGAATTCAATTAATAAATGTCCTTTTTTAGTCATGAAAAGAAAAATTCATTTTTTTCATTGGAGACATGTCCATTTGAGTCAAAAGAACATTATTATGCTAATATTGAATTAGGTTATGATTAATATATTAAACCTGAAATATGAATCACTCAACATTTTTTGACACATGTTATAAAGGGTAATTGTTAAAAAAGTTTCACATAGTGGAGGAGATGAAAATAAAGAAACATATTTCATTTGTACCTTCGATTCTGTGTGTTTTGATGAAAATGAACCTAACCAATAGAGATAAGTATTTTATTAATTTTTTTAATGATTTTAATCATATGTACAATTTCGTTTTTATACCATGTAAATTTAAATCTCATGATATATTGAAGAACTTACATAGGTGTGTTGAAAATTAATTTGGATGTGATATCAAAAAAAATTATGTTGTTATTTGATCTAAATATATGAATGGATAATTTAAAGAGAATCTCGAGATGCATGAAATAATTTTTCCATATATGCCTCAACCAAATATAGTAACATGGAGGATTAACTAGAGTTTATTTGATATAGGAAGAATATTTTTGTTAAATAATAGTAAATCGAAGTATTTTTAGGGATAATCCACAATGGAAACTGTCTATATATATAATTAGTTCTTTATTCATCCCAATTAAAGGAATATAAAATATAAGATATGGTTTTTAAAGAAACTAAACTTAAAGAGTCTAAGGTTATTTGGTTTCCCATGTGATATCAATACCAAAGGAAGACATTTCTAAAATATTTTTAAAAGATACTATAAAGATATATTTCCTTGATATAAACTTGGTGGAAGAAATTATTTTTGTTTTAATAATATTATAAATATTATTACTGATATATTTACATGATTTTTTCAAAGATATTTTAAAACATCATTTCTTATTAATAATGTTAAATAATCTCTATGATATAATGATATACTATATTGAAGTGATTCAGTTACACAAAAAAATTAAAAAATTATATAATTATTCTTAAATATAAAGCTATAAATAATTTATAAATAAAAGTAGATAAAAGATACAATTATATAAAAAACATGTTTATCCTTAAAATATATATGGTATAGATAGTAAGGGTTTGAAAACCTTGATAATTCTATGAATTTCCAATCACACTAGATTTATGTTAAACCTTTAACCAAATATATTAAAAAAGAATTACGACATTATTATTGAATTTTAGTGATGGAAGAAGTGTTGAATCAGATTGAGAAAAATGGAACATTGTAATTTGTAACAAATCATAAATAGAGGAATGTGATATAAAAAAAGTGGTATTTAAAATATAAGAATGATGATTAGGGATAATTAATATAAAAAAATCACATCTTTGATATAATACATATTCTCGATTTAGGGGTAATAAGTTTGATAAGAATATTTCTCATTTCATATGGATTAGAACATTTGAAATATTTCCTATGATATACTCAAGGAAATTATAATATTTTCCAAATGGATATATATTTAGTATTTATCAATGGTGAAAATAAGGGAGTAGTATATTCCAAAAAACCCAGAATGATTTTTTCTTTATAGTGATTTATCTTATGTTTTTAATTCAAAGATAGTTTAATATTGACTGAAATAATTTTCCTATTCATGGTATTCAAATATGGAAAATTTCTTAAAGATAATTGATTCTAAAAACGTTATAGTGGATGGTAATCTATTTTTCATGGGACATGACACAAACTATGTTATTGATAATTATAATAAATATGAGTCTTTCGAGGAAATTTATATCTAAATAATAAAAGACTTTTAGATGTTAATTATTTGTAAGATGATATTCTTCTTAGTTTTGAAAGTTAAAAACACAAAATCTAACATCGTTTTCCCATAATATATGTATGATCATTATTAATTTAAAAATAATTGGAATGGGATAATCATGAGAGGTCTATAATCATATAGAAATTGAGACTATGATATCCTTATATGATGAATGAAATGATATATATCTAATAAATCTCTAAATTATTATTAGTAGCCTTCCCTACTTGATAGCATCATGATCAGAATTCATGTTTGTAATTACTCATTATCCATGATTCTATTACAATTTTATTGATTAATATCTTATGGAAGTGAAAATAATATTATAATACAATATTTAAACACTTTATTATAGATTGAAATGAAATAAAGGTTCATTATTTTATCTTTATAGATATATCATAAAAGAATACAAAGGTGAAATTTATGATTAAAAATCATATATTTTAGGTTTTTCTTCTTTTTTAGGATTAAGTTCTTAGAACTAAAAGAATAAAAATTCATTCATTATTATAGAAAAGGATTTTGAGTATGTTTAAGTATCACAATATATAACTCAGATAGTTTTATGATGGTATATCTTGAAGAAAAATTATTGGATGATATATAACAATTTGTGATTGGGTGTGAAATTTATATTATAATAATATTTTCAAAAATTATATTTCAATATTTATGTTTTACAAAAACTGATAACAAATAACACTTGATCAAGGATAAGATGGAATCTAAATATAAATCATTATAACATGTTTGAAAAAGGAAATAAACTATAGAAATATTTAAAATCCTATAATCAATGATTCTTTTAGGCACAAGAGTGTTTTTTTGGAAGAATATTCACTCCCAAAATTCCTTAAAGTTTTCTAGTTAGTTTTCCTTATTTAATTCATTTATGTTTGCTAAAGAATGTATAGAATACAAAATATGATCTTCTAAAAAAGTTGGAATGATTCTAAATATTTCTATAAGTTATGATCATAGGGTATAAGTGAATATGTTTTTTATGTAGAGGGAGACATGAAGTGTGGGTAGATAAAACTTTGATAAAAACTCTTTATGCTGTTTTATTCATATGGTTCCAATAAATTCAAAGGGAAATATTTAATAACTCTATCTAATTGGGGTTTATAAAGTGAATTAAAAGTGAGGATTTTTAAGTTATCCTCAAATGAGATATATTCAACATAGTATTTGTCATTATAAAAAGTTGTTAGATAATACTAAAAAACAAAATTATAGTATATGGTGTTTGTTTAGATAACATTCACATTGAAGGAATTATATGATTTTTTCATGAAAAAAATTCACTCATTATACTTTATGGGGTTTTCATATTGTATTTGTTGGTTGTATAATCAGGAATGAGTTGGAATCTCATTGGAGTTGAGTTGGATGAAAATGAATGAAGGATTGTCTTAGATAAAGGATATCATGATGTGAAAGATATCATGGTGTGAAAGGTATCACTAAACCATGATGGGTTGAGTTAGTAGGATATTTTATAATATTATACAAGTACTCATATAGAAATAGGTGTTTTTTGAGATAATGGGAATTATTCAGTATATATAGTTTTCTCTCATATAGAAGATTGTGTCGTAGTCCAATGAGTCATGCCATATTTCTCTAAGAAGAGTATATTCTATAAATTATATGGATGGGATCACACCATAATGAGAAGTTGTAAAATTTTTATGTGGAATATTCATAAAGTACGAATGAAATTTATTCCAAAATCCAAAATATTTTAATAGATTAGTCATGATCTCACCACAACAATCCATGTCATGGGATTTTAGTTTCCTATTGGAATGAGGAATTAATAATTTGATTCTACTAAGACTATTACCACACAAAAAGGATAGTCAAAATATAAATATGTTTTCTTAATCTCATGATGATGATATATTTCATATCCCTCAAATATAATAATCACAACACAATTTATAAAATTAGTATGTGATGTGAGTTATGTCAATATATTTGAGGATCTTTTCCTAATGAAAGGTGTAATAAAAATATTTGATGGTTGGGAACCCATTCCAGGGATAATTATTTAAATATTGTATCTATGATTATAGAGGATAAAAATGGGGTACACATGATCTAAATTCAAGAGGAACCTGTGATTGGAAACCATAAATTGATTGACTCGTTGATTCATGCCTTTATTTCTTATACTTGGCGTTCATCACCATATTTCAGCCTCATTTTTTATTTTCGTTGGTAATAAGAAAAGAAGATATATAGTGTGATTTTAATCTTTGTTCACCAAGTATTATCCACTAAATAAAAATAATATATTAACCTTGTAAAACTCCTATTTTTTATATTCTTATTCCCTCTATCTCTTATCATTACATTATTTCGTTTGATATCCAATCGCACGATCATTGATAGAAAAATGATTTTGAGAATTCATTTTTTTGTAACTATATTTCCCACTCTTCCTATAATTAGTGGTCTACTCTCCCTTATTCCTTATAATACTATCCTCCTCTAATTTCATAGGTTATCATCCAGATACCGGGTTTTAATCCATAAAATGGTAAGATTATGCCTTATATATAATGTCCAACTGATAATAATATACAGATAAAAATGTAAAGTATACAAAAGAATATAATATGGAATTATGGTGAAAATAAGACCATCATAAATAATATAACAAAAATAATTATAGGTTAAAACACATATTAATCCAAAAAACATATATGAACTATATTCCCATAAATATTTTAATTATAAAATGGAAAGATGTAAAATAAAATGAAATGAAATCAAAAAAAATATCTAATAAACTAGTTATTCAACATTTCCTTAGAATAAAATCTCCTACCTACTAATTAACACCATATATAAAACCTATAATCAAACCCTTTTACAAAATATATCTCAAATATAATAGTTTCACTTCCACTAATTATCATGCTCAAAGTATAAGTACAATACTCAGTAGACCACAACCATTGATGATCCAAACATATTTTTTAATTTTTAAAAGTGAGTTCATTTGAAATTTAGAATAAATATATATCCCTTAACATACAAATGAAAATTATGCCATCATGTGTGAAAACTTCCACTAAAAAATTGAACCCTTTTATACAAACATTGTTTGGGAGTGTATCTAAATCATTAAAAGGGCTAATAATGACCCACTCCATCAAAACAATCTCACTATAGGGTACCAAGAGAATGGATAATAAATGTTATAATATTTAAATCATTTTAGTACAATATATACCATGGGTGCCTCAAAAATATCCCTCAACTCATTCCCTCTAAGTTCACTTGTAAAGAAACACCTATTGGGAACCATGATATCCCAATCAGTCCATTAAATTTGACTACCTTTAGGAATAACAAGAAAAATAGTAGTATCATTCCACATAAACATATCCATTGGTTATGAATCGATAAGAAAATGATGTATTATATCTCTTTATTCTCTACATAGCTTTCAAATAATCCACAAAACATCACAAAGGTCTCATATTTAAACTCTTGCCATGAATATAAAGAAAAAACTAGTCATAAATTATCATGTTCTATATTACATTCTCAGATCCACACCCAACCCAAAGGGTAGAGACCTATATTAACACACAACTAATATCAGTTTTATATAATATAAATAATCAACTAACCCATCAAACCCTAGAATAGAAATCTAATCCAATTAATAAGAAAAACTATTATATCTAATTATATTCAATCAAGAATAGCCAATTCGAGGCACATTCCTTTAGTTCTCATTTAAATTGTTTTAATATTCTATTCCACATGGTGATATTATAAAGGCCTACATTATTACGTGTTTTAAAATTTATATAGAATTGGAATTTTGGTCATGACGTATGGTATTTTTTTATAACAATAACATGACTTAGAATTATGACGTTTAGAACACTCAAATGATATGTTTTTATATATTTATCATGGCTTGCAAGGTAATATTAGTGCTTAGGATAACATCAGAGTAGGGTCAAGGTTACCATTTTCTTATATACTACTTTGGGCGATATACCATGCCAAAACAAGATGGAAATACAGAAGGGCATGTTTCACATGTCAAATTCTAAATATATATTTTTTAAAATATTTTATTTAAGGATGGGGGCCATACTAGATCCTCAGGGATGGTACTATGAGGGCGGCCATTGGGGAACCAAAAACTCTGTAATTTGGGGGTTTTTTCACAATAACCAAAGGGTCACTTCCCAACAAGGCTTGGTGCCACATTGTGTCAGAATTATGGAATTGTTCTATAGAGGTTACCTAAGATATAAGAGTATTTGGTGGTATATGGAATATTATTTCACCATAGATCCTAGTGTTGAGCTATAAAAAGTACTTGACAGTATGTATTTTCACCATTTCATAATGAATTTCACAACATGAAAACCCTAGGTCATGTTCTTTTCATAGTGGCCCCTATGAGCCATACCTCAAAAGGCCTCCTAATGTGTTTTTAAAATAGGTATATAGCCATCAGTTTAGGGTTATACCCCTTTCAAATTTAGGTTGAGAGAGGTCCATTTTTTCCTGTTCTCCCCCTCTCTTCCCTCATTCTAACCCCCTGATGAGTGGAATTCATGGTGGTGATTTTTTAAGTGATATTAGGTATCTTTTCCCCACAATTTTTTTTGTTAATTTTCCCTTTCACCACCTCTGATTATTATGGTTTTGTCTTAGGGTTTTGCACTAATTCCATAGGTTCACGGTGGGATCAAGAATGAATAATAGGGATTTAGAATACAGAGGAAAGAAGTAATCCAGTGAGGATGATCACACGTTGTTTCTCATCATTTAATTTTAATCATATCACCCTATGTATATTTATAGGGTTTTGATGAAATTAAATTAAATCATTGATTAATCAAGTTCCATTTGATAAATATTTTTCTAAGGATATAGTTACGGGTAGCAGTACTGTAGCAGTGGAGGAACTATAGAAGCAGTAACACTATAGCGGTAGAGGAACTATAGTAGGGACTATAGCGGTAGTGGTACTGTAGCATTACTGTTCACCCAAGGGCCCTTTGGTCCAAAATTGGGCTTCCAAGCCTTGTATTCGGGCCACATGGCATTGACCCTTCGGTCTATGTAATGGGTTTCCCTCTACAAGCATAAAAGAGGTCTTAGCTTTAATAATAAAATGAGGCTTCGGTCCCAACCATTTAAAAAATAACTTTTTTATGAGTTAGGTGATCATTTAACATCTTCATATGGTTTATGATTGTTTTTTATGTGCATTTTATATAGATCATTTCAATTTTGGGTGACTGAACTAAAATTCAAATTGATTTTTTTTCTTGAAAACCCTTGAGTTGAATAAAACTATAAATGGGTATGATGAAACCACGAGAATTGTCTTGATACCTCCACAACTTATGACTAGTATATTTATTATGATTTTGGGAAATATGATACACAGAACCCAATGTGTTATAAAATAAATGAACATAGTGATCCAAGATACATCCTTGGGGTTTTTGGTGAGATTCAAAAGGTCTAGGTTAGATTCCTTAGTCTAGTAGGGTAAGAATTAAAGGATTAGAACTAGTGTGTATTAAGATATAATTTTACATCACTTATGCATTGTGTACACCTTTCATGGGTTTTTAGAGACTTGGGATATTCTAAGATATGGTTGATTTTTTGGGTCTAGATGTTGTGTTACGATTGTTTTCTATTAATTGATGGATTCAGAAATATCTTAAGAGAGATGTGGGATGCGACTTGAGTATGAGTCCTGGGAATTTTTAGATGGATTAGTATCATGATTCAAAGAGGCTTGGATTGGTTTATCCTGGGACAGAATCTGGTCAGTGGGTCCAAGTTGTTTGGTGAGAATTTGATATGTTTTTGGACTATCCCTTTGAGGTTGGAATTGGAAAGAGCCTATATAGTATGAAAACAACATGTGGTTTTTATACATCATGGTGTGAGTAATATGAGACATATATGTATTTGGGTAGCCTAGAGGACTCCCATATGAGAAATATGAGGAGTTAATGGGTTCCACATGTTGTGCTTGTGTAAATAGGATGGTCTTGAAGCCATTATTATGTGAGGATAGATAATGATGAGATGTTATTTGAGTCATGGGATAGGCCTAGAGTGATAATTATTGGTTTTTTTCATGGGAGTTATACCTTCTAAATGTGTGTTGGATTCACATTTGTGTCCAACACATGTGATTACAATGCATGATTTGTGCTATAGGGTGGACATATTTCCCCTGATGTGATATATTTAATATATAATGTTTTATAGAGGTATGTTACCCATGGGGTGTATGTGTTATGAATGTGTTATTATGTGTTATTTTCAATGAGAATATTATGTAATTATTTATTATTAATAATTCTAGGTAGAGGATAAAATCCCCTAGGACTATGAAATATGATTTTCATGTGTAATGTATGTTCCACCCCCTCATTTATGATATATGATGGTTCTTAGTAGGATATGTGAACATAGATTAAATTATACATGTTAGTTATAAGTAGGGAATTCATGCCACTAAGTGGAAGTTACAAGATGGTTCTAGGTATGGGATAAAACTTAAGAGGTTAATGTGATATGAGTTTCTTGGGTGGGATACCCCCTAGTTGTATTCTAAGTGATGATATGTGATGAGATGCATCCCCTGGGTATATGAAGGTCCTAGGTAGGGATGTAACCTCACAAAGGTGGATGATTCATGATATTTTTGAGTAGGGTATGTGACCGCTTTGGTGGATGATATATAATGGTTCTGCATAGGTGGAATAACCCCCTAGTTGGATGATTCGTGATGGTTTTATGTAGGGTATATGACCCCCACAAGTGGATGTTATTGGATGGTTCTAGGTAGTGGATGTAACCCTTGGGTGGATGATATTCTCATGATTTTAAGATAATATGTGGTTCCCCTGGATGATATTATATTAGTTCTAGGGTTTAAAATGGTAAACTTTATATTGTCTGTATTATGTTTAGAGTCATCTGGTATTGGATTAAGTAGGTATGGTAAATCCTTAGTATTTACTCAGAACCAAAGGACCGACATTACTTATTTGATTACACTTACAAATTTTTTATTTATTTTTATTGGGAATATTACACTATGTATACACTATATTAATGGTTATGTTCAAAACACAATTGGTCATGTCCTTCTAATTTTTCATCACACCCTTCATGGGTAGACATTTGTACGCAAGCATACCTCGTGATCATAGGGTTGGGAATGATAGATGTCCAATATCGATGATTAGGTTGTAGATGGTCGACATGGATTTAGAGACAATAATAAGGTGATACTTGTGGATGGTATCAGTGCATCTTTTAATTTTATTTATTTTCATATATTTATATTTGATCATCTTGGTGGGTAGTTGGTTTGGATGTATGACTGTATTCTATGTTCCATTTGAAGCATGACTCTTATTTATTAGATTTATTCATACTTCGGTATTTATTACATATGTTTTATTGATTTTTACATTATTTATTAACCCAATTATGGGGGTATTGTCTCCCCATTATGACATCATACACCAGAACTACTAGTCAAAAATCTCTATCATATGAGGAGTAATTTTTGAGATCACATGAAACCCTTAACCAGGGCATTGGTGAATGGTATCATAAAATAGGGGTATTACAAAGTGGTATCATTGAGTTTTTTTCTTTTTATTTTATTTTGGGTATTGTTCATAGGTAAGAGGGACACATTTTATCTTGTGATGGACCTTATACTGGTACGTTGCGAACACATTTTTTAATTGGAATTTAAATTTAAAATTGTTATGTGATTTTTTTAATTGTATTCAATTTCAAATTTGATCTGTGATTCATGCCAAATATAATGTTTGGAGGCATACTAGTTTATGGTTCTCCCTCTAGGCCTATTTAAATATGTCTTACATATATGAATAATTTTTCAAATATAGTATTCAAATGAAATTAATTTTCATTCATTTGATTGATATCACTAATGATGGAGGGTTTCAAAATTTTAATTGTTGACAATAACTTTATATAGAATTTTTTATATAATTTATTAATGGAATCCTAATCAGTAAAACACATTTTTTTCTGGTGATATGACTTGTATGTATCATGGGATGTTCTTGGATGACACATATATAGTCCCTCTATGAAAGGAATTAATAGTGATCTCTAGTAAGTGCTATATAAATTAGATGCCTCAGTGATGGACCCCATGTGGGTGATTTTGGTTCTAGTTTTTTTACTTATATTTTCTATAATAACCTATATGGATTTTTCCAATAAATATTTTTGGTGTATTTCTATATAAAAAATAATATATCTATAGTTTTTCTTAATATTAATCATCGTTGGATGTTGTCATTTTATATACAAGAATGTGACCTAGTCATCAAGAGTATATTATGGTATATATATGAATTATTCAAATGGATTCTTGATCGTGGGTGTGGGATTCGATCTGTGATGACCGATGTGTGTGTGTGTGTGAACCCTTGAGTGGGTGTGTTTTCATGTGAGTTTCCTTGTGATATTTGAGATAGGAGAAAAGATGTTTCCTTATGATATATGGTTTTTGTGAGGCATGGTTTATGGGAGAAGTGGTAGAACCTAGTTTTATGATTATATAGGTCAAGATATTGGTGATATGAGTTATATAATTAAGTATAAAGATGTTTTCCCTATTTGTGTTGAGATAAGTTGTGATATATAAGGGTAACCAAAGGGAGGTGTTATCCTAGAATTGTGAGTGCATTAATAGATAGAAGTAATTTTTATATTCTTTTGAAAGGGAGTTAAGTAGCGGTGGTGCATGTGTTTTGATGGGTTTAACATGCACATGAATCATGATAAGTTGTTTTATTTGGTGCATGAGCTAAGATTTAATGGTATGCAACTCATGGGATTATGGGTTGGGATATGTAATTATGTCATACTAAAATATATTCATATTATATTTTAATAATACTTGGATATATAGAAGATAAGAACCTATGAAATGGTACTTGGTGTATAACTCTACCATAAATTAGCAGACTTAGTGTTAGTATGGCTTTTGGGTAAATCCAATTTCTATAAGGGAAAGTTCACACTGAGTATAAGTGGTGCAGTTTTGGTTGTGTATCAGTGAGTGTCTATAATCTGGTCAAGGAACAATGGATTTAATGAAATTATTTTTAGCATAATGACCTTAACTTTTAATATGACTGGGGGATTTCCCTTTGTGGTAAGTGGGGGGGTCAAAAATGGAATGGATTGTGGTGGAATGGTCAGTCTAAATTTATTCTATAGTAGGATTTATCAAGATGGTTGACTATGTATTGAGAGGTGTGGTACACAATTAATATTTAAACCTATCACAAATTACATCTGAGTAGTGGTGTAAGGGGATCCATATAATGGGGAGTACACCATTGTTTATTGGAGGGTGTAACCTTCCTTATAGATGAAATTTAAATGGACATCAAGGATTAAATTACTAGTGATTGATGGATAGGTAGTGATCGTCATTTTATGTTATCTCGGGTGTGAGTCAGATGACCCTGATATGTCATTATGTATGGTAATTGTAACATAAAGGGATTTTATAATGTATTTTTATTTAAAAATATACATTTCTCAATATATTTATTTACATGTAACACCAGACCAAAAAAAGAGACACAATATTACATAAACATTAATATGAAATAATATTATGAATAAAATATCTAGTGAATAAAAATATAGTAATCAATTAAAATATCTTACATTTAAAGGATAAATAATTAATATTATTTATTATTATAAAATGGATTATTTGTTCCCTAATAATAGTTTAAATCATTAATCAATTAAATAAACCACTTATAAAATATTATTTTTATTAATATGTGATATTTAAATACATGAACGAAAATATTAAAATTCTTTAAGTAAATAATTGGTATGAAATAGTATGAATAATTCTTAATGTTTCAAAAAGTTATTTTTCAATAAAAATAATTTCTCCTAATATATTATATTTTCATTTAAAATATAAATTGATAGTTATTTTATTTTTAAATTTTTAAATTCATATCATTTTTGAATCTATCATGTGAAAATTCTCTTTGGGTAAATTTTTGGGTTTTTTTGAAATAATTGATTTTTAGGTGAAAATTAAAAAATATCATTCTCAATAAAATCATAGTATTTATTAATAAATCAATAATTTGATATAACATAAAAAATTATAATAAATTTTATATAACCAAATATGTATTTAATGAGTAAAATTATATTTCTAAATAATTTTATGAAAACCGATTTATAACATTTTTGTTAATTAAGTAATGTTTTCCAATAAAAGGGGTTTGTTTTTTATTTTATTTTATTTATATATTATGTTGGTAAAATTTGGTTTTTAATTTATTCTAAATCAAAATATACTTTATTTTATGTATTATAATCCAATTTATATCAAAAAAAATAAAAAATAATAATCATTTTATCATTCACATTAATTTTAATCATAGAAATACAAATTTTCTAACAAACAATTTTTATGTGTTACATGATCTAATTATAATATTAAACATTATTGCACATAAATTATAATTGATAAAACTAATTTCATATATGTCTAAATTAATTAATAATTTCCATATTATTTTTATTCCTAAAAAATGAATCACTTAGGTAAAAACTAGTTACCGTGATGAAAGCTAAGTGGGTAAAATGGGTTAACCAAAGGGGTAAAAGGAAAAAAATGTTGAAAATATGTTTATGATTGAATGAATGAAGTTTTTATATAGAAATATGTATATATACTACATTATTTTATATTTTGGACTCTTTCTAACATGTGAATCATGTTCTTTTTTTTATTAAGTTGAAATTTTTACAAAAAATGTCATCACACTACTAATAAAAGGGGCCTCTAACCACCCATTCATAAACACTAAAAAATTTCTGTTTCCAATTGAAAAATTTCCTTATTTACTTCAATTATATATCCTATTTAAATTATTTTGTCTTCTGGGAATAATAAGTTTTTCTAATCCCCCTATTTCCTAGGAGTCCTCCACTGGAAAACTCAAGTCCTCAAAGTGAGTACTAATTTTTCAATAATATCTTTTATTTCATATATTACATTCCCAAACATAATATTTTCATTAATATATAATGAAATGAGTTTATTTATTCTACTTAATTTTATCATTCTATGGATATAATGATTAACCACCATTCCCATTATCCATTACGAAAAATGAAAACTTCATTTGTACATGTGCGGACTACCGCTTCCACAAAGTAATGTATCTAATTTTTCAATTAGTTTCATTATTATTTATAATATTATATTAAAATGTGACTCCAAATCTTCAAAATATCTAAATAATATCCTTATGGTTCAATAATAGTGATATTATTTCAAAATAAATCTCTTTCACAATCATAATAACATATTAATTATGGTATGTTCATGTTTGGGTCGGTTTAACTTCCTACTTGAACAATGCTAAAAAAATAATATCATGGATGAATCTAAGAACTTAATTATTGATAATATATAATATAAATAATTATATAAAAATTTTATAAATATTCAATGACAGTGCTTTGTGTGATTTAAAATTTATGAGAATTGTGATAAGAATGAATAATTATATTGTTGTTGCGGAACGAGTTCGAAATGGTCAACATTACTCACACATTATATTTACAATAGATTATATATAACTAATATAATTATAAATAGAGTTTTTAAAAGGTTTTATATAATAATAAGGTTCTTAAATAGGTAATTAAGATATTTATTTTTGTTATATATGATATTTTATTTCTTTATTGGAAGTCAGGAATTAAGGTAAGGGTTTCTAAGTCTCATTTTCAAATCCATGAGATATATTTGACATTGTGAACTATAATATCATTTATATGGTGTATTAACTAATCCATGACATTAAATTATAATGAATATATTTCATTTCTTAATATTTTTATTTTTATTTTATGTTAACCTTATTATTATTACTTACCATTACCGTAGGGGTTTTTAAACTCAATTATCATTCAATGATTTATAATTTTTCTTATAGAACTTATATAATATAAGTTGGGAAAAATATTTTATTGCATTTTATTATGTGGTATTTTTAATTTTTATACTATTTATTTACATTAATACCATATAAACAATTTTACAAATGTTTCTTGATTCCTAAATTATGACATCTATAAGGTATTTGGTTATCTAAAATTTTCTTTCATTGAGTTAAAATATTATTATTTGAGAATTATTCTTCTATGTTTGATAAATTGGTCTATTTAATATCTCATAATATATTTACACTTTTATCTATATGTAAAAATGACATTTTTTCTAAAATATCCATTCATGTTTTTTTTCTCAGAAAGGTGCATTGTTTTTAAGGATAATCTTACCTCCTATAAAGATGATTTTTCCACCATCTTCATGATCATTATTCCCAAAAATGATTTAAATTATTTTTTTTGAAATAAAAATTTGTGTTTACTTATGTGACCTTCTTATTTTCCATATCCACTTTTCAATGGGATGTTTTATTACCTCTTTTATTGATGTGGGGTTTCAACAAAGGTATTTCAAAATATTAAAATATATTTCCATCCATTAAAAATAAATTTTTTATTCTTTCTCTAAACATTTTCATTATAAATCCTCAATGAATTTTCAAATATCTATTATTGATTATTTCTTTTTAAAATTTGAATTTTTTATAAATGTTTTCACATTATATTTTTTAAACCTGTATATCTTTTCAATTATTCATTATTGTTATTTATTTCCAAATACTGAATTTGAAAATTCTTTCTTTTTAATTTTTAAAGTGATCATTCAAAAAATTAATTTTCAAAGTTTCCATAAGTTTATATTTTAAAAAATAATAAAATAATATTATAAATAGTAATTTATTATTTCATTTTAGTTTCCCCTTTATCTCTAAAGGATATATTTCCTTGAAAATAATTTTTCATTAGTAACCCTATAAATGTACATATAAAATAAATATTTAGGGTGGTTTACTTTTAGGTATCAACTATTTACATACTTGTGGTCAATTTTAGTGATACCATCAGTAAGTGTTGTAAAACCCATTTTCATTTCCATGGTTTAATTATTATGTGATGAATAAGACCCATTTTATTTATATGGGTTCTTTGTGATATATTAAATTATTTATTTCTTGTGGCATACATATGTATGGATGTTTGATAGAAGAGGTCCAATATATCCCTCCAATGAATTGGTTAGAATTTTATATCTCATGATATAATATAGTTTTGTGTGTAAATGATCACATATATATTTGTTCACATATTGGTGTGTGTACATTATTTCATATAGCTTATTTCACATGAGGTTGAATGGGCATGATCCCATATAGCTTTGTTCACATGATTGTGCATAAACATGATTGTGCATAGCTTTATTCACAAGATTGTGCATGAACATGATAATTTATAAAACATTTCACATTATTGTGCATATACATGATAGCATTAATGTTTTTTACAAAATTTTGTGTGGATATGATAAAATATTTATTTTTAAAAAATTACATGATTTACTATACTTCTTCCACATTTCTATGTATTTTACCTAGATTATTCTCTATAGTTCATGTATATTATCTAAAACTCTTATTCCCTAGTATAATTTGTTTTATTTTAGATTGCGTGTCCTTATATCTTGAATTTTGTAGAAATATTTTCATCAAATGTTATTTTAATAAGGTATTTCTCCTATGATATTTTTTCTCATATTGGTATTATCTAACCCTTGATAACATGTTGATGGGTTTTTTCCTTACTGAGCATCCAATCTCACCCTTTATTTTGTTTCCTTTTCCCCATGAAATTTTTTGTAGGATTATATTTAGAATTAATGTTTATAAAGAGATATTTTGTGGGAGATGTTAATGACATAAAAAAGAAAATATTCGTATAGTGGAAAAAATCCCATTTTAGATGAGAAATACATAGGTGTTAATCCTCAAAGTCATTGAACCTTTTTTTGGGATTTTGTGATTATTATGAAATTCAATATTTAAATGATGTAAATTTGGAAAAATAAATATAGGCATATCTCAATTTATATAAAATCCATTGTTTAAAGAAATTTGATTTTACACCAGATCTAGGAGTGGGTGTATAGGGAACCTCAATTGGTATTAGATCTAGGTTTAGTTATTTTTTGGGATTAGTTTAGATAATTTGGTTATTGGTATTTAGAAAATTTTGTGAAAACCCTTGGGATATGTCTCAAGGATAGGTCAAAGAATTGAATAACAAATTAATTTTTTGTTGAAGTAGATATTATATGGTTTATAAGAAATTACATCTCTATTTGGATATTTCCAAGTGTATGTGGTAGTGGAAACAATGAACCTCGGGTTAATCACCCTAAAAAAGGTCAGTTGGGCATTGACTTGATCTTCACTTGATGCATAATGAGTGGGACTAAGACTGTATACCTACCTAGACACTCTAGGGGGATATGCATGGATAATAAAATTATCTTTACAGGCCTTTATAAAGTATTTATTCTGTTATGGAATTTTAATAAGTTATATAAGAGAACCCAATATAAATAAACCTATATTAAAATAATAATGATTTAGTTTTAACAGAATGTTATTTTGATGGTTTCAAAGAGTAATACATTTCAATGTTGAGTTTTCATGAGATTATTTTTGATAATTCTATTTTAATGTTAATATTGATCACTCCTGATTAACCCTTTTTATCTTAATAATGCTTGTATTTATGTTAAACAATGTTCATAAGTTACATTATAAAAAATACAATAATTTTACAAATAAGTATAAAAGTGTGAAAGAAGATGGTGTTAAAAATTATAGAGTTATTCTCACCCAACTATATCAAGTTATAAGTAAAAAACATTATTCTCTCCAAACATCTAAAAACAAAAAACAAGATAATGATATAGTTTTAGAAAATATTAGGTGATAAAGATAATGAAGGAAAACATGTTTAACATCCTACATGTCAAATATATTGGAAGAATCACTCAACAGAATATATCAAAGGAATGAAAAAATGTTTCATGTTTGGAAGTGTTTTTCATAGAGATCATGGTCATAAAATATATATTAAGGGGTCATTCAATAAAATTAAAAGTATTAGAGTCCCAACTAATACATCGTACACACTTTAAAAATTTAATTACAAGGTATTCGGGCATTCTTCCCAACCCAAGGTCTGAAAATGATTATAGGTATCAACAACCTACTAAACCTAGAAAATAGGGGAATACTATCCAATCACACCTACTGAATTGGAATGTGGTAATTAATGAACACTTATCCTCTATTATATACATTTGGATTACTTATTAAATTCTATTCAATAGAATTTATGAACATTTCTATGATGAGTAAATCACCAACTAGATGATTTTATTAATGAATAAAAATTATTAATTGATTATATCCCAAGTTGATTTTTATGGGAACATACCTTTTTAATATCATTTTATCCTTACTTTTCATGTATTTAATGTGATTTTATAAATGAATTGGTCCCCTTTATTAATATGAAAAATTATTTAGAATGAGGAAATGGAATTTCATATCAACATATGTTAGTATATTAATGAATATATGAGTATGAACACCATTTAGAATAAAATTATATAATGTTTGGAATGATTAGAAGAAAAATATACTCTTATCTCCAATAGTTAGATAAAAACTCAATGACAGGGATGATCCTATTATAATGAAAAACGATATGTTTACTAAGTTGATATAGTTGATATCTCTCTAAAAAATTATCTTAATTCATGCCTATATTTTAAATACCCTTAGATATTTTAATTATTATATAATAATTTAGACAGGGAGGATGAAATATATTTAGGGGGATAATGTAAAAACCTAAGATTTCGAAATATATTTTTCTTTAAATAAATACTTGGTTCAATAGTTTTCTTCCCATGAACACTAATACAAAATGATATGTTCTAAATTAACTATATTCTGTTGTCATCATTGGATGATGACATACCTATTAAGGTATAATATTCAAAAGTTCCTCATTTTTGTGTGGAATATCATGAAATTGGGCATGTAAAAGATATATGTCATAAAAATGTGGTTTTTTTTTTCTACTATATAGAAGGGAATCATGAGGTATATTGTAAAAAGAAACTAATAGTGAAAACTAAGGTGGATCATGGTGGTGGTAGATTGATAATGGGTCATTATCTTGTGGTAAATGTTTGCATGAGTGATTATAATAATGGTAGTCCTGTAAGACTGATGCAGCAGACAACTTCTAGTTCTATCTTTGTTGAGAAGGTGCCAGTTCAAATTTTTCATGAACTTGGTGGTGATGATATGAAACAGGTAATGGATGCTACTAAAAATTTTCAGACTCCTTTTTATGTCTCATAAGATATCATTACATAGTCTCATTTGGGTTAAGGATTAATGCAGCTTGTATCTTATAATCCTCCAACCACACAAGCTGATCAAATTGATACTCAACAACATGTTGATTGTCATCAAAAAATTTAGAAAATATTTTCCTCTTTTAGGATATCTGAGAAGTGGGTAAAATTCTCTTCTAATGAATTAGTTAACAGCACCACACTAATGGCATCGGGAAATAGTGGTCATTCCTCTTTTAAAGATTCATTTCTCTATGGAAAGGCATAGGTGGTTGATAATGAGGGATTAAATTTTGTTCCTTATAATAGAAGGCCATATAAGGACTAATTTAATCTATCATGGACTGTATATACTATATCTTCTTCTAAGGTGTCAAAGATGTAAAATTTAGAAATCCTCAAGATCTTAAATCATGGTAAATCTCAATTAGAGTGAGAAACTACTAGTGATTCTATTTATGGAAATGATTTGTCTTATTATGATCTTGGACTTTTTTGTATATTTTTTCAAATGAAGTAAAACCCCTTTGTTTTAACCAACCTGTCTCTTTCTTTTAATTTTTTCCTTTATTTAATAAATGGTTAGAAGCTTTTCTTCTGGTTGGACTTATTTTGTAGTAATATTTTACAATAATAGAAATTGATTTTGTTTTTTCTTTTAATTTGATATTATTTTGGTACAATTTGTTTTTGTATTTATCTTAAATCCACAAAAAAATTTACACATTTTATTATAAACTAATTTATTTCCTAAAAATAAAATCACTAATAATTTTATCTTACACATAAAGTTTAGTCATAAAAATACACTTTTTCTAAAAATGAGTTTTTACACATTGAAAATTCTAATGTTAATATTAATATTTATTATACATATAAATTTTATTTAATAAAATGGATTTTATTTTTGAAATAATTAGGTCCAAATTTTTTAATATGTATCATTTTTTCTTTTGGCATAAAAAATGAATTACATGGTTAAAAACTACTTATAATGCTAAAAGATAAAAAGGTAAAATGGATTAACTAAAGGGGTAAGAGGGAAAACATGTTTTAATTGAGTAAGATATGTGTTTTAAGACCAAAAATTATCTAAAATATATTATTTTCAATTTTTTATTCTTCTTTTTATGTAAAACATGTGATCTCTTTTTATTATGTTGAAATATTTTCAAAAATGTCAATCTCATACTTATAAAATGGACCTCTCACCACCCCTTCAAGACTACCTCAAAAATTCAATTTACTCTTAAAAATATACCCATATTAATTTAACAAAAATCATATTTTAATTAATTTATCTTATAGTCACATTATTTAATCTATGTCTCTCTATTTCTAAGGAGTCCTCTAAGTGAAAACAAATATCTGCAACATGAGTACTAATTTTTCCCATAATTATTTTTGTTTTCTTTGTTACCTACCCAAATATAATTTTCTCATTCTAATAAAATTACATTATTATTATTTTAATACTAAATTTTATAATTCAAATAGAATTACTATTAATATACATTCCCCTTTTCCATTAAGAATAAACGAAAACTTCCTTTGTGTGTGTGTGGATTACTGCCTCCATAAAGTAATATATCTCATTTCTTATTTAGGTTCATTTTTATTTAATAATTTAAATTAAAATATGATTCACCACATTAAAAATATCTAAATAATATCATTATAATTATATGATAATTATATTATTCCGAAAGAAACCACTTTCATAATCACAATCATCTATTAATTTTGTTTTGTTCATGTTTGGGTCGGTCTAACCACCTACTTGAACAATGTAATAAAATAATATCCTAAATTAATATTAGAACTTAATTACTAATAATATAATATTTAAATCAGTAAGTAATTATTTTTTTAAATTAGAACAAGAATATTAATATCACTAATTAAAGTACCAATATCTTTTTGTTAAAAATCACTGAAATATGCTCATTTCCAACTTTATCTTTAAGTATCGTAACAAAAAATCCCATATAATGAAGGTATAACATTAAAAATAATTATAATTAATTAATTAAAGTTACTTTTATGATTATTTAATGATTTACTTTATAATAAAAATGAATACCAACACCACTATTATAAAACTTGTTCAAAACAGTCACAATTCCTCATACATGATATTGAAAATAGATAATAACTAACTAATATACATGTAGAGAAAATTTATTAATGAATTTCATAAATGTTTTAGATAATAATAATTTTATTTAATGGTTAATTTATATTTTTACTTTTTATATAGTAGATTCCGGTACTTTAGTGAAATTCGAGAATTGGTGTAAGAGTTTATTTTTCTCATATTCAAATTGATAATACATGTTTGATATTTTGAACCATAATTTCTTTAATTTTGTGTATTTATAGCCCCATTTATTTAAATTTTAATTAATATATTTAATTTCATGATATATTAATATCCACTTAATGTTAACCCTATTGTTCTAATATTACCATTACTATTAAGGTTTTTTGGAAAACACAATTATCATTCATTGAGTTAAGATTGTTCTTCTTGAAATTATTTCATATAAGTTGGGAAAATTATTCTATTTTATATTATTATGCGTTAATTTCTCTTTGATTAATAGATATTTAAATCTAAACTACATGAAATCCTTTATAAATGATTCTTAATTCACAAATTATGCCATCCATTAGGGATTTAGTTAACTCAAGTTTTCTTTATTGGAGTTAGAATATTAATCTCTGATAATAATTTATATATGTTTGATAAATTATTATATTTTAAAGTTCATAATATATATTCCCTTTTTTATATGGGGTAAAATGATATTTTTAACTCTAATATTATTTATCTATGAATTTATTTCTTTTAAAGGAGCATTATTTTGAAGAAAAAATCTCATCTTCTTTAATGAAGGTTTTCCATCTAATTCCATGTTCAATAATCCTAGAAATGTTTTCCATTACTATATAGAAATCCAAATATAATTTTTATCTTGTGACTTTCAAAATTTATATTACCGATTTTAAAATGTTGTTTTATGACCTCTTTTTAATATGTGGGTTTTCAAAAAAGGTATTTCAGACTATTAAAATTGTTTTCTATTCTTTCAAAATAGAATATTTTATCTTCCACCCCACATTCCCTTTATAAACAATTTATTTCCTTTAAAACACTATTATTGATATTATCATATTAAAAATTAATAGTTTTAAAAATGTTTTCACATTACCTTTATGAAACCATAATATCCTTCCAAGTATTCATTATTTATATTTCATTCCAAATATTGATTTTGAAAATGGATTGTTTTTAATTTCTCAAAAGTGACTATTCAGAAAATAAAATTTCAATGTTTCTATAACATCAACTTTTACACTAGTGATAAAAATATTTTTTATAGCCTCTGTTATGATTTTACTGCCACTTCATCATTATATATAATAGATTCATTTCCATAGAAATTTTTTTTTCATGAATCACCCTCTTGGTATTCTTATAAAATACACTTTTGGGGTTATTTAATTTTGGTTATCAACTATTGACATGCTTGAGGATAATTTTGGAGATTCTATCTAAAATTACTCTTAATCCCATTTTTCCATTATTTTTTATTTATATTTTTATTAATGAAGATATTTTTCTTTTCAATAGTTCATTATGATATAATTAAGGACTGATTTCAAGTGTAATGCTTGTATAAATGACTGAAAAGTGGGGTCCTATATCACCCACCTAATTATTGGTAAATTTTTTATATCTCAATATATATTAATATTATGTGTGAACATGATCACATATATAATTTTTCAAATGATAGTTCATGGACCTGAACACATTAGATTTTTTCACATGATGTTGTGTGTACATGACAGCATATAGCATTGTTGACATTATAATATGTGGAAAAGATCATGTATTTCTTTGTTTACATCACTTTTCATGAATAAAATATCATATAGATTTGTTCACCTGATTGTATTGGCACATGATCATGTTAATATTTATTCACAAGATTGTGTATGTACTTGATCATATTTTTATTTATTCACAATATCAAGATTTAGTATACTTATACCACATTTTTATGTCATATTCCTTTAATTATAATCCATGTTTATTGTTTATTATCTAATGGTCATATAGCAGGGTACATGTTTGTTCATTTCATATTACATTCCCTTATATAGTGACTTATGGGGAACTCTTATTGTTCCATGTTCTTTTAATAATATATTTCTCACTTATACATGTTTTTCATTTGATTATTATCTATCTATTGATGACATGTTGATGTGTTTTTTCCTTAATGAGAATTTGAGATCACCCCTTTCCATTGTTTCCTTTCCCCAAGGAAGTGTTTATAGGAAACTATTTAGAAAGAATTTTTATATAGAGGTGATTGTTATGAGATATTGAAGGCACTAAAAGGAAATATTAGTATAGTGGAACAAACATCCTTTTTTGGATGAGAATGTTATGGATGCTAATCCTAAATAATAATTAACCTTTAGTTAATGGAATTTTCTAATTATTTTTAGATGTAATGTTTAACTTATTGTAATTTTGTAAAACAAATATTGGTTAGACAAATTTTTTATCAAATTTATTGTTTAAAGAAAGTGTTTTTAGCACTAGATACAAGGGTGTGGGTTCGGGGATTCTCACTAATGAATTAATTATAGGGTATGGAGATTTTCATTTTGGTATAGTAGATTGGCCATAAGGATACTATTATAAAGGTGTGTATCTTTATAGTCACTGGACTTTAACCCTCATTTTGGTAGGTTCATGGATATTGTGATACTTATCTGTGGATGGTCAAAATTTAACTAAAAGGATAGGGAGTAACTCGATCTAACATTATCTAGTGTTGTGGTAGGTATCATATTCGTAATTTATATGTTGTATTGGATTAATTATGGACTTCAACATCGAGATTGGGAGGTATTTGGTCATGATACTAGGGTTATTCAATGTAGAGATACGTCAATTCTTGGGTTGATATCAAGATTTTAAATGTGGTTTGTGGTTAATATAACCATATAATTACACAAAGTTCCAAGTTTCAACATCAACATGAGTATTTGGGTGATTTAGGGATATCTTCAGTAATTATGGCATCATGATCAGGAGTCGTGATAGCACATCAATAGGTAAAACTGATTATTTTTTGGAATCGTATGAAAGATTATTTTCAATAATTGTTTTATGAAATTGGGTTTGGTGAGGTGGAAACCTCATCTAGAATGTCATTAGATTACTAGAAGTGTTTTATTAGAATGTGATTTCTTTGGATGGGACCACCATGACTTTGAATCAGCCTTTATGAGTGGAATCTTAACTTGTGGTGACACATGATATTAGGGTTGTATTGATAAAAAAACCTAGGTGTATCGAGATATAATGGTGTAGTTAATAATTATCTCAGTATTAGCAATGGTGATGAGAAAGTTGAGCATTTATTAGTGAATAGTGTGCTTTGGTGTTTTCAGTTGTGAATTGGTAGCTTGTTC
The DNA here is from genome assembly GCA_963277665.1 of Viscum album. NCBI lineage: Eukaryota > Viridiplantae > Streptophyta > Magnoliopsida > Santalales > Viscaceae > Viscum > Viscum album. The sequence continues at coordinate 979,060,772 of OY728131.1, forward strand.
GGTGTTCTGAAGTAGAATATAATATGTTGGGGGTAAGTTAAAGGTAAAGGTGTGTTAGTATTGATAGATTAAAGATCATTGAGTTATCTTTAGGTTAAAAATTTCAATGGTGGGGAGGTTTTCAAGACTCACATCTTTGCAGGCTATGAAATTCAATGGGAATTTAAATTTTGGTCTGAAAGTAGGGAAAATTTCAAGAACTAGGACTTAAATAGAAATTATTAGGATTTAAACATCTCAATGACATTTTTTGGATATATATAGAGTCTTGAGAGGTGTTTTGGATTCATGGTTGAATTTTGGAGTAGAGTTTGGGTATCCCTTAAATGTTATTCTACTGCAATAAATAGACCATTATATAGACTGGGGGTGTTGCGACATGGTTTTTATAGTGGATCAAGCTAAACATGGAATAAATAATACATTAATCTAATGATTTAATTGATTTATCACAAAAACATCATATATCCCAAGGAAATAAAGGTTTATTTTCCTGGAAATAATCTATATAAACATCTTATTTTACTAAACATGAAAACATTTATCTATAATAATGATCCCCTAGACCCTTTTCTATATAACTCACATAATATAATCATGTTCATCACCTATGGATTCAAATAATAAGAAAGGGGTGATCTCAGACACTCACTAAAGGTAAAACATGTCACAACGTGAAATAAAACATTAAGAATACGTAAATACAATAATAAAAGATCAAAAGACCTTAGATTATAATCATAACATATTAGAAAAACGTAATATCATAAAAGCATCATTGATAAAGAATAAAATATATGATATGGCTCAAATCACATCTCAATAATATTATTACATTTGTGCATGTCATAAAAGAGTGAAACAATTTAAAATTAAGTCATAATAATAAAAACAAGGCATTTTATAAAAATGTAATTCATTTTGAAAATTTTACATAACTTTATGAACAACATGAAAGTGTTTCACAACCATAATTATATGAAACCCTATTTGATAAAACTCATTATTTCCATTATTATGTGGAAAAACTATGTATATTTATACCTGAAAATGTAATAAATACATTATGCCCACTCCTATGTAAACAAAATCAATATTTCCATGCCTAGATATCTCATGAGATATAAGCTTAAACCAATTTATTAGAGGGAAATAAATGACCCCATCCATCATAATCCAAATATATGTGTGCAACTTAAAATCAATAATCACTATATATTAAAAAATACATGTTAAAAAGAATGTGTTTCTTAAACCTTCCAATGACATCTCATATCATGAACTTAAGTTATCATAAGATATAAAAAATCTCATCTTTCAAAATAAAACATATCATAATATATATATATATATATATATGTTGAAAAAAATATAACTACATTAAATATAAACCTTGGTGGGTAAATATATGTTAAAATAAAAATGTTTTCACTAAACATTTTAAAACATTTAAGTACAAATTAATTTCAAAAACATTTTTTAAAGAAAAATATAAGCCTTTTTAAAACATTAATATAAATAGTTACTAATAAAATGTTCTTAAAGAAAAATGTTTCAAAAAGGATAAGTGAAAATACTTTGAAAATGTTTATGTTTAAAAGAATATTTAATAATAAAGACATTAAAAAGACATAACATTTTCACAAAAGGGCAGTGAAAATACTTTGAAAACTTTTAATTTAAAAAACATATTTAATAATTTAACCTTGAAAACGTAATAAAAGTTATAAAAATAATTATTATAGTAGATGATAAAACATTTTATTTTGAACAGATGAAAAAAAACTTGTGAAAATTTTTAAATAAACTTTATTTAATCCCACATCATTAGACATTCTATAATATTTTCCATTTTAAAAAATGTAAATATAATTTTTATAATCTTATAAATTTCTCTATATTACCTTTCCAAAAAATTGAGGATAAACTTAGTTGGATAAAAATAATGAAATAATATAAAACCTATTAAAAGTAATTGGAATTATCCATAACAAAATACATTTTAAAAAAATTATAAAATCATAAATGGAAGAATAATTTGATTTGAAACATGATTACCCCCCATGAAATATGTTTTAAATAAAATATCACTTCATCATAAGATATAATAAACAAATCTTGACAGATAATAGTCAAATATGAGTGAATATGACCTAAGGATGGGAATTCAGTCATGAAAACCCCTTATGGATTTAGTAGTTTCAGAATCAAAAGTAATTTTAAGATTTAAAATCATATTTTTATGTAAATAACATGAATAAAACAATTTATTATTCAAAAATACAATATTTAGAAGTATATAAATTTTATAAATAAGAAACTGTTGTATAACATTAAATCATGTCTCAATAAAGAGAAGGTGAGCTGAAAACCCTTTAACTTTTTTCCTTTTTTAGTTGATGAAACACTGAAATCATATAAAACAAACATAGATAACTTAAGAATCTATTTAATAATCTTATTAATATATGTTACCTTTTATTACCCTTATTATATTTTTTTATTATGGTTATATTAGTTAGTTAGAACTTATTTTCAATAATTGGGTGTTAATTACTTTAACTGTTTATCCACATCCTATAATTTCATTATCATTAACCATTATTTAGTAATAATTATATAATTAATATAATATTATAGAATACTATAATATAAAAATTATATTTATTTTAAGTCTCTTATACCATTCCATGAGTGTTTTAGTTATTTTGTATCAAAATATAATTGATGTTGTCTTATTTAGGTGATTTTAGTGACTAAAAATGATGATTTAAGAATAAGTTAAATACATTGTATAATATTTCAAAAACCATATAAAAATCAATTTTTTATTATTATTTTATTATTTTATTACTTTTCATATTCAAGTATTCATTCAATATATATTTTTATAGAATCATTCATGTATGTGGTTCAACCAACCCAGACATGAACTTACTTTAACTCGATTAGTGGGTATTGATAGGATGGTATTTATTTTGACATAATCTAATTATAATATAATCATGTTGATATTTTATTTATTTTTTTATTTTGAAATATATTCTATAATTTTTTTATTACTAATGAAAAACAAGATAAAAATGAAAAAAATATTCATGGAGGTGGTAGTTTGCGCACACGTACAATTGATGTTAATTTTTTTTTCTAAGAGGATAGAAATGAATAAATTAGATTTGTTCCATTAATATATAAAAATATAAGTATAATGATGATAATTAATTCATAATGTTATTATAGTGATTATATATTTTAAAGATTAAGGTTAAGAAGAAACAAATTTCATGTGATTACCTAATTTTAAAATTATGATTTTAAATTTGAAAACTATTTTTTCAAATAAAATTTCTATAGGTATGAAAATGTAATTTTAAAATACAAAAACTTAAACATGTAAAATCATTTTTTTAATAACACTAATAAGATTTTAAATTTATATAGAACAATGTTATCATGGTTATTGATTTTATATCCATAAAATGATTAATTATTAATTCAATAGATTTCAATAAGATTAAAAGGTAATCCAACACCTAACCTCACCTTAAAAAAAGCATGATTTAAATAGAATACAAAAAACTGTATTTTTTCTTTATATTAAAGTAATAATTTTCTTTAGTTATAAAAATGTTTCATATATGTTTTATATATACGAAGAATATTTAAAAAAGAATATTTATATTCATTAATATCATATTTTTTTACTTTAATGGATTTTAAATCTTCTATTTTATTCTTATATAGTGATAAAATCATGGAAATTATAATTTTCATAAATCCTTCATTTTTTAACTAAAAATAAACGTTTTTAAAAAATTCTCTAAACAAAATATTAAGATAATATAGCCATGATAAATCCAAAAATTATGTTAATTTTTTAAAATTCACATCCTAAATTTTATAAATTTTCTATTTAATGAAAACATAAAATGTTTAAAAAAATGTTTTTATAGTAAAAGACTTTTGGTATACTAATAATACTTTTTATAAATTGATAATTAATATTGTGTTAATATATCTTTTAAATATTTAATAAAAGTAAACTTAGTTTCTTGAAATAAAATTCCAATTTAGGAAAAATATATTTTCAAGAATAAAGTGAATATATAAAAAATGAATTTTGAAAATTATATATATTCATGATATATCAAACATATAAATATTTTATTACATTTTTATATAATATTAATTTCTACTTGTATAAACCCTTATAATCCTTGTGAAAGACTTAATCATCATATAAGCACTGGTTCTATTTCCAGGTAGTAGCTCATCTATCATCGATATTCGGGAAATCTCCATAATCTTGAACATCCCCAGTATGGTTTTTATAAAAACCTCAATTACTTGAGTAAAATATCGTATTTTACAAGGTAAATCCCTAATGAAGCTACCTCCCTTCTAAGTTTTAATAAATGTAATTCATGAGGGAAACTTGTACAATTATATTCCATTTTATCTTAATTTCTTTATTTCCTTTGAGATATATCTACATTGATTTATATTGGATGATTAAACAATAACGTTTTAGAAATCATATCTAATATTCAAAATATATCAAGTTTTTTCCAATTTAATTAGGTATAGTATTTAAAATATGTTATTAACAAAATATTTATTTAAGGAGAATATCTAGTGAAATATCTTGTCATTGTATTCTCCCCCTTAAATAAATTTCATCCTCACAATTTAAATCATTATGTACGAATAAAGTTCTATAATGGTATTTATAAGATAAATCAAGATATAATTTTTTTAATGAGATATAAATCACTTTTATTTACTTATAGTGATCATAATCTCAATATTTTGTTTCTTACAAACAATTTTAGTTAAATTTATCTAATGTTTTGGGGTTAAGATCTATATTATTTTCCTTTGATTTCATAGTTCATACCTACAGTGAAAAATTATCATTAATTGGTTTAATGAAATAATTATGATTACTTATTTTTATAGTTACTGCACCACATGCACCTATCTATCGTGTCTTATGGTTACTCGGCATGGAGATACAAGAAGAAAGTTGAAGTCAAAAAATGAAGTTGATAATGAATTATATATTAATTTATAAGGCTCATTAAGATCCATTCTCATACCCATCCCATCCCTTTATATAGTATCCATCTCTAATGAATCAGCATGGTCCCTATATATCTTATCTCTCACATGTGTTAACGACTTTAATTGATAACCACACATCTCTTCACCAACTTGTTGGACTAGTTATATCACTTCCTACTCTATAAAACCCTCTTGTATAATGGTTGTTGAGAAATTGATGCCTCACCACATATTATCTAGGTGTAATTTCATGTGTTCAAATAGGTCCTCCCAAGACCCAAAATATTTCCTACATAGATCACAAGGGATCACATTCTCTAAGGCATCGAACATGATTCTCAAACTACTCCCAGCCCAGAGTTCACTAGGTGGATACATTTTTCTCCATGTCACCATGTCTTGTATCACTAGTGGTGTAAGAGGGGGATTTTTTCATCTACTATTATAATGATTCTTTCAGCTTATCTGGATACATCAAAGCCTACACATGTCAACAGTGAATTGATGAATGGTAATGAAGATGATTTTTTGGTGTCATATATTATTAAAGTGACGTTAAGATATCTCTTCAATAGATTCTGGTTGTCATTTCTTCCCCCATCCATTATTTATATTGGGGATTATGTTGGTAATCTTACCAAAATCGGTGAATATAGAGTCTATCTTGAAATAGTTTATCTATTATATCAAATTTTTCTAAAGGACCCATACTAAGATTTGTAATCTAAAAATGTTAATTTTTTACAATAAATCATTATAAAACTATATATTTTATTTTATAAAAAACATCATGGTGTTATACATAGAAAACAAATCTAGGAAATATAGATTGGATAGTATAAATATCCCACACACACAGTTCTAAAGTGTAGGATTTAATTATCACAGTCCACCTCATCGATGATCATTGATCAGGCTCAACCATGCTCTCTTGGTTGTTTTTGTTTTTCATACATATCATTATTATCCTTGTTCTATATATGAAATTTACTTGGTTAATGTCTAATATTTTCTCACCTGAGGCATCATATCATTAATGGTGCCTTTGGGTTCACGTTTTCCAGTCACTTTAGGATAACTGAACTCTTCATTTTCCTGTGATAGTTTTATGATTGATGACCCCCAATTCTACAAGTCAATAATATTCATATCCCCATAATCAAATTACCTTTTTTATTATTTAAACTTTTTTAAAATATAGAAAATTAAACATTTTTTCTTTTATCATCTTGATCACATGATATTTCATGAGACTCCATATTTCTCTTCTTTGATGTGTTTGGAAATTTGACTATGTTAAAATTATTAATCATATTAAATGATAATTGGTTTGGAATAATCATATGGTTTCTAATTCCTTCTCTTATTTCCAAAGGTTTTTAATTGAATTAATATCAAAATTGTCCCTCAGACCCATAGTTCCTTCTAGTTCCAGCCATTACTAAATCTAAAAGGGTTGACATAATTGAAAAAATAAATTACTATATGTGGATGTTGATATAATCATAAAGAGGAATTAAACCTTAAAATTAATTTTTATTTTATATTTTCACATTTTCTCAATATTAATATAGTTTTTCCTATATTAATCTTAGTCTGATCAAGGTTACATTATGTTGGGATATCTTACGCTCCTCAACCTAATTACTCAATGTAACATGGGAAAAAATACTTAGTAGTTGTTCACAAATAGCATATGATCACCCAATTCATATACCCTAGAGAATTTTAAACAATGTGTGTATCTATTCCTTTTTTCATGCACCAAGTAGAGATTTATTTAATACCCAATAATCTATTTTCAGGTTTATTACCCCTTAACACATTTGTGTCTGATTTTGTATCCACATTTAACACCCAAATAGGGATTTATTACTAAGAAAAATTTTCTATTAAATAATTTAGGAATATTTTATGATATTATCATATTCATATACTCAAATATATGGTTTATGAATAAGGTTATCATAACATAATACCAAAGGTAACTAATATAATCTCCAAAAATAACCAAACTAAAATAATCTCCCAAATAACAAAACTAATCTCTAAAATAACTAAAAATTATCTAAAATAACTTAACCCTTCTCTGATACCCACTATAATTACTTAATATAGACATGAAATAAATAATATATTAATCTAATGAATTAATTTATATATCTCAAAACAGTTATGTATCCCGAATACAAAAAAATTTAGTGTCTTGGAAAGTAACTATATAAATATCTCATTTTACTAAACATATGAACATTTCTCCATAATCATGATAATTTAGACCCTTATATATATATATATATATCACATTATTTAATCATATTCATAACATTTGTATTTTAGGCATAAGAAAGGGGCGATCTCATACTCTAATTAATGGTAAAACATGTCATAACATGAAGGAAGGCTTGAGAAAGATATAAATATCATAATAAAATATCAAAAAGGAAATAGATGGTAATAATGAAATATGTAAGAGTAGAATAACATTATAATAAGATCATTAAGGATGCATAAAATAGATAACATGGTTCAACACACATCTCAATAATCTTATAACATGTGAGTATGGCATAAAAGTGTGGGATAATTTAAAAATAAGGCATTATCATGAAAATAAGGAATTTCATGGAAATTAAATGAATCATGAGAAATTTGGTACAACATGATGAATAATATGTAAATTTAGAACAACCATAATAAAATTAAAATTTGTATGAGAAAACGGATTATTCTTATGCTTCTGTGAACAAAATCATTATGTTAATGCCTGAAAATGTTATAACAACCCAACATGCCCTTAACTATGTTAATAAACTAATTATGTCTATTCTTAAATATATCTTGACATATAATCTTAAACCAATTCACTTGAGGGTGAAATATAACCCCATAATTCATCATACATACATATGTGTTCCACTTAAAAGAAATCATCAACATACCTTAAATAACCCATAGTAAAAGAATGGGTTTCTTAAACCTTCCAAAAAATCACATATCATGAACTTAAGAAATTATAAGATATAAAAAGTGATATTTTAAAAAAGGATTCATATAAAAATAATATATATGTTTATCAAATTAAAACTTCCCGAAATATAAACCTTATAGGGTAAATAGATCTGAAAATATAAAATTTTCACAAAAAAAATTAAGTCATTGAAGTAAAAATTACTTTGAAAAAAATGATAAGGGAAAGAGTGTAATTTTAAAGAAACATTATTATAAATAGTTTTGAATAAAAGGGACTTAAAAATACATAAATGTTTCAAAAAGGAGAAATGGAAATGCTATGAAAATATTTACTTTTAAAAGAATAATTAATAATGGAAACTTGAAAAAGACATAAGATTTTCCAAAAGATGAGAAGAAAGGAATGTAGATGAGATATTAGAATAATATAAGCATAATTATATCATAAATATCATATATAAACATTAAATGCATCATAATAATCAACCAACAATTATGGTTGTGGAAAATGAATCATATCTCTATGTGGAGGTGGTAGTCCACACGTATGTACGTGTGGTACTTTCATATATCTTTTGATTTAAATGAGGTATAAAAGAGTTATAACATAATAATAATAACATCTCAGAATATTTATAACAATTTATTCATTTTTTTATTATGGATACAACATATTTATAGTAAGTATAAGAAAAGATGAACTTTGAAAGACTCGGTTAATAAAATTACATATTCTTTGAGAGACCTCCTTTGGCTTGCACATTATGAATTCTTGGGATGGTATTAAGGTAATACAAGAAGATCAAGAAAAAATGGAATGAATATATTATAGATTTTTTATAGTTATTGTATGATCTATAATGGTAAAATTATATAAATAAGGGAGTAAAAAATGTTTCTTTTTATAAGTGAGGGGAGGGACACACTTGGAATTACTTAATAGTTTTCAATAATATATGGTCTATTTCATTTGAAAGTAGAAAAAAATGGACATAAATTTAAATAAAATATAATATAATGTTTAAATCACATAAAACTATAATTTTTGAAAATATTATTTGGAAATATTATCCTTACCTCTTAGTTTTATCTCTTGATAAAACCATTTTAATCATAACCGTGGTAACAAATTTTTTAATATTTTCACTATTTATTATGAACAAAATGAAAAGGGTATCACTACCATATTTATAAATTATGATTATAAATATAGAATATATTTTTTTAAATTCAATTTCTATAATTTGAAAAAAAAATAATTTTAAAATAAATGCACAAAACGCAAAGCAAACTGTTTTAAAAAAATACATTTTAATCATAAAACTGAGTTTAATTTCATTTATCCCCGGTAATAACTATTATTTTAATGTAAATATATTTTATTAAATATAAAATATAAAAATATAATTAACATCAATAATTAAAATTTATTTATTTATTTTATGAATTTAAAAACACATGGGAAAATAAAAACTATTTTCTAAAAATTAACTCTTTCTCTTTCAGATGATTTTATCTTTATTTCTAAGAATTAGATAAAAAATGTATGAATTAATATTCATACATTATAAATAAATTTCATTTAAAATAATTTTAAAATATTTATTAATATATCTTTTATATAAATATTTATAACTTCTATAAAATACATTTCTTCAATAAAAGATCTTTTAATCATTAAATGATTTTATTAAAAATTTAAATATTATTTATTGTGAATTAATTGTTAAATTTTAATTAAGAACATAATATATATATATATATATTCATAATATATTTAATTTTATTCATACCCACTATCCAATTATTAGTTTATAAAATCCATAATGTATCACGGTTCATTTAGACTTTAGGTTGCCTATAAAGAAATCTATCGAATACTTAAAATTTATTTTAGAAGAATACATATAAAATCTTAGGGTTTTATATTGTATCCTAATTAAATTTAATTTCACCCTCAAAACACTATCACTCTAATTTAAACAACTAAGGATACTTTTGACTCATCACATCCTTTGGTTCCCACAGAGAATCCTTGAATTTATGGTATAGTGAAAAAACTTTGACCAGGAGAGTTGTCCTATTTCGCAACAATTTTTATCTCTATTCTAGAATCTATGTTGGTTGTTCATCATAGTAAATATAATTCTCCATTGGTATAAAATTTTATTTATATACATTTAAAGGGTTATGTTTGTAATTCCTCAAAATAGGTACCTATAACACATCATGAACTTGAGAGAGGTTCAGTGGAACCATTGAGTGATAAGTTACCACCCCTACTCAATCAAGAATATCAAAGGGGACAATATACCTAGTTCATAGATTTCCATTCATTCTGAATCGCATAAACTTTTAATATTTAGAAATTCATAGAAATGACTTCTCACTAATTTAAAATTCTACATATCATCAAATATTTTTAGCAAAGCACTTTTGTCAACTCTTATATACCATTATGTGTTGTTGAATGGATCAAACATTCTCTTAAATTTACTCAGATATCATACGAACCAATATATTTTGTTACCTAATTTCATCCTAACATATCATAGTCTTATACTTAATTATGTTGAGTGATTCATATGGAGACATATAAATTCTTGGATGAAATTTATTATTATAAGAAAATTTGACAAGAAGAACGTGATGACCCCAACCAAATTTAAAATCAATAGAATAGTATCTTAGCATATGCTTCAGTGCTGGAATAATCCTCTTAGGGTAACCATGTATTTTAAGAATATATGTAGTAATAAAAAACAACTCTATACCCATATATTACTAAATTATTCTCCATATTATCAGGGTAAACCACATATCACTAGTAGAAATAGTGGCATCGACATGGAGGTTTTAATATTGTTTTCTTAGAAACTGGCGTTAAAAGTTATATGGTGAACATTTTACATACTTTTTTATAAAATTATCATTAAAAGTATTCTGAATAACCTTTATCATTGTTTTTTTTATAAAACTGACATTAAAATTTAAAAAAAATTAACATTTAATTGTAAGAAAACTGACGCTAAATGTGTTTCAATAATATTTGATAAACCCAAACCATCACTTTTTCCTTTGAACTCTTCTTCCTATTGACATGCAACAGTGTTTATGGCACCAAAAAACCCTCAATGATAGTCAATCATATCTTTCTATTAATTTTAATCAACTTCTCAAATTTATTCTTCTCGATCTTCTATACTTAACCCTTGTTTCATGATCCTCAACATTATTCAGTTCTTGAAAACCCTATTTCGGTCAATAAGTAACTACATTTCAAATTTTTGGTTGGATTTGTTTTTGTACATCATTTTTTCAAAAATAATTAATATTATATTATTCAACCAACTACCACTGACTTTAACTTATTTTATCCAAATTTAGGATCTATTTTAGATTATAGATCTCAAATAAATTATATTTTTTAAGATAAAATAATTATATAATTAGTTGAAAATTAGATTCATCCATTATTATTTTTTATGAATTTTATTATCAATTATAATTTTTTTTATTAAAATTTGTATAATTTTGTAAATTATTTATTATTATAAATTATTTTTTAATTTAATTTTTTTATGGAACTTTATGTATTAATAATAGTTTATATTTTTCTATAATAATTTTTTGTTTTCTGTTGAAATAATTTTTTTTTATTATGTTTTTTTCATTATGTTTTTTTTCAATGTAATCATTTTTTATTATTATTTTTTGATAATTTTTTTGTATATTGTTTTTTCATTTATAAATTATTTTGGTATATATAATGAATTTTGATTTTTTTGTAACTTATTTTTGAGTTTTAAATTTTTTAACACAAATTATTTGTTAAAAATTTATGCATGTTTAAATTATCTATTTTTATATATGACTAATAAATTTAATTTCGATTTTTCAATAATATGTCTTGATCGTTATGTATAATTTTTTTTATGATCAAATAGTGATCAATAATTTATTATTTTGATATATGATTTTATGTTTAAAATTTTTCTATTTATATATAATTATAAATTTTTATATGTTTTAATATATTTTACTTTTATATTGTGATATTTGGTAATTAATGGATTATAATTGGGTAAATTTATTAATAACCATTTATGAATATAAAAAATGAATTGATAATTGTTTGTAATGTTCCAAAAAAAATATTCAAAATAGAGATTTTATTTTCTATCCCGGTGGGAAGTGTTTGAATTTGAGAAATTTAAATTCCATAAAAAGTAAGTATCATCTTGTTTCCTCTAGTTTTATCCATAATTAGAATCATTAGATCTATCAAGGTGAAATAGTAAAAAATCCAACATCAAATGTTGATTAAAATATTCAGCATAAGCTAGAGGATTGTATAAGTGAATTAATTCATTATGTTGGTGCTGAAATCATAAAAAAAATAAATTATTTAATGGTTTTATGGAGATTATAAGAAACCACTATTCTCATGTTACACAAAATTTATAGTTTTTTAGTAGTTATAAGACTAGTTAACATGAAAGAAAGAAATGGGTGGAGTGATAAAAGTTTTTTTAGATTTTTTGAAATATTAAAAGAGCACCTTCAAGATGGAAATGGGATTCTCGATTCTAATTATGATGCAAAGAAAATATTATACCCAGTGGTACTAGGGTATAAAAAGATGCATTCTTTCCCCAATGATTGTGTTTTCTATAGGAAGGAATATGAATGTTCATCAAAATGTCCAAAATGTGGGACATTATGATATTAAATTGATAAAATAATCAACTCTAATTCATTCTCTAGTACCGACATCAATCCTCTTGTTAAACAAATTTGGAACTGTCCAATAATTCTTCATTTGAAGCATCTAATTGCAAATTAAAATGATAAAAAGTTTTGAGATGGAATACATATGAACACCAGTCTAAAGTAAAACTTCCATCACCCAACTAATTCCCCATAGTGGAAGATATTTGATAAAAATACCTTGATTTTTCAAGTAAATATTGAAATTCTCATAATGATACTTTTCACATATGGAATGAATCCATATCAGAGCCTTTGTAGCCAACATAGTTCATGTCCAATTTCATTATTGTATATAAATTTTACCCATATGTATGCATAAATAAAAAATATATTGTGATGATCTTGATGATTTCTAGACAAAAAATAACCAGGAAATGATATTAATATTTATCTTTAACCATTGATTGATGATTTGAAACTTCTATGGGATATGGGTGTTATATTTTTTAATGCCTATAAGAAAATTTATTTTATTTTTCATACTATGATAATTTTAACTATAAATAAATTTACTGCATATAGAAACTTATCTGGATAGAGTGTTAAGGTACATAAATAATGTCTAATTTGTGAAAAATATACTGTATATTATTAATTATATAATAGAAGAAAGACATTATACATGGGACATTTTATATTTTTTCAAATTGATCATCGTTATCATATATTGAAAAAATAATTTTACAGTTTATAAAAATATAATATTCCCCCGCAACTATTTTTAGCTTTATAATATTACAATAATTTAAATATATTGATTTAATATTTGAAAATAAAGGAAGTTCTAGTCATCAAAAAATATTTGGAAGAAAAAGTATATATTTCTTCAACTACCTTATCGAATATTTTTATATATATAACATAATATTGACATTATTCATGTTGTGAAAAAATTTTGTGACAATTTTATTTAAACATTATTAGAAATAAAAGGAAATACAAAAGAGGGATTTAATTCTATATTGGACTTGATATCCATGAGAATATATTTGGATTTATCTCCTACTAAGGAAACATAACATATTTACCTCTGTCTTATCACACATTAAGAAAGAATGACGGGATGAAAATTTTTAGTGCCTAAATGGTATTAATATACCCAGTGTATATTCATAAAATGTGACGAATTTAGTGTCATTGAGGGATTTTAAATTAATATTTATGAAATATCATGACTTTTATCCATTGATTCAACAACTGTTATCAATTGCAATGCATGGTATATTGTTATCACCAGTCAGAAATAATATCATCAGTTTTTATATTTTTCAAATCCATTTGTATAAATGTTTTTTATTCAAATTTTTTATATGTAATGTATAATTATGTTTTCTCATTCTTTTTTAACTATAAATTTATTTCCCACAAACATTTTTTAACATAATGGTTCATCTGGTGATTCATGTAGTGTATGGGATAAGATTATGTGGTTGTGTTTATTTATGTTGTATATATCCTTATAAAATATGTAAAAAAATTAAAAGGGATATGTTAAAAATAATTATCAAACATAGGCCTATATTATTAAAAAAATATGTATCAAAATATTTTATTGAGTTTATTACTAATTATTTTTATAACGTGATGCATATTGGTCTCCCTGTATCTCGACATTTGAAAGTTAATAGTGATGTTATAGGAATTCTTAGCTTAAAGTGGATTTTTATTCCGTGAGGTGAAATAATGAAATAACATTTATACATAATTAATAATATATATGAGGATCAACCATATATATCATCACATATTGTCAGATAAAAGGTAATATATTTGAAAATAAATGAAAAGTGGTTGATTGTTGAGCATAAAAATACATTTTTTCATGGTTTAAAGAGAATTTTGGAAAATATTAATCTACATTAGAAACATTGATATGTTTGGTACTGTTTTATCTCTTAATGGGATCACATGGTATGGTTTTGATATTAGTGGTTGCACATTTTTCACAAATAAATTCGCATAATAAGGGAAATTGTTCAAAATAATGGGGTAATGGTCATTGCTGAATAGCTATACATTTTGAGTGAAAAAGGATAAAAAAATTCTACATAAATGATATATTTTGAAGTTCATAAGTATATATGTGAAAATAATTATACTAATGTTCAAGCTATAGAATTTAAGTGTTACTGGGTTGATATTAAAAGTGGTTTGAAACATGATGATTATGGATTTACACTCATTGATTTGAAAAGATTTAGTTACAATTAGGAACCATTTATCATGTCCACACATGAAAATAAAATATTTTATGTTATTGATCTATAAAATGATCTATGGTTCATCATTTTTCAAGGGAAAATAATTCATTTTCGTGATGAGGATGATAATGATGTTATGGTTTTATATGAAAATTCTTTATCAATTATGTGATTTATGGATGATATTAGTGAATATAATGTAGACATAGCACATGTAATATGAAATTTTCATGTTGGATGGATATGGGAAAATACTAAATTACTATCCTAATTATTCAATTAAATATTCATATATTATTTATTTATTGAAATTTAAATGTGTAAAAACTCAATTTTTTAATTTGGATGTTTAATTATATATATATTTATATATTATTTACAAAATTTTGTTTAAAATTTTATATTCAACAGTTAGGGTTAAAAAAAATTGATTGAAAACCCCAACGTACATCATTATGTTTTGGTTAAATTTAGCATTTAAAAGAAATTTGTAATAGTGATATTTAATTTTATAAATGTTATTCAATTCTGTAATTTTAGAATTAATTTTATATTTAATACTTTAACATTCATATTTTTTAGTTAAGAATCATGAAATAGTTATTTTTTTAGTACACACATGTTTGACACTATTTTTTTACTTACATATTTTTTATTCATTTTTTTAATATTCAATTTTCAAATAATATGCAGGTACATGCAATATAATTACATTAATCTATTTCTATGACAGATACAGATGATGGGGAACATTTATCAAGGTATATGTTTATTTTTTCATATTATTAAATATTTAGTAAAAAAATTATTTAATAAATTTAAACTTGTAATTTATAAAAAATATATGCAGGACTATTAGCGAACCTTATATAGCATAGCCTTATTCTTCTTCTCTAGAAAGAAAAATCACTAGAGTTGGTATACATGAGATTACACATTTACCAAAATATTTACTTTCTAATAGATATTAGAGGATGCATATTATTTTTTATGATAACAATAACCCATCTAGAAAAAATAGAATTATTTTACGACCTCTATCTCTATGAAGAACTGTTACGTGATTAAAATTTTATATCCAAATTGGATGTCAATTAACATGATGGAGAAAGTGCAGTTGTGGGTGTTTGTAATGACAAAATATCTCTATTGATTTATTTTTATCTCATTCTTCAAATATTATATATTTTATATGACTAATATTTAATGTATTCAATTTAAAATGAAATTATAATTTTAAGGAATAAAAGAAATTAAGAAATGATGTCTATATTTAGTGGTGGGTTGATAGAGAGATTTTAAAATAAAATTGAAAAAAAAAATTAGGAATTTACATTGTCAAAACACATGTTTCAATTATGGGTTTTTAGATGAAGATACATGGACCAAATTTTTTACTAGCCGACATGATAAAGAATTTATGATATGATAATTATTGTATATTGAAAAATTTCTTATATATTATGTGATTACTTATTAGTTTATTTTTATTTAATAGTCCACTGAGATTTTTTACCAAGAGATATAGTTGCAGAATGTATACCCTCATACATTACCACAAGGAGGGCATCATTTACTAGAGGATCAAATAATTGTTAAAAGTTTTGATTCATTAAGAGATAAATATAGTAGTGGTTTAGAAGAGTTTCAGTTTAGTCCTCCATCTCCCCCACTCTAAATGAAGAAAGTAAAAGAATGAGAATGAATAAAATGAAAAGTATCTTAAAAATCAATCTAAGTGATTATCTAAAACAATTATAAAAGATTAATTTTTATCTCCCATGAATGTTTTCATTTTTTAAATTAATAACACTAATATACCATTTTAATTTATCATATCTGGATAAAATTTCGGGTCAAGCAGCGGAGGGGACGTTTATCCCTAATGGTAGAATGGAGATTTGTGCTACTACTTTAAGAACTATAAAACACCTCAGCTGCCTAAGAGGATATAAGGTGAGTGTCAGTATTAAGAAACATTTTGGTCATCAAATTAAGAAAATGATAGACACAGGAATAGATTACTTAAAATTCAAGATGAATTATATAATAAATTCCATGGGAAATTAAATTAAATAAACTATGTGGTATATGTCAAAATAAATGACAAGGTAGTCACTACGTGTGCAGCCTCTCTACTTTGATCCTCTACCTCCTCGTTTGGACCCTGTAGCGACCCAAAATTTTATTAATTAAAATTCCGCTTAATCTAATTAAATGTATTACTATGTAAAATTGTTATATAACATATGCACTTATTTGGTTTTATGTTTTTGGATTTTAAAATACTGTTAAGAATTATTACCTTAGCTAATATGGTTGTTGAATAATGATTACATGATTAGTATAAATAAAGGTCTTTAATAAATCTAATTTACATAGACAAAGAAATTGATGGCCTCATCTAGTAGAATTTCTTCATACGAAGCCCATTTTTCGAAGCTCGGAAAGAAGGTGGTGTCACTAGGCTTCTCTCGTGACCAAGCCCAAGTCAATCTTCAACATGTTAAGCTCAAACAAAACCACCTACTGAAGAAGTGGAAGTTGATAGAGATTACCACCTGAGCAATGTTATTTGATCCACCCAAAGAGTCTATCACCATCACACATTTTACCCTCAGGTATTATGTGGGTGTTATAAATTCTTATATAACAAAACCTTAGCACTATGATTATGTGCTTTATTTTTGTATATAATAAAGAATATACATTCATTTTATTGTTATTATTATTGTGTAAATGGTTTTTAAACACAAATAGTATTTTTTGTTAATATTAAATTATGAGATATAATTTGATAAATTAATGGATTTTTAAATTAAATAATATTTTAATAAATTATTATTAATAAATTACTTTTTATTAAATATAAGTGATCATATAATTTTTATGAATACATTTGTAATTTTTATTATGGTTTGAAATACATTTTTGTCAAAACCCATGAATTTTCAATAAATATAGGTTTTTATTTTAAAAGTAAAAATTTATATATTTATAAAATTATTTAGATAAAATAAAATTTATTTTTGGACGTCATAATTATCCAACGGTGAAGTTTTCAGAATTTTCTAATACAGAAGAATTTTTGGGTAAAAATTAAATACCATTTAAATATATAATGTGTTTTATGTCATCATAATGACCCCATAGTGATGTAATAAAATACTATAAATGAGATGTTTGTACAATATAGGTTTCGTCTTCAAAATAATGTGATTTTAGATTTCTTTGATTAATTTTATGGTGCCTTAGTGGACCCTTAATGATTTATAAAACATATTAACTTTTTAAATTTATTTCCTTGAGAGTGTGACTCACCTCCACAAAAGCAAGCCTAATATTTTAATAATTTCGGACATTGGAATTATAAAATAATTTTTTCCACTCCCCTTTGGAAAAAACCATGGGCAAAAACCATAGTTTGGTTTGTGGTTTTGATTAGTTTAATGTGTAGTGTCCAAAACCGAAATAATAAATAATTTCATCTCTTTTCCTATATAAACACACCCAAGCTCCAACTTCCTCTTCACTCAAAGCCTTTGGAGATCAACCAACCTCTTCCCACCTCTCTCTAAAATCCTTACAAGGTTCCCCAAGCACCCAAGACACTTCTCTCAAGCCTCTCCCAAGCCTTTAGTATCACACTTCCAAGTAAAGGATTTCTTCCTTTCTCATTTTTTCCAAATTTCATTATATTGTTATACCTTTTTTCAATTAAAAATGATGGGGTATGATTCCTAACCTCCCCCATACTACCCTACTTATGTTTGAATGATTAGATACCTCTTTAACTCTCATTAATTCCTCACATGCACACTTGTTACCAGGCCGAAATGTTATAAGGAATTTCTTTTTTCTCATTTACATTCAAGATATCTTTTTATATTCTGTATCTAAATTACATTACATATTTTGGGAAATGTGTCTATATGAACCCCCCTTACGGTCCATTTCATGTATATAAGATGATATACCCCTTTCTCGTCAACCATTTTTAGGAATTCTTATGTCACGCCATTATGCTTTTGAAATTGCACTGCGATTCTCCAAGACAAGATCATTGTGTAGTGAATACCATTCCCATTTATCTATCAAGGGTATTCAAATTTATTCACATTTAATTATTTATTATATAGTTTCATGTATTAATTCCACATTCCCTTAACATGGAATAAATTATGATGTTTAATGAATCCATATTGTATGATCTATGTGGCACAGTTGTACATGAAATGACATGATTTAGAAGGGTGCACCCTAATAGCGCTCCAATGCATTGGGTAAATATTAGTATCATGATAAATCAAGTGAAATTAGTGTTTACTCACTATAATTAAATTTAAATGAGTTTTTTCTCATGATCCATGTGAAATAATCCTTGGCTCATGCTAATATCATGTTAAATGATGTTTACACAATTTCATGTTATGATAATCATGCTATATCATACCTTTATGTTCATGTTTCTATTATGCTCCATTGACATAACTATTTCCTAACTTGTACTGCATTATTCATGTTATGACTTGTTTACTCCCTTACTGGGATTTATAGCTCACCCATTTCTTATGCATGTCCTCAGGTTATCCCATTCAATGTTAAGTACGAAGGAATGTATGTGTTAATGTAAAATAAGTTTTCAATAAAGATGTGTATTTAATGTTTTAAGTTTTTATTTAATGTTCCTAAGCCCCAAATACATTATTCCTCTCTATATTCTATGTTGTATTATGTGAAGATTTTATGTAATAAAACTTGTTTATGTGTAAAATAAAAAGTAGGGAGTTGTAGTTGGTATCATTGGATAGGTTTAGTTATTTTTGAGATTAGGATTAGAAAACCCTTGTGAAATATTTATGGATAATACTAAGTAAAATAAAAACATCCCTCAATTTTTTTTAATTATTGATTAATTGGTTTATCAAGAAAATACATCCCTGTCTGGATACGATCAGGTAGAAGCAGCTCTATCAAAGATGTATCTAGGGGTAAAACCTGAAAACACCACTATGATCTAGACATTAATTTGAACTTGTACAAGACAACGAGATTTTATTCACTCTTGGTTAAGACACTCTCGTGGGATATTCTTTGGTAAATTCATAACCTTAGTACGAACCATTATTAAGGGAAGAAAAAAATCACCTAAGAATATATTTTGGGAAGTAGATCATGGATAACATATATTAAGGCGTATAAATTCAAAAGTTAAGGATATAAAGTAATTTATAAGTAATTTATTTTTGTCTTTGGATTTACCTTTATGTGTTACGCTTAACATTCCTTTTATTCTATCCAATTGCCGGTAATAGTAAGACTCGGTCAAACAACCAATGTGAGGATCAATGTGATGACTATTCTAATGAGATTCCCAATCATATGGGAGTGGGAATTGAAAAATATGTCACGATAATCTCTCAATTAACTTGGGTTTTGAATAGAAACATGGGTCAAGAGGAACATTCAACCCCCCCCCCCCAAGAAAGAACAAGTCATAATTGAGAGCTTTATGAGATAAAGTCCTACTGCTTTTAATGGATCATCTGATCCCTCAATTTTCAAATAATGGATCAACTCCATTGAAAATATCTTCTCCATCCTTCAATGTTCTGAACAAGAGAAGGTTATTTTATCTTCTTATCATATGAAGGGTGAATCTGATGAATGGGGAATATTGATTAAAAATATTAAGCCTGAGGAGGATATCAAGGCATTGGAATGAAAGGATTTCCAGAATATAAAAAATTTGACAAATATTTTACTCGCACCCTTCAAATTAAGATAGAAAGGTACTTCATTCCCCTTAAGAAAAAAGACAATGAATACATCTGATCGTACATGAAAAATATCACAAGTCTTGCACGATATGACTCTAACATTGTTGTTACCCCTGAATTCAAGGTTTATTGCTTCTTATTGGGCTCAAACCTAGCCTATTTAAATCCCTAGCGATCCTTGACATCGAGAGCTATGAGGAAAATTATTTGATGTTCTATAAAGGTTGAAATCGAGATTAGAGAATCTCAGGTATATCATGGGGATAAGAAGTGTAAGGTGGAATTCAGTTTTGGTGGTCTGGTGGATAAATACAACGGTGATAAGAAAATCCAACACCACACTTTCCAAAGGTACAGAAACAAGCACCCTGAAAATTTCTTAAAGGGGATGAGGAAATTCATTAGGTGTAGAAGATAAGGTCACCTGGCCATTAACTGCCGACAAGAGAAACCTATGGCTGTGATAGAGGAGATGAACAATCCATTGGACCCTCAACACATTGTTCATTTCTTCAACTACAATGAACTAGGGAACTTTCCCAATGAGTACCCTAAGACAAGGTTTTTTTGAGGAAACCAGCAACCTCGAAGGCAGCAAGGGTGAGCTTTTTCCATCACTACAGTCGAAGTGAACCCCAATAATGAAATAGTGAGAGGTAATCTCGTTATTCATTCAAGAATAGAGAATATAATTTTTTATTCTAGTTCTACGCATTATTTTATATCCAAAAAATTTAGTAGAAAAATCCCAACACCACCACAAATCATGTTAGTAATGATTTTAGTGAGAATGAAAAATAGAAAAGTCATTGCATCCCATGCATATAATTCCTCCCTTGTCATAATTTGTGGGTTGAACTTCCCATAAAACCTTATCGTACTCCCTCGGGTATAATTTGATGCAATTATTGGCATGGACTGGCTTTCCTTATATAGAGCCCACATAAATTTCTGTGGGAGGAAAATCACTCTCCATATGGAGAATTTACCCTCGATTATGTACAAGTGCAAGAAGGAGGATGAATCTTCTTTAGCACCATCTTCTCAAGAATGGATATTACTGCCCTATGAGCATGCGTATCATTCTTAGATGATTTATTATAAGGAAGAAACCATCCTTTAATAATTTCCTATTGTGAGGGAATTCACTAAAGTGTTTCCCAAGGAATTGTGTGGTCTTCCTCCTAGAAGAGATGTTTAATTCTCAATTAATCTTATACCTGGGGTGTTTCCAACATCCAAGACCCCGTATAGAATAGCTATTGTGGAGTGTATTGAGATGAAGAAACAACTACATGAGAATATGTATAAAGGGTTTATATTCCCAAGTGCTTCACAAAGGGGTGCACCAGTCCTCTTCGTCAAGAAGAAGGATGGTACAATGGGCCTTTGCATTCATAATTGTGAATTCAACAAAATCGTGATAAAGAAGATGTATCATCTGCCAAAACTTTATGACTTTTTTGATCAGATATATGTATAAAAATAATTCTCTAAGGTGGATTTATGCATATTATATTACCAAGTAAGGGTGAATAAAAAGGATATTCCCAAGACTACTTTTTATACAAGATACGGTCACTATGAATTCGTAGAAATTCCTTTCAGAATAATTACTTCTCTAGAAATATTTATGGAAATGATGAATATAGTATTTATATATTACCTAGAAAATTTTTTGGTAGTGTTTATAGATGATATTCTAATATACTCCAAAACCAAGGAAGAGTATGAGGAGTATCTAAGAACTGTACTAGAGACCTTATAAAAGGATGATCTCTATGAAAAGTACAACAAGTGTGAGTTATGGTTTAAGGAGGTCTCATTCTTGGGTCATATCATCACAAGTAATTGGATACCTATGGATCCCTCTAAGATAGCTACAATTGAGGGATGGATGAGGAAAACTTAGGTAACGGATATTCATAGCTTCCTGGTGTTAGCTGGATATTATCGCTGATTTGTGAGAAATTTCTCACGATTGTCCATCCCTCTTACCAAGCTAAGGTGTAAGGGAGTAATGTTTTCTTAGAGAGATGAATGTGAA
Source organism: Viscum album (assembly GCA_963277665.1). NCBI lineage: Eukaryota > Viridiplantae > Streptophyta > Magnoliopsida > Santalales > Viscaceae > Viscum > Viscum album. The sequence goes on from OY728131.1 coordinate 979,083,610, forward strand.
GAGAGATTAAAGAATTGAAAATGAGGCTTGTCCCTACACTCGTTCCCACACTACCCATAAGTGGAGAACTATTTGTGGTATTTAGTGAAGCTTTGAAGAAGGTAATGGGTTGTGTGTTGATGAAAAATGACAAAGTCCTTGCCTATGCTTCAAGGAAGTTGAAATTTAATGAGAAAAACTATCCAACATATGATCTGGAGTTGGCTGCAGTAATCTTTGAATTAAAATTTTGGTGGCATTACCTCTTTGGGGAGAAGTGGGAAATATATACGGATCACAAAATCCTCAAGTATATATTCACACTGATAGAGTTAAATATACACCAATGAATATGGTTATATAAGATCAAAGAAAATGACTGATCAATCCATTACCACCCTAGGAAAGTGAACAAGGTGGCGGATTTTCTAAGTAGAAAGGACCCACCAATATATCATTGATTTGAATTTAAAAGTATCTAATCTTATTATATTTGATGAAGATGGAAATGGGAATCATAAATAAGGGAACATCATCAATCATTTCACAAATGATTTCTCAACTGTCTCTTTTGGAATGATTAAAGGTTTCTCAAAAGGATGATGTTGGAATTAAGAAGAAAGTGCAAACTATTAAAAAGGGGAAATCCTCATAGTTTAATGTTAATGAAGAATGAATTGTACGATTTGGGACAAGAATATGTGTTCCATAAAATCCGGAGTTAAATAAAGAACTTTTGGATGATACACATAGTTCTAATTTCTCTATTCACACAGGAATCACAAAGATGTATCAAGATCTTTGAGAGAATTATTGGTGGGATAACATAAAGAATTAGATCGCTGAGTATAAATCAAAGTGCCTTGTATGTCAACAAGTGAATGCTGAGAGGTAGAAGTATAAGGATATGATGAAACCATTACCCATACCAGCATGTGAATGGGAGAACATCGTCATGGACTTCATCACCAGACTTCTGAAGACATCCAAAGGAAAAAATTCCAACTGGGTTGTTGTGGATTGTCTTAAAAAGACTTCTCACTTAATTTAAATTCGGTAGGATTTCTCATTAGATCAATTGGAATGGATATATATCATATAAGTGGTAAGGCTACAGGGAGTACCACTATCTATTGTATCTGATTGATATCCAAGATTCGCCTCTAAGTTTGGAAAGAGTATTCAACATGTTCTGAATACTGAGCTGAACTTTAGTATGGCTTATCATCCTCAAAATGATAGCTAATCTGAGTGGACTATCCAAACACTTTAGGAAATGTTGATGGCATGCTCAATGGACTGCAAAGGAGGATGAGATCAACGTCTCCCTCTGGTTGATTCCTCTTAAAAAACAATTTTCACTCAAGCATCCAAATGGATCCTTATGAATCCCTTTATGGGAAGAGGTGTAGAATACGAACATGTTGAGATGAATTTGGGGAGAAAAAACTCCTAGGTCCAGAAATGGTCGAAGCAATGGTGGATAAGGTTAACACCATCGAGCAACACATTAAATCTGCTCAGATTCAACAGAATAGCTTTGCTGATAATCGTCGATAAGACCTAGAGATTGATGTTGGAGACATGGTATTCCTCCACATATCACTACGGAAGAGAGTTATGATATTTGGGAAGAAGGGAAATCTTATTCAAAGTTACATAGGCCCTTCTGAGATCCTTGATCGCATTGGAGCAGTGGCCTATAGACTAGAAATCCCACCGAACCTATCTCAAGTACATGATATATTCAATTTATCACTCTTGAGGAAGTACATACATGAACCATCACATGATCTCAATCCAAAGGTGGTACCATTGGAGAATGACCTCTCCTATGAATAGAATCCATTGAAGATTTTAGATCGTAGGGAAAAAGTTCTATGAAATAATACAATTCCCCTCAACGAGGTGTTATGGAAAAACCACAAGTTTGTAGAAGCAATGTGGGAATCGGAGGAAGTGATGAAGCATAATTACCCTCATCAGTTTTATTGTGGGAAAATGAAATTTCAAGGGTAAAATTTCTTAAGGGGGGAATATTGTAACGACCCAAACTATTATTAATGAAAATTACTCTTGATCTAATTAAATGTATTATTATAAAAAATGGTTATATAACATATGCTTCTGTTTGGTTTAATGTTTTTGGATTTTAAAATACCATTAATAATTATTATCATTGTTAATATAGTTATTGAATAGTGATCACATAATTAGTATAAATATAGGGCTTTAACAAATCCAATTTACTCAGACAAAGGAAGTGATGGCCTCATCTAGAAGAATTGATCTTTACAAATCCCATTTTTCGGAGCTCGGAAAGGAGGTGGAATCACCAAGCTTCTCTCTTTACCATTCCCAATATAAGTTTCAACATGTTAAGATCTAATTTAACCACATACGGGATAAGTGGAAGTTGATATAGATTACCACTCGAGCGATGTTATTCAAGCCACCCCAAGAGTCTGTCACCATCGCACACCATACCCTTAGGTCGTATGTGGGTGTTATAAGGGTCCATATAATAAGACCTTAGCGCTATGATTATATTCATTATTTTTTTATATAATAAATAATATACATTCATTTTATTATTGTTATTTTTTAAATGGTTTCTAAAGCACAAATAGTATTTTTAGTTAATATTCAATTAAGAAATCTATTTTTATGAATTAATGAGTTTCTAAATTAAATAATATTTTAATAAAATAATATTAATAAATTACATTTTATTTAATATAAATGGTCATATAATTTTTATGAATACAATTGTAATTTTTATTAAATTTTGAAAGTCATTTTTGTCAAAACCCATTAATTTTCAATAAATGTCAGTTTTTATTTTAAAAGTAAAATTTAACATATTTAGAAAATTATTTACATAAAATGAATATTATTTTTGGAATCATGATGTCGAAATTATCCAATTTTTAATTTTTAATAATTTTTTGAGATAGTTAATTTTTTGGGTAAAAATTAAATGTCGTTTAAATATATAATGTGTTTAATAACATCATAATGACCCAATAGTGATGTAATAAAATTATATAAATGATATGTTCTACCAATATATGTTTTATCTTTAAAATAATGTGATTTTTTATTTTATTTTTGATTAATTTTATGGTGCCTTAGTGGACCCTCCAATGTAACGACCCAAAGTTTCATTAATGGAAATCCCTCTTGATCTAATTAAATGTCTCTTTATGTTTATATAAAATGTCAACTTATTTGGTTTTATGTTAAGAATTTTTACCGTTGCTAATATAGTCGTTGAACAGTGATCACATGATTAGTATAAATATAGGGCTTTAACAAATCCAAATTTACTCAGACAAAGGAAGCGATGGCCTCATCCAGTAGAATTTCCCCATACGCAGCCCATTTATCAGAGCTCAGAAAAGAGGTGGAATCCTTGGGCTTTGCTATTGACCAATCCCATGCTGATCATCACCAAGTCAAGCTCGAACGAGACTGTCTACGGGAGAAGTGGAAGTTGATAGAAATTACCACTCGAGCGATGTTATCCGAGTCACCGCAAGAGTCTGTCACCATCGCACACCTTACCCTTAGGTCTTATGCGTTTGTTTTAAGGGTTTATGTAACTAATCGATAGTATTATGTTCATGTATATTATTTTTGTATATAATAATGAATATAATTTCTTGTAATTATTGATACATTGTAAATAGTTTTTAAAGTACAAATGGTGTTTTTTAGTTATTATTTAATTAAGAAATCTATTTTATTAAATTAAGGTATTTTTAAGTTAAATAATTTTTTAATAAAATAGTATTATTATTATTATTATATTAATTTTATTATATATAAATGATCATATAATTGTATGAATGCAATTATAATTTTTATTAAGGTTTGAAAGACATTTTTTTTCAAAACCCATGAGTTTTCGATAAATGTACGTTTTTATTTTAAAAGTAAAAATTAACATATTTAGAAAATTATTTAGATAAAATAAATGTTATTTTGGGAATTGGGATGTCGAAATTATCAAATGGTTAATTTTACATAATTTTATAAGACAGTCAAATTTTTGAGGAAAAATTAAATACCGTTTAAATATATAATGTGTTTTATGACATCATAATGACCCAATAGTGATGTAATAAAATACTATAATCATTATTTGCGGCCAATATATGTTTTACCATTAAAATAATGTGATTTTGGGTTTGTTTGGATTACTTTTCAAAGCATTAAAGGACCCCTCAAGACTTATTAAACACCTTTTCTTTTTAAATTAATTTCCATGGGAGTATGACTCACCTCCACATAAGCAACCCTATTATTTTAAGCAGTTCAGACTTTGGCCTTATAAAATATTGTTTTATTCTTCCCTTTTCCAAAAACCATGGGCAAAAACCATGGGATGGTTTGTGGTTTGGATTAAATTAATTTAAGGGGACCCAATCCGAAATAATAAAGAATTCTCTCACCTTTCCTATATAAACCCACCCAAACTCCCACTTCCTCCTCACTCAAAGCCTTTGGAGTTCGTCCAAACTCTGACATACTCTCTATATAATCCTCCCAAGGTTCCCCATGCTCCCAATAAGCCTCTCACATGACTCTCTCTAGCCTTTGGAAGAACACTTCCAAGAAAGGGTTTTTTCTTCCTTTCTTATTTTTGTCCAATTTTTATTTATGTGGTTTTTCCCATATAATTTAAATTATGAATGTTGGGGTATGGTTTTTCACCTCCCTCATACTGCCCTATTTATGATTTAATGATGGGAGACCCCTTTCTCTCTCATTAAATTCCTCCCATGTACACCCGTTTCTATGCCGAAATTCCGAAAGGAACTTCTCTCTCCTCATTTACATTCAAGTAATACTTTTGTATTATGAATCTAAATTCCATTAAAATTGTTGGGACATGTATCCATATGACCTCCTTACTGTCCATTACATGTAAATATTATGAGTAACCCCTTTCTCTCTCATTAAATTCCTCCCATGTACACCCGTTACTATGCTGAAATTCCGAAAATAACTTCTCTCTCCTCATTTATATTCAAGTAATACTTTTGTATCATGAATCTAAATTACATTAAAATTGTTGGTACATGTATCCATATGACCTCCTTAATTTCCATTACATGTAAATATTTTTAGGAACCCCTTTCTCTCTCATCAACCATTTATACGAATTCTTACGTCACGCCGTCATGCTGCCGAAATCGCACCGATTTTCTAAGCCAATGGATTTGTGTAGTGAATACCATGCTCATTTCTCCATCAAGGGTATTCACCTTTATGAACATTTACTTATTGATTATAATATTTCATGTATTAATTCCACATTCCTTTATCGTGGAATAAATCATTATGTTTTATGAATCCATATTTTATGATCCATGTGGCACACTTATGCATGAAATGAAATGTTTAAGAAGGGTGTGCCCTTATAACGCTCTGATGCATTGGGTAAAGTATAGTATCATGATATGTCATGTGCAATGAGTGTTGAATCATTCTAATTCATGTGCAACTAGGGTTTACTCGTTCTTTATGTGTAATGAGGATTTACGCATGCTTCATGTGCAATGAGCATTGGCTCATGAAAATTCCATGTTAAGTGTTGTTGCCACATTTCCATGTTATGATTATCATGCTTTATCATGCCTTTATGTTCATGTTTCTCTTATGCTCTATTTATAAACCTATTTCCTAACATTTATTTTACTCCTCCTGATATTTTATGTGTACTCCCTTACTGGTATTTATAGCTCACCCTTTTCTTATGCATGTCCTTAGGATATCTCATGCAATGCTAAGTACGAGGGAATGTAGTGGTCATGTAAATGATGTTTTCAATAAAGAAGTAGTATTTAATGTTTCAAGTTTTTATGTAATGATCCTAAGCCCCAAAGACACTAAACCTCTCGATCTTCTTTTTTGTATCAAGTGAAGTTTTATGTAATTAATCATGTTTACGTTTGTAATAAAAGCAGGGTGGTCATAGTTGGTATCAGAGGATAGGTTTAGTTATTTTTTGGATTAGGATTAGAAAACTCTAGTAAAGACTTAGAGACAATACTAAGTATAATAAAAAAATATATAAGTTTAGGTGAGTACTAAGTAAATGGGATATCAAGAAAATACATCCCTGTCTGGATACGAGCAGGTAGAGGCTGCCCTAGAACAGATGTATCCTAGGGGTAAAACCCGAAAACACTGCTTTGAGCTAGAATCGAATGGGAACTGGTGCACGACAATGGGCCTTGCGGTACTCTTGGTTACAACACTCTTGGGAAATATGTTTTGATAAATTCACAAGCTTAGTATGAACCCTTATTAAGGGAATTGAAAAAAATTCCCCTAAAAATATATGTTAGAAGGTAGATCATGAAAAACCTAGATTGAAGCCTATAGACTCATGAGTTGAGGAAAGAAAAGTTTATTTATAAGTCATCAACTTTTGTATTTGGATTAACCTTTATGTTTTACCCCTAACTTTCATTTTATTCTAGACAATGGCCGGTAATAGGAGGACTTGGGCTAACAACCATTGTGAAGATCAGTGTGATGACTGTACTAATGAGATTCCCAATCCAATGAGAGTAGGAATCGCAAACTTTTTCACGCTTCTCTCTCAGCTAACGCAAGATTTGAATAGAAACATGGGTCAAGAGGAAAGTTCAACCCCCCCTAGGAATGAACAAGTCGCTATTGAGAGATTCATGAGACAAAGGCCTCCTACTTTTAGTGGATCATCTGATCCCACGATCACTGAACAATGGATCAACTCCATTGAAAAGATATTCTCCATCCTTCAATGTTCTGAACAAGAGAAGGTTCTCCTGGAAGCTTATCATATGGTGGGTGAAGCTGGTCAATGGTGGACGTTGATCAAAAATACGAAGCCTGAGGAAGAGATCGAGGCATTGGAATGGAAGTATTTCCGGAAGATATTTTTCGATAAATATTTTCCGCGCACCCTACAACTTAAGATGGAAAGGGACTTTCTTTCCATCAAGAAAAAAGATGAAGAATCTGTTGGAGTGTATGAGGAAAACATTACAAGGCTTTCATGATACGCTTCCAGCTTTGTCATTACCCCCTGAATGCAAAGTTGACCGCTTCTTTGGTGGGATGAAGCCTAGCCTGAGGAAAGCATTGGCGATCCGTGACTTCGATAGCTATGAGGAAATTGTCTAATGTGCCCTCAAGGTCTAAATAGAGATCGGAGAATCACAGGGGTATCATGGGGATAAGAAGCGTAAGTTGGACTTCAATGCTAGTGTTTCGAAGTATAAATCCAATGGTGTTTAGAAGATCCAGCACCCCACTTGCCAAAAGTGCATAAAGAAGCACCCTGGAAATTGCATTAAGGGACTGAGGAAATTATTCAGGTGTAGAAGAGAAGGGCACCTACCGGTGACCTGTCAAAAAGAAAGACCCGCTGCTGCGACAGTGGAGAGGAACGCTCCGTTCGAACCTCAACGCGTTGTTCAATGCTAAAAATGAAAATAACCGGGTCATTTTTCAAATCAGTGCCCTAATCCAAGGGTTTTCTGAGGCAACCAACAACCTCCAAGGCAGCAAGGAAGAGCTTTTTCCATCACTTCTACCGAAGTGAACCCCGAAAACGAAGTGCTGACAGGTATGTTAGTTATTAATTCAAGAATAGAGAATGTACTTTTTGATTCAGGTTCTACACATTCTTTTGTCTCTCAAAAGTTTATTAGAACAATCCCATCACCACCACAAATCATGGAAGTGAAGATTTCGGTGAGTACGGCAAATGGGGGAATCGTTGCATCCCATGAATATAAGTCCTCCCCTGTTATAATCTGTGGATTGATTTTCCTGTCAAACCTAATCATACACCCTATGGTGGAATTGGATGCAATTCTTGTCATGGATTGGCTTTCCTTATATAGAGGCAACATAAATTTTCGGGAGAGGGAAATCACACTCTATATGGAGAATCGACCCCCTATTCTTTACAAGTGTAAGGAGGAAGATGAATCTCATTTAGCTCCATCATCTCAAGCATGGATATTAATGCCTTATGAGCATGGGTATCTAGCTCAGATTATTGATTCCAAGGAAGAATCCATCCTTGAAGAAATGCATATTGTGAGGGAATTCGCTGATGTATTTCCCGAGGAACTGCCTCGTCTTCCTCCTAGAAGAGAAGTTGAATTCTCAATTGAACTTATACTCGGGGCTTTACCAATATCCAAGACTCCATATAGAATGGTTGTTGTAGAGCTTGAAAATATGAAGAAACAACTACATGAGAATCTGGATAAAGGGTTTATATGCCCAAGTGCTTCACCATGGGGTGCACCAGTCCTCTTCGTCAAGAAGAAGGATGGGTCAATGCATCTTTGCATCGATTATCGTGAACTTAACAAAATCAAAATAAATAACAAGTATCCTCTCCCAATTATTGATTACTTGTTCGATCAGCTATGTGGAGCACAATACTTCTTCAAGGAGGACTTCCGGTCGGGATATTATCAAGTAAGGGTGAAAAAGGAAGATATCCCCAAGACTTCTTTTCGCACAAGATACAGGCACTATGATTTCATAGTAATTCCTTTAGGACTCACTAATGCTCCATAAATCTTCATGGACTTAATGAATAGAGTCTTTAGAGATTACTTAGACAAATTTTTGATAGTATTTATAGATGATATTCTAATATACTCCAAAACCAAGGAGGATCATGAGGAGCATTTAAGAACAGTACTGGAGACTTTGTGCAAGGATAAGCTCTATGAAAAGTACATAAAGTGTGAGTTATGGTTGAAGGAAGTCTCATTATAGGGCCATATCATCACAAGCAATGGGATATCTGTGGATCCCTCCAAAGAAGATTCAATTTAGGGATGGCCGAGACCAACATCGGTAACAGATATTCGTAGCTTCTTGGGGTTAGTTGGATATTATCGACGATTTGTGAGTAATTTCTCACAATTGTCCAACCCTCTTACCAAGCTAACTCAGAAGGGAGTAAAGTTTTCTTGGAGTGATGAATGTGAAGAAATTTTCAAGGAATAGAAAAGGAGGCTTATCACTACGCTCATGCTCACTTTACCCACAAGTGGGGAACTTTTTGTGGTATTTAGTGATGCTTCAAAGAAGGGCTTAGGTTGTGTGCTGATGAAGAATGATAAAGTGATATCCTATGCATCATGGTAGTCAAAAATCCATGAGCGAAACTATCCAATACATGATCTAGAGTTAGTGGCGGTGATCTTTGCCTTGAAAATCTGGCGACATGTTCTCTATGGAGAGAAATTTGAGATATATACTGACCACAAGAGTCTTAAATATATATTCACACAGAAAGAGCTTAATATGCGCCAGAGAATATGGATAGAGCTCATCAAGGATTATGACTATTCAATCCATTACCACCCTGGGAAAGAGAACAAGGTGGAAGATGACCTAAGTAGAAAGGATCCAGCGATTCTATCAATGATGAGAATTGAGAAGGATCCCATCTTCTTAGACACAAGGAAGATGGACATGGGAATCATAGAGAAGGGGACATCATCAATCCCTTCACAAATGATTTCTTAACCATATCTTTTGGAAAGGTTAAAGATGCTCAAAAGGGTGATGTGGGAATTCAAGAAAAAGTGGAAGCTATAGAAAAAGAGAAATCCTCGGAGTTTAATGTTAATGAAGAAGGAATTGTGCGGTTTGGGAAAAGACTATGTGTTCCATCAAGACTGGAGCTGAAGAAGGAACTTTTGGATGATGCACATAGTTCAAATTTCTCTATTCACCTAGGGAGCACAAAGATGCATCAAGATCTCTGAGAAAACCTTTGGTGGGATAATATGAAGATGGAGATCGCTGAATATACATCAAAGTGCCTAGTGTGCCAGAAAGTGAAGGCAAAGAGGCATAAGTCTAAGGGGATGATGAAATCATTGCCCATACCAGAATGGAAATGGGAGAACATCATAATGGACTTTTTCACTGGACTTCTGAGGACATCCAAATGCAACAATGCAATCTGGGTTTTTGTGGATCGTCTTACAAAGACTGCATAGTTCATTACTATTTGGGAGGATTTCTCATTGGATCAACTGGCATGGATATATATCAAGGAAGTGGTAAGGTTGCATGGAGTACCACTATATATTGTGTCTGACCGATATCCAAGACTCACCTCTATGTTTTGGAAGAGTCTTCAACATGCTCTGAATACTGAACTGAACTTCAGTACGGCCTATCATCCTCAAACTGGTAGACAATCCGATCAGACTATCCAAACACTTGAGGATATGTTGAGAGCATGCTCAATGTACTTTAAAGGAGGATGGGATCAACATATTCCTCTAGTTGAGTTCTCTTATAATAATAGTTTCCACTCAAGCATCCAAATGGAACCATATGAAGCCCTGTATGGGAAAAGGTGCAGAACACTGGCATGTTGGGATGAGTTCAGTGAACGTAAGCTGCTTGGACCATAAATGGTCGAGGAAATGGTAGAGAAGTTAAAACCATTCAGCAGCATATCAAGGAAACACAGAGTTGACAGAATAGTTATGCAGATAACCGTCGATGATACCTTGAGTTTAAAGTTGGAGACATGGTTTTTCTATGCATATCTCCGTGGAAGAAGGTCGTGAGGTTTGGAAATAAAGGGATGTTAAGTCCAAGGTACATAGGCCCCTTCGAGGTTCTTGATCGTGTCGGGGTTGTGGCATATCGACTATCACTTCCTCCTACCATGGACAAAGTATATGATGTCTTTCATGTATCCATATTAAAGAAGTACATACCGGACCCTTCACATGTACTCTCTTCTGAGGTGGTACAATTGGAGGATGATCTTTCTTATGAGGAGGAACCAGTGAAGATCTTAGATTGTAGAGAAAAATTTCTACAAAATAAGATAATGCCCCTCGTCAAGGTGTTTTGGAGAAACCAAATGTTTGAATAAATTACTTGGGAATCGTAGGAAATGATGAATATGAGTTACCCACAACTTTTTTAGTGTGGGAAAAGGAAAAATTTTGAGGGCGAAATTTATTAAGGGGGGAATATTGTAATAACCCAATGTTTCATTAATGGAAATCCCTCTTGATCTAATTAAATGTCTATTTATGTTTATATAAAATGTCAACTTCTTTGGTTTTATGTTAATAATTTTTATCGTTGCGAAAATAGCAGTTGAACAGTGATCACACGATTAGTATAAATATAGGGCTTTAACAAATCCAAATTTACTCAGACAAAGGAAGTGATGGCCTCATCCAGTAGAATTGCTGCATACAAAGCCCATTTATCATAGCTCAGAAAAGATGTGGCATCCTTGGGATTCTCTCTTGACCAAGCCCAAGCTGAGCTTCACAATTTCAAGCTCAAAAGGGACCGTCTATGGGAGAAGTGGAAGTTGATAGAAATTACCGCTCGAGTGATGTTATCCGATCCTCCCCAAGAGTCTGTCACCATTGCACACCTTACCCTTAGGTCTTATGCGGCTATTTTAAGGGGTTATGTAACTAATATATAGTACTACGTTCATGTACATTATTTTTTTATATAATAATGAATATAATTTCTTGTCATTATTGATACATTGTAAATAGTTTCTAAAGTACAAATGGTGTTTTTTAGTTATAATTTAATTAAGAAATCTATTTTATTAAATTAAGGGATTTTTGAATTAAATAATTTTTTAATAAAATATAATTATTATTATTATTAGATTAATTTTATTATATATAAATGATCATATAATTGTATGAATGTAATTATAATTTTTATTAAGGTTTGAAATCCATTTTTGTCAAAACCCGTGAATTTTTTATAAATGCCGGTTTTTATTTTAAAAGTTAGAATTAACATATTTAAAAAATTATTTAGATAAAATAAATTTTATTTTTGGAATCAGGATGTCGAAATTATCCAATGGTAAATTTTTCATAATTTTCTGAGACCGTCAAATTTTTGAGTAAAAATTAAATACCGTTTAAATATATAATGTGTTTTATGACATCATAATGACCAAATACTGATGTAATAAAATACAATAATCTTTATGATCAGCCAATATATGTTATACCATTAAAATAATTTTATTTTGGGTTTGTTTGTCTTACTTTTCAAATCATTAATGGACCCCTCAAGACTTATTAAACACCTTGTCTTTTTAAATTAATTTCCATGGCAGTATGACTCACCTCCACATAAGAAACCCTATTATTTTAAGAATTTAGGACTTTTTCCTTATAAAATATTGTTTACATCTTCCCTTTTCTAAAAAACATGGGCAAAAACCATGGGATGGTTTGTGGTTTGGATTAATTTATTGTAAGGGGACCCAAACCTAAATAATAAAGAATTCGCTCACCTTTCCTATATAAACCCACCCAAGCTCCCACTTCCTCTACACTCAAAGCCTTTGGAGTTCGTCCATCCTCTTCCCTACTCTCTCTATAATCCTCCCAAGGTGCCCCACGCTCCCAAGAAGGCTCTCACAAGCCTCTCTCTAGCCTTTGGAAGCACACTTCCATGTAAGGGTTTTTTCTTCCTTTCTCATTTTTGTCCAATTTTTCTTTATGTTGTTTTTCCATTTTAATTTTAATTATGAATGTTGGGGTATGGTTTTGAACCTCCCTCACACTGCCCTCTTTATTTTTGAATGATGGAATACCCCTTTCCCTCTCATTAAATTCCTCCCATGTACACCCGTTACTATGCCGAAATTCCGAAAGGAACTTCTCTCTCCTAATTTACATTCAAGTAATACTTTTGTATCATGAATCTAAATTCCATTACAATTGTTGGTACATGTATCCATATGACCTACTTAATTTCCATTACATGTAAATATGATTAGTAACCCCTTTATCTCTCATTAAATTCCTCTCATGTACACCCATTACAATGCCAAAATTCTGAAAGGAACTTCCCTCTCCTCATTTACATTCAAGCAATACTTTTGTACCATGAATCTAAATTCCATTAGAATTATTGGGAAATGTATCCATATAACCTCCTTACTATCAATTACATGTAAATATTATGAGGAACCAATTTCTCTCTCATCAACCATTTATATGAATTCTTACGTCACGCCGTTACGCTGCCAAAATCGCACCGATTTTCTAAGCCAATGCCATTGTGTAGTGAATACCATGCCCATTTCTCCATCAAGGGTATTCACCTTTATTTACATTTACTTATTGATTATAATGTTTCATGTATTAATTCCACATTACTTTATCGTGGAATAAATGATTATGTTTTATGAATCCATGTTTTATGATCCATGTGGCACGCTTATGCATAAAATGAAATGTTTAAGAAGGGTGTGCCCTTATAGCGCTCCAATGCATTGGGTAAAGTATAGTATCATGATACTTAATGTCAAATTAGTGTTGACTCATGGTAATTCAAGTGAAACGAGGTTTTACTCATGCTTTTTGTGAAATGAGTATTTACTCATGCTTCATGTGTAATGATCCTTGGCTCATGCTAATTCCATGTTAAGTGTTGTTGCCACATTTCCATGTTATGATTATCATGCTTTATCATGCCTTTATGTTCATGTTTCTATTATTCTCTATTGATATGACTATTTCCTAACATGTATTTTAATCCTCATGATATTCCATGTGTACTCCCTTACTAGGATTTATAGATCACCCTTTTCTTATGCATGTCCTCTAGATATCCCATGCAATGATAAGTACAAGGGAATGTAATGGTCATGTAAATAAAGTTTTTAATAAATATGTTGTATTTCATGTTTCCAGTTTTTATGTAATGATCCTAAGCCCCAAAGACACTAAACCTCTTAATCTTATTTATTGTGTCAAGTGAAGTGTTATGTAATGAATCATGTTTATGTTTGTAATAAAATTAGGGCTGTCATATCCAAGACTTATAAAACATTATATCTTTTTAAATTGATTTTATTGAGAGTGTGACTCACATCCACATACTAAAGACTAATATTTTAATAATTTAAGCCATTGGAATTATAAATTAATGTTTTATACTTTCCTTAGGAAAAAACCATGGGCAAAAACCATGTATTGGTTTGTGGTTTGATTATTTTAATATGTAGTGTCTACAACCTAAATAATAAAGAATTATCTCTCTTTTCCTATATAAACCCACCCAAGCTCCCACTTCCTATTCACTCAAAAACTTTTGAGCTCAACCAACCGCTCTCATCCATTCTCTATAATCCTTATATTGTGCTCCAAGCTCCCAATAAGCCTCTCTTAATCTTCTCCCAAGCCTTTGGGATCACACTTCCAAGTAAGGGATTTCTTACTTTCTCATTTTTTCCCAAATATCATTATATTGTTATACCCTTTTGTTTTAAAATAAAAATGTTGGGGTATAATTCCAAACCTACCCCATTATTCCATCCTTATTTTTGAATTATTAGAGACCTATTTCACTCTCATTAATTCCTCCCATGCACACTCATTACCATGCTCAAAGTTCATAAGGAATTTCTCTCTTCCCGTTTACATTAAAGAAATCCTTTTATATTATGTATCTAAATTTAATTACATATTTTGGGACATGTTTCTATATGACCCCCCCCCCCCCCCACTATCAATTTCATGTAAAAATTATGAGATACCCATTTCTCTATCATAATCCATTTTTATGAATTCCTATGTCACTTTGTTATCCTACCGAAATTGCACCGTGATTCTCCAAGACAAAATTATTGTGTACTGAATATCATGCCCATTTCTCTATCAAGGGTATTCACCTCTATGCACATTTACTTATTTATTATATAGTTTCATGTGTTAATTTGATATTCAATTATCATGGAATAAATTATGATGTTTAATGAATCTATGTTGTATGATCTATGTGGCACACTTATGCATGAAATGAAATGATTAAGAAGGGTACGCCCTGATATCGCTCCAATGAATTTGGTAAAGATTAGTATCAGGATACTTCAAGTGTAGTGTGGGTTTACTCATACGAACTCAAGTTAAATTAGGGTTTAATTATGATCCATATGCAATGATCCTTGGATCATGCTAATATCGTGTTAAATTATGTTGCCACAATTCCATGTTATGATAATCATGCTCTATCATGCCTTTACATTAATGTTTCTCTTATGCTGCATTAATATACCTATTTCCTAACATGTACTGTATTATTCATTTTATTCCTTTTTTACTCCCTTACTGGGCTTTATATATCACCCTTTTCTTATGCATGTCCTCAGGTTATCCCATGCAATGCTAAGTATGAATGAATTTGTGTGGTCATGTAAAATAAGTTTTCAATAAAGATGTGTATTTCATGTTTTATGTTTTTATGTAATGTTCCTAAGCCCCAAAGACACTAGACCTCTCGATATTCTATGTTTTATTAAGTGAATATTTTATATAAAAAAATGTGTTTATGTGTGAAATAAAAAAGCATGGTTGTTATAGACCCAACGTTATACTGTGAGTTATATGCTAGAGATGGTCATGTATTTATTATATCATATGGATGCATATATATTTTGGGTGATTATGTACATTATCATCCAATGCATTTGGATTAGGTAAGAGTATCAGTGCATGATATTATTGATCCAAATGATCTACTTTCATTTCCTCTAGAGGGGGTTATTAGAGATATAGACTATATAGGATATTTTTTACTTTTTTGGGCCACCCTTATTCTTTATCTAACATATAAGGTATGTGATTTTTTTAAATATAATTTATATTTAATTGAAAATTAATTATTATTATTTATTATATTTTATTTACATAGGAGTATCAAAAATCAAAATAATCAGTATAAAAGAAACAAAAGGTTCAGGAACCAACAACTTTGGATATATCTAAGATTTCAAATTGACCAAATCAATTTCTTTTTGTATTTTCATAAAACCCACTTGGAAAACTGGGAAATGTGTTACACCATAGAATACCAGAATTCAAAAGTTGGGTCCCAATTTAAAATTCAAAACAGAAAAGGCACAACCTCGGGAACTAAATCCTGCAAATCACGCACTAATACTGTGCATTGAGTTTTCAATGACACCTGATATATGTGGAAGGGACTGTGCATTGAGAATAATCAAAAAAATATAATGGATCTTGTTGTTTTTAGGATCTCACCATACATGTTTTGTTTTTGTTTTCCATGTAAGTAAATTTATATTTTATTTTTTATTTAATTAAATAAATATGACATGATATGACTTAATTTACTATTTATTTAATTATTTATATATACATGATTTGAATTCAAAATGAGACCACAACCATTTATGGTTTTATGGATCTAGAATACATTTCAATGTATGTAAAACATCTTAATGATGATGTCAGAGTTTCATATATATGTAACAAAGTGATATTTTAAAAACACTATCTTTGATACTGTATACAACATGCAACAATAAGCTCAAATAAACCCCAAAATATTATTATTTAAATATGACTTTTATAACCGAGTCATTAAATTGGGGGGTATGAATAGTATTAAATAAATTATGAAATATATATAAATAAGTAACCTAATCAATAAAAATTTATTTATTAATTATTATGAAATATTTATTCAAGTAAAGTTATTTTATGATTCATAAATTAGTTTTCTTCAAAAATGATTTATTTTTCTTTTTATGAGAAAATAATATAAATTATTTTTTTAAAGTTATATAAATTTTATTTTATAAAAATAAAATAATTATTGAAATAAACATATCAAAATTATTTTATGGTTAAAGTTTTGGATTTTTTGAAAAACATTAATTTTCTTTTGAATGGTGAAAAATACTAATTATTATTAAAAAGTGTATTTCTATTTCAACCATTTCAAATGTTTCATTTTATTTTAAAATGGTTTTAAAGTAAAATTGGTTTTTTTATATTATTAATAATCTAATTATATTCATTTAAATAAATTTTATAGTTTAATTTTCTATAAAAATATTTTTTATACAAAAAGTTCATTTTTAAGAAAACTGTATTTTTTTAAAAAGTGGTTTTCATCATGTTTTGAGAACTTATTTTAAAATTAATTTCATAAATATTTAAATATTGAATTTTATAAATTTTATTCTATATTTGGAATAATTATTCTAAAATTTATTAAATAAGTCCCCTTCATATTTAAGCATTATGAATAGTAACTCTGGTAAAATTTATGACCTCAAAAAAGGGAAAATCAGGTTAATCATGGTTAATACTAAATTATAAGTCCATAATAATTAATTATTATTATTATTATATTAATATAATTCTAAATTTAACACCTTAGTCTCAATTATAAAAGTAAACATCCTCCCTCACTTCTTTGCACAGATTTTAGAAACCTATCTCGAGAAATATATACCCATTAATCTTCTAAAATTCACTATTCATGTTATATAGGTGAGGGTATCCTCAAACTACCAACCATAGGGTACTTAAGGAAGGGTCTAATGGTGGCCTCCTCAAGAAGAGGTAATCGTCTTACCCGACCACTTTCAATTTATTTATTCTTTTACCTCATCTAAATCTATGGTATTTATCATAAAATGGTAATATAAATATTATATGTATACTAAAATATTATCATTATTATTAAACCATAATTATTCACCTTCTTTATCATCAAATGGGAAGTGAAATTATTGCACGTGCGTCATACGGCATACTGTCTCCACATATCGATAAAAATCATATTTCATCACCATATTTTATTGATGAGAATTATTATAGGTTTATTATTTATATATTATATTTAAAAAATAATTATACTTCTATAATTATTATATCATATCAATATACTTTACTTTCAATATATTGGGAAATGATACTGTCGCTCGTGCGTACGTGTCGACTACCACCTCCATGAAGCGATGTGATTCATTTTTCAAGCCTATATTACTTGGGTGGTAATAATGATGGATATGATGTAAATATATGATTTATATTATATAATAATTATTTTGTAAATATGAATTATTATTTATCTTTTTTTGTTCTATCCATCAAAAAGTGAAAACAGCAGCCATGCATAAGTACGGCCAACCATCTTCCTGAAGGGTGAAGTTCATTTTTCTGTCTATAAATTTTATGGATGAATATAAATTAATATATAAGGAATATAAATTATTTTCAATAATTATTAAAATTTTCTAGATTATGGAAACTTTATCATGTTATAAACACTGAAACAACTGAACAAAAACATATATGAAAAATGAAGCATTTTTTACCATAAATAATAATTTTTACAAATAATTGTTAATAAACAGGTGAAAATAGATTATAATTAAGTTATATATGTTATAATATATAATATTATAGTTATATAATATAATTATAATAAATCTATATAAGAGTTTTGTACACATACAAAGAAATTTGGACCTAAGGTAAGGGTTTCTCATCTCACTTTTACTTTTGTGACACATTTCTCATATTCACCACTTATTTATTTTGTCTGGTATATATAATACCACTTTGATATATTGTATCATTAATATATCTTTAGTAATTATATTTAATTTTAAATTTGAATTTATTTATTTCATGGGGTTTATAATTCAAAGAGATCTGAAGTAGTAAGGTTTTATTTCACAATCTCACTATTATTCGAGATTGTTTAATTTTAAGTGTCCGTTGAAGAATATTTATCTTCCATATCCATGTTCCCTAAAAAATTTAAAATTTTTAAAAAAAAATATGCCATTATTTTTTAAATTCATTTTCACACATTTTTTTTAAAATGTTTTAAATGAAATTTTCATATCATTTTTTGAACAATATACCTTTTCACTTTTCTTACAAAAGTGGGAAGGAATGTTTTTTAAATATGTACGAAATGAATATAATTTCCCTAATTCATGATTACCCAATGATTTTAAGATTAATTTAATATTTTATAGGGTTGTTTTCCAATAAATTTATTTCTTTTTTACAAGTGCATATTTTAGATTTTTAAAAGTGATTTTCAAAGAAAAATGATATTTTCCTCAAGAAATTTTCCTTTAAACTTTTTTAAGTATTTTAATCAATGTCAACATAATTTTTTGAATATTATTTTAAGATATAATATAATTATATTATTCAACATGTTTCATCAAATGGTTTATGATAATTTTGACTAGGGGAAGTATTGGAATTCCATGTGATAGTTCTTCTAAGACATATAGTTGTTGATTGTTAAGGAATATTGATTAAATTATATTATTTATTCATATGAAGAATTAATTGAACATAGTAAGTTATTGTAGGGTCCCTATAATATTTACTCAATATATTTTTAGGTATCATGAGATAAACTATCTTTAATTTTGGATGAGGCCTTACATATTTTTTTATACGTCATGGCATAAGGCATTGATGGTGTTTTCAAAGGTCTTAGTCAAGGCATTGATTGTAAGTTCCAAATGTCTAAAACTGTGAATTATATAATTATGAAATTATTTATTAATTTTTATGTGATTATTTTACTAATTATAATATCCATGTTTATTTTTTAAACTCATTTTATTTTTTATATGATTTACATTATCATCCTTTATCCATTCCATATTATTCATAAGTTATTGTTTAAATAGTGTGTGTTTTAGTTACTTACATTTACTTATTGTTTATGCTTATTTATTCATGATTTATTATGATTCTTGTATACCATTATTGATCATCTGATCTCACTTCTTTATTATATTTCATTTTACCTAGGATTCCAGGAAGTTTTTTGTGATTGATATTCAGGGATATGCTAATGGAAATAATAGAATTCTCAAAAACAATTTTTTTTTATTTCTAAAATGTAACTTGAATTTAAAGTATGTGTATATTTTTCCAAGAATACTAAACTATTGGATATTTTGGGATGTTATTCCTTGTATATATTTCCAATTTAATAAAGTAAACACCTGCTTTATGTTATTGGGGGCAGGTTCTTTGCATTTGGTATCAGAGAAAGTTTATAAAAAACATTGGGAACTAGATTTAAAAAATAATACATTAGGGAATATAACCATATGAATTACTTTGAGGATAATTATAGGTATATTATAAATACCTATGGATTTATTAATGAGCATGTAAAAACTAGGTTAAACCTGAGGACTCATATATTGAGAAAATTGTGCCATGATTTAGACATCCTTTGAATAATATTTTGTGATTATTTGATAGATCACTTTCCTATTCGGATATCATGATATATGGTGAGAAATGTAAACATTGGTGAGATCACTAACACATAAAATAAGAGGAAAATTGGATTTTACATAAGTTTGGGTGGTGATAATCATGGAGGTAAGAAAGTTAAATTTTATTTTTTTTCAAGAATGTAGTAAGATTCACCTTGAAAAATATCTCAAATGGAGGTAAGGATATTTTATATGTGAAAATCAAGGGCATAGAGTAACAAATTTCCAAGTAATTAAATGTATTTTATATGGGTAACTTGGGATTTATCTGAGTTAATTCCCTAAACAAAGGGTTACTTTATAGATCAAATATGGATCTATGTTATACAAATTATTGAAGTGGAAGGATTAAAGTGTTTGTGTTGTAAAATTACTTTTTTCAATGGTATTTAGGTTAAAGGAATCATTAAACTTATAAATATTTCTCCTCAGTAGTTTTTATTTAATGATTTCAAAGTACTATTTGAATGGTTTTGATAAAAAAGAAATGTAATTCAGCGATAAGGTAGTATTTTATGGAAGTTAATTATTGAGGTACTGATAACCCTTAATATTTGTTTGATATTAAGTTAAACCTAAATTATCTTAGGATGATAAGTCTTTGGTTGACCATAATTCATGTACACCCCTTTTAAAGATTTATGTGATGGGAGTTTAACATGATATTTTGGGACACATTTATGGAAATACAACCTTTTGGTTTAGTATATATTTTGAAAAAAAATATTAATTGGGGAATAATGGTTTTTTATTTTATGAAAATAAGTTTTAAGTTACTGATAACCATTAAGGTTAATATTATTTGACATTGAGTTATTTATGGATTATAATGATAAAATAGTTCATACATGTTGTGAATATATCATATAGAAAACCATAGTTTAAAAAAAAGTTATTCGATGAGTAATATAATTTTTTGAGAATGTTATCACATTTTTAGGAATATTATAGATTTATAAAAAATGATAACATGAATACTAGGTGAAAACCCATTACATTCGGCATGGTTGCGGGGCTTGAACCCAAAACTAAAGGGTGAAAAGTGTGTTACGCCTACTACTAGCATACGTGATGTCATAGTTAGTATATCATTGTTTTACTTAAAAAAATTATATAGAAATATTAAGTTTATTTTGGGAAGAATATTATAGGATCAAATATTTTTTTACTTTTTGTAATTTTGAACTGATTAATGAAATTATGGGATACAGTTCATTGGGTATAATTATATGTAACATTTTTTTTAACATAAATGATTATTTGGGATTAATGATATTACATTTCTGAAATTGTATGTGGAAGGTTATGAGATAACCTTTTAGGTTAAAAAATCTTTAATATTTAGGTTATTGGTGTTATATGGGATATATAGAATAAGGATAAAGTTAATGTTGATTCTAGTTATTAGTATATGTGATCAACGTATTCACAAATTTTGAATGAAAAATTACGAACTTCTTTATATTGAATAAGGATAAATGTTTAATCAAATTTTTAGGTATTGAATATAGTTAGTAACATTTTGGAGTAGCTATAAATTAAATACTTATTAAATGTGTTAATGTGAAATTTAGATATTATTATTTTAGGTTAAAGTATGGTTTTGATCATTGGATAACTTGTTCTAACCAGTTTAGTTTTGGTAAATATTTAGATGCTGAATAAATTAATTATGGGTTTTATGATTAGTTAAAAATTCTTCAGTATTAAAAAAACATCTCAAATATCTATATCATGGCATAATAGATGAAGTGAAAATAGATCAAAGAACAACCAAGGGATAATATTATTCTTATGAAATAGAAGGAAATCAATTAAGTTTATTTTATCAAGTATTTTATATGGATAGTGAAATAATCCATCGAATTTCGAAAAAGTAACTTGAAATAAAAATGTTATCTATTTAACTTTATTTCTAAGAAATCAATGGTCGTTTAACCCATTATATATTTACAATTTATTATGGTCAAATTCATCATGGCTATGATCTCTACCAATGTATATTATTCCATGGATATTAGTTTTTTTCTTCTATGCTCATATTTTAACTTCTCACTAATATTCTCTTATTTTGAAACCGAGTTTTTTGATGCTCTTCATATTTTTTTTTCCCTCTTTTAAGCGAAATTTTTATTAGCCCTTTTTATAATGTGGGTTTACCACAAAGGTACTTTCAAATTTCAAACCCTTGAAATTCAATTAATAGTTCAAATTGAGAGGATTCAATTTATTAAACAGGGTAGAATCTAACACCCTCATATTTTTAAAATAGCATTATGTTTAATAATTCATAAAACATGCAACACTGAGATTAAACAAACCCTAAAATATTATTGTTTAAATATAAACATTATAAAAAAGCTTTTTATTTTGAGAGTATGAATAGTATTAACCAAATTATAATATATATATATAGTACCTACTCCATACAAATAAATTGATTAATTCTAATGAAATAAGTACTTAGTTTTTAGTAAAGTTATTTTTATACTTATGAAATATGTTTTCTTTAAATATGATTTTTATTTCTTTTTGTCAGAAAATATGATAAATAATTTCAATAAATTGAATAAAATTTATTATATATAATTAATATCATTTTTTAAATCATCATATCATAATTATATGAGGGTAAAAGTTTTGTTTTTTTAATAGATTTATTTTCCACTGAATAGTGAAAATACCAATTTTTATTTAAAACTATATTTTGGTTTCAACCGTTACAAAGGTTCTATTAAATTTTATAATTATTTTGAAGTAAAATAAATTATATTATATTACTAATAATCTAATTAGGTTAATTAGAATAAATTTTATAATTTAACTTGTTATAAAAAAAATTTAATAGAAAATTTTCTTTTTTAAGAAAAATAGTATTATTCTAAAAAAGTTATTTTCATCGCATTTTGTTCACAAATTTTAAAAATATTTTTTTCATTTATATATATTGAATTATATAAAATGGATTCCATATTTTTAATTAGGAGGATCAAATTTATTAAATAGGTCACTTTTATTTTTAGGAATTATAAATAGTAACTCCGGTAAAATTTATCACCTTAGTAAAGGGAAAATCAACTTAATCTAGGTTAAAAATAAACAATAAAGCCATAATTTTTAATCCTAATTATTATTGGATGAATTTATTTTGAACCTTAATTAATTATTCTTTAAATTTAGTTTTTAATGGACACATGTCTATAAAAATGATTTAATTATTATTTAAATCAAAGGAATTCAAAAAATGTCACTCTTTTTTAAATATATATTATATATCCACATAGGGACAAAAGAATGGTATGAAATTATTTTGATATTAATTAAATTGTTTTTATGATATAAATTTATTTCTAATTTTTATAAATTATATAATTTCCTTAAATTCATATACAATACTAATACAGTATATGTTTAATTAATGGGAAGATGAAAGAAATTATTTTAAAAATATTAAAAGTTATATATTTTGAAATATATAATTATTCCAATGAATTTTATCTATATATTTATGATATATTATTTTTTTTAAATTAATTTTATTCTAAATATTACTTTTTATTTATGTATTTGAAGTCATATTAAATTTATAGTCTCAAAATTCTCAATAATGATATTTTATCAAAATAATATTTTATTAAATTATTAAAAAATGATTAAAAAAATTAAATTAGAAAATTAGGATAATAATTCATTTAAAATTTCACCCCTTATACATTTATGGTTCAATATATAACCTATATAAAAATTTATAATCCTTTAAGAGTGAAAAATAAGTTACAATGATAAATGTAAAAATAGGTTAATTAATGTGTTAATCCAAAAAGACAAGGTTTAAAATAGAACTTCAAACTGTTAAAAATTTTTGTCACGACCCGTCCTCGGGGCCCGTGTCGTGACTACCCCAAACCCGCCTTCCATAGGCCAGGGGCTGGTGACTAGCACCAAAGGCGTAAATCCTGATAACTGGGAAGGCATTGCCTTTATATAAGTAAACAAAACACCACAGAGTACAAGCGGAAGAAAAACAGTAAGTACAAAAGAAAGTGCTGAAAAGTAAATGGGCCAGAATACAAACCCAAATGAAAGTACTACTAAAACTTAACAAGTACAACAGAAAAAGACAAGAGCTGGGAGAACAGAAGCGGCTCCTGGTTCGTCCTCCTCGGATCCTACCTGAAGGGTAGGTACAGATAGCCTCCACAACTCTCTCGCACGTCAACCTCCTCCGAGTGTCGTCTCACCGTGAAGTCCACCTCCAGATACTGACTCGTCATGTAGTCCACCTCTGGGTACCGTCCAGTCTTCGAAAACTCAGCCTCCATCAGCACTGTCTTTCATTTGCAACCAACACAACAAGGTGCGGGAATAGCCCGTGCAGGGGTGAGTATAACGATACTCAGTATGGACCCCAAGACCCTCAAGGTCTCACTAAAACCAACATGTATAACCAAAAAGAAGATCTCAACAGAAAACCCCTACTTAGGTATATGCCATGCATATACCTAAGTTATCAAGTAACTCATCTCAATCATGAGGAAAACACCATGATCATGAAATCAACGGATAACCACTACCCAGGTATATTCCCATACATATACCCAAGTCATCAAGTGACCCATCTCAATCATGAGGTAAACACAAAGGTCAAAAGTCTCAGCTCAAACCAGGATTTTCATTAACGAAACCGTAACTGCTGAAGAGATCCGTCTATGGAGTGTACAGTGGTCATGTCATGACTCCGAGATACTGCTCACTAACCTAAGACTGCTGAGGTACTCCTCTTGTTGAGTACCACGGGCCAGCCACCCAAACACAGTAGTTCTTCCCGCCGGGGTATGCCACCCAAACATAGTAGTGCACACCCCCTAGTAGCCTGCAGAGGTGCTCTTCGGACGAGTACCGCGGGTCTCCACTATCACACAGGTAGTGCTCCATCCACCATGGGTCTGCACCTCACAAAGTAGTGCTCCGTCCACTGGGCTAGTCGACTCACTCCAAGTCGAGTCGGTCAAGCAGTCGTCAGGTCTCAGTCGGCTACACGGTCTCCGTACTCCGCACGCTCGTCTCTGGGAGGGTCCGCTCCACGAGCTACAGGTCGATACTCCAAGTATCTCAAAGTCCCACGAATAAGTATCTCAAAGGACCACCTCATCATAGGGGTCTCAATGCAATAGATGGCGCGTCAATCGGACGCCCAGTCTGTGAGTAATTAGCATTTTTGTCCCAGGGGCCCGGATGGTTTCGTGAGCGAACCAACCCGGTCGTATCTCAACTCTACACCGAACTCTCATAGGGTATACTCACAGGGACCGTTTCTCAACTAGATCACCAACGCCACTGACGGTTCGTCAAACGAACGTCTGGTCTGAAAGATAACAGTTGTTCTGTTCCAGGGGCCCGGTTGGATTTTGGGTACAATCCAACCCGTCCACTATCCAACAGCAACCAAAACTCGTGCGAAGTATGTCAAAAGTTCCGTCTCATCAAGAGGAATTCAACGAGATAGACGGCGCGTCAATCGGACGCTAGGTCTGTGAGTTATTGGATTTTTCGTTCCGGGGGCCCAGTTGGTTTTTAAGGCAAAACCAACCCGAACATACTCCACCTGCGTCGAAACCTCGGGCGGAGTAAGCCAAAAGATCTGTCTCACTTAGAGGAAGCCATCAAAGTTGACGGCACATCAATCGGACATCCGAAGCTCAAGATATGAGTGTTTCCGCTCCGAGGGCCCGGTTGGTTTCGTGTATGAACCAACCCAGCCGAACTCAAAGTATTCCGAAACCTTGAGTGCGATATACCGAAACGACCTTCTCGATCCAAGGATCGCATCGCCGCTGACGACGCGTCGTTCGGAGGCCCGTAGCTCAAGTTATGACCAAAAGACCGAAAAGGTCTGGAAACGGGGGGGTCTGGGCCCGGACCGACCTGGCCCGACCCCCCCCCTGGGTCGGCCCGAACCGGGTCAACCCAACCCAGCATGGCGGGTCGGCCCGGCTCGGCTCGGCCGAGCGGCCGAGCTAGGGGAAGCCGCGGGGGGATTGCTGCCCCCGCCTGAAGAAACGTAGCGGCCCTGGGTGGGGCCGCCTCGCCAGCGGCCGGGCCGCGTCCCTCCTCCCGGTTCCGCGCGGCCGCGGAACCGGCTCACCGCCGCGGCTTCAGACGCGGAGGGTTTTTTTCGGCAGCGCGTCGGGCGCTGCCGCGTCTGGCGGGAGCTTCTGCGGGCCACCGGACGCGCTCCGGTTGTCCGTTTTGCGTGCGGTCTTCGCCAGTGGTCCTCCCGGGATCCGATCTTCACTGCCAGGCCCTTGAATCACCCTTGAGGCCCCGTTTGTCGTCGTCAGCCGTTTCGTGCACCAAGAACTAAAAGGTGTAGTGGGTTCAGACTTGTTTGTTAGTCCGCACCCACCGCGTTAGCGGTCTTAATGATATTCACCCAACAATATTTAAACGACTGGGAATTTAATCACAAAGATTTAAAGAATCAAACCCCTACCTCGTTGAAGTCGTCGAACGTGCGTTCTTCACGGAATTGATCGTCGCGAGAGAAGAGGATCGTCGCATCGCGGAAGGGCGTCGCGTTGTTGCAGTATACGGCATTGCTTCGACGAACTCTGAGGATCAAGAACATAAAGATTTAATTATAACAATTAAATCCATGTTGTTGTTATAAACCACAACGAATTAAAATGTCTGCAATCTCTCACCTCAACGGATGATCGAAGATTTGTCGCGGATGAAGGAACATCGCAGAAGAATGTCGCAGGAGAAGAATCGTCGGCATCGCGGGTCTGGCTGGCCGCCGCCGCCGATCTCCAAGGGCACGGCGTTCTTCGTCGCCTTTCGTCAAAGGAAGGTGTTCTTCGCGTTCTTCGCGTTCTTCGCATTCTTCGCGTTCTTCGCATTCTTCATGTTCTTCATGTTCTTGGCCAAGGAGGTCGAATGACTTAAGGTTCTGTCAAATCCTCTCAACGAACAACACACAAGAAGAATAGTGTTGGTCTTATTTTATTAACATGCCAACAAACGAAAAAAAGATAAGGTAAGTAACGACCCATTAATTCATAGAATTAATTCAACGAATAAAACCGCCCAATTAAAAGTAGCGTTTAATAGATTAAGAAACACCCCAGTTGAATTTCAATTAATAGGGGTTTTCGCGGGTGCGTTACTTAGCGGAAAAGAAACGGTGGGGCTCCTGCGGGCCCCACCTCACAAATATCCTACCATGAGGGTAGGATATTTTGGATTTGCACCCTATCCGCATCAACTCAGCTTAAGCAGCTTTAAGTGTCTTTCAAGTGGCTTTAAGTGAAATAAAAATAAATTTGTCGCACACTTTATTTTATTTCTTAACTCAACCCCAAAAATTAAAAACCACACCCGAGCAAACGCAACTCTGGAAGAGGTGTTTCTAAGCAAAAAAACGGCGCTGTGATTCCATCAGTGCCCTCAGAATTTGATTCTGAGAACCGGTTCAAAAGTTAGAAATTCCCGCTCGTTTGTTCACTGAACATACCCGAGCTAAACTTCGGAAAATGATTCCGGGCACACCGGGCCTCGGAATCAGGTGCCGTCATAAACTGCGTTCTTGTAAAATCCCAAAGAAATTTTAGAAAAAAATTTCCCTTGAAATTTCCGGGTCATTACATTACTCCCACCTTAGGGCTTTACGTCCTCGTAAATATTTAACACAAACTAGGGTCACAAAAGCGGTACAAAGCACGCATCTAAGCCTTCCACTCCCATGTGCTCACCCGGAGGTTCCCGTACTACCAGAGAAAGTGCACCCGAGGAATCGATCATCCTCATAGGATCCGCTCCTATCGATCCTCGATCCCCACTGGAACCTCTGTGAAAGACACCCCATCACCATCGTCCAGCTCCTCATGGTTGATGATATGCGAAGGGTCGAGCACGTATCTCCTCAGTTGAGATACGTGGAAGTCGTCGTGAACCTGGTGCAACTGCGGTGGATGGGTCAAGCGGTAAACCACCCCGCCTACCCAGGTGAGGACCTAGAAAGGTCCGTTGAACCTCGGAAATAACTTGCCGCCTTGGCCACATCTCCGTAAACCTCGTCGAGGTAAGACCCGTATAAGGACATGATCATCATCCTCGAACTCTAGAGGTCTCCAATTCCTATTAAAACTGGAACTCAAAACGACTACCACCACGAGGGTAAGGTTGACTGACTCAAGAATGATCAGTCGCACCCTCCTATGCAAGAGTTTATCCTGTGCTGCATGGGGTTTCCTTTTCGCCGACAAAGGAAAACCCATCCTGACGTCGTAGTTAAACGAGAACCTTTTTTCCTAATACATTCAATCCATGTATGAACTTTGGATCCAATCCATACTCAAACCAACGTTGTAAGGCCTCGACGCTGCTTCCAAGAGATTCCAACCGAAACTCTCGCCTCAAGGGTCTGACCACACTGTCGGCGTAAGTGTGATTATCGAGTCTCCTCCCAAGGTATCTCTAGACGTGAGGGTCAAGTCCACGGCCTACCAGAAACTCTAGGTCTGGAACAAGATTTTTGAAAGCAAGGAATGATTCATATCGACGTCCGTTACTACAGCAGCTAGTAGTGGACGTAGACTGTCCCTTGAATCATTTCTAGAGCCATTGGGTCACACTCCTTGACCACAAGCAGCCACACTCTTCCTCCGCCCTCCAGCTCCCTGAGCCTGGAGGGGATAACTAAGGCGGGTGGTTGTAGGATGTTAAGATGTACACCACCTCATGCTGCTCTCCTAGCTCTGTCTCCATGTCTGGTGCTCCACATAATCATCTCTCCTTAAAGCTTCCTCTTCTTTAAACATTAAACATGCCCGAGTCTCCAAGACTGGTGCCAGTTTCCTATTTTTTACTGCACTGTGCAGCCTTCAACTGCTCTTGGATGACCTACACCTTCTTTGCCTACGATCTGAAGAGCTCCTAAAATTTCTCCTCTACCTAAAAGAGAAACTCGGTCTCATCCCCTGGATAAACCACACCCATTGCCTAATACAGTCAATCCTGACATGAATGATGCATTCATGCCATGGATGACGTCATAAGGCCTCGACTTAACTACCAAGAGATCCAACTGTCACTCTCGCCTCCAAGGGTCGAGTCACACTGTTGGCATCAGTGTGAGGTCATTGGGTCTCCTCCAGTAGAAATCTCAAAAGTGGGGGTCAATTCAACAGTTTTAACTGGAACCACTCAGTATCAACCAAACAAAAGGACAGAAAAGTAAACAAAGATAAGTGTCTTTTTATTATTGCAGCTCATAGTACAAAGACACGAATACAACAGCAACATGGAACTAGAAGTACAAGGGATGTATCCACTAGTTCCGCTCTTGTATACCAGCTCCTGGAGCTCTACTTCCTTGTCCACTGCTCGGCTGTTGCTCAAGAACCAGTCGTTGCTTCTGTCTCGGTGGCTCCTCCAACACCCGCGGATCAACTATGCAGGGAGTCAGACAGTCACGTGCCAGGTGACCCTTCCCACCGCATGATAAACACTATCTGTTTCTGGCACGCCTGGCTCTGACCCCACCCCGGGTGCCCCGCACCAACGGTCCTAAAACCCGAGATTGTCCAACTGCTGGTCTGGTCCTCCTGGACCTCTCCATCATCTGTCTACTTCCCACAGATGACTCAGCTACTGATTGAAATGCATGCGGCAAAGGTAGTAGCTCCTGAACACGCTCGGGGTGTAGAGCTACTGGCACAAACTCCACCCTGAAAAAGGTCTCGAATTCTTCCCATGTGAAGGTCATCTCGTCTCAAAACTGGAACAAGTGGCTCCACCACCTGCCTGCTGCTTCTTGAAGAAGGCTGGCAGCAATGATCACCATGAAGTCTGCCGGCGTCCCCACTAGCCTGAAGACTCTCACCACAGCCTCCAGCCAATCCTCAGCCACATGCGGGTCTGTCTCTACCCAGAAACTAGGGGGCCTCTGGCGCTGGAACTCGTGTAGCGCACTCAAGTGGTGTGCATCGCCTATTACTGGGGCTGGTGGCATCGGTGGCCCAACGTATGGTAGTAGCGTTGGTGCCTCCGCTGGTGCCTCAACTGCAAGAGGGACCTGTACCGAATCCTCGTCGCTCGGCAGGCTGTCAGTACGCACATCCCTCTGGGATCTAGCTGGTCGTCCGTGAAAAGGCATCCTGAAAGAAACAACGTGACACGGTCAAACATTTATACCTGGTGAGCTGACCTAGTTTGAGCTGATATTTAAATAAAACTTCTAGAAACACACATGCAGTCAGTGTTTTCGTGCACAAAGTCAGAATTCAGTTGTCAGGGTCCTGGTGTATGGATATGTCGGTCGCCCGCACCAACACTGGACTCCCTGAACTGAAGACCACACTCGGTACCCTAAACACTATTACTTCACAGAAAGAAAAAAAATACCAGAGTTATAAGTTCTGCGGTAGAACTGACTCCTCTGATACCAATTTGTCATGACCCGTCCTCGGGGCCCGTGCCGTGACTACCCCAAGCCTGCCTTCCATAGGCCAAGGGCTAGCGACTAGCACAAAAGGCGTAAATCCCGATAAATGGGAAGGCATTGCCTTTATATAAGTAAACAAAACACCACAGAGTACAACCGGAAGAAAAAAACTAAGTACAAAAGAAAGTGCTGAAAATTAAATGGGCCAGAATACCAACCCAAATGAAAGTACAACTACAACTGAACAAGTACAACAGAAAAAGACAAGAGCTGGGAGAACGGAAGCAGCTCCTGGGTCGTCCTCCTCGGATCCTACCTGAAGGGTAGGTACAGATGGCGCAGCTCCTGGATCATCCACCACGGATCCTACCTGAAGGGTAGGTACATATAGCCTCCACAACGCTCTCGCCTGTCAACCTCCTCCGAGTTTCGTCTCACCGTGAAGTCCAACTCCAGATACTGACTCGTCGTGTAGTCCACCTCCGGGTACCGTCCAGTCTTCGAACACTCGGCCTCCGTCAGCATTGTCCATCGTCTGCAACCAACACAACAAGGTGCGGGCATAGCCCGTGCAGGGGTGAGTATAATGATACTCAGTAGGGATCACGAGACCCTCAAGGTCTCACTAAAACCAACATGGATAACTACAATGAAGATCTCAACAGAAAACCCCTACTTAGGTATATGCCATGCATATACCAAAGTTATCAAGTAACTCATCTCAATCATGAGGAAAACACCAAGATCATGAAATCAACAGATAACCACTACCCATGTATATGCCCATACATATACCCAAGTCATCAAGTGACCCATCTCAATCATGAGGTAAACACAAAGTTCAAATGTCTCAGCTCAAACCAGGATTTTCATTAACGAAACCGTAACTGCTGAAGAGCTCCGTCTCTGGAGTGTACAGTGGTCCTGTCACGACTCCGAGGTACTGCTCACTAACCAAAGACTGCTGAGTTACTCCTCCTGTCGAGTACCACGGGCCAGCCACCCAAACACATTAATGCTTCCCGACGGGGTATACCACCCAAACACAGTAGTGCACACCCCCTAGTAGCCTGCAGAGGTACTCTCCGGACGATTACCGCAGTTCTGCACTGTCACACAGGTAGTGCTCCATCCTCCATGGGTCTGCACCTCACGAAGTAGTGCTCTGTCCACTGGGCTAGTTGACTCAATCCAAGTCGAGTCGGTCAAGTAGTCGTCTGGTCTCAGTCGGCTACACGGTCTTCGTACTCCGCACGCTCGTCTCTGGGAGGGTCCGCTCCACGAGCTACAGGTTGATACTCCAATTATCTCAAAGTCCCATGAAGAGGTATCTCAAAGCACCGCCTCGTCATAGGGGTCTCAACACAACAGACGGCGCGTCAATCGGACACCCGGTCTGTGAGTTATTAGCCTTTTCGTCCCAGGGGACCGGTTGGTTTTGTAAGCGAACCAACCCGGTCGTATCTCAACTGTACCATGAACTCTCATAGGGTATACTCATAGGGAGCGTTTCTCAACGAGATCACCAACGCCACTGACGGTTCGTCAAATGGACGTCTGGTCTGAAAGACAACAGTTGTTCCGTTCCAGGGGCCCGGTTGGATTTCAGGTACAATCCAACCCGGACACTATCCAACAGAAACCAAAACTCGGGCAAAGTATACCAAAAGTTCCGTCACATCAAGAGGAATTCAACGAGACAGACGGTGCGTCAATCAGACGCCCGGTCTTTGAGTTATTGACTTTTTCGTTCCGGGGGCCCGGTTGGTTTTTAAGACAAAAACAACCCGACCGTACTCCACCTGCGCCCAAACCTCGGGCGGAGTAAGCCAAAAGATCCGTCTCACTTAGAGGAATCATTCAAAGTTGACGGCACGTCAATCGGACGTCCGAAGCTCAAGATATGAGCGTTTCCGCTCCGAGGGCCCAGTTGGTTTTGTGTACGAACCAAGCCGACCGAACTCAAAGTATTCTGAAACCTTGCATGCGATATACAGAAATGACCTTCTCGATCCAAGGATCGTATCGCTGCTGACGACACGTCGTTCGGAGGCCCGTAGCTCAAGTTATGATCAAAAGACCTAAAAGGTCTAGAAACGGGGGGGTCTGGGCCCGGACCGACCCGGCCCGACCCCCCCTGGGTCGGCCCGGCTCTGCTCGGCCGAGCGGCCGAGCGAGGGGAATCCGCGAGGGGCTTGCTTCCCCCGCGTGAAGAAACGTCGCGGCCCCAGGTAGGGCCGCCTCGCCAGCGGACGCGGCGGCCGGGCCGCGTCCCTCCTCCCAGTTCCGCGCGGCCACGGAACCGGCTCACCGCCGCAGCTTCAGCCGGGGCGGGTTTTTGTCGGCGGCGCGCCGGGCGCCGCCGCGCCGGCGGGAGCTTCCGCGGGCCATCGGACGCGCTCCGGTGGTCCGTTTTGTGTGCGGTCTTCGCCAGTGGTCCTCCCGGGATCCGATCTTCACTGCCAGGCCCTCGAATCACCTTTGCGGCCCCGTTTGTCATCGTCCGCCATTTCGTACACCAAGAACGAAAAGGTACGGTGGGTTCAGACTTGTTTTTTAGTCCACACCCACCACGTTAGCGGTCTTAAAGATATTCACCCAACAATATTTAAACGACCGGGAATTTAATCACAAATATTTAAAGAATCAAACCCCTACCTCGTCGAAGTCATCGAACATGCGTTCTTCGCGGAATTGATCATCGCGGGAGAAGAGGATCGTCGCGTCATGGAAGGGCGTCGTGTCGTCGCAGTATACGGCATTGCATCGATGAACTCCGAGGATCAAGAACATACATATTTAATTATAACAATTAAATCCATGTTGTTGTTATAAACCACAAAGAATTAAAAGGTCCACAATCTCTCACCTCAACGGATGATCG
Source organism: Viscum album (assembly GCA_963277665.1). NCBI lineage: Eukaryota > Viridiplantae > Streptophyta > Magnoliopsida > Santalales > Viscaceae > Viscum > Viscum album. The sequence continues at coordinate 979,117,066 of OY728131.1, forward strand.
AAGATTTGTCGCGGATGAAGGAACGTCGCGGAAGAACGTCGCAGGAGAAGAATCGTCAGCGTCGCGGGTCTGGTTGGCTGCCGCCGCCGATCTTCGAGGGCTCGGCGTTCTTCGTCGCCTTTCGTCGAAGTTCGGTGTTCTTCGTGTTCTTCGTGTTCTTCGCATTCTTCGTGTTCTTCACGAAGGAGGTTGAAGGACATAAGGTTCTGTCAAATCCTCTCAATGAACAATACACAAGAAGAAGAGTTTTGGTATTATTTTATTAACATGACAACAAATGAAAAAAAAAGATAAGTTAAATAACGACCCATTAATTCATAGAATTTATTCAACGAATAAAACCGCCCAATTAAATGGAGTGTTTAATAGATTAAGAAACGCCCCAGTTGACTTTCAATTAATAGGGGTTTTTGCGGGTGCGTTACTTAGCGGAAAATAAATGGTGGGGCTCGTGCGGGCCCCACCTCACAAATATCCTACCATGAGGGTAGGATATTTTGGATTTGCACCCTATCTGCATCAACTCATCTTAAGCAGCCTTAAGTGGCTTTCAAGTGGCTCTAAGTGAAATAAAAATAAAGTTATCGCACACTTTATTTTATTTCTTAACTCAACCCCAAAAATTAAAAACCACACCTGAGCAAACGCAACTCCGGAAGTGGCGTTTCTAAGCAAAAACCGGCGTTGCGATTCCATCGGTGCCCTCGGAATTTGATTCCAAGCACCGGTTCAAAAGTTATAAATTCCCGCTCATTTGTTCACTGAACGTACCCAAGATGAACTTCAAAAAATGATTCCAGGCACACCGGGCCTCGGAATCAGGCGCCGTCAGGAACTGCGTTCTTGTAAAATCCCAAAAAAAATTTAGAAAAAAATTTCCCTTGAAATTTCCGGGTCTTTACAATTTTATTGTTTTATGATATTTCAAACATATCCTACCATAGGATTCAATTAATTACCATTTGAAGTCATTTTGATCTAGAATAGTGATCTTATATTTAAAAAAATTCAGAAATTCTAAAAGTGTCACTCACCTCAATTGTAAAGCGATCCTCATCCCTCATTTATTTACACTAATTTGAGAAAAATATCATGACCAATATATGGTTATTCCTCTTATGATCTTATATATAAACATTATAGTTGTTCTAGTCTCCTAAAAATACCAAACATGGGTTTATTAATGAAGGATCTAAAGGAGGTCTCTAAAAGAAGTGGTAATCATATCACACAACCTATTTCAATTTATTTCTTATTTTACCTCCTAAAAAATATGATATGTATTCTAAAATTGTAAAATAATTATCCTATATTTACTGAAATATTATCATTATTATGAAACCACCATTTTCCACCCTCTTTCCTATTAAATGGGATGTGAAAGTATCGCTTGTGCGTACGTACAGCTCATCATCACTACATAGTGATATAATTTATTTTTCATCCCCAGATATTATGTATGACAACCCTGCTTTTATTACAAACATAAACATGATTTATTACATAAAACATCACTTGATATAGCAAAGAAGATCGAGAGTTTTAGTGTCTTTGGGGATTAGGATCATTACATACAAACTTAAAACATTAAATACAACATCTTTATTGAAATCTTCCTTTACATGACCACTACATTCCCTCATACTTAGCAATGCATGGGATAACCTGAGGACATGCATAAGAAAAGGGTGAGCTATAAAGCCCGGTAAGGGAGAACACATGGAATAACATGAGGAGTACAATACATGTTAGAAAATAGGTATATCAATAGAGTATAAAAAAACATGAACATAAAGGCCTGATAAAGCATGATAATCATAACATGGAAATGTGGAAACAACACTTAACATGGAATTAGCATGTGCCAAGGCTCATTGCACATGGATAATGAGTAAATCATCATTGAACATAAATCATGAGTAAACCCTCATTTCACTTGAATTAGCATGAGTAAACACTCATTGCACATGACGTATCATGATACTACACTTTTACCCATTGCATTAGAGCGCTATACGGGCGCACCCTTCTTAAACATTTCATTTCATGTATAAGTGTGCCACATGGATCATAAAACATGGATTCATAAAACATAATCATTTATTCCAAGATAAAGGAATGTGTAATTAATAAATTAAAATTTTTAATCAATAAGTAAATGTGCATAAAGGTGAATACCCTTGATGGAGAAATGGGCATGGTATCCACTACACAATGGCATTGGCTTAGAAAATCGGTGCGATTTCGGCAGCGTAAGGGCGTGACATAAGAATTCATAAAAAATGGTTGATGAGAGAGAATGGGTTCCCCATCATATTTACATGTAATGGAAAGTAAGGAGGTCATATAGATGCATGTCCCAACAATTGTAATGGAAATTAGATTCATGATACAAAAATATTTCTTGAATGTAAAAGAAGGGAGAGAAGTTCCTTTCAGAATTTCGGCATAATAACGGGTGTACATGGGAGGAATTTAATGTGAGATAAAGGGGTATCCCATCATTAAAAAATATATAGGGAAGTATGAGGGAGGTTCTAAACCATACCCCAACATTCATAATTGAAATTAAAAGGTCAAAACAACTTAGATAAAATTGGACAAAATGAGAAAGGAAGAAAAAAACCCTTACTTGGAAGTGTGCTTCCAAAGGCTAGATAGTGGATTGTGAGAGGCTTCTTGGGAGCTTGGGGAACCTTGGGAGGATTCTATAGAGAGTAGGGCAGAGGTTGGACGAACTCCAAAGGCTTTGAGTGAGGAGGAAGTGGGAGCTTGGGTGGGTTTATATAGGAAAGGTGAGGGAATTATTTATTATTTTGGTTTGGGACCCCTTATATTAAATTAATCCAAACCACAAACCATCCCATGGTTTTTGCCAATGATTTTTGGAAAAGGGAAGAGGAAAATAATATTTTATAAGGCCAAAGTACTAAATTATTAAAATATTAGGTTTTCTTATGTGGAGGTGAGTCACACTCCCATGGAAATTAATTTAAAAATGCAAGGTGTTGAATAAGTCTTGAGGGGTCCATTAATACTTTGAAAAGTAAGTTAAAAAACCCAAAATCACATTATTTTAATGTTAAAACATATATGGGACGAACATAAAGATTATAGTATTTTATTACATCACTATTGGTTCATTATGATGTCATAAAACACATTATATATTTAAACGATATTTAATTTTTACTCAAAAATTTGACTGTCTTAGAAAATTCTGAAAAATTCACCGTTGGATAATTTCGATGTCCTGATTCCAAAAATATAATTTATTTTATCTAAATAATTTTCTAAATATGTTAATTTTCAATTTTAAAAAAAACCGACCTTTATCGCTAATTCACAGGTTTAGACAGAAATGGATTTCAAAACTTAATAAAAATTATAATTACATTCATAAAATTATAAGATAATTTGTATTTAATAAAAATTAATTAAATAATAATAATATTTTATTAAAATATTATTTAATTTAAAAAATTACTTATTTTAATAAAATAGAATTCTTAGTTAAATAATAACTAAAAACATTATTTTTACTTTAAAAACTATTTACAATGTATCAAAAATGACTAGAAATTATATTCATTATTATATACAAAAAAATAATGTACATGAACATAGTACTACTTATTTGTTACATAACCCCTTAAAACAGCTGTATAAGACCTAAGGGTAAGGTGTGCGATGGTGACAGACTCTTGTGGTGGCTCGAATAGCATCGCTCGAGTGGTAATTTCAATCAACTTCCACTTTTCCTGTAGATGGTCACATTCGAGCTTGACAAGATGAAGCTCAGCTTGGGTTAGGTCAAGGGCGAAGCCCAAAGACGCCACCTCTTTTCTGAGCTCCGAAAAATGGGCTTCGTATGGTGCAATTCTACTGGATGAGGCCATCGCTTCTTTTGTCTAAGTAAAATTGGATGTGTTAAAGCCCTATATTTATAATAATCATGTGATCACTGTTCAGCGGCTATATTAAGAACAGTAAAAATTCTTAACATAAAACCAATGAATTTGACATTTTATAAAATCATTTTATATAAAGCGACAATTAATAATATCAAGAGGGATTTTCCATTAATGAAACTTTGGGTCGTTACAATATTCCCCCCTTAAGAAATTTCGCCGTCGAAATTTTCTTTTTCCCACACTAAAACAAATGTGGGTAACTCAGGTTCATCATATCCTCCAATTCCCAATCGCTTCTTCAAACTTGTGGTTTCTCTACAACACCTTGATGAGGGGCATTGTCTTATTTCATAGAACTTTTTCTCTATGATCTAAGATCTTCACTGGTTGCTCCTCATAAGAAAGATCATCTTCCAATTGTACCACCTCGGAAGAGAGTACATGTGAAGGGTCTGGTATGTACTTCTTTAAGAGGGATACATGAAAGACATCATGTACTTTGGCCATAGTAGGTGGAAGTACTAGTCAATAGGCCACAACCCCGACACGATCAATAATCTCGAAGGGGCTGATGTACTTTGGACTTAACTTCCCTTTCTTTCCAAACCTCATGACCTTCTTCCATGGAGATATGAATAGAAAAACCATGTCTCCAACTTTAAACTCAAGGTCTCGTCAACGGTTATCTGCATAACTCTTCTATCGACTCTGAGCTGCCTTGATATGCTGCTTAATGGTTTTCACCTTCTCCACCACTTCCTCGACTATTTCTGGTCCAAGTAGCTTACATTCACTGACCTCATCCCAACATGCCGGTGTTCTGTACCTTTTTTCATACAGGGCTTCATATGGTGCCATTTGGATGCTCGAGTGGAAACTGTTATTATAAGAGAACTCAACAAAATGAATATGTTGATCCCATTTTCCTTTAAAGTCCATTGAGAAGGCTCTCAAAATATCCAAAAGTGTTTGGATAGTCTGCTCGGATTGGACATCAGTTTGAGGATGATAGGTTGTACTGAAGTTCAGTTCAGTATTCAGAGCATGTTGAAGACTCTTCCAAAACTTAGAGGTGAATCTTGGATCTCGTTCAGACACAATAGATAGTGGTACTCCATGCAACCTTACCACTTCCATGATATATATCCGTGCCAATTGATCCAATGAAAAATCCTCCCGAATAGCAATGAAGTGTACAGTCTTTGTAAGATGATCCACAACAACCTAGATTGCATTGTTGACTTTGGATGTCCTTGGATGTCTGGTGACAAAGTCCATGGTGATGTTCTCCCATTTCCATTCTGGTATGGGCAATGGTTGCATCATCCCCTTAGACTTCTGCCTCTCTGTCTTAACTTTCTGACACACTAGGAACTTGGATGTATATTCAGTGATCTCCTTCTTCATATTATCCCACCAAAGGTTTTCTCAGAGATCTTGATAAATCTTTGTGCTCCCTGGGTGAATAGAGAAATTTGAACTATGTGTATCATCAAAAAGTTCCTTCTTCATCTCTGGACATGATGGAACACATAGTCTTTTCCCAAACCGCACAATTCCTTCTTCATTAACATTAAACTCTGAGGATTTCCCCTTTTTTATAGCTTCCACTTTTTCCTGAATTCCTAGATCATCCTTTTGAGCATCCTTTAACCTTTCCAAAAGTGATGGTTGAGCAATAATTTGTGAAAGGATTGATGATTTTCCCTTCTCTATGATTCCCATGTCCAAATTCATCAAGTCTATGAAGATTGGATCCTTATCAATTCTCATCATTGATAGAATCACTGGATTATTTCTACTTAGGGCATCTTCCACCTTGTTCGCTTTCATAGGGTGGTAATGTATTGAACATTCATAATCCTTGAAGATCTCTATCCATATTCTCTGGCGCATATTAAGCTCTTTCTGTGTGAATATAAATTTAAGACTCTTGTGGTCATTATATATCTCACATTTCTCTCCATAGAGATAATGCCGCCAGATTTTCAAGGCAAAGATCACAGCCGCCAACTCCAGATCATGTGTTGGATAGTTTCTCTCAAGTATTTTCAACTTCCGTGAGGCATAGGATATCACTTTATCATTCTACATCAGCACACATCCTAAGCCCTTATTTGAAGCATCAATGAATACCACAAAAAGTTCCCCACTTGTGGGTAAAGTGAGCACAGGAACAGTGATAATCCTCCTTTTCAAATCCTTGAAGCATTCTTCGCATTCATCACTCCATGAAAACTTTACTCCCTTCCGAGTTAGCTTGGTAAGAGGTTTGGACAATCGTGAGAAATTTCCCACAAATCGTCGATAATATCCAGATAACCCCAAGAAACTATGGATATCCATTACCGATGTTGGCCTCAGACATCCCTCAATTGCATCTATTTTGGAGGGATCCACAGATATCCCATTGCTTGTGATGATATGGCCCAAGAATGAGACTTCCTTAAACCATAACTCACACTTGATGTACTTTTTATTGAGCTTCTCCTTGCACCATGTCTCCAGTACAGTTCTTAAATGCTCCTCATAATCCTCCTTGGTTTTGGAGTATATTAGAATATCATCTATAAAGACTACCACAAATTTGTCTAGGTAATCTCTAAATACTCTATTCATTTAGTCTATGAAGATTGATGGATCATTGGTGAGTCCTAAAGGCATTACTAAGAATTCATAGTGCCCATATCTTGTACGAAAAGCAGTCTTGGGGACATCTTCCTTCTTCACCCTTACTTGATAATATCCCGACCGCAAGTCCACCTTGGAGAAGTATTGTTCTCCACGTAGCTAATCAAACAAGTCATAGATTCTTATGAGAGGATACTTGTTCTTTATCGTGATTTTTTTAAGTTCACGATAATCGATGCAGAGCCACATTGACCCATCCTTCTTCTTGACGAAAAGGACTAGTGCACCCCATGGTGAAGCACTTGGGCGTGTAAACCCTTTATCCAGATTCTCCTATTGTTTTTTCTTCAGCTCTTTAAGCTCAACAACAACCATTTTATATGGAGTCTTGGATATTTGTAGTTCCCCGGGTATAAGTTCAATTGAGAACTCAACATCTCTTCTAGGAGGAAGACTAGGCAGTTCCTCGGGAAACACTTCAGCAAATTCCCTCACAACAGTCATTTCTTCAAGGATGGTTTCTTCCTTGGACTCAATCATCTGAGCCAGATACGCGTGCTCATAAGGCAATAATATCCATGCTTGAGATGATGGATCTAAAAGAGATTCATCTTCCTCTTGACACGTGTAAAGAATCGGGGGTCGATTCTCCATATGGAGTGTGATTTCCCTCTCCCAACAATTTATATTGGCTTTATATAAGGAAATCCAATCCATGCCAAGAATTGCATCAAATTCCACCAGAGGTAGTATGACGAGGTTTTCTGGGAAATTCAATCCACAGATTATAACAGGGGAGGACTTATATTCATAGGATGCAATGATTGCCCCATTTGTCGTACTCACCGACATCTTTACTTCCATGATTTGTGGTGGTGCTAGGATTGTCCTAATAAACTTTCGAGATATAAAAGAATGCATTGAACTTGAATCAGAAAGTATATTCTCTATTCTTGAATGAATAACTAGATTACCTTTCACCACTTCTTTGTCGGGTTCACTTCGGCAGAAGTGATGGAAAAAGCTCTTCCTTGCTGCCTTGGAGGTAGTTGGACTCCTCCGAAAACCCTTGTATTAGGGAACTGATTTGCAAAATGACCCAGTTCTTTGCATTTTTAGCATTGAACAACACGTTGAGGTTCGAACGGAGCGTTCCTATCCTCTCTCGCAACCGTGGGTCTTTCTTGCCGACAGTTAACAGCTAGGTTCCCTTCTTTTCCACACCTGAAGCATTTTCTCGTCCCCTTAAGGCAATTTCCAGGGTGCTTCTTTCCGCACTTTTGGCAAGTGGGGTACTAGATATTCTTAGCACCATTGGATTTATCCATCAGACCACCAGCATTGAAGTCCACCTTACGCTTCTTGTCCCCATGATACCCCTGTGATTCCCCAATCTCCATTTCAACATTGAGGGTACATAGGACAATTTCCTCAAAGCTGTTGAAGTCACAGATCACTAATGCTTTCTGCAAGCTAGCCGTCAGCCCACCAAAGAAGCGGTCAACCTTGAATTCGGGGGTAACGACAAAGCCGGAAGTGTATCGTGCAATCCTTGTGAAGTTTTCCTCGTACGCTCCAACAGATTCTTCATATTTTTCTTGAGGGAAAGGAAGTCCCTTTCCATCTTAAGCCGTAGGGTGCGTAGAAAATATTTATCCAAAAACATCTTCCGAAAATCCTCCCATTCAAATGTATCGATCTCTTCCTTAGTCTTTGTATTTTTGATCAACGTCCACCATTTATTAGCTTCACCCTCCATACAATAGGCAGCCAGGAGAACCTTCTCTTATTCAGAAAATTGAAGGATGGAGAAGATCTTTTCAATGGAGTTGATCCATTGTTCAGCGATCGTGGGATCGGATGATCCACTAAAAGTAGGAGGCATTTGTCTCATGAAGCTCTCAATAGTAACTTGTTCTTTATTAGGGGGGTTGAACATTCCTCTTGACCCGTGTTTCTATTCAAAACATGATTTAGCTGAGAGATAAGAATGACAAAGTTCATGATTCACGCTCCCATTTGATTGGGAATCTCATTAGTACATTCATCACACTGATCTACACAACGATTATTAGCCCGAGTCCTCCTATTACCAGCCATTGGATGGAATAAAAGGAATGTTAGGGGTAACACAGAAAGAGTAATCCAAAGACAAAATTTGATGACTTATAAATAAACTTTCATTTCCTTTACTCATGAGTCTATAGGCTTCAATCTAGGATTTTCATGATCTACTTTCTAACATATATTCTTAGGGGCTTTTTTTCCTTAATAAGGGTTCATACTAAGATTGTGAATTTATCAAAAGATATCCCCCGGGAGTGTCATAACCAAGAGTGCAACAAGGGCTGTTTTCGTGCACCATTTCTCGTTTGAGTCTAGCTAAAAGCGGTGTTTTTGTGTTTTACCCGTAGGAAACATATGTTCCAGAGCCGCCTCTACCTACTCGTATCTAGACAGGGATGTATTTTTCTGATAAACCACTTACTTAGTACTTACCAAAACATAGGGATGTTTTTATTATACTTATTCTTGTCTCTAAGGCTTTACAAGGGTTTCCTAATCCCAAAAATAACTAAACCTATCCACTGATACCAACAATGACAACCCTGCTTTTATTACAAACTTAAACATGATTTATTACATAAAACATCACTTGATACAACAAAGAAGATCGAGAGGTTTAGTGTATTTGGGGCTTAGGATCATTACATAAAAACTTAAAACATGAAATACAACATCTTTAATGAAAAATTCCTTTACATGACCACTACATTCCCTCGTACTTAGCATTGCATGGGATAACCTGAGGACATGCATAAGAAAAGGGTGAGCTATAAAGCCCTGTAAGGGAGTACACATGGAATAACATGAGGAGTACAATACATGTTAGATAATAGTTATATCAATAGACCGTAATAAAAACATGAACATAAAGTCATGATAAAGCATGATAATCATAACATGGAAATGCGGCAACAACACTTAACATGGAATTAGCATGAGCCAAGGCTCATTGCACATGGAGCATGAGTAAATCCTCATTGCACATAAAGCATGAGTAAACCCTCAATTCACTTGAATTAGAATGAGTAAACACTCATTGCACATGACGTATCATGATACTACACTTTACACAATGCATTGGAGCGCTATAAGGGCGCACCCTTCTTAAACATTTCATTTCATGCATAAGTGTGCCACATGGATCATAAAACATGGATTCATAAAACATAATAATTTATTCCAAGATAAAGGAATGTGTAATTCATACATGAAACTTTGTAATCAATAAGTAAATGTGTATAAAGGTGAATACCCTTGATGGAGAAATTGGCATGGTATCCACTACACAATGGCATTGGCTTAGAAAATCGGTGCGATTTCGGCAGCGTAACGGCGTGACATAAGAATTCATAAAAATGGTTGATGAGAGATAAAGGGGTCACTCATAATATTTACATGTAATGGACAGTAATTAGGTCATATAGATACATGTCCCAACAATTGTAATGGAAATTAGATTCATGATACAAAAATATTGCTTGAATGTAAAAGAAAAGAGAGAAGTTCCTTTCGGAATTTCGGCATAGTAACGGGTGTATATGGGAGGAATTTAATGAGAGAGAAATGGGTCTACCATCATTAAAACATAAAGATGAAAGTATGAGGGAGGTTCGAAACCATACCCCAACATTGATAATTGAAATTAAAAGGGCAAAACTACTTAAATAAAATTGGACAAAAATGAGAAAGGAAGAAAAAAACCCTTACTTGGAAGTGTGCTTCCAAAGGCTAGTAAGAGGCTTGTGAGAGGCTTCTTGGGAGATTGGGGCACCTTGGGAGGATTCTAGAGAGAGTAGGGCAGAGTTTGTATGAACTCAAAAGGATTTGAGTGAGGAGGAAGTGGGAGCTTGGGTGGGTTTATATAAGAAAGGTGAGGGAATTCTTTATTATTTAGGTTTAGGACACCTTATATTAAATTAATCCAGACCACAAACCATCCCATGGTTTTTGCCCATGAATTTTGGAAAAGGGAAGAGGAAAAAAATATTTTATAAGGCCAAAGTCCGAACATAAAATATTAGGGTTTCTTATGTGGAGGTGAGTCACACTCCCATAAAAATTAATTTAAAAAGGCAAGGTGTTGAATAAGTCATGACGGGACCATTAATGCTTTGAAAAGTAAGTTAAACAAACCCAAAATCACATTATTTTAATTTTAACACATATATTGGCCGAACATAAAGATTATAGTATTTTATTACATCACTATTGGGTCATTATGATGTCATAAAACACATTATATATTTAAACGGTATTTAATTTTTACTCAAAAATTTGACTGTCTCAGAAAATTATGAAAAATTCACCATTGGATAATTTCGACGTCCTAATTCCAAAAATAACATTTATTTTATCTAAATAATTTTCTAAATATGTTAATTTTCACTTTTAAAATAAAAACCGACCTTTATCGAAAATTCACAGGTTTGGACAGAAATGGCTTTCAAACCTTAATAAAAATTATAATTGCATTCATAAAATTATAAGATCATTTATATTTAAGAAAAATTAATTTAATAATAATAATAATATTTTATTAAAATATTATTTAATTTTAAAAATTCCTTAATTTAATAAAATAGAATTCTTAGTTAAATAATAACTAAAAACACTACTTGTACTTTAAAAACTATTTACAATGTGTCAAAAATGACTAGAAATTATATTCATTATTATATACAAAAAAAATAATGTACATGAACATAGTACTAGTTATTTGTTACATAACCCCTTAAAACAGCTGCATAAGACCTAAGGTTAAGGTGTTCGATGGTGATAGACTCTTGTGGTGGCTCAGATAGTATCGCTCGAGTGGTAATTTCAATCAACTTCCACTTTTCCCGTAGACGGTCACGTTCGAGCTTGAAAAGATGAAGCTCAACTTGGGTTTGGTCAAGGGCGAAGCCCAAAGACACCACCTCTTTTCCGAGCTCCAACAAATGGGCATCGTATGGTGCAATTCTACTGGATGAGGCCATCTCTTCTTTTGGATAAGTAAAATTGGATGTGTTAAAGCCCTATATTTATACTAATAATGTGATCACTGTTCAATGGCTATATTAGCAATGGTCAAAATTCTTAACATAAAACCAATGAAGTTGTCATTTTATAAAAGCATTTTATATAAAAAGACATTTAATAAGATCAAGAGGGATTTTCCATTAATGAAACTTTGGGTCGTTACATTATGGATGAAAATTATGATGTGATTAATATAATTATATTATATTTAAAACATAATTATACTTTTTAATTATTATATCATATATACCTTCTTACCTTCCAATCTATTGGGAAACGATAAAGTCGCTCATGTGGACTACCAGATTCATGAATCAATGTGATTCGTTTTTTATTTATATATAACATAGATGTTAATAAGGATGAATATGATGGATATATATGATATATATAATATAATTATTATTATTTAATGGTAAATTATTATTTAACTTTATTTTTTTTCATCCATTGAAAAGTGAAAATAACATTCATGTATACGTACAACCTACCGTCTCTATGAACGGTGCAATTCGTTTTTATATATCTAAATTTTATAGATTACTATAAATAAATATATAATAAATATATATTATTTTTATATATTTATTAAATTTCTGGAGATGATATAAAATTTATCAAATTATAATTATTGAAACTTCCATACTAAAAAAACATGGAAAATAAAGCAATTTTTACCCAAAACAATGATTTTAACAAAGAAGTGTTAATAATGATAAAATATTATAAGTAATATATGGTATAATTTATAAGATTATGGTTATTTAATATATATATATATATATATAATAAATATATACATGATTCTCTTACACATATAATGGAAGTTAGAACTGAGGTAGGGGTTTTCATCTCACTTTTACTTCAGTGATACATACATCACATTCACCACTTATTTATTTTGTGTGGTGTATATACTTAAAATATGACATATTATATCATTAATGTATTTTTATTAATGTTATTTAATGTATAATTTTAATTTATTTCTTTCATGTGGCTTATAATTCAAAATAAACCCAAGTGTTAAGGTTTTATTTCACAATCTCATCATTATTTGGGATTGTTTGTTTTTATGTATCGACTGAATAATATTTATATTCCATGTCCATGTTTTCTAAAAAATAATTTTTCTACAATTATACAATGATTATTTAAATTAATTTTTACCCATGTTTTACTTTTTACAAAAATATAAAAGAAATATTCTAATCGTTTTCTGAACAAGGTGCTTTTTAACCATTCTTACAAACGTGTAAACTGAATATTTTTTTAACTTATAGTAAATGAATGGAATTTACCTCCATTATGAAACATCAATTATTTCTATATTACTTTAAATTTTTACAATGTTCTATTAAAATAATATTATTTCTTCATAAAAATTGTAGTATTTAGATTTTATAAAGTTATTTTCAAAGAAAAATGGTATTTTCTTCAAGAAATTTGCCTTTCAACTTTTTAAAATATTATTATCTATGTCAACATACCTAGTTAAATAATATGTGTAGTATATAATATAATGATACCATATACCATATTTCATAGGAAGGTTTATGATCATTTTGACTATGGGAATTTATTGACATTTTGTATGATATTTCTTCAAATATGGACTATTATTGATTATTAAGGCATGTTGAGTCAGTTGTATTATTTATTTATATGAGGAATTCATTAGACTTCATAAATAATGGGTGGGGCCCATTATATCCCCTTGATGTATCAGTAGGTCTCATGAGAATACTATATTAGGTTTTGGTCGAATCCTTTCCCATTTGTGAAGATTTCATTCCCCAATATCTTGATGATATTTTTAGATGTCTTGGACGATACATCGATAGTAAGTTTCAGATGTCCTATATTGTGCATTCCATCATTATAAAATCTGATATCGATATCCATCTGATTATTTGATTATTTTTAATATTCATGGATAATTTTCAAGCTCATGTTATTCTTTATATGGATTATTTGATGATCCTATATTCCTACCATATTATTATAAATCTATTGTTTAAATAAAATGTGTTTTAGTTATTTACCGTTCCATATTTTTTACGATTATTTATTCATGATAGATTCTATAGTAAGCATACCCTTACTGATCATTTTATCTCACCCCTTTCTTATGTTTTATTTTTACTAGGATTCTAGGTAGTGTTTTATGATTGATATGTAGGAATATGCTAAGGGTGATAATGGAATTCTCAAAAAAACATTGTATTTTCTTACTTTTAAAATGTAATGTGAATTTAAATTATGTATATAGTTTAATAATAATACTAAACTATTTATTCTTTTGGATGTTATTTCTTGTATCTAGTACCAATGAAACGAAGTACCCACTAGATCTAGGCTATTGGGGTTGATGTATTTACAATATATTTGAAAAAATAAAAAATACATAAATAGTGTGTTGGTTTTTTTATTACTTTATGGGTAAGAAGAATAAGATAATTAAGAAAAAATATTCATTATAATTGTATTAAATTTAAAAATTTTACATTTTAGTGTTCAATGTATGTTATGTATGTTCTTCCAAAATGAATGTGCGTTATATTAGTTTTTCTCCTTATTAGGTGGAGTTCATAACGGTTTTAGCGAATTGTTAAAAAAGTATGTTTTATTATTTTTTATAAGTTATTTAATCTTAATTCTTCTTATTATAAATTTTTTGAAATTTATATATAAACATACTAGTCTTATAGAATTTTTAACAATGATCACTTGTTGATTGGGGATCCAAATAAAATTAAACACATGAAAAAATAAGTAAATAAGTTTTTGTCTTTATTTATATGTACATGTTGGTTTTTAATTTCAAATTAATGGTTCATCACCACAGTTCTATCCTTAAAAAGGATATGTGAAATGTGGTTATTATTTTTTAAGATTCATGTTTGAAGTCATTATAACTTGGGGGAATACATAATTTATCAATTTTAGTGATATTAAATAGTTTAGGTTTTATATAAAATTATTCTATTTTTAAATATTATAATGTCCATTTTTATTGTATATTTTTAATGATGTCACATCATATATGGATGAAGACCTTACCCACATTCATTTTTTTGAAAACTATTTTTTAGGTAAGGTAAATTTTCTATATTTATTATCAGGTATCTCCCTTTTAATTAATGTTTAAATTTTATTATCTAGATAATTGTTTTTTTTATTTATGTTGTATTGTAAAAAAATTGTTGTTTCCATTGTATAGGAAAAAAATCAGGTTTTATAGGCAAGTGTATTTAATTATATTTTTTTAAAATTAATATTCCATGTTGTTTTTTCTTATAAGCTGATGTGGAATCTTTCAATAAGTAATTTGATGTTGGCTTTTAATAAAAACAAATGTTGAGTGTTTGGTAATTTTTATGGATCTTTCAACATCTTTTTTTGACAAAAATTTGACATCAAAAAGTTCTTTCAATGCAAATTTTATTATAAAACTAATATTGAATATTGTTTTTAGGTTTGTTTTGGTTAAAATCTAATATATAAAGACCATTTTTTTAGTTTTTTATGCCAGTTTTAGTTAAAACCCAATGATAAAATACCATTATTATTTTTAGAATTTTACAAGTTGGTTATTTCATAAAAAATTGAAATATAACTAAAATTATATTTTTATTTTATATTCTTATGTTAGTTTTAAAATAACCAACATTGAAACTATTATTTTTAACTTTTCATACATCAACATCAGTTAAAACCCAATGTGGAAAATTTAAGACCCCAACATAAAAAATATGATTTTACACTAGTGGATCTTGATAAAATATAATACAATTTGGAACTCTATACCAACTTACCACTTCCTTAATGAATATTCAAGAAAGTTAATTAAGAGATAAATAGTCTCTAGTAGAAATAAAATTTGATGACATTGTATGCCAATCGACTAAAACAAAAATATCATTGTGCACATTAGATGTCTTGAGGATTCCAAATCCAAGGAGTCGTTTTTTCCATTTTTATACAGGTATGGATACTTTTGGTAACATTCCATTAGTTTTATGCTACTCATATTTAACATGATGGAATACCAAGAACCAATATATAAAATTTTCAATATCTCTCTTTATGTTATCCCATTATAAATTCTCTTTAAGGTCATTATACATCTTCAAAATTATAGGTTTAATATATAATAATGAGCTATTAGCTTCATCCAAAAAATACATATTCAATTATATTATAACATGGAAACATACTCTATTCTAAAACCTTTTCATTCCATTACAATGAAAGTTTAACTCAGGAATATTTCTCAGCATCTTTGGTAGCTATACATCTTCCTTCTATGCCTTATTAATATTCATATATATTCATGGTTGAACACTCATTTTATAAATATAATATTTATCATTTTCCTTAAATATTTCATGTTTCATCTATTTAAAATCCATAATTATTGGTTCTTTTGAGATCTTTTTCATAGATATTGTAACATGATCCTTTCAAATCAAAACAACATATACCTTATATGTATTCCTAGAATGGTAATCTATTGAGTAGATATAATTTTTAATAAAATATATACATCTTATTTAGATCATATTAAACTCTTTAAAGGGTAATATATACTTTAAAATTTTATAAGCAGTACATATGTCACACATTTCACCATAAAGATACTCTAACCATATCTTCAATGAAAAAATATGGAAGCTAACTCCAAATCATGAATCTAGTAAATTTTTCACAAACCATAAATTGAAGATTAGAATGAGAAATCACCTTGTAATTAAATATTATAACACATTCAATACTCTTATTAGATGCATCACTATAAATTACAAACCATTGTCCACTATATGGTAGTGTGAGTATAGGTGCATTAAACAACCTTCTCTACATCTCCTCTATATTTTTTTCACATTCCTCAGCCTAAAAGAACTGAAAAACCCTTATATATTAACTTTTCTAATGGATTATATAGCTATGATAAATTCATTACAAAGAGCCAATAATATCAAACTAATATAAGAAAACTATGGATCTCATTCATGCTAGTTGGTCAAGGCCAATGTCTAATGTTTTTCATATTACAAGGAGCTTCTAATATATGCTCAATTATATTCATGTGTCTGAAAAATTATAATTTATATAACTAAAAATAACACTTTCGTAATTTTTTATATAGTTTCTACTTCCTTGGGGACTTCAACATAATTATTATGTTATCTTAAGGTTATTCATTTCTCTTCGAGTATATAAGGATATCATCTATAAAGACTACGAAAAAATGATTTATGTAATCTCTAAAAGAATTATTAAATAAATTAAGGAATATAGTATGGTAACTAGTAAGTTCAAATTAAATCACCATAAATCTATAAAGTATGTACCTCATATAAGACTTTGAATTAGGTTTGTATTCTCCTTTTACCCTCGATTGATAGTATCAAAAATAAAGGTAAATCATGGAAAAGTATTAACATCCTCAAAATTTATCAAATAAATCATTAATATAGGGTAATGGATACTGATTATCGATTATTATATTGTTATATTCCTGATAATAAATGTTGAGTCACATTGATCCAATTTTTATTAACAAAAATAATAGGTTCACCACATGGTGATGCACTTGGCTGAATGAATCCTTTATCAATATTATCAGGATGATTGATTCTAAATTCCAAAAACTCAATTGGGCTCATTATATATGGATTCATTGAAATAGGTTTTTAACTATGTTTGAATTATATTGAAAACTCAAAATCAAAATTTGAAGTAAGAATGGGAAAATATTCATGCAATAAATCATAAACCTTTTGTATAATAAATATATCATTGATGTTGAGTATTTACCCAACCATATGAGAGAAATAACCCTTATTAATAGAAATCAAGACTCATAAAAATGGAATTAATTTCCATTAGAATATAATATTCATCCTCACTCTGATAAATGTTCCCAGGTTCTTTCAGAATTTTTAAATGTGACTACCCTTTATAGGAAATTAATAGGAGATCTATATAAAGATATCTAATCTATGGACAAAATCACTTTAAATTTATCTAGAGGGAGAATAAAAATATTTGAAGGAATCGTATACCCAAAAACTAAAATTTAAGAAGAATCATAAACTGGAGATGCAATCATTATAGCATTAGGATTATTCACTTATGATTAAACATCTAATCATTGAGTATATCAGTTAACATTCTTATATATTTTTTAGGATATAAATGAATTTGTATGTCGAGGATAAAATATGGTATCTCAATATTTGAGTGTACCTTTCACCACACCAACTTTATTATTATATCTTAAATACCTTCTTAAACAAAAAAAACAAAGGGTGATAGAAAATAATCATAGTTAATAATTATAAAATCATGAAAAATAATTTGCAGTATGTCTTAATAATGACACCTTCCTTTCAATATATTACACATTAAGGTTAACCTAAGTTATCTATGGTCCTTATCTATTTGAATCATTTATAATGGTTCATAAATAAAATGTTAATTAACCCATGAATATACTATGGGAGTATCTATACTGGTGTGTAGTCTTAGGCACCCTCATCATGCACTGATGACTGTCAACTAAATACTTAACCATCCCCATGTATATTTGTTTCCCATTGGTTTTTCTATTCCATGGCTTCATTCTCTTTCTAGTATCGTGACAGATATGTATTTTCCTGAAAAAAAAAATATAACTTTATTTACCATAACATATGATGGTATCATATATTAGGATTACCATAACGATTATACCTATTGTTTTCTTCTCTTAATATCTAAAAATAACTAAACCCCTATCAGATACCAACTGAGGTGACCCTAAAATTACATTCATAAATATTACATTGTTTTAGATAAATTTTCAAGACATCACATAATATAAGCCCTATAACCATAAATTTTTTTTATTTAGAGACTAGATAAATAATAATATTATTTCATGATATATATTCAAGATATCACACAAATTTATTCTCACATAGTACATTTTTTAGTCATAATGTACTTAAACCCATTATTCATCATCTTGAGAAATGAAATATAAGAAAGGGTGTGGTTAGATTCTCAGTAAGATAAACATGGGATATCTTCCAATGATTATATGTAAGAATAACATGTTCATAAGGGTAAGATAATATGATCTTAAAATTTTAAAATCATACCCAACAGTTCATAGGTCATAATAATGGAATAATTCTTTGAAAGGTCATAAGACATGATTCAGATGAGAAGCAAACATCATGAGCGATGAGAATATAACATTTTTATAAGAATATCTTATATGGGAGTGGAATAAAGTGTTTTATAATCATAATCATATAAATCATTTTTCAAATATATCTACTAAGGAATTCATTACATATTTCTCTTGGTCTAAACACAGGTATACACTCTTTGGGATTGGGATAACCTCTTATTTTCCATCTTTAGGACTAGGATAACCACACATATAATCATATTTGATCTTGGGATAACCTCCCGTATACCCTTATAAGTAATAAATAATAAACATTATCTAATTAATTTTTTTTCTATAACAAAATTACCCCTTATATATTCATAATCCATTCATATTTATTCCATATGATCATGAAAACATTTATCATTTTGTTATGGAATAACCCATGGAAAAGAAAAAAGTTTCATCAAGATTTTATCATCATTGTCAATAAACATATGGATAAAGAATAAATATCATAACATTTGATCATATCCCCTAAAAATAATATGAATAATTAAAGGATAATTTTACAGATGTAAATACTGTAAAAAGATTACTAGAGCTTTCCTTGAGAAAAATAATCTTTTCATTGTGAAATAAATTTTTTAAAATATAAAAATATAGAAAATATTAGGAAAAATATTTTATTTGAAAATATCAACATAATATTTTAATTAAATTATTAAATAAAATATTATCTATGATGGAATAAAAATTTATTCCTATGATAAATGTTAAAAGAAATATTTTCTATAAACCTTTGGTAAAAAGTACATTGTTCAGAAAACAACAAGAATATTCCATTCAAAACATTTTATAGAATGTAAAATATTGTTAAAATTAATTTTATCAATAATTTTAAAATATTAACAACATTATTTGAAAAATTATGAAGAGAATATGTACATCAAAGAAAAATATTCCTGACCGAATAGAAAAATAAAGTCAGTATTCCTTAAAAACAACCTTTTGGTCTTTTGAGTACTTAAAGTGAAAAAATGAAAAACAAAAGTTAAAATTTAAATAAATAACAAGAGGATAATAAAATAAATAATTTTTTTGAGTTATTTTCAATTTAATTTTATCTTCACAAAAATGAAGTATAAATAATCCTGGTAAAAAGTGAGATTATAACATAAAAACCTTATCACTTTAGTAACTTTTGAATCAAAACCCACAAAAACTAAATTAATTCAAATTAAACATTAAATAACATGTATATAAGTATATTCATGATATATGATACCAAATGGTAATTAAATATACCACGTTAAGTGAATAAGTGGTGAATATAGCATATGTCTCATGGAAACAAACGTGAGATGAGAAAGATTTACCTCGAGTCCAACTTTATTTGAAAGTGATTTTAACATATCGTATAATAAATTTAAATTCAGTATAAATATATATAATAACTATAGTAATACATATAATTCCATAAAGGGTATACTTATTACATATTATGACCTTTTCATTAACAATATTTCACTATCATCCTTATTTTAGGTGTTAAGTGCTTCATTTTTCTAGTATGTTTTAGTTCAGAAGTAATGGTCCTTGCACATAGATCATGGTTCCATAATATCAAGAATATTAATCATGTAATAACAATAATATTTAAACATTATATACAATTTTATAGTCATTATTATAAATCATTGATGAAAAATTAATCACTTAGTTTCATGGTGGTGGTAGTCCATATGTATACACAAGTAACGTTGTCATTTTCCAATGAATATGAAGATGAAAGGTAGATAAGATCATATAATTATATAATTATAATGAAATAATATATATATATATATATATATATTAAATCCATGTTTTTAACTAAATATTAATGATGGGGATGTAAAATTAATTGTATCTCTATATTGAGGAGGTAGTCCACATGTACGAATGAGCGACAGTTTTATTTCCAATTTGATAGAAAATATATAGAAAATTGTAGTCTCAAAATCATAAAAAAAATCTAATTATATTTATAATACTATAATAATTATGTTATTATAGATAAAATATATTTATATTAATTATAATCAGAAATAAATGTTGACAAAATTGGGTAAGGTGAATACCATTTTTTGAGAGAACTCTTTTGAACTTCACATTAAACCTTTTTATAATAGACTTAAGGTAAAACCAAGAGATCAAGAATATATTTAATGAATATAATATGTTTATTGATCTGGTTTTAGATAAGATATTATTCTCAAGTTTTTTTTAATAATGGATGATTAGGGGTTCCCTTTTTTATGTGAGGGGAGAGACACACATGGAATTACTAAAAAGATTTCAAAAATATAAGGATACTTTCATGTGAAATTAGAGACAATATTACAAGACCTATAATTTAATATAATATAGGGTTGAAATATCTTCAACCAATAATATTTAGAAATGTTTAAGTGGAATTTTTACCCTTATCATTTATTTTAATCCCCCTCCTGGTAAAGTCGTTTTAACCCTAACTGTGGTAAATAAAATTTATTGTTTTTACTATTAATTATGAAAAAAAAGAAAGTTTACTTATTAAAAACTTTTAAAATTATTACTCAAAATATTTATTCTATTTAAAAAAATCAATTTTTATGATTGACTGAAATTAATTTTAAAATAAATCTGCAAAATACAATTAACATCACTTTTTAAAAAACATTTTCAGCATAAAACTGAGTTTACTTTCATTATTTTCATAGCAAAAAATATTAGATTAATCTTTAAACGTTTTATTGAATATATAATCTACATATTTTATTAACATCATTAATTGAAAATATTTATTTAATTTATTAAGCTAAAATAACATTGTGAGTATAAAAATAGTTTTCTAAAAATTAAGTATTTCTACCTTGAAATTTTTTTATCTTCATTACAAACCATTAAGTAAATAATGTATTAATAACTAATAATACAATATAAATATATTTCATTAAAAATAATTTTTAAATAGTTTTCAATATATTTTTTATAAACAAATTCATAACACCTAGAAAAATACATTTCTTTAGAAAAAAATAGTTCTTCTAATCATGAAATGATTATCAAAAATTTAATGACCATTTATTAGGAATTAATCAATACATTTTAATTAAGGAAAAAAATTTATTTAAATGTTTTATAATGTGGTTATCCTATTCATACCGACTAATCCAATGTCTTGGTTATAAATTATATAATATATTATGGTTCATTTAGACTCTAGATTCCATGTAAAATAACCTATCAAATACTTAAAATCTATTTCATAGGAATACCTATAAAATCTTGGGGTGTTACAATTTCACAATGATTTAATGAAATAATATCTCGATCCCTAAAAAAATTAATACATAATCATGAATATAAATAATAATAATATTAGATAAAGAAAAAAGAGATAAACCAACCATAATAGTGAAATAATATCTCTAATACCAAATATTTTCATGTGATATGGGAAGAGGGAAAAGATGGGTCATGGGGAAAACCCATAATTGTTTTAGATTCACATTTAGAAAAACATGAAGGGGGGTTAATGAAACTCCATTATTAAAGACAAAATTTCCCCCTATTAGTCAAAATAATAAATGATCCCCACATAGTGGTGGTGAGTCAAGGTATTCCAAATAAAATATTTCTCTTTTCAATGTTCTTATGTTTAGTTCTAGTAAGACACAAAAATACCATATATGGGCTCCCACTAAATCCTAAAATGTGTATTAATTTTTTAAATTTACAAAAATAAGTTAAAAAAATAAATCACAAGACGCAAGTTATTTTACTTGGTTAACTTTTATTAGACTATTCCCAAGGATGAGACCCATATTAATATGTATATATTAAAAAATCCACCAAGTAAAATATTAGTATAATGTTTCTATAAGACACATTCTGTTTTAGTTCACAAACACTCACAAAATTATAAATCTTACTACTCACTCACTCAAAAAAAACTCACAATCCATTAAGATTATAACATTGATATCATAAAATAAAGAAATAGTTTTATACCTATATTGTTATATAAATACAATCTATTTTCATCAAGATTTATTATCTAATATTCCTATCCTTTATAATTGGATTGATCGATCAATAATAGTCAAATAATCTTCTAATTTTATATAATATATCACCCAAAAATTATTTATTCTCTCATGTTTTCCTATATCTCCATGTTTATTCCTCATTTTAAATTTATATAGTTATTCCAAAGATCACCCAAGAAGTAAGAGTTTACTCCCTTAATTAACTATTTAGAAAACTCTAATTATGACTTCAAAATTTGTGTCAATACACCTTTATTAAAGACCAAAACATTTTACTTTTGAATATTTTATAAAATTTGGATATCATATAGAATATAATTAAACCACAACTTGGTGATTTGTTTTTCAATTAACAAATTTAATCTAAAAACCATAGATTAAAAAACTCTCATCTCTATAAAATTTGTCAGTTTTATATTTTAGAACTTAATATATAAAACACATCTTCCTCTAGTTTCCATTACATGAAAAAAAAATTTCATGGTATATTCAATAAATAAAATTCCCAAAGAAAATTCCTTATACATAAACTCATAACCCTTTTCTTATACCTACATTATAATCATGACTGATTTTTTCTTACTCATGGAATCTAGGGATTTCAAAAAAATCATGAGATTTTAAAGAACATTAAAACCCCTTAATCCATGGACATTATTATTGTTTCTAGATAAATAGAATGAAGTATGCCTATTTTTATTTATTTTTCCATTTAAAAAAATTGTATAACATAAAATTTAACCATAATCTATACTAAGTCATGTTAACCTAACCATGTCTATTTTTCACCAATTCATATACACCACTAGGTCTATTATCTAATAATTTTAGGTTATCGTGGAATATAAATATATAAAATAAATCTCTAAGAATATAACTTTAAACCTATAGATTTTTTCAATACATAATGTATTTATCATTTCTAGGGCATGGTTTTTATACTTCAAGAAAACTGTAACTAAAATTCCTTGAAATTCATCTATGCATCACAACCCTCCTTAAAATAAAAAAAAATATTAATTTGATTATTTTAGAGGATTGAATTTTTTTTTATAAAAAAAAATACAATTTAAAAACACCTGAAACAATTTTTCTACCAACTACCCAATTTGGTTTATAGAAACCCCTTCTATAAAACAAATTTGTACATTATTTGATAAATCTTTCTATATCACCAATTTAACCTTTATTTATTCAAGATCACAAACTCCATATTCAAATTCATTTCCACCTTGTGAATAACTTTTATACTCACCTATACTTATTTTCCCCCATTAATTGTATTCTCTCCCTTGAAACATCACATGGAAATAAATCACACTCTTTAAATTTATGATACACTTGAGTATATATCCCTCTATGATTATGAGTAATTATATTCTCCATTTAATATAAAAAAATTGAACTTAATTTAATATTTTAATAAGGAATGTGTTACTCAATCAACTAAATTTTGATAGAATAGCTTTCTTTTCATGATCCACTTATAAATAATATTACATCTTACTAAAAATATTAGTGAAACCATTTATCAGAAAATAAATATAAGATTAAAAAATATTAGGGAGTGCGGGTATATTCATTAAGACATTAATTTAATGGCTATAGAATAAATCTAAGATTAAATGGATAGTTCTCACAACATTAATTGAATAATAATTTTATTACAGTATCTGCAACAGGACCATGAGAATATACTTACTGTAATTTTAATAAACCTTGATAAAACATCTTCATAATGAATTTACACATTATCTTGATGCCTTGAATGACTTAATAGATTTATCTAATGTTTATAACTATGTATTTAACACATTTAATTATTATCGGAGAATATTATTTAATGTGAATCTCATCAAGTAATAGTTTCATTCATATATTTTTTCTATAAGATTGAGTATCAGTTATATATTAAGTTTTTGTAGTACTCAATGATATGAAATATTGGTTCTTTCTAATCTAAGAAATACCTAAATATCGATTATAAATTATTTTACCTAAATTTTAATTATTATCATCTTTCAAACTAACCCAATCAGAATCCATATAACATAATAACTATTGTTTTAATGTCTTTTTATAGAATAATCAAGAATCCACAATTACATTGTTATAATAAGGTATAATTTTCACCAAAAGAATGTTTATTACCATAGTAATTCAATTATATATTATCACTTCATATATATAAAACATAATATCATTTCAGGATCCTATTATAAAATAGAATTTTAATATTTTTCCATAGTCATATATTCATAGTTTTTAAAACCACGATAATATAATACTATAACTATGATTCCTAAAACTGTGGGTATAGGTATGTATTTTTTCCACAATTTTCAAACTAACTATGGGTATAAATTTATGTAAAAAAATCACTTTCACATCATATTTCTTATTCTATTTTTTCTTATTCCCTCCTCACCCATGATCGAAAATTCTCCATCCCTAATGACAACTAACATTATCTACCCTAATCACTGATTCCTTGAACCATGTTTATAAATTCCCTCCCCAATCCAACTCCCCCATTTTCTCCCCAATCTTTATCCTTGTTTACAATTACCTCCCCAATACACCTTCTTTCTCTTAACCTGGTATAGTGAAATTTCTAGTTTAATTAAAAACTTATAACTAGAGATGCCTTCAAGAATTGAATCCCCCATTTTTGTCTTCTTATATAGTGTCATATTACTCATTTACCTATAGTGGGATTAAAAATAAATTCCTGGGATGACATGAATCCATGAAGTGAATGTAATGACTTGAAATTTTACTATATATTTTCCTTAAAAATAATATATTAAATAGATAGTTTCACAAACTATACTGAACTAAAAATCATAATATATTTTGAATATTAAATATGAACATTAATAAAAATACATTAAATTAGACGGTATAAATTTATGTGACCATATCATAAAATCAATAAAGTATTAGGAAATGAAATATAGGAGTGGATGTCTTCTCTATAAATTCAATTTTTCCAAACATGAATTGAGGTAGCGTCATAAAGGTTTTCCTTTAACCAAACCCAATTTGAACTTGATTAATTATTCTTTGAATAAAACTATATACTTTAGAATTTCAGGATCAAGGAGATTTCCATAAGATCCATGATAATTGAATCGACACCCGAAACTAAAATCAGATATTATCTATTGCTTAGTTCCTACATGGATTCCATAATATTTATCTTTGATGAAATTATGATTATATCAACATGCAATGAAATATTTATCTAAATAGATATATTATAAATTTTTATACTTTTTAAAAAGTCATTTTTTCTAAATTCACTTTATACATAAAAATTTTATTTTATAAAAATTGACTTTTTATTTCAAGGAACTAAGTGTATTTGTATTGAATGATAAAAAGATATATTAAAACTATATTAATTGGTAATTTATAGGAAACAAATTAATTTACAAAAAATCATTTTCCTATAAAATAAGCTTCTAATATATTTTATATTTGAAATTAAAAATAAATTTTTTAAATATTATTATGTGAATTTGAAAAATATAACATCATTTTTTTATTTATCATGAAAATATTATGTTAATAAAAAAATTCAATTTTTCTAAAAAGATTGACTTTTAGGTGAGTAGTGGAAAATAATATTTTTACAAATCACAATAATTTTATGATATTGTTAATAAAGAAGTGTAAATTGGAAATTTATGAAACTAAGTTATAAGACTGAATATATATTTTATGTAATGATCTATGTTTTGAACCAGATGAAAATGAAAAGGTTTTTGTAATTTTTTATTTACCTGATGGGTATTTCTTAAAGCTGATCTTTGGAATGAGGTTCTGAGAGATGAGACCTTTTAAAGTGATGTTTTTTGGACTTTAATAAAGTACTAAGAAGTTAATTTGGTAGCTCGAGGAGTTTCGGGAGTTTTGGACCTGAAAACAACAATTTTTGAAGGACTTACAGATGGTACAAGGTTTTTCTGAAACTGTGTGGCCCATAGTAGGAAACTATGTAGCCTTGTCTAGTGGATTGAGGTTGTCACATGGGCTATGCAAGTTTTACCAAAATATACACCTATCCCACACTCTTAGTGGTATGGGAAGTATCTCAACACTATTCACCACACGGTTGGTGCATGGTTTCCAAACTGTGTATCCATCCTATGTGGAGTACCTCAGGTGCCCAGTAGAGGGTCCAACATTGGGGAACGATTTGCTAAATTGTGTTCCCAAACCAAGCACTAATACCCTATTTTAAAAATAGAATTAAAATATATTTAAATAAAATAAAATGAAAACTATAATCTACTCACCCATTTCCCCCTCTCACTCACACGACACCCTTATGGGGATACCCTTTAATCCACATGGAGAACCCATATCTATGACCTCTTCTCCTCTCATTGGACCACCCATATTTCTTCATGTTCTTTGATCAAAACGTCATGGTAATATCTCTCCTCCCTTCTCCTTCCATTTTCGGCAGATTTGAGGTATCCCTATCACCCCTCTTTTTCAGCAAAAACCCTAGGGTTATTGTTGATATTTTTTCTTCTTCCCATTTCAGGGTGTGTGAATGGCCTCTCAGGTCGGGTTGATATATATTATGACAAATACTTCAAAAGGATTGTCAAATCATGTTTTTTCTATTATCCACCTTCATATAAGGTAAATATATATCCCCTTTGTTTAGTTTCTACCTTATTATACTACATTCTTTGGGTGTTTGAAGGCTTCTAGTAATTATTTTTGTAGTGAACTCGACCCTGCCGTGTGGTTTCAAGTCCCTAGGTCTAAGGAAACTTTTCTTCATATGCATAGGTAAGTATATATATATATATGTAGGTTCTCTCATTATGTGTATATTCATCCATAGAAGTGAATATATATGTATAGAAATAAGTGTACCTATGTATATATATATATATATGAAAATTCATATATAGAAGACTGGAGGTGAGTATATGCATATAATCATATATGTAAGGATCTCCTTTCACATGTTCATAGACATGAGAATGAATTCATAGTGTCTAGGTTTCTATATATGCGTGTGAAGTTGTATACGATCAAAGGGGGTAGTAACATCTTTGAGTTAGAATGTGTCAAGTGCCGAAGTGTTCATCTTGGTTCCATCCTGAGGCTAGATCCCTTTCCTTGCCTTTTTAAATTCAGGAATACCTTAAATTTCATTAGAGGATTATTTAAATCTGATTTGTTAAATTGATATAGTTTTTTTGGATTAATATGTTCGGTTATTATTATTTTTTTGATAAACAATTCATGGTTTTATAATAAAACCCCTCCAATGTAGGAGCACTGTCTCTGAAAACTCATAGAGATTGTTTATATGTATTTATCTTGTTTGGACATTTATTCTTAGTAGATATTTTTTCATGGAAACTTTTTCTTTCTCTTTTGGTTGTCCAGTTATGAAAATTTAATATTTTTCTTTATGAATATAATTTACCAAGTAGTTAAATGCACAATTATTAGTGGTTCCTTATAATTCCCCCCTTTTAATTTTATTAATTAAGTTACCAAGATTGATGGGTGTGAGTGAAATAATTAAAATAGAATAACATAATAATGATGAAAACTTTCCTTTAATTGTATTAAAATTATAGGTTGAAATAGAATAGATTAGGGTGGTATGACTTTACATTTGGTTAATCTAATAATCCTAGCTTATGAAAGTTAAAAGGTTAAAATAGAGGACATATGTGTATCACGGTTAGATCATGCCTTGTTGAAATTAATGGAAAATCATAAGGGGTTATGCTTATTATATTTTGTTATGAATTTAAACATTCTCACTTAATTGTTAAGCCTTTTTATGATTGAGCTTGGATATTTCCAAGTTACATGACAGGTTTTGACAGATGTCATATGTTAAGGATGATTGGGGTTCCTTATGAATTATGTCATGATTATGGAAAGTATTTTAAATGAAATTGAATATGGTTAATAATATGCATGAGAGATCTCTGCCTCATGTATTTAATTGAATGTGGCTAAGACCATGATAAAGTTTTAATTGAAATGCTTAATATGTATTGCCTTAAGTATTAATGTGAACATGATTTCTATTATATAAATGAAATGGGAAAATTATATTCATGAAAATTTAATTCCTCATGAATTATATGTATTGTGAATGATTTCTCCATGTAGGTTATTGAGAAAAGGGATCGTGAGAGCCCTTTGGGTAAATAAGACGTTGAGAGATTCCTTGAAGATTGCCAAAGGACTATGAGAACCCTTGGGAGGGATGACTATGTGATATTCCTATCAGGATCTAGGGGATCGACCATGAGATATCCCATGGTGATGGATGACATTGGGTTACATCTAGATACTTATAACACATGTATTCCAAGAGATTGTGAGAGCTCTAGGAGTCGGGCTAGGAGTTAGACTCTGAGAGCATCCATGGGTATTTGATGTCTGGGAGTTACATCATGATCTATCCCAATATATATTTATATTGTATATGTGTCTGTGTTATATATATATATAGTGACAATATCATAAACTTATTTTGGCTATGATAAAATGCTGGTATAACATTCAGGTGTCCCTTAAAAACCTAGATGGGTGGTGATTTATTTATCCATTTCTTATTATCACTCTCTCTATACCAGAACATTATTTAAATTAATATTGTTCTACCTATATTGGGGTAGACAACATGGGATCTATCCTACTAAGATTTATATCTCACACCTAGTTAGGGTACCTTTGGTACCCAAGTAGATCGTATATTTGTGGGATCCAGTTTGATTGTTGTATTTCTTATACCTGGGAGTTTGGAGCAAAGGACTGATCTAGAGCTAAGGATGATCATGGAGATCTCTTATGGGGATTTTTTTTTGTTCTCTTTATTTCTGTACTATATTGTGAAGAATTTTTTTTATTTACTTCTTTTTCTTTTGTATCATCCCTCATCCATGCATTGTATAAACTGGAATTGGCCATTATTGTTCAGTTATATAAAAATTTTTGTTCTATTGATTTATCATTTAGTTATTATTATTTTCTTCTTATTTTGTTTTCAATTATCATTTATTCTATTATACTTCTATGCAACTCTAATAATGAGGGTATAGTCTCCCCACTGAACCACCTTTACACCCTTTCTTCTGGTTGGAATCCTCTGGTGTATGGGGAGATGCGCTTGAGGCCATGTGACCCATTGGTCCAAATACATGTTTGATAATAAGTCAGGTAGAGATGTTATATTTTATAAGTGCATTAATATTTTTATACATGTTATTTTTAATTCATAAACCAATATTTTACATCTTTTAATTTTAGTTATATTTTTCAAAAAATAATTATTTTTAACACGTTATACATTTTTCTCTATAAAATTAATTTTCATCACTTTAAAATATTTAAAAATATATATAAAACCTTGAAGTATTAGTTCCAAATTATATAATAAGTACCATTTTTTTAGTCATAAATTATAAATTGACAAGGTAAAAATTAGTTACTCTACTAAAAACCAAAATGGTAAAAATGAGTAACCTAAGAGGTAAGGAGCTTAACGTTTTAAAAAACATGTATTCAATAAAGTTTTTGTGGTGTGTATAAATATTATATATCATAATCTATATTATTTCTCAATTGCTTATTCTTTTTCATAAATAGTTACTACCCATTATTGAAAATTTTTGGGTATTTACAATAAAGTCAACCCTTTCACTTATAAAAGGAGATCTCCTCTCTTCACTTCCCCTCACAACAAAACCCCTTAATTATAGCCCAAAATCTGACCAAACCTATCATAAACACTCCTAGATAGCATAATGAAATATTGGTATTCTCAAAGTACTGTTCATAAAAGTTTTAATCCCCTTCTCAAAGTAGATAATCCAAGTAGTAAGATTTAAATTTCTAACAGCTCCTCCCTATTTCCTATGTCTCTATATGATATTATTATTCATGAAATTTATTCTCATTTTCTTATAATGATATAATTATTATAGTTATTATAATGGTAGTTTATTATAATTATTGTACTAAAATTATCCACCCTCCCCTTTTCCATTAAGAAAAATGAAAACATGAATCGTGTGTTGTGAAGAAAACCGCCTTCACGACTCAATGTGTTTCATTTTCCATCACCACCTTACAAGGATGAATGTGATAGGGAATTTAATATATAATTATAATATTAATTAAATATTTTATATTACTAAATAATAAACCACATCATCCATTTTCCTAATTATATAGAAAATTAATTCATCAACATGTGTACCTGTAGATTGTTGCCTACATAGAACAATCGATTTTTATTTTTCATTTCATCAATGACATACATAGATAGTCATGAGACTGATTTTAAAGGAAAATTTTTATTTTTATGATATAAATAAGTTTCTAGTAATTAAAATTGAATAAACTATTAATAATTTTATTGGTCATCAATCATTGTAAATTTTACCCTCTTAAACAAGAAAACTAAGAAAAAATTATTTATTTATATTATATAATATATTTATATCCCTTAATTATTCTTATAAATTCTTAAGATTATGATATATAACACTAATAGACACTAAATATGATCATTATTCTTATGTTATAATGATATTTCAACTAAATCATCTCATAATATTCCATTATTCATGGTATGTTCATGTTTGGGTCAGTTTTACCTCTCTCTTGAATAACGCCACGAAATTATATCATTGATGATTATGAAAAAAAAAATTAATAGTATATTATGATATAAATATTTAACTAATTATTATTTATCAGTTATATAATGGATACAAAAATATTTATCTCAATAATTTTGAAAAAACCTTTCTTTAGTTGTGAAAATCATTAAAGTGTAATTATTGGTGATTTCAACATAAAGAATAAATAATGAAACACTCATCAATGGAAATTGAAACTTAATAAATAATTATAAGTAATATAATATTGTAAATATAAATAACTTTTAATTATTACATTTTTAATAAATAATAATACCAACACTACTCCTATGAATTTTGAATAAACAATCAAAACTATAAACACCATATATGGGAAAATAGGTAAAGATTTATTAATATGCATGTATATAATGATTATAAATAAAAATATAAGTATTTTTTTATATTAAAATAGATTTTAAATTAATTATTAATATATTTATGTTTTTTATATATGACCTTAAATAAAAAATTTCAAATCAAGAGTAAATAAAAGGGTTTCATTATATGATTTTCAACTCTATAAGAAAAGTTTGATATTATGAACCATAAATTCTTTTATATGGTTTATTCACTAACCAATTGTTTTCATATATGAAAATATGTTCCATTTCATGGAATTTTAATTTCCATTTCATTATCTTCCTCTTTAGATCCTTTTATTCTTTCATTACCTATTCTATAAGAGTTTCATCGACTCAAATTCCAATTCATTGGGTCAAAGTCAATCTTTCATGAATATAATTTTTATATTTTAATTGATCATTCAATTACCCTATTTTGTTTGATATATCCTCTTGATATCTATAGAAATTGCATCTAAGTATCCTTAATTGATTATTTAATAAAAAAATTATAAATACAAGTGTAACATTGATAATAATAACTATAATTTTTTCTTAAGAATATTTTCTTCCATGTCCATATTTTCATTAACTAAAATGTTATACTCTTTTTTTAGGAAAGATAATATGGATTATTTTATATGATTCTTATAATTATTTTTACCCCTTATCAAAATTAATTTTTAATACCCATTTTATGATGTGGATTTTCAAGAAGAGGTATCATAAAATATTCAAGAAAATATTTTTTTATCCTTTCAAAAAAAATGTGTTATCTTTCACTCTATGGTTTTTGATAAAAAAAACATTTATTTAAGATTATTTTATTTATAACCATTTGTAATAAGGGTTTAAAAGTCCTTCTCTTTTCATCCACAAATTTTTTTTAAATTAATTTTTAATTCCTCTTTTATACTAATGGTTAAAATGAATTATGAAAAAATATATATTTTCAAATCTATTTTTCCTCCAAGTTTTATATCTCATGAAGTAATGTTTCAAAAATTATATATATTTTATTATGATATGATTCCTTTTGGAAAATTTTATTTTTGATATTGTATGATCTTTTAATTCTATGTTATTTGAGGTTTTTGGAAATTTAAAGAAACCTATTCTTTTTCAATGGGTTCATTAAGTTATATATATGATTGATTTTCAATGGAAAACATGTGTGTGGATGATGATGGGTGGGGTCATATTTCTCCCTCTAATACATTGGTTTAATTTTATATCTCATGTGATATTTAGACATGAATATAATGAGTTTTTTCATGAAATCATGGTCATTATAGGTTTTCTTATATTTTTAGGCATGTACATAATAGGTTTGTTCATATAGGCATGGGAATAATGGGTTTTCTCAAAAAGGTTTTCCTATACTTATGGTTGTTCCAAATTTCCATGTTTTTTATCATGATATTCTAAATTTTTAATATTTATTTCATTACCATGAAATTACATTTTTTAATTGTTACACATTATTTTTAAACTATTCCACACTTTCATATCATGATCACATATTTTTTTATAATTCATATGTATTTTGATCCATTTCATAAATTTTTTATTCTTTTTTAGAGATCTATTAATCGTATTGTGTTACTCTATAATGTTTTAGGACTATCATCTATGTTATTATGATCTTTTATTTTTATATTTATTTCTTCCTCAAGATCTCCTTTATTTTTATGATCTAAAACATTATGATATGTTTTTCTATTGTTGAGCGTCTAAGATCACCCATTTCTTATTTTTTTCTCTAGAGTATGGAGATGATTTTATAATATAATATTTCCAAAAAATTTCTAAATGAGAGTGATTATAGAGAAATTTATACAAGTGGTATAAAATAATATCTTTCTATATCTTAACTTTAAGACACTAAACCTTTGGGTCCTTGGGTTGTGTGACTATTTTTGAGATTTATTATATAAATAATTTGATTAATGTATTATCAATTCTATTTTTATTATGGTCTCATTAATTAGAATAATATAAGGGTTTAGTTAATTTTAGAGATTTTTTATTTTTATTTATTGTTAGATTTATATATCCTTAGTGAAAACCCTATAAATATGTCTATGAAAAAGTTGATGCACATAAATATAAACAAATCCATGTGTAAATGGATTTCCATAGCAATACATCTCTGTATGGATACAAATAGTGGATGTGGTCCCTAGAATAGATGAACCTAGGTGAAATAATCGTGAAAATGGCATGTTGGGTATTAAATTAATCATCACTTAGTTCCAGAGAATGAGGCTTAGCTATACACCTTGATTTAATATCTTAGGATATGTGCTTTTTTTGATCTTATACCCTTTACAAACCACTTTGAAGGGTTTATTTCCTAAATACTTTAAATTATTATGTTGGGAATCATAAGATAACCCAAATTAAAGTAACCAATTTCAAACTAAGATTTATATAGGTTGAAATAAAGGATCCATGGTCCAATATAAAATTTAAAAGAAAGAGGAATTTTATGGTTGAATTAATTTTATGATTATGATAATTTTCTTAAATTTTTTATGTTTCATCCCTCATGTAAACCCTTTTTCTTTAAATAATGGTTTAAACTAGAAGGATTCATGGGTGTGAGGGAAATTATGAATCTTTCCTTTACAAAAACCCCCATCGTAATAGGAACTGGAGAGAGAAACCTTTTGATTATGCCAAACCAACTATGGTGAAATATGATTAATAATATAAAGATAGTCCAAGTACCAAACACACCATAGAAGATAAGGATGGAGTATCATAAAAGATAAATTGATTAATATTATGATATAAAGAATTTACAATTTTAAATATTTCAAAAATTATGTAATAAGCATCAACTAAGTTACCTCAATGGGACTGGAAGATACTTTACATGTGGAAGAAGGGTTCATTGATCATTAAATTGTTGAAGGAAAAGGAAGAGGCTAGTCAGGATGATGGGAGTGGAAAAATTGTATCTAAAATCACCACTAATGGTGAAGTGCCTTAAGTATGGAAAAAAATTACTTGAGTTATTTTTATAAATTTTAGGATTATAAGAATGATAGGCATGAAAAACCACCACAAACAAGGGAACAAGGTGGAGCTTATTCAATAACTACCACTGAGTTGGATTGTGATAACTAAATACTCCAATTTAGAATATTTAATATTTGATGTTTAGTCTAGACACTCTATGTTTACAATATTATTTTCTAAGTATACCACCATGATGTTTTTTATAAATAACATATCTAGATTTATGATGGTTATATTTTAAATTTTATGTTAATGAGAATATAAATCTGAGTATGGGTCTTTTATATAGATTTGATGTAATGGATTAAATATTTCAACATAGATTCCATATTTACTTATCTTTATTAGATTTACCACTATCAAAATATTAATGGGGGAGAAAACAACAATCAACCACCATTTTAGATAGATCATAACATCACTGAAATAAGGGAACACAATAATGAATCATCTTCATCATCCTCTATTAATGCACTACCTCCATGTATAGGCCCTATTTTTTAATAGAAGTTGTAAGTATTATACCAATAGTAAATATAGAATAAAACTCACTACCATTTCTATTAGTTACATAGAACATGGTGTTTAAAGAAAAAAGTGGGTGGTCGCCTAGTGACGTCCGGGCTAAGATTAGTTCAAGAATCTGGTTTGATTCCCTAGAGTATGAAAACCGATGTAGTGTGTGTGAAAAATAGTTTGGGTCATGGAATTACATATTTTAACATAAGAATAGAAACCTAGAGTTGAAAAGGTGAGGAATCCATCCCCCTCTAAAATTTAACCGAGTGGGTTTTACAGATCATGTAGTACAAGGACTGCTGCAACAAGTGGGAAAGGATATGGGTGGTCATCTGTTGATGATAGTGATATAGGAATGGGATAAGATAGAGAGTGGGAAGAAGGTAAATTATAGGTGGATAATGTTGAATGGTCTAGGAGGGGTGCAGACATGGATCTCATTCAGGATTATGTAGAGGAG
Organism: Viscum album; assembly: GCA_963277665.1. Classification (NCBI taxonomy): domain Eukaryota; kingdom Viridiplantae; phylum Streptophyta; class Magnoliopsida; order Santalales; family Viscaceae; genus Viscum; species Viscum album. Next base: position 979,152,998 of record OY728131.1, read on the forward strand.
GAGCACCCTTGGACAACATCATCATTTGAAATCAACTTTTCGTTGGAACCACTAAGTTGAAGAACAACATTTGAATATGGATAGATGTTTTTGGTGTAGATATTATAAAAATATGGACTCACATTTCATACCCTAAACCGATTTATAATAATCAATCATTACAGGTCTGAATTATGAACTCAATGAAAAATAAAATATGTCATAACACCAAATCATGAGAGGTGTTTAACTCAAATTGTTAAGAAGAAGAATAATATTATGATTATGATGGTTATAAGTGAATATATGTTATTTATACCTCATTATAAAATTCAATTTTGAGATATATTATTTATAACCTTAACTATTTTCATTAGTAATTAATAATTAATAATTAAAATTTTAATGATGAAATTTATTTAAGAGGGGATGTAACAACCTAATATTTCACAGTATATTCTCTTCAAATAAATAATAAATCAAATAGTGAGATTCACATTATATACCTACCTAAAATAAAATAATTTTGATATATTTTTAATATCAAATATTACTATTAAAACATAGAAATCAAAATAGATGGTATAAATTGAGTTAATCATATGATAAAATCAATAAAGAGTGTGATAATAAATTATATATAGAAGCATAAGTATTCCTTATGAAGCCCATTTTCCTAAAATAGGAATGTATTTAGCTTTACTAGGGTTTTCCTTTGACCAAGTATAAGACAAAATTCAATAATTAAGGTTTGTGAAAAACCGTATGTGGGAAAATTTCATGCTCATGAATATTTCTATAAGATCCATGCTAGCTGAATTGCCACCCATAACTAAAATCGTAGATTATCTGATTCTTAGGTTTTACACAGAGAATATATTATAATTATATCAATATATAATAAAATATTTATATGTATAGGTTTATCCTTAATTTTTATACTATTTGAAAAGTCATTTTTTCTAAATTCACCTCATGCTTAAAAACATTATTTTTCAAAAATTATATTTTTATTTAAATTAAATAATTAAATTTTTATTTTATAATATCATGATATATTAACACTGTATTAATTGGTAATTTATAGTAAAAAATAGTTAATATACCAAAAATATTTCCTATAAAAATAGTTTTTCTCTATATTTTTTTAAATAAAAAATTTAAAAATTTTAAGAAGTGAATTTAAAATTATTAATTTAATTTTTGGATTTATACTAGAAATATTAATTTAATATGATTTTTTTATATTTTTCTAAAAAAAATTATTTTAATGTGAAAATTGTAAAATATAGTTTTTTTCAAATAATATTACTTTTATGACACTATTAGTATATGATAATGGATTTGAAATTTATAAAAACAAATTCTAAGGAAAAATATTTATTTTATAAGTTAATTTATATTTATTAAAATATTTTTTTAATTTATAAACCCATATTGGGAATTTTAGAACATAAGTGATATTTTTCAAAAACAAATATTTCAATCAATTGAAAATTCAGTATTTTAAAATTAACTTTTATCTCATTTAAAATATTTAAAAATAATAAAGTATTTATAATTTGGGATCACTAAGTTAAAATTATATAATAAGTTTCATTTAATTTTGTGCATAAAGGATAAATTACCTTGGTAAAAACTAGTTACTCTGGTGAAAACTAAAATGGTAAAAATGAATATCCTAAGTGGTAATGGGACAAACATATTAAAAATATATTTTTAATTGAGTTGTTGAGGTGTAGATTGAACTTATTTATTATCTTATCCAATAATTCTCAATTTTTAAGTATTTCTCCTCGATAATCAATTCCCATTTTTGATGTGTTTTTTGGTATTTAAAAAACTTTCATCTATTTCACTTATTAAAGGTTCTATGATCTCCTCAATTACCCTCAAATAACCCCATAATTTCATCCCAAACACTTCAAAAATTCCTCTTAAATACTCCTAGACACCTTCAGTAGGTTCTGGTCTTCTCAAAAGGCAATCCTTCAAAGGTTTAATACCCATTTCAAATGAGATAATTCAATTAGTAAGGTATAGATTTCTAATTGTTCATCGCACTTTCCTATTTCTTTATATGCTTTTATTATTCATAAAATTAATTCTTACAATATAATAGTGATAAAATTATTATCATTATTATAGTATTATGTTATTATAATGATGGTTGAATCATTAACCATCCTCCCATTTTCTATTAAGAAAAATGAAAACATTATTTGTGCGTTGTATGAACTCGTGCCTTCATAACATAATTTGGTTCACTTTCCATCACCCCATACAAGGATGGACCTGATAGAGAATTTAATATAAATTATAATATTTATAAAATATTTTATATTATGAAATTATAAACAAAAAAACTGATTTTCCTTATTCTATGAAAAATTAATTCATCAACCATGCATACGTGTGGACTACCACGTACATGGAATGATCGATTTCTATTTTTTATTTCAACAATGAATTATATGGATAATCCTGAGAGTATATTTAAAATATAAATATTAATTTTATGATATTAATAATGTTTTTTTAATTAAAATTTAATAACCTATTAGTAAAAGGAATGATAATCAATCGTTATAAAATTAATCACCTTAAACAAAGCAAACTAAGAAGAAGAAAAATTATTCATATTATATAATATATTCATATCACATAATTATTCTTATAATTACTTATTATTATGATATATAACACTATTAAACACTAAATATGATCATTATGCTGCTTATATAATGATATTTCATCTAAATCGTCTCATAATATTCTATTAATCATGGTATGTTCATGTTTTAGTCAGTTTGACATCCCTCTTAAATGAGGACACAAAATTATTTCATGAATGAATATGAAAAAATTAATTAATGGTATAATATGATATAAAATTTGAAATAATTGTTTCTTTATTCTTAAATAGATATATTAATATTTAACTCAATAATTATGAAAAAATCTTTCATTGGTTATGAAAGTCGATAAAGTGTGCTTATTGCCGATTTTATCTTCAAAGATAAAGAATAAAACACTCATAAAAAAGAAAATTAAAACTATATAAATCATTATAATTTATATATTACACTAAAAATAATGAAATTTTAATAAATTAAAATTTGGAGAAACACGTATACCGACACTGCTCCTATAACACTTATATAAGCAGTGAAAACAATAAACACCTGATATGGAAAAATTAGTAAAAACTAACTGATATACTTGTAAATAATGATTATAAAAAAACTTTTAAATAGTTTTTGGTATTAATATGGTTCTGAAATTATTTATTAAAATATTTATGTTTGTTATATATGAGGTTAAATAACCTTTGTGCAAATAAAGACTAAATGTAAGGGTTTTATTGTCTCATTTTCAACTCCGTGGGACATGTTTGATATTGTGCACTGTAAGTTCTTTTATATGGTGTATTAACTAACCAATTGTTTTCATATATAAATATATCTTCCATTTGATGATATTTTAATGTCCATTTTATTATCTTCATATTGATCTCTTTTGATTCCTTCATTACCAATTTTGTAAGAGTTTCATCGACTCAATTTCTAATACATTGGGTCATAGTCTCTCTTTCATAAATATAATTTTTAGGCTTTTTTTAACCATACCCTTACCCTATTTTATTTGGTATTTAATTTTGATCTCTATGGAACCTACTTATCGTCATAATTAACTATTTATTTGATTAAAAAAATTTAAAAAATTGTAATTTCGGAAAGAATAACTCTCATTCGTATCTAAGAATATTTTCTTCCATGCCATATTTTGCATCCCTATAATGTTCACCTCTATTTTTTGGAAAATATAATATGTATTATTCTATATTATTTTTATAATTACGTTATCAAAATTAATATTTAGTACTCTTCTAATGATGTGGGTTTTCAAATAATGGTATTATAAAATATTAAAGAAAATGGTTTTCCATCCTTTCAAAATAAAATCTTTTTTCTTACACTCCATGGTTTATGATAAACATTATGTCTATTAAAAATTATTTTTTGAGAACCATTTATAATAAGGTTTTAAAAATCCTTATTTATCCCTCCTCAAAAAAATTTGGAAGTAATTTTTAATTAATCTTTTATACCAATTTTTGAATGGTTTTGTGAAAAAGTTCTATTTTCAGTTCTATTTTTCCTCTAAGGTTTATCTCTCATGAAGTGATGTTTCAATCATCATCTATATTTTATTATGATATGATTCCTTTTGTAAAATTATATTATTGGTATACTTTGATATTTTAAGTTTATGTTATGTGACGTTTTTGGGAATTTTAAGAAACATATTCTATTTCTATGGGTTTATTAAGATATATTTATAATTGATTTTAAGTGGAAAAGATAAGTATGGATGATAATATATGGGGTCCAATATCACCTTCTAGAACATTTGTTTTATTTTATATATCATGTGATATTTTGGAATGTAAATAATGAGTTTTTTCATATAGGTATGGGCATGATGGGTCTTCTCACATTTTTAAGTGTGGACATAATGAGTTTGTTTATATAGGCTTATGAATAATGGGTTTTATCGCAAAAATTTTACTATACTTATGGTTTTTTCACATTTCCATGTTTTTATCATGTTATTATATATTTTTCGTTGCATTTCATTTCCATTTCATTCTATTTTTTCATGATTACACCCTATTTTATAGAATTCTACACTTCTATATCATTATCACATGTTTTATGATTATTTATGTTTATTTTGAGCCAAGTCATATTTTTTTATAATTTCTTAACAATATAATTATTTTATGTTGACACTATAAAATATTTTATGGAAATAATATATGGTTTTATGATATTTTATTGTGATATTTATGTATTCCTCATGTTCTCCATTATATTTATGATCTAACACATTGTGATATGTTTTTTCATTATTGAGTGTCTGAGCTCACCAATTTTTTATGATTTTTTATCAAGGGTCTAGAGATGATTATATCATCTATTCTATTTAGAAAAGTTCTAAAGGAGAATGATTGTAGATAAATTTCTGAAAGTATTGTAAACTAACATGATTGTGTATCTAACCTCCAAGACAATTAACCTTTAGTTCCTTGGGTTATGCGATGGTTTGTTAGATGTATTATATAAATGACATGGTCAATGTATTATTTAATCCTTTTTTAGAATGGTTTCATTATTTATAATCCTAGAACGGTTTAGCTATTTTTATTTTTATTTTATTTATGCCTTTGGTATTAGGGTTATATAACCTTATTGAAACCCCTAAAATGGGTAAAAGTATAGGATGATATCCTAAAGTAATGTTAAATACTTGAGTAAATTTATTTACCAATAAAGAAATCTCTTTATGAATAAAAATTGTGTATATAGTCTCTGGAATAGATTTACCTATGTGTAATAACCCTTTGAAGGGCATGTTGGGTATTAACTCAATCATCACCTGAAGTAAGAGAATGAGGCTTAACAACACACCATGATTGATGCACCTGAGTGATATGATTTGGGTGATCATATTCTCTTTAAAAACCAATGTGAAGGATATATTTCTTAGTTATTTTGAATGATTGGGTTGGGAAGTGTAAGATAACCCAACTTGAAGTAACCTAGGGAAAACTAATATTTATATACATTAAACTAAAGGAACCATGGGATAATGTAAAAAATATAAAATAATAATACTTTATGGTTGAATTATCTTTATTAGTACGATAATTTCCTAGTATTTTTAGTGTTTAATCACTCATTAAAACCCTTATAGTTTTTTTAATTGTTGAAACTGGAATGAACCATGGGTGTGAGGGACCACGTAAAGACTACCCCAACAAAACCCCATCAGAATAGAAACTGAAGTGAGAAACCTTTTGATTATGAAAAACAAACTATCATGAAATATGATTAATAATATAATCATAGTCAAAGTTATAAACACACAAAATAAAATAATGATGGATTCCAAAGAAATATAAAGTTAAGAAGATGATAATAGAAAAAAATATTATATGTTAGAAATGTTGGAAGAAGCACCAAAAAATTGCATTAAAGGGACTGGAAGATTCTTTACTTGTGGAAGAGGGGTTCATCAAGAATCAAACTACCAAATTAAAATTAAGAGGTTAGTTATCATGATGGTAGTGGGGAACTTGTATCCAAAGCCACCACTAATGATTTAATGCCTTATGTATGGAAAAAATGGACATTACATAAGTAAATTTTATAAATTTTAGGATAACAATAATAATTGTATTGAATAACCACCACAACCAAGGGGAAAAGGTGAATCATGTTCAATGACTACTAATGAGGTGGATTGTGATAAATAGATCCATCAATTTAGATTTGTGAATATGGGATATCTATTCTGGCCACTCTAAGTTTCCTATATTTTTTTCTATGTATAACACCCTAATGATTTTTTACTAAATAAAATATCTAGTTGTACTTTGGTTTCATTTTGAAATTTAACTTTATTAGAATATAAATTTGAGTAGGGGTCCTTTTGATGGATTTGACATAATAGGTTTATTATTTCAACATAAACTCTATATTTACTGTTCTTTATTTAATTTTACCCAACATCCTCACTAATAAAAAATGTATAAGTAAAAAATAGCAACACACAACCATTGTAGAGAGATCTTAACATCACTACAATAGTAGAAGAAAATAATGAATTGTCTTCATTATCATCTATAAATTAACTTCTACCATGTATAGGTCATGTTGTTTCAATAAATGTTGAATGTAACATATCAATGGTAGATATAGAATAAAACCCACTACCAATACAACTAGTGCAATAGAACCTAGTGGTTATGAAAACAAGTGGGATGTTTCCTAGTGATGTTAGGACTAGGAGGAGTTAAATAATTAGTTTTTATTCTCTAGAGTACATGATCCCATGTAGTGTGTGTGGAAAATAGTTTGGGTCATGGAAGTACATGTTTGTCTATATGAAGAGCCACCCAAAATAGACACAATGGGGAATCCATCCCCCACCAACATTTAACTGAGAGGGTTTTACAGAGGAGATAGTGAAAGGACTGGCGCAAAAAGAGGGAAATAAGATGGTGGTTATCTGTTGAAGCTATAGATGCATGAATGAGATAATATAGATAAGATAGAGGTGGTACAGTATAGGTGGCTAATTCAGAATGTTCTATGAGGGGTATGAACATGGATCTCAATAATCCTTATATAGGGATGGAGCACCCTTCGACAGCTTCATCATTTAAAATCAACTTTTCGTTTGCACTATGAAGTTTAATAAGAACATGGTATCATAGATAGATTTGTGTAGTGTAGCTATTATGAAAATATGGAATCAAATTTTATACCTTAAACCAATTTTTAATAATTGATCATTGTAGGTCTAAATTATGAACTCAAGGAAAAATAAAATTAGTCATAACATAAAATAATGAGAGGCATTTAACTCAAATTGTTAATAATAAGCATAATATTATGATTCTGTTTATCATAAGTGAATATATGTGATTTATACCTCAAAATAAATTTAAATTTTGAGTCATATTATAGATACCCTTATTTATCTTCATTAGTAAGTAATAATTAAAATTTTGGTTATGTAATTTATTTTAGGGGGGATGTAATGACCATTAATTTCTCAATATATTCTTCTTTAATAAATAATATATTAAATAGTGATCTTCACATGATATACCTACCTAAAATAAGATAAATTTTATATATTTTTAATATTAAATATTATTGTTAAAACATAGCTATTAAATTTTCTAGTATAAAATGAAGTAATAATATGATAAAATAAATAAAGAAAGTAAGAACAAATGACATATAAAAGAAAAGGTATTTATTATGAAGCCTATTTTCCTAAAATTAGAAGGGAGGTAACTTCACTAGGGTTTTACTTTAACCATTTCCACATATAACTCCAATAATTATGTTTTGAGAAAAATAATATAGAGTAAAAGTTCAAGCTTGTAAAGATTTTTATAAGATCTATGCTAGCTGAACCGCCACCCAGAACTATAACCAGAGCTTATCGAATTCTAATGTCTTACAAAGAGGTCATAAAAGTTCAATTTTGGAAGAAATTATAATTATATAAATATAAAATAAAATATTTTTATATGTATATATATATATATCCTTAATTTTTTCTACTTTCTAAAAAGTCTTTTTTCCCAAAATTATCTACACGTTTAATAAATGTATTTTTAAAAAATTGGATTTTTATTTAAATTAAAAATAATTAATTTTTATTAAATAATAAGATGATATATTAAAACTAGATTAACTAGTAATTTATTGTAAAAATTAATAGTTAATTTACAAAAAATCATTTTTCTATAAAAAAATTCACTATTTTTTATGTTTGACAATAAAAATAAAATTTATTGATTTTAGGATGTGAATTTGAAAAAATTAAAATTATTTTTTGTATTTATAGTGTCAATAGTAGCTTAAGAATATTTTTTATTATTTTTCTAAAAATATTGATTTTAATTTTAATAGTAAAAAATACGATTTTTTCAAATAACATTACTTTTATGAAACTATTAGTATATAAGTATGAATTTTAAATTTACAAAAACTATTTATAAAAAAATATTTATTTTATTGTAGAATTCATAGTTGTAATATATTTTTTTAAAATTATTAACCCATATTGATAATTTTAGAACTTAAGTAATATTTTCCAAAAATAAATATTTTTAATCAATTATAAATTTATTGTTTTAAAATTATATTTTATCACTTAAAAATATAAACAATAAAAATATATTTCAAATTTGGGATCATTATTTATAAATTATATAATTAGGAATATTTTATTTTTTGGCATAAATGATAAATTACCTAGGAAAAACTAGTTACTCTAGTGAAAACTGAAATGATAAATATGAGTAACCTAAGAGGTAAAGGGAGAAACATAATAAAAATAAGTTTTAATTGATTATTTGAGGTGTAGATCAACATTATTTCTTATCATATCCATTATTTATCAATTTTTAAGTGTTTTCCTTGATAGTGACTTCCCATTATTGAAAATTTTTTGGTATTTACCAAAATTTCATTCCTTTTCACTTATTAATGGTGCTCTCCTCTCTTCACTTAACCTCAGAAAATAAACCCATAATTTCATATCTAAATCTTCACAACCCTATCTTTAACACTCCTAGACACCTTCAGTAGGTTTTTTTTCTTCTCAAAAGACTATCCCTCAAAGTTTTAATTCCCTTCTCAAAGGAGATAATCCAAGTAGTAAGGTATAGATTTATAACCACACTTCCCTCTTCCATATTACATTATATGATTTTATTATTCATAAAGTTTATTTTAACTAAATTTTAATGATTAAATTAGTATCATTATTATACTGTTATGTTATTATAATGATGGTACAGTCATTAACCACCCTATCCTTTTCCATTAACAAAAAAACATGAATTTTTTGTTGTGTGGGCTATCTCCTTCACAATGCAACATGTTTCATTTTCCATCACCACCATAAAAATATGAACCTAATAGGGAATTTAATATATAATTAAAATATTTATGAAATATTTTATATTATGAAATTATAAATCACATCACTCATTTTCCTCATTCTATGGAAAATGAATTCATCAACCATGCATATGTATAGACTATCACCTACATGGATAGATCAATTTTAGTTTTTCATTACATCACTAACTTATATGGATAGTCGTGATATTGGTTTTAAAGGATAAATATAATTTTTATGATATTAATAATTTTTTGGTAATTCAAATTGAAAAACCTATTAATAAAAGGATTGATAATCATTATTTATAAAATCAATCATCCCAAATAACCAAACTAAGAAGGAAAAACAATTTATTTATATTATGTAATATATTCATATCCATTACTTATTATTATAATTACTTATAATTATGATATATCACACTAATAAACACTGAATATGGTATTTATGGTTCTAGTATAACGATATTTCAACTAAATCGTCTCATAATATTCCATTAATCATGGTGTGTTCATGTTTGGGTCGGTTTGATATCCCTCTTAAACTATGCCAAAACATTATATCATGGATGACTGTGAAAAAAATAATTAATGGTATAATATGATAAAAATATTTAAATAAGTAAATTTTTTGTTTTTAGTTGGATTGATTAATATTTAACTTGGTAATTATGAAAAAACATTCCATTGTTCAATAAAATCATCGAATTTTACTTATTGTCGATTTCATCTTCAAGGATAAAGAATGAAAAAATCATCAAAGGAAATTTAAATTTCATAAATCATTATATTTAATCCATAATAGAAAATATAAAATATGTTTAATTATTAAATTTTAGAAAATAACTCATTCCAAGACCGCTCATATGAAACTTGTATAAGCTGCTAAAACTATAAACCCTAGATGTGGAGAAATAGGTAAAAACTAACTAATTGATGTATATAAAAAGATTTTAAATTAAAATTTTAAGTAGATGTTGGAATTAATATAGTTATAAAATTAGTTATTAAGATATTTATGTTTATTATATATGTTGTTAAATAACTTTTGAGAAAATCAAGTGTCAAGGCATGGGTTTGTTGTCTCATTTTCAACTCTATGTGATATGTTTGATATTGTGCACCATAACTTATTTTATATAGTGAATTCACTAAATAACTATTTTTAGATATGAAAATATCTTCCACCTTATGATATTTTAATGTTCATTTCATTATATTCCTCTCAATATCCTTTTATTATTTCACTACCAATTACATAAGAGTTTAATCGATTCAATTTCTAATTCATTGGGTCATAGTATTTCTATCAAGAATATAATTTTAATTTTTTCATTGATAATACCCTTCACATATTTAATTTGGTATTTTCTTTTAATCTCTAGGTAAATTACTTCTCATCATAATTAACTAATTATTAGAAAAAAATTAAAAAATAATATAATAATTTTGAAAATAATAACTCTCATTCTTACCAAATAATATTTTTTTCATTTCTATATTTTTCATACCAAATATGTTCTATATTTTTGGAAAATATAATATAGAATATTTTATACTATTCTTATAATTATCATTAACCCTTACCAAAATTAATGTTTAATAATGTTTCTACAATGTGGGTTTTCAAACAAATGTTATATAAAATATTAAAGAAAGGGGTTTTCTATCATTTCGAAATAAAATGTTTAATCCTCCAATCCATGATTATTGATAAAAATTATCACTATTGAAAAATATTTTATTTTGACCATTTATAATTATTTTTTCAAAATCCTTTTATTTCCCTCCTCAAAAATGTATTTGAAAGTAATTTTTAATTCATCTTTTATGCCAATGTTTGAAAGGTTTTATGAAAACTTTTATATTTTAACATATATTTTTCCTCTAATGATTGTATCTTATAAAGTGATGTTTTAATCATACTTTATATTTTATTATGATACAATTAATTTTTCAAAATGATATTTTTGATATCCTATTATCTTTTTATGTATATATAAAGTGATTTTTTTGGGAACTTTTATGAAACCTATTCATTTTCTAGGAGTTCATTAATATATATTTGTGATTGATGTTAAGTGGAACACATTTCTATGGATTATTATGGGTAGGGTATTAAATATCCCTCTAATACATTGGTTTAGTTTTATATCCTGTGTTATATTTAGTCATGGACATAATTATTTTTTTCACACATGCATGGGCATGATGGGTTTTCTCACATTTTTAGTCATAGACATAATGAGTTTGTTCATAAAGTCATGGGAATAATGGGTTTTCTAACAAAAGTTTTCCTATAATTATGGGGTCTCTACATTTCCAAGATTTTTATCATGTTATACTAAAATTTTAAGATGCATTTCATATCCATGAAATTCTATTTTTTCATGATTACACCTAATTTTAAAATCATTCCACACTTCTATATCATGCTCACATGTTTTAGGATTATTGATATGTATTTTGAGACATGTAATGATTTTTTATACATCCTCGATGATCTAGTTATAATCTTATGTTTCTATATAATGTTTTATGACTATCATCTATGGTTTTATGATATTTCATTATGGTATTTTTTTCTTCCTCACATTCCCCTTTATGTGTATGATCTGACACATTGTGATATGTTTTTTCCATTACTGATCATATGAGATCAACCCTTTTGGATGTTTTTTCTCTAGGGTATGGATATGATTATATCACCTAATATTTTTAGAAAATTTCTAAAGAAACATTATTATGGATAAATGGTTGTAAGTGTATTATAATAACATGTTTGTATAGCTAACCTCCAAGACACTAAACTTTTAAGATCATGGGTTGTGTGACTATTTGTGAGATGTATTATATAAATCATTATATTAATATATGATTTATTATACTACTACAAAATAGAGATTTAAAAGTGATGAAATTTAGTAGTGCTGGAAAAATCTGCTGAGAAATTCCATCTTTGTCAGCACAAAAATAAGCACTGATAAAGGGGGACCTTTGTCAGTGCTAAATGAAAGCACTGATAAAGGATACCCTTTGTCAACTATTTTTGATTAGTGCTAATAAAAGGTATCCTATATGAGCACTTCATTTTAGCACTGATAAATATTACCCTTTATTATTGATTTATTTTTAGTACTGATAAAGATGTTTTTTATCAGCACTTTCAGAGTGATGATAAATATCAAGATTCATCATCACTTTTTAGCACTGATAAAGATCAATTTTATCAGTTCTTATCAATTTAACACTGATAAAAAGAATCATAATTAGATCTTTTATAGAATCACTGTTAAAATTGTTAATGATCTATTATAAAAAAATCCTTAACCCCAACTCATTCATCGTGATTATGAAGCTCTCATGGAACTCCTCTACAACCAACACGACTCAACTACGATCCATAGGATGAATCCAGAATAGAATCCAATATATTTTATTTTCTACCTTTTCTATATCGTTGTTTGATATTTTGGGTTCCACATTTTCCATTTTTGTATTATTACGAACCATACATCTCATCTCCTCTCTGTTGCCGATGTAACTCCTTTAGAGGAATATCAGATGCCCCAACATACCTTTTAAGGTAATCTATAATATCTTCCCCAAACGTTTCCATGCCTCCTAAATTACCATGATACTAGTAGTCCTCTCTAAGTTCCATGAATCCTTCATGTTCCCATGGATTAAAATCAAATAATTCTTCCCATTTTATTCCATTACCAGGCAGAAGAACCCTGGTTCCTTTGATATCGGCATTAATGTGAACATCTACAATAATAATTTTACAATGCAAAACTCTAACCTCATGTTCATTAAAAAATGTCCACTTGTAAGAATGATACAAAAAGTTAGTGTATGTAATAGAAAGTTTCAAATAATTTTTTAGGAGGTTACCTAAAATATCAGAATAATTAAATCCTTTATGATTAGAAACCATCACTGTGGATGAGTGCCACTCAAGAGAAGCTTATTTTGATAACAATAAGAAATTACCTCTAGTGTTGCCTGGGGTAAAGAAAACTTTTTTTCTATATACTTGAATTTTGGTTTCCAATCGATGATCCATGAAATTTTAGATCGGAATTTATCTATACATAGATATATTTAACCCCCTTTCCTGATCAGATTCAATTTTTGTGAAAAGTGAAAGTTTATAGTTAATATCTTCATACTTCATCAACATTATATTCCCCATCCTGGTATTCTAAAATTTTAAACTCCAATTTACCACAATAAAGGTTAGAAGATCAAAATAAAAAATTTCATAAAAACTTTGTGGAAGGTTTGAACATCTGATACACTAAGAATACCACTCACAACTAACAAATTGAATGTCAAGATAATTAAGCACACTATCAAATTGTTTTTTATCAAAAGGGGACTCTAAAAATTTAATTCCATGTGATGAAATACTAGTCATATATATTCCATGCCTCTGAGATTTTCTCAGGATATTACAAAAAGAATCCATCAATCTACCTAGTTTAGAAAGCTTATGTAAAACCTTTAATCCTTGTTCGGTTAAAATAAAATAACATCCTCTTTCTGCATCATAACTTTATTTAACCTAGTGAACAACCAACTATCATATATTCAGCATTAACATTTCTTCTCATAAAAAAGTCAGTTTCAATTTAAATAGAAATAGCATTCAAAGTACTATTGGCCCTTGGTTCCTCCTTATCCTCCTTAACTGATAATCGATTGATCTTTGAGAGAAAGAATAGGACCTATGAATGGATATATAATAGTTGGCTATTCACTGGTTCGACTATCTTCAGATTCAAATGGAGGACCAATGATGTTGTCATAATGGTATATAATGATCTATAAACAACATGAATGTTTGATGAAATAGAATAATATTTAAGCAATTCAGGAATAATATACCCAATATTGATGTGAGGGCATGTCTCCTCGATGAGTCGTATCTGATTTACATTACTAAAAATGTAAGGCTTTGATGAGATGAGGAATAGAATTTTAAAACCAATTCTTGAAGAGGATAAAATCCATAAATGAATAAAAAATAGACTTGAGAACAACTAAACTAAGATCTAAACAAGAAACTACATAAAGAAAAAATAGAATAGATTTTCACACCTTTTCTCTAATGTTATAATGTTTTCTATTGCCTTTATTAGTGGAACTACGAATGTTTCAGATTGAATCAATTTTTTTGAGAAAAAACCTTCTCATTATTAAAAATAATATGATTAGAGTAAACTCTTGTGTCTGTTATGTCTCAAGACTTCACTACAGACTCAGGGGATGGGAAAAACCCTTCTGGGTACTCGTTATATTATGTGTTCTATAAACAACAAACAGACTCTATAAATGAAGACGTGAAGATATTTGGAATATATTTCTAATGAAAAAATATTAACTGGCTGATGAAGATCATTCCTCAATGGATTCAATTCCTTTGTCCTGATAGAAAACTTTTCTTTCCTTATCTTTTGAATATAGTCCCTCGGTAAGACTGTTCTATTAACACTACACATTCTCGATGCCTCTATTTCAACCAATACCTTCTAGATTAATACTCCAGACATTCAAATAAATGCTAAATAGAATGAGATATTAAAGGGAAAAAATATTCAAAATATATAGTTGTAGTGCAACTCGGGGCATCATCTTATTCATGTGTAATTTCAGCTGACGATTGTATATTACAAAAAATAATTAATTTGAATTGACATTATTTTATAGGTAATGATGAATTATGTTAATATTTATCCTCAAATTTATTCATAAGGATTTGAAAAAAAATATGATAATAATTGGTTGATGCTTTTTTTATAATGTTTTTTTGTGATAAAATTTGGTTTTTTTAAAATGGTTTTATTTTATTACAAAAATGGGATATAGTTTTTTTAATATGTTTTATTTTAAAAATAATATAGCTTTTTTTAGTATTTTTTTTGTAAATAATATTTCATTTAAATTCTTTATTGGGACTCGTTTTTTATATCTGGTGTGTTTCTAGTGTGTATTTGGTCTGTTTCTGGTTTTGTGGTGTGTTGTAACAGCACAATACAGTGGTAATGCAGTATGATGTTATAGCGCACTATAGTATCACCATTATCATCACATTTAAAAGAAATGATAAAAAACACATTTATCATTGTTTTTAAAAGCATTGATAAAATTCATTTATCAGCATTTATAATAGTGTCGGTAAAGTATTCCTTTAGCGGCGCTAAAAAAAGCACTGATAAATGTACCCTTTATGGCTACTATTTCACCATTGATAAAAGTCATGGGATTTTAATATCACTCAAGTAATCATCACTTTTCTAGTGATGATAGAGTTCATTTCTAGTGCTGTTAAAGACCAGTTTTGTAGTAGTGTTCCATTTTTAGCATGGTTTCTTTTATTGGTATCATAGAAGGGTTTAGTTATTTTTAGATTTTTTTTAGTTGTGATTGGTATCAGGATTATTTAACCTTAGTAAAAACCCTATAAATATTTCCATGTATAGGATGATATCTATAAATATTGGTAATGTCTTTAGTAAATGGATTTCCCTAGAAATACATCACTATCTGGATACAAATAGTGGATGAAGTCTCTAGCATAGATGTACCTAGGTGTAAAAACTCTGAAAATTTAATGTTGGGTATTAACTAAATCATCACCTAGTGTAATAGAAAGAGGTATGACTACACACCTTGATTTAATCTCCTGGGGTATATTCTTTAGTTGATCATATACTCTTTAAAAACCACAATAAATGATTGATTTCCCAGTTACTTGAAGGATTAGGTTTATAAGTGTAAAATAACCCAACATGGAGTAAACTAGGTCAAAGTAAGATTAATATAGGTTGAAATAAAGGAACTATGAGAAAATGTAAAAAATGTAAAATAAAAAGACATTTTATAGTTGAATTCATTTCATGATTATGATAATTTCCACATATTCTTATTGTTTCATTACTCATTTCAACCTTTTTGGGTTTATTAATGGTTGAAACTAGAAGGAAACAAGGGTGTGAGGGGAAAATGAAGATTTTCTCAAAAAACCATTCAAAATATGAATTTATGGGACAAACCATTTGATTATTCCTAAATAACTATAATGAAATAAGATAAATGGACCAAAAAAGAAAAGGAAGGATTCTCCTGAAAGATAAAGTGATAAATATGATGATAAAAACAATTTTCAATTTTCTATATATCAAAAAAATTAGAAAAATGGACCAAATAAATATCATCAAGGGGGTTGGAAGATGATTTAATTGTGAAATAGGGGTTCATCAATCATCAAATGGCTAATGGAAAATGAAGATTTAATTAGCATGATGGGAGTTGGAAACTTGTATCTAAGAGCACAAAAAATGGACCAATTCCTTAATTCCAAAAATAAACAGACATTACCTAAGTCAGTTGTATAAATTTGAAGATGAAATGAATGATAGCCATTAATAACCACTATAACCATGGGAACAAGGTGAAGCATGTTCAATAATTACCTATGAGGTGAATTATGGTAACTAAATCAACCACTTTATAACTGTGAATATAGGATCTTTTTTCTATCCATTCTAAGTTTCGAAGATTTTATTCCATGTTTACAATTTTGAAGATTTGTTAATAAATTAAAATAACTTGTTATGTGATGGTTGAATTTTTATAATTAATTTTATGAGAATATAAATCTGAATATGGGTCCTTTAGATTGATTTGACGTAATGGATTAACTATTTCAACATAGAATTCATATTCACTAATATTTATTAGATTTCCCACAACATCCTCACTATTAATTTCTATCCATCTATCTTAGAATCAAATGAGTAGGTTACTATTAAATGATTTTTTTATGCTCCTCCTTCATCGCCCCCGGATGAGCTTCAAGCTATGGTCGATCATTATGATTTTGTTTGCTGCCCTGATCGTCTGGATTGGAAGTCGGCTATAAATAGAATTCTTACTAGAAAATTCTATTATCAACATGTCTCCAAGGGCCATCATGATTACTATAATTGGTTATATTTATTCAATAATGAATGGACCATTCCTTCACGTCTTACTCTCATTTGGAGGCTAGCTTACAACAGGATTCCCACTGATGAGGTTCTCCAAATATTTGGTATTCATCTTTATTTCAGGTGTGTTATGTTCCATCAGCACAGGGAGGATTCATAACACCTCTTCCTCAACTATGAAATGGCCTTATCCATTTGGAAAGAGATTCTGGAGGCATTTTATTAGGCTGGACTTCATTTTTCAGATCTGTAGGCCTCTCTTCTGTGTTGCTCAGTCATTCGGATTTCTCCCTAGGTATGTGCTCTATTTTGTGTGGTTGTAGCTAAAGTTTTACATGCTATTTAGAGAAACTACAATTGAATTAGTCATTTAGGTAGAGGCTACCTTTTGAAGCTAGTCACGAAGAATGTTGTTTCTATTATAAGAGACATGTGTGACACTAGTATGGGGGAGTGTAATAATAGTATACAGAATTTTTTGTGGTGAAAAATTTGGGTGTTTAGTGAAATTTCCGACCTACCTTGGGGACTATTGAAGTGTTTTGGTTTCATCATCTCCTTCATTGGATAAAATAGAATATTTATGGTTATATAGAAGTAAACTCGGGGCCATAGGGGTGTGGTGTGGTTTTTAGGACCCATGATGATTCAGTTAAGGGATGTTTCTATGGATATTATGGTGTGACTAGTTCACTTGCGGCAGAGATGCTTGGGATAATTCACGTTATCTCATTTTATAGAATGAAAGGTTGGAATAATATATGGTTGGAAAGAGACTCTACCACTCTTATACAGTCCATTAAAAATGGTGAATTACATATTTCATGGAGGCTTGCAGTAAAGTGGATGGAATGTATGAAGATCCTTTTGAACCTCAACTTCATCATCACACATGTTTATCAGAAGGCGAACATGGTTGCAGATGGTCTTGCGAACATGGAATTTCGTAATCCTCTTACCTAGTTAGATACGCTTCTAGTAGTCCTGCTCCCTCATTATGAGGCTGACTATAATAAGATCCCATATTTTAGTCTCTAGTAACTTTCCTTACTTTTAAGAATATACACCTTGGTTTTTCAGTCAAGGGACCTTTTCATGAAAAATTATCAATGCACTATCTTCACATGTAGGCCTTGATGTTTATATAAAAGTTAAAATCATTATACCAATGATAGATATAGAATATAGACCACTGCCACTACTAGTAGTGCAATAGAATATGGTGGTTATGTTAAAAAGTGGGAGGTTTCATAGTGATTTTAGGGTTGTGAGTAGTTCAAGAATCAAGTCTAATGCCCTAGAGTATGTGAGCCCATGTAGTATGTGTGGAAAACTTTTGGGTCATAGAAGGCCCTATTTGGCCATATGAAGATCCACCCAGAGTAGACCTTGTGGTTCATCCATCCCCCTATAACCTTTAACTTAGTGATTTTTATAGAGTAGGTAGTGTAAGGTGTGGTGAAACAAGTGGGAAAAGAGATGGGTGGTTATCTATTAAAGGTAGAAATACCAGTATTGGATAAGATGGAGGGGGGAAGATGGTATTATAGAATTGGATACTCTAGAAAGATCTAGGAGGGATATGAACATGTCTCTCATTAATCTTTATGTAAAGGAGGAGCACCCTTGGATGGATTCATCATTTGAACTCAACTTTCTGATGGCACCACAAAGTTGAAGAACAATATGGAACGACATATCGATGTGTTTCATATAGATATTATAAAATTATAGAATCACATTTCACACCTTAAACCAAATTATAAAAATCGGTAGCTACATGTCTGAATTATAAACTCAAGGAAAAATAAAATAGGCCATACCACCATACTATGAAAGGTATTTAACTCAAACGGTTAAGAAGAACCATAATATTAGAATTATTCTTATTATAAGTGAATATATGTGATTTAAACCTCATTAGAAAATTAAATATCACGACTTATTATAGATACCCTTAGTTTTTTGAATTAGTATGTAATAATTAAAATTGAAATGATGTAATTTATTTAAGGGGGGATGTAATGACCTGATATTTCACTATATATTCTACTTAAATAAATAATATATTAAATAGTGAGCTTCACATTCTATAACAACCTAAAATAAAATAAACTGGATAGATTTTTCATATTAAATATAACTTTTAAATCATGTATATTAAATTAGCTAGTATAAATTCATGTAATCATATGATAATGTCAATAATGAGTGTAAAAATAAATGAAATCTAGAAGTAGAATTATTATTTATAAATCTCATTTTCTTGAACATGGATGGATGGTTTCTTAACTAGGAATTTCCTTTTACCAAGTCCAATCCCAAATCCAATAATTATGTATTGAAAAAGACGATATATGGGAAGAGTTTAAGCTCATTCATTTTTTATAAGATCTATTCTCGCTAAACTGTCACCAAAAATTGTATCTGGATATTATCATATTCTTCAGTCTTAAACATCTATCATAAAAGATTTATTTCAGAAGAAATTATATTTATATCAATATATAATAAAAAAATTATATGTGTAGATATATCCATAGTTTTTATACTTTTTAAAAATTCATTTTTTCTAAATTCACTTCATGCTTAAAATGTATTTTTTAGAAATTGGATTTTTATTTAAATTAAATAATCACATTTTTATTAAATAATAACATGATATATTAACACTATATTAATTGGTAACTTATATTTAAAAATAATAGTTAATATACCAAAAATAGTTTTTCTATAAAAATAAGTTTTTGATATATTTTATGTTTTTAATTAAAAATGAAAAATTATAAATTTTAGGATGTAAATTTGGAAATGTTAAATTCATTTTTTTATTTATAGTGGAAATATTATCTTAAGATTAAATTTTTAATTTTTTTTTAAAAGATTTATTTTGAGGTGAATAATGAAAAATTCCCTTTTCTCAAATAATATTACTTTTATAACACTATTAGTATATATGTATGAATTGTAAATTTTGGAAAAAAATTATAAGAATAAATATTTATTTTAAAATATAAATTAAATTTTTTAAAATATATTTTTTAATTTATAAACCCATATTGTGAATTTTAGAAATTAAATAATATATTTCAAAAAAATATTTTTAATCAATTATAAATTTAGTATTTTAAAATTATATTTTATCACATTTAAAATTTTAATCAATAAAAATGGTTTTTTAATTTAGGATAATTAGTTCCAAATTATATAATAATGATTGTTTTAATTTTGGGCAAAATGGGTAAATTACCTGGGTAAGAACTAGTTACTCTAGTGAAAACCAAAATGGTAAAAATGAGTTACACAAGCGAAAAATGGACTAACATATTAAAAATATGTTCTTAATTGAGTGTTTGAGGTGTAAAATGACCTTATTTATTATCATCTTCGTTATTTCTCAATATTTAATTGTTTTTCCTTTATAGTGACTTCCCATTTTTGAAAATTTTTAGGTATTTACAAAAAATATCATCCATTTTCACTTATTAAAGGGGATCTCTTCTCCTCACTTACCCTCACAAAAAAAACTATATAAATTCATCTCAAACTCTTCAAATACCTATATTAAACACTCCTAGATATGTTAAGTAGATTTATTTATTC
The DNA here is from genome assembly GCA_963277665.1 of Viscum album. NCBI lineage: Eukaryota > Viridiplantae > Streptophyta > Magnoliopsida > Santalales > Viscaceae > Viscum > Viscum album. The sequence goes on from OY728131.1 coordinate 979,174,074, forward strand.
TCTAAATACTATCCCTAAAATTTTTAATCCCCTTCACAAAGGATATAATACAAATAGTAAGGTATATTTTTCTTACCGCTCCTACCTCTTTCCTATTTATTTATGTTCTTTTATTCCTTCTAAAAATTATTTTCACCATATTATAGTTATAAATTCAGTATAATTATTATACTAGTATGTAATTATATTGATTTTATAAGAATTAACCACCCTCCCTTTTTTCATTAAGAAAAATGAAAATGTAAATTGTGTATTTTTCAGACTAATGCCTCCACGAAGTATCATGTTTTGTTTTACATCTCCACCTTAAAAGTATGAAAATAATTTGTAATATAATATATAATTGTTATGTTTATGAAATATTTTATATTCTAAAATTTTAAACCATATTACTCCCTTTCCTCATTCTATGGGAAATGAAATCATCAACCAAATGTGCATGTGGACTACGACCTCCATTGATCTTTAGATTTCCATTTTCATTTCATAACCACATTATATAGATTTTAATGAGAATATATTTAAAGGATAACTATGAATTTTATTATATGAATAAATTTATTTTAATTAAAATTTAATAACACATTAATAATATGAATGATAAACAATTATAAAAATATTAACTATCTAAAACAAGTATACTAATAAGAAAAAACAATTTATTCATATTATGTAACATTTTCATATCCATTACTTATTATAATAATTACTTATAATTATGATATATCACACTAATAAACACTAAATATGATCATTTTTCTATTGGTATAATTATATTGTAACTAAATCACCTCATAATCATCTATTAATCATGGTATGCTTCTGTTTTGGTCGGTTTGACCACCTACATGAACAACACCACAATATTATATCATGGATTACTATAAAAACGTAATTAATTATATAATATGATATAAATATTAAAAAAATGATTTTATTTTTATTATGGAATAGATACATCAATATTTTAATCATTAATTAATAAAACATCTTTTATTTATTAAAAAATCACTAAAGTGTACTTGTTGTTGATTTCATATACAAGGATAAAAAGAGAAAAACTCATAAAAGGAAATAAAAAAATTATAAATAATTAAAAGTAATCTGTTATAGTAAATTTAATTAACTTTTAATGAAGAACTTTTAGAGAAAATGAATACTAATACAACTCATACGAAACTAGTACAAACAATCAAAACTATAAACACCAGCTATGAAAAAATATATCAAAAAAATAATATTCTTGTATATAATAATTATAAATATTTTTAGGAATTAATATAGTTATAAAATAATTAATTAAGATAATTATTCTTGTTATATATGAGTTTAAATAACTTTCATGGAAATCAACCGTAAAGTTATGGGTTTCTTTGTCTCATTTTCAAATTTACAGGATATATTTTATTTTGTCTTCCATAACATCTATTATATGGTGTATTAAAAATCCAATTTCATTCAAATATGAATATATCTTCCATTTCATGAGATTTTAATTTCTATTTCACGATCTTCCTCTCAATCTCCTTTGATTATGTCATTACAAATTTTTTAAGAGTTTCATCAACTTAATATCCAATTAATTAGTTTATAGTATTTGTTACATGAAAATAATTTTCAAGTTTTCATTTATCCTAACCTTCCCCTATTTTATTTTGTATTTTATTTTATTTAAATGGGAAATTACTTCACATCATTAATAACTAATCCTTTTATAAAAAATTTACAAAATGAAATTGTATCGTTGGTAAGAATAACTCCAATTCTTATCAATGAATTTTTTAATCCATGTCCATATTTTCCTTTACATCAATGTAATCATTTTTTTAAATATAATATGGATTATTCTCTAATAAAAGTATAGTTATCTTTAAAAAACTTTAAAATAAAATTTTAATACTCTTTTTATGATTTTTATTTTTAAACAATGGTATTTCAAAATATTAAATAAAAGGGTTTTTCATCATTTCAAAATAAAATGTTTGATCTTTCAATCCATGTTTTATTTTTTATTACTTTATAATAATTTTATAAAAAATCTTCTATTTCCATTTATAAATTTTTTTTGAAATTAATTTAAATTTAATCTTTTATCATAATTTTTGAATGTTTATGTGAACAAAATTATATTTTCACTTCTATTTTTTCTTCTAAAGTTTATCTATATAGAATTTATGTTTAGATCATCCTCTATATTTTTTTACGATATGTTTACTTTTTTATAATGATGTTTTTTTGAAATCTGATTATCTTTTATGTTCATTACATGTGGTTTTTTTTTGAAAGTTTAAGAAACATATTTTTTCTATTGGTTTATTGAGATGTATTTATGATTGATCTATGTTGCACACTGTAACATCCCAACCCAAACCATTTGGTCCAATTTGGAATACTACATAACCTCATGCACATCTCCCCATATGTAAAAGGTTGGCGAATATTGGCGAGGGTCTGACTCCATCAGTGGGAAGATGATACCCTCAATATCAAGTCATGGGGACTTTAATCAACAATAAACATTATAATAAATAAAGAAACATGTGAAAAATTAAAAAAATGACATACATATAATAAATATAAAGCATCACTCAAAAGTGGTAAGTATTTAAAAAAGAAATAAAGTAGATAAAGTAAATAAATAAAAAACAGATCCTCCAATGCCCATCCAGTTCTACTACTAGCTCCATGATCCTTTTCACATCTATCCACCATAGTTTCCTTTCCCTTCACCAGATCCCTCATGAAATCTATAATTGCATTGAAATACCTAATTAGGGTTTGAGTATAAGACTCGGAAAGACCCCACTAATGTGTCCTTAACCTTATGTGATCATGTATACAAGTGTATTCTATAATAATAATAAATTCATAACAAGAATAGTAACAAAAAATCCAAAACTAGGTGGTCATCTGCTAACCAAGCCACCATAAACCCCCATTTATACTAACTTCAAATCCATGCCTGAAATATATTGTATGTCAATAAGTATCTAAAACTATCCACTAGGCTGTTGGTGAGTCACTCAGAATCCACAGGGCATCGATTGGAAATAACCTACCCATAATCCATAATACATTGGGTAATACTTGGAATCTACAAGGCATTGAGTATCTGTTACGTACGCAGAACCCACAAGGCATCAGGTAACACTCATAATCCACTAGGCATCAAGTGTCGACCATCTATTCAGAATCCAAAAGGAATTGATTAGATTTCAGGTTAAAAGGTTATCATGTTTCACCATTGTCATCACTGCACATCATGAACCCACCCCATAAGGAGTAATCATACCACAACAGCCACCATTCAAGTATACACATACCAATCCTCTGAAGGAAAACATGACAAGTCATAGCATGATAAAACAAATATATCACGTCATGAGAAAATATAGAATCATCATATACATCAACATGTGAATAAAAAATCATCATGGAATCAATCTATCACATCAAATTTATGGAATCAAAACATAATATACTATAGTCTACACACACCCACATATGATTTCAAGTCAAGAATGATATCAAGTAAGTAATCACATACATTAAATATTGAAACATTTGTAAATAATATCCCAAAAGATAAGCAACATCCTATCTCAAAAGTCATCATCTGTAGCAGCAAGGATAAACCACCCTATGTGGTTTGATACACCTCCTCATGTCCTAAACATCGCATTTGTCAATACAACAAATCTTGATGTTCATCAAGGGTTCCTAGAACCAATACTAGTTATTTTATTTCAAAAAGAAATATGATATCATATGTGATGATATATTATCTCTCCTAGATAATTTCCAAATTATCATTTAGGTCAACATGTGTGCTCTCTATATTCTCCTCAAGAATAATTATCTTTCAATAATTTATTATAAATTATCCTTTATAATTATTTTTTGATAATTTTATTTCAAATTGTCCTATGTAATTATATTTGATAATTTAATCATAAATTGTCCTTTATAAATACATTTCAATAATTTATTATAAAGTATCCACTGTAGTTATATTTTGATAATTTTATTAAAAATTATAATTTATAATTATATTTTAATAATTTTATTAAAAAATTTCCTTTATAATTATCTTTTAATAATTTTATTAAAAATTATGCTTTATAATTATATTATGATAATTTTATTACAAATTACCCTTTATAATATATCCTTTGTTAATTTTATAATTATTATTTGATAAATTTAGTAATTATCCTTCGATAATGCATGAAATTATCTTATGATAATTTCAATAATCATTTTCATGTAATAATTACCTTATAATTATCCTTGAATAATTTTTATATTTATAATCTAATAATTATTATTTACTAATTATGATAATTTTCTTCCAAAAACCATCCTTTAATAATTTTCTTTTCATAATTTCATAAAAATTATTATTTGATGATCCTTTTATAAATTTCTATTAACAATACATTGAAATTATCATTTAATAAAAATTTACAATTATCTAAGAAAATTTCAATCAAATAATTATTTATAAAAATATTAAATTTTCTTTGATAATATCTCAAAATTATATTTTGAAAATTATTGTTAACTGTGTTATCCTTTGATAAGATGACGGAAAAAATTATTTATAATTGTTTATCCATATTTCGAAAATTTTTATAATTATAATTTTACAATTCATTTAAGAATTATGCCTTGACAATTTCGGCATCAAAATTATTATTACTATTATTAAACCACAATTTTTTCTAGAATTTTGGATGTATAAATTAGGGAATATAATGGTGAAAATAAATAAATAAGAAGAAAACATGCATCTATTTGGGTACACCACACAAGGAGGACAACCACGCCCAGTCGAAGAATGCCAAATATTGATTGTCTAAACCCCATCGACTATGCACAATGGGGTTCTAGATTATTATGAACTCAAATAAATACACATTGAAAGAATCTAAAGGTTATAGAATAAGAACCCTATCCATGTACCGGTATTTAAAACTGAAGATTAAAATCCCCGTTTTAATCCATGATTCAACCTAAAAAACAATGCAGAGTCATTGATTTCTCCTTATTAAGGTGTTTTTGATTTTATTCTAGTTAAAACTATGGTAAAATAAGCTTGATGAAGCTTGGTGCATAAATAATGGTTTGTACATGTTATGAAGAAAATATGAATAGTACAAACTTATTTTTAATGACTAAATTTATAATTAAAATAGTTAACACAAATTTACATTACTTAATTTAATGGGAGACATTACCAAATGTCCTTTGCATATAAAAAATATACCCCGACTAGGGTAAAGCCCCCACTATGGATCCAGCGGTGGTCTCAAATTTCTCATATGACACACCATTTGGGAGATATTTATTATTTATTAATTAAAAAATCTATTAAATAATAAATTAAAAATAAAAAAAGTTTTTATTGCATACGATACATCCAAACACCTAACACTTACAAATGTTATACCCTACCTATGGTAAACACCACATGTCAAATCTAATGGTTGTCTTGGATTTATCATACAATGTACTATTTGGGAGATATTTGATTATTTTCAATAAAATAATATATTAAATATTATTTAAATAACTTTATCTCTTGAGTGAGGCTTCCAAATGTCAAACAACTTCAAATGTTATACCCCTCATATAGTAAACATTTCATTTTGGATCTAAATTTGGTGTCCTATTTCTCATACGAAACACCATTTGGGATATATTAATTTTTTTCAGTAAATTTTTTTCACTTATTATAATATATTTTATATTTTTATTTTGTCTTCGTCGAGGATTTATGAGCCTCAAAATATCACACAAACTTATTTTCTTACTAATAAAATATTCGACTAAATATTCCAAACTGTTAACTGGGCTTTTACCCTTCTGAAAAAATTTTAACTCATTTTAAGTTATTCTTCATTGATAAATTATTTTTTCACATATGATATTTATAAATTTTCAAAAACTAGGATTTTATTATTATTGTAAAAAACATGATATTACAAACACATATATAAAGATAATGATGGCTGGGTTCCTATATCTTCCTCTATTTCATTGGTTTATATTTATATCTCGTGATATAGTTAGGTGTGGAAAAAAATAATTTTTCTATATAGGTGTGGGCATGATAGGTTTTCTCACATTTTCATGCATGGACTTAATGATTTTTTCACACAGACATGGGTATAATGGGTTTTATCACAAAATTATTCATGTGATTATGGTTGTTTCAAATTTTCAATTTGTTTATCACGTTATTTAAAATTTTCATGATGAATTTCATTTCCATTAAATGCCATGTATTCATGATTGTGCCATATTTTTAAATTATTATTCACTTTTTGGTAATTCTCACAAGTTTTATGATTATTAAAATGTATTTTGATCAATGTCATAATTGTTATGCTTCCTTAATGATCTATTCATTATATTATATTTCTATATCATTTTTTATGATATCAACTCTGGTCTTATGATCTTTGGTAAAAGTATTTTTGTATTATTCATACTCTCCTTTATATTTATGATCTAACACATTATGATATGTTTTTCACTTATTGAGTATTTGAGATAAATCCTTCCTTATGTTTCTATTCCCCATGGTATGGAGATGATAATATCATGTGACATTTCTAGAAAGGGTCTATATAAACATGATTATGAATAAATTTCCACAAGTTTTGTAAAATAAGATATTTATATATCCAATCTTCAATACACTAAACATTTAGGTCCTTGGGTTATGTGATTATTTATGATATGTATTATTTAAATAAGATGATTAAAGTATTATTTATATAATTTTTAGCTTTGATTTTAATAGTGGCAACCTAATTGTAATAACCCTTACTATATTTATTTTTAATCAACACATCAATCATCCTTCATGGAGTTAGATTTACTCCCTACTCCAATATAAAGGATCAATTTTTTCTATAAAATTTAGCTTGATGATTTCCATATCGGTTTGATGTAGCATGAATTTCTTTTTAGAAAATTCAATTTATTTTTAGAGGATTTTTTTGGAATAATTATTGAATATAATGATGATTCAACTACTATTGGAAACCTCAAAAAATCAAGTTTCTTTTTTTTCTTTATTTACCTTCAAGTTGATGGAATTAAAATTATATAACATTACTTTCAAGTAATTAATTTAAAAATGACATTAATTTCTTTATTTTAGAAGATCATGTCTTATTTTATTCCGCTCGGTTGTGTGGGAACACACATTATTTTTAAATAGTGTAATTTATTTTATAACTACTTTAAATCACATAAAATTATTAAGTAGTATAGTAGTTTGTAAATATATATCTAGTGTTTTATGTTTTCTTAATGTTACATGAAATGATTATATATTATATTTGGAATCTAATTTGACTTTTTATTGATTTTAATCTACACTATGAACTTTATATTGATTGGTGGTTAAATATTTATCCACGTTCCTTATTATTTTAACTTTTTTAAGTTATTGTATCAATATTCCATAGTATTAAACCATAATTATAATTAAAATATGTCATGTTTAATTTTTATAAAGATTATATTCTCAAATACATCTCTAAAAAATAATTTATTATTTTTTTCAAGTGGTCAATACATGAAAAATCTATGTTTTTTTCATTTTTATGGATTTATACTTAACAAATAATGAAATAACACCAAAAAAACATTTTCCAGGTTTAGTTCAATGATTATAGGTGAGTGCACATCCAATATTTTCTTTATTAATAATGAAACATATGAATTTTTATTTCATTAATGATTATCAGGTGTTGAATGAGTATATATTTATGTGTTTGAAAAGGCTTTATTAAATTATTTTAATAAGGATATTGGGAAATATTTTACTCAAATTTTTTATGTTTTTGATTTCTTAGATATGATTCAATTACAATTCTTATATTATTTATTTTATATGATAAATTTTTAATGTTTTCTATGTTTTCAAAGGCATGGATATTTAAATATCTAAATTTTAATTGTATGACCTTTATGTTTGTCTAAATATTATAAATATTACTATTTAAATTTTTAATTTAATTGAATATATTGAAAATTTATCGGGTTTCATTTTATTATACTTATTAGAAACTATTTTTAAAAAATCCCATATGCTAAGAGTATTTATATAAATATTTATTATTGAAAAATCATTTTACTTTTACTTATTTAAGTTTTTTCAATAATTCATGTGTAATGGTTTTTTTTAGAATTATATCCATCACCACTTTTGTTTTATAGAAACATAAATGATATGTCTTTTAATATTTTAAAAAAATATTACAAATGAAACCATTGAAGTGAATTTTTTTATGGAAAAAAAGAACAACACTTATTTTTTATAACTAAGTCTTGTAATAAATTTTTAATAATTATTTGTAAAATGAAATCATTGATGTAAAAAAATAGTTTAGATAAACAAAAAACCACTTTTTTTCTTACCGTATGTGAAAATTGTTACTTTGTGGTTTGAAAATTCCATATCCAGAACCTCTTAATAAAAATGATATATAATATTTCTATTTTTAAAATTTTTCAAGTAAAATAAAATTAATTTTTTTTGTAAAAATATATATATAAATGTTACATTATATGAATAAAAAACATATATAAAAAATATAAAAAAATGGTTATTGGTGGATATATGTTTAGTACACCATGTGTGAATATATATTACCACGGTTTGAAAAGCACAACTATAGGTAATATATATTCAAGATTTTTAAAAAATAATTAAAATATATATATATTGATGGTGTAACAACCCATACACCAGTAACCCAAAGGTATTGTATACTTTATTACATTGGAATAGGATACAAGGATTTACATCTCAAAGGAATTACTAGTTTATTAGTCTTGGTAAACTAGATGCATACATGATTACCATATTACATTTGAATATAAAAATTGAAATTTTATTATTATTTCATTATTCCCTCTAGTTTTTCCTTGAATATCATTCATAGTAGACTTCCTACATTCCTGGGAAATGAAAAAAAATAAGTATGAGCTCAAATTATTTGTAAGTTTTAAGTATAGTGGAATATATCATCAATAAATATAAATAATCAACATGTAAAGGTAAAAAACTCAACACACATTCCTTTTAAATAATATGACTATCAAGATTAGATAAGTAATAATTAACATGTCAAGGTAAATAAAAAAACATATTCCATTTAATCAATAAATTTAATATCATAAATAGATAAGGCATAATCAATATGGTGAGGTAAATAACTAAACACTCATTCCATTTAATCAATAACTTGAATATCATGAATATATGAGTAATAATTAATATATCAGGGTAAATATAAAAAAACATATGCAATATAATTAATAACTGAGAATGAAATGCATTTAGAGATATTATCATTGTAAAAGTATCATGAATAATAAAAATAGAATTCTTAATAAAGGAAATGCTTAATTATTAGACATCATGATCTCAAGTTTCATGATACCACTACTATCAAGACCTTTCATAAGATAGTTCAAATCAATGTGTAAAAACTTATTTAATTATATATTATTGATTTTCCACATGAGACTACTGATTAATCATGGGGGCATATAATTTTGGGCCCCAACCAACACTACTTGTCTAAATAATTCCTCACATATTGAATAATCAATTTAATTCATGACCAATGTTCCTTATCATCAAATATTTCTATTGAGTAATGAATATGGATTTATCAATATTTCCCAAGATAAAAAAATCAATAAATAGTATTTTTTGGAGAAAAAATATACGATTTAAGAAATAAACATATCAATGATATATAATATGGATATTTTGGATAAATTTAATGTCTAATGATCACATGAAAGTGAATATTTCAAGAAAATGATAATAACTATAAAAAATGAATTAAGAAATTAAATTTCAATACCTTTCATGTTCTGAATGATCATCAACCGTCCATAAAAATAATAATCATGGTATAAATACAACATATCCCTAGTGGAGTATAAGTAAAATAAATTTTCATAGTGGTCAATGAATAGAAATTCCATAAAAAGGTTTTTGAAAAAATCATTTAGGAAAATATCATTTTCACTTTGAAAATATATTTTTCTAAAGCTAAAATTTCATAGAATATTTTGAAAATTATATTATTTAAAAAAAAACATTTAAACTTATAAATTAATATTTAAAACATTGAGTGTTCATGATGATAGAAAATTTTATACATGTCATACACATTAAAATAAATATTCCTTTCACATTTTCAATAAAATTCAAGCGGGCCTTGTGTAAAATATGGAATAAATATTCCTTTGAAAAAAAAAATTCAAAAATTCAAAAATTCATTAAAATGTAATTGACAACTCATTTTGAAAAATTTAAAAAAATTCAAAAAAAAATTTAAAATCAAGGTTTTGGAAGAAAAAAGACTTTCAACTAAAGAGAGAAATGAGTTTGGATTTTATAAAATTCATTTTTACAATCATTTTAAGTACCAAATAGTTTTAAAAATTAACTATTAATTGAGAAAATAATTAATAAATAGAAGATATTAAATTAAATGGTTTTATTAGATAATTATAAAATAATTTTATTCAATGTAAATTCAATCATAAACAATCCCGATTAAAATGATATTGTGAAATAAATCCTTATAAATATCATAACGTTGAAGTGAGAATTAACAAATGAATTGATTATGTGTATAAAATTTAATTATTCATATAATAATTGTCTGTAAAAAATAATATATTTAAAATTCAAGACACACATAATCATATAATATCAAATACAATGAATAAGTAATATTACCCAATAAAAGAAACTGAGTTATAAAATTATTTACCACTTTTTAATTTTCAAGTAAAATTTACTTTGATGAAATAATTAAAATTGAAACTTAAACTACCATTAATTATTCATGATTAATGATATTAAATTTAAAAGGTTCAGTATATAAACCATATAAAATTAATTAGTTTTATAACATTTCAATATTCCTTAATGAAGAGAAATTGAGATGAAGTCTCTTACCTCCCACTTCCAATTGATTAAACGTGATTTAACATCATATATAATTGTTTTTAGTTTATTATTAATTTATACCATAACTATATCCATATTTATAATATCATATATGATCCCCTTATAACTTTTTACCACATGTTTGTTAACAATATTTCATTATTTTCATTATTTCGGGTATTAATTATCTTGTTTTCTCATGCGTATTTGTTCTTGAAATTTACACTTCATAGGGATATTATATAGTTCCATAATATAAAGAATTATATTAATATTATAAATAAAATTTTCCATTATATAAATTTTTATAATCATTATTGAAATTTTAACATGTGGAAAGGATAACATTGCTTCATGGTGATGGTAGTCGTACATACGCATGAGCGATGTTATCATTTCCTTAATGGGTAAAAGAGTAAAAAAGTGGGTGATATTTAAATTTTATAGAATAAATAGCATCTCATATATATCATATATATTAATTAAATTCATCTTTATGACATTACATGTAAATATTAAGTGAAAAATAAATCACATTGTTTTGTAAGGCGGTAGTCTACTGTACACACAAGTGACATTATCATATTTTAAACGAAATGGAAGGTAAGATGGTATATCTGATATTATAATTATATAATTATAATATTAACATAAATATCATATAAATGTGTTAAATATATCATTATATCTATCCTTGAAAGTTTGTGATGGAAAAAAATTACATCGGCTTGCGAGGCAGTATTCTGCGATACACACGATCGGTGGTTTTATTACCCATATAATGGAATAGTATATGGATATAGGTCATAAAATTAACATAATAATATATAATTATATTTAATATAATGGGGTTTATTATATTATTATTTTTTAATAATTTTTTAAATATTTTTAAGAAGAATAAAAATAAAAATGATTGTTTAAGAATGTTACCTCTTCTTCGGAAAACTTCTTTAGGTTTACACCAAAATCCTTCCAAGATTAGATTTATTATAAAAAAATGGATCTAAAATATTTTTAGGGGATTAATTATGTTTTTTGGTGAGTTATTTTCTAAAATAAATTTATTTTCATGTGAAAAATAGGGGAGGAGAGGGATGACCGTTTATAAGTGGGGGAGAGGACACATAAGGAATTTTTGAAAAGATTCAATTATACCCACATTTTTATCATTAAAAGAGATTAAAATTCTTAATTTTACATAATTAGAGGTTAAAAGTTCTAAATATTTCCATAAAATTGGTTTTCTACAAGTTGGTAGGTGATTTTAACCCTTATCGTTTTAGTTTAACCCCTTAGTAAATCAATTTGTAGATTAACTACGGTAATTAATTTTTACTACTTTTAATATTCATAATAGTAAAAAAATAAGTTAAAATAATTATAGAATATAAATTATTATTAAAAATATTAAATAAAATTTTCCAAATTCAATTCACAAAATTGGTAGAATACAATTAAAAATTATACCCACAGATACAACGAAAAAACGGGTTTCCAAATTGAAATTTTTCATAAGTGTAGAATGTTTTAATATCAATGTTTTATAAGAAATTTATTTAAATAAACTAAATTAGTTAAAATTTAATATAATTGAACTAATTTTACTTTAAAACCAATTTAAAATATAATTTAACTTTTTAAATTATTTAAACTAAAAGTTGTTTTCAATAAAAATCAACATTTTTTCCCTATTCATCAAAAAAATGAAACTTTTCAAAAAAATTCCAAAAAAATAATAATATAATTTTTATATTATTATTTAAAAGATTAAATTAATTTTATAAAATAAATTTTCTAAAATTGGTAAAATTTAAATTTAAATTATGTCTACAAAGCGCCACTAACCTGTTTTTTCGGAAAATGTAGTTTTTTGAAAAAAAAACATTTTATTTTAACTGATTCTTATTTTATTTATAATAAATATATAACCATAATTTTAATAATTTATTTATTAATATTAATAATTTCCAATTTAACATCTATTTTCTAAGGTTATACTATATTACAGTTCACTTTGGCTTGGGGTTGTGTGTTCTGCAAGGTATCGAAGAGATTAAATTTAAAGAACTATTTTTTATGGGCATTTTAAACTAATTATTACATGTCACATATTCCATAAAATACAATTTTATTATTTTAAAATATTGGGGTGTTACATTCTACCCTTCTTCAATAAATTTCTTCCTCATAATTTAATCTTTATCTAAGTAATCAAGGGTTTGACATCGGTAAATATCAGTATTGAAAACCTCACATCATAAAAGGGTTAATAAAACTTCCTCTTGATAAGATATAAAGGTAAATACAATGGTCATCCAAAATAACACATAACTTGGTTTAAATTTAGTATAACATTGTGGAAAAGTTAACATATGGGCATGGAAGAATAAAAGTATAAATAAGTATAAAGAGTGATAGAGGTCATTCATCACTAGAAAATCAATGATCAATGGAAAGTAAATGACCTTAAAATCATAAATTTTTTATGAATTAAATGATCATTTGATTCATTAGATATAAAGTTAACAGGATAATATTTTGGTTTTAATATCCTTTTCTTAACTTTCAATAATTATTTTACTATCTAATAATATATGGAAATTTTCTTACTTGATATCTTTAAATTTCATAAGAATAACTCAATCATTTGTTTGTGCATTGATATATTTCCAATTCATAGATTAATCCAAGAAATTAGTATCCAAAAATTAATTTTTTATCCATGAAGCACTAATATTCACTTTTAAAGGATCACAAGATCTATAAAAGTGTGTCAAGTCTTTCTGTCTATCTCTAACTACTTTCTTAAATCAATATTGTTGAAACAAGTTATCCAATATAATACATTAATCACTAAACCTAAATAGTAACACCACTCACTCATCATTAATATTTATTCATAAATTTGTTTAAGTAAAAGTAATGATATATTAACTATAACATCATGTAGTCCAGTGTAAGGTGTTAAACCCTTATCACCATTCTATTGTGGGTTTAAGCATCATGTCATTATCAAATATGATGGGTTGTCAATTTTCATGTGTTTTTCCCTTTTTCTAAAACCATATTAATATAATTCCAATAACATTACTAATGTTTAATAACCAATAATTACCTCAACATAAAATAATAAGATAAATCCTAAAGGTTACTAATACCTTTAAAAATATTCCCAAAAAAAATTAAGTTCATTCTTCCACAAATAACTTTTTCACTAAAACATATACTAAACTAATGGGTTGTATTACAATAATTGTCTCCCAAAATATATTTAATCTTAGTAGACTCGCATCACATAAAACCTAAAAAGGGTGTTTAAGAATTTAAACTTATGATCAATATTAAACTCATAAACCCATGATGGTATCCATTACTCTCAAGTTAATGAATATATATATGCTTCTAAAATTTAACACAATCCTTAGATATTTCATCGAAAATAACACTAGTAAAAATAATTCTATAATATAATTTTGGTATCCCAATACATAAATACTTCAACAATTTTATTTCAAAATTGGTCTTTCCTTGATCTATGTGTTAACCTTTTTAAGATTTAATTAACTTAACTAATTCCTAGGTTCCCCAAATTTAATACAACAAACTATAAATGGATCCCTAGGATAATATTTATTTCCTTATATCAAACTCATCATTTTTCCTCAATAATTCATTGCTTTGTGACGTTATTTTCCATACATAAAACATTTTCCCATTTATTTGAGGCACTTTCCATGGTGTCTCTTTCCACATTTATAACATGATGGAAATCAATCCATCTTTCCTACATGGTATTCACCACTTGAACTCTTAGAGAAATTTGTCTTTCTCTTCTTTTGTGAGCCTGGTAGTAGGTTAAGGTATAGGTTTTTAATCATATTTCTGTATAACTAATTAGGCATAGTCATGATATCTTTCCCTCCTATAATAATCCCATTTGGTTTCTCATATTCACCACATTGTACTTCATATTCAATGTTAACATTATTCCTTTAGGTTCTATCAATTGAATGAAACTAAAAATCATAGTGAGAGAAAAAAATCATAATGGAAAACCATGTAATCATTTATAGGATATCTAAATTGTGACACCTTCTTTTCAATCTATGATGTGTAGGTATAACCAATTTCATTCATTATTATCACCTATTCAAATCCATCATAATGGTTTGAAATGAAAATGTTAATTATCGAATGCATATCCCCTAAGAGTGTCAAACCAGGTGCATAGTAAGGCTTGTTGTCAAGTACTAGGTAATGCTCTAGTCAATCCCAACATGTCTTTTTGGATTTATTATCCCTATGTAAATCTATTCCAGAACCAAGTCTACTTTTAGTATCTAGACAAGGATGTATTTCAAGTAAAAACCAAAAAACCTCCACCTTACCAAAACTTTTGGATGTTCTTCTATGTTAATCAATAAATTCTATCATAGAGTTATGTTCCTTAATATATGTTTCTTGAAATCTTGTACCCTAGGTTTCTACTATATATCCTTTAATACCAACTATAAAGACCCTAACTCTAGTAACCTGTATCTAGTGTCTACTTTATTACATTGGAATAAGATATAAGGAATCGTATCCTAAAGGGTCAAATAGTTTAATAGTCTTAGTAAATTTGACACATACATGATTACCATATCACATTTTAATATAAAAATTACACCATAATGTTTTTTAAGAATTTCATTATTCCATCTAAAATATCCTATCATATCATTCATAGTACAATTCTTAGATTCCTAGGAAATGAAACAAAATAAGGGTGAGTTCAAATGCTAATAAAAGGCTAAGTATTGAAGAAGCTATCATTAATCAATAATAATAATTAATATGAAAAGATATCTACCAAGATTATACCTGAGTGGTAGAGGCTTCTACTTAGAATCAAAAAGTCCCATGATCAAATCTTGAAGGGGGTGAATTTCCAAGTTACTGTACTAGTACTATAGAATTTACTAGAGTTAATATTATTTGGTACAATAGCAACTAGAACTTGTCATCTTTTTTGAGCCTTCATGCCACTGGTTTGGGTCTATGTGCCTTAGGGCCTTCAAGAAACCAAACCCTTTGGCCCATGGGGATTTCCAACCATTAAAAAAGTCCTTTGGTTCATAGGGTCTTAGGGTCTCCATAGGCCTTTTTTCCACCGGGCCCCTGGTCCATAAAGGACAGAGAAGCATCCCATGTATACCACAGAGGAGCAGTCCCCAGGATTCAAAGCAATTAGAATCCACCGTAGCAGAGCTATCCAAATTGAAAGAACAAGAGGCTATGGAATTGTGCATCAATACTGGGAACTATGCAGCTATACACGGGGAAATAATAGTCGACCGGGCATGTGAGGTGGAGATCTAGGTGTCTTCAAAGATACAAGATGCAAGGGAGGGTTAGTTCAAAAGTGTAGTTAGGTCTTGGTCTTTCAATGGTCATATATTTGACCTTGTACCTCTGGGCCTATGGGTCATTTAAGGTTCCCCCTCAACCCTTAAAAGGAGGATTATCCATAAATCAATAAAAATATAAGTCTTTCAGGATTTCAGAGTACATGGAAAGGTAAATAACTGAACCCACATACAATTTGAATAATTTGAATTTAAGGATTAGGTAAAGAATAATCAACAATTATAGGTAAATTACTAACCACACATTCCATTTAATCAGTAAATTTACTATCATGAAT
Organism: Viscum album; assembly: GCA_963277665.1. Lineage (NCBI taxonomy): Eukaryota > Viridiplantae > Streptophyta > Magnoliopsida > Santalales > Viscaceae > Viscum > Viscum album. The sequence goes on from OY728131.1 coordinate 979,190,762, forward strand.
ATATAAGGAATAATAAATATTTAAAGTTAAATAAATGAACATACATTTCATTTAATCAGTAACTTTAATATCATGAATAGATAAGTTATAATTAATATAAAAACATAAATAAATGGAACATGTGTAATTTAATTAATAACTGAGAATGAAATGCATCCATAGATAATATCATTGTGAAAATATTAGGGATAATAATAACTAAATTCATAATGAAGGAATTTTTTAAGTATTGGATTATATGATCTCAGGTTTCATGATACTTTTTCTATCAAGGCCTTTCATAAGAAAATTTAAAAGTATGGGTAAAGAATAGCTTACTGATTTTACTTATGATACAATCGATTCATTAAGAGGCTATATAATTTTGGGACCCATCCATCACTATGAGTCCAAATTATTCCTCATATATCAAATAATCAATTTAGTTCATAAACAATGTGCCTTATCATCAAATATATTTATTGAGTAAGGAGTATGGATTTCAAAATATTTCCCTATATAAACAAATAAATTTCAATGTAGGATACCATATTTATAAATGATATATTGTTTAATAAATAAACATATCCAGGATAAATAATATGGATATTTATGGAAAATTTAATATCCAATGATCCTAGGAAATTGAATATTTCAATGGAAAGTTAATGACTAAAAAATGAGTCAAGAAAGTAAATTTTAATACTTTCCTTGGTCAAAATGATCATAAACCATCCATATAAATAATAAGGATTATATCTATACTCCCTATCCTAAGTAGAGTATAATTAAATGTAAGTTCTTAGTTAGGATAGTTATATCATTGATAGGGGAGGGGATGAATTGGTGATACCTTTTTATTTTAAGTTTCTTTATTAATAAAAAAACCTTTGCCTCCTATTAAAGATTTCTTTCCCTAATAAAAATAATTCAAACACAAGTCCATAGGAACATAAGTCCTTTTAAGGTTCACTATTAAATAATAATAGTTACGTCCTTTGTATGGTTTGGAAATAATCCAATACCACAAAATTCAATAGAAAATAATCCTTCTGTGTGGAATACAACAAGTAGGATATTCCCTCTCACTTTTGTATCGCTTTGAAAATAATCAAAGAGTGTGTTTTTTTCCCTATCATGAATTATGTAATACAAAGTTTGTGTAAAAAAACATGTTACTTGTAGCTCTTTAACAATTTCCATGAATGTATTATTTTAAACACAATTCTTCAATTTCTTACCAAAAATATTTTAAGAACATTGAGGACTTTGATATATTATTAAATCTAATTTCCTAGTATGATCTTCCCAATACAATTCTCCCAGTCCTATTCTCCCAATTGTGATTACACAATATGGAAAATATGACTTTATTAGAATAATAATGAAACAATTTGAACCACTTAAAATATGAGTCCTAAAATCCCAGTCATATTACCATGTCGGAGTTTCTCAATATGATAAAATAACTCTCTCAGAATATGAAAAAGACAATTTTGAACACTTCCTTCTTAATTTTGGAAAACCTAATATGGATATCTTATTCTGATTATCCATCCTAACACAATGATCATCCAAATAAGATAAAAATCAAAATAGTATAGTCAGTTGAATATGATGATCAGCTAAATATGTTTCAATCTGGTATCCTCTCCTTTCACTTAAATCTAGTAAGACTTGTTCAAGAAAATAACTTCATAACCTCTTATTCTCTTCCAAGAACTTAGGATCTTATCTCTCTTCATAAACATTACACTCATCCCAAAATTACAAAGTACTTTTACCTTTAATAGGTGACCCAAATTGGTTTGGGTGGGAATCCTGAAATTGTTTCCCACTCAACCAAATTACTTGAATTTACATGTATCATTGAATTTTGGGTGCATATTAACTTCGTCTACACTTCTCAATTCATCTGGTTTCTTCTCTATCCTTCTTGAATATTCTAAAAACATCATCTCCCTTTTGAATATATTTTCAAACACCAATTTGATCCTGATACTTCATTTCAATTGCTGATACGATTACATTGTTATCTTCTCATTTCGATTTTTTCATAACAATCAAAAAGATGAATCAGTATCAACTTGGATACAATGGATTTTGACCCAATTGATAAAATCATTTCAAAACAAATTAGAGTCCTTTTTAATTTTAGGAATGCAATACCCATCAACTTTATTCTCTGAAGATTTGTATCTTTTGGATTTTGGTTTAACTGAAAAACAATACCTTCAGTTTTTCATATTTTCTAAAAATAATCCAAACATTAAAATATAAAGATCTTCCTTTAACAATAAATTCAACCATATTATTCACACTCTTTCCAAAATCATGTACAATTCCAATTCACATTACAACTTATCTCATTATGATGAATAAAAATGTAAGTATCTCTTAATAAATGGTTGACAATAATGTTGATAAACCTCTTGTCATTATGTTCTGAATCGTTTTCAAAAGTTTATTACTTTATTTACCATCTCTCTATATGGGAAAACTTATTCCTTTGATGAGTATAATGGTATACTGAATACAATGGACCAGTTTCAATAGCTTTAAATACAATAAATCCTTCCACTTCTAAATAGGATACCAATGAATTTTCTGTGAAAAAAATTCTTCTTCTGATGAATAAGGTGGATCGGTATTCAGAAAGTTTTCCTTTATAAATTTCTTTCATTTTCTCATTATGACCATCCTTATCAACCTTTAAACAAGTATGCATCCAGAAAACACATTAAGATGATCTTGAAAATATAAAACTTCAGTTTCACCAACATTCTTCTTTAACAAACAAAAACATGTATCATGACTTCCTTTATGACTTTGAATACATTGAATATCATCTTCAGCATCGTCTAACTTAAAATATAAAGTAAATAAACTTCTCTTTCCTCTAGCAACTAGCTTTCTTTCCAACTCAACCTGAATATGATTGTACAGAATACAATTGACTTGAATATGATTGGAATGATTACAACCAAGCTGAATATGATCTCTATAACCCTTTTCTATCCCTTTCCATCCAAATACAATCAATCTGAATATGATTGTAAGTATCTCTTTCATTTACCCTTTCTTTAATCAAGCTTGCATCACATGTTTACTGAATAATTATGATTTATGATAATTACTAGATCAGAAAATCATCATAAAATTTATTATCAAAATTATTAGAACTTCTCATTCCTTTCATAACATACCCAAGGGGGGTCCAATGAACCTTTCCTTCCAAAAAATTCCTTCACAATATGATGAAATTTCTTAATCAGTGTAAGTCTGAATTTTTTAATATGTTTTGCATGTAGAATCCCTGAATATGATTTTGAGTCAGAATTTTTGAATCGGTTGACTCATGTCAATGTCCTTGATCCATTGTGGAATATGATTCTCATCCTTACTCTTTTTGATCTAATAGACAACTTCACTCACTCTTCTTCAATATTAATTGACTCATGTCAATATCCTATATCTGATGCTGAATATAATTCTCATCCTTACAATTTTGGATCCAATAGAAAAATTCACTCACTCTTATTCAATCTGAATTTCAATTTCCATTTAAAAATTATTTCTTCATTAAATATAATAATTATATTGATCTATTGAGAACAAATAAAATCAAAACACAACTTTGGGCCGAACAATCTCTCCTTTGTGTTTATTGTCAGTACCCACTTTAATTAGTTCAACCACTTCAAAATAATAAGTGTTATTTTTTTAGTTTCCCAATTTTTCTTCTCTCTGTTTATTTATTTCTCCCCATTTTTCTTTTCTCTCCCACTTCATCTTATCTCTCTCCCTTATTGAAAATCAAATTCAAAGGGACCATCCTGAAAATCTTATTCTATATTGACAAAAGATCTTATTTTAAGGGGTTGGATATTTTCATCTATGAGTCTTGAATTTTGTTTTCTATGTAGGTATCACATGAGTTTCTTAACAAATAACCTTTAATTAAACTACTCTAAGTCAATGTGGGAGAACCTAATGTAGAAAACAAGAGTGCATAATCAAGGTGATCAATTGTTTCCCTAACATAACTTTCATTTAATACCCTTTTCATGTTTATTTCAACATTCTCATGATTTGGTAAATCCTTGAAATAATTTATCTAAGATAAGAGTAACATGCACCTTTCTCAACAAACATATCAGAAATTTTAGGTGTATAAAAACACAAATTTTTAAAACCTCATATTTTACATAACCTCATTACTTTCTTTTGAAATAATATTAAGAGACTCATCAATTAAATCATCCTTATTTCACCTCCTTGAATTTCTAAAAGCTAGTAAAAATATATAAAGATTTTGGGAATAAGGAGGAAACATGATTTTATTTCTTAGAAACAACAATCGTACTGAGAGACCTCAATCAATTTTGAATTTTTCTTCTTTTTCTAGGATTTTTTATTAGACGTGATTTCTTCATTCTGTTCATCCTTATGATATTTTGTAACAACTTTATTCTCATTTATAGAATCTTATGATGATGATGTCTAGTTTTCTTCATCTTTAGTAACATATTTTTTTCAATCAGTTTGTAACATTTTTTCCATGCCTATCTTTTGTTTTGGATAGATAGTTGAACAACTTTTGATATCATTCCCTTCTTGCTCATATCCACAATCTATTGATACTTTTTTGTCAACTTCTCTTGTATCTATAGAAGTCTTTTTATTACCCTCTTATTTAACTGATTTTTGTGGTTCCTATAACTTTATAGAAAAGTTAACATGTTTTATCCAGATAACTAAGAATTATTTCTTTTTGAATATAGAAGATAGATTTTTCTTAACTTATAAAACATCTAACTTCTGAGAATTGTTCAGAAACTTTAGTTGAGCCAGTAACAGAACAAGACATCATTTAGAAAGATTTCAAGGTTTTTCATATATTTCACAAAGATTTTCTAGAGGTTGGAACCTGTTTTTAATTTTCACATCAACCTTCTCAAGTTTCTTTTGAACATTGTTCTTAGAATTCTTCCCTTGAAGGGATTGACTACCCCCTTAAACTTTGTCTTCTATAGTTTGTAGTATATTTTTAATATTGTGGGTCAAACCAAAACTTGTTAGTTGTATGCAAAAATCCACCACAATTCTAGTTTTATCCATAGAAAGAGTATTTTCTTTTATAACTTCCATACTGACAGGAATTATAAACATGTTTTTCAATAACCTTCTTGTCTTTCATATCTAAGCCAGCAACATTTATATTATCAATCAGAATATTCCTTTTCTTTTCATCCTTATCTAAATCAGAAGTAATAGAAACATTTGTGTATTCAGAATATTTAAAAAAAAATTGAACATAGGTTTTTTAGAAACTTCTAAATTACAAACTTTGCTGGCCTTGGCCACATACATAACATTCTGAGGTTTCTTCTTTTCAAAAATAATTCCTAGTTTATTATTAATATTTTAAGATAAATTCTTTTGATTATTATCAAGTTTATCCTTATGATAACATTCACAAACTTCATAGATTGAGTTTTTGAAACTTTTACATCTCTGTTCACCTTTAGAATATTTTTGTTTGATAAGTTCCAACTCTTATTCTTTTTTCTTCAACTTCACTTTCCAATGTTCATTACAATTAATTTCATCCTCAATAGATTTATTCAAATTATCAATCTCTTATATCAGCTTGACTTTCTCATCAGAAATAAATTCTTAACTGTTTGTTGAAAATTTTTCATTGTTCACCTCCCTAGTCTCTTTTTCAAGTCTCTAAATCTTCCTTATAAATTATTTCAATTATTCTTTCAGATGATATTCTAATTGAGATTATTCTTTTCAAAAAGTGTTTCTCCCTAATTATATATAGTTAGTTGTTATAATGAAGGTATTATCCCAAACATTCCCAATATACTTTTATATTTATCTTCACTTTCTTCTTATTATTTAGAACAACTTCTTCCACTGCTAGAAAAACATTCTACATCAACTATTTCAAAAAACATGTTCTATTTAGAACCCTTTTTAAACACCTCACTATCACCATCCTTATAGATAATGCTTCTTATTTTTAATTTAGAGAACTTATTATCTTCCCTCTTTGAATAAGAGTTTTCTTTATCATCCTTTTTTCTTCTAATATCTTATTGGACTCATTTATTATTATTTAATTTTTTTCATCATTTTCTTCCTTATCACCTTTTCAAGAAAAATTGGAAATTAAATGACCAATGGATACACATATAAAACATTTTAAGAAAATTTTTCCTTTATAATTTTGTGTACCTATTTTCACATTCTTATAAAATAAGGATAAAATTTCATCAAGATTTTTACATGCCTCATTTTCAATTTCAAAATCTCTAGTTTCTTCTTTTTAAAGAATCTTCTTTGAATTTTCATTCTTGGAAACTTTTAAATAAATTTCTATATATTATTTTGTTTTCTTTACAAAACTATTTTCATTACAGTCTCTTATGTGATTTGATTACTATATAATCCATCCATAGATAATTGTATCATGATCTCTATCTTCTAATAATGAAACATTGGAATCAAACTTGTTGGGAATAATTTTCAAGATCTTTTAAACAATAGTATAATATTCTAAAATTTCTCCAATGTGTCTAATAGTGATAATAATTTCAATCACCCTGGTAAATAAGTCACTAATGGATTCATACTCACCCATCTTTAGATCTTTATACTATAATCTCTATATTTGTAACTTTTATCATTTCACTTTTGTATTTCCTTCATAAATATTATTCATCATATCCCAGATACATTAGGTAGTGTAAAATCCTTTAACTATTATAAAATCACTTTCATAAAGTGATGAGGGTAAAGAATTATTTTCTCTTCCATCATTCTCAAGGTTTTCCTTATCATTGTTTTTGAGAGGATAATTCTCAATATGAGGAGGGAAACCATCTTTAATAGCTCTTGAAACATCATACCCAATAGACATAAGATATAAAAGCATTATTCATTTATAGATATGATAATTCCTATCATTTAAGATTGGAATCCCTTTAATATTCACACAACTCATATTAAGCATCACAACTTCTTTAAAACCGCATCAAAAAATAAACGAAGGGAACCTTCAGCTCTGATATGACTTTTATGTTCCTAGTCAGGATAGTTGTATCATAGAGAGGGGGAGGGGTGAATCAATTATACCTTTTTATTTTAAGTTTCTTTCTTAATAAGAAACCTTCACAACCAATTAAATATTTATTTCCCTGCTAAAAAAATAAAACACATATCCATAAGAATATAAGTATTCACAAGGTTCACCATTCAATAAGAATGTTAGAATGGTATGATTGATTATAATATAATATAATACCAAATTAGGATCGAATATGTAAAATGAGATAAAAATACCAGAGGGGGTGAATTTTATACTTTAAAAAATCCTTTAGAACTTTTATGAATAACCAAAATTCACAACACCTCTAAGTTCTAATAACTTGCTTGATTCTGGAAAAATGATTCTGGAAATGAAAATTAACAGAAGTTTACAACAGATAAGATTCTACCTTAAAGCATATAGAATCTAACTAAATCAGAGTAAAAATATAAAGAAGTATAATAAATATATACTTTCCTCAATAATACAAATGCAGAAAAAAACAAAGTAGTAAAACTACAACTAACAATAATAAACTCTTTTAACCCAAAGATAAGGGTATCCAACAACCTTGGATAAGAGGTCCCTTGATTTATACTTTCAAGAAAGTCTGCCTTATCCAAACCCAGGTAAGACCTCAATATGAAGATTGGTATCTGTCTTGGTATCCCCACAAGACCTCTATTTGAAAGGAAATCGGCACCTCTGACTTCACAACCCGAAGTCTCTGATTTCAAGGAAATCGAAACTCTGCACTAAGAAAATATGCACTAAGAAAAGTTTTAATGAGCAGTTCAAAACTTTCTGCATGAAGCCTGAGAGTTTATAAGAGCATTTCTCTCTAAAAATCACATCAACGGCACTTTGTCAAAATTCTTGAAAAGTTGTCAAAGTTGTTATGAGCTCTTTCAAATGAGCTCCTATTTATAGTCGCGGCTCTAACGGTCAGCTCCCTCCTCCAATGGTCATATTATTCCTTGAATTTCGGAGGTACCTGTACATGTGTCACTCAAACAACGGTTAGTGAGTAACTGAATATAGTACATTGTTTTGTAAGTAAACAGGTTTAAGTATAACTAAAATATGATATTCAGAATGAAGGTAAAATAAAAGTTTAGTGTCTAAGTAAAAACTAAATTTGGAGTATACAATAAAAGGATATTCAGATTTTGTTTTTTAGGAATTCGGAACCGGAATTCTGTAGAATTTCGGAGTCTAAATTTCAAAGAAATATAGATTATATATTCACAAGAATTTGGAACCTGAACTTACAAAGTTCAGAGTCGGAGTTCGTGAGAATTCGGAGTTAGAACTCAGAAGAGTTTGGAGTCTATATTCAGAGAACTCAGAGTCAGAACATGGAAAAGTTCATAACGAGAATTTGTAATAGGAATTCTGAGTCCGAACTTAGAAGAGTTCGTATCCGGAATTTGTAATTAGAATTCTTAGTCGAGAATTACATAAGTTCGTAATCATAATTCGGAGTGGAACATTATGAATGCTTGTATTCAGAATTAGGAGTTAAACTACATGAGAGTTCGTATCCAGAGATCGGAGTTGAACTACATGAGAGTTCATATCTGGAATTCGGAGTTGAACTTCATAATAGTTTGTATCCATAATTCGGAGTTGAACTTCATAATAGTTTGTATCTAGAATTCAGAGTCTTAAACAGAATGCCTCACGTCTATGTTTTATATGATTCCGAGTTTTTTGGTTTCAATCTGAATTTTATACTTAGAAAGAAAATGATATGGACAATGAAAACTAGTTAAGGGTGAATTTCCTTAGGGAAGGAAATTTTCCTTATTGGGGTAAAATGAAATTTGCCTCAAGATAAGGTGTTTGTGATTTTGAAAATAAGAGGAATGGTCAAATCATAATGAAACCTTAATGACTCAACAATCTCCCCCTAACATGAAGGAATGGAAAAATCATAAGGAAAGCCTTATTGAATCTATAATCTCCCCCTTTTTGTAAAGCACAAACATCCTTGCGAAAAAGAATATGGGGACTTAGAATAAATTTCTAGACATTGAAATTAAAGCTTATCTCCTTTTGTTTATGGACAATGGTGAATACGACTAACTCCCCCTTAGGCTTTGGAACTATAAGGATCATTCTCTAGAATTACAGAATGAGAAATTTCATTTCAATGTGGAAATATTCATAATGAGAACTCCCCCTTGGATAAACTCCCCCTTACTTAGGGATAGTTCTTCTTTACTTAGAAATTTTTCCTTCTCTTCTTTAGATTTCTTTTTTCTTTTCCTTTCAAGGTCTTAGCCTCAGCAAGATCCAAACCAAAATTTGGCTCCCCTACTTTTCTATTTTTCTTATCCTCCCTCCATTTTTCTATGACATCATCAGGGTAGGCCTTCTACTTCTTTGGTTTAGGAGGTGAAGATTGAGGTTCTTTAGTTTTAGGGTTTTTATCTATTTCCTCCACTTACTTAAGCTTTCTTTTATTACCGGCCTTCTTTGAGGGTTCAGATTTCTCAACATTTTCTGGAATGGGTTCTGCCTCCTCCTCTGGAAGATTATAAAAATCTCTTGTCTTTTTGGAAAAACTGACTTTCATCCTCTTTATGGTGTCATCACTAATCATCATCACCTTGAAATTTCTCGGCTTGGAGCTACATGGGATCTTGAAGGATTCAAGACACTGAACTATCAACTTTGAAATCAATGCCGGATACATAATGATTTGAGCTCTAATATTTCCATTCTTGATGTTCTCAATGGTGATGAGGATGTGTCTCATAATATTCACCTTCCTTAGATTTACCAAAAAATCTAGAATATACATGTCACTCTTCTTAAAGGTATCCTTATCACCCTTACTCGGTATGATAAACCCTTGCACCCAAATCTATAGAATCTGATTGTTGGTTGAAAGATGGGAGATCTTCTTTGCATTGTTTATATCAGAAAGACCTAGACACTCCATAGCTTTTGCCTTGACAAAACTACCCTAGACCTCAGGAAACTTGTGAGAGAAAAACTCATCCTATCCTTCATAAGGTATGCCAACCAAGATAGTCACCTTGGTATAAGAGAGATTATACGTCTTCTCATAGCTCTTGAAGGAGAACTTCTCTCTTCCATCTTCCTTGAAAAAAGAAACTGACTCAAAAAACTCTATGAGTAAATCTGGATACTCTACATCTTGATCTCGAGTCTTATATATATCTACACATTCCAATCCATTGATTCTGATATTCTTAGAAATTATAGAGTTGTACTTATTAAAGAAATTTGGGTGTACCAACCTCTCCCTATAAATTTTCAACTTCGGAATCGGCTTAACTGACGACATCTCTTGATAAGGGACTCTTGCAGACATTTGGACTGGATCACTTCTGAAGAATTCAGAACGAGCTTTTGTAGAGGGTCAGAGGTTCAGCATGCACAAGCTTGAAAATTGATGTGTGACAACCATTAGGGGTCCCCTTTATATTGGTGATAGAAGTGACCTTTCAACTTCCAATTCCAATCTAACGGTTAGGAATCCTTTAGATCTGATTTAACGGTTGATATGATAGCCGCAAGGAAAAAAATTTATTGACTCCGACATTTTGAGGTTTTAAGAGGAAAACATTTAGATTTAAGAGAACTAGAAACCGAGAAATTTTAAAATCAAAAGTAACTAACAGCAAGTAAAGGGTAATTACGAAAGACTTAAGAAAGAATCATACCTTTCGGATTTCTAGGAAGATTATTTGTATTGAGGAATGTTCTCCTTGAATAACTTTAGATTTAATAAAAACTTGAAAACAATAGAAAACTTCACTACAAAAAATTTCAAATCCGAGAATTTTCATTATGAAAATTTAAAAATAGAAAATTTTCATTACGAAAATTTTAAACCCAAGAATTTTCATTACGAAAATTTCTGGTTCGAAGATTTTCATTACGGAAAATTTGAAAACTATATTACGAAAAAAATTTGAAAACATCATTACGACAAATTTTGAAAAACCAACTACATTATGAAAAATTTTGAAAACTAAATTAATCAAATGTAATCCCCTATGAAAAGGAGTTTATTACTGTAAGGAGATTAATTTCAACAGGAATTTAATCAAGGAAGATTACCTTACAGTTATCATTCCTAACTTTTGTTTAATGTATTAAAATCTATCAGAAGGTAATGATTTTGTGAAAATGTCGTCAAGTTGATCTTGCGTTCCGATAAATTGAAGAATGATATATTCTTTATGTGTGTGATCCCTAAGAAAGTGATACCTAATATCTATGTGCTTTGCACGAGAGTGATGTGCATGGTTTTTACTAAGGGAAATGGCACTTGTGTTATCACACAAAATTTGAGTCTTAGTAAAACTCAATCCAGAGTCTATGAGTGTGTGTTTCATCCACAACACTTGAGCACAACAACTTCCAACTGCTACATATTCAGCTTCAGTAGTGTAAAGTGCTACTGAGTGTTTCTTTTTGCATGACAAAGAAACTAATTAATCTCCTAATAAATGAAAGGTTCTGGATGTACATTTCCTATCCATTATACATCCACCAAAGTCAGCATCTGAAAATCTTTTTAAGACAAAATCATTTCCAGAAGTATAAAATAGTCCAAAATCCATGGTTCCCTTTAAGTAGTGAAAAATTATATTCACTACCTTTAAATGAGATTCCTTAGTATTGGATTCATATCTTGAACATAAGCATACTGTAAACATTAAGTCTATACGACTAGCTATTAAGTAAAGTAGACTTCCTATCATACCTCTAAAAGTTTTTTGATCTACTGGTTTCTCAGCTTCATCAAGATAAAGAGTGTTTTAGGTACCTATGGGAGCACTTATACTCTTAGTGTTGTCATATCCGTACTTTTTAAGAATATCTTTAATATACTTATGTTGAGATATGTAGATTCCTTCTAGTTTTTGAGAAATTTAAAAACCAAGGAAAAATGTTAACTCACCCATCATACTCATTTCAAACTCAAATTTCATTATATTTTCAAAGTAATCAATTAAATATTGCTAAGTTGAACCAAATATAATGTCATCAACATAAATTTGAACAATCAAAACACTTTTCTTATCTTTCTTTATAAAAAGGTTTGGATCTTCATTTCCCTTAATATAGATATTTTGAAGCCAAAATCATGTAAGTCTATCATACCAGGATCAAGGGGCTTGTTTAAGGCCATACAAAGCTTTGGTAAGTCTAAAAACATGATCAGGATGTTTTTTATCTTCAAATCCAGGAGGTTGTTCAACAAAAACTTCCTCTTGAACATAACCATTAAGGAAACCACATTTCACATCCATTTGAAAAAGTTTTAAATTGAAGAATGCTGCAAAGGAAATTAAAATATGAATAGATTCAAGTCTAGCTACTGGAGAATAGGTTTCTTTATAGTCTATTCCTTCTTGTTGATTATAGCCTTTAGCAACTAATCTAGCTTTATTTCTGACTATCATTCCATTTTCATGACACTTATTTCTAAAGACCCATTTTACTCCAATAACAAAAGTTTCCTTAGGTCTTTCAACCAAGGTCCAGACATTATTCCTTTCAAATTCATTTATCACTTCTTGCATGGCTTTGATACAGTCATCATCACCTAAAGCTTCATTAGTTATTTTTGGTTCTAATTGGGAAAGGAATTCTAGATGCTCTACTTCATTTATTAAGGAACTTCTAGTCCTTACAGGTTGATTCACATCACCAATGATACTATCACTAGGATGATTCTTTATAAATGACTGATTTGGGTTTTGTAAAACTTGTTCATCAACGTAGGGTAGGAAATATTATGGGGTAAATGTTTCAGAAGTATCTTCTTGAACATTTTCCTAATCAGAAGGATTTTCTATCAGGGGTTGGTAATTAGTTTTTGAAAATACATCCGAGGAAGTAGGTTGTTTAAAAACAAAAGGATCAGTTTCATAAAATTTCACATGCACTGTCTCCTCAACTGTACAAGTGTTATTGTTGAAAACTCTATATGCCTTAGAAGTTGTGGAGTAGCCTAAGAAAATTCCTTCATCAGATTTTGGTGCAAATTTATGAAGATTATCTTTAGTATTCAGAATTAATACTTTACAACCAAAAACCTTAAAGTAGGAAAGTCTAGGTTTTCTACCATTCCATAACTCATAAGGAGTTTTATTAAGAAAAGGTCTAATAAAAACTTTATTTATAGTATAACAAGCAGTACTTACATCTTCAGCCCAAAAATGTTTGGCTACTGAATACTCACTCAACATGGTTCTCATTATCTCTTGAAGAATTATATTTCTTCTTTGAACAAAACCATTCTGTTGAGGTTTTCTGGGTGGTGAGAAGTTGTGAGTAATTCCTTTTCTACTACAAAAAAGTTTCAAAATCAGAATATTGAAATTCTCCTCTATGATCACTATGAATAGTTTTCAATGGAAGGCTTTTCTCATTTTTGACTTGGGATCTAAAACTTTTGAAATAATAAAAAGCTTCATACTTCTTTTATAGAAAATAGACCCATGTATATCTAGTGTAATCATCAACCAGGAAAAATACATAATATTTTCCTCCAATTCTTCCAGTTTATGTAGAACCAAAAAGATCCATATGAACTAGTTGTAATGAATCAGTAGTTGAGACTTCACCGACTAATTCAAAACTTGATTTATGTTGCTTTCCATATTGACAAGGGTCACAAACTATGGAAGAATCCAATATAAGCTCTAGTATATCCTTAACTAGTCCTTTCTTAGAAAGTTTGCATAAGTTCATAAGGTTACAGTGTCCTAACCTTCTATGCCATAACCAAGAATTATCTTCCATTGCACTAAGTCAAGTTAGATCTTGTCTCCTAAGGTCTTCTATGTTTAGTGTGTAAACATTCTATTTCCTATGAGCATAAATAATAAATTCTTCCTTGTAATTGTGTACTTAGCACTTATCATTCCTAAAATTCACAAGGTAGCCTTCATCACATAACTGAATTATGCTAATGAGGTTCTATTTAATACCCTTAACAAATAAAACATTTTAAATCAATGTTTTTCCAAGAATAACAATGTTACCTATACCAATAACTTCTCCCTGAGCATTATCTCTGAAAGTTACTTTTCCTCCTTTTGTCTTGATAATTTTTTCAAAATAGTTTTTGTTACAAATCATATGCCAGGGACATCCACTATCCATGTACCATGTATTTTTGTTGTTAACTTCTCTATTTTCCTGAAAATAAGAAAATTAGACTTTTGGAATCCAAACTTTCTTGGATCCGGAATTTTTAGACAACAAAATTTTGGGTATCCACATTTTTTTAGAAAAATAACCATTATGAAACCCAAGAGATTGAACTTTATTCAATGAGAAATTTTTCTTCCAATGCCCACCACTTTGACATTTAGTGCAAAAAGGGGCTTTATAAGGAATAAAATAGTTGTTTTTGAAAACTAGTTTTTGGTGAGTATAACCTACTCCAGTAGTGTTTCCTTGAGGTTTAATTTGAGAATAAATCTTGTCAAAATTTTCCTTCCCAGAGGTAAAGTTTGCAAGAAGCTTCTTAAGAGAAAATATTTCAGATTTTAGTCTGATGACTAAATTCCTATCCTCAGGAATCATTTCCTTAGAGTTAGATTTTTTCTAAAAAGATTTTATTTTTAAAATAGCATTCTCAAGATCTTTAGAAAGTTATTACTTAGCAGAAGTTTCTTTCTCAAGGTCTTTAGAAAGTTTTTCTAAAATCTCTTCTTTATCTCCAAGATCTATAGAAAGATCTGAAATCTATTTTATATGAATTTCTTCCCTAGTATTTGCCCTGTCTAATTTCTTAGAAATTTTACAGTTTTTTATTCAAGTAACTTGGTAAATCTAGATACTTCTTCATATGAAGGTTCTTCATTTTCAGATTAAGTATCTCCAATAGAAGTACTATTTTCGGAATAGTAATTCTTATCAAGAGAAAAACTTTTTAAAGCCTCAGCAGAGCGTAACTTGGCCATAAGACATGTATTGGGGAAAGATGTAGTAGCAATGAATCCCATATTCTTCTGTGTTGATGAATAATATTTGGAATATTCACTATTTGAAGAGTCTCTAGATCTAGCACTTCAAGTATCATTAGCTTTATGACTTTTCTTGTACATTGATCAATAGAATTTCTTCTTATTCCTTTCTAAATTCCTTTCCTTATTTTTTAACAAAGGACAATAAGGTCTGATGTGACCTGTTCTTAAACATTAATAACATGTGACTTCTTCATCTTTCTTATCTCTGTATTCTTTCTTCTTGTACTTATTCTGATGATTCTTCTGAGCTATAATCTTGTTCATTCTCTGAGAAAGATTGGCTAATTCATTCTCTGAATTTTCTGTATCACTAGATTCTGACTGAATAATGACTTTCTTTGACTTTGATCTAGTTACCCTTTCTGAGGTTTGGGATTTCTTATGTTTAGAAGTGGTTTTAAAATAAACTCCTCCATTCCCATTATTCTTCTTGACATTTTCAGAATCTCTCTTCATTCTGGTTTCATACTGACGAAGAGTTCCAAACAAATCATCTAAGGAAATCTGAGTAACTTTCATGTTCTCATCAATAGCTGTCCTCTTGGACTCCCAGTCATTTGGAATGATATCTATGATCTTATCAACAATATCCTCATCATCCAAACCATTTTCTCCCATAGATTGCAATCTATTCATGATAGTCATAAACCTTTGTTGTACTTTGCTTACAGGTTCTCCATAAGGAAAATTAAAACCATGATATTCATCTCTCAACATAGCTCTTCTAGTTTCAATAACTTTTTATGTACCAAAGTGAGTAACCTAAAGTTTCTTCCATATAGAATTTCTTGATTCACAAGACGAAATTTGGCTATATATATTTCTATTCATTGAACAAATTAAAGTATTGCTGACTCTGAGGTTTTCTTGGTATTCTGATTTCTCCTGATTCGTAAAGGTTCTCAAATCCTTATCTAGAATCTTATAATCTCCAGTCAGAATTAGATAGTTATTAACTCTAGTATTGATAACAAAATTCTTCATCCTATCTCTCCAATACTAGTAGTCATTAACATAAAAAACAGGAGGTCTGGTAGGATTTAGATTATCAACAGAACCAATGTTTAAACCTGTCATTCTTAAGAAAATATTTGGCACAAAAACTTGTTAGTAGTATGCGTTTGTAATCAAGGAAAATATTCCTAAGTAAGGAAAATATAGAGCAAGAGTATCTCTAAGAAAAACTGAATCCAAACTATGTGAGTCCAAATATATGAATCCGAAAAATATGATTCTGAGAAATCAATTCTGATCTCTTCTGAATCTAATCATGAGATTAATTCAGAATGAACCAACGCTCTGATACGAATTGTTAGAATGGTGTGTCTGATTATAATATACTCTAATACCAAAAGTAGGATCGAATATGTAAAATGAGATACAAATACAAGAGTGGGTGAATATTATACTTTAAAAATTCCTTTATAACTTTTAAGAATAACCAAAATTCACAAAACCTCTAAGTTCTAATAACTTGCTTGATTCTAGAAAAATGATTTGGGAAATAAAACTTAACAGAAGTTTACAACAGATAAGATTCTACCTTAAAACATATAAAATCTAACTAAATCAGAGTAAAAATATGACGAAGTATAAGAAAGTTATAATTTACTCAACAATACAAATGCATCGGAAAAACAAAGTAGTAAAAATACAAGTAACAAGAATAAACTCTTTTAACCCAAAGAGGAGGGTATCTAACAACCCTAGATAAAAGGTCCCTTGATTTATACTTTCAAGAAAGTCTGTCTTACCCAAAACCAGGTAAGCCCTCAATCTGAAGATTGGTATCTGTCTTGATATCCCTACAAGCCCTCAATTTGAAAGGAAATAGGCACCTCTGACTTCACAACCTTAAGTCTTTGATTTCAAGGAAATCAAACCTATGCACTAAGAAAATATGCACGAAGAAAAGTTTGAATGAGCAGTTCAAAAAAATTTGCACGAAGCCTGGGAGTTTATAAGAGCCTCTCTATCTAAAAATCATGTCAACGACACTTTTTCAAAAGCCTTGAAAAGTTTTCAAAGTTGTTATGAGCTCCTTAAAATGAGCTCCTATTTATAGGCGCGACTCCAATGGTCGGCTTCCTCCTCCAGTGGTTATATTCTTCCTTGAATTTCAGAGGGACCTGTACATGTGTCACTCAAATAATGGTTAGTAAGTAACTGAATGCACGACATCGTTTTGTAAGTAAACAGGTATAAGTATAACTAAAATATGATATTCAGAATGACAGTAAAAAACTAAATTCGGAGTCTACAATACAAGGATATTCAGATTCAGTTTTGTAGGAATTCAGAACCTGAATTCTGTAGAATTCCGGAGTCTAAATTTCAAAGAAATTCATATTCTGGATTAACAAGAATTCAGAACCTGAACATTCAAGGTTTGAAGTCGGAGTTTTTGATAATTCAGAGTCAGAACTCAGAAGAGATTGGAGTTTGTATTCAGATAACTCAGAGTCAGAACTTGGAAAAGTTCGTAACTAGAATTCGTAATAGGAATTCGAAGTGAGAACATAGAAAAGTTCTTATCTAGAATTCGTAATCATAATTCTTTGTTGAACTTTACATAAGTTTATAATCATAATTCGGAGTGGAACTTCATGAATGCTCGTATTCAGAATTCGAAGTTGAACTACATGAGAGTTCGTATCCAGAGTTCTGAGTTGAACTACATGAGAGTTCATATCCAGAATTCGGAGTTGAACTTCATAATAGTTCGTATCCAGAATTCAGAGTTGAACTTCATAATAGTTCGTATCCAGAATTCGGAGTCTTAAACAGAATGCCTCATATCTATGTTTTATATGATTTCGAGGTTTTTGGTTTCAATCTGAATTTTACACTTAAAAAGAAAATGATATGGACAATGAAAACTAGGTAAGGGTGAATTTCCTTGGGGAATGAAATTTTCCTTATAGGGGTAAAATGAAATTTGCCTCAAGATAAGGTGTTTGTGATTTTCAAAACAAGAGGAATGGTCAATTCATAAGGAAACCTTAATGACTCAACAATATCCCCCTTACATGAAGGAATTGAAAAGTCATAGGGAAAACCTTATTGACTCAATAAAGAATTGATAAATCCTTGGTATGGTTTGGAAATAATTAAATACCACACAATACTCTAGAATACAATCCTTTTGTGTGGAATACAACAAGTAGGATATTCCCTTTCCCTTGTGAAGCACATTGAAAAGAATCCAATAGTGTCTGTACTTTATCTAGAAAAAATTATGTAATACAATATTTGTTTAACAAAACATGTTACCTGTGCTTATTTAGAAACTTCTATGAATGTGTTTATTTAAACGCAATTCTTCAATTTCTTACCTAGAAGTTGTTAAGAACTTTAAGGACATTGATATAGAATTCATTCTAATTACCCAGTCTAATCTACCTATTCTGATTCTACCAGTATGATTCTTCCTAGTTTGATTTCTCAATATAGAAAAAATAACTTTTTCAAAATACCGTTAAATCAATATGAACCACTTCAAATATGATTTTGGAAATCCCAGTCTGATTCCCCATTCAATTCCAATGTCATATTTTCTAAATATGATAATATAACTCTATCAAAATATGATTTATATAATTATGAACACTTCATTATACATACTAGAAAGCCCAATACAGAAATATTGTTCTGATTATCCAGCCTAATACAATGATTTATTGAATATGATGACAAGAATAATATGATAATCAGTTGAATATGATGATTATCTGAATACATTTTAATCATATATCCACTTCTTTCGCTTTAATCTAGCAATACTTCTTCAAGAAAATAACTTTTAAACCTCTTTATCTCTAACTAGAACTTGAGAGACTCTCTCCCTCTTTATGAATAGTACACTCGTCCCAAAAGTACAGAGTACTTTATCTTTATATAGGTTACCCAAAGTGGTTTGGGTAGAAATTCTAAAATTGTTTCCCACTAAACCAAATTACCCTAATTTGCATGTGTCCTTGAATTTCGGTTTCATCTTGACTTCATCCACACTTCTCAATTCTTCTCGTTTCTTGATCTTTATTTAATCTTCTAAAATCGTTGTCTCTGTTTTGAATTTATTTTCAAAAACCAATCTGATTCTAATTCTCCATTCTGATTTCTGATACAATTACATTGTTTTCTTCCCATTCTTATTTTTCCATAACAATCATTAGGATGAATCTATATAATCTTTGATACAAAGGCTTTTTACCTGATTTATAAAATCATTTAAAAACAAATTAGAGCTCTTCATTATTGTATGAATGCACTACCCGTAAACTTAATTCTACGAATATTTGTATCTTTTAGATTTTGGTTTTACTAAAAACTTGTACCTTATTTTTCTCATATTATCTACAAATCTTCACAACCATCAAGTATCAATCTCTACCTTTGACAACACATTTAACCATCTTCTTCAAACCTTTTCTAAACTCATGTTTGATTCCAATTGACATTACAACCTTTCTCATTATGATAAAGATAAATATAAGTCTCACCTGATAATTGGTTGACTATAATGTTGATCAACCTCTTTTCATTACATTCTAAATCAGTTTTAATAGTTTCTTACTTTATTTACCATTAGTCTTGATGAGAACAATTTTTCCTTTGATGAATATGATGGTGCACTAAATACGATGGACCGGTGTTAGTAGCTAAACTACAATAACTCTATCCTCTTTGAAATATGATACCAATAACTTTTCGATATAAAAAATATGCCTCTAATGAATAAAATAGATCAGTATTTAGAAACTTAAACTTTTTCATATTCTTTTATTTCCTCATTACGACCATCCTTCTCATTCTTTAAACAAATCTATATCTGAAAAACTCGTTACAGTGATCTTGAGACTAGAAAACTTCAACTTCACTAACTTTCTTCTTTCATAAACTTCAGTTTGTATCATGACTTCCTTCATGAATTTGAATACATTAAAGATCATCTTCAGCATCGTCTAACTTAAAATGGAGATTATAGTAACTTACCATTTCTACAGAAACCATGTTTCTTTCCAACTTATCCTAAATATGATTTTTCTTAATTCAATTGGATAGAAGAGGATTGGCCGGATTACGATCAGGCTAAATACAATCTCCAACACCCTTTTCTCTCCATTTCCATATAGATATCATCAATCGTAATTTGATCTTTAGCAACTCTTTCATTACCCCTTTCTTTCATCAATATTGCATCACAATCTTTTTGAATATTTTTGATTTATGATATTTCCATGATTATAAAAGCATCATCACAATTACAATGGAAAGTATCATAAATTCCCATTCCTTTCATAATGAACACAAGGTGGTCCCGAGGAACCTTTCCTTCTAGAAAACTACTTCCCAATACGATGGAATTTATTAAACACTATGATTCTGAATTTCTGAATATGTTTTGGAGTCAAGAATTCTAGAATATGTTTTTTATTCAAAATTTCTATATTTGTTGACTCATCCCACAGTCCTGGATCTGATTCTGAATATAATTCTCATCCTTATAATTTTGTATCCAATGGATAACTTTCCTCACCCTTATTTAATATGAATTGACTCATTTCTATGTCTTGTATCCAATGCTGAATATGATTCTTATCCTTATGATTTTGGATCTAATAGACAACTTCACTCACTCTTTTTCAATCTAAATTTCAATTACCTTTTCAAAATTCTTTCTTCCTTTAACATAATCAGCAGATTGATCTATTGAAAACAAATACAGTAAAAAAATGTTGGTCCTAACATAACATAAATTTTTATTTTCATTTATGAATATAAATACCATAAAAATATCTTTAAAAAAATTCTTGAGTAAAATGTTTTTTTTGCATTGAAAATATATTTTTTTAACTTAAAGTGAAAAAAATATTTTAAAAAAAAACTTTCAAGATAACCTTTGAAACATATAAATGAACCTTTAAAACATTGATTGGTCATGATGGAAAGAAATTCCATACATGTCATACATGTTAAAACAAAAATTTCTTTCACAATTTTGATAAAATCCTAACGGCCTTTATTTATAAAACAACATGAAGCTTCCATTGAATTTTTCTTTTAAAAATTCAAACATGAGTAATAACGAATTTAATTAATCATTGGGAAAATATTCAAAAACCAATTTTGAAAACATGGTTTTGGAATAAAAAGGATTTTCGACCAAAGAGAGAAATTAAGTATGATTTTATTAAAAAATAAATCACTATAAGTAATAGAGTTAAAAATGGTACTATTACATTAAAACATCATGAATAACCATATTAATATAAGATGAAATGGGTTTGTTATAAATTTATCAAATAATTTAATTCAATGGAAATTCAATCATAAACAATCTGAATTGAAATTTGATTGTGAAATAAACCATTACAAAGATCATAACGTTGAAGTGATAATTAAACAAAGAATCGATTATGTGTATCAAATGTAAACAAACATAAAAAAATTGAATGTAAAATATAATATATTAAAAATTCAATATACACATAATCATGGAATATCAAATACAATGAAATGTAATATAACCCAATTAAAAGAAATAGAGTTATGAAATTTTTTACCACTTGGTAATTTTATAGTAAAATCACCTTGGATAAAATAATTCAAATTGAAACATAAAATAACTTGAATTTTTAATTAATTGTGTTATAAAATGTCAAAGTGGTATTATTTACACCATATAAAATAAATTAGTTGAATACCATTTCAATATGCCTCAATGGAGGTAAATTGAGATGAAGTCTCATACCTCATACTTCATTTTTGTTGAACGTTATTTAAACTCATTTATACTGGTTTTAATAATATTATTAATTTACACCAAAACCATATACATATTTATAAAATCTTATATGATCTCATTATAACATTTTACCATCTTTTGTTGATATTTTTTCATCATTTTCATAGTTTCGGGCGTTAATTGTCCTGTTTTCTCATGTGTGTTTTATCCTGAAAGTTACAGTTCTTACATGTATTATATAGTTCCATCATATACAAAATTATATTAATGTTATATATATAAATTTTTTCATTATATAAATTTTTATAATTATTTTTGAAATTTGACCATGGAGAATGGATCACATCGCTTCGTAGAGATAGTATGCCATATGTACGCCTGAGCGACGTTATCATTTCATTAATCGGTGAAATGGTAAGAAAGAGGGTGATATATTAATTTTAAATAATAAATATAATCTCATATATATCAGATATATTCATTATATTTATCATTATTACATTCCATGTATATTTTATGTGAAAAAAGAATCACATCGCTTTACGAGAAGGTAGTCTTCCAAACACACAAGCGACGTTATCATATTTTAGACAGCATTAAAGTAAGAAGGTATATGTGGTATTATATGTAAAAATCAACAATAATATCTTAAATATGATATAAATTTTTTAAAACATTTTTGGATTGAAGGAGTATATCTATTATTCTTTAAGGAATAAGGGATCATGAATGTAATCAATAAGGTTTTATGGTAATTCAGGATGTTGCAGTGTTTTTAAAGAATACATGATAAAGGTGTTCACATGTTATTATGCGGAAAAAAGGATCTTTATTGTGTTTACCTTCCTTATAAATTTTTGACTGAAGTATTTTGGATAGTTCTAGTTTGGATTATTTTGGATTTCCATAAAAGGACAACCTGGAGGTCGGGTGGCAACTCGTCGCGTCCGGCAAGGCCGCAAGACTTGAACCCACAACCGAAGGGAGACAAGGGTGTATCACCTACCACTAACCCATGTGATATCCTGGATTGAATAATGTCATTTTTTTAATGGTTCTTCTAGATGAATTATAAATTCATTTTTTTAACCCTATACGAATCGGGGTAAAGTATTGACATATTTGACTATGGTTCTTCTAGTATTGACATATTTGACAAGGGTGTATCACCTACCACTAACCCACGTGATGTCCTGGATTGAATAATGTCATTTTTTTTTAATGGTTCTTTGAAGGTTTTGTGATATATTTGACTATGGATATGTTATTTTTATACCATTCATGGTTTAGGGGTAAAGTATTGACATTTCTCATGCAAGTTTTAATACAAATTTTTATGTTAGATTTCATCCTCTTTTTAAGATGAATGTGTTGGACTAGTATGTTCCGGGTTGGGGACAGGTAAAAGTAAGCCCTCCGGGTTGGTGTCCGGTTATTAGAGGCACTCCGGGTTGGTGTACAGTTATTAGAGGCACTCCGGGATGGAGTTCGGTTACAGAGGCTCTCCGGGTTGGGTTCTGATTACAGTTATCCCTTAGGTCTTGGCACGAGGCCTCGACACAGATATTAAAGTTCGGCATCATGCATTCCATCATTATGAAAGTGGTTAGTGATATTGCATGTGATTATTCGATTAGTAGAATATCCATGTGAATAAGTAAATGGCATTATTTCATTTTATTTTTGCCATATTATACTGAAGTTCAAGTTTAAAAGGATTTTGTTTTAGTTTTATACATTTCCTTAAATGTTTATGCTTATTTTTGAAAGTTTCCGTTGTATTGCTTACCCTTACTGAGCATTTGAGCTCACCCCTTTTTATGTTTTATTTTTCCTAGGATTCCAAGAAGTGTAATGTGATTGATATGAAGGGTTAAGACAATGTAATATTGGCATTCATAAAGGACTATTAATGTTGTTTTGTATGTTATGAAGTGTAATGTAACATTCATGTATGTAATCTATTTTTCAAGACTGTTAAACTGATCGTTTCTTCGGGACTTGGTTCCTTGTAATCATGCCAATTTATTAAAATAATGCTCCGACTCTGGGTCACTGGGGTCAGGGCGTTACAGTTGGTATCATAGGAAGTTTAGAAATAACCTTGGAAACTAGATTTAGATAAACTCTGATTAGAGAACATAGCCCTAAGATAGACTTTGAGGATTAGTATAGAAGAACTTCCTAGAATTTTGGTATTGAAGAGATTTTGTGAGTTTTCTGAGCAATACATCCTTGTCTAGATACGAGCAGGTAGAGGCGGCTCTGGCACAGATGTACCTAGGGGTAAAACCCGAAAACACCACTTTGAGCTAGACTTGATTGGGAACTGGTGCATGACAACGGGCCTTGTTGCACTCTTGGCTACGACACTCCTGGGGGATATGCTTAGGATAATTATCATTTTCTTTACAAACCATTATTAAGGGCTTATGAGTATATACTTACTCAAAGAAAACCTTTTTATGATTATGGATTATATCCATAAACTGTTCAATTTGTGTTAGGTATTTTACAAGTTTGGTAATTATTCATTGCAATTCATAAACTGAACTAGCTTATGCTATTGTATAGAAATGGCGCCCTGTAGAAGGAATGTGAACTCCCGTAATACGTATAATCCAAAGAGTAAGAAGGATCATATCTTTCATGGTCCTATGCCAGAATTTAGAAGGGAAATAGTTTCCCACGTATTATCATCATATGAAGAAATAGTATCATGTGTTGATAATATGAGTAAAGAATTCTCAGAGTCCTATGTCTTTGAAGGGAAGCAAGAGAAGAAAAGGATGGAAGAGAGAAATATTGGTAAAGGGAAGAGGGAAAAGAATAATTTTCCCATATGTGATAACTGTGGGAAGAAACACCCTGGAACTTTCCTGAAAGGAATGGGAGTTTGTTATAAGTGTGGAGGAAAATGGCACAAAGTATGTGACTGCAAGGGTAAGAAAATGGTTTCAAATGTACAATGCTTCATTTGCAAGGAGTTTGGACACTACGCGAACCTATGTCCCAGTCATCGGACTATGCCGCAAATGATGCTATTGGATAGAAATCAAGTTATGATACTACCACAGAGGAAGAGGAATGATTATAGTTCTTATGTTGATTATGTTATTTGAGTATTGTATCAACAATGTACTTGTTATAATAATTATGGAGTATATAAGGATTGTACTACAGTACTATTTCATTAAGGACTTGAGATTGTGTGGAACAAAGAAAAGTGACTCAATAGCAGGATAAATTTTTGGAAAATATATGGTTTAGAGAATGATAGACCATAATATAATTTTGATACCGAGGTAGTGATTTTGGAATAATACATGATTGATTTGGATGAATTATATTGGATATTCTTGACTACCTTGAAACCGATTAATGATTTGTATCTTCCATCATTGTCGGGTTTTAAAACATTTTTGGATTGAAGGAGTATATCTATTATTCTTTAAGGAATAAGGGATCATGAATGTAATCAATAAGGTTTTATGGTAATTCAGGATGTTGCAGTGTTTTTAAAGAATACATGATGAAGGTGTTCACATGTTATTATGCGGAAAAAAGTATCTTTATTGTGTTTACCTTCCTTATAAATTTTGGACTGAAGTATTTTGGATAGTTCTAGTTTGGATTATTTTGGATTGCCATAAAAGGACAACCTGGAGGTCGGGCGGCAACCCGTCGCGTCCGGCAAGGCCGCGAGACTTGAACCCACAACCGAAGGGCGACAAGGGTGTATCACTTACCACTGACCCACGTGATGTCCTGGATTGAATAATGTCATTTTTTTAATGGTTCTGCTAGATGAATTATAAATTCATTTTTTTTAACTCTATATGAATAGTATAAATAGAATATTATTTTTAAGTTCTATTATCTTTTAGAGTGAAAGATGAGTCTATGGTAGAAATTAGTTAAAGGATGGAACTCTACTTGTCAAGAATATATTTTTATTCTTCTCTTATTCTATGAAGAAATTAATTCTTATACTTTATTTAAGGAATCCTAAAACCAAAAATGTGTTATCCTAATACCATATGTTTTGTTGAACCGATGGTATTTCAAATCATCATAGATTGATGAACTTAAGGACCTCAATTTTACACTTGTTTGTGATTTATGACCTCAATCACTACCTATAAATATTTATGTTTTTCCTCCAATTATATGTCTCTAATTTCCACCAATGTTCTCCTAATTGAGATCATAATTTGGTGGTGACCCTTTCATTTCTCTTTTCCTCATATTAAGACTAAATTTTAGTAACCCAATTTTCGATGTGGGTTTTTCCACAAAGATATTTTCTATATTCAACCTTTTATTTTTTTGAAGAACAATTTCAAATTGTGATGACGCAATTTATTGAAGGGGGGAGAATGTAACACCCCAAGATTTCATAGTGTGTTATTTCATCAAAATAATTCAATAACTTGCACTACACGCAACACCGAGTTCAAGCACACCATGATTTACCAAAAAATCTGTCAAAAAGAGGTTATGAATATTATTAACTAAATTTTAAACTTTATATAATCCTTATAATTTTTGAATCCATATTATGCGTTTCTTAGACATAATTCATTTTTAGTACTGCACTTTTACCAACTTTTAATAGTGAACCCTTTTTAAATACAATATTTTAAACTTTTTGACTAAATGGGGACATCAAAAAATTTAAAATAAAACATCACAAGCTTCCATGGTACGCTTTCCTTTGAATAATACCGTAGCGTGTGTTGTACGCAACTTTGAGTTCTAACACACACCACAACCAATCAAACTAGCCGTTATGAATAGTAATACCTACTTTTTGAAATTTTATAAATTTTATCTCTCAAAATGGACTTCATTTTTGGATTCGGAATAACGAATTTAGCCTAGGGTAAAATTTTGGAACTTTTCGGATAACACTTATATTTTGATGAATAGTGAAAATTACTAAATTTTAATTAAAAACAACTTTTTTAATGAAAATAATTAATAGTGATAAATTATGAATTTGAGTGGTTTTAAAGTATATTTAGAATATATTTTTACCATTTAATATAATTTTGGTCATTGGACATAATTTTACAATTAAACCGGACATAAACAAGTGTCAATCTTTTGATAGTTATTATCTCTTAAAAACACGCTTTTTTGTTTTAACAACAGGAATTAATTTTAAATTAATTTCTACCACTTCTGTGTTCTGAATTTGGAAAAATGGATTCCATATTTGGAATCAGGATGTTCAAATTGTGTAAATAGGTAACTTTTATTTTTAGACATTTTGAATAATTACTTCAGTAAATATTTTATTTACCATGGTTAAGGGTAAATCCGGTAAATAAGGGTTAAAATAATAATACTATAATAATACTAAATTACCCTAAAACGTGTCCTAGACTTATTGGTTGATACATGTTCGACCATAGGAATATTTGGGTAGATTTTGGGACCCCATGGAGCCACTTGTGGGTGATAGGGACACTTTATTTTAATTAAGTTAAAATAAGTACAAAAATGACATAAGCATATATCTTTTACAAAAAAAAAATTTACATAGGGTTATATATGTTATATTTTTGACTATAAATATTCATTAGAAATATTAATATACTTCCTACATAATGATATTTTATTTATAATTTTTAGACTTTAAATAATTTAATTTATTTATGACACAATTATGATGCAGTAATTACTATAATAGTGAAAAATTAAAATAACTGATATTATAAATACCCAAATAAATATAATTTGAGACTATTAATGAATTAAAATAATTTTATATGATAATATGACATATTAGGATTGATTTAGTTAACTTTTTTCGAAGTAATCATCAAGTTATGAGTTTCACAAAAATCAACTATTGAATAGTGACAAAATTGACATAAATGAGTTTTTAAAACAAATATTATATTATTAATTGATATTAAATTCCTAAAAATCTAAGGTTCAGCCAAGAGACTTATATCATGATATTTATATCATTAATGGACCACTTGGGGGTCTTTTGGATGTATATAGTAAGTTTATTAACCATATAATATAAAAATACAAAGAGACATTGTAAAAGTTAAACTAATTAAATTAGAGTTAATACTTAAAGATAAGGTTAATATAGTAACCCAAACCTGTCTAAATTCTATTGGTTGAATGTTTTTCGACCCATACCCACCTTAAAATTTAAATAATCAGCTTTGGAGCCATTATAAACCGAATATGAATTTATTATAAATTAATATTTCTAGATTTTCCAAAGGTGCCCCTCACCCCTCTTATAAAAGGGCACTCCTCCTCATTTATTCAAACCTTCAATGCCTTTTGGTTCGGCCAAACACTGCCCAAATACTCTCCCAACTTCCCTCATTACAACCTAGAGGCCTTATTTTGATCAGAAAGTCAACCTAAGGATCCCTTTTAATCAAATCAAAAGGAAGAACCTGAATAAGAGAAGGTTAAACGTACCCTCGACTAAAGGAAAGTGCAAGGTAAGGGGTTTTCATCTCACTCCTTATTCCCATGAGATACATGCCATATTTACACTATTACCTTTTGTGTGGTTTATGTACTGCCCATAATTATATTCTTTGTGTAATACACTTTAATTTACATGTATTTACATATTCATTGTATGATACCTCTTTCATGGGTTGTATGTTTCGTAAGTTACCAAACTTAGAAGGGTTAATTTAACAATCTCTTTATTATCTGAGGTTTTTTTTACATAATTATGTACTATGACATATTTATTATCCATGTACATGTTTTATGAAAGAGTTTTCAAAGGTATTATTTTAAGGTACTTTTTACTAAAACATCATTTCAAATGTTTTAAATATTTATTCTTCTAAATCTTTCTTATTAATGTCCATGTCTTCAAAATGGTTTTTAAGGATTTATTTATATGGACATGAATGTTTTTTTTTAAATTTTAATTCCTTTCAAAAGTTTCACAGTGGTATGGGACACTTTGATTCAAAAATGTCTTTAAATGACTTCTTTTCTAAATTTTGTGACTTTTAAATGTTTTCATGAAAAAGGGGTATTTCTCTCAAAGAGTTTTACAAATCAATCTCTTCTATGTCAAAATCATTTAATGGATTTTAAACTTATTTTGAAGTTGATTTATCATGATACAAATATTCCATATTGTGTTGAGGGTTTTGTGATATATTTGACTGTGGATATGTTATTTTTATACCATTCATGGTTTAGGGGTAAAGTATTGACATTTCTCATGCTATTTTTAATACAATTTTTTATGTTATATTTCATCCTCTTCTTAAGATGAATGTGTTGGACTAGTATGTTCCGGGTTGGGGACAGGTAAAAGTAAGACCTCTGGGTTGGTGTCCAGTTATTAGAGGCACTCCGGGTTGGTGTCTGATTATTAGAGGCACTCTGGGATGGATTCCAGTTACAGAGTCTCTCCGAGTTGGGTTCCGGTTATAGTTATCCCTTAGGTCTTGGCACGAGGCCTCGACACAGAAATTAATGTTTGGCATCATGCATTCCATCATAATGAAAGTGGTTAGTGATATTGCATGTGATTATTCGATTAGTAGAATATCCATGTGAATAAGTAAATGGCATTATTTCATTTTATTTCTTCCATATCATACTTATGTTCAAGTTTAAAAGGATTTTGTTTTAGTTTTATACATTGCCTTAAATGTTTATGCTTATTTTTGAAAGTTTCTGTTGTATTGCTTACCCTTACTGTGCATTTGAGATCACCCCTTTCTATCTTTTATTTTTCCCAGGATTCCAAGAAGTGTAATGTGATTGATATGAAGGGTTGAGACAAGGGAATATTGGCATTCATAAAGGATTATTTATGTTGTTTTGTATGTTATGAAGTGTAATGTAACATTCATGTATGTAATCTATTTTCCAATACTACTAAACTGATCGGTTCTTTGGGACTTGGTTCCTTGTAATCATGCCAATGTATTAAAATAATGCACCGACTCTGGGTCACTGGGGTCGGGGCATTACAGTGAGACTAAAACATTACCCAATGCAATGGAGGTCTATATAATTCTTTGCCCACACATCACATTCATTTAATATACATGCATATGTGTTCTAAATAAATAGATCATTCATTAGACATAAACATAACAATTACCCATGGAAAGAAAATGGGTTGCACAATCCTACCTCATATCATAATCAAAAGTGTTTTATTAAAGAATTAATTTGACAAATGAACATAAGGAATACATTACCCAATCAAATTAAGGGAGAATAAAATAGGTATAAATGTGAAAAATACATATAAATATATATATGTTTTAGAATCAATCTATCACATAAAATATTTTCATCATTGATGAAAATTACTTTAAAATATTAAATGGAATATTTCTTGAGAAAAATAACCTTTTCACTTTGAATCACTTCTTCAAAATTTTAAAATTTTAAAAATAATATAGAAAAAAATTTCTTTTAAAATAACCATGGAAACTTATAAAGGAAGATTAAAATTATTTAATGTTCAATATGATGGTTAATAATGTACATGTCGTATAAGTTAAAAGAAACTTTCCTTTAACACTATTATAAAAAAAAGTTAAAAAGTTCCTCATCCAAAAAATGAAAAGAATATTCCTTTAAAAACATTTAATAAAAAATCAAACATGGGTAAAAAAATTCATTAATTAAAGTTTTGGGTGATTTTAAAAATATTAATGAAACTATTTTTAGAAAAATTTATATGGAAGAAAAGGTATTTTTGACCGAATATAGAAATGAAGTTAGATTTTAAAAATATTTTCCCAATCATATGAAGTTACAAAGAGAGAAAAATATAAGCATTAATTGTAAATTTCAAGAATAACTAGAAGATAATAAGTAGAAATGGTTTCATTAGAAAATTATCAAATAATTTCATACAGTGGAAATTCAATCATAAATAGTCTCGATTAAAATGATATTGAAACATAAACCCTTACCACTTTGGTAAATTTTGAATCATAACTTCCCATGATTTAAGTAAATGAATTATAACCTAAAATACCATGAAGTGTGAAGGATTCATGATATGATATATAATAGTGTATTATATACACTATTTAAAACAAATTAGGTTCATAAAAGAACATGTGCCTCAAATAAGAAGTTTTCATATGAAACCCTTACATCGAGTTCAGGCTTTGTCATGTGTGTCTTTTATGCCCTATATAATAAAATTATACAAATTATTTTATTCTTCAGGAAAAAAAATAGGTTTAATAACTTATAATAAAACCATTTACTTCATTTTTTTATGTAATTAATTACATAATTCGTTATGTCCATGTCATGTGTTTTGAGGATGATCGTTTCATAATTTCGAAATAGCATCGGTGTGTTGAATATGGTAAAAAGGGTCATTGCTTCCTAAAATCAATAATATTAATCGTGAAATAATTATAATTTTTATACATAAATTTATCTTTGAAAACTAACTATTAAATATGGTCATGAAAAATGAATTGTGTTATAATCATGGAGATGATAAGTCATACGCACACATGTGTAACATTTCCATTTTTCAATGATCCTGATCGAAAGATGTTAAGTATTATTTTATTATAAAATAATCATAATAATATAATAAATATTATATTATTTATTTAAATAAACATACATATTCCATACATGTGATGTGGTAAAAAAATGAATCACATCACTTTGCAAGGTGGTAGTCCACCGTACAGAGGAATGGTGTTATTATTTTTTAATAGATAGTAAGGTATGAAGGTATATGATATGTTAATTTTATAGAGTGATTAATATTTCATTAATATAATATATAAATTTTAAATAAATCATCATGAATATCATTGATAGGCAATGGTGTAAAATTAATTACATCGGTTCGTGAGTCAGTAGTCTGTCATACACATGAACGATGGTTTTGTTTCCCTTTTGATGGAAGATGAGATAGATGAATACTATAAAATAAAAATAATAAAATATAATTATATAGAAGATATTGGTGTTATTATATTGTAATTTTTAAGATATAATCTATGTTGGGAAAAGAAGAATAAAAAATAAGGAGTTCAATTAAGACTATTACCTTCGCTTAGAAGAACCTCCATTGGATATCTTATTAATGACACTATGGTTAGTTTTCTAGGAATAATAGAAACTATAGAATGTGTATAACGGTGTTTTGAGATATTGTTTTAGGTTATTTTGAGTCAAATGAATTTTTATGTGTGAATAAGTGAGGGGATGTGGTGCCCTTTTAAAATTGAGGAAAGTGATATTTTTGTAAATATCCAAAACTATTCAATAATGGGAATTCGTGCTCAAACCAAGTACCTAAAAAATTGGTAAATAATGGATATTATGGGTATACTCTTAAAAATGAACATGTTTTAAATACGTTACTTCCCTTACATATTTATTTTAACCCCTAGTAAAACGGTTTTAACATTAGCTGTGGTAACATATTTTTTACTATTTTTACTATTCATTATGACCAATAAATTAAGTTAACCTTATTATATAATATTAATTATAATGATTAAAAATATAGAATAAATTTTATTTAATTATATTCATATAATTTACATAATTTAATTTAAAATAAAATCCATATACATGACAAATAGTAGTTTTCTAAAAAATGCATTTTTCAAGGGAAAGATGATCTTTTATTAGTTGTATTAATAGAAATAATCATTATAAAAATTTAAATTAAAAAATATAGATTTATAATATATAAATTTCATTTAAATTTATTCATAATTAGTGGTTATTTTAATTAATTAAAATGGAGGACCATTATTCACCTTAAAATAGCTTTCAGAAAAATGTGTTCCTAAGCTTAAAAATAAAATTATGTTAAATATACTATAAAGGGGATTTAAAGTTATTTATTTGGATTATATATAAATAAATAATAAATATGTTAATTTTAATTCTAATTAAAATAATAATGTGACTTCTAAATTACTTAATTAATTAAATGAAATGACATTTTTACAAAAAAAAATGTATTTTTTACTATTCATTGAGAAATCGATATTTTCCAAAAAATTTCACCATAAGTTAATATTGATATTTAAATTTCAAAAATAATTTTTATTTTATAAAATATAATTTTTAAAAATTCCATAAATTAATTATTATATTTTCTTGCAAAATTAATAAAAATCATTTTTGAAGGAAACATATTTTTTATAGAATAAAATATCTTTATTAAAGTTGAGTGGTTATTTATTTAAAAAAATTAAATAATATTTTTTAGTAATAAATTTATATATATATATTTCATAAATTTTTTAATAATATTCATAACTTCTAATTTAACAGCTAAGTTATATCCACCACATTTAAATAATAATATTTTAATATTATATCACAGTTCATTTAAACACAGTGTTGTGTAGAATAAACTATTGGTAATAGTGTTCATTTAAAATATAAATGTTCCACATTTTACCGCATTAAATAATCTATTTCATCATAATTTGAACTTGTTCTGAATAATCAAGGGTTTGGCATTTGAAAATTCCTTTTTTGAAAACTCTCATCATAAAATAGGTTAATAAAACTTCCTCTTAAAAGAGGGAAAGGAAAATATGAAGTTCATCACATAACTAGGTTTCCACATAGGAGAAAATTTATCGGAAATTAAAACATGTATTAGAAAAAGACATCCATTTAGGATATAACATTATAACATATTTTTAAAAGAGAGAAGAAACCATTGATTTATCAAAATGAATAAAATTTTTATTTCAAAATCATGTTCCTAAAGTTGGGGGGTCTTTTTACCAAGTAGACTAAGTATATAAGAAAATATACTTTCTTGAAAATTATAATTTCATCCTTTAATTATTTTTCACTATACTCACATCTGTTTCTCAAAACAATTAGTATTCAACATGAATTCTTTATTCATTAATAACTAAAATTAACATCTAATGGATCATAAGATCCAGAAAAGAGTAAAAAGTCGTATTTTCTATATTTATTAAAAAAATGGTTATAAAAGGGTAATATAAAGACAAAAATTAATATGAATATATTAATCTCTAAAATTCAAAAATAAAACCAAGGTTTAAACATATATTCATCCTTAAATAAATAATCCAATATCCCAATAAACCTCAATAAACTCAACGTGAAAGATGGTTTTAACTTCAATGGTTATCTCATACCCTTCAACTTATATATACAAAAAAATAATTATTCTCAAAAAATCCTTGATGTTAATACTAAAGGATAAATATATCTTATCACAATAATTTTTTTTCCAAAATATCATTAATCTCTTCAAAATCCTAAAACTTAAAAAGATTTGATCCTCTAATATGTTTCCAAAGATCAACATAATATTTATCTATCATATCATCTTAGTAAAATTACATACTAACCAGTGCATCATTTAGTCTGGTGGTAGGTGTTACACCCATATTTCCCTTCGGTTCTGTTTTCAATCCCTTCGTCATTTCCAGATTTGATAAGTTATCCTTTTTACTAAAATTATATTAATATAATTATTATAAATTCCCAGAAAATATGATAAACATCCTTAAAAATAAAAATAATGATCAAACATCGTATAAACCCTGAAGTTTATTAATTCCTATAAACTTATGTTAAGGTAATTAATCCTCAAATATTTTTTCCACTAAACCCATATTAAACCAAAGGGTTATATTACCATGAATGTCACCAAAAATACAATTAATCATATTATGATTTGAAAACATAAAACCTAAAAAGGGGTATTTATGCCTTTAAACTTATGATAAACCATATAATTATCAACCCAAGTCACTTTATGTTTAATGTATGTCATTCATGATTATCATCTATTCATGTCATTAAAGATGTTTTGTAAAGAGTATGTGAATTTCTAAAATATATCCCTCGGGAGTGTCAAACTAGGTGTGCATCAAGGCCTCCTATAATTAACTAGTTAATGATTGATTAAAATCCCAATGCGCCTTTTTTGGAGTTAGTACCCCTAGGTACAAATTTTATAGATCCACATCCACTTATAGTATCCATACATGGATGTAAATGCTTAGAAACCACTTGCTAGAAACTTCACCAAAATTCCAGGATATTTTCATATACATAGACTTATCCTTATACTTTTCCATGGGTTTATCACTAATTTATTCTATTCCTTACCCCAAAAAATATATATACCTTTATTTGATAACAACTATAGGGACCCAAACATTTTACACATATTAATACATGATTTTTAACATAAACATGCATTATTTACAACCCAAATATCATAAGGCCTAGTGTATTTGCAATAATATATTCATAATACATCAAAGTGAGACTAGAAAAACTTACTTATTTTACTCTCCACAATGATCTCCTAAAACTAAATTTGATAACCTATTGAATTATTAAAATAAAGGGGTAGACTAGGTTCATAATAAATCAAATTGAGACTAAAAAAACATTCCTATTTTACACTCTATAATGAGCTCCAAAAACAGAATAGGATAACCTATGGAATGAATAAAATAAAGGTGTGATCCAAAAATCCCAGTAAGGGAATAAACATTATAATTAATTATAACTTATGAATAAGAGGTGGAACATGATATCATAAAATAGAGGTCTCATGATTAATCAAATAGAATCATAACATAAATAACATGTATCATAATATCATGGTAACATAGTAAATGTGGTAGTATCATAAAAAATGGCATAAATATAAGTAAAGGATAACTATCGAGACAATATCACATGGTGAATATAGTCCCATAATATAATAGGTTCACTCACTAATCTCATACATGACATCTCATGATACTAAAACATTACCCAATGGATTATAGGGATATATAATTCTAGGCCCACCAATCACATTCATTTAATGTACATGAATATGTATTTTATATATAGAAATCAATCATAAGGTATAAACATAATAATTACACATGGAAATAAAATGTGTTGAATATTCTTTCCTTATATAATAATCAAAATTGGTTTCTTAAAGAAGTAATTTGAGAAATAAACCTAAGGCATGTATTACCCCATAAAATTAAGGGAGAACGATATTTGTATATATGTGATAGACATATATATATAATTTAAAAGATATAACTAACATAAAAGGTTTTCATCATGTATGAAAATATATTTAAAAGATTAAAAGGAATATTTTTTGGTAAAATTACCCTTTTCATTTTGAAATCACTTTTTCAAAATTTAAAAATTTCCTACGTTCTATAAAAATAAACATGGAAACTAAAAAAGGAATATTAAAACAATTTATTTTCATTATGGAGGGAAGTTACATTCATTTTCTATAATTTAAAAGAAACATTCCTTTCACACTATTGTACAATGGCTAAAAAGTCCCTTATTAAAAAAATTAAAAGATTATTTCTTTCAAAATATTATAAAAAGTCAAACATGGGTAATAATTTCTTTAATAAATCTTTTTTTAATGTTAAAAATATTATTTAAAATATTTTTAGAAAACATGTATATGGAATAAAAAGGAATTTTTGACTAAATTGATAAATGGAGTTGGATTTTAAATATATTTTCTCAGTCATTTTAAGTGACAAAGAGATAAAAATGGAACTATTACTTAAAAATGTCATGAATAACACAAGGAGAATAAAAAATATATTATATAATGATCAAATAATTTCCTATAATGTAAGTTCAAGCATAAACAATCCTGATTAAAATTATATTGAAACATAAACCCTTACTACTTTGGTAAATTTAAAATCATAACTCTCCATGAATAAAGTAGATGAGTTTTAAATTAAAATTCCATGAAGTGTTAAGGATTCATAATATAATATTTAAGAGTTCTATATATACACCATTTAAAAAAAAATAGGTGCATAAAAGGACATGTGTCTCAAATAAAAAAATTTAAATGAAACCCTTACCTTGAGTCTAGGATTTATCATGTATGTATTTTATATCCTATATAATAAAATTATATCAATTATTATTTTTCATAAGAAAATTTTACAGGTTTAATTAATTATACTAAAACTACTAAATTCAATTATTTTAGTGATGTATTTAATTACTTAATTAGATATTTCTATATTGGGTGTTTTGAGGACACTCAGTTCATAATTTCAAAATGACATTACTGTGATAACGGGGTAAAAAGGGTCACTGTTCCATAAAATAATAAATATTAATCATGATATAATTATAATTTTTATACATAAATTATACTTTTGAAACCTACCATGAAATATGTTTATGAAAAATTAACTATCTTACAATCATGGAGAAGGTGGGTCATACGTACGCATGAGAAACGTTTCCATTTTTCAATGATAATGATGGAAAGAAGGTAAGTGTTATTTTATATACCAGGAATTATTTTAATATCATAAATATTATATTATTACTTTAAATACACTTACATATTTTATCCATGTGATGAGGAAAAAACAAATCACATAGCTTTGCAAGGTGGTAGTCCACCATACCCACGAACGATATTATCATTTTTCAATGGATGGTAAGGTGAAAAGGTATATGATATTTTCTTTTATATAATTATAAATATGTAATTATTATAATATATAAATTTTAAATCCATAATCATGAATGTAATTGATATTAAATGATGTAAAGTGAATTGCATTAGTTCGTGAGGCGGTAGTCTATCATACACACAAACAATAGTTTAATTTCTCATTTGATGGAAGAGGAGATGGATGAATATTATGCCATAAACATAATAATATATCAGTATATATAATATATTAGTGTTGTTATACTATAATTATTAATAGATAATTGAAGGTGTAAAAATAATAAGAATAAATAAGGATCATAGTGAAGACTATTATCATCGCTTAGAAGAACCTCCTTTGGATCTCTTATTAAAGACACAAAGGTTGGTTTTTGGGGATAAACAAGTTCTCTAGAATATTTATAATGGTTTTTGGGAGATATTTTGGAAGTTTTTGGTTAATAAAAATGGAATTATATGATTAAATAAGTGATCAGAGGGATTTCCCTTTTATTATTGATGAGGAGTGGCATTTTTTTATATACCCAAAACTATTTAATAATGTAAATAAACTCTCAAGAAAAGTGAAAATAATTTTGATAAATAATGTATTGGAGGGTTTATATGGTTTATATGCACCTATAACATTCAAAATAAACATTTTTTAATCATGTTACTTCTTTTACCTCTTTAGTTTAACACTTTGGTAAAATGGTTTTAACATTAACCATGGGAACTTATTTTTTACTATTTTTACTATTCATTATGAAAAAATATGTTGCTAAAATTATTAAATAATATTAATTGTTATGATTCCAAATATGGATTTAATTTGATCAAATTCAATTTTCATAATTGGAAGAAATTAATTTAAAATAAAACCTACAAGCATGATGAAAAGTGGTTTTCTGAAGAAAAAAATCATTTTTCAAGTGAAAGATGATTTTATATTAAATTTATAAAAAGAAATCATAATTATATGAATTTAATTAAAAAATAAAAATATATAATCTGTAAAATTAATTTAAATCATTCCTAATTAGGATCTATTTTAATTAATTAAAACGGAAGAACATTATGTACTTTAAAATAGTTTTCATAAAAATACGTTTTTAACCCTTAAAATAAACTTATAATAAAATATAGTATAAAGCTAATTTATATGTAATTAATTAGATTATATATAACTAAATAATACTTATGCTACTTTAAAACATAATTAAAATAATAATGGTACTTTTAAATTACATTACTTATTAAAAGAAGTGAAAATTTTACAAAAAATGGTATGTTTCACTATTCATTGAGAAATCAATATTTTCTAAAAAATAAAAAAAAACACCCTAAGTTAATATAGATATGATGATTTCAGAAATTATTTTATTTTTATAAAATAAAATTTATAAAATTTTCATAAATTAATTATAATATTGTCTCATAAAAGTAATAAAAATAATTTTTGAAGTAAATGTATTTTTATGGAATAAAATATATTTATTAAAGTTGAGTGATTATTTATTAATAATTTTTAAATAAATTTATATTTAGGATTAACTATATATATTTCATAAATTATATAATATTATTCATATCCACTAATTTAACATATATTCTATATTAGTCATGTTTAAATAATAATATTTTAATATTATATCGCGATTCATTTAAACTCAGTGTTGCCTGTTGAATATTCTATCAAGGATAAATTTGAGGGTGTTACATTTCACATTATCATTAATGTTTTAAAAAATAAGTTTAAGGTTAATTTAGATTAAATATAAAATCTATTTATGCCATAATTTATTTTCATCCTCGTTGGATATAAAACACATATCAATTTCTCCTCTCATATGTTATTAATTTCCCTTTGTGTGTTTCCTTATCACCAAAATTTAACTATTTATTCCATTAAAAATATAAGTATTCTTATTAATGTGTATATTATATCTCAAGTCACACAATTAACTTACACTGAAGATATTTTAACCATGACCTTCATTGAATAATTCATTTATTTTACTCGTGAATTTTTTTTTAATTTTCTCTTTTCTAGAGAAAAATATCATTAATGATTCATCATTACTAGAACTTATTATTATTTTCCTATCTTATTTAATTTAATTCATGATATTATTGTTTCCTGTAATATGGGAATCACATTCTCTATCATGAATTGAATATTTAGCACAATCTATTAATTTTCTAGAAAATTTATCATTATATCAGTCCCATTCCATTTCTTCATGATCTAGACTTACTAAGTCATATTCATTGGTGGTTCATATATATGTTATTACTCAAGATATAATTGATCTTCTATATATTTCAAAATTTTAAACCTCTTCTATGTTTTTATATTGCGTGATGAGGGTTTGAGTTGATGTTTCACACCACTTCTGGTCTACCATGGAACATTCCATGGAATCCTTGATGTGAAATGCATGTATTCATATCAATAACATTTACACCAAAAAAAATATCCATAAAAATGAAACTAATGTATTGGATTTTTCTCTTAGGTTTTCTTTAATCATTATATTTAAGTACTATGTAGCCATGGAATAATATATTTTTGTATTACCAATCATTCCATAACAATAACTCTTAAATTCATTTATATTAATTTTATCATTTCATTAGATCTACTATAATATTTCTAGTCTCTTACACTCATAGGTATAATAGCTTGTTACCTTGTATAAACTATGATAAAATTTTATTTTTGATCAACCTCTACATCTAAATTTATGATATTATGAAAATGGTGTAGTTGTTATTGGATATAATAAAGTTTATTAGTGGGATAACTATGTATCTCATTAAATTTCATAAAAACCCACTTTCTATAGCTTCTTAATTTTATTATAGGAGTCATGGATGTTTCACTATCTTTCATCATTATTATTAATTTAGTTACCACTAATTTTAGTACCTTGATCTATTTTTCCCTTTATTTCACTGTGCTAATCAACATATCAATAATTGGGAATGTTATTCCATCATTGGGTTGATCTCAAAAACATTATCCATGTTTTTTGGTTTTCTATTTTTAATCCTTCCAATATTATACTATGACTTTAATTTATCCTCTATCTATATATATATATATATCTTATTGTCACATACTATAGTGTTTTCATTGTGTTTTGGATCTTAATACATTTTTTTCAAATTTAGTTTCAAGATTAACTTTGAGGTTATAAATTCCTCTAATTCATATTATACACCCTTGGTTAACTCTACACTTTATGGTTTCTCAATGACATGCAATAGAAATTTTTCATTGATATCTTTTTAATCCTCAATCTTCACTAATTTTGATTCCTCAGAGATGATTATTTGTTATAAAAGAACGTTTTTCTTTTTTATGAAAATTTTTCTTAACACTTATTTTCCATTCACATTTCTAAATGATTTTTATTGGGTAAAAAATCTTCATTATAATATAGAAACATCTTAGGACACTTCATAAAAACATTTAAGAATTTACACAACGAAATAATATTAGTTTAAGTTTCCTTATGAACTTTACATTTCCCTATTTAAAATTTAAATAAAGGAATGAAATAATTGCATTCAACTTTTTCTACCCAAGATTATCTTCAATGGTGAGATTTTTCATTAACTTGAATGAAAATTGAGAATATAATTCCTTTAACA
This sequence comes from Viscum album, assembly GCA_963277665.1. NCBI lineage: Eukaryota > Viridiplantae > Streptophyta > Magnoliopsida > Santalales > Viscaceae > Viscum > Viscum album. Next base: position 979,231,762 of record OY728131.1, read on the forward strand.
TGGGATCATTTTTGTTACTTATCATTTCATATTCAATAATATTATTATATAAGTAATCCAATGAGGTAGTATTTAGATTATTTTTATCAATCTCTAAAACCATTGTATTGAAGTAAGGTCAAAATATTCTCAGTATTCTCTTTATGATATATAATTTTATAATAAATTCAAAAATACCACACATGTATTAAACAATCACTTTAAACCAATAAAAAATCAATATTGGATTCAGTCATTAGTATCCTTGAGTCCCAATATTTTCTTCAAAGGACTTTCAATTTTTCTCATATTACTTTTGAGTTTCAATCATAAATGTATATGAACTTTAACCACATGGTTTTTGAGTATTTAAATGACATAACATTCATATTGATTATATTAGAAAAAAGAACCCCCATAATAAATGATTACTTAGGATTATTTGAAAATTACTTATGATCCCTCTTTATGAGTTCACTATTTTTTATCCTTATATAAATTTATTCAATAATAATCATTTACACATCCATGGTGAGTGATCAAAAGTTTTACTAAATTAATTTCCTCCATTATTCAAAATTATAAATCTGGAGTACTAAAAAAAATTTATGATTTACAATCATGGTAATAAACCCTAAATCTAGAAAAGGACCCTTTGTAATCTAGTTTATGATATGAAATTACTACAAAACTCAAACCTTTTGATCAAATAAAACTTTTTGGTCGCACTAAATAATGATACCTTAAGAGTAGTTGAATCTATGTATATCAAATATAAGTATCCCCCTTCCAATAATCTTTCTCATTTAAAATTAAAAACATGCCTCTATTTTTTAATGAGTTTAGAAGTGATGAATTATAGGATACAAGAGATTTTACTAGGATCATGTCCACTAGGATACTTCTACAGAGCACACACATGGTGATATGATAGTGTTCCAAAATCCAATAAAGGCACTACATATATTTCTTTTAGAGTATACTCATTATCTCTCTTAGTTCACAAATACTCTAAATATATAGAGATCAATGTTGTTTCACTCAAAAAAGACTGACATCCTGTATTGAATATAAATTTGGTCTCATAAATTAGAAAACTAAAAAACATGTACACCTCTTTTGGTGTATAAAAGTACTTAATTTTCATTATTATTTAGTATCTCCTCTTCCACACCTTTAAATTTCCATTGATATTTCAGTGAAAGCATATTTTATAATTCTATTTTTAGTAATTTGTGTATCTTGAATTATATATTCATCCTAGATTTTCTTTATCTTAAATTTTAATCATAATTTTTAAAATAAATAGAAGTTTTAAATAATTACATTGATTATAGCCTTCAATCAGTTAATTTAAAAAATAAAAAATCATCTATTTTTTTTTCAAAGTACTAGTTAATATATCTTTATTAAAAACAAAACATCCTCGTTTTGAAAATCTTTTTTAATAAGAAATCATTAAAAATATAACCAAACAAATACTTGGATAGTATAACCACAGTTTCATTTATATTTAACACTTCAACAATAAAAACCAAAGTGCTAAAATATTATGTGTTTAGAAAAATGGATATTTATATATTTGAAAATTCATTTCTAAACTACAATGTGGTGTAGTATCATATAAATCATGAAATTTTTTATCATGGTTTATTACTTATATAAAGAACCTTGGGAACCCCATATATACATAGAATATTCCCTATTTTATCTTACACCATGGTGATAAAAAAAAAATTCAACCTAATGGTATCTAGATATTAAATAAATTTTCATTATGGACCAGAATAATCAAAATTCTTTTATCCATAGCTAATATTTGAATTATAGAAAAAATACTTTAAATAATTTCAATTTTTTCTTTAATTATTCATTTAAACCATGATTTATAAAAAGAATAATCCATAACCATAATCATAACTAGGACATATTATCCTTATCTTACATACTCTTCAACCATATATATAGAATAAAAGTTCTACTATCAAGTTATTTTAAGTCATCGTTGAAATTAAAATGTCAAATACATCTTCGGGAACCACAGTATTTTTTCCCAACATTTTTTGATATTTTATTTAAACCAATATGTAATTTTATACACCATGGTGTGGATTTAATATGTGACACAAAATTCATCAAAAATACTGTCAAATATACTAAAATATATAATTCACTATATATGATGAATTATAAATAATAAATTATGTATTTTAGGGGATTTTTATCAATAATTGACAAAAAAACTACATAAAAAACAATTAAATGTATTTTTACTAACAACTGAACTTAGTGTGGGAGTTGGGTCATTCCATCAGGATCGTGATATACCCCCACTAATACTTATTTGGGTCATTGGGTCATTGGTGTAAAACCATAAATTATTAATGGTTGGGATACCAGGATTTCCAAACTTCCCAACTCACTAGAATCCCAATAGGCTAAGACTAAGAATATGGTGGGAAACTCATATATACTAGCAGAGTCAGTCTACTATTCTTATAATGAAAACCCTCTTCATAAATATTTCACCACTTATGTGTTATCAACAAATGATAATTTAACAACAAAATTGGGTCCAAAAGTCCCACCCTTTGATTTGAATTTAAAATTTCAATATAACCCTAGATCCATATCCATAAAAATTTAGAGTTTTTTCAGTTAATTAAGCATCTAGTAACATGGATTATTATAGACCTCTTGAATAAGGAACTAAAACCAAAACCACAATTACAAAATAGGTAAATAAATATGGGATATTATAATATTTTATTATTAAAATATAACCATGATTAATAAATAAATAAGTAGTAAATGAATATATGTAAATAATATTTAATAAAATAAATTTAAATAAGGATATAAAATTTAATATTATAAATAAAAATTTGATTCTTCGGAGATATATATCATGTTCAAGATAATAAAAGTTTAACGTTAGGTAATTCCATATCTCAATCTAAATTCATTGGATCATATTTCCTCCACATTATATTATGAATATATTAATGAGATCTCTTTGAATATTTATTATAATTTCTTATCATTTATATCAATATTTATATTTAATAAACTTATTTATATTATATATTCTAATAATTAGTATCTTAAAATCAATTTATTTAGAAAAAAAATTATTATGATGGCTTTTTTTGAAAATAAGGTTATCCCTATTATTGAATAATTCAATTTTTTTTTAAAAAAAATATAATATATTTATTCAAACTTATATAATTTATTTGTTTCCTTGAAAATATTTTTAATCTATGTCAATAATATTTTATATTCTTCCCTTTGAACATTACTTATGCCCAATTCCCTCTCATTATACCATTTCCTTCGGTTTTCAATATTCCAAAGTAATCACTTCGTTCTTTATCCATAATCCTTTGAATTTTTTGTTCAATGAAAATGAAAAATCTATGATTGGATTTATTTACTAAAAAAATATTTTCATATTATCAACCATTCATTATGATATCATTTGTATTATTACTTTCTATATACTCCACATTGTTCATACCTTATACATCCTTATTTGGGTTTTCATCTAAATAAGAATTTAATTAGATTGTCAAGAGCAAACTTTCAATATTTATATATATACATTTATTATATACTATAAAACTTTTTAAGTTAATAATTTTTTATTGATCCATTCATTGATATTTTTCTATTAATTGAAAAATAATAAATGAACTCCTAAGAAATTTTATGATATGATGGAATTCATATATATTATTTTTATGATGCCTTACATTATACAATCTCATAAAAACGGATTATATTGGGTATGCGAAAGGTAGAGCCGATGTATATCCCCATAGTGCACTGGTAAGTCTTATGAAATAAATAAAATGGGATAATGGGTGTTTATAAACCTCTTATGTATATGATATTTTATAAAAAAATCCATGATTGTAAGTTATGATATCATAAATTATACATTTACATTATTATTATATTCATTCATTAGACATGATCACATATTCCATATTTTATTATCATGTTTTTTTATATGGCTTCATATATATTAATAACACTTGAAATATTATTAATACCATGATCATATTTTTTAATTGTTAACTCATATTGATTATATGATCTCACTCTTTTATTATGATTCTTTATTTACACAATATTTTATAAAAAGTTACATGTCTATATGGAATTCATGTGTAGAGAATTTTTGTAGGACAAATGGATCTCATATTGTTTAATACGATATAAAAGTTTCTAATCACTAAAACACAAATCCTTTGGGATTGTGGGTGTTTTTTAATCGAAAATATATATATATATATATATTCACACATGTATAATGATTTGAAATAAAGTTATATAGATTATGAATTCTAACTGTTAGTATCTAATCACTTGATCAAGATGTGTGGGAAGTATATATTTAAAGTTCCAAATTTGAATTTATAGGTATCGTAAACCTCATTTTTGGATTTTTCTCAAAAATATTATTATATAATAGATAAAGACTATAAATGTAGGTTTTTTCTATGCCAATTAAAATCACATTGCAAACAGGTGCATTAATTCTAACATAAGAAATAAATAAAAAACTAAATGTTATTATAGTTTTTGTTTCTCCTAAATAGAACTATAATGAGTGAAGTTGTTTCTAGAAAGTAATTATATCTAGTTATATAACAAAGGTAAAAAACACCACAATATTTAATTCTAAAAAAGTGTATCTTTTTGGGATCAAGTAGTTTGTTATTGAAATGTTTCTTTTTCTAGTACAGTAAACCACTTATAAAATCATTATGATGACAACGAAGTGATGACACAAGTAAAGAAACTCAAATATCATCAAAACCCACAAAAAGCATTAAATATACTATTTCATAAGTAAAATTTTTTATATTGGTAACTTAAGAATTTTTAGTCTCCTTATGAATGAAAATATTTAAAATATTTTAAGACGGTCATTAGTATATAATGAAAATCATAATATAAACTCCTTAAGAATTATATACATAGTAAATAAATTTATTGTGTATTAAATTTTAAGTATATTTTTCATGAATAAATTTATGTTATATTAACTTCAAACCATGATTTTGATCATTTATTTATTTAGGGGTGATTATAAACCTCATTATTTTTTGTATAGAGGTTTTTAAATAAGATATTATTTAATAATAATCTTTTGAGAGTAAATTAACTTGAGTTTCCCTAATTTATAATCATTATAGAAATTATGAGTATTGATGAAATATTAATAATATCATGAGTATGTTATCATATAGTGTTTAAATCATTCACTAAAGTCTCACAAGTTAGAGAACTTATTGCTTTAATCACTCAATATTGAGTACACAATATAAAATTTCATGTGAATGTTTCATTGGTGTACTTGGGGTGTATAGTATGTATTAATACTTCCATATAAGGATAAATTAGTTCTTTATAATAAAATTATAAAATGATGAAACTCCATTATAGAGGGGTTTTTATAACTAATATATAATATTTTCACCCATATGATGGGTTAAAATGTTTTTCCCTTGATTAAGTAAGACCATAGAAATGCACGACCGTTCCTTAATGAGTGTCAGGTGACATGACTATCTACTTAGTTTAATGTTAGAGTTTTTTCATGAACTTTAGTTAGTTTAATTAAATAATTAAAAAAAAAATCAATTAAATAATAATTGATTAATATATTCTATATCTCTTAGTTGAACTCAATTTAACTAATATAGTGCTTCTAGATCCATACATATGATTGGTAAAACGAAAATAAAGAATATATATAGTTATATTAGAATTGATTTGTTTCTAGATATCAACCCTTTTCATGTTTAATAATTAAAATTTATATTCATTTTCAATATAATAAAGACACATATGGGTAAAAATAAGACTGTATAAATAATAGTTAATTTTGTAATTTTTTTATATGATTTAATAGAGTTTATGTATAATCATCAAAAATGAAAATATTCTAAGGATTCTAGGTTTTCAAATTCTAAAAGAATTTTTATTATGATTCTAGGAAATATTCCATGTGATATCATGCATTTGAATGGATGATAAATTCCTAAAAGAATTTAAATTTTTTTACTAGATAGGTTAAATATTGAATTAAGACCTGGAATGAGATTATGAGAGTTAGAATGTCTCTAAAGGGTGCATTGATAAGAGTAATGATGCTCGGGAGGTGGAATGAGTTCTTGTATGTGCCTTGGAGGCTTTGGGTTAGGCCTCGGAAGTTTTAATGTTTTCTAGTGAGGGTGAACAGTTTGGTGTGCACTATTGGGAGAAACCATGCAACACCTAGATTCTTACAATATTTTCAGTTCATTTTAAACTAATTATGGTTGAGATGAACTATTAGAGCATCTTTTAGGGTAAATCATGCAACGAAGAACAAGAAACTATACAAGGTTAAGGAGTGTCTAAGACATGGTTCACGGACTATGCATGGTTTTAGATAAACAATGTGCCATGCCACAGAAGGGAGGAAGTGATGACAGTATGGTTAGTGCATGATTTTTTAAATCATGCAGCTAATCATGTTGGTCTTGGTCCTGGTATAATAGTGGTTCACATGGTTGAAATTCATTTTCACTAACTGTGTGGCCAAACCGTGCTAGGGGTTTCCTTGGATAGACCCAACTGCATGATCAGTGCATGGTTTGGAAAATCATGCGGCTAAATTATGTGGCTACCTAGATTTTCATTAAAATGGTATTTTTAACATTTTCTCGTCCCAGATTTTAAGTCACCCCTCCCGTTTCTTTTCCCCTTGCATGCACAAACCATAAAATTCTCCTCTTCCCTTCCCCCCTTATTCAAGCCTCACTAAGGAGGTGTTTTGGTGTTGATTCTTTAGTGTCTTGATCTGATATTTAACCCCAATTATATTCCCTTCTTCTTCCTCTTCCTTCCTTCTAATTTTAGAGTTCTCTGTTTTAGGTTTTTTATGATACCATCAGATCATAATGTAATCATCCATTTCTCATTGGGATTTTATTTGTCTTGCATAGAGGAGACCCTAAGATGGATTATTCATGTCATTTTGTGGAATTTCATTGAGGAATGTGACCACAGTGAATTTTATTATGTTATTTCTAATGATTTAATTTAATTATGTGTCTAATTAGTATTGCATCTTATGGATTTTTTCTAAAATTTGGTATGGGTTATTCTATATGTCTTTTTTGAGTGGTTGGATTTGGTTGTTATGCATCATGATAACCATCTGAGTATTCTGACATTGTTCCAAGATGGTTTTTGGTTAATTAAATAAGTTTAATAGTTATAATTAATTAATTATATTTTTTTAGTTTAAGAATATATCTTGGGTGATATTGATGATCTTTTTCATATACTGAGGGGTTTGTACGATTCTTGGATAGGACTTAGAAAGTCCAACATGTTCTTTAAATGTAATTTAAATATTCTTAATGAGGTAGTTATTCTAAAGCTTTACCCATAGTCATGTTAATTTATTTTCATGTGTATGAGGTGTGTGTTCCTTGAATCCCATGAGTGGAATGTTTTATCCCTTAGTTCAAGTAAGGTAGTTTGGTGATGATTTTAACTTTATTAAACTGGTTTTTTGGTATGATTAAATAGTAAAAAAGGGTTAATGGGTAGAACATGGAAATAAATGGTTGTGATGATTAAGGGGATAAAATATGGTGTTTTACGGATTGAGTTTTGTGAAATTTCCATGGGTATTTTGAAATGATTCTTAATACATGAGTTGGGATTTGACCTGGTCTCTTGTGTCAAATGTTGAAAGTAATGTTTTGAAATGATCCTTATTTTGAAATTATGGGTTGACCTCCAAGTGTTTTATAAAAGGGGTTTAAATAGATTTCAAATGTTTATTTGAAAAGGGTGTATGGTGATCTCCTTATAGTGAAAATTTATTGATGACTCCTTAAAATGGTTTTCATGGAAAAGGTAGGCCTTGGGCCCTATTTTGTTTTTAGAGAGAAAGATACATTTTTTAAAAGTGTCATTTTATAATTTTTAATGAGGTTGGACAATTTAGTTTCTTTTGAAATATGAAAATGGGGTTGTTCCTTATTGAGGTATGTTTGGTTTTCAAGGCCTGTAGGGACCTTATTAAGTGTTAATGGGTTATTGTGTTTTTCTTAAACAATTTTTATGGTCATGATGTTGAGATAAATATTTAATAAATTATGGAATGGTTTGGGTGATGGATAGTTTCTCTAGGAATAGGAAGAATACTACAGATATGGTATCAAACAAAGGCTCTGGACACTCGTAGTATACTTCATGGTTAGAGTCTTATACTGATTCTCTGGGTGATGATGGTATACAATGTAAAATAAGATGTTTGGTTTATGCTCCTCCTCCTTGGGATAATCTAGACTAATTCTCTAGGCACCACTGATGTTATTCATGTATGGATATTGTAATGAGTCTTTGGGAACTACTGTTATGTTTTGTGATAGATTTTATATTCATGATGATTAGCATCAGTACTAATAGTTTGGTTTTTTGTTTGGTGTTAGATAGAGGTTCTAGCCACATCTGATTCTAATGTTAATATTTGATTTAGTTATCAGGATAACATTATAGGCACTGATGGAATGAGTACATTAGATAGGTACCTTAGATGTAATTTTGATGCTTCCTTGAGTTGAATGAAAGGTAAAACCCCTTCCTCTACATTTACTATATGTTCACCTATGTTATGCTTTATAAGATGGGTTTAGGGTATTTCATGTTTGTTTGTCCTGGGTGTTACCTTAAAACCCTTGGTCTAGTGGGTACTGCATGATCATTTGTTTTCCTTGAATTTTATTTCTTTTATGTACTATTTATTTATCCCACTATTTACCTTCATACATTGTTTCAATGAAATGTATTTTCTTTAAATGCCATTGGTGGTGGCCTACTACATTTTAATCACATCCTACTTGGACTTCCATTTCACTTGTATACCTGATAATCATCACATTTTTGTTCTAATAACAATTTTGGGATAAGTTTATATTGGGTATAGCTTGGTCACGAAGGACTACTGAAGTGGTATCTGGTGACTGAATGGGTTTTTCTCAGTGATTTCTTGGATCCTTTTGTAGTTTCTTTTATTTTGGTATTTCATGAAACTAGCCTAGTGAGTGGTTAGTTATATGTCTTACATGGTTGTTTGGGACTTTATTTTATTCCATTTTATTATTGAATGCTTCAGTTGATTTATTCATTCTTATTACTCTAATGTGTATGATATTTGGATACTTATGTTTTTTCACTCTTATATGGGGGTATAGTCTCCTCACAGTTCCACTTTATACCCTTAATACTATTTGGAAGCCTCTAGAGTATGAGGAGGCACACTTGAGGTCATGTGGTGAACTAGCTCAGAGGACTGGTTTAGGGGATTCTAGTACAATATGTTAAAAATTGGTATTAGATATTTTTTTACTTTCCTATTATCTTACTATTTGGTATTTGGTAGACATGAGATATAGGTATGTTTTGGGGATTATGATGTATATTGGTATGGTGCATCGCAAACACCTATTCGAGTAGGAATTCCAGGTTTCCAGGGCTAGGATTGTTGGTCTGGTTTGTGATGTTATGGTTGTATGTAATTTTCTCTTCAAGAGACCCACATGTTGTTCAGATGTGACGACTTATGATGTATTTCTAGATCTTGGACTATTGGAAAGAGGCATGTGATTTGGTTTTGACTCTAGTCTTATAGAGGAAATAGGTGTCTCATGCATCATGCTATGAACCTAGGATCCACATTTTATGGTTCTTCTATTGTCTTATTTTATAGATTCTCTTTTCATGGTAGGTTATGTGGGTCTATGGTTATATGCTCAATGATGAGGAATTTGGTTTTGTCCTTATTCACATTGGGTGAAGTGACCCTGGTGGGTAATTATGATATGAGTATGCAACTTTTGGACCCCTTGTGGGTGGTTTTTTTAAATGGTAGTATGTCCAGGTCCTTTAGGGAGAGTTTTGATGTGTAGATGCTTAGAGAGTATGATCACCCTAATTGTGGGCAGTTTGTTGGTATATGACACATTTATGGTGTGAGACCCTATAGGAGGGTGTTATGACTTGCTGGTGTTGTGTAATGATGAGACAGAAGCATGTTTGATGACTAATGAGTTGTGTCTTTTTGTGAGATGGTATAGACATTTGGTGATTGGACCTTGGGAACTTCTTGACATGACTTCATTTTAAGGATTTAGCAGCATGTGACTTTTTCAGATGACCCTTGAGAGGGGTTGGAATAGTTTTATGTTCCTTTGGCTGAAAGACGCTTGAGTGGATTTTTGGGTGTTTTTGATAGTGGTGTATGAGGAATGAAAATTTGTCTGGAGTTTTGGAACATAGGATGCCACTAGTTATGAGAAATATAACTTTATTTCTGGAGCTTTATCCTCATGGTTGGTTTCTAAAGGGGGATGCTTATATGGAAACCTTTTTCGGGTTATGGTTTCATGTGAAATATGTTCCTAGGAGTCTTTTTCTAGATTGTAAGTGTATATTTTCTTTGGTTAATGACCATACAAGTGAGTTAGACTTTATATGTTTATATCATGAGACACATGAGGGTGTCTAGTTTCTTTAGGGTGGAAATAACTAGGAGTGTGATGTATCAGTGGTGCTTGTGGTTTCTAAGGGTGGGACTGGTTAGGTACCTAACTCAGTTATCTTTGGAGGAATTTGTAGGAATGTACTGAGAGAGTAGATGATCTAAGTGTAACTTTGAATGATACTTGGGTTTTGAGTGATCAAGTAAGTGGTTTTATATCATTATTTTTTTGGTTTATTGAAAGTACCAATGGTGATCTATGATGGATGGGGTATTCATGCGAGGTAGGCGCAATCAATGGATAGGTCTTGTGAGTTGAGGTTTCATAAATCTTAACACAAAGAGTCAAACTATGGTTATTTGGTTGGTTACACAAGAGTGAGTGTAAGTGTGAATTGTTGATGGGGTGTTATAGGCACAAGCATATGGTTATGTGTTAGAATTTATGGATCGTACATCCAAGGTGGTAGGGTAATGTGGGAAACTATGCGTTGGCTGAGAACTGATGTGTATTTGATGAGGTGATCACATGAAGAGGGGCCTAATCACTGTGGATAAGTTTTATATTTTTTTTATTGTATAGGTGACACCAGGAATGGATAATTTGTGATGGTATTCATCAAATAATTCATATCATACCCTTAGTTAGTGACAATCATACCCAATACCTTGACATCTAATTGGTTATAGTGAGAGGGAATGGTTATAAGCCTATATAACCTAATGTTTTGGTTTGATATGGGGACTCTTGGAGGTTATTCTCAAGGAGTGGTGTATGTGTAGCTATATTGTGGAGAAGTGAACCATTTTACAATTTATGAGTGCAGTTATTATGATGGTTTGGTTGTTGGAGAATACCACTGGTATCATTCTCAGAAGATGGTGATGGGACATAGTCGATATCTTATTATGTGTCTCTAGTGATAGAGATACATTAATGGTGTTTAGAGTTTCTTGAGTAACGAATCAATGATAAAACTCTTATGGTGGAGAGTGATGAGTAATTTTTGGAGATACATCCCTAAAGATGGAAGGTTCATTGGTGTGTGGAACTGGTCATGGATCAGTTGTGGTGTAACCATGAGGCTGGAGAGGAATATTTGAGGTGTGTTTTTATATTCTATATGGAATGAGAATAGGAAATAATTTGTGGCGGATAATTGAGTTGAGTGTGGCCTTGGGATTGGAGTGGCTTTGAAAATAAATATGAGATTCTTGTGTCAGAGGTATGTTGATGTGTAAGATAGGACATGACTATGGTTTTGAGTCAGTAGAGGATCTAACTGTAGAATCTCATTTGGGGTTGGTTGTGGACTCTAGTGGGCGTGCGTTGGTGGTTGTGGAATGCCTTAAGAAGTGAAGGCATTGTAATCAAATGATATGGAAATTGGTTGGCAGAAGAATCCAGTAGCTTTTGAAATGTGATGGTCAAGGATAGTATAATAGGGATTGGAACACAAATTGGGTGTGGAAGGTTTCAAGATACATCCAGTGTTTCATTTCAGGAATGATAGGTTTGTTTTGGGTTTGTGTTTGGATTTTGAGGGAAAACTGATATGTTCTTAGTTCATGCAGGGATGGAGTTTATGCAACTTCTTCTACTAGTTTTCAGTAAATAGGATAGGTGCCAATGATTATTGACATTCTTGAGGATTTTAGGCCATGTTAATTTTAAAACAATGCTGGATGCAATTTAGGATCGTGATTTTGATAATTTTTTAGATTTTCCAATGTAAGAGGTTATAAGCCTCAGGAGATAGTGGATATAATATAAATTTTATGGTGGGGAGAACCATAGTTTGATGGGTGATTGTGTGATGTTGTAATAAATATTTTATTTGGATGGGATTGGGTAAGATCTATCATGGTGTTTTGTTTTTGGGTATCATGTGTTATCATGGATCTTTGGTTGGTTGAGGGCCTTGATATGGGGGTTCTACCTTGGTAGTGTTTTAGGCTATAAAAGGATGAAGGAGGTTGTTGGAAAAAATTTGGTGACCAATATATGTCCATAAATTCATATAAATGGCCATTGAGGGTTCTCAAGGATGAGAATTATTATGGTGGGGAGGTTGTAAGATCTTGTATCTAGATGGATTGACGTTTCTTGAATGAATTTGAATTTTCATTATCGGATGGGTATAATCTTGAATTAAGACCCAAAATCAGATTATGAGGGTTTTAATGTCTCAAAAGGGTGTTTTGAGATGAATAATTATGCTCAGGTTGTGGCCTAGGTTATTGGATGATCCTTGGTGGCTTTGGGTTAAGCTTTGGGAGTTGTAGAGTTTCCTGATGGGGGTGCATGGTTTGGTGTGAATGGTTATAGAAACTATGTGACTCCTTGATGATCAGAAGGTTTTTAGTTCATTTTGAACTATGCATAGTTGAGTTATATGATTATATTAGGGTTTTGGGTAAACTATGTGAGGAGTAAAGAGAAATAATATATTTTTGAGGAGTTTATGACACATAGTGCATGGTTTTACACAGTTTTATAAAAACCATAGCCTTGCTTCAGAAGGGAGGTAGTACAAACAACATGGTTGGTGCATGGTTTTTCAAACCATGTGGCTAACTGTGTGGAGCCTATATATGGGACATTAGTGGTGTATACAATTGGAATGTGGTTTGGCCAACCATGGGGCTAAATCGTGCAAGGATGGCCTTGGATATAGCCAACAACATGGTTGGAGCATGGTTTGGAAAACCATGCGGCCAACTATGTGGATTCCCAGATTTTCATTAAAAATGTGTTTTTAACATTTTTCCCCCTCTAATATTTTAATTTACCCTTCCCATTTCTTTTCCCCTCACACGAATGAACCAAATACGGCTCCTATTCCCTTACTCCCTTCTTCAAGCCACACCAAATAGGTGTCCTGGTGGTGATTATTCGGTGTTTTGAGGTTATATTTAACCCTTAGTGGCTTCCCTTATTCTTCCATTTCTTTACTACTAATTTTGGTGTTATACGGTTTAGGTTTTTCTGAATATACCACTAGATCACAGAGGAATCATCGTTTTATCATGGTGTTTTTGGTTGGCTTGAATATAGAAATCCTAAATGGATTCCGCACATCATTTTGTGGGGCTTTGTTGAGGTATGTGACTAAGGTGTATTTTCATAGGTTTTTTCTAATGATTTAATTTAATTAGTTTTTGAATTGGTATCACCTCTTAGGGATTGGTCCTGGAATGTGGTTGGGTTTATTCCATATCTTTTGTGAGTGGTTGGCTTCGATTTCAGTGTGGCACAATGACCCGGTGAGTTTTCTTACATTATTCCAAGTTTGGTTTTGGTTAATTAATTAATTACAATTATTATAATTAAATAATTGTTATTTTTTTTGTGTAAACATATATCTTGGGTGATTGTGATGAGAATATTTAGATACTAAGAAGTTTGGATGATTCTTGGATAGGCCTTGGCAAGACCACTGTGTTTTGGAAACATAATGGAAATCCTCTTAATGAGGTACGTGGTCTAAGAGATTAAACTATAGTCATGTTAATTTATTTTCATGTGTATGTGGTGTGTGTTCCTTAAATCCCATGAATGTCATGGTCACTCCATTGGTTCATGTAAGTTGGTTGGATGTTGAGATTAACTTTATTAAGCTCATTCGTTAGTTTGATTAAATAGTAAAAAGGTATAATGGGTAGAACATGGAAATAAATTGTTTCAAATTTTAAGGGGATAAAATTTTTTGTTTTATAGGTTAAGTTTTAGGAAATTACCATGGGGATTTTTAAATTATTCTTAATATGTATGTTAATATTTTACCCAATTTTGGTTGTTTATGGGTAAAATATATGTTTTTAAATGATCCTTGTTTTAAAATGAGGGGTTAACCACCAATTGGTTTATAAAAGTGGTTTAAATAGATTTAAAATGTTGATTTGAAAAGGGTTTGTGGTTATATACTCATTAAAAGTGTATTTATTAATCATTAAAATGGTTTCCATGGAAATGGTAGGCCTTGGGCCCTATTTTTTTAGATATAAATATCCTCGTTTTAAAAGGTTGGTTTTGGAATGATTAACGAGGATGGTTGGTTTAGTTTCTTTTGACATTTTTAAAAAGGGTTGGGCCTTAATGAGGCATGTTTGTCTTTTATGGCCCATAGGGACCTCAGTATGTGTTAATGGTTTGTTGTTTTTTTATTGAACAATTTTTAAGGTCATGATGTTGAGATTATTATTTATGAAATGATGGAATAGTTTGGGTGCTAAACAAATTCTCCGGGAATAGGAAGTATACAATGGATATGGTTTTAGTCTGAAACTCAAGACACTAATAGTATACTTCATGGTCAAAGTGCAAGAATGATTCTCTAGGTGATGATTGTATACCATGTGAAATAGGATGTTAGACTGATGATCCCCATCTTTGGGTTGGGCCAAACTGATACTCTAGGAACCACCTATTTCATGCATAGATAGATACTCGACTGAGGCTCTAGGAACTACTATTATGTTTTTTGATGTATTTGACAGACATGATGATCATTATTGGTACTCATAGTTTGGTTTTTGGTTAGGTGTTGGATGGAGGTTCCAAACACATTTGATTTTGATGATGATATTTGATTTAGATGTCAATATGACATTCTAGGAACTGATGGAATAGGTACATTAGATAGGTACCATGGATGTAGGTCTTATGCTTCCTAGAGTTGAATGAAATTTTAACACCATTTCTTAACATTTATTTTATGTTTATCCTATGTTATTATTTAGATTATTGGTTTAAGGAATTTCATGTTTGGCTGGCCTAGGTGTCACCTTGGAACTATTGGGCCAGTTGTTACTAGATGAGTAGTTGTTTTCCTTGGATTTTATTTCCTATTTTTAGTGTTTATTTATCTCACTTTTTATCTGCATACACTATTGCACTAAATAGTATTTGATTTCGACACTATTGGTAGTGGCCTACTGAGTTGTACTCACACCCTACTCGGGAATCCATTACACTTGGGTACCCATGAATCTCTTTCACATTTAATGTAGAAATAGTCTTAGGCTAAGGTCTTGTTGGGTATGGCTTGGTCAAGCAAGACCGCTTGAGTGGTATCAGGTGACTAGATGGGTTTAGATTGGTGATTTTGTGGAGACTTCTTATATTTTATTTTATTTTGGTATTTTATGAAATTGTCCCATTGGAAAGTTAGTTTTATGTATGAAATGTCCATTTGGGCCTTTATTTCATTCTATTTTATTATATCATGTTTTGGTTTATTTATTCTTTCCACTTACTTTGATGTGTATGATATTAGGATACTTACTTCTGGTTTTGGACTCTAATATAGAGGTATAGTCTCCTCATAGTTCCACTTTAGACCCTCACTTATAGTTATAAGCCTTTGGAATATGAGGAGGTGAACTTGAGGTCATGTGGTTAAATAACTTAGAGCATCGGTTCAATGTATTCCAGGTCAAGATGTTACATTCCATGTGAGGTAACACTACATGATGAAGGAATAAAAATAAAAAACTATTTTTTATAACTTGTATATTTTTAAATTCATTCACTAAATTTATGATATATTTATCCCATTATATCTATGGGTGTATTTTTTAGGTTTATAAGGAAATATTAAAATATGATCAACACAGCAGAGGATGTTTAGAAAACATAAATTTCAAGAAAACCATACCTTGAAACTAAAATCAACTATTTTAAATAAAGAACATGTACCTTATACTAAATATCAATTCTATTGTTTTCTTTAATCTATACTTGTTAAATATCACTAGTAATAGCTAGTGGACTCTTCTCTCTATGGTGTATCAGCATGTTATACTAAATTACCAAACCAGTTTGAGTAGGATTCCCCTACCTTCTACAATATGATAGTATCTTGAATTGTAAAGGAGAAGGGGGAAGAGAGATTTGGGAATTTGGGTGTGTTATATATAATATTTCTTAATTAATTATCCATTAGTTATCATGGATAAGCCTCTTCTAAATAGGCATTAGATACACTCTCTATATCTCATGCATTAATTGTATGTTATTGGTAAATTCCATATTAGTTACAACTCTTTTATAACTTTAAGATTCTATAAATCCCATGAATTTTATCATATAAAACATTATAAATGATATAAAATTTGTTTAGGATATTTTAATGTTAATTTATTAAAATTCCACTAGCTTTATATCAATCTAAAACACCATATTAATCATATAATATGATTCAAAATATATATGATAATTGTGAAATATATTGTATTTATTTTTATGATATTCCCAACATAAGGAATAAAATATGGATTTAATTAAATGTATATGTTACTCTATAACATATATATATATATCATACCACATTAAATAGTATTAATTCATTACATATATTTATTATTTAGGGAATACCTCCTCCAATATCTAAATTGCACTAAAGATTTATAGACTTTATGTCATTTCACATAATATTGTATCTTATATAGAAAATTATGAATCTATATCCATAAATCCTTTTATATTGTTTAAAAAATACTTTTTGAGAGATATCATCAATTTCACAATATATCACATCATAAGTAATTCCATGTGAATACCCATCCAAAACTCCCTTTGGATAAACTCTTAAACACTTTTAGAGAAGCTCTCTAAGTTTTCCAGAACTCAATCCTTATTCATTTAATAAAAAAAGTGAGACCTAATGAGTCTTTATAACAATGAAAACAAATATTAATTCCAAAATTAATAAATTTAAGAAAATATTTTAATTTAGAAAAGCATCAGTTTTACTCATGTTATAATGGGATCCAATGTGATCTTTATTAAACCCATGTATCTCTACAACTATGTCCACCAACTACATAATATATAAGTGTATATAATAATATATTCTCTTTGTATAAGACACTAATTTTCCATGGGATACATAGTATTAAAAGACCATATAGCCACCTCATATATTATAAATTTTCCATGTATAGATTGACCGGGTCAATGAATACATCAAATTTCATTCATATAAGTGGATGAGTATATCAAATTTCCCTCATCCAAGTAGATAGGAACATCAGATATACCTTATAGGTATTTCTATACATGTCCTTGATATTTCTAAATCAAGGTACTCAATTTAATACCCATAATATGAGATTACAAATGCTATCATTGTTAATCTCCAACCAATGACATGATCAACAATATACCCAACCACCATTCTGATTAGCTAAGCCTCAAGGATCGTGTAAGAAATGCATCAATGTATAAAGGTTATCTTTAGAGGTTTTGATCCAATACTATTTATGGGTATCCAATATGAAACTTTCACCCCGATTATACCAAATTCATAGTGTATGACACTCCATGTGGCATACTTCACAAGTCATCCAGTACAAAAAAAAATCATTTTATACATCAAGAGGAAATTTTGAATCTTGATACAAGAATTTTACTCATGATAAACTAATCATTTCACCATATCCTGTAATGATCCATGAAAAATATGTGTTAGGGATAACTCAAATTCATACTTTTAGAGGTCAATTATCATTTTACTTAATATAATGTACACATCCAATGTTAAAATAAGGTGGAGACTATATTTTTTATGACTTAATACATTTTATATTCTTAAAATCTTTTGAGAATAATAAAAAACTATACATAATAATTGGTTCTATCATATCATATATGATATAATAATATATTAACCTTGTATCTGATTCACTTTTAGAGTTTTATTAAACCCATTAAGCCTTTATATAATTCCTGCAACATCGTTATGTGACCATCTAATAAAACCCTCTCACTAAACTCTTTTTGTGAGTAACATCTATGATGTAATATATTTTGAATAATAGTGATACTTAATAATCATATTCCTAATTTTTAACTCTTAGAACATATAATTAAATATCATTAACTTAACAACATCAAATGTTATGATATTAATAAATCTTATTGTCAGCTTAGAATTTATTTTATGTTTATCATCATTATCATTCTAAGAACAATTACAATCAAACATTTTTCTTGAAATATTTTGGTTACTAATGTAACTATTTACATTAATTTATTACTAGAATACACTAATACTATTTCGATTTTAAGTTGCATTTACTTTGAATTTTTAATGGTTTAATTCATTATTTTTTAACTTAAAACTTTTTCAAATCCAAACCTACTCTCAAAATATTCTCAGAAACTATATCATTTTCATAATATCATGTTATGAAACAAAAAAAATCATTTATGATGGGAAACATCACTTATTTTATTTAGTGTTAATATTAACAAATAAACTATTATTTCTATATCATATATGATATTATATGTGTTTGGAGAATTATTCTAAAATAAGAACTTATTATTCAAATAAATGTTATGAATGTGGACAATTAATAACAATGTGCATCAATAACAATCATATATTTTATTCATAACAACTATTTTTTTATAAAAACACATCTTATAATATAATAAATAAATAATTTGATAATAAAAAAATGTTATTTTTATTTAATATATGTTTTATTAATCCATTAAATCCAACAACTTGATGAAGAAACCCCTTGATCATCAATTGAGTGCGTAATAAAATATTTAATCTTCAATCCTTATAAACACTTATATATTTATAATAAATGTTAAACATATAGTTGTTATAATCTAAAATTCATAATATAATAATTGAATTTGAACAAATTCATACCTAATGTGGACTCCCTACATAATTTCTTGCAACTATTCAGGTATTTTTGGTAGTTACTTATATAATGGCTAGGAATTTGACAATGAAAGCACTTACCTTTATTTCCATTATTTTAGATGCTAGTATGGACTCCCCATGACTATTATTCTATTCCATATATCCAAATAAAATTACCCTTTTATTTTGGTACCATCATCATAGAACTTGATCATAGACCACCCATGTCCTGCTCAGCAATCCTCAATATATTTAGGAGATTACGTAATATTTTTTTGAACTTATTCATACTTTAATTAAAAATGAACTATTAAAACCATTTTTAAATTGATTATTGAATGACGTAGATGACCAGATCAAGCATGAGAGTTGATCCCATCCTCTCTAAATCATTGATGAACTAAATTATATTTAGTACATCAGTAGATACTTGTATACCTTCTAACAACTTTTAGTGAAAAATAGCCTTTATTTCCTCTTGACACTCTTCATTCCTTATTCTTGAAAAATTATTTTTAGGTTTTTATTAATCTAGTATGAATCCCTATTCTCATAGGTTCCATAGTCACAATAATAATATAAGATAAATCTATAGAATATTATAAATTATTTTCATAAGTATATATATCTGACTATTAAACAAATTCACAAGTTGGTTTCTCAAGAATAGGATTATATAACATATAGAACATTCCTTCTTACTTAATAACTATTCTTATGTCTTGATACCTATCAAGTAAATGTATTTCATTATTTTTTTCTTTATTCAATATATACCTTAAGGTTATTCTTAAATATGATGATGGTTCTAGTATATCTATAACATAAGATTTTACTTTATTAGTATCATGTTTTACATTTATTTAATAAGTACATTTATTATATTTTATCCCACTAAAATGATAAACCCATTTTAATTAATTATATCCATTAGTGTCCTAAGATAAATATTTCACTAAGTATTGAGACCAAATTGGCATTACTCTCACGACATAGTTATTTAGGTAGGTCATCCTTCCAATTATATCATATATGACTCTTGGATGCTTGAGTGGAAAACTCTTTACCCAATAAATAATATAGATATAATCAACACCATCCCTTTAGTATTATAACACTTAGGTATTTAGAGCTAAGTTGACAAAGGTCACAGAAGGATTCAACTACCTACCTTTTAGGGTTATCCATTTCTACCATGACTTTCACATGATAATTCTCGGGTACACAGCTTTAGAAAAACCTAATCATTTGAATGATCGATGTCTTAACATGTGTTCTCTTTCAATTGAATCAAACAATTAGTATTATTTTAAAGGGTATTTAGTCTTACCATATTTTCTCATGTTATTATATTTTATACGTATACATGATTCATGTGATTTAGTTTGGAATCATATTCCTTTCACTAAATCAATGTATTGAAAAAAATGATGTGAAACTCTTTACAAAACTCATAGCTTGTGTTACTAACCCAAATTAAAAGATAAATACATTTATAAATATTACAATGAATCCTGTGCATAAATAACATGAAACATTTCCATGTAAAGGCTTAGAATTATGTTAAAGAGAAAATCTCAATAATATTAAACATGGAGTGAAATATAGCCAACCCCGAATTTTATAGATAAATAATATGCCTCTAAACCAATGAGAAGACTGACCCAATGTCTCCCAACCTATGAATAATTTAATTAAGAAATTCATAAATTTAATCATAATTATACCGCCTAATATGTATAAACTATAATACATCTTTGAATTTAATTTAATAACATAATACATTTTAAGGTTAAGGTAGAAGAAAACTAAATCAATTATCATACCTAGCTTGTTATTCCTTATATTCATGTATGAAAATTCATAGAAGAAGTTTAATTATGTAATCTAAATCATAAAAAAAATCATAATATGAACAATTTAGGGCTTTGAATTACACTATAAATAAATCAAATAGATTAGAAAATCAAATATTTAAACATTACATAAACAAAATTATGAATAATTCATAAATAAATAAATTATAAACCTTTTATAATTTTATATTTCATTATAGATATCCCATAATTAAAATAAATACAAACACTTTATATTTATATTTAATATGAACTCATTTAATATTATTCATTTTACTGAATTTAATTATTAATATGATACTATATTAAATATAAACATTTTATATTCCATATCTATTATGAAAAAAATATACATAATAAAAATATCAAATACTCAATATTATTTAAACATGGATCATATAAAATATAAAATTTCTTTTTGAACCGGTTTAAATAATTTCCTTAAATAAATAAATTTTAATTTGAACAATTAAAATTAAAAATTATAAATAATTCATAATTTAAATATATACTCGTTTAAATCTTTTTCCTTAATTTTGTAATCAATAAACATTTTATATATTACTATTATAATTTCAATATAAAAATATTATATATAAATTATAAGTTATGCCATATAAATATTAAAAGGTATTTAATATTAACATTAAATATTAAATAATAGTAATCTAATAAATTTTTTCTAAATATTTTAATTAATTAATATATAAATCTTGCAATTAATTAATTAATAATAATTTTATAAATTAAATAAATATCCCACAAAAAAAATTCCATAATCTATAAAAAATATAAATTATAAAATCAATTCATAATCAGACAATTTGAACAGTTTAATTTCCCATGATTTCGTAATTTATGATATATGATATATCGTACTTGGTAGTTTAGCATATTATATATCACATTTCATGATTGATAATGGTTGGTTTTGATATCATCCTTTAATGCTTAGGTTTTGTATCTTACGATATCACTTATATTGTAACATTGATATGATAATTTTTTGTTTTGAGATACAGATTGATGATATCAACCCATAAAATATCCCTAATCATACCTAACAATATTTGAAAAAATAATGTATTTTAGCCGATTTTAACACCTATAATAGGCCATATCTTAGGATTTGACTACATCATGACTTATGATATCTCATAGCATATGGTGAGCCATAAATCAAATATTCAATTGTTTTTAGTGATTTTCAATATGATATCCATAAAATATACAATTTATTTATTTTAGATCATGATTTTATTAATAAAAAATCATGTATTAACTCAATTACCAATGTTAGGTTTATAAGTATAGACTAACTCTTAATCAATGTAGAAAAAACATATATAAACCATAAATCTCAAGATCACCATGTGTTGAAATAGGGTTAACCAACTATAAATGAAGAACATATGCCTTACATTAGTAAAAAATACAATTGTTACCCTAAATATATGCTTGACGAATATGAATAGGATAAAATAATAAACTCTTCCCTCCAAGTTGTATCCATTATTTCTACTAAATCTCTTAAATGGTTTGGTAAGGACCCTTCTACCTTCCATGATAGTATCTCATGTTACAAAGGAGGAGGGTAGAAGATGGTTTTGGGATGGAGACTATCATCTATTCAATTTCTTGAGAAATAATCAACCAATTGTCAAGGTTAATACTCCTTTAACTATGCTTTAGAGACACTCTCGTAATTCCTTGCATTTACCCATACCTTTTGGGTAATTACTATATCAGTTACAACCTTTTGTAACTTTAATCTGATATAACTCCCAAGTGAATCGTCATATGAAACATAATCAATGATAGAATTTTTTTTGACAGATTTTATTGTTAATCCCTTAACATTACACTGCCTTTATATCAATCATAAACACCATATGAATATTAAAATATGATTCAATATATATATTTATGGAAGTGGTGTAATGTCACAATTTTCTTTTTACGATATGCCCAATACAAGGCATATGATATGCATTGAATTTCATAAAATTCATACCATAATACATATATATCATTCTATAAGATATATTCTCAATGCATCACTTATATATAAGATTTTATAAATCTCTCCTTCAATATATACATTAAATATTTTTTTATTATAGTATATTGGTGATGTATTGACCATTATGTAACAAGACTCAAAAATATTGATTAAACAACACTGAGTCACCAAAAAATATAGTTATAACATTATGTGATATGAACAAGGAATGAAAAATCAAGTAATCAAGGAATCAAAGAGTAAACATCCAATTTAAATTCTTAAAGGGATATGAAACATGTTTTGTTACTAACAATATATTTTACAATTCAATTTATATGAATATGAATCATCATATACATAGAGTATTTCTCACTATTTTAGGAAATGTTATCTAAATGTAATAGATTCATTTGTTCAGGGAACATGAAAGTTCTTAATGAATTTCCTAAGATGATGTTATGTTGAATTTAGTCACTCTTTTATTGTTAAAACAATTATCTTTATTTAGGGTGAAAAAAAACCTACTAGTTAGCTGAACTAGTGATTCATACTATTTATCATAAATCCTATAGAATCATGGGTTTATTGGTTGTTAGTTATTGTATTTTATGATTAAAAATGAGAAAAAAAATTATGAAATGAATGATATAATTAATTTTTCAAAATTTTATATTATTTACAATTTATCTATAAGGATCTTAGTATTTTTTTCGTGAAATTATTATATATTTATGTGTTTGTTGATATATAATTAATAAAATGGTTAAAATAATTTTATAATAGATTGGTTGATTTAATGTCGACAACAATAGGGAATAATTTTCATGATTTTGGGAAAATTTGATCATTTTATTAAAAAGTAATGTATATTTTTCAATTCAATTTTATACCTACTCATCAGCACTAAAAATAGATGCTCTCAGAACCTATGAGAAAAACAAAGGTAGACTGGGTGAATATGAAAGATATTAAAAATATAAGAACACGTATCTTGAGTACACAAGAAGTTTAATATTATAAGAAACAACCTATTGAAGCTCACTAAACATCCTGACATAGAAGATATGAACCTTTTCACACCTGAAAACTAGATTATAGAGATTATGATACTTTGTTTTGAAGCCAACTTCTAGAAGAGGTATCAAATATCATTTTCTCTACATCCAATGATTCTAGAGCTTTATGTCACAACACACAAAGATTTGTAAGCTCTATTATTCTTTTATAACTATGTTGTGATCTTGTGTTTACTTTCTGAGTAGTGTGTGCGTCTTTTTGTGTCACACACACTATCTCTTGAGCATAACTGAAGGATGCTAAAATATCTTCACACGCAATCTCATTTTACTCTTGTATCCCACATAGAACAGTGGAAGAGATCATGTGTGATATGTTTGTCAGTTTTCCCATGAATAACTATAGTAGAGGTCAAGTGTGACCTGGATATCCTTGTGTGCTATTGGGAAACCTGATCTAGGGTGTGGATCAAGAGTTTATTAATATAAACTACTTGGTGGTAGGTTATCACCAAGTGGAGAGGATTAAGTCTCAACTTCAGACTGAAACTCTTTTTTTTATCTGTTGTGTATTTTGTCTTTTGTTTTAATCTGATCTATATTTAATTCATTTCAAATTAAGATAAATTCCACTGTGTTAGTTAGTTCAGAAAGTATTTATATCTGTTTTGAATCAGTATATTAGTTTCAAAAGTTTTACTAATCTTTAGTTTGGAAAATCTGAGAACTAATCAATATTCTGAGAAATTAAATAAATATTTAGGTCTTTTATAAATTCACTAAAAACTGAATTTGATTATATTTTAATTGGGGAATATTCTTCTATAGAGCCAATTTTGAAAATAAAAATTATATATACTCAATTCACCCCCCCCCCCCCTTGAGTCGTCTACTCCAACCAACATTTGGTATCAAAGGAGTTGAAAGTTATTGTCATTTTTTCAAATCTTTTCAATTGTGATTATAGTTATTTTTCAAGGATCTCAAAATTTATGTTATTTGTAAATTTTTATCTCTTTGAAATTATTTTATAATATATATAATGGATAATATATTAGAAGGGTCTGATACCAATAAACCATCCATCTTTAATGAAACTAATTATGCTTAGTGGAAGCTTAAAATGAAAATACGTCTAGAAAGCATGGGATTTGAAATCTAGACTGCTATTGAAAGTAAATATTAAATTACTAAAACTAATATAAACACTTGGGGTGAACCTACCAAGACTACCTATAACAAAAAAATATAAATAAATGAATGCTTTGTAATGTGCACTAGAAGATGACGAGTTTAACTGTATCTCTTCTTGTAAAACAGCACATGAGATTTGGGACACTCTATTTGTTTCTCCTGACGAAACGTATAATGTTAAAGAATGAGATTAAATACTTATACTATTAAATATGAAAAATTCATAATGAAGCCTGATGAGTCTATTTCTGATATGTATCTCAGGTTAAATGGAATTATGAATACCATGATTTTGTTAAAAAGAGAAGTAACAACCAAAGATCAGATTATGAGGATTCTACGATGCTTACCCGAAAGATGGTGTGGAACGTCTGCATTTATTAAGGAATCCTGTGATATTGATAAGATTCCAGTAAAGGAATTGATTGGAAAATTAATGATGTATGAAGAGTAATTTAAGGTAAATCAAGAAGAGGATGAACCAAAACAAAATTCATTAGCTTTCAATACAAATACATCTAAAAGTAAAGACAATGATAAAGTTCAAGATACTATGGAAAGATCCAGAAGTGATGATGTATCTTCCGATAGTGATACAGAAATGGCCTAGTTGGCTAGAAGATTCAACAAATTTTATAGGAAAAAGAAGTTTTTCAAAAATCCCAATTACAAAGGAAGGTATGATAACAAGGGAAATTGGAAAAAGGATTATAATAGAAATGATAAGTTTGAAGAGATAATCTGCTATGAATGTAAAAGTAAAGGACATGTCAAGGATTACTGTACAAAGATTAAATATAATAAAAAGTATGAAAATAAGGATAGAAAGTATAAGAAAGAAATGAAGGCCACCTAGAGTTCCTCCAAGGACAGCTCAAGTGAATCTTCCTCTTATTAAAATGAGAAATATGATACGGATAATATGCGTTTTATGACAAACACAACTGAGGTAACCTTATGCATAATTCTCATTATTCTGAATGTGAGTCTGAGAATATAAAAAGTTGTGAATTATTCAAATATTTAAACATGCTAGAAGAAACATGTAATGAGTTGAAAGATAAGTATAAATATTTGAAGAAATAGTATGCTCTTAGTTTGACTGTTAAATCTGAACTTACAACTGAAAAATAGAAAAATGTTCAACTACTCAAGGAGAATAATGAGTTAAAAATGTATAGTGAGCAATTGAATAAAGACTTAGAAAATTTTACTAATGGAAAAAATACTCTTACTCAAATTCTTGGTAAAAAATAGATCCTAATTATACTTTTGGGATAGGATATCAACCAGGTCAAAGGAATTTATCCAAATCACATTTTGTAACAAAATCTAGAAAATATGCTACCTCTTTCAAACACTAGAATTTTACAGCAAGTTCCAATTCCAAGAATTCTTTTACTACATCCAATTCTTCAAGACCAAATAAAGTTTATTTTTCAAACACTCTATATTCTACATATATAAATTCTATAAGATAGTTGTGGGTTCCTAAAGCTTATATCACTAATGTATGTGGACCCAGATAAATATGGGTACCAAATTCATTTCATGGATTAACTGTTTTTTAGGTAAACTACCTAAAGGGATCCTATAAAAAGTTTTGGTACTTAGATAGTGGTTGTTCGAGACATATGATATGGGATTATTTAATCTTTAAAATTATTATCAAGATTGATGGAGGACATGTCACATTTGGTGAAAATTGTAAAGAAAAAATTATTGCCCTAGTCCAGATTGGTAACCCTAACTCTATTTCAATTTCTAAAATATTGTATGTTGATGGATTAAAGTATAACCTTCTCATCATATCTCAATTGTGTGATAATGGATTTAATGTTAAATTTAAAAATGATTCATTCCATATCTTTTATTCCAATAATAACTTAGTATTTACTTCTTTTAGAAATGATAATTTATATGTCATAAACCTAGACACACTAGCCTCACAGAATGTCTCTTATCTAAATGCCTTTCACAAAGAGTCTTGGATTTGGCATAGAAGACTAGTACATTGAAACATACACTCTCTTATTAAGTTAACTAGAAAAGGTTTAGTTAAAGACCTACCCAAATTAGAGTTTCCAGAAAATAAAGTGTGTAATCCTTATCAAAAATGAAAGCAACATAAAATCTCTTTCAAACCAATGAAAGAAGTAACTACTTCTCAACTTCTTGATTTGGTTCACATGGACTTGTTTGGACTATCTAGAGATTAAAGTATAAATGGTAAGAACTATTTTTATATTCTTGTAGATGATTTATCTAGGTACACTTGGACCTTTTTCCTAGCTCACAAGAGTGAATCTTGTTCACATTTTACCAAGTATTCTAGGAATATAGAAAATCTTAGTAGTATTAAGAATAAATCATTAAGAATTTATCATGGTTATGAGTTTGAGAATCAAAATTTTGAATATTTTTTCTTACAAAATGGATACAATCATAATTTTTCTAATCCTAGGACACCTGAAAAGAATGGTGTGGTAGAAAGAAGAAATAGAACCCTATAAGAAATTACCCAAACTATGCTTAATGAATATGACCTATCTATTTATTTCTAGGTTGAAGCTATTAATACAGATTGTTACATAATAAATAGAGTCTTAATCATACCCATCCTTAAGAAAAATCCTTATGATTTGTGGAATAATAGGAAACCCAAAGTAATCTATTTTAAAGTGTTTGAATGTAAAGTTTATATTCTAAACACTAAAGATAATCTATATAAATTTGACTCCAAAAGTGATGAAGGAATATTTCATGGATATTCTACATTAAGAAAAGTCTATATAGTCTTTACTAAGAAAACCAAATGTGTAGAAGAATCTATACATATCAATTTTGATGAAGCAAATCCACATAATCCCAAGATCTCACTAGAAAATATTGAAGAGGATATGTCCAATCTGGAAATTAATGATAAAACCTCAAATCATCATGTGAAGGAATCTATAAAAACATCCAATTCTGAAAATTCTCTAGATAATAACCATAATGAACCAAATCAACTTTACGAACCTGAAATATCAAGTCCTACCTTTTCTAGAGGAACTAGGTCCCTTAAAAATCATCCCCTAAATACTGTTGATGAATATTTAGATAGGGGAACACAAAAGAAAGATCTTTTGAGAAACTAGGTTTAACATCAAGCTTTCTTGTCATATACTGAACCTAAAAATATCAATGGTGCAATAAATTATGAGTTTTGGGTAATTTCCATGTAAGAAGAACATAATCAGTTTGAAAGAAATAAATTTTGGAAACTTGTAGATAGACCAAACGGTACTTTAACCATAGAAACCAAATGGTTGTTTAGAAATAAAATAGATGAAGCTAGAAATATAAATATAAACAAATATATACTGGTTTCACAAGGATATAATCAAGAAGAATGAATTGATTATGAGGAGACATTTGCACCGGTAGCTATACTTGAAGAAATTAAGATAGTACTTGCCTATGCAGCACACTTGGATTTTAAAATTTTTCAAATGGATGTAAAAAGTAAATTCCTAAATGGTTATATAATTGAGGATTATTTTTTTAACAACCCCTAGGTTTTACAAATCCACATTTTCCAAATCATGTGTTCAAATTATCTAATGTTTTATATGGTTTAAAACAATCTCTAAGAGCTTGGTATGAAAGGTTGAGTAATTTTTTTATTTCTAAAGGCTTTACAAAAGGACTTGTAGATCCTAATTTATTTATAAAACAAATTACAAAAGAATTTTTTAATAGCCCAAATATATGTATAAGATATTATCTTTGGATCTTCTAAAAATTATTTATGTAATGATTTTTCAAAAATAATTCAAAGAGAGTTTGAAATGAGTTTAATGGGTGAACTTAAATATTTTTCTTGGATTTCAAATATTTAAAAATAAAGAAGGTATTATTTTAAATAAAAGTACATATACTAAAGATGTATTTAAAAGGTATGGATTTTATAGCATTAAGAGTAGTTAAATCCCTATTAGTTCTACATGTAAGTTATATCTTGATGAAAATGGAAAATCAGTTGATCAAACTGCTTATAGAAGAATGATTTGGAGTTTGTTGTACTTAACTACAAGTTGGCCAGATATTATGTTTAGTGTGTTTATGTGTGAAATATTTCAAGCAAACCCAAAACAATAACATTTGAATTTTGTTAAAAGAATTTTCAAATACCTCAAGTATATAACTAATTTAGGATTGTTCAGTCCTAAAGGACATCCTTTTGAATTAGTTAGCTATTCAAATATTGATTTGGTGGATGTAAGTTAGATAGAAAGAGTACCTATGGAACATGTCACTTCTTGGGAAAGTCTCTAATATCATGGTGTAGTAAAAAGAAAAATTCCTTTGCATTATTAACTACTGAAGCAGAATACATTGCTGCTAGTAGTTGTTGTGCACAAATTTTGTGGATGAAACACACCTTATTAGACTATGTATTTCAATTAAGAAATATCCCCATAAACTGTGACAACACAAGTGCTATTAACATTTCTAATAATCCAATTTCTCTTTCTAGAACAAAGCATATTGATGTAAGACATCACTTTTTGAGAGATCGTTATCAAAAAGATGATATAACTCTTGAGTTTATTGGGACTGAGCATCATCTTTCTGATATATTCACTAAACCCTTAAACTCTGATAGAATGAATTACATCAAACATGAACTAGGAATGATAAATCTCTAATGTCTTGTCAAACTGATCCAAGAAACCAATCTCATGAAACCCATCCATGAAACTAATTCCATGAAACTGATCTCTTGAAACCGGTCCATGAAACGGATTCCATGAAACTGATCCAGGAAACATATCCCATGAAACTAATCCATGAAACTGATCTCTTTAAACTGATCCATGAAATCGATCCTTGAAACTGATCTGGTGAAACCGATCCTTGAAATAGATCTCTGTGAAACCGATCACTTTAAATCAATCGTGTAAAACTGATTCAATGACACCGATGTATTTAAGGACTCTTTTGTAATTATATCTATTTTAAATAAAACGACGTTGTTTTTTTCTTTTTTTCTTGTTTAAATTTTATGCTTTATGTTTTTACAATCCCTAAATGATGAATCCAATTCAATCAACTTAGACCTTCCACATTCCTTCTACCGTAAAACCTTCTACCCTTTGTCACTCTATCTCTTGACCCTCATCCTATAAACTCATTTTGGAATATGAAACCTCTAAATGGAAAGGATAAAGCATGCTATGGAAGAGTTGATCAAATATCCATCTTCTAAGCATCATAAGGGTGAGCCTAGTGGGACTGAAAAACCAAGCTTTGAAAGCTGAGTGGTTACAGCTGGGAAAGAAGTGTCTGTTGAGTGGCTTCTGTCAAGAAAGTCATTTTTATTGAGAGTGCTGTAATCTCAAGGGTGGCTAAGATGATTCTCAAACAATGAAAGACCATATTATCCCCAGATATTGCATGAGTTTTATTTACATTTTAATATATACTTGTATGAAGATGAGGAAGCAAGGATAAAGTCAGTGGTAATGGAAAAGGAAATAGAGTTTTCCTTTAAGGAATGGGCTGAGTGATTGGATATGCCTCATGAAGGTGTCTATGCTGATTATCAGTGTAATATTCCACCTTACTCTGATTTGTTCTCTTATAAAGATTCTCTGAAGGAGCTGATTGGAAATGTAGAATCTAAGAGGACTATTGAAAATGAATTTGATTGAGAGGTAAGGTTAATTTTTAAGTTTATACAACATCAAATCTGCCAAAGGAAGGGAGATTTCTCTACTGTGAAGTATCAGGATGTATTACTGATCTATCTATTAAAAAATGGGATAATATTGAACATGTGTAGGTATCTAATGGTGCATGTTTATAATATGATAAATTCGTACAAGAAGGCAACATGTTTGTACTATCTTGGGATTATCTATGTCATGTTAAAGAAGATGGGTTGTGTGGAAGATAGAGATGAAGTGATAAGTGGATGTAGTGATTTTTGTCTTCAAAAAGATATTTTTCTAGGAATGACGATCTTATGGAACCCATTGAAGAAATGATGGGTAGGAGATGAGCAAAGGTTTTATGAGGAATTCAATCTGATTGACCATACTACCAGACCAAAGGATCAAGTTGATCTAGGCCTTAAACCAGGAGAGGGACTTGTTTATTCTGATGAGGAAGCTAAGAATAAGTTTCAAAGGGAAGAAGGGTCTCCTTGTGATGACAGTAGGTATCCTGATATTACTAAAATCCCCAAAGATATGTCTTATGGACCTGCTAGTCCACCTTTGGATTTACCCTCAAGAGAACCTTTGTTAGGTGATGAGGATGAGGAAGAGACCGCAGTTACTAGAGTTGAAATCTATGTGAGTAAATCAGATGAGGAGTCTGATGATGATGGTAATGAGGATGATGATGATGAAGGACAAAATGATGAGCATACAAGTGAATCATTAAAACTAGGACAACAAGTATTCGCCGGGTCTAGTGAGGAATCTATACATGGCACTGGTGATGGTGCTGATTCTGTTGAACAGGAGGTTGTTTATTATGGAGATACTGATCATAAGGACATATCACCCCATCCTAATGCTAAAAATCAAGAAATCATTCAGGAATAGAATGAACTTATGGCTGGTGGCCCTGAGGAAGAAGTTGATGATCAAGTACCTCAAATTGAGGAAGTTCCTGGAGAAGTTGAAGTGGCTGGAGCACATGCAGAACAACAAGTTCAGTTGGTACATATACCTAGAAATGTTATTATGGCTAGAGGACAGGATGAAGAAGTAGATTAATATGAATTTGTTCCTGAGCCTCAAGGAATAAGGGTTGGTATTTACACTATTGATCTAAGAGACTGGACCTATACACGAGAGTGGAATAATGATCCAGGATACATTCTTTTTGGGTTGGAATATGACTTGGATGAGGAGAGAGTGCCTCCTCCTCTTCTCTACAAGCCCAAGCTGAAGCAGAACCTGTTGCACTTTTTCCCCTAGTTGCACCTCTAGCAGGAGAGCCAGTAGCACTGATAGTTCCTAGTGACTATGTCACTATTTCTTATTTGGAGCGATTTAAAAAAGATATATGTGAGTCAGTGAAATCCTAAGTTGGATCCAAGGGTGAATCCTCTAATTCAATGGGTATTTTAGATGTAGATGCAGTAATGATTGCAAGGATGGTGATCCAGGAGAATCAACCAATCTCATTACCACAGTAGAAACCATCATTATACATAATACTTTGCTGAGAGAAGAAGTAAGGAAGATGAGAAATGGGTTAAATTCTCTAACCTCTGATTTCAATAACTCCTTTAGTGGTGTACTTGAAGTTCTTAGGAACTTGGTGACTCATCTACTAAGTGTAGGTCTAAAGAAGTTGAAAGTGGATCTTGGCAAAATGGTTACTAGACCATCCAGTTCTAGGAGTGGGAAAAGTGTTGTTACTGAATTGGAATCTCTTAAGGCTGTGATGAGAGAGGAATTCCAAAATCTTCAGAGTGTTTCAGACAAATAAACTCTTGAAAAGGTACATATAAATATAGAACTTGTGTACAATATGGTAAAGCGGTGAAAAAATGAAGCCTCTGCTACTCAGAAATAGATTAGAGTGAAATTGGATAAGTACATTACTAAGATCTATACCAAGCATGATCTCATCAATATCTCCAAGTTTTTAGTAGATATATCATAATTCCTCCAGTCACATAATCTTTCAAGAATCAAGTTACTAAATTGAATGAGATTACCCCTATACTGAATAAATTTATAGATAATGAGGATGACTTCAAAAAATCCATGCAATGTGGTGGTGAGATCATCAATGATTTCATCACCCTCCTTAATCCATATCTACATGTTCAAGCTGAATCAATTGTGGTTCCTCCTACTACTTCCATTGGTACTATATCTAGGCCTCCTTCTCAAATGACTATCTCTCAATCTCTTTCTCATATTCGACTAGTCATTATAAAGAAATCTCCTAGTCGTGTGTTGTTAGAAATAAGGCCTAGCCTTGTATCCATTTTCTCTATAGGTATTGCCATGCCTGGTGTTATCTTCAGACCACATCTTTCCTCTGCCACTCCCAAACCTTCTCATCCTACTATAGATCCTTCGAATAAAGGAAAATCCCCTCAGAAACCAAACTCTTAGTGATGGCTTGTGTCTTTTATAGGTATTTATCCTTTTTATGTTTACTGTACTCTTTTTCTTTTTAATGGAAATCCTTTTTGTCTTATCTATATCTCTCATTTTTTTATGATATTTATCATATTAATTTATCATTTTTTTCTAATCCCACAAGGGGGAGAAAAGGAATACATTACTAATTTTAGGGAGATAAATTCGAGCATAGGACACATGGCATGTACTCAATATAATCTATATACATTTATTAAGGAAGATATTTGTTTTAAAAACTCAAACAAGGGAAAACTTTAGTTATATTGACTAATCACATTCAGTGAAGTATGCTAAGTCCAGTTATTATTATTCCTTATATTTACATATATGCCATAATTTGTGATTATCAAAAAGGGGGAGATTTTTAGACCCTTTATGTTATAGTAGTTTTCATAATCACAAATAATTTCAATCTACAGATTCTACTATTTCATGTCATTTAATATCTCTACGTAAATCAATTATGTCATATAGAAAAATATATTTCAATAATTAAATAAACTATATTTATAAATAAAAATGTTTACAAGTTTATATTTACATGTATTTTTTGATGTCTCCTAACCTAGTAATGTTATGTGTAAGACAGACACTTCATAAGCTTCTCATAGTCCCTGGCACCGATAGTTTTTTCGACACACCGATGTTCGACACACTGATGTTCGACACACCGATGTTCGACACACTGATGTTCGATACACCAATGTTCGACATACCGATGTGGGACACATCGATGTGGGACACACAGATGTTCGACACACCGATGTTCGACACACCTATGTTCAATACACCGATGTTCGAGACACCGATTTTCAACACACTGGTTTTCAACACACTGATGTTCGACACACCGATGTTCGACACACCGATGTTTGACACACTGATGTTCGACACACTGATGTTAGACACACTGATGTTGGACACACCGATGTTTGACACACCAATGTTCAACACACCGATGTTCCACACACCGATGTTCGACACACCGATGTTCAACACACCGATGTTCGACACACCGATGTTCGATAGATTGATTACAGACCAATGATGACAGACAGATGAAAGACCAATGGTGACAGACTGGTGTTGCTGAACTAATTCTGACACACCGATGCTAATAGACCGATGATGACAGACCGATGAAAATGACTCACCGATAGTCATAAATAATTATTTCAAGTTCATTAATTTATATTTATTTTTAACGGTCATATTTAGACAAATTAATGTTTCTGACATTATTTAATGTTGTATGTAGCACTATCCTTAGATAGTATGAGGTGCATGCATATGGGGAGATCTTCATACCTATTAGACCTTGAAGTATAAAAGGATTACAAGATCAACCTTAAATATGCTCTTGGAACCTGCGATAAAAACAAAGGAAGACTGGGTGAATATGAAAGATATTACAAATAGAAAAACTCACAGCTTGAGTACATAAGAAGTTTAATATTACAAGAAATAACCTACTGAAGCTTGATGAACATCCTAACATAGAAGAGGAGAATATTTTCACACCTGGAAACTAGATTATAGAGACTACGACACTCTGTTCTGAAACCAACTTCCATAAGAGGGCTCGAATATCATTTTCTCTACATTCATTGAGTCCAGATCTGTACAGCACAACACACAAAGATTTCTAAACTCTATTCTTATTTTATAAATCTGTTGTGATCTTGTGTTTACTTTTTGAGCAGTGTGTGCATCTGTTTGTGTCACACATGCTGTCTCCTGAGCATAACTGAAGGATAATAAAATATCCTCACAAACAATCTCATTTTACTCTTATATCCCATATAGAACAGTGGAAGAGATCTTGTGTGATCGGTTTGTTTTTTTTCCCACAAATAACTTTGGTAGAGGTCAAGTGTGACCTAGACAGCCTTGTGTGCTATTAGGAACCATAATCCAGGGTGTGGATCAAAATTTTATTAATATAAACTTCTTGGTGGCAGGTGATCACCAAGAAGAGAGGACTAAGTTTCATCTTGAGACTAAACCTATTGTTTTTTATCCGCTGTGTAGTTTGTCTTTTGTTTTAATCTGATCTATGTTTAATTCATTTCACATTAAGAGAAATTTAACTTTAATAGTTAATTTAGCAAGTGTGTATATCTATTTTGAGTCAGTATATTTGTTTCAAAATTTTGACAAATCATTAGATTGAAAAAACTGAGAACTAATCAATCTTCTGAGAAATTAATTTAACATTTAGGTCTTTCATAAATTCACTACAAACTGACTTTTATTTTATTTTAATTGGGGAATATTCTTTTATAAATCAAATTTTCACAGAAATTTTTATAGATACTCAATTCACCCCCCCCCCCCACTTGATTCATCTACTTCAAACAACAAATATAAAATTAAAAAAAGAAATTCATAATTATTCCTTCAGTTGTCATTGAAAGTATTGAAAATAATAATTTAAGAAATGTGGAAACAAGTAAATTCATCAAACATGGAATTTATTAGAAATAATAATTCCCATAGAAAATGTAGTGGGATATATATTCTCATATCAGATATATTTATTGGATATTTACTACATAATAGAATAAATTTTACTCTTTAGATAAAATTTTCACATGTATTTTGAAAAAATCATTTATTAGGATAATTTATTTTTTCTCTTTATAATAAAAACTAACAATGGTGAAATATAAAACGGTCATGCCGAAATATTTTTGATATTTTATGTATCAAATAGAAAAATAAACATACCAAAAAATGATATATATGTATATATATAGATATCTCTGTGTGTGTGTCATAATAAATCATTACCTTAGGAATCATAGAAGAAAACATACTATTAAAAATGATAAATAGATTAAATTGTTACATTATTAGAGAAGAATTACTATTTATAGAAGAAGAGTATTTTTATATTAGTAACATTATCTCTAAAGGATAAAATTTTGTTTAAACCACTTTTAGGGTTATTCTTGGGTGTTATATATTCTAGGGGTGTTTCTTAGTGATCACTATGGTCAAGGATGTTTATAATGGTTAATATTTCTATAAAGTTTTATTAAAAGTAATTTTAATTTTTAAAAAGAAATATAGGAAAATTAATAACTTATCTAATAATTTTAAAGTGATTTACAATTATTTCTTTGATTTTATAATTTTTAAAATAATCTGGAACATTTTTATGGGACAATCTGCATATTTTTTTACCCCTATGTAGGTTATAATTCCTACATACTGGTATGGTTTCAAATCATGCATAAAGGTAAGGTTTTTTGGTTGTATAAAGGTATGTATACCTTGTTTTATTTGTAAAATTACTCTACACATCACATAAGGGTATACTAGTGCATGTTTTGTGTATTTAATCTTCCTAAGCTACATAAAGGTCATTCTCATGCTATGTAAAGGTACCTAGATTACATAAAGGTCATCTAGATACATAAAGATAATTTTGATATCTTTTTAAGGTAAATCATGCCTCATGTTAAGGTATAATATGTCACTATTAATGATTCATAAAGGTATAGCGAAACCTGCATGAAGGTAAATTTATTTACCTTTACATAGGATCTGTTTTGTGTAAAGGTAGAGCCAACCATTTTTAGGGTCACCCTCCCTTCCCTTATATTGCATAAAGGTAATGATAACTACATTTTTTTATATATTTCTTGTAATATATAAATATAGAGTGAAGTTTCCTTCACATTGAGCACTCATTTTGGGTTAAGGTGTCCATTTGTATATAGGAATCCCATATTGGGTACCGAGTTTCAACTTTGTAACTCATTTTACCAAATTTATGTAATTAATAATTGAAATCAAGGGATATAAAACCAGATATAAACAAGATAAAAAAATCCTTAACTTTATAAATCTATCCTAAATCATTGGGAACTTAAATGCGATGAACTTTCAAATTATAATTTATTAAGAATAAATATGAAGGTTTTTACTATTATTAAACTAAAAAATATAGAATCATGATATGTAATATTTTATAAAAAACATAAATTTTCTTATCTTCTGAGTTTATTATTTTCCTCTGAATATTTTATGATCCAAAATTAATTATTTTAATTTTGGAAGTCTTCTATGAATACCCAGACCCATTTAACATGAATTTTAGGTTATGATCGCCCTCTCAGTTTGTGTACCACCTTTGGTGTGGTAATTTTAAACACTTTTTATATATTTTCTAGAATTAATTTGTGTTTGATAGATATAATGAATCCTACATATATTAATATATTGAATAATAATAACTGAAATGGTTAAATTAATAATGTAATATCTGAGTCCCAATTGGAGTAGGTAAACACTCTCTGTCCTGAAAATTATTGAACAATGCACACACTATCACAATAGAAAGAGCCTTTATTCATTTTTATAAGTTAAATTTATAAATACTGGAATTTATATTTTGTAAATATGTAGTTTGTTTAATTTACCATGAAAATATTATCATAGAGTTAATTTTTTAAATATTTCCAAATTAATGTATTATCATGTGAATAGTGAAAACTACGTTTTTACTAAAACTGTAGTGTTTATGAATATAATAAGAAATAAATATAAATTAAATAATTATAAAATATTTTACCCAAAAAAACTTATATTTAATGAGTAAAATTATATATCTCAAAATACTATTATAAATTTATAAAACCAATGTTTAACATTTTATAACTTCAGTAATATTTTTTTATAAAAGAAATTGTTTTAGTCTTTTCTTTTAATTAAATATTATTTTGGTAAAATTAATTTTTTTTATTTTAAAGAAACAAAAATTTTATAATAAACCAAATTTAAATTATTAAAATCTATAACATTTATAATTTTATCCTATACATAAATTTTAAGCTGAAAAAACACTTTTTCTGTAAACATTTTTTATGCATTACATGCAAAAATGTTAAAATTTATTTTTGTACACGTAGAAATTTTATATAATAAAATTTATTTAATATCTAGAATAATTAGATGAAAATTATTTAATAAGGTTTATTTTATTTTTAATCATTAAAATTAAATTACTTAGGTAAAAATTAGTTACCACGGTAAAACCAAAAAATGTTAAATAGAAAATTCTAAGGGTAAAGGATTTAAAAACATTTTTTAAAATGAATGATTGGTGAATTATTGACCTTATATTACACCCATTACATTATTTTCCATTTTTAAATCTTCTTGACTTGTGAAAAATGTGTTCATTGTATATTAATTTTAAATATTTACAAAAAATGTCATTCTCACCAGTTATAAAAAGAGCCTCTTACCAATCCTTCAAGACCACTATAAAATTTAATTTTACTCTTTAAATTGTATCATTATTCATTACCCTATAATAAAACTCTTTTTTATTAATCCTGTATTCATAATATATGGTCCTAAGTCCTCCATTTATATGGATTCCTTAAATGAAAGTCGCATATCCTCAATGTGGTTAATTTTTTCCAAACTCTTTTCTATCCTTTCTTCCTTCTAGAAATATAATTTTCTAATTACAATATAATTAAATAATTATTTTATATTTAATTTTTTTATTCTATGGTAATATGTATTAATCAATTTTTCCCTTTTCTATTAAGAAAAAAAATGTTATTCGTTTGTTGTATAGACGACCGCCTCCACGAAGCGATGCCTTCCATTTTTCAACAATGCCTCTCTTCACCGATTATAAGGGTAATGTTGAATAATAAATGTGATATATATAATATAATTATAATTATTAAGATAAAAATTATATCCTAAATTCTTTCCCTCTCATTGATTGAGAAATGAAAATGTTAACCATGAGTTGTGTTGACTATCACCTCCACGAAGTAACATATAATTTTTTCATCTAGTTTATTTATTATTTATTTAAATATATTAAAATATGATTCATGAAATTAAAATTATCTAAATAGTATCATTATTCTTATTTAATAAAAAATTTATTATAAATAGAAGCCACTTTTATAATCATAATCATCCATTAATTAAAGTATGTTCATGTTGGAGTCGGTTTAAGTACCTACTTGAACAATGCTACAAAATAATATCATTGATGACTCTGAGAACTTAAATACTGATAATATATGATATAAATAAGGAAATAATGATTTTATTTTGGTTTTTAATTGGTAAAATAATTATTAAACTTATTAATTAATATTTCAACATTTGTTCATTAAAAGTCACCAAAACATGGTTGTCGCTGATTTTATCTTTAATATCCTAACTAAAACTCCAAAATAATGACATTATAAAATTATAAATAATTATAAAACATAAATAATATTAACTTTTAAAATATTTTAATTATTAAATGTGAACCAATAAGTAAAAACCAACATTATCCATGTATTACTTGTATGAAACAAACAATCAAAATATCATAAGACTCAATAATGGAAATTAACGGTAACAGAGTAATATATTTTTAATATGTGGTTATAAAAGAAGTGTATAAAGGTTTTAGAAATGAATAAAGTTATTAATTAAGTTATTAATATATTTATTTTTATCATATATGATATTATAACACTTTCATGGATATACATAATTAAGGTAATGGTTTTTCATCTCAATTCTGATTCAATGTGATGTGATTTTTATTCAAAACTTGTTTCCTTTATTTGGTGTATACATTTAAATGGAATTATTTTAATAATATTATACATGAATATAAATGGATTTATTATTCTATACGATAATCAATCCCCCATATCCTTTTTAGTTAAGAGTCACCAAAACGGATATAAAACGCAAACTTTTCCATAGAACCATCTTAAAGTTTTGGTAAAGTAAAAGTGTGTGTAGTTTCATATCTATGAAATCATGGTCTAGATACTAGAAGTTGTATGTGTATATTTATTATATAAATCTAGTTGTAATAAACCTGAAAATGGATAGTTTATTATCCACTCAATCTTTACTCTGTGCATAATGGGTGGGCCTAAGACTTCACACTTGGCTAGAAACTACCACGGGATATTATTTGGATAATATGCACACTATTAAAAACAAATATGGTATCCTACCATTTAATACTATTATTATGTTATATTTATAAAAAATCACTTTGAATATACCCTTTTCTACTATCATGTCTTCATTTATTCTATAAGGGTAAATTTTATTGCATTGTGAATGTTCCTATGGTTTGATATTCACCTAGTGAGCCTCATTATTCCATTAAAAATGGAAATATTAGTAATCCACATATATACTATTTATATAAAAATAACTATTGATTACTTAGAAATGAGTATGAATTATATTCCTTAGGGAACATCAATATATTTATTGTTTAACCATCCACCTTCTTTCTCTGGATGGGTTATAACCATGTTAACCTATTATTAACATGGGAAAATTTATTGACATTCCATATGTTTTTATTCTAATATAAATTTTTATATATGAAATTTGATTATTTATGGTATTTTTATTCTTAACTTTTATAATGTGAATGAATTTGAATTATTTAATTGATGAGTGGGTCCAAGATTATATAGCCCCTACATGCATCGATTAGTCCCATGAGATAAAAGGTTTGGGTGTTTGGAGTATGCCTACTCAATTCTTGAATGGTGTATTGGTTATGGAATTGAAATCAATAATTATTCCTTATATTTGACTTTGGTAATAATAATAATTTCTTGGTTGAGGTCTTGATGGTAAATATCAATATATTCAACATTATATATTCTATCACCATGAATTATATTATTTCTATCCATGTGGTTATTTCCATTACAATGCTATCTATGGATATTTTTCATGCTCAATATTTTTATTATGTAGAATAATTATTTATTATTAACTATTTTATAATGTTTATGTCTTTTATGATAGATTTTATTGTATGTGTACCCTTACTAAGGGTTTTAGCTCACCCTTCTTATGTTTCAATTTATACAGGGCACTATGAAGTGAACTATGAATAAATTTAGGGAGAAAATAAAAGTAATAATAAATTTTTAAAAAAAAATTATGTTGTAATTTTATGTGCTAATGTAATATGGAAATCATGCATGTATCCATTCTCCCAATAATTCTAAACAGTTTGGTCCTTTATGATGTGAATTTTTTTATCGTATACCAATATAATATAGTGATTTTCGACTCTCAATTATGAGAACTTGGTCCATATATTTGGTTTCAAATTAAGTTTATTAGTATCCTTTAAAAATCTATTTTATAGGAACATATATATCATAATCATTATGATAACCCCTTAGGATAACCAAAAAAATTACATGTATAAAGATTTATTATGGATCAATATTCATAATGTTATAAGATAATTAATTATATGTCATTGTTTAGAGGTAGAATCTAATTGGAGGGAGGGAAATCATATTATAACCCATTATCAATGAAGGTATTTCATTCTGGAACATGTCAACATGGATGGTGTTGGAACTGAATAGATTATAGCCATATTAGTGTAGTTGAATCAGGTTATGACTAATAAAATTTCCTATATGGACCAAACCTCTAATCCAAAACATGGTGAAACAATATTGGACCATTTCATGTGATAGAAACCTCTAATATTCAATAGAAACATTTATCCGTTAATATATAAACAATATATCAAGTCTTTAGAGAAGAGATTTCTCATTTTGGGAATTAATAAAAGGGCGAGAACTTTCAGATAGGTTTTCCATATAAGAGAATATTTTTATCAATGGTGGTTATTAATTAAAAATAATAAGGAGGAATATGATATACAAAACATGTAATGGAATACTTTCAAGGTGATATTATTTGATAAATAATTCCCTCGAGAGAAATGGGAATATATTAAAAGGAAATTTCTTAATCTTAAGGAGAAGGAAGAGGAGGGTGTTGTTGATTATGAGGCTATTTTTAAAATATTTTATAGGCATTATACAAACATTGTATGTAAATTATAAATAAGGATCAATTTATGTCTTTATTCTATTAATAAAATACTTTTAAGGGTACTAGTATCTTAAAATTATTCATCATACAATGATATATTATCAAGTTCCATCAAAACAAAAAATAAAGTATCCATGTCTTAAACATTAAAATTAGTTCATGATAAAAAAGAGTATGGTTGAGCATTCACTACAACAAAAATAGGCCTTAGCAGTGGTCTATTAGCAGCGGTTTACTAAACTACCACTATTTTTTTAAAAAAGGGTTTAGCGATGGTTTTTAATAAACCGCTGCGAAACCTTGTTTTTTTATAGATCTGATGCTTCCCACCCCCCCTTCTCCCCCCAACCACGGTGACCCCCGAAGAGCCATGATCACCCCCCCCCCCCTCACCGCCCCCGACCTAGCTCATTGTTTCCCCTTCTCCCCCGACCCTAAAAACCCCCAAAGACACATGCTCACCACCCCCCCCCCTAGTCTCCCCAGACCTATATTACCCCTTCACCAGTCTTGACCCATGCTCACCACCCCTCAACACACCTTTCCACCCTTCAGCGCGCCTCGCCTCCCTTCAGCGCACCTCACCACCCCTATTGGTAATGTGTTTTTTTCTAAAATATTA
The DNA here is from genome assembly GCA_963277665.1 of Viscum album. Classification (NCBI taxonomy): domain Eukaryota; kingdom Viridiplantae; phylum Streptophyta; class Magnoliopsida; order Santalales; family Viscaceae; genus Viscum; species Viscum album. The sequence continues at coordinate 979,274,703 of OY728131.1, forward strand.
TTATGCTTATTAAAAAAAATTCATTTGAGGTTTTGGGTAGGATCCTTCTTAATCTACTTGTATTCTTATCCTTTATATATATCTCATTTTTATAGGTCTGTAAGAGGGATTTAGTGATTCGGTTTAGTGTTACTAGAACATGAAATAGATCTTGTTTGTGTTTTTTTATAAATAGTATTTTATTGTTATATAATTTCACAATATTGTTATGAGAACTTAGGTTATTTATAAAGAATAAAATTTTTGAAATTACATGTTTTTATGTTAAATAAGTTTTATAGTAGTTATTTTATACATGAAAAATATATTTTATTTAGTGTAAAACTCATGAAATTGATTTAATGTATTTATTCATGGGTTATTGTGATTCTATAATGATGTTTATAAATTATGGAATGATTTTTTTAGATGTTATAATTTAATGAATATAATGTAAAAATATATTGGATGATATAGGGTTATTATTTATTAAAATGAAGTATCTAAAACTAAGAGATAAAATGAAGTCGTTTTTTATAAATATCCATGTTGTAACTTTTTAAGTAATAATAGTTTGAATAAAATGATTATTATCATAAATTGTTTTCCAAAAATAAATTAACTGTTTCAATACAATATAAATAGAATAATTATGAGCTCCATGTATTGAATTAGAAACATGTCTTTTTCATATTATGGCATTAATATTTTTATTATGTAAATTTCATCATTTAAGAAATATTACAAGAGGCAATGCATTTGGAATTGATATTATATGACATGATTTGATCCATGATTTTGGATAGGCCTTGTGTTTGGTACCATGTTTTTTTATATTCCATGTGTTTTATGGGGATATACTATCTTCCATTTGTTTTGTATAAAACTTACATGAGCCATGTTTTTTTATACCATACTCCTTGGTGGGTGTTTATAGCATCCTCCAACATTAGCTAATATTGGTAAACAAGTTTTTTGGGTGTCTTGGTTTGTGAATAAATCCTTAAAGATCATCTTTTTATGATTTCATTAAATAATTTAATAGCCTTACCCTATAATACATGATAAAATTAAAATTTGTCATTATTTGGTTATTTAATCTTTTATTGGCATTATTTCTTACACCCTTTATATACACAACTTGAGTTAATACAATTAAATGAATGGTGATGCAGGTAAGGGTAAAAACTCTAAATAGGTATGAGATGATTTTAGGAGACATCATCAAGTTGATTTTATATGTTTTTTATGTCATGTTGAGGGGTTTTATTATATTATTTTCTTGCTATTTTGGTTTTATTGTATATGAAATTTTCAATTGGGATGTATTTTCTATATACCCAAGATTGGTTCTTAATTTGAAAAAAAAATTCAGATTAATACATCAATTTATATTTTCATCTTTTATATATACTACTTACGATTATTGAGTTCTTTACTTTAATATTTTACCATGGTGGATTATTAAAGGTAAAACCACACTATTCATAATACTTTCCTACCCTTTAGGCTAGTTAGTAGCCTCTGACATCAAAATACTACCTTTCATAGGGAAATAGTGATTTATAATCCCTCATGCCTATATCATATTAGAATTAAAAAACATATAAATCAATAGAAATTCTATATTTATTTTTTATTCTTTATTCTATGAACATTTAATTGATATTAAAAGTATATTATGGACTTCTAGTAAATTACTATTATATTCATTCCTTCTTGAGGAACTGAATATGAACAAGTTTTTCATAGGATAATTTATTCATTATCTTTTAAGTAGTGTTTTTCATCCCTTCATCAGCAACCACTTTCTCCCACCATAAATATACTGCTTCTGTATCTTCAACATGACCAATATCTATATACCACAAAAAGCAGAAAATAAATAATGCATGGAGAAAAACTTTAACTATCACATACTCATTATCATTAGAAGTTAACCCCTAAAATATAATCGTTTTATTTATCCTCAATAAATAGATATTTCAAAACCTATAAAAATACCAAAGTTATAGATTTGGAGTGATATTCCATTAAAAAAAGAAGATAACAATGATTAGGGTTTTAATGAGGTTATTCTACCATCTAGGAGTCCAAATCAATTAATGACTCATCAATGACATTGAACAAGATTTTAGAAATATTAATAATGGGTGTAAAGAAACATTCCCAAATGACTCACCTCTATTATTTACAAGTCATCTAAGTGGAAAAGGAAATATATTTTTAAAAATCCAAAGTAAAATATAAAAAATTCCCATGAATGAAAGTGGTGGTTTGAGAAAGTGGAACCCCTATTGTACTATAGTGGATCACCAAGGATGTTCTATGATCCACCCCAGAGCTCTACATTATGTTTCAACCCCCATTGATTTTCCATGATCCACCCCAGATCTAAAAATTTTAATCACATGCAGGGTCACAACATGTTGCTACCCATAACACTTCACCATGATACTCCACATGTTCTAAAATTCTCAACCCCAAACCATACCTAACTCTTTGAATCCTAATTTGAGGCCACCAATAACATTCAAAGTAGGAAAAAATTATTAATATACAAAATATTTAATACTACCCTTATTGTATATTTTTTAGGGATAGAATATTTTATAAGAATTCCATAAGAATATGGTTTTAATAGGTTTTCCCACTTTTTATAATTGAAAAAAAATTAAATAGAAATTGAAAAGGTATATTGATATCAATACTTTTCAGTGTTATTTCAAGATCAATTTTAGAAAATTTAATATGCATGATTTCATTTATCTTTGGAATTTCATGTTTCCTTTGAGTTTGGAAAAACAAATACCTTACTTATAATCCTTGGATTCATCTGCCCTAGCCATGAATCCTTTCACCTGATGATTCCTGGCTTGTTCTACATCTTGGTTCCCTATGTATTTTCTAACGTAGTGAGTCATGTTTAAGGTAATTAAGATTTTGTTTCCATTTCATATTACTAACTTATATTCAATTATTATATGATTTATCAAGCCCTTACCTTAGTGATATCAAAGTAATGACATCATCAGTTTTGCCATCTATTTTGGTGTAGCACTACATACAAAAAACTATAGGGATGAGATCCTTGTTCTCATCTTCTTTTATGGATATTTTTAATTTGCATGATTTGGTTTTCTAGTGGGTGGGTTTATTATGTACAATATGTATTTATATAGGAAAACCTTATTTAACATATTTATATATATATTTCAACTAGTATATATAAATCTCTTTCCCTATTTAGTAATAGTTTTATGTTTTAATTATTTTAATATTGTATAGGCACATTGTGATACACATGGATAAAAGATAGATCACATTACCAGAGAACACACCTCAGTATGTTAAGGGTTTGAATGAGTTTTTATATTTTTCAATTTCTAATTGATCCGTTAAAGGGAGAATAAGATGTCCATGTCCTAAATGTAAATTTATATGATGGTTGAAGAGATGTTAAGTTTATGAACATTTAATATTGAATAAAATCCCTAGTCAAAACTTTTGTTGGATTTGGCATAGAGAATCAAATGTTACTAAAAGGTTTGTCATTGATGTCAATCTAAAAAATGACCTCACAACTTCATGGAAAATGGAAAATGAAATGAAAAACCTTATAAATGATGCATTCGGCACTGCAAGAGACCAACATAAACATCAAAACATATCAGAACAACCATATGGGGGTGCTGTAAATAACAACATGACAAGTGATGTTTTTGAGACTGTAGGACAACCATATCAAGATTTTAACATATCAATGGATCTTCCTCTTGATTATGTGGAGACTAATGTAAGAGAAAACTTCACTGAGGAAAATATGTTTCATGATTTTGTTGACGATGGAAATCAAGAGTTGTATAATGGATGTTTGAAATATTCAAAACATTCTTTTATGCTGAAGTTGTACCATATCAAATGTCTATGTAGAATTACAAATAAAAAAATTTCCATGATATTAGAATTTTTTCAGGTTTCATTTTCTAAAGAAAACATCCCCGAGTCTTTTTATAATATGAAAAAAGTTGTTAACAGGCTTGGTCTGAATTATACAAAAATACATGTGTGTCCCAATGATTGTATACTTTATTGGTGAGAGGATTCAAGTAGGTAAGATTGTAAAAAATGTTCTTCTTCTAGATGGTAGTCAATGGGTTATGTTAGAAGTCTGAATCAACATACTTTCCTGAAGAATAAGGAAAGGAACATACCTGCAAAAAAATTTCATTACTTTCATTTAAATCCTTGATTGCAAAGATTATTCATGTCATCGAAAATTGTCGGACACATAAAGTGGCATTATGTAGATAATAAAAATGATGGGTTAATGAGACATCCACAATATTCACAATCGTGGGATAAATTTGATTTATTACATCCAGATTTATCATCTGATCCTAGGAATATTCGATTGGGATTGTCTACTGATAGATTCAACCCATTTGAGACTTTGAGTAGCAGTTATAGCATTTGGCCAGTTTTTTTGATCCCTTACAGTCTGCCTTTGTCGATGTGTATGTAAAAAATGTATTTTATCATTTTGATGATTATTACTGGAAAAAAATTCCTGTAAATGATATTGATGTATACTTGCAGCCTTTAATTGAAGAATTATCAGAGTTATGGAGCAACAGTGTTGAGACATTTGATGCTTCTTCCAAAACAATGTTCAAAATGCATGCTTCTTTAATATGGACCATTAGTGACTTCCCTGGGCATGGGACTTTATCTTGTTGGAACACTTACATGGGTCTGTCTTGTTCAATTTTTAACTTTGATTTTGAGCCCAAACATCTACCTCACAGTAGAAAATGGTGCTTCTTGTGCCATCGAATATTTCTTGATGCATCTCATATATTTCAGTTGGACATATCAAAATTTAATGGTTTCCTTGATCATAGACCACCTCCAAAGTTTTCATTTGGTTCTGAAATATTGAAACAACTTGGATGTTTTGAAACAAAATTTTGGAAGGTTATTCATTTGAATGATATCAGGAAACGGGTTTGAAATGCACCGTCAAGCGAAATCGGAATACAACAATGGAAGAAAAAAGTATATTCTTCAAACTTCTGTATTGGGAATTTAATTTTTTGCGGAATAATCTTGATGTGATTCATATTGAGAAAATATTTTGTGATAATTTTATTTTCACATTACTTAATGAGCATGGAAAGTCGAAGGATCATCTCAATGCTCGCAATGACTTAAAAGTAATGAACATAAAACGTGATCTCTGGCCAGATGAGAATGAAAAGTACGCTTCGACATTTTTTGCAATGAAAAATAGTGATAAAGATATATTCCATCAAATTTGAAAGATTATGAAGGTATATGATGGGTATTAAAGTAACATCTCGAGGTGTGTTGACTTGAAGAATCGTAAGTTACATGGATTGAAAAGTCATGATTCACATATTTTGTTACAATAGTTACTACCATTGGAATTGTGTACATTATTACCAGAATGAAATTACTACTATTGTACTCCAATTCTGCACATTTTTCAGACAAATATGTGAGAAATATCTACATCCATTTCAGATTGACAACCTCTAGGAGAGTTTTGTATCGACCCTTTGTGCAATGGAGATGATCTTTCCTCTGTCATTTTTTACTGTCATGATGCATTTAACTGTGCATTTGGTTGAGGAATATAAACTAAGAGGAACTATTAATTATCAATGGATGTATCCAATTTAGAGGTACTTTATTTATATGTTTTTAAGTTAAGTAAACAATTTTTTTCACTTAATTAAATGCATAATTATGTTTATTTTATTTCACAGATATCTTGGGCATTTGAAATCCTACGTGAGAAATAAAGCTCAACCAAAAGGCTCTATTCTTGAAGGCTATTTTGCTAAGGAGTGTCATACCTTTTGTAATATATACTTTTATGATATTGATACAAGATTTAATCAATTTTGAAGTGTTTATTACACATCGTCTCAATCTAAAATACATCAGAAATCAAAAATATTTCCTGCTATTGGCCGATCAGTTGGGAGGACCTCAAATGTGACACTGACAGAATTGGAATTATTACAAGCACATAGATATGTGTTGCTGAATAGTGAAATTTATAATCCATTTATTGAAGTGTTGAGGAGAAAAACAAAGATACTAATAATAGGCCAAACATGAAATGAGAAAGATATAATGAAAGTTGTTAATAAAGAGCTTGTAAAATGGTTTTCATAACGTGTAAGTTCATAAATATTGTAATAAATACGGATATTAGTTTTACACATATATTTTGTAAATATAATAAATTATATTTCTTTTTTAGATCATTAATACTGATACTCAAGCAGATTTTTCAGAAGATTTTATGTTTCTTTCTCGAGGTCCTCCAAAACAAGTTATAAATTTCGACACTTACAATGTAAATGGCTTTAGATTGTGTACAGTCAGTTGATAAGAGGGTTTGAAAACACATAATAGTGGTATATTTACATTTTCTATATTGGGATACTATGGAAAGATGACTGATATTATTGAATTAAACTACCATGGGCATTTTTTAGTAGTTTTATTCAAATGTAATTGTGTCTATATTATCAGAGCTGTTAAAAGAGATTCCTTGCTATTTACTTCTGTGAACTTCTCTCAATTGATGGATGTTGGTTATTGTGAACTTTATGATCCATATATCTTATAATTACAAGAAAAAATGGTATATTATGTTAATGATTTTGTGGGTGAAGGGTGGAGTGTAGTTGCTCACATAATACAAAGAGATTTGTATGATATGGGTGATGAAGTGGAATATTTGACCTCTGAAATTGAATCTCATCAGCAACAAGAAGCAGAATTATTTTTCCATCATGATATTGAAAATATTAGTCTAGAAATCATGAATTAATTGTATGTAGTAATGGAGAAAAAAACTGACCTGATTGAAGGGTAAAATGATTGTATGTACAGTTATTTATTCATTCAGCAACCACTTATTTCATTTGTGAAGTCAGTCATTATCATTGTTATGTATATTTTGTTTGTTAGTACTGGGAATCTATTATCATTTTTAAATTTTTTTATGCATAATATTTTTGAAATATATGTTCTAAACTTAATTGTATTTGATTAAATGACAGGAATTCCAAGGATGAAGTGATACACTATTTCATCAACTATTGCTATAGATGACGATCCATCTGTCTCCCTCCCTACGGCATCTGAGCCACCAGCTGTCTGCTCCCCTACACCATATCCCCCTATACCATCTCTCACACCCTCTGTGAGTGTCCCTTTATAATCTGAGTAATGGACTCCCCCTTCAGCAGCCTCAGCAGTGGGTGGCAGCGTGCCACTTTTAGTTCATTACGGGCATACTAAAGGATCGCTGTTATAGGTACAAATTTTAATATAAATAAATTTATTTCACTTTTTTATACTAATTTTTTGTCCATTAAAGATGAAAAAAATGAAATTGTGGATAAAAATATAAAAATTGCAGATGTGTATAATATGAATCGAGAGAAGATAGTTGTCCTATTTGATTCATATGGGGTCCCTAGAGATGATTTCGCTGGATTACTTGGCCAAATTCTAGGCCAGCTGGTAGCGGAGCCCATTTCTCATCCTATTTCTTATGATTATTGGAGACATATGCCTCCAAGTTGGAAAAATGAAGATTTTGATTCACAAATAAAGGTAATTTTAATACATTATTGTGTAATTTAATGTCATATTATTAATATGTTCAAAATTAATTTATGAATAAGGATGTTTTTCCACTTTACAGTTGTTGATGTGATAGGATGAAAATGGACGTTGAAAAATCTTGGTAAGAAATGGAAAGTCTTCAAATGGAGATTGTGGAGTGATGTCAATGATAATTCATTGACCTTCCAAAAAATGTATGAGAAGGTACCCAATGGGGTACCCAAAGAACAGTGGAAAGTTTTTGTTGACAGACATCTTGATGAAAAGAAGATGGTATTTAAATATATATTATTATATTAACCTCATTTTACATTTATAAATGTATATTAAGAGTAGAGGACATTGAATACATTACAATTAAATTACATTTTATTTATTTCAGGATCTCTCAAGAAAGAATGCATTGAGCTGGGCTAAGCATGTCATCCCTCACACTACGAGGTCAAAAAGCTTTTCTAGGAGCCGATCGAGTCTGGTAATATTTTCATTAGTTTAAATATTTATAAGAAAATATTATCTATTTAATATATTATATTTTTGATTTATCATTTTTTTAATTCATTCAGAGAGTTTAGGGCACGAAGCATCCCAAACCAAATTGTGGTTGGATGTTCACAAAAAATATGATGGACGTTTTGTCAAGAATCCTGCCAAAGAAGTTGGGGAATGAACTCATTTTTCCATTATAATAACTTATTATCAGTTTTTACTACATTAATATATATTGATATTTTATTTATAAGTAAAAAATAAAGAACTATGGGATGCTAATCCAAGGAAGTCCTACTCAGTCTCCCAGGATGACCCGGTTGCTAAAGTCCTTGGGAAGGAGCATCCTGGTAGAGTGTGTGGGATGGGTTTGGGACCTGTGCCATATGAGGTCTTTGGTAGGACACTGGGGATTGTAGCTACATATAATCCTGTTTGTATTCAGTCTATACCTGGAGATGCTCAGAGATATATTGATTCTCTACGAAACAAAGTTCAAGACCAGGGGGCTCTGATATCCGATTTGTAGAAAGTGTTGACTGATATACATTAGCAGATGAGCAGATATTTCCCTGGTGGTATTTCATGGACTGATGGTGAGCAGGTAAATCACAAAAATTCAAAATAATTTAGTTTGAAAACTTTTATTGGTTTTAAGTTTGAATATAAATATGCAACACTATTTAATTTTCAATATAATGTTCTTACAAGTGCTGTAAGGAAGTGGAGATGGAGTTAGAGAGGGTTATGATATGTGTTCATCATCGGACAGTGATTAGTTGTATTGTTGATATTTTTCACAAATATGGTAATAGTCAGTTTTTATATGTATCATGTGTGGCACATAGTTTCCACCAAACATTTTCATGACCTAACATTTTCTTGATTTCTCATGTTTCATTTTATGTATTTTATTGATTTATGATGTTTCCTTTTATGTCTTGATTTCTTGAGTGTGGTATGCACCATATATGTTGATTCTTTATTGTGATGATTCATTTTTTATGATCCATTTTTCTTAAATTTTTTAGGTTTTTAGAGCCTGGGTGAACATCCCATTTCAAAGCATTATAGGATCTCATAAACTCATCTCTCATGGAATATGTGACCATTACCATGCTACGAACTATAAACACTCCATGTATATCAAAATTCAATCCTGAAATAGTTTCACATTCTTCCAACCTATCACACGTCATGATACATTCCAAAAAAATATTATAATTTGTCTTTACTTGTTTAACCAATGAATACATTATCTCTAAGGATACCCACATTGATTCCCTTAAACCCTCAAATACACCCACCAACTAGTCTTACAGTGAAGATAAGATATTCTATCCAACTAATGAAATCAATTATCCCATATCCTATATTTTCTATCCTAATGCATTTACCACTACATTTCCATTTCTAACATTTAAAAATATTGAACATCAAAAGTTTCTACTTTCCCTGGTATTCATGATACTCTTGGTCTTTTCTACATTCCCTGAGAATCATTTCACTCCATTCTTCCTTATTATAAAAAGAGATTCTATCACATCGTCAATGAAGGAATATTTTCATTTGGTAAATTGTGTGCTAACAATTATTTTTTCCTCTATTCCGAGACACATATATTTTAAGTAAAATGATCCATGATCATATATAATTGTGTTCCAACCATGCCGCACCTAGTATCCTTCTTCAACCAAGCCACATGGTTTTCTGGGGAGAACAACATGGTTTCCCAGGACCATGTTCCTATCAAGCAACCATTTACATGCCTCTATAAAGCTTAAAACCCAAAAACAAACAAACTAAGAATTAGCCGAATAAAATAAGATCTCAGAAACAATTAAAGAAGGGTAGAATATAAGGCTTAAGGCCCATGGAAAAGTCATTATAATCTCCCCCTATGAGGATTTATCATCCTTGAGTTGTGCCTCTATATTTCACTCCCAAAAAAAGGGATATTAAGCTCGCGCATCATATTATCACTTGTAAGACTCTTCATGCGTATGTCCATGCTCCCATATGACTCTAACAAGTGAAATCGGCTTTCTTCAAAACATATTCTCACTACAATCCATGATTCACAGCGAGTGCTCCACAAATGTTGGGTAATTCTCCAACTGAAATTCTTCATAGTTGATCACATAATTTTGATCGAGAATGTAAAAATGGATATAAGAGACATGTAAAACATCACACATTCCTTGATATTGTAGAGGAAATTCCAAATATAATTCCACTATCATGACACTCTTTATAATCCCAAAAAAACCCCATAAAATTTGGTTTCAGCATCCTTTGCTTCTACAATCATTGATTCCCTAATCGAGGAGTATCCCATAATAAAACTCAAACACCCACAATGAATTCCATGTGTTGCCTCCTACCATTGTCATTTGATCTCTATTTTAAATGAGAAGTGAATAAATGCTTCCTGATCTAGTAAAATCTAAAAAATGCCTCTAAAAACATGAATGGCCCACAATTACTACCTCTCATCCTAATGCTAACATAGGCTTGGCATTGTTTTCATGAAATATGACATATATGCAAGTTTATAATTTTGTTTAAAGGTTTAATGGTCATTGATATGTTTAAATTCTTTCTTTTACCCACTGAACAATGAATTTGGTTGTGATTAGTTAAGAATCTCTTTTCATATTTACGGTAGTATGTATTATGTTGGTCTTTTTCTATTCTTGGAATGGTTTTTTTCAAAGAACTAATATAGGGGCTGCAGAAACTGTTTTTTTTTGTAAATCTATTTTTATCGGCGGTTTTGACCACCGCTAACTATAATAGGTATATTTAGCAGCGGTTTTAACTGCTTCTAAATGTAATTATTTTTGTATTAGCTACGGTTCTAACCACCGCTACGGTCTTAAATTTAGCAGGGGTTAAAATTGCCGCTACAGTGCCCATCTTCCACGTGCATTCACAAACCTCCACTAAAAAAAGCAATCCCTTGACCAGAAAAACTGCCGCTAAAAACATTATAACTTCCGTAAAATGCACCAACTATGACGATTCATATAAACGGTCACTAAATGGCTTTAACCACCACCAACAATTTCCCGACACGCAATTTAGTGGTGGTTTTCAAAAATCATCGCAGAAGCATATAGCGGTGGTTTAAACCGCCTCCGTATCCAAGAATAACAGCCGCAAAATTGTAATTTTCCTATAGTGATTATGGAAAAAATACTTATAGAAATGAATAATAAGGGAAGGATGTGATATACATCATGTGATGATTTTGGAAAGAATCACTTTTGTACTTATTTGATGAGAATGATAGTTTGTTACAAGTGTATAGATAAGATCCATATGTCTTATGAATGAAAGGAAAAGAAGGAAGACACAAATATCCAGTGCTTCAACTATAAAGATATGGGTTATTTCTTGAACTAATGCACAACACATCAATGGAATCTACCTTAGAAAATCCTTGGGGGAAAATTCTAATCTTATTCAATTACCATGTTTTAATTTGAAGTTTCTAAATATTTAATAATAGGTACATTGAAAATAAACTCAATGCTAGATAATGCTCTATTCGATTCAGGATCTTCACACTCTTTTATATCCTACTTAATTGATGGTATTATTAAAACATTACTGAGAACCCTAATAGATGATTTTTTAATCAATTCACCCAATTGATATATTATTATAATGAGGGTATTTCATTCAGTCCCCAATATGATGCATAGACACACCTTACTTTCAAACATGATTATCATATATATGGTTGAATTTTAAATAATTCTAGGTATGTATCGGCTTTTGATGTATGATGAAAAAATTAATATCAATATAAATATATTAAGATTCATGGAGGAATAGTGGAGTTCTTCGTGTTTAGATATTAGGCCTTATTATTTGAATCATATTTAGATACCCCTATGGTGTCCCAACTTAATGAAATCCTTAGAGAAGAAATGAATATGGAACCTAGGGTTGGAATGAAAAATTAAGAATATAGGAAGTATTAATTTCTCATGAATACATTGGTGTGTTTCCTGAAGAATTACATGTACATATACTTAAGTGTGAAGTAAAGTTTTTTATTGAACTCATCCCAAAATAGAAACCTATATATAATAATCCCAAAATAATATCCCTAATGGAATTAGTATACCTAAAGAAAAAACTAAAGGATTTGTGTGATAAGGGATTCTTCCCCCCTAGTGTTTTACCTTGGGGAAACCCTTTCCTTTTTGTTAAGAAGAAGGATGGTTTTATGTGGTTATGTTTCAATTATATAGAGATAAATGTAATTAATATAAAGAATATGTATCATCAACCATTCATTGATGACTTATTTGATCATCTATAAGGTGCTAAATATTGTGAAAAGATTGATCTCACTCTGGTTATCACTAATTAAAGGTGGAGAAGGATGATATTTCAGAGATTGAACTTTTTATGAGGTGTGGGTATTATGAGTTTATAGAAATTCCCTTTCTTTTGAATAATTCACCCACTGTGTTTATGGATCTTATGAATAAGGTATTCAAGGATTTCCTTGGTGATTTTTTAGTGGTATTAATCTATGATATATAGATTTAATCAAAAATATATGGGGACCATGAGAATAATATGTGAATAATTATTGAGACTCTTAGAGAAGGAATTGTATATAAAATTTTTTTAAGTGTGGATTTTGGATTTTGGACCATTAATTTCATGACTACATTCTCTCTAAGGATTGAATATTTATTGGTCCTTCAAAGTTAAAGGAAGCCAATAAGTTGACCACACCGAAGAATATAAATTAGATATATAACTTCTTTGTCTTAACCGGTTACTATTGATGATTTACTCAAAATTTAATGTGATTATCCAACCTATTAAATAATTTAACACGTGAAGGGGTAAGATTTAGATGGTCAAATGAATGTGATGAGAGTTTTCATGAGACAAAGAGGTGATTGGTCAATGCACTCATATTTACTCTACCATTAGGAAATGAAGGATTCTTAAAATATAATGATGTATAGATGAAAGGATTAAGTTGAATCATTATCCAATATGATATAGTGGTTGATTATGTATAAGGTGTCTTGAAGAACCATGAATAGAATTGTCCAACTAATGATCATTAATTGGAAGCAGTAATATTATCCTTGAAGATATAGAGGAACTATCTCTATGGTGAGAGATATAAGATAAATATAGATCACAAGAGTTTAAAATAGATTTTTTCAAAGAATGATAACAAAATTATAAAAAGGACATGGATAAAACTACTCAAGAACTATGATTAATCAATATATTATTTTCCTAATAAATCAAAAAAAAATTGGTTTAAGCTTTATGAATTAAAGATCATAGAGTTTTGATCAAGATGAGGATAGAAAAGGATCCCATTTTCATTATTTCAGTAAATTTGGATATGGGAATCATTAAAGAATGGAAAACATCACCCCATTTAAAAATTATTTCTAAACCATATTTACTATAGAAGATAATGAAATTCCAAAATGAAGATCAGTGGTTGAAATTGAAAATTAATTCCATGAATAATGGGATATTAGTGTACTTTTCCTATAAATATGGTGTGTTAAATTTTGTAAAGAGACTATGTGTTCTATCCATACCTATTCTAAAAAGTTAATTACTAGATAAATCACATAGCTCAAATTTATCTATACACCCTAGTAGCATAAATATGTATACCGATTTAATAGAAACTTTCTAGTGGGATGGTATGAAATGGTAAGATTACGGATTATATGCCTAAATTATTGGTATGTAATGAGGTAAAGACTAAAATAAAACATCATAAATGTGTCATGAAACCTATCTTTATACCATTTTGGATGTGGGATAATGTTACAATGAATTTTGTTAGTGTATTTCCAATGAATCCTAAAAGAAATAATTCTATATGGTTTATTTTGAATTGATTTAAAAAATATTTATATTTCATAGTAATAAGGGAGGATATACCCATTGAACATATTTTATGAATCTATATCAATTATGTAGTGATATTTTTTAGTGAACCATTATCAGTTATATCTGATCCTAGCCCATGATTCACATTGAAATTTCGGAGGATCCTTTAGGTGTCCCTCGACACCAAGATATATTTGAGATCCTCCCATAACCATCAATACAATGGGTAGTCTAAAATGACTATTCATATATTATATTACATACTAATTTTATTCTCTATTGACTCCCATGGTTTGTGGGATCAATATCAACCTTGGTATAATTTTCATGTAATAATAGATTCAATTCAAGTATCAAGATGCCACCATATGAAGCATTATATGAGAATAGATGTCATTCACCAACTTATTGGGATAAGGTTAGAGAGAGGAATCTAGTAGGCCTAGAACTTGTTGAGTATACAACAGTGTGTAACAACCCATATATTTTTCAATGGAATTTCCCTTATGATTATATAAATGTGTCGTATTTAGTAATATTATATTATATAAATAACATACTCTACATGATAGAACCATCAAAATTTTATTATATTCACTTGAACATTACATTTAGAGAATAAATATAACTATAATAATTAAAATTGTTATAATGAGACAACAAAAAGAATAAAAAATAACTATAATATGATAATTTGGATCTGCCCGATCCCCTAGAATGATCGCACTTGTGAACAACACTGTAGAAGTGAAACATAATATTAGTAATGAAATATTAATTTTCAAAATTCAAATATATATAACATTGATATAAAATAGAATTTAATAAAGAATAAATGAAATATGATGTTTTTATAGAAGGTCGGGAACCCATATGACCATTACAAATCTGACCGTTGGAATAGTAATCTTAATGTTAGAAATAGTAACCTAACTTTTTGAATAGTAACCACACCTATGAAATTGTATAATAATATTTATTTATATTTTAACATGAAAAAATAAAAAATTTGTGTCATAATATAAATAAATAAATGTTTTTAAAATGATAAAATCAGTGTTTGGATTTTTATAAAACACATCTACTTTATTTAAATTTTTATGATAAATATAAAAATTCAAAATAGATTGAATTTTCATAAAATGGGTTTATAAAATAATATTTTATTTCATTATAATTATAATTATAATATAATTTTAAGATACCACAAGCTATTTTTTAAAGGGCCAAAAAATTGATCATAATATTAAAATTGGTATTTTAAAAATTAATAAAGATTTTATTTAAAAATTAATTTTATCATATATAAAAAAATATTTCCATAAAATATACTTCATTTTTAGAATCTCCGCATTGAAAATGGTTAAGGTGAGTTTTTTTTATTTTTCTAAAATAGTTAATTTTTTTGTTGAATAGTGAAATACAACAAAATACTTTAATTTGAATTATAAGAAAAATACATGGAGAAATGGGTCATGGATTATGTAAGTGGTCATTATTTCAAACTCAAATGAACTAATTAAAATATATATTCATAATAATCATCACAATTTGTTGTATTGAACAAAATTAATAAACTAATTAATATTATATTCAGAAATACCCCTCTCCTCCCCTCATAAATTTCATCCTTTGTCATCCCCTCTCCTAAAACATTATAAACCTCAGAGATGGATAAAAATCTAAGAATTTCTCTCCCCAACCCTCCTATACATTTCTAAAAAACATTATTACAAAAGTACCATTCCAAGGATCCTTAATGGGTAACGTAAGAGGAGACATCTAAAGGAAAAGGTAATACTCTCAACTGATCCTTTTAATATTTCTTCATCTTAATACTCCAAAAAGTTTCTTCCAATATGAAATAATTAATCCAGTATCATAGATATAGTATAATGTAATTATTTTAATGGAATATCAATTATCAATCCCCTTTTCAGTTCATTCTAAAATGAAAAAAAATCATATTATGGTTAGTTTACCACCTCTATGAACAACAAACTTAATTTTTATCCCCCGACTTAACGGATGGTTATAAAAATAGTATTATGGTTAAATATGATGATATTAAAAATATTATGACTTATTTCATGTTCTAGAATGTATTAATAATCATTAAATTAAAAAAAACAAATTTGGTTCATGATGATCGGTAAAAACACCTTAATGAACTAACTATATAGAAATAAATTTTATGCTAAATGAATATTCCTAATTTCAGAACACATATGGATATTTAGGACCATTTTAATTTTTTTAAGGACATTAATATCATTTCATTTCACTTTTTGAGTTGTATTCCCATTTGAAAATAACTTCAATAATTATCCAAAATCTAAATAAACCTTAGAACCATGAAATGAACGACCTTGGGACATTAAGTAGAGACACAATATCTCAATTAAATAACTCTAAAATAACAAAAAATCATAATAGTGAATAGTATATAGGTGAAATAATTTCTCAGTAAAATTTTTAATAAATATTATTTGATTATTTAGGATGTTATTTGAAAGTGTAGAATGAATCTGAACACGAGTTTAGGGAACTTCCAAACCACCCTCCTTTAGTTTGGGTCATGCCTTTTCACTATAAAACTCACTTCATTACACTATTATTCTCATTTATTAATTTAATATTCAATATATATGTTCCCATAACATATATAACTATTTATTATTACCCTTATTTGCTTGGTATATACACATTTTTAAATTTTCCTTCTCAATTTCATTCCTTAAGTAAACCCAATTAAAGAGAACATATCTCTTTCTTACCTTATTCTCAAGTACAACTCAATAAAATGTTTCAAACCATCTATGGTTTCCATAATTTCACTTTATATTATGGAAAACCTTTTTAGTTCATTTCTATATTTATATAAATTATTATGCTATTTCCCATTTTTTAATATTATTTACCCTCTTCCCTAAAACCTCATTTAAGAGGTTCATCTACAAAGTTACTTCTCCACTCCTTTTCATGTATTCACTTCACATGGATATAATTTTTCATGGAATATTATTATTTTTCATCTATGATTGTCCAAATATACTATAATCCCTTTTTTAATAGATACCATTATGATGTATCATTTTTTTATAAGACATGACTATGTAACCTATTTCTTTCCATATGTATTTATTATGATTATGAATTAGGAATAATTTAGTTTTGGGAACACATATGAAATTACTTGTTATGATGGATGTGCCCGGATAGCACCCTAATGAATTTTTTGTAACAAACTGATTGAAGATTCCATATGAACTAGCACCTAAATCAATACATCACTAGCCTGAAGGGAATTTATGATCCCCATGGGCTAGAAACAAGCACTCAGGAATCAAAAAGAATGGTATGGGAATCATTTTTCCCAATAGAGATAAACATAAAGATATATATAAATATCCATTGTTCCAAGCATCTAGATAACCCTATAATATATATAGGCCAGATCTAAAATCCCAATATGTTTCCACCCACTGATCCAAAGTATAACACATTAAAATTTAATTCATAACATGTGGGTTTGAAAGTAAGAATAAAAAATAGATTTTCCATGCTTTCTTTTAATAGAAAAAGTATTACTCATTTTCCTTAAGAACACCCATTTTAAAAAACAATAATTTTTTCAAAAAAATCACAATTTAATTTCCACATATCAAAACATTCATAAATTATAGTTTAAAATTGTTTTTAAAGGAACATTAAAAAAACCAGATATCATTTCATAATTTTCCAAATAATCATACCTTGTAAAGTATTCTTAAAACTTCATTGTGTAAACTAGTGGTGTTAAAGAGAATTAGTCTAGAACAGAGTCAACATGGTCATTGGTGAAGAAAATTATATGCACCGGTATTAAAAAAAATAAATCAAACTCGACCCAAATTTCTGGTCATAACATATCCTATCTTAACAGAGGTACAAATCCCTTAGGTTAACTTAAGTCCTACCTAAGGCCACTATCCATATTGTAATACTAAAATAGTGCACATGTGTACCTAGACCTCACACTTAGAAACCCAGTTATTCCCATGATATTTAAATAGAGGTGATCATTAAAATGATAGTATTATACCAAATGTTAATCATATCATCATATTTAAAAATGAATCATAAATATTTCTCACACCTCTGAACATCCGTATAGTAACATCCTCCTTTATCAAGTATATCAATTCAATTCAACTCAATTAAATTTATCACCCTCAAATGGGATAACTCATTTCATTCATTCAAATCATACATCATTTCAATTATATATAAAGGGGAATTTTCTATGGGTTTTCTATTTTACAATAAATCATTTAAAGTTAAAAATGGGCCTTTTTAAATTCCACTCAAAATACTGTGAATTTCAAAGAATTTTAAGGCCACTTATAAAACCATTTATAAATCATATCACAATAAAAGATACTAGTTTTCAAATAATTTTTTCAAAAAGGTTAAAATCACCCAAGATTTAGAAAACCATACTTTTTTAATTAATTTTGGAAATCATTAACATAAACAACTCAAGGCACTTATCAAAAGACAACTAGGCATATCAATTTCTAAAAAAAGAGTATAATTCATTTAAAATAATTTTCACATCAAATCATAACAAAAATAAATTTTCCAATTTTTTGAAAAGTTCATGAAATTATTAGTCATTGATATAGCTACTGGATATAGGTGAAAAAAATAAAATACATAAAAATATCAAGATGAAATAAAAATAAATCATAGATTTAATTATAATATTAGATGATTTTATACACCTACCTTAGAATCAATCAAAATATATATCACCTGAATGAATCACAAGTTCAAGAGAGGATATCTCAAAAAGAAAGACAGTGATCCCTAGTGGCACAAATCTTAATTAGAGAACATAAATCCATCAAAAACATTATTATTTATCCCTTGGTCATGAAGAACATGAAAAATAATAGGATCCATGATGAAAGAGGAGAAAGACTTACCAATTAGGAACCCCCACGTTGAATGGACCTCCAATCCATCAACAAGAGAGGTTATACAAGCCAAAAACACCCATGGAGGGTTTTAAAAGTCATGGGTTAAAATAATGGTTTCAGGGAGGAAGAATGGGTGTAAAGAAACATTCCCAAATGACTCACCTCTATTATTTCCTAGTCATATAAGTGGAAAAGGAAATATATTTTTAAAAATCCAAAGTAAAATATAAAAAATTCCCAAAAATGAAAGTGGTGGTTAGAGAAAGTGGACCCCCTCTTGTACTATAGTGGATCACCTAGGATTTTCCATGATCCACCCCCGAGCTCTACATTATGTATCAACCCCCATTTATTTTCCATGATCCACCCCAGATCTGAAAATTTTAATCACACACAGGGTCACAACATGTTGCTACCCATAACACTTCACCATGATACTCCACATGTTCTAAAATTCTCAACACCAAACCATACCCAACTCTTTGAATCCTAATTCGAGGCCACCAATAACATAAAAAGTCAGAAAAATTTATTAATATACAAAATATTTAGTACTACCCTTATTGTATATTTTTTGGGGATTGAATATTTTATATGAATTTCATAAGACTATGGATTTAATAGGTTTTCCCACTTTTTATAATGGAAACAAAATTAAATAGAAATTGATCCAGTATATTGATATCAATAATTTTCAGTGTTATTTCAAGATCAATTTTAGAAAATTTAATATGCATGATTTCATTTATCTTTGGAATTTCATGTTTCCTTTGAGTCTGGAAAAACTAATACCATACTTATAAGCCTTGGATTCATCTACCCTAGCCATGAATCCTTTCACCTGATGATTCCTAGCATGTTCTACATCTTGGTTCCCCATGTATTTTCTAAAGTAGTGAGTCATGTTTAAGGTAATTAAGTGTTTGTTTCCGTTTCATATTCCTAACATCTATTCAATTATTATATTATTTATCAGGAGCTTACCTTAGTGATATCAAAGTTATGACATCATTAATTTTTCCATCTGTTTTGGTGTAGCATAACATACAAAAAACTATAGGGATGAGATCCTTGTTCTCATCTTCTTTTATGGATCTTTTTAATTTTCATGCTTTTTTTTCTAGTGGGTGGGTTTATTATGTACCATATGTATTTATATAGGAAAACTGTATTTAATATATTTATATATTTTTTTCAACTAGTATATATAAATCTATATACCTATTTAGTAATAGTTATGTGTTTTAATTTTTTTTAATATTGTGTAGGCACATTGTGATATACATGGATAAAAGCTGGATCACATTACCAGGGAACATACCTCAGTATGTTAAGGGTTTGAATGAGTTTTTATATTTTTCAATTTCTAATCAATCCGTTGAAGGGAGAATAAGATTCCCATGTCCTAAATGTAAATTTATATGATGGTTGAAGATAGATTAATTTTATGAACATTTAATATTGAAGCAACTCCCTTGTCAAAATTCTTGTTGGATTTGGCATATAGAATCGAACGTTACCAAAAGGTTGATCACTGATGTCAATCTACAAAATGACCTCAAAACTTCATTGACAATAGAAAATGAAATGAAAAACCTTATAAATGATGCATTTGACACTGCAAGAGACCACCATCAACATCAAAACATATCAGAACAACCATATAGGGGTGCTATAAAAACCAATGTGACAAGTGATGTTTTTGATACTGTAGGACAACCATATCAAGATTGTAACATATCAGTGGATCTTCTTCTTGATTCTGTGGAGACTAATGTAAGAGAAAACTTCACTGAGTAAAATAAGTTTCAGGATTTTTTTGACGATGGAAATCAAGATTTGTATAGTGTATGTTTGAAATATTCAAAACTTTATTTTATGATGAATTTGTACCATATCAAATGTCTATGTGAAATTACAAATATGGAAATTTCCATGATATTGGAATTTTTGCATGATGCATTTTCAAAAGAAAACATCCCCGAGTCTTTTTATGATATGAAAAAAGTTGTTAACAGGCTTGGTCTGAATTATAAAAAAATACATGTGTCCCTATGAATGTATACTTTATTGGTGAGAGGATTCAAGTAGATAAGATTGTAAAAAATGTTCTTCTTCTAGATGGTAGTCAATGGGTGATGTTAGAAATCTGAATAAACATACATTCATGAAGAATAAGAAAATGAACACACCTGCAAAGTTTTTGCATTACTTTCCTTTAAATCCTCGATTGAAAAGATTATTCATGTCATCGAAAATTGTCAGACACATAAAGTGGAATTATGTAGATAATAACAATGATGGGTTATTGAGACATCCACGAGATTCAAAATCGTGGAATAAATTTGATTCATTACATCCAGATTTATCAGTTGATCCTAGGAATATTTGATTGGGATTGTCTACCAATGGATTCAACCCATTTGATACTTTGAGTAGCAGTTATAGCATTCGGCCAGTTTTTTTGATCCCTTACAATATACCTTTTTCGATGTTTATGAAACAAACATATTTTATCATTTCGATGATTATTCCTAGAAAACAAATTCCTAAAAATGATATTGATGTATACTTACAGCCTTTAATTGAAGAATTACTCGATTTGTGGAGCAAGGGTGTTGATACATTTGATTTTTCTTCCAAAACAATGTTCAAAATGCATGCTTCTTTAATGTGGACCATTACTGACTTCCCTAGGCATGGGAATTTATCTAGTTAGAACACTTATATGGGTTTGGATTTTTCAATTTGTAACATTTATTTTGATCCCAAACGGCTACCTCATAGTAGAAAATGATGCTTCTTGTGCCATCAAAGATTTCTTGATGCATATCATATATTTCAGTTGGACAGATAAAAATTTAACGGTTTCATTGATCGTAGACCACCTCCAAAGTTTTTAGTTGGTTCTGAAATATTGAAACAACTTGGAAATGTCAAAACAAAATTTTGGAAGGTTTTTCATTTGAATGATAGAGGTAAACAGGTTCGAAATTCATCCTCAAGCGAAATAGGAATACAACAATGGAAGAAAAAAGTATATTCTTCAAACTTCTGTATTGGGAATTTAATTTGTTACAGAATAATCTTGATGTGATGCATATTGAGAAGAATTTTTGTGAAAATTTGTTTTTCACATTGCTTAATGAGCATGGAAAGTTGAAGTATCATCTCAATGCTCGCAAAGACTTAAAATTAATGAACATAAAACGTGATCTCTGGCCAGAAGAGAGTGAAAAGTCTGCTTCAACATTTTTTCAATGAAAAATAGTGATAAAGATACATTCCTTCAAATTTGAAAGATTATGAAGGTATCTAATGGGTATTAAAGTAACATCTTGAGGTGTGTTGACTTGAAGAATTGTAAGTTACATGGATTGAAAAGTCATGATTCACATATTTTGTTACAATAGTTACTACCATTGGCATTGTGTACATTATTACCGGAATGAAATTACTACTGTTGTACTCCAATTTTGCACATGTTTCAGACAACTATGTGAGAAATCTCTACATCCATTTCAGCTTGACAACCTCCAGGAGAGGTTTGTATCGACCCTTTGTGCAATGTAGATGATCTTTCCTCCGTCATTTTTTCCTATCACGATGCATTTAATTGTGCATTTGGTTGAGGAAGCTAATCTAAGAGGCACCGTTCATTATCGATGGATGTATCCAATTGAGAGGTACATTATTTATATGTTTTTCAGTTAGGTAAACAATTTTTGGCACTTAATTAAATTCATAATTATGTTTATTTTATTTCATAGATATCTTGGGCATTTGAAATCATACGTGAGAAATAAAGCTCAACCAGAAGGCTCTATTGTTGAAGTCTATTTGGCTAAGGAGTGCCTTGACTTTTGTTATAGATAATTGTATGATATTGATACAAGATTTAATCAAGTTGGAAGTGTTGATGACACATTGAATAAATCTAAAATACATCAAAAATCAAAAATATTTCCTGTTATTGGCCGATCAGTTGGGAGGACCTCAAATGTGACACTGACAGAATTGGAATTATTACAGGAAAATAGATATGTGTTGCTGAATAGTGAAATTTCTGATCCATTTATTGAAGTGTTGAGGATACAAAAAAATATACTAATGAGAGGCCAAACACTAAATGAGAAAGATATAATGAAAGCTGTTAATAAAGAGCTTGTATAATGGTTTACACGATGTGTAAGTTCATAAATATTGCAAAAAATATGAATATTAGTTTAACACATATATTTTTTAAATATAATAAATTATAGTTCTTTTTTTAGATCATTAATACTGATACTCAAGCAGATTTTTCAGAATATTTTAAATTTCTTACTCAAGGTCCTCTAAAACAAGTTATAAAGTTTGACACTAACAACGTAAATGGATTTAGATTTCGTAAAGTCGATCGAGAAGAGGGTTTGAAAACACATAATAGTGGAATATTTACATTTTATGAAGTGGGATACTATGGAAAGATGAATGATATTGTTTAATTAAACAACCATGGGATTTTTTTAGTAGTTTTATTCAAATTCAATTGGGTCTATATTATCAAAGTTGTTAAAAGAGATTCCTTGCTATTTACTTATGTGAACTTCTCTCGCTTGAGGGATGTTGGTGATTGTGAACTTTATGATTAATATATCTTATCATTTCAAGAAAAAATGTTATATTATTTTAATGATGTTGTGTATGAAGGGTGGAGTGTAGTTTCTCACATAATACAAAGAGATTTCTATGATATGGGTGATGAAGTGGAAGATTTGACCTCTGAAATTTAATCTCATCAACAACAAGAAGCAGAATTATTTGTCCATCATGATATTAAAAATATTAGTCTAGAAAGCATGAATGAATTGGATGTAGTAATTGAGATAAAAACTGACCTGGTTGAAGGAAAAAATGATTGTATGTACAGTTATTTATTCATTCAGCAACCACTTGTTTCATTTGTGAAGTCAGTCATTATCATTGTTATGTATATTTTTTTTGTTAGTACTGGGAATCTATTATCATTTTTAAATTTTTTTAAGCATAAATTTTTTGAAATATATGTTTTAAACTTAATTTTATTTGATTAAATGACAGGAATTATAAGGATGAAGTGATACATTGTTTCATCCACAACTACGATAGATGACGATCCCTCTATCTCCCTCCCTACGACATCTAAGCCAGCAGTTGTCTTCTCCCCTACACTATATCACCCTACACCATCTCTCACACCCTCTGTGAGTGTCCCTTTAAAATATGAGTCATCTACTCCCCCTTCATCAACCTCAGCAGTGGGGTGGCATTGCGCCACTTTTAGTTCATCACGGTCATACTGGAGGATCGCTGTTAAAGGTACAAATTTTAATATAAATAAATTTACTTCACTTTTTTATACTAATTGTTTGTTCATTAAAGATGAAAAAAATGCAACTGTGGAGAAAAATATAAAAATTTCAGATGTGTAGAATATGAATGGAGAGAAAATAGTTGTCCCATTTGATTCATACGGGGTCCCTAGAGATGATGTCGTAGGATTACTTGGCCAAATTCTAGGCTAGCTAGAAGCGGAGCCCATTTCCCATCCTATTTATTATGATGATTGGAGACATATGCCTCTAAGTTTGAAAAGTGATGTTTTTTATTCCCAAATAAAGGTAATTTTAATACATTATGGTGTAATTTAATATCATGTTATTAATATGTTCAAAATTAATTTCTGAATACAGATGTTTTTCCATTTTACAATTGTTGATGTGATAGTACGAAAGTGGACGTTGAGAAATATTGGTAAGAAATGGAAAGGCTTCAAATGGAGATTGTGGAGCGATGTCAATGATAATTCATTGACCTTCCAAAAAATGTATGAGAAGGTACCCAATGGGGTACCCAAAGAACAGTGGAAAGTTTTTGTTGACAGACATCATGATGAAAAGAAGATGGTATTTAAATATATATTATTATATTAATCTCATTTTACATTTATACATGTATATGAATAGTAGAGGACATTGAATACATTACAATTAAATTTCATTTTATTTATTTTAGGATCTATCAAGAAAGAATGCATCGAGTTGGGCAAAGAAAGTCATCCCTCACACTAAGGGGTCAAAAATCTTTTTTAGTAGCCGATCGAGTCTGATAATATTTTCATTAGTTTAAATATTTATAAGAAAATATTATCTATTTAATATATTATATTTTTGATTTATCTTTTTTTAATGCATTCAGAGAGTTTAGGGCACGAAACATCCCAAAATGAAGTGTGGTTGGATGTTCACAAAAAATATGATGGATGTTTTTCCAATAAGCATGCCAAAGAAGTTGGGTTATGAAGTCATTTTTTCATTATAATAACTTATTATCTATTTTTAATACGTTAATATATATTAATATTTTATTTTTGGTAAAAATTAAAGAAATATGGGATGCTAATCCTAGGCAGTCCTACTCAGTCTCCTAGGATGACCCGGTTGATAAAGTCCTTGGGAAGGAGCATCCTGGTAGAGTGTGTGGGATGGGTTTGCGACATGTACCATATGAGGTCTTTGGAAGGCCACTGGGGATTTTAGATGCATCTAATCCTGGTTGTATTCAGTCCATACCCAGAGATGCTCAGAGAGAGATTACTTCTCTACGAAACAAATTTAAAGACCAGGGGGCTCAGATATCCAATTTGAAAAAAATTTTGACTGATATATGTTAGAAAATGAGCAGATATTCCCCCAGTGGTATTGCATGGACTGATGGTGAGCAGGTAAATCACAAAAATTCAAAATAATTTAGTTTGAAAACTTTTATTGGTTTTAAGTTTAAATATAAATATGCAACACTATTTAATTTTCAATATAACGTTCTTACAAGTGCTGGCAGGAAGTGGAGATGGAGGTAGAGAGGGTGACAATATTTGTTCATCATCGGACAGTGATTAGTTGTGTTGTTGATATGTTGGACAAATATGGAAACAATCGGTTTTTATATGTATCATGTGTGGCGCATTGTTTCCGCCAAAAATTTTCATGACCTAACATTTTATTGATTTCTCATGTTTCATTTTATGTATTTTATTGATTTATGATGTTTCCTTTTATGTGGTGATTTCATGAGTGTGGTATGCACCATATATTTCGATTCTTTATTGTGATCATTCATTTTTTATGATCCATTTTTTATGAAATTTATTAAGTTTGTCGACCCTGGGTGAACATCCCATTTCAAAGCATTATAGGATCTCATAAACTCATCTCTCATGGAATATGTGACCATTAACATGCTATGAACTATAATCACTCCATGTATATAAAAATTCAATTCTAAAATAGTTTCACATTCTTCCAACCTATCACACGTCATGATACATTCCAGAAAAATATTCTAATTTGTCTTTACTTGTTTAACCAATGAAGACATTATATCTAAGGATACCCGCATTGATTCCCTTAAAACCTCAACTACACCCACGAACTAGTCTTATAGGTAAGATAAGATATTCTATCCAACTAATGAAATCGATTCTCCCATATCCCTCATTTTCTAGCCTAATGCATTTACCACTACATTTTCATTTCTAACATTTAAAAATATTGAACATCAAAATTTTCTACTTTCCCAGGTATTCATGATAATCTTGGTATTTTATACTTTCCCAGAGAATCATTTCACTCCATTCTTCCTTATTTGAATATGAGATTCTAGCACATCATCAATGAATGAATAGTTTCATTTGGTAAATTTTGTGCTAACAATTATTTTTTCCTCTATTTCGAGACACATATATTTCACGGTAAATGATCCAAGATTATCTCTAACTATGTTCCAACCATGCCCCACCTAGTATTCTTCTTCAACCAAGCCACATGTTTTTCTGTGGAGAACCACATGGTTTCCCATGACCATGTTCCTATCATGAAACCATTTAGAGGCCTCTATAAAGCTTAAAACCCAAAACAAACAAACTAAGAATTCACCGAATAAAATAATATCTCATAAACAATTAAAGAAGGGTATAATGTAAGGCTTAAGGACCTTGGAAAACATCAAGTCATTATATCTCCCCCTATGAGGATTTATCATCCTTGAGTAGTGCCTCTATATTTCACACCCAAAAAACTAGGGCTATTGAGCTCACGCATCATATTATCACTTGTAAGACTCTTCATGCGTATGTCCATGATCCCATATGACTCTAACAAGTGACATCGGCTTTCTTCAAAACATTTTCTCACTAAAATCCATGATTCACACCAAGCACTCCACAGATGTTGGATAACTCTCCAACTAAAATTCTTCATAGTTGATCACATAATTTTGATCAAGAATGTAAAACTGGATATAAGATACATGTAAAACATCATTCATTCCTTGATATTATAGAGTAAATTCCAAATATAATTCCACTATCATGACACTCTTGATAATCTCAAAAAAAACCCATAAACTTTGGTGCCAGCATCCTTTGCTTCTACAATCATTGATTCCCTAATCGAGGAGTATCCCATAATAAAACTCAAACACCCACAATTAATTCCATGTGTTTCCTCCTACCATTGTCATTTGATCTCTATTTTAAATGAGAAGTGATTAAATGCTAGTTGATCTAGTACAATCTTACAAATGCCTCTAAAAATATGAATGACCCACAATTACTACCTCTCATCCTAATGCTAACATAGGCTTGGCATTGTTTTCATGAAATATGACATACATGCAAGTTTATAATTTTGTTTAAAGGTCTAATGGTCATTGATATGTTTAACTGCATTCCTTTACCCACTGAACAATGCATTTGGTTGTGATTAGTTAAGAATATCTTTTCATATTGATTTTAGTATGTATTATTTTGGTCTTTTGGTATTCTTGGAATGGTTTTTTTTTTCAGGGCACTAGTACAGGGGCTACAAAAATTGTTTCATTTTTTGTAAATCTATTTTTAGAGGCAGTTTTAACCACCGCTAAATATAACAGGTATATTTAGCAGTGGTTTTAACTACTTCTAAATTTCAGTATTTTTGTATTAGTTGCTGTTCTAACCACCGCTACGGTCTTAAATTTAGTAGCGGTTAAAACTGCCTCTATAGTGTCTCGTCTTCCACGTGCATTTACAAACCGCTGCTAAAAAAAGCAATCCCCTGACTAGAAAAACTGCCACCAAAAACATTATTACATCTGAAAAATGTGCCAACTATGACCTTTCCCATAAATGTTCACTAAATAGCTTTAACCGCCACCAACAATTTCCCGACACACAATTTAGCGGCAGTTTTTGAAAACCGTCGCAGAAGCATATAATGGTTGTTTAAACTGCCGCCATATCCAAGAATAACAGCCGCTAAATTGTAATTTTCCTATAGTGATTATGGAAAAAATAAATATAGAAATGAATAATAAGGGAAGTATGTGATATACATCATGTGATGATTTTTTAAATAAACACTTTTGTACTTGTTTAACTAGAATGGTAGTTTGTTACAAGTGTATAGATAAGATCTATTTGTCTTATGAATAAAAGGAAAAGAACGAAGACACCAATATCCAGTGCTTCAACTATAAAGATATGGGTTATTTCTTGAACCAATGCACCATGCATCAAGGAAATATACCTTAGAAAAGCCTTGGGGTAAAATTCTAATCTTATTCAATTACCACGTTTGAATTTGAAGTTCCTAAAGATTTGATAATAGGTACATTGAAAATAAACTCAAAGCTAGATAATGCTCTATTCGATTATGGATCTCCACACTCTTTTATATCTTACTTAATTGATGGTATTATTAAAACATTACTGAGAACCCTAATAAATTATTTTTTAATCAAGTCACCCAATTGATATATTTTTATAATGAGGGTATTTCATTCAGTCCCCATTATGATGCATAGACACACCTTACTTGCAAACCTGATTATCATATATATGGTTGACTTTGAAATAATTCTAGGTATGGATTGGCTTTTGATGAATAATGAAAAAGTTAATATAAATAGAAAGAGATTAAGATTCATGAAGTAAGAGTGGAGTTTTTCATGTTTAGATATTAGGCCTTATTATTTGAATCATATTTAGATCATCCTCTGGTGTCCCAACTTAATGAAATCCTTAGAGACGAAATGAATATGGAACATATGGTTAGAATGAAAAATTAAGAATATAGGAATTATTAATTTCTCATGAATACATTGATGTGTTTCCTAAAGAATTGCATGTATATATACTTAAGTGTGAAGTAGAGTTTTTTATTTAAATCATCCCAAAATAAAAACCTATATATAATAATTACAAAATAATATCCCTAATGGAATTAGTATAGCTAAAGAAAAAACTAAAGGATTTGTGTGATAAGGGATTATACCCCCTAGTGTTTTACCTTGGGGAAACCCTTTCCTTTTTGTTAAGAAGAAGGATGGTTTTATGTGGTTATGTTTCAATTATATAGAGATAAATGTAATTAATATAAAGAATATGTATCATCTACCATGCATTGATGACTTATTTGATCATCTATAAGGTGCTCAATATTTTAAAAAGATAGATCTCACTCTGGTTATCACTAAATAAAGGTGGAGAAGGATGATATTTTAAAGATTTAATTTTTTATGAGGTATGGGTATTATGAGTTTATAGAAATTCCCTTTGGATTGAATAATTCACCCACTGTGTTTATGGATCTTATGAATAAGGTATTCAAGGATTACCTTGGTTATTTTTTTAGTGGTATTAATTTATGATATATAGATGTACTAAAAATATATGGGGAGCCTGAGAATAATATGTGAATAATTATTGAGACTCTTAGAGAAGGAATTGTATATAAAATTTTTTAAGTGTGGATTTTGGATTTAGGACCATTAATTTCATGACTACATTCTCTCTAAGGATTGAATATTTATTGGTCCTTCAAAGTGAAAGGAAGACAATAATTGGACCACACTGAAGAATATAAATTAGATATTTAGCTTCTTTTTCTTAGTAGGTTACTATTGATGATTTCCTCAAAATTTTACGTGATTATCCAACATATTAAATAAGTTAACACGTGAAGGGGTAAAATTTACATGGTCAAATGAATGTGATGAGAGTTTTCATGAGATAAAGAGGTGATTGGTCAATGCACTCATATTTACTCTACCATTAGGAAATGAAGGATTCGTAGTATATAATGATGTATAGAAGAAAGGATTAAGTTGAATCATTATCCAAAATGATATAGTGGTTGATTATGTATAAGGGATCTCGAAGAACCATGAATAGAACTGTCCAACTAATGATCATTAATTGGAAGTAGTAATCTTATCCTTGAAGATATAGAGGAACTATCTCTATGGTGAGAGATATAAGATAAAAATAGATCACAAGAATTTAAAATAAATTTTTTCACAAAAGGAGAACAAAATTATAAAAAGGACACGGATAAAACTACTCAATAACTATGATTAATCAATATATTATTTTAATAATAAATCAAAAAAACGTTGCTGGAGATTTATGAATGAAGGATCATAGAGTTTTTAACAAGATGAGGATAGAAAAGGATCCCATTTTCATGATGTCAGTAAAGTTGGATATGGGAATCATTAAGGAATGTAAAAAAATCACCCCATTTCAAAATTATTTCTAAATCATATTTACTGTAGAAGATAATGAAATTCCCAAATGAAGATGAGTGGTTGAAATGGAAAATTAATTCCATGAATAATGGGATATTAGTGTAATTTTACTATGAAGATGGTGTGTTAAATTTTGTAAAGAGACTATGTGTTCAATCCATACGTATTCTAAAAAGGTGATTACTAGATAAATCACATAGCTCAAATTTATCTATACACCCTGGTAGCATAAATATGTATACCGATTTAATAGGAAATTTCTAGTGGGATGGTATGAAATAGTAACATTACGGATTATGTGCCTAGATTATTGGTATGTAATGAGGTAAAGACTAAAATAAAACATCATAAATGTGTCATGAAACCTCTATTTATACCATTTTGGAAGTGGGATAATGTTAAAATGGATTTTGTTAGTGGATTTCCAATTAATCTTAAAAGAAATAATTCTATATGGTTTATTATGAATTGATTAAAAAAATCTTTAAATTTCATAGTAATAATAGAGGATAAACCCATTGAACATATTTTATGAATCTATATCAATGATGTAGTGATATTTTTTAGTGAACTATTATCAATTGTATTTGATCCGGGCCCATGATTCACATTGAAATTTTGGAGGAGCCTTTAGGTGGCCCTCGACACCAAGATACATTTGAGATCCTCCCATCACCATCAATACAATGGGTAGTCTAAAATAACTATTCATATGTTATATGACATAGTAATTTTATTCTCTTTTGACTCCCATGGTATGTGGGTTCAATATCAACCTTGGTATAATTTTCATGTAATAATAGATTCAATTAGAGTATCAAGATGTCACCATATGAAGCATTATATGAGAATAGATATCATACACCAACTTATTGGGATAAGGTTAGAGAGAGGAATCTAGTAGGCCTAGAACTTGTTGAGTGTACAAAAGTGTGTAACAACCCATATATTTTTCAATGGAATTTCCTTTATGATTATATAAATGTGTCGTATTTAGTAATATTATATTATATAAAGAACATACTCTACATGATAGAACCATCAAAATTTTATTATATTGACTTGAACATTACATTTAGAGAATAAATATAACTATAATAATTAAAATTGTTATAATGAGACAACAAAAAGAAAAGAAAATAACTATAATATGATAATTTGGATCTGCCCGATCCCCTAGAATGCTCGCACTTGTGAACAACACTGTAGAAGTGAAACATAATATTAGTAATGAAATATTAATTTTAAAAATTAAAATATATATAACATTGATATAAAATATAATTTAATTAATAATGAATTAAATATGAGGTTTTTATAGAAGGTTGGGAACCCATATAACCATTACAAATCTGACCATTGGAATAGTAATATTAATGTTAGAAATTGTAACCTAACTTTTTGAATAGTAACCACACCTATGAAATTATATTATAATATTTATTTATATTATAACATGAAAAAATAAAAAAAATGTCATAATATAAATAAATAAATGATTTTAAAATGATAAAATTAGTGTTTGGATTTTTATAAAACTCGTCTATTTTATTTACATGTTTATGATAAATATAAAAATTAAAAATAGATTGAATTTTCCTAAAATGGGTTTATAAAATAATATTTAATTTCATTATAATTATAATTATAATATAATTTTAAGAGACCACACGCTATTTTTTAAAGGGCCAAAAAATTGATCATAATATTAAAATTGGTATTTCAAAAATTAATAAAGATTTTATTTAAAAATTAATTTTATCATATATAAACAAATATTTCCATAAAATATACTTCATTTTTAGAATCATCGCATTGAAAAATGGTTAAGGTGAGTTTTTTTATTTTTCTAAAATAGTTAATTTTTTTGGTGAATAGTTAAATACAACAAAATACTTTAATTTGAATTATCAGCAAAATACATGGAAAAATGGGTCATGGATGATGTAAGTGGCCATTATTTCAAACTCACATGAACTAATTAAAATATATATTAATAATAATCATCACTATTTGTAGTATTGAACAAAATTAATAAACTAATTAGTATTATATTCAAAAATACCCCTCTCCTTCCCTCCTAAATTTCATCCTTTGTCATCCCCTCTCCTCAAACATTATAAACCTCAGAGATAGATAAAAATATAAAAAATTCTCTCCCCAACCCTCCTATACATTTCTAAAAATATATTTTATTACAAAATCAGCATTCTAAATATCCTAAATGTAACACCCCAAGCTTCCACGGTACAATTCTCTTTGAATAATAAAGTAGCATGTGTTGTACGCAACTTCGAGATTCTAACACACCACGACCAATTAAAGTAGCCGTTATGAATAGTAATACCCACTTTTTGAAATTTTATAAATTTTATCACTCAAAATAGACTTCATTTTTGGATTCAGAATATCAAAATTATCCTAGGGTGAACTTTTGGTACTTTTCGGATAACTTTTATATTTTGATGAATAGTGAAAATTACTAAATTTTAATTAAAAACAACTTTTTTAATCGAAATAATTAATAGTGATAAATTATGAATTTGAGTGGTTCTAAATTATTTTTAGAATATATTTTTACCATTTAAAACAATTTTGGTCATTGGACATAATTTCACAATTAAACCAGACATAAACAAGTGTCAATCTTTTGATAGTTATTATCTCTTAAAAACATGCTTTTTGTTTTAACAACGGTAATTAATTTTAAATTAATGTATTCCAGTTCTGTGTTTTGAATTTGGAAAAATGGATTTAATATTTGGAATCAGGATGTCCAAATTGTGTAAATACGTAACCTTTATTTTTAGACATTTTGAATAATTACTTCAGTATATATTTTATATACCATGGTTAAAGGGTAAATCCGGTAAATATGGGTGAACCAAATAATATTATAATAATAATAAATTACTGTAAAATGTGTCCTAACCTTATTGGTTGATACATTTCTGACCATGGGCATCTTTGGGTCTATTTTGGGACCCCATGGAGCCACTTGTAAGTGATAATGACACTTTATATTAATTAAGTTAAAATAAATACAAAAATGACATAAGCATATATCTTTTAGCGAAACAATTTTTACTTAGTGTTATATATGTGGTATTTTTGAATATAAATATTCATTAGAAATATAAAAATATTTCATACATAATGGTATTTTATTTATAATTTTTATACATTTAATAATTAAATTCATTTATGACACAATAATGATGCAGTATTTTCCTTATTAATGAAAGAACAAATAATTGGTATTATGAATGATAAAATAAATTTAATTTGAAAATTTTGATGACATACATTGATTTTATTGGTTAATATGAAATTATAGTATTGATTAAATGGATTTGGTTCGAATTAATAAAGTTTTTAAGACTTTAACAAAAATCAATTATTGAATAGTGTCAAAATTGACATAAATGAGTTTTTAAAACAAATATTATATTATTAATTGATATTATATTTCTAAAAATATAAGGTTCAGAAAAAGGACTTATATCATGATAGGTTTATCATTAATGGACCACTTTGGGTTGCTTGTATGTATATAGTAATTTTATTAAATATATAATATAAAAATACAAAATGACATGGTAAATCTCAAACTAATTAACTAAGAGTTAAAACAAAAATATAAGGTTAATATAATGACCCAACCTGTCTAAATTATATTTATTTAATTTATTTCTACCCATACCCACCTTAGACTTTGAATAATACACTTTGGATCCATTAGAGACCGAATATGAATTTATTATAAAATAATATTTCTAGCTTTTCCAAAGGTGCCTCTCACCCCTCTTATAAAAGGGCACTCCCCCTTCTCTCTAATTCACACCTTCTAAGCCATTTGGCTCAGCCAAACCCTACCCAAATACCCTATAAAATATAATAAATTCATCCTAGAGGCCTTATTTTTATCAGAAAGCCAACCTAAGGATTCCTTTTGATCAAATCAAAAGGAAGAACATGAAGAAGAGGTAATGATTTCACCACCCTCTTTCAAGTTCTTTTCTTCTTCCACTTCCTTTTTCTTTATTTTCTCTATTCTAAAATAATAAATCCAGTATCTTCTATATACTTTGATGTTATTATAATTATTTTACAACAAAATTCATTATTCTATCCACCCTTTTAATGACATTTCACCATACGTGTGTACGTACGGCTTACCGTCTCCAAGTCGTGGTGTAATTGTTATTCAATACATTATTATTTGGATGGGTATAATAATGATGTTTATTTAATGTAAATAATAAATATAACATGATAATTATTCTGTATATATGATATACCATCCAATTATATGTTATTTTAATATCAAAAGAATGATATTTTCGCTCGTGCGTACGTACGGATTACCATCTCCACAACGCGTTGAGATTCATTTCCAAGTTCACCATTCATCGACGATTATAAAAATATATATATTACTAATAAGAAAGTAATATATGACATAATAATTCTACTGGTGATATATATATATTTATATATATAAGTATTTATGTACTTACATATATCTTATTCACTTACTTCCATTCAATACTGTATGAAAATGGAAACAGCGTTTATGCGTACGTACGGACTACCGTCTCCGTAAACTGTGTTTTCCATTTCATATATATGTCTATTATACATATTTATATTCTAAATATATATGATACATAAATCATGTTTTATATTTTGGAAGTATTTAAATCATGATCTAAGTGATACAATCAAGATTAACAAGCTAAAACGCGTACGATAAAGAAAGTGATTATTACCCGATATATTAATATAACATGTAAATTATTATTAAATGGGTAATATAAAGTCATAAATGAATAATTAATGATATTATAAATATTAATATGGTTCTGTTATAATTTAATAACATACTATAGTCTTCATACAAGAGGTTAAACATACCCTCGACTAAAAGAAAGTTCAAGGTAAGGGGTTTCTTATCTCACTTTTAATTCCGTGAGATTTCCATTGTTCACCACTTATTTATTGCATGTGGTGTATTGTTAACTTCCATTTGATATGTATTATCATGATCCTATTTATATTCATGATATTATATGATTCATTTGTTGGTTATTTACTATTGTTAATACGACTCGATTGATTACAACGAGGTAAGGGATAATTCCAAAATCTCTTTATTATCCGTGGTTGTTTATTCATAATTATATTCTGGGAAATATTTATCATCCACACCCATGTTTCTTAAAAATGTATTTCAAAACATTTTTACTATTTACTAGACAATGGGTTAAATTCATTTATACCCTTGTTTGACTTTTTATAAAATGTTTTGAAAGGAATCTTTCCGTCATTTTCCCAACAAGGTACTTTATAACCTTTTCGACAAAATTAAGGTAAGAATGTTTTTTTTAACTTATATGGTGGGTGAGGTTATTCTCCACCGTTATTACACTTTTGATGCTTCCCAGAAAAGATTATAAGGATATTTTCAAAATAATGGTTTTATATATAATTATATGATTTTTAAATGACTTCAAAAAAAACATATTTTCCTCAAATAGTTTTGATTTCATCTATGTCAACATCCTTTGATGGATTTTAAGATTATTTGAAGTTGATTTATTATGATACAAAACTTCTATATGTTATTGAAGGTTTTGTGATATTTTTGAATGTGGATGAGTTATTTTTATGTCATTCATGGTTTATGGTTAAAGTATTGACATTTCGTAAGTTAGTTTTAATACGAAAGTTTATGTTTTATATCAACATTTTGTTTAGATGAATGTGTTGGACTAGTATGTTCCGGGTTAGGGATCGGTAAAAGTAAGCCCTCTGGGTTGGTGTCCAGTTATTAGAGGCACTCCGGGTTGGTTTCCGGTTATTAGAGGCACTCCGGGTTGGTGTCTGGTTATTAGAGGCACTCCGAGTTGGAGTCTGGTTACAGAGGATCTCCAGGGTGGGTTCCGATTACAGTTCGACCTTATGTCTTGGAATGAGGCCTTGATACAGAAATTAAAGTTCGGCATTATACATTCCCTCATTATGAAATTAGTTATTACATGTAATTATTTTATAAGTATAATATCCATGTGCATGTTTATATGGTAATGTTTGATTTATTTATTTTTTACCGTATTATGTTCAAGTTAATGTTTAAAATGGTTGTTGTTTTTATTATACATCTTGTTTTAAACATTATATCTTCTGCTAAATTATTTACCCTTACTAAGCATCTGATCTCACCCCTTTCTATGTTTTATTTTTCCCAGGATCCCAAGAAGTGTTTTATGATTAAGATGCAGGGTTAAGCTAAGGTAACAATGGTGTTCTCAAAGGATTATTTATGATGTGTTGTATGTTAGAAAGTGTAATGTAATGTTCGTGTATGTAATATATTTTCCAATACTGCTAAACTAATCGGTCCTTGAATACTTGATTCCTTGTAATCATACCAATGTATTAAAATAATGCACTGACTCTGGGTAACTGGGGTCAGGGCGTTACAGTTGGTATCATAGGAAGTTTAGCAATAACCTTGGAAACAAGATTTAGATAAACTCTGATTAGAGCACATCGCCCTAAGATAGACTTTGAGGATTAGTATAGAAGAGCTTCCTATAATTTTGGTATTGTAGAGATTTTTTGAGTTTTCCAAGAAATAAATCCCTTTCTGGATACGAGCAGGTAGAGGCGGCTCTGGAACAGATATACCTAGGGGTAAAACCCAAAAACACCGCTTTGAGCTAGACTCGAACGGGAACTGGTGCACGACAACGGGCCTTGTTGCACACTTGGTTACGACACTCCTGAGGGATATGCATAGGATAATTCTCATTTTCTTTAAAAACCATTATGATGGGATTATGAGTATATAATTACTCAAAGAAAAAAAAATTATGATTATGGATTATATCCATAAACTGTTTAATTTATGTTAAGTGTTTTACAAGTTCGGGATTAGGTATTTCTATTCATAAACTAATCTAGTGTATTCCATTGTTTAGAAATGGCGCCCAGTAGAAGGAATGAGAACTCCTACAATACACATGATCCAAAGAGTAAGAAGGATCATATCTTTCATGGTCCTAATCCAGAATTTAGAAGGTAAATAGTCTCCCACGTATTATCATCATTTGAAGAAATGGTATCATGTGTTGATAAGATAAGTAATGAATTATCGGAGTCCTATGGCTTTGAAGAGAAGCCAGATAAGAAAAGGATGGTAGAGAGAAGGATAGATAAAGGGAAGAAGTTAAAGAAAGATTTCCCCATTTGTGATAACTTTGGAAAGAATCACCTTGTAAAATGCTTGAAGGGAATGGTAGTATGTTATAAGTGTGGAGAAAAAGGACACCAAGTACGTGACTGTAAGGGTAAGAAAACGGTTTCAAACGTACAATGCTTCATCTTCAAGGAGTTTGGACACTATGTGAACCAATGTCCCAGTCATAATACTATGCCACAAATGATGCTATTGGATAATAAACAAGTTATGAAACTAACAAATATGAAGAGGAATGACTAGTGATCTTATGTTGTTATTTTGGAATTATTTCATTGAAGTGTTGTATCAATGATGTACTGGAAATAAATAAAGATTGTACTGCAGTACTATTTTATTGAGGATTTTATATCATATGGTTCTGAGAAAAGTGACTTAATAGTGACCTACACTTTTGGTAAAATACATGGTTGAAGGAAATTTAATCCTTAATATGGTCTCGATAATCTGGTAGTGATTTTGGAACAAGAGATGGTTGATTTGAATAAATTATATTGGGTATTTTTGACTACCTTGAAACTGATTAATTATTTTTCATTCTTGGAGATTACAACATTTTTGGATAGAATGAGTATATACAGTATTCTATAAATAATAAGGGATCATGAATGTAATCAATGGTAATTCAGGATGTTACCATGTTTTAAAATAATACATAATGAAGGTGGTCACATGTTATTACATGGAAAAAAATATCTTCATTGTGTTTAACTTCCTTATAAATTTTGGACTTTGAGTTTGTATAGAAGTATTTTGGATAAGTCAAAAGGTTGGGATGGATTAAGTTTGAAAGGTTATTTTTGGATTTTAATAAAAGTACAACACCCAGACCGTGTGACAACCCGTCGCGTCGGACAAAGCTACGGGAATCGAACCCACAACCATAGTGCGATTGGGATTTATCACCTACCACTGAACCACTTGATCTCTTGGATTAAATAATGTAGTTTTTTTAATGGTTCTTCTAGATGAATTATAAATTCAATTTTTTTTAACCCTATACGAATAGGATAAATAGAATATTATTTTTAAGTTCTATTATCTTTTATAGTGAAAGATGAGTTTGTGGTAGAAATTTATTAATGGATAAAACTCTAATTATATAGCAAGTATATCTCCTTATGATCTTATCCAATCTCATAAATAAATTCCTCAACATTAAGAAAAGGAACTTAGAACAAAAATGTTGTCCTAGATGGTACCTTAGATCATCACAAATTTATGGCTTTGGGATTATTGGCCTTTTCATAGCCATGTTCTCTACCACTATCCATCAGATATTGATGGTTAGATTTCTCTTCCATATCCATATTTTCCTACATGGAACCCTATTATGTGTTATTTTCGGTAACCTTCATACTTACCACTCTTTATTTTAAATAGAGGCCTCATTAATCCATTTTTTGATCTGGAATTTCAACTAAGATATTTTGAAATGTGAACCCCAAGTTTCCAATACTGAGCATAAATTACGAGTATGAAATTTATTGAAGTAGGGGATAATTTAACACCCCAAGCTTCCATGGTATGATTCTCTTTGAATAATACAGTAGCGTGTGTTGTATGCAACTTCGAGATTCAAACACACCGCGACCAATAAAAGTAGTCGTTATGAATAGTAATACCCACTTTTTGAAATTTTATAAATTTTATCTCTCAAAATGGACTTCCTTTTTGGTTTCGGAATATTGAAATTATACTAGGGTAAAATTTTGGTACTTTTCGGATAACTTTTATATTTTGATGAATCGTGAAAATTACTAAATTTTAATTAAAAACAACTTTTTTAATCGAAATAACTAACAGTGATAAATTATGAATTTGAGTGGTTTTAAATTATATTTAGAATATATTTTTACCATTTAATATAATTTTGGTCATTGGACATAATTTCACAATTAAACCGGACATAAACAAGTGTCAATCTTTTGATAGTTATTATCTCTTAAAAACATGCTTTTTGTTTTAACAACGGGAATTAATTTTAAATTAATTTCTGCCAGTTCTATATTTTTAATTTGGAAAAATAGATTCCATATTTGGAATCAGGATTTCCAAATTGTGTAAATAGGTAACTTTTATTTTTAGACATTTTGAATAATTACTTCGGTAAATATTTTATTTACCATGGTTAAAGGGTAAATCCGGTAAATATGGGTGAAAAAAATAATGTTATTATAATAATAAATTACCCTAAAACGTTTACTAACCTTATTTTTTGATACATGTATTACCATGGTCATCATTGGGTCAATTTTGGGACCCCATGGAGCCACTTGTAAGTGATAATGACACTTTATATTAATTAAGTTAAAATAAATACAAAAATGACATAAGCATATATCTTTTAGAAAAACAATTTTTACATAGGGTTATATATGTTGGATTTTCGACTATAAATATTCATTAGAAATATAAAAATATTTCATACATAATGATATTTTATTTATAATTTTTATACATTTAATAATTAAATTTATTTATGACACAATAATGATGCAGTATTTTCCATATTAATGAAAGAATCAAATAATTGGTATTATAAATGTTAAAATAAATATAATTTGAAAGTTTTGATGACATAAATTAATTTTATTGGTTAATATGACATTATATTATTGCTTAAATTAATTTGGTTCGAATTAATAAAGTTTTTATGACTTTAACAAAAATCAATTATTGAATAGTGTCAAAATTGACATAAATGAGTTTTTAAAACAAATATTATATTATTAATTGATATTTTATTCCTAAAAATCAAAGGTTCAGCCAAAGGACTTATATCATGATATTTGTATCATTAATGGACCACTTGGGGGTCGGTTAGATGTATATAGTAAGTTTATTAACTATATAATATAAAAATACAAAATGACAAGGTAAATGTCAAACTAATTAACTAAGAGTTAAAACTAAAACATAAGGTTAATATAATGACCCAAACCTGTCTAAATTCTATTGGTGAAATTAGTTTGACCCATACCGACCTTATACTTTGAATAATCCACTTTGTATCCACTAGAAACCGAATATGAACTTATTATAAATTAATATTTCTAGCATTACCAAAGGTGCCCCTCACCCCTCTTATAAAAGGGCACTCCCCCTTCTCTCTAATTCACACCTTCTAAGCCATTTGGCTTGGCCAACCCCTACCCAAATACCCTATAAAATATACTAAATTAATCCTAGAGGCCTTATTTTGATTATAAATCCAACCTAAGGATCCCATTTGATCAAATCAAAAGGAAGAACACGAAGAAGAGGTAATGATTTTACCACCCTCTTTCAAGTTCATTTCTTCTTCCACTTCCTTTTTATTTATTGTTTCTATTCTAAAAT
Organism: Viscum album; assembly: GCA_963277665.1. NCBI lineage: Eukaryota > Viridiplantae > Streptophyta > Magnoliopsida > Santalales > Viscaceae > Viscum > Viscum album. Next base: position 979,315,905 of record OY728131.1, read on the forward strand.
AATAACTCCAGTATCTTCTATATACTTTGATGTTATTATAATTATGTTACAACCAAATTCATCATTCTATCCACCCTTTTAATGACATGTCACCATACGTACGTACGTACGGCTTACCGTCTCCACATCGTGGTGTAATTGTTATTCAATACATTATTATTTGGATGGGTATAATAATGATGTTTATTTGATGTAAATAATATATATAACATGATAAGGATTGTGTATATATGATATAACATCCAATTATATATTATTTTAATATCAAAAGAATGATATTTTCGCTCATGCGTACGTACGGATTACCGTCTCCACGACACGATGAGATTCATTTCCAAGTTCACCATTCATCGATGATTATAAAAATATATATATTACTATTAAGTATGTAATATATGACATAATAATTCTACTGGAGATATTTATATTTATATATATACGTATTTATGTACTTACATATATCTTATTCACTTACTTCCGTTCAGTACTGTATGAAAATGGAAACAGCGTTTCTGCGTACGTACGGACTACCGTCTCCGTAAATGGTGTTTCCCATTTCATATATATGTCTATTATAAATATTTATATTTTAAATATATATGATATATAAATCATGTTTTATATTCTGGAATTATTTAAATCATGATCTAAGTGATACAATCAAAAGTAACAAGTTAAAATGCGTACGATAAAGAAAGCGATTATTACCCAAAATATTAATATAACATGGAAATTATTATTAAATGGGTAATATAAAGTCATAAATGAATAATGTATGATATTAAAAATATTAATATGGTTCTGTTATAATTTAATAACATACTATAGTCTTCATACAGGAGGTTAAACATACCCTCGACTAAAGGAAAGTTCAAGGTATGGGGTTTCTTATCACACTTTTAATTCCGTGAGATTTCCATTGTTCACCACTTATTTACTATATGTGGTGTATTGTGTACTGCCATTTGATATTTATTATCATGATACTATTTATATTCATGATATTATATGATTAATTTGGTGGTTATTTACTATTGTTAATACAACTCGATTGATTACAACGAGGTAAGGGTTAATTCCGCAATCTCTTTATTATCTGAGGTTGTTTATTCGTAATTATCTCCTGGGACATCTTTATCGTCCACATCCATGTTTCTTAAAAATTTATTTCAAAACATTTTTACTATTTACTAGAAAATTGGTTAAATTCATTTATACCCTTGTTTGACTATTTATAAAATGTTTTGAAAGGAATCTTTCCGTCGTTTTCCAAACAAGGTACTTTATAACCTTTTCGACAAAATTATTGTAAGAATGTTTTTTTAACTTATACGGTGGATGTGGTTATTCACCACCATTATTATACTTTTTAATCTTCCCTCAAAATCTTATAAGTATATTTTCAAAATAATGGTTTTCTATATAATTATATGATTTTTAAATGATTAAAAAAACATATTTCCCTCAAATAGTTTTGATTTCATCTATGTCAACATCTTTTTATGGATTTTAAGATTATTTGATGTTTATTTATTATGATACAAAACTTCCATATGTTATTGAAGGTTTTGTGGTATTTTTGACTGTAGGTGAGTGATTTTTATGTCATTCATGGTTTATGTTTAAAGTATTGAAATTTCGTAAGTTAGTTTTAATACGAAAGTTTATGTTATATATCAACCTTTTATTTAGATGAATGTGTTGGACTAGTATGTTCTAGGTTTGGGACCGGTTAAAATAAGCCCTCTGGGTTGGTGTCCGGTTAATAGAGTCACTCCAAGTTGGTGTCCATTTATTAGAGGCACTCCGGGTTGGTGTCCGGTTATTAGAGGCACTCCGGGTTGGTGTCCGGTTATTAGAGGCACTTCGGGTTTGTGTTCGTTTATTTGAGGCACTCCGGGTTGGAGTCCAGTTACAGAGGCTCTCTGGGTTGGGTTCCAGTTACAGTTACCCCTTAGGTCTTAGCACGATGCCTTGACACAAAAATTAAAGTTCGGCATTATGCACTCCCTCATTATGAAATTAGTTATTACATGTGATTATTTTATAAGTAGAATATCCATGTTCATGTTTATATGGTAATGTTTGGTTTATTTTTTTTACCATATTATGTTCAAGTTTGTGTTTAAAATGGATATTGTTTTTATTACACATATTTCTTTAAAAGTATATAGCTTTCATTAAATTCTTTACCCTTACTGAGCATCTGAGCTCACCCCTTTCTATGTTTTATTTTTCCCAGGATCCCATGAAGTGTTTTATGATTAAGATGCAGGGTTAAGCTAAGGGAACAATGGAATTCTCAAAGGATTATTTATTTTGTGTTGTATGTTATAAAGTGTAATGTAATGTTCATGTATGTAATCTATTTTCCAATACTGCTAAACTGATCAGTCCTTCAGGACTTGATTCCTTGAAATTATACCAATGTATTAAAATAATGCACCGACTCTTGGTAACTGGGGTCGGGGCATTACAGTTGGTATCAGATAAAGTTTAGTAATAACCTTGGAAACTAGATTAAGATAAACTCTGATTAGAGAACATCTCCCTAAGAAAGACTTTGAGGATTAGTATAGAATAACTTCCTAGAATTTTGGTATTGTAGAGATTTTGTGAGTTTTTCAAGCAATAAATCCATGTCTGGATACGATCAGGTAGAGGAGGCTCTGGCATAGATATACCTAAGGGTAAAACTCGAAAACACCGCTTTGAGCTAGACTCGAACGGGAATTGGTGCACAACAACGGTTCTTGCTTCACTCTTGGTTATGACACTCCTGGGGGATATGCTTAGGATAATTCTCATTTTCTTTACAAACCATTATGAAGGGATTATGAGTATATACTTACTCAAAGAAAACATTTTTATGATTATGGATTATATCCATAAATTGTTTAATATATGTTAAGTGTTTTACAAGTTCAGGATTAGGTATTTTTATTCATAAACTAATCTAGTGTATTCCATTGTTTATAAATGGCGCCCAGTATAAGGAATGAGAACTCCCGCAATACACATGATCCAAAGAGTAATAAGGATCATATTTTTCATGGTCCTAATCCAGAATTTTGAAGGTAAATATTCTCCCACGTATTATCATCATATGAAGAAATAGTATCATGTGTTAATAAGATAATTAAAGAATTATCGGAGTCATGTGGATTTGAAGGGAAGCCAGAGAAGAAAAGGATGGTAGAGAGAAGGACAGATAAAGGGAATAAGTTAAAGAAGTATTTTCCCATATTTTATAACTGTGGAAATAATCACCTTGGAAAATTCTTGAATGGAATGGGAGTATGTTATAAGTGTGGAGAAAAAGGACACCAAGTACGTGACTGCAAGGGTAAGAAAAAGGTTTCAAACGTATAATGCTTCATCTGCAAGGAGTTTGGACACTACACGAACCAATGCCCCAGTCATCAGACTATGCCTCAAATGATTCTATTGGATAATAATCAAGTTATGATACTACCAAAGATGAAGAGGAATGACTAGTGTTCTTATGTTGTTATTTTGGAATTATTTCATTGAATTGTTGTATCAATGATGTACTGGAAATAAATAAGGATTGTACTGCAGTACTATTTTATTGAGGATTTGAGATTATATGGTTCTGAGAAAAGTGACTTAATAGTGAGCTACACTTTTGTTAAAATACATGGTTTAAGGAAAGGTAATCCTTAATATGGTCCCGATAATGTGGTAGTGATTTTGGAACAAGAGATGGTTTATTTGAATAAATTGTATTGAATATTTTTGACTACCTTGAAACTGATTTATTATTTTTCATTGTTGGAGTTTACAACATTTTTGGATAGAATGAGTTTATACAGTATTCTATAAATAATAAGAGATCATTAATGTAATCAATGGTAATTTAGTATGTTACCATGTTTTAAAATAATACATGATGAAGGTGATCACATGTTATTATATGGAAACAAAGATCTTCATTGTGTTTAACTTATTTATAAATTTTGGACTATGAGTTTGGATAGAATTATTTTGGATAATTCCAAAGGTTGGGATGGATTAATTTTGAAAGGTTATTTTTGGATTTTTATAAAAGGACAACACGCAGACCGTGTGACAACCCGTCGTGTCGGACAAAGCTGCGGGAATCGAACCCACAACCATAGTGCGATTGGGATTTATCACCTACCACAGACCCACATGATCTTCTGGATTGAATAATTTAGTTTTTTTAATGGTTCTTCTAGATTAATTATAAATTAAATGTTTTTTAACCCTATACGAATAGGATAAATAGAATATTATTTTTAAGTTCTATTATCTTTTGTAGTGAAAGATGAGTTTGTGGTAGAAATTTATTAATGGATAAAACTATAATTATAAAGTAATTATATCTCCTTATGATCTTTTCCAATCTCATAAATAAATTCCTCAACATTTAGAAAAGGAACTTAGAACAAAAATATTGTCCTAGATGGTACCTTAGATCATGAAAATTTTATGGTTTTGGGATTATTGGCCTTTTCATATCCATGTTCTCTACCACTATCCATCAGATATTGATGGTTAGATTTCTCTTCCATATCCATATTTTCCTACATGGAACCCTAGTATGTGTTATTTTTGGTAACCTTCATACTTACCACTCTTTATTTTAAATAGAGGCCTCATTAATCCATTTTTCGATGTGGGATTTCAACTAAGATATTTTGAAATGTGAACCCCAAGTTACCAATACGGAGCATAAATTTCTAGGATGCAATTTATTGAAGTAGGGGATAATGTAACACCCCAAGCTTCCACAGTACTATTCTCTTTGAATAATATAGTAGTGTGTGTTGTACGCAACTTCAAGATTCTAACACACCGCGACCAATAAAAGTAGCCGTTATAAATATTAATACCCACTTTTTGAATTTTATAAATTTTATCTCTCAAAATGGACTTCATTTTTTGATTCAGAATATCTAAATTAGCCTAGGGTGAAATTTTGGTACTTTTCAGATAACTTATATATTTTGATGAATAGTGAAAATTACTAAATTTTAATTAAAAACAACTTTTTTAATTGAAATAATTAACAGTGATAAATTATGAATTTGAGTGGTTTTAAACTATATTTAGAATTTATTTTTACCATTTAATACAATTTTGTTCATTGGACATAATTTCACAATTAAACCGGACATAAACAAGTGTCAATCTTTTGATAGTTATTATCTCTTAAAAACATGCTTTTTGTTTTAACAACGGGAATTAATTTTAAATTAATTTCTGCCACTTATGTGTTTTGAATTTGGAAAAATGGATTCCATATTTGGAATCATGATTTCCAAATTGTGTAAATATGAAACTTTTATTTTTAGAGATTTTGAATAATTACTTCGGTAAATATTTTATTTACCATGGTTAAAGGGTAAATCCGGTAAATAAGGGTGAAAAAATAATATTATAATAATAATAAATTATCCTAAAACGTGTCCTAAACTTATTGGTTGATACATGTCTGACCATGGGTATCTTTGTGTCAATTTTGGGACCCCATGGAGCCACTTTTAAGTGATAATGACACTTTTTATTAATTAAGTTAAAATAAATACAAAAATGACATAAGCATATATCTTTTAGAAAACCAATTTTTACATAGGGTTATATATGTTGGATTTTAGACTATAAATATTCATTATAAATATAAAAATATTTCCTACATAATGTTATTTTATTTATAATTTTTAGACATTTAATAATTAAATTTATTTATGACACAATAATGATTCAATATTTTCCTTATTAATGAAAGAATCAAATAATTGGTATTATAAATGTTAAAATAAATAAAATTTCAAAATTTTGATGAGATCCATTAATTTAATTGGTTAATATTACATTATAGTATTGTTTAAATGAATTTGGTTCGAATTAATAAAGTTTTTTAGACTTTAACAAAAATCAATTTTTGAATAGTGTCAAAATTGACATAAATGAGTTTTTAAAACAAATATTATATTATTAATTGATATTCTATTCCTAAAAATCTAAGTTTCAGACAAAGGACTTATATCATGATCGGTGTGTCATTAATGGACCACTTTGGGGTCGCTTGGATGTATATATTAAGTTTATTAACTATATAATATAAAAATACAGAATGACATGGTAAATGTCAAACTAATTAACTAAGAGTTAAAACTAAAAGATAAGGTTAATATAATGACCCAAACCTGTCTAAATTCTATTGTTTGAAATTATTTTGACCGATCCCTACCTTATAATTTGAATAATACACTTTGGACCTATTAGAAACCGAATATGAATTTATTATAAAATAATATCTCTAGCTTTTCCAAAGGTGCCCCTGGCCCCTCTAATAAAAGGGAACTCACCCTTCTCTCTAATTCACACCTTCTAAGCTATTTGGATCGGCCAAACCCTGCCCAAATACCCTATAAAATATCCTCACTTCATACTAGAGGCCTTATTTTGATCAAAAATCCAACCTAAGGATCCCTTTTTATCAAATCAAAAAGAAGAACACGAAGAAGGGGTAATGATTTCACCACCCTCTTTCAAGTTCCTTTATTCTTCCACTTCCTTTTTCTTTGTTGTTTCTATTCTAAAATAATAAATCCATTATATTATATATACTGTGATGTTATTATAATTATGGTACAACCAAATTCATTATTTTATCCACCCTTTTAATGACATGTCACCATACGTGCGTACGTACGGCTTACCGTCTCCACGTCATGGTGTAATTGTTATTCAATACATTATTATTTGGATGGGTATAATAATGATGTTTATTTGTTGTAAATAATAAATATAACATGATAAGGACTCTGTATATATGATATAACATCCAATTATATACTATTTTAATATCAAAAGAATGATATTTTCGCTCGTGCGTACGTACGGATTACCGTCTCCCCGACGTGATGAGATTCATTTCCAAGTTCACCATTCATCGACGATTATAAAAATATATATATTACTAATAAGTATGTTATATATGACATAATAATGCTACTAGAGATATATATATTTATATATATAAGTATTTATGTACTTACATATATCTTATTCACTTACTTCCATTCAATACTGTATGAAAATGAAAACAGCGTTTATGCGTACGTACGGACTATCGTCTCCTTAAACGGTGTTTTCCATTTCATATATATGTCTATTATACATATTTATATTCTAAATATATATGATATATAAATCATTTTTTATATTCTGGAAGTATTTAAATCATGATCTAAGTGATACAATCAAGAGTAACAAGTTAAAACACGTACGATAAAGAAAGCGTTTATTACCTGAAATATTAATATAACATGGAAATTATTATTAAATGGGTAATATAAAGTCATAAATGAATAATGTATGATATTATAAATATTAATATGGTTCTGGTATAATTAAATAACATACTATAGTCTTCATACAGGAGGTTAGACATACCCTCGACTAAAGGAAAGTTCAAGGTATGGGGTTTCTTATCTCACTTTTAATTCCATGAGATTTCCATTGTTCACCACTTATTTACTATATGTGGTGTATTGTGTACTGCCATTTGATATGTATTATCATGATCCTATTTATATTCATGATATTATATGATTCATTTTGTGGTTATTTACTATTTTTAATACAACTCGATTGATTACAACGAGGTAAGGGTTAATTCCACAATCTTTTTATTATCCGAGGTTGTTTATTCGTAATTATCTACTGGGACATCTTTATCATCCACATCCATGTTTCTTAAAAATGTATTTCAAAAAAAAATTTCTAATTACTATACAATGGGTTAAATTCATTTATACCCTTGTTTGACTTTTTATAAAATGTTTTGAAAGGAATCTTTCTGTCATTTTCCAAACAAGGTACTTTATAACCTTTTCGAAAAAATTAAGGTAAGAATTTTTTTCTTAACTTATACAGTGGATGCGGTTATTCTCTTCCATTATTACACTTTTGAAGCTTCCCTCACAAGATTATAAGGATATTTTCAAAATAATGGTTTTCTATATAATTGTATGATTTTTAAATGATTTAAAAAAACATATTTCCCTCAAATAGTTTTGATTTCATCTATGTCAACATCCTTTGATGGATTTTAAGCTTAGTTGAAGTGGATTTATTATGATACAAAACTTCTATATTTTATTGAAGGTTTTGTGATATGTTTGACTGTGGATGAGTTATTTTTATGTCATTCATGGTTAATGGTTAAAGTATTGACATTTCGTATGTTAGTTTTATTACGAAAGTTTATGTTATATATCAACCTTTTATTTAGATGAATGTTTTGGACTAGTATATTCCGGGTTGGGGACCGGTAAAAGTAATCCCTCCGGGTTGGTGTCTGGTTATTAGAGGCACTCCGGGTTGGTGTCCGGTTATTAGAGGCACTCCGGGTTGGTGTCCAGTTATTAGAGGCACTCCAGGTTGGTGTCCGGTTATTAGAGGCACTCCGGGTTCGTGTCTGGTTATTAGAGGCACTCCTGGTTGGAGTCTAGTTATAGAGGCTCTCCGGGTTGGGTGCCGGTTACAGTTAGCCCTTAGGTCTTGGCACGAGGCCTTAACACATAAATTAAAGTTCGGCTTTATGCATTCCCTCATTATGAAATTAGTTATTACATGTGATTATTTTATAAGTAGAATATCCATGTGCATGTTTATATGGTAATGTTTGATTTATTTTTTTAACTATATTATGTTCAAGTTCATGTTTAAAATTGCTGTTTTTTTATTACACATCTTACTTTAAAAGTTTATATCTTCCACTAAATTATTTACCCTTTCTGAGCATCTTATCTCACCCATTTCTATGTTTTATTTTTCCCAGGATCCTAAGAAGTTTTTTATGATTAAGATGTAGGGTTAAGATAAGGGAACAATGGCGTTCTCAAAATATTAATTATGTTGTGTTGTATGTTAGAAAGTGTAATGTAATGTTCGTGTATGTAATCTATTTTCCATGACTGCTAAATTTATTGGTCCTTGAGGACTTGATTCCTTGTAATTATACCAATGTATTAAAATAATGCACCGACTCTGGGTAACTGGGTTCGGGGCGTTACACTTAATGGGTAACGTAAGAGGAGACATCTAAAGGAAAAGGTAATACTCTCAACTGATCCTTTTAATATTTCTTCATCTGAATACTCCAAAAATTTTCATCCAATATGAAATAATTAATCTAGTATCATAGATATAGTATAATGTAATTATTTTAATGGAATATCAATTACCAATCAACTTTTCATTTCATTCTAAAATGAAAAAAAATTCATATTATGGTTAGTTTACCACCTCTATGAACAACAAACTTAATCTTTATCCCCCGACTTCATGGATGGTTATAGAAATATTATTATTGTTAAATATGATTATATTTAAAATATTATGACTTATTTTATGTTATGGAATGTATTAATAATCATTAAATTAAATAAAAAAAAATTGGTTCATGATGGTCGGTAAAACCACCTTAATGAACTAACTGTATAGAAATGACTTTTATGCTAAGTGAATCTTCCTAATTTCAGAACACATATGGATATTTGGGACCATTTTATTTTTTTTAGGGACTTTAATATCATTTCATTTCACTTTTTGAGTTGTATTCCCATTTGAAAATAACTTCAATAATTATCCAAAAACTAAATAAACCTTAGAACCATGAAATGAACGACCTCGGGACATTAAGTAGAGACACAATATCTCAATTAAATAACTCTAAAATAACAAAAAATAATAATAGTTAATAATATATAGTTGAAATACTTTCTCAATAAATTTCTTAATAAATATTATTTGATTATTTAGGATATTATGTGAAAGTGATGAATGAATCTTAACACGAGTTGAGGGAACTTCCGAACCACCCTCCTTTAGTTTGGGTCATGCCTTTTCACTATAAAAACAACTTAATTACACTATTATTCTCATATATTAATTTAATATTCAATAAATATGTTCCCATAACATATATAACTATTTATTATTACCCTTATTTTCTAGGTATATACACATTTTTAAAGTTTCCTTCTCAATTTCATTCCTTAAGTAAAGCCAATTAAAGGGAACATATCTCTTTCTTACCTTATTCTCAAGTATAACTCAATAAAATGTTTCAAACCATCTATGGTTTCCATAATTTCACATTATATTATGGAAAAACTTTTTAGTTCATTTCTATTTTTATATAAATTATTATGCTATTTCCCATTTTTAAATATTATTTACCCTTTTCCCTAAAACCTCATTTAAGAGGTTTCTTTCCAAAGTTACTTCTCTACTCCTTTTCATGTATTCACTTCACATGGATATAATTTTTCATGGTATATTCTTATTTTTCATCTATGAATGTCCAAATATAATATAATTCCCTTTTTAATAGAAACCATTATGATATATCATTTGTTTATGAGACATGACTATGTAACCCATTTCTTTCCATATGTATTTATTATGATTATGAATTAGGAATAATTTAGTTTTGGGAACACATATGCAATTACATGTTATGATGGGTGTGCCCGGATAGCACCCTAATGAATTTTTTGTAACAAACTGACTGAAGATTCCTTATGACCTGCCACCTAAATCAATACATCGCTAGCCTGAAAGGAATTCCTGATCCCCATGGGCTAGAAACAAGAACTCAGGAATCAAAAAGAATGGTATGGGAATGATTTTACTCAATAGACACAAACATAAACAGATATATAAATATCCATTGTTCCAAGCATCCAAATAACCCTATAATATATATAAGCATGATCTAAAATCCCAATATGTTTCCACCCACTGATCCAAAGTATAACACATTAAAATTTAATTCGTAACATGTGGGTTTGAAAGTAAGAATAAAAAATAGATTTTCCATGCTGTCTTTTAATAAAAAAAAGTATTACTCATTTTCCTTAAGAACACCCATTTTAAAAAACAATCATTTTTTCAAAAAAATCACAATTTAATTTCCACATATCAAAACATTCATAAATTATAGTTTATAATTGTTTTTAAAGGCAAATTAAAAAAACCAGATATCATTTCATAATTTTACAAATAACCATACCTTGTAAAGTATTCTTAAAACTTCACCGTGTCAACTAGAGGTGTTAAAGAGAATTAGTCTAGAACAGAGTCAACATGGCCATCAGTGAAGAAAATTCTATGCACCAGTATTAAAAAAATCAATCAAACTTGACCAAAATTTCTGGTCATAACATATCCTATCTTAACAGAGGTATAAATCCCCTAGGTTAACCTAAGTCCCGCCTATGTCCATTATCCATATTATAATACTAAAATAGTGGACATGTGTACCTAGACCTCACACTTAGAAACCCAGGTATTCCCATGATTTTTAAATAGAGGTGACCATTTCAATGATAGTATTATACCAAATGTTAACCATATCATCATATTTAAAAATGAATCATAAATATTTCTCACACCTCTAAACATCCATATAGTAACATCCTCCTTTATCAAGTATATCAATTCAATTCAATTCAGTTAAATTTATCACCCTCAAATGGGACAACTCATTTCATTCATTCAAATCATACATCATTTCAATTACATATAAAAGGGAATTTTCTATGGTTTTTCTATTTTATAATAAATAATTTAAAGTTAAAAATTGGCCTTTCTAAATTCCACTCAAAATACTGTGAATTTCAAAGAATTTTAAGGCCACTTATAAAACCATTTATAAATCATATCACAATAAAAGATACTAGTTTTCAAATAATATTTTCAAAAAGGTTAAAATCACCCAAGATTTAGAAAACCATACTTTTTTAATTAATTTTGGAAATCATTAACATAAACAAATCAAGGAACTTATCAAAAGACAAATAGGAATATCAATTTCTAAAAAAAGATTATAATTCCTTTCAAATAGTTTTCACATCAAATCATAACAAAAATACATTTTCCAATTTTTTGAAAAGTTCAAGAAATCATTAGTCATTGATATAGCTACTGGATATAGGTGAAAACAGTCAAATACATAAAAATCTCAAGATGAACGAAAAATAAATCATATATTTAATTATAATGTTAGATGATTTTATACACCTACCATAGAATCAATCAAAATCTATATCACCTAAATGAATCACAAGTTGAAGAGAGGATATCTCAAAAATAAAGACAATGATACCTAGTGGTACAAATCCTAATTAGAGAACATAAATCCATCAAAACAAGTTATTATTTTTCTCTTGGTTAATAAGAACATGAAAAATAATAGGATCCATGATGAAAGAGGAGAAAGACTTACCAATTAGGAACCCCCACGTTTAATGGAACTTCAATCCATCAAGAAGAGAGGTTATAGAAGCCAAAATCACCCTAGGAGAGTTTTAAAAGTCATGGTTTCCAATAATGGTTCCAGGGAGGAAGAATAAAATGTTATAATTTGGATTTAGTTAAAATTACATAACATCCTGGACATTATCACAGGTCTATAAATTTTATCGGCTACCTAGTATCCACCACCGAATAGAAAATAATAGATCTGATGTATCATCTTTCTATTACACTGGTCATCTAGTGGGTGTCATAGAATTACTACACCACTTCTCGGCCCATCAGTTGGCCAATAGCCCTCACTAGCTAGTTGGTAAACCTATTATAGATATTATAGCTATAGCCCAAGGTCCACACTTTTGTCTCTTCTCGATCCACACCCCCCAACTCAATGTATCAACCAAACCTTCCAGAAACATATCAAGGTTGGGTAAATACAAAAGCCTATGGAGAAGGCTAAAGATCATGATGTTACCATTTTCCCTACCATAAGTCTTTATGCCCCCATAAATATTTAATGGAATTGGTCAATCAATATCAAAGATTAAATACAACCTAAGAAACACCATCAAACCCAAAACATCAACAAACACCAAAGGCCCAACTCCCTTGGACAACAACAGGAATAAATTATATCAAAACCAAGGATTAGACTAAGATCAACGCATGAAATTTTCAAAAGTTAAGTCCACAAAATGATACTTCCAAAGAAAAATATTGAACTAGTTTAGGTGAATAATATAAATTATTAAAAGAATATTCACCAATAAACTATCCTTTATAAATATAAAAAACCTCAACTAATTAACAGAAAGGATCAAACTGTTAAACTCTGAAGCAACCTTAAAATCACCATACATGAAACCTCAAATTTCACATTGGAAAATAAGTATAAAAAGGATTTATACATCAAGAAAAAACTACCCAAAGTTCATGTAATAAAATTAAAGAGAGTAGTTGAAAATGCATAATATAGTGCCTTGTCATGGAAAAAGTAGTCTATCCTATGATCAAGTGTGGGTAACCCAGGGAATGCATTATCAGAAAATCAAATTCTAGTAATTCCAATCAAAACACTATGTTATTATCAAAAATACCTCTTGATCTCCCCAACACTTACCCAAACTCTCATATTTTAATAAATTAAAAAGAATCATTGAACTAACATAGGGCCCATATCAATATAATTGAAGAGAAGAACAATAATCATTGAGGCACATGAACTTCCAAAATAACCATCATCCCACATGGGATAGTCAAAGTAGCACTAAAGAACGCGAAAATTCATGAATAAACACCAAATAACTGAGTCCAAATGAATAAAATATCACACTTGTCTTACACAATGAGATAAATTTACATCCTTATTTGGATACATCCTAATGAGGAAAGTGAAAGATCAAGGAGACAAAAAATTCCTAATCCATGTCCACCTGATCATGAAAAAAACTCATGGAAGATAAAGGGAAACCTTTTAACATGAGAAATTTAATATTAGTGATCTCTCCTCCATATTTAATTTCCTGCGGATTCAACTCCCTCAATTCAACTCTTCAAAATAGGGAAACAAACAAGTGGAAGAGAACATGGATGTCCATAAAACCATATTCATACCTTATCAAGATAGAATCTAACAACGATATTGTAAAATAAAAAGCATAACCATTGAGAAACTGTGGTTATGATAAATAGAACTCTCGATGTCATAAGGATCATAAGAGGAAAATAACTACATTAATGAAAACTCAAACAGCCTTCACTTTCACATTAGGATCAACACAAGATTTACCATTATTAACTTTCACTGACATCTCCTCCACTATGTGATAATGATTCACTCTAAGGCCAATAGATAGATCCATATTATCTTGAATATTTTGTTGTGTTTTAGTATCCTTAGAATCTGATGATCCTTGACCATGTCGAGGTGTAGATAAAAATTGATAGAACCTCTACAAATGACCTAGACAACCACAAGAGCTATAGGATTTTGGAGGATTCTTATCATTGCTCTTTATATAACCCGCCTTATCATACTATTAGAAAACAAAGTGCTTTTTTATATAGGAATACAGTGAGAATAAACATGATGAACTTTTCATTCCACTACCCTTGGGGTCTAAAATGGCCTACTTTTTTCCCCTTACTAGATATTCCTTCATCACAACTAATAATAAGATAATTTCTTATGCCTTTTTTTCTCCTATCAAGTCTACTTCAACCTTTAAATAATGAGTCAATAACTTACCATATGAGTCGATGCTGATAGAAAACACATCCTATGAAATATTTAGATGAATTCTTTCCTAGAAACACTACACCATTATAGATTCTTATATGGACAGATGAGAAGGATATGGAACCATATCGATAAAATGGAAATTGTACTCTAACACCATCTTATCTTCTTACTAGAGACCATAAAATTCCATAGCCTTTGACACCATCTCTAAATAGAGAAATAAATCCTGAGTGAAATGTACCATGAAATATAACTAAGAATGGTTCTTCTATGGCTTGTACTGACTAATAAACTTCCCCCACTTCTAACACATACTCTCAAGAATAAGGGTTAAAAACCTAACCTTGATAGATTCTGGAAGCTCAAGATGGGTGAAGATCTCCATAATACTCTTTATCCATGTCATGGATTCCTAAGAATCTAATTTTCTAAATAAGTTAGCAGAATTTAGGATTTGTAACACATGGATGTAATCTTTAAACTAGGGTAAGATAGAGAGGACATAGGGCCCTAAGTCTAGAGCTGATAGAATAATCATTCTAAGAGAATATTGATTACGACAACCCTTATCTTTATTAAACATCAATTCATGATTTCATAAATTAGAATACACATAATAAAACTCATAATATTGATAATACTAGTGTCTTCGGGTAATTAGGTACATTACATAATACCTTAAAAATAGGTGGTAAATCATTATTATTGAAAACATCCTTAACATGATAATTATATTTCATTATTCTTAAAACTACATGGGATAACATGGGGAAATACATAAGGTATGATATATAAATCCCAGTAAGGGAATAAAAAAACATAACATGAAGAAATTATCACATGTTAGATAACAGGCATTTCAATGGGATATAAAAGGAGTAGAAATCATAAACATGAACAATGATTCATAATGTAGCATAATAACATAAATTCAACATGAGAATGTGACAAAAACATTAAAAATTAAATCATAATAATAAGTAAAGGTTAACCACTAAGAAATAATAATATAATGGTATTAGGATAATATACCATGCACTCTACATGGAGTCTCATGAGACAAAAACATTACACAATACATTGAAGCACTATCTGGGAACACCCATCATAATCATATCATGTACATGCAGAATTATTCCACAAATATCATATAACATAAGAACATATTTAATCACATTTAATATCATGATTAAGGACTGTGGGATAAATACATGGAATTTCCCAATCAAAAAAGTATAGGTATATCTAGGGGAATACCCTTGAGTGGAAATAGTGATGGTATTCACAATATAATGGTTTGTCATGGAAAAATCACTGTGAAATTTGGGCAATATAATGGTAGTACTTAAAGATTCATAAAAAGGTTTAATGAGAGAAAAAGAGGTATATCATCATTTATAAATAAAAATTATATTAATATGGATGTGTATGTGGATAAATTAAGGGTGTGATACATGGTTTTTTAGTGAAGATAAAGTGGAGATTGGGTGTGTTTACATATTAAAAGATAGGGGAGTTATTTATTATTTCCCAAACATAGGTTTTGGAATCTATATAAAAAAGTAATCAAACCCAAAAACAATATCATGGTTTTTTGCCATTGTTTCTGACAAAGAGGATTGGTTATAATTATTTTATAATTTCAATGGTATAAATCATTAAAATATTACCCTTGGTGATGGGGAATTTATTCATGTTCTTAAATAAATGATTTTAAATCCTTAAAATATAATATAGGTTCTAGAGGATTCATAAAGGATTCATAAAATTAATCAAATAACCTAAAAACAAATTACATTAAAGGGGAAACATATATTTGGTCTTTTATACCATTTATAGTAATTATTTCATCAATTTAGGGTCATTATGATGTCATAATACATATCATATATTTATACTGTATTTAATTTTTTTTTGAAAATTCCATTGCCTTAGAAAATTATGAAAAATTAACTAGTGGATAATTTATACATTATTATTTAAAAAATAATATTTATTTTATCAAAATCATTTTATAAATATTTTAATTTTTACTTTTAAAACAATAATCGACATTTATTAAGATATGTTAGTTTTGTGAACGATAACAGTTTTCGAACCCTTATAAAATTTACATTTGACTTCATAAAAATCATCTTATAATTTATATTTAATAAAATTTATTTATTAATAATATTTTATTAAAATATAATATACTTAAAAAATATATTAATTAATTAAAAATAATGTATTAATTGAAAATGTATATTACCCAAAAATACATTTTTTGTTTTAT
Source organism: Viscum album (assembly GCA_963277665.1). Lineage (NCBI taxonomy): Eukaryota > Viridiplantae > Streptophyta > Magnoliopsida > Santalales > Viscaceae > Viscum > Viscum album. The sequence goes on from OY728131.1 coordinate 979,332,743, forward strand.
CTTATCAAAATCAAAATCATTTGTAAAGTATCAATGGTAAGAAGTAAATATAACCATTATTATATTGAAAATAAAATATATATAATCATATTATTCGTTTATTGATACATATCCCTTTATTATACTAGAAAAATCCCTAAGGGTAAGGTGTATGATGGTGAGATTTTCATGGGTTGGTTCGGTGTACATGGATCGGTCAATGATCTCGATGAGCTTGAACTCCTCCAATAAATAGTTTGGATCCTGATTTAGTTGTGGGATATCTGATTGGGGTTATTTAAGGTAAAATCCTAGTGATTCTATCTCCCTTAGAATCTCTGATAAATGGGCTTCATAGGGTATGATCTTATTGTTTGAGACCATTGGTTCTCTTTTCTGTGTCAATTGGATTTGTCATAACCTATATTTATACTAATCATATGATCACAGTTAAATTTCTATTTTGTCAATGGTAATGATACTTAATGGTATTTTAAATATGATAGGATATAATAAAACCAATGAAATTTATGTGTTTTCTATAACCATAATAATTAATTTCATTCAATCACAAAGGGAATTTTATTTACAAAGGTTTTGGTCATTGCATTGATAAACCAAAGTGACCATTAAATTTGAATGAGTACATACTATAAAATAAGAAGAAAAAACACATAAAAATAACCATCAGAATTCAAGTCTTGAAAATAATAACATAAACCATAAAATAACTTAACACATATGATAAAAAACCAAAATACAATACTAAAAAAGAAAACCAAAAAACCCAAGTCTTGATTTCTTTATGAAAGAAATTCACTTCTTTAGCCTAAGTTAGTTTTAACAAAATTTACTTCAAAAATAATATCCATTCTTCAAACCAACATTCTCACACCATTTAAAACTTAAGGAAAAGGTTCCTTATCATTGAAATATTTTTAAAAAAAGTTCTTTAAATAATTTGACACATAAATATTTCAATTATTTCAATTAAATTTTTTTAACACCACATGAGAACATTGGAAATAGGTAGAACTCTAGTCCTTTTCCAAAAGAATCAACTAGTTTTTCTAACAAATAATTTTAAATTAAAAATATTTTAGAAACAACTGAATCTAAACACCATTTTCAGTTTAAAACATTTTTAAAACTCCAATAAATTACCAACACTTTTAAAACAACCCACGTCTTTTATTTTAAAAAATATTACTTAAATAAACTAAAACACTAGAAGAAAAAATAATAAAAACTCCAAGAAATTTCAACTATACACGGTTTGGACACATGGTTTGGTAGACTATGTGTCTCTTATGTGAGGTCTATTAAGAGTCAACCAAGGATGTTTTCACAGTCTACGTATGGTTTCCCAAAAAATGTATAGTATAATTTTCCCTTATAAGTTCTCTCTAAAGTATAAGCTTCTCAAATAATTCATGAAATTACAATTCTACAAATAATTTCTCAAAAAACCAAAAGGTATCATAAATTTTTGAAGACTAGGATTAAAATAGATACATAATCATCCTTGAAAACACTAGTAACCTAAGTATCATCTCATATGTGTGGGGATCCAATACCCTCTCATTCCTAACTACTTGATTTCCTACATTCCTACCTCTAAAGTAACAAATACCCCCATAAAAACAAGGAAAATATCCAATGATTCCATTTGTAATTAAATGACCCAGGGTTTCATATAAAACAGCACATGAATTGATATCCACTAGCCCAAAAGGAATTTCTAATCCCCATGGGCTTTGGGAATCACCCAAGCATCGGAAATAATGAAATGAAAATGATTTATCCTAACAACCACAAACATAAATATATAAACAGTAGAAATAAAATACCAACAATAAAAAACAGATATTTATAATATTAATATAAAAATGTTAATACAATATATTGGGAACAATTTTGATGGTTGATATAATTAACAATAAGAAAATGATATTGAACGACCAACATCTCTATGTGAAAATGAAGCAATGCAACATGCAGTTCCACCAAATATTGAATTGAAAGATATAGGAATATCCATTATGATAAGAAAAATACTAAAGATTATATATATATAGGTGTAATCTAAAATCCATGTAGTTTACTACTTTCCAACACAAATCATAACACTTTAAAAGAGAATCCATAACATGAAGGTTTGAAAGTAAGGATACAAAATTGGTTTTCCAAGTTTTTTTCAATAAAACTAGTATCGTTCATTTTCATTAAAATAAACCATTTTAAAAAAAACTCGTCCTTTTCCAAAAAAACCATTATTTACTTTACTCATACCAAAGCATTCATAAATTTCAATCTAGAATAGTTTTAAAGTCACATTAAAAAAACATGTTATAAAGTCTTAATTTCTCAAATAATCATACCTTAGAAAGTATTCTTTAAACATCATCAGGGAAAATAAAGGTGATAAAGGTAATCAGTCTCTAAAATAGTCAACATAGTCATCGATGAAGTAAATTACATGTGATGTTATTCAATAAACACATCAAGATATGTCATCCAAAATTCCCATTCTTAACCTATCCCAAACATATTGAGAGGAAAATCCCTTAGGGTGACCTAATTTCCACCTAAGGCCACTAGCTAGATCCTCATAATAAACTAGTTGTCATGTGTACCTAGACTTCACACCTAATAGCCCATGTCTTCTAGAGGAATTCAATTAAAGGTGATCATTTCAAAGGTAGTATCATACAATATATCATATCATATCATCATGTTTATAAACGAATCATAAATCATTCTCACACCTCTTAACATCCATATGGGAATATTCCCCTTTATAAAGCATTTCAATTCAATTCATCACCCTTAAAAGGGATATCTCATTTAATTCATTCAAATAGTTCATCATTTAAATTACACATAAAGGGGGAATGTCCTATGGGTTTTTGATTTATCAATAAATAATTTAAAGTGTCAAATGGTCCTTTATATATTCCACTCTAAATAACGAGACTTTCAAAGTATTTCAAGGTCACTTATAAAACCATTAATAAATCATATAACTTTAATAAATACTAGTTTTCAAAGAATAATTTCAAAACGGGTCAAAGCACCCAAGCTTTATAAAACCACACTTTCCTCTAAATTTTATAAACCTTAATCATAAAAAACTCAATGAACATGTCAAAATCCAATTGGTCTTATCAATTTCTGAAAACAAGAGTATAATTCCTTAAAATATTTTTCACATCAAATCATATAATAATTCCATTTTCCACTTTTTTCAAAAGCTCAAGAAATCATAAATAATTTATATATCTACTAGATATAGGTGTAAATAATCAAATATATCAAAATATAAATATGAATACAAAATAAATTGTATATTCAATTCAAAAGGGATATGATTAGGACACCTAACTTAGAATCAATCAAAATATCAATCATCAAAATGAATCCCTGAGATTAATAGAGGAATAAATCGAAGAAGAAAGAAGGATTTCCCTACATTCACAAATTATAATTATATAAAATGGATCCATAGAACACCCATGGCTTACATATCCCTTGGTTAATAATAACATGAAGAAGAAGAAGATAATCCATGACCAAATAGGATAATGACATATTGATCGGAAACCATCATGATGAACATCACTTTGATCCACCAAGAATAGAGGTTATGGAATTCAAAATTTCCTACAAAGATCTATCAAAGTCATTGGGGTTGATAATGGGTTGAGGGAGGAAGAATTAAAATGGGGATTCAAGTAAAATTACATAACAAACTTGACATTGTCCCATGCCCAGCAATGCATATATCATGACCTGACCCAATGAGTCATGCTTATCTGGTGATAATCCAAGTGTGACTACCCCAATCCCATAACTAATAGGCTAGGGTATGGAGACTAGTGACGATTAGGAATTTACACACATTGGAGGCCTTAGTCTATGGTACCTATAAGCATGCACACACATCTATCTCTATGTAACAGTGCATATATAAAATAAAATAGATACCAAAATAAATGTATACATTTATACCACAAAAATGTATGATAAAAGTACTTTAAAGAATAAAAGGTAAAAATTCAAGCCCATAAAAAACAAAAAAAAAGAGTCTAAATTGGTCAAAAGGATGGGACTACTATCAAATGCACAACTGGTACACACCTTGTTCTATCTATCACAAAACTATGTTTCACCTGCTCTCAGTGCTCTAAGTTCACTGTCAAAATACATATCATCTACATAATACATGACATGTGCTTGAGTATACCATGAAGGTATGAGTATAAAAATACCCATTAGGTTACCCAAAACCCAAAACAAAAAGGGATAAACTAAAATGAAACATTCTACTCGACCCCAATCTAGAAGAGAAAACACAAGTGAGAGAGAATAGGAAACTCTATCTCAACCATTTCTCAGATATACATGACTAGTCAGTTCATCAACACCTAGTATGCCAAAAAAATATAACACATACCAAAAGGAATCCTAGAATATCCTAGATATGATCATAACATATTCTAAGACTCGTGGTCTCAACCATAAACCCAACCATAGGATCCTACTCGAGGATCAAAGGTATCGCTTGTCTAGGAGTACTCACTCCATGAGCCTTTCCACCCCTGAAGGAACTAATTTGATAAGTATCAAATATCGGGTATCACTAAGTAAATTGAAAATCCTTCCATCCATAGTGGTAACTATCCTAGAGAACTATATCATTGGGTCTTTTCCTGGATAAAGTCCCATTGGGCTCAGAAGATCTCAAAACACAGATAGGGGATCACTCCCAGGACTGCTGGGGGACACAGTAAACCCAAACCAGAACTTAGTAGATCTTAAAACTCGGATATAAGATCACTACAAAGATCATTATGCAATTAATAAAACCTAAAATGAGAGAGAAAAACATGATACACATATCCTGGTATGTATATTGGAGATCACACTGAAGATCATTGGGGGACACTGTGAACCCTACTGAAATATCCTTCTGAGATTTTAGCACCCAGATAGAGAACCACACCTAGAAACATTAGTTGAAACCACTAGAGTAACCCATAAAGTGATGGGAACATATGTCTAAAATACTAAAAAAAACTCCTAGTATAACCTTCTAGATTGGTGATTGAAGTCCTATATCATGGTGTTCATGATAATATCGAGAACCCCATCTAGGGTACTAGAATGATAGAGTATCACACCCTGTTCCACTCAAAGGTACACTGAGAACTCTATACAAGGTAAAATACATAGAGGGATCACAATAAAATATTAAGGATGTGATGCCGGATAGTACCCCTAATGGAATAGGCCAAGGTAACGCACTCAACCAATACTATTCTATACGTCGCTAATAGAAGTGACCTATAAATGTCTTCTAAAGTATCATCTCTAATGCAAAAACCATGGCCACCATCATGTCCTAAGTAGAAAAATACTTAGGATGGGATACTATTGGGCCTCCATCTGAGTCCTGAATATGGATATGCATAAGTTAAATACCTCTAAGTGGATTACATGGTGTGTCTCTTGAAATCGAACACTGGTCATATCCCCACTTGGTACTCAACATGTATAATGGGAATACATGGTGTGTACCTCATGTCACGCGGTGTGTGACCCCATCTAAACACCTCATCATTACCTTTCTTGAACACACCATATTTTTTGCAAGTTGAAATACATGGAATGCACCCACGAAAGATAGTGTGACCTAGAACCTAGGGTAGATGGTCGTGTCCTTTAGGTTATGCCCATGTGTCTCATTCCATTCTCATTCCATCTGTACATGTACTTACACACAGCCATGAACATTGAAATGGTGAGTCTATCCATTTCCTAATTCACATAGAAAAGGACCACCACACAGTATATACCCCCAGTACAAGGCGTATAGTGAACAAAGTTTCAACTTCACCAATTGGGAAAAACACATGGCATGTGCTCCTACACTACACCTTATGTGATCAAGATTTCAAAATTGGAAACCATATGAGCCTCCTAAAACCCTATATTTTAACTAATTTACCATATATCAGCCCCCATGGGATCAATAAAAATTATATAAGGGTTCTAAAACATTAAAAAAACACAAAAATGGGGATCAAGACATAAGGATTGCAAATATTCCTACCTCATGGTGAAACACCAAAGATTTGGGTCCAACACGATGCCCATAATCTACTACACCTCAATATGGTTCTGAACGACATCAAAAAATGTTTCTAGTGTCACCTCATCTCCTTAGTTCCTCCTCAGGTCATCCATCATGTAAGGGAGAAAACCTCATGCTTTCCTCCTTCATCTGAAACCTAAAGGATGAGGAAATGTTAGTTTATTTTATTAAATAAACTTATCCATAAAAAACTCATCCACTATCACCCATCCTCAACCGAACACCTGATACTAATAGACTTTATGTTTCACCTAGGGTAAACACTGCATTCCAGACCTTGAAATTCCACATCGACTCAGTGTCTGGCTTCAGAAATATTCTTTGAAATATTCTAAGGCCTTATATAGAAAAACTCAAGTCACCACACTATCCCCACCTTTAGGATTTTGATCCCCAAAAAGCTAAATCCTAATAACAAGGGAGTAAAAAGATCTATCTACTGGGTCTCCCACACTAATTAGTTCTCCATAGGGTTCTCGTACTATCAAAAAACACCCACCTTGGTAAACCACTTTCCCACCATTGGGTACCTCACAAAGACAAATCTACACCCAAATCCCTACTCATACGAGTCAAAATCATGAAATGAGTTGTGAACATGTCTCTTTATCAATGATAGGTGGAAAATATCAACCACCCAGACTAAATTTTTCCACAGGGTCTAGAGGTATACTACCATGCTAACCTGATACAGAAACTAACGTAACCCAGAAGTCCTCATCCACCATTGAATGACCTTCATTCTCAACATTCATCACAATAACCAACTCTATACCACAAAAATTTTATCATATATGCTCTGACCATTATAGAGGTGGCTTGTAGGTCCTCTTGAATGTGGCCTTAAATGGTGCTATGTCAATGGCGGAGCAGAAAATGCACAACGCAAAAATGAAAAATTGAAGCATGTTCTCCAAAACATGAATAGTTTTATCAAATTGGATCAACAAAACCTCTCTTAGATGTACTAATAATGGAAATAAATCTCCTTGGTACCTCATATCGTAATGTGACTAGTGTCGAAGTTAATCCTAGAAAGTTCTATGTGCTCCCCACATTTGGAAAATCTATTGAGAACATATCTAGTGAATAGATGGTCACGTGAGACCTCGTAAGCAATATCCCCAAACTATGCCTCCCTGACTTACTATAAAAATTTGGGGGGAACAACTATTAACTAGATATATTCTGCACTAATCTCAACCTCAAGATTCAACTACTCCACCTCCCTACTCAACCACAACGGATGTAAAAATTCATTGTAACCAATTTCCACTAGGACCACGCCCTTGGGTGACTCCATAGATAGAATTTACTCAACCTTTACTGGTTCAATAGTCACTCCCATATATGAGAATAAATATACAAAAAATTAGACCTCCTAGATCTAGACCCATTTCTTTGAGAGCTTCTCATAAGGACAGAACTTTGTGAGAAAGTCTAGATACATCCTCATGTGTCTCGCATGTTCCACCACTAACATTGAGCACACTAGATTTCCAATGTTGAATACTACTACAAACCAATACAAGAAGAGTTAAGGACCCTTCTTAAGTCCTCTAACTCCACTGAGGTGTTCAAAATGCCGAAGGGTATCACCATGAACTCAAAGAAACCACAAAAAATTTCTAAATCCAACTTAGATATAACCTCCTCATGAACTTGGAGTTGTTGATAACCCATCCTAAAGTCAAAATCTGATAATCACTTCACCTATTATCATCGGTCGAAGATGTCATTGAATCTCATGGGTGGATAATTATCCATGATAGTTAATGGATTTAGGTTATTTCAATCCACACCTAAACCCAAACTATCATTTTCCAACTAGGCAAACATCACATGGTTTCCCAGGAAAACACATTGGGTCTATCAAACCCTTTCTCTGCACAGACCATCAGCCACACCATCAGCTCACAGAGCTTTATGGGATCCATATGATATACTAGAACATATATTGAGGTATCCATTGGGTGATATTCTATGAAAAACACAAACTCTTGATGGGGAGATAAGCATGATGCAATCCCATGGAAGACATCTAAATACTCCACCAACACTATAGGAAACCAAAAACTCATAGAATCCACTACTCTAAGGGTCATACTAGAAAAATGAAAATGAGTAATTTATAGCCTCCTACATATGATATCAACATGATCAGCTTGGAATCACTCCTTATAAAATAAGGAAAACTCCATCCCTTAATCTAGAAATAATTCCACACCCAATAACGGTAACTAACTAAGAATGGATGGATAACAACTAATCCATACTAAGAAAAACATAATAGTGTCTTCTTGCCACTATGGAAAATTTATACATGATCCTAAATCCTCAAAGAGTGAGGTCACACTATTGATAGTAGTTTATAATAAATGATCCTTTGTAGGATACACCAACATAAGGGTCTATCTAAAAGGATCCACTAGAATTGTAAGGCCTCAAATAGGGGATACACTCAGGGAAAATTGGATTTTGACTCTATGATAAAACTATAATTGGGAAGTTAAGTCTTGTGTCCTAACATGAACCATACTCGAAATCCCCAAGCCAAAAACCCCTTCCACCTAAAACTCATCATTCCCCTTACTTTCCTATTCACCATGACCATGTTATAGTTCGACACCACTTCACATCAACCTTCTCTAAACACACAAGTCAAAGGAACTCATCTTCCACACCTCAACACTATCCACATTAGGTGGCACTGACTTACCTACATGGTTTTTATTGCATCACAAGGACGCATCTCGATGTGGGAATAATCCCACTTATTGTTAGTTTGAAGTTATGATACAAAACCAACTTAGAGCTCCATAATAATCTCCAAGTTTCATGAAAAATATGTGGCTAGGAAAGAGTGACTTTCACCTATTCCTATAAAAATATTGTCCAAGGAAACAATACACATATCATACCTCAAATAACTCTTTAATACACTAGTTAATTAACATCCAATGCTTTTAGCCACCCATATCCTAGTCCACCACCTCCTAAACCTAGTTTGGACTACCAAAGGGTGGTGGTAGAAATGACTGAAGTGACAGCCACCTCCTACTACTCCTCCACCTTCTATGCCTTGTCTACCACCCTATGGACCTCTTTGCTACAACAAATACCTTTTCCTAAGTGGTCCATCAACCGTATCTCTTCTATAAGCATAATGAATAGGTTAATATCACGTGAGATATCCATGTCCTCCACAATCATAAAAATTCCACTAGCTCTGAGTACTTCACTATCACCTAGGTCCTCATGAACATCTTAGCCTCTTGTTATGAGATATGTTTCACATTATTACTATATTTTGGTTTTATAAACCCTAAATCCTAGGTGATATCTACCTTAGAATCTCATGACATGTTATTGATCCATGCGCATTATCCTCCAACTCCAACAGATCCATCCATGTCTTAGTCTAACATGATGTATCCACCTAAACAATCAAAGGTGGGTATCAGCACTAATCAATAAGGGGGAGTACTACCATCTATCCACCTAGAATAAGATCCTCCTCTTGACCAGGCCCCTGTATGGAGGCATCATTGTTGATTGGTTATATCCTAAAACCTGCTGTAGAATCCCCAAAGTCTATTATCATGGAAATGTCTTGAAAGAAGACAAGGTATTTCATATTTATAGAGTATATATGATGAGTTGACTCAAGAAAGACCTCAAAACCACAACCCATTCCTATATGATTCATGTACCAGTATTTTCCCTAAAACCATTGCCTATATGTAACAAGTAAATAATAAGGTAGTCAGAGTCCTAGTGAATAAATACATTAGCTACCACACCAACACTAGAGTCCTTAGCCTACAAAAAAACCTGATACACTTTAACATTGTCTCTATAAATCTCAAACCAATAACACATCTAGACAAAAAACAATGCTCTTATCATAAGGTTGGACGGCCACCTTTGATACCACTCTATCATAACCCAAACCAACAAGTCCTTCCTAACCGATGATGAGCTGAGTGTGACTAACCAAATCCCACCTATAATGGGCTAGAGTCTGGAGACTAGTGCTGGGTAGGAAGATCACACATGTGGGAGGCCTTATCTTATAGTTCTTGTACACACATTCACACACATCCATCTCTATGCAATAGTGAATAGATAAAATAAAATTGATTCCAAAATTCAGGCATACATCTATACCACAAATAGAGTATCCTAGAAGTAATAGAAATAATGAAAGGTAAAAATAAATTTTTTTAAAAAACTAAAAAATGGCCCAAACTACTTAGAAGAGGGGTAAAGATTTTAAATTCATGGTTGATACAAACCTTAGTCTATCTATCCTTGAACTATGATCCACCAACTCCAATTACTCCAAGAAAACCATTAAGATACCTATCATATACATAAGATACAATATGTGTGGGAAGATCCCACATATGGGTGAGTATAAAAATACCTAGTAGGCACACCCAAAACCCAAAACAAGAGGTATAAAGTGAAAGGAAATAGTCTACTCAACCTCAATCCAGAGGAGAAAACCCATGCTAGAGATAAGAAGAAAATTTATCTCAACCATTCCTTACATGACTAGTCAACTCATCACCGCCTAGTATGTCAAAAAAATATGAAACATACCAAAACTAATCCCAGAATATCCTAGATATACTCATAAAATACTCCAAGTCTCATGGTCTCAACCATAAAGCTAGCCATAGCATCCTACTCTAGGATCAAAGGTATCACTCATTAGGGATTACTCCCTCCATGATCCTTTTCATCCCTTATGTAACTCACTTGAGAAGTCTCAAAAATTGGGTATCTCTATGCTAATGGAACATCCCTTTTATCTCTGGTTTAAACTATCCAAGAGAATAAGATCATTAGTTCTTTCCATGGATAAAGTCACACTAGGACTCAGAAGATCTCAAAACATAGATAGGAGATCACTCCCATGACTATTAGGGGACACCAAAAACCCAAAATAAAACTTGGGGGATATTAATTATTAGATAAGGGATCACTCCCATGGCCATTTGGGGACACCAAAAACCCAAACTGATACATAGAAACACAATAAACATATATTGATAAGTAGATAGGGGATCACACCCAAGACCACTGGGGGACACCGCAAACCCTGCTAAAATATCCTATTGAGATCTTGGCACCCAGATAGGGGATTTCACCCAATACCATTGGGGGACGCCATGAACCCTTCTACATTAACCCGTAAATTAAGGGGATCATATGTTAATGATACCATAAACCCTACTATGATGACCTTCTACATGGGTGATTAGATTCATGTATCATGGTGGTCATTCCAATACCATGAACCCCATTTAGGGTATTGGAATGATAGAGGATCACACCATGATCCACTCGAAGGGACACCACAAACATTATTCGAGGAACAATCCATAGAGGGGTCACAGTCTAATATTAAGTATGTGATGCCACACAGTACCCTCATAGTAATAGACCAAGGGAATACACTCAACCGATATTGGTCTATTCGTCTCTAATAGAAGTGGCCCACAAATGTATCCTCATAATGCATCTTTAATGCCAAAACCATGGCCACCATCACATCCTATATAGAAAACTTCTCATAATATGATACTCACAGGCCTCCATATGAGTCTTGAAGATATATATGCATGAGGGAAGCATCTCTAAGGGGGTACATGACGTGTACCCATAGTACAGGTCATGTCTTTTGAAACAGGCCCATTGTTGTGTCTCTACTTGATACTCAACGTGTATAATAGAAATACATGGTGTGTACCTCATGTCACATGGTGTGTAACCACCCTTAAACACCTTGTAATGTCCTCACCCATACATGGCCTAGATAGTCATGTCACCATACATATCATGCACCCATGGTACATGGAATGTCCTAGAATTTAGGGTAGATGGTTGTGTCCTTTAACCCATTCCCATGTATCTCATCTTGTTCATGTGTCATCTATCCATGTACTTCTACATATCCATATCCATTAACATAGAGATTATGTTCATGTACTCAGTCTTATGGTGAAGGACCACTACATGGAATATACCCCCTAGTACATAGAATGTAGTCCACAATGTTCCATCATCCCTAAATGGGAAGAATACACAGCATGTGCTCCTACACTACACACCGTGTGATCGGAATTTCTAAACTTGAAATCCTTAAGAACCTCCTGAAACCCCAACTTTTCATAGATTTCCCATATATCAACACTTATGAGGTCTCCAGTAGTTATATAAGGGGTTTTAAACCTTAAAATAATGAAAAAAATGAGGATTGAGATGTAAATATCATAAATATTTCTACCTTTTGGAAAAACACAAATGATTTGGATCCAACATGATTCTTGGAAGATGATACACCTCAATATGGCATTGTTCAATGTCAAAAATTGTGTCTGGTGGTACCTCATCTCCTAGTTTTATCCTCAGGTCATCTTTTTCTCAAGGGAGAAATCCTCACCCTTTCCTCCAACATGTGAAACCTAAATAGGGGGGATGTATTAGTTGATTTTAATAAATAAACTAATATATCAACAAATCATCTTCAATCACCCATCCTTAACTGGATTCCCAATGCTAAAAATTTTATTTTTCCCCTATGATAAACACGATGTTCTAGTCTCAATCATGGTCTTAGATTTACAATATGAGACTCTGATCAGGATTTATTTTACATTTATATAAATTTGTGCACACATGATATAAAATATTTAATATTTTTAATATCTCCTCATCGATGCTCTCCATACCCCAGAATTCTGTAATAACTCAGCACTTAGATTTGACAATATTTTTTGAAATATTTCAACGTATTATATAGAAAAACCCAAGTCACCACAACCACTGGAGACCTAGTGGCCACCACTGACTAGTCGATGACTACTACAGATATTTTTTAGCCTTTGGTCAGCACATTGATGGGCCTATGGAGACCCATAGGTTGGTTGGTGGGTGTAATATAATTATTTCATCACTTCCCGGCACACTGTATGGATGATGGCCCACACTATCTAGCTGGTGGACATAGTGTATCTATTATAGCTATAGCCCAAAGTCCGCACTTGTTCCATTTCTTGAACCATACCCCCAAATCAATTTATCAACTAAAAATAGATAGAAACATAATGAGGAAGGGGAAAATGTACAAGGAAAAGAAAAAATATTGAGATGTTACATTGGGTAATGTGTGTATCTCATGATATGACATATATAAGATTAGGTAGAAAACCTAATATACTATGGGACTTTCATACACTATATTATGTTATTGTGGAATTTATCATTGAATTATACTTATTTCATGTCTTATGTTGCTTCAAAATTCCTATATTTCCATGATCTTATGATGTCTTCTTTATAATGTTTTGATCCCTTAAGATTATTAATGAGCCTTGTGTTTTATGATATCATGTTATTCTTGTTGACTCATATGTTATGCTTCATTATCATCTTTATTACCTTACTAGTCTTTATATATCACCACTTTTATTTTTTTATTCCTTGGTTTATTATGTGTTATTTTAGAATCTTAAATGGATTTAAGATCATATAATAGAGATTAAAATAAATATTTTCTATTTTAGTTTCATGTTCATGTTTTATACACCTAATCTTCCAAAGATAGTCGGCTTATGGATCCTTTTGTTTTGTTTATTTAATATTTATATTAAAATAAATTTAAATATATATATAAGGGATTTGGGTCTATATAGTTGGTATCATATAAATGTATTATTATTTTTGGGAATTATAAATATAATACATTAGTAAAGATCCTAGGGATAATTCTAAGTAAAGTAAAACATCATTAATTTTTTTTAAAGTATATAGATAGTGGTTTTTAAGCAATGAAATCCAAGTCAGGATATTATAAGTTTATTTGGATCTATAAAACATGTAAATAGGGTTAATAATACTGAAAGGGCTCATTGGTTATTCAATCAACCTATACCTGGTGTGAAAAAATTAGGCCTTATTTTACACCTAGTTTGACTCTCCAAGGGGATATTATTTTAACCAATCACTAACACTATACAAACCATTATAAAGGACATGAATGGATTGTTAGATCAGAAAAAAATATAGGAAAATTATCATGGATAACCTATATTTAAATCTAGATACTCATAAGTTAGGATATACATGTCATTTATAAGTTATTATGTATATGTTCATAGTTGCCATATTTATATTATTATTGGTTTAAGAATAATCATACCTAATTTTTCCTTTATTTTTAGTTAATTGTGGGAAATGGGAGGAATTATTCCAAAAAGAAATGTGTTGGGCAATGTGATGTTTTTCCTAATGAGATTATTAACCTAATGTGAGTGGGATCAGAAAACTTCATGGTAGTACTGGATTAATTGACTCAATTTATAAATAATAACATGAATCATGTGGAGTGTTATCCTTATCCTAAGAAAGTTCAATTTTAAATTAATTCCTTTATGTGAAAAAATCCTACTTTTAGTGAATCTTGTGATCCCATCATCACGGAATTATTGATTAACTCAATTGAGAATAAATTATTTTTCCTAAAATTCTTTGAAAAATATAAAATCATAATCTTCATATATCATCTATAGGGATAAACTGATAAGTGGTGTACACTAATCAAGAACATAAATCCTATAGAGTAATCGAATCCATGGAATGGGATGGATTCAAGAAAATGTTTTTTAATAAATATTTTCCATGAACTCTATTTATTAAAATAGAGTGGGTGTTTCATGGAAGGAAGAAAAAGGAATATGATTCTATTGGGTATTATAAGTAAAACTTCAAAATTATTGTATATTACACCTATTTCTTTTTCATAAACACTAAAAGTAAGATGGAATACTTCATTAGTAATGAAGATATTATGTTTTCTTCCCTTAAGGTCAAGATAGAGATTATTGAATCTTAGTGGTCTCAAGGTGATAGAGATAAATTGCTGAAAATGGAGTTTAATTTGGTAGTATCAATGGATAAATCCCATATAAGAATGAAAACTCAACTACCCATGTGTAAAAAACTATAGGAATAAGCATCTCAGAGATTGTCTCAAGGGAATTTGGTGATTCTTCAAGTGTGTAAAAGAGATAAATTAGGATAATCCATGACGAATGGAGATGAAGGGTCCCACTAATGTGTTAGAAGAAAATAATGTCTCAATAAACACTCATCTTATTATAAATTGTTTAAACTGAAAGGAATAAAGATATTATGAAATTCAATTCTCTATGCCAAGGTTTTCTAGATATGATAAATGAAAAAAATCATCTAATCCATAGAGAGAAAGGAATGGATTATGTTATTAATACTACTGAGTTGGACCCTAATAATAAAGTGGTTATAGGTATGATAATTATTCATTAAAAAATTGTGAGCATGTTATTTGAATATAGTTCTATATATTCTTTTATATCATGAAACTTTAGTACAAATATTTAAACACCACCTAAAAACATTGAGGTTTAGTTATCTATGAGAATAGAAAATGGGGTAATTATGAAATCCCAAGAATATAACTCTTATCCAGTAAATGTTTGTAGACAGAACCTCCCAACAAATCTTGTCATACTTACTTTAGTGTAATTTGGAGTTATACTATGCATGGATTGACTATCCTTATATAATGACAATATCAAATTTCAAGAGAGGGAAGTCACCCTCCATATCATGAATCGTCCTCCTATTATATATAAGTAAAAGAGTGGGATTAAACTCTATTTTAAAATTATTCTAAAGATCAAATATTATTTCCTTATAATCAATCATATATACCTAAAATGATTGATATAGAGGAGATAATTTGGATTCATGACATGCCTAGTTTGAGGGACTATATTGATGTATTCCCAAAATAGTAGATGGGCCTTACTCCTAAAGAAGAGGATAATTTCTTAATTAAACTTATACTTGGACCACTTTTCATATCCAATACTCCCTAAATAATGGAAACCATTGAGTTGGAATAACTAAATAAGTAGTTTGAAGAGAGTCTTAACAAGGGTTTCATATGCCTGAGTGCTTCACAATAGGGCGCGCTGGTCTTATTCATCCAGAAGAAATATGGTTCAATGTTCCTCATAATTGATTATCATGAACTCAAAAAAAATAATGATAAAGAACAATTATCCTCTTATACATATTGATGAATTGTTAGATTCTTTATATGGATCCCAGTACTTATCTATGGTGGAAAATCAGTTGGAATATCACCAATTAAAGGTGGAGAATAAGGATATTCCTAATACTACCTTCTATACAAGGTATGGGAAATATAAGTTCATAGTGATTCCCTTCAGACTCCCTAATTCCCTATAAATATTCTTGGACTTAATAAAAAGATTCTTTAGAGATTACTTCAAAAAAATTGGTAGTCCTTATAGATTAAATTATGATAAAATCCAAAAGTAAAGAGGAAAATGAAGAGAATTTGAGTACCATTCTAAATACATTATGAATGAGGAGTTATATGAAAATTATAGTATATGTGGGTTTTAAATGGAGTAATTATCATTAATGGGGCGTGTTATTATAAGAAAATTGATATATGTGGATCCTTATAAGACAAAGTTAATTTAGTAGTGTCCCATAAAAACATTTATAATGGAGATGCATAGTTTCCTTGGATTAGTTGGGTACTACCGAAGATTTATAAGGAACTACTCATGGTTTTCAAACCACCTAACTAATCTAACTCGGAAGGGAGTGATGTTTTTATAAACCAATGAGTGTGAATATAGGTTTAGGTAATTGAAAAATATTCTTAACACTGCACTAGTACATAAACTACCATCAATTGGTGATCATTTTATGGTATACAATGATGCTTTAAATAAATGATTGATTTGTGTACTTATATGAAATGATAAATTAATATACAAAGCCTCAATACATTTTAAATTTCAAGAAAAGGAATATCCAATACATTATATGGAGTTAGTTTTAGTGATTTTTCATTTATGATTTGGCAGCATTATCTTTATGGGGAGATGTGTGAAATATATATAGAACATAAGAGCCCCAAATATATACACAAATAGAAGACTAATATGCACTCATGTAGATGTTTAGAGATGGTCAAGAAATATGAATTATCAACCCATTAACATCATGGGAAGGAAAATAAAGTGTTAGGTGATCTAAGTATAAAGGATCCTAAAACCTTATTAATAATAATAATTAGGAAGGATCCAATCTTCTTAGACTTGAAAAGGATGGACAGGGAAGTCATAATGGAATGAAAAACATCATATCTCGCTCAAATGATTGATCAACCATCCATTATATATAAGATAAAGGATTCTTTAAGGGATTATATGGAAATATATAAAAAGGTGGAATTTAGAAGAAAAGGGAAATCATTAGAATTAAAAGTTGATAATAAATGGGTTATAAGATTTGGGTCATGATAATGTGTACCATCAAATCTTGAGATAAAGAATGATATATTTAATTATTAACATATCTAAACATTATCCATAAATATAGAGATCCTAAAGATGTATTAAGATCTTTGATATCACTATTAGTGGTAAAATGTAAAGAAGAATATCATGGATTATATATCAAAGTGCCTAGTATAATAGTAATTGAAGGCATAAAGGAAAATTCAAAGGGGATTATGCAACCATTACCCATACCTATATATAAATGGAAAAACATAACCCTGGATGTTTTTCATATTATTTTGAATACATATAGACTAAATCATTGTATATAGTTTTTAGTATACTAACTTACAGATACTGGTCACTTTATTTCCATTCAGGTAGACTTCTCACTCGATCAACTTGCAATGATATACATTAGAGAAGTGGTGAGGATCCATTGAACACCACTATAAACTATATCTTATTGATATTATAGGTTTACCTTTGAGTTATGGAAAAATATATTACATGATCTAAACACTGATTTTAAATTCATTACTATTTATCACTCCCAAATAGATGATCAATTGGAGTGGAAAATTCAAATACTTGAAGACATATTGAGAGCATGCTATATGGAATCTAGACGAAGATGTTATCAACATTTTCCTCTAGTTGGGTTCTCATTAAATAATATCATCCACTCAAGTATACAAATGGTGAGATATGAATACCTTTATGTAAAGGGATTCACAACACCAGCATGTTGGAATGAAGTTTCTGAAAAAAAAGTCATTTGAAACTTAAATGGTTGAAGAAATTATATAAAATGTAAATAACATTAAGCATCACATCAGGATAAATTAGATTCAAAAAAATAGTTATGATGATAATGATTAAGGATACCTAAAGTTTGAAAATGGAGATAATGTGTTCTTGTTTATATCTACAGGGAAGAGATTCATGAGATTTGGGAAGAATGGAAAGATAAGTCCCATATATATCATCCCATTTGATATAATTTATTGCATCAGAGTCATAGACTATCAAATAGTACTCCCACCAACTCTATCTCAAGTACATGGAATGTTTCATGTATCCCTCTTGAAAAATAAATACCAAATCCCTCACATGTACTGAATTCGAAGGTGGAACAGCGGGATAATGACCTCTCTTATGAGGAGAAATTAAAAAGTTTTACACAATAAGACTACTGACCTATAAAATTAATATAGTGAAACCATAAGTATGAGGAGGTATCATGGGAGTTATAGGAAGAAATGAAGAAGAATTACCTTTATTTTTTTCATCATAGTGGGAGAAATGAAATTTTGAGGGTAAATTTTCTTAAGGGGAATAATGTGACAACCCAAAATTTTATCATTGTAATTTCCCTTCTAATTGTAAAAATATGTCATATTTATTAATTTAGTATTATATAAACCACATGAACCACATGATAAAACCAACAAAATTTTATTATATTGACTTTAACATTAAATTTAGAGAATAAATATATCCATAATAATTAAAAGTGTAACGATTGGAAAATAGAAAATATGATAACTACAATATGATTATTTAGATATTCTAAATCCCCTATAATTATTTCACTCATAAAAAACACTGTAGAAATGATATAGGATATTAATAATTCAATAATAAATTTTAAAATTAAAATATATATAACCTTGGTAAAAAATATAAGTAAATAAAGAATGAATGAAATATGAGTTTTTTATAGAAGTTAGATAACCCACATTACCGTTATAAATTAGACTAATGGAATAGTAATTTGACTGTTGGAATAGTAATGTGACTATTAGGAATACTAACCTGACCTTTAAAATAGTAACATCGCCTATGTAATTGTAAAATAATATTTATTTGTCTTATCAAATGAAAATATAGAAAATTTATATCATGATACAAATAAACAAATATTATAATAATGATAAAATAAGTGTATGTTTTTTTATAAAACACATATGTTTTATTTACATTTTTATAAGAAATATAAAAATTTAAAGGCAATTATATTTTTATAAAATGTGTTTATAAACTAATATTAAGTTTCATTATAATGATAATATAATTTTATAAGACCATAAGTTATATTTCAAATGGTCATAAAATGGATGATAATATTAAAATTAGTAATTTAAAAAATAATAAGGATTTTATTTAAAATTTATTTTTATCCTATATAAAAAATTATTATCATCAAATATATTTCATTTTTAGAATATAAATTTTTTAAAATAGTTTGTGTGAATTTTTTGTATTTTTTTTAAATAGTTGAATTTTTGGCGAATAGTGAAATATGATAAAATATTGTAATTTACATTATAAGAAAAATACATGCATAAATGAGCCATGGATGATGTAAGTGACCATTATTCAAAAATCATGTGAAATAATTACTATATATAATCACAATTATAAACACTATTGGTATTCTTGATCCAAAATAATAAACTAATAAAAATTATACTAAAAAACACTCATCTTATCTCCTTATAAATATCACTATTCCTCCTTACACCTTATAAAAGTTGTAGATATCCCAAACTCTATCAATTTCTCTCAAAAACCATAATCCCCACATCCAAGTATTTTTTTTCTTTCCAAAATACCATTCTAAGAATATTTAAGGGGTGACCTGTGAGGATACATCCATAGGAGAAGTTAATGCTCACAATCGGTCTTTTTAATCTTTCTTCCAGTTTATCCTCCAAAAAAATCCATCCAACATTAAATAATGACTCTAGTATCATAAATATACTATAATTTTATTATTTTAATGTAATAGAAAGTATCAAACCTATTTTCATTTCATTCTTAAATTAAAATGATTTGTCATATTATTGTGTGTTCACCACCTCTATGAACAACATGCTTCATTTTTATCCACCGCATTTATGGATGATTATATAAATAATATTATGCTTAAATATGATGATAATAAGTATATTATAACTTATTTAATGTTATATAATGTATTAATAATTGTTTAAATAAATAAAATAAATCTAGTTCATGATGTTTGGTAAAACCACCTAAATGAACTAGCCATATTGCAATAACTTTTATACTAAATGAATCATCCATATGTTAGAACACATATGTATATTTGATACCATTTAAATTTATATAAGTATGTGAATATAATTTCATTTAACTTCTAGATTAGTATTCCCATTTTTTATGAACTTCAATAATTATCCAAAAACTAAAGCGACCTTGGAACCATGAAACGAACGACCTCAAGATAGCAATTATGGACATGGTATCTTAATTGAATGAGTATAAACTAACATAAACACTTAATAATAATTAAAATATAGTTGAATTATGTTCTAAATAATGTTTTTAATAAATATAATTTTATTTTTTTGATTTTAAATGAAAGTTAATAATGAATCTAAACACGAGTTATGGGAAATTTCAAACCACCCTCCTTTATTTTGGGTCATGATGTTTTCCCTCTAAAACTCACTTAATCGCATTATTATTCTCATTTATTTGTTTAATATTATTTATATATTTTCCCCTCACATATATACCTAGTTATTATTACCTTTTTTATGGATATAAACATTTTTTATGTTTCCTTCTTAATTTCATTTATTAATTAAATCCTATTAAAAAGAACTTCTATGTTTCTTACCCCATTTCAAATACCACTCCATAAAATTTTTCAAACCATACATAGTTTCTAAAACATTTAATTTTATCATGGAAACCCTTTTTAGTTAATTTTTTATGGAAATTATTGTGATCTTTCCCATTTATAATGACTCTTTATATTTTTCCCTAAAACTCTACTTAAGAGGTACATTTCCAAAGTTACATCTACGCTCATTTTTCATGTCTTTACTAAACATGGAAAAAATTCTTAAACTGTGCTTATTTTTCATCTATGAACATCTAAGTATGCTTTAATCCCTTATTTCATGGAAACCATTATGATATTTCATTTGGTTATACGATATGATTAAGGTACCCATTTTTTCATCGGTATTTCTTATGCTTATTCCTTATATTTTATTTCCTTATATAGCACACAAATGCATGTACATATTATGATGGGTGAACCCAGATAGCACGCTAATGCATTGGATAATGTTTATATCTCATGGGATGAGATGTATTGGAATATGGAGCAATCCTAATCCAATATGATACTTTTGTCTAATATGTTATGTTGTCTTGGTAGTTATCCTTGACTTATTTTTATTTCATGTTTTATATTTCTTCCATATTCCTATGTTTCCATGATCTTATGATGTTGTCTTATTCATGTCATGATCCCATATTATTATTTATGACCTTGTATTTTATGATATCATATTATTTCTTTTGAATCATATGTTATGCCTCATTATCAGGTATATTCCCGTACTCTGATTTATAGATTACACATTTTCTTTATGTATTACCCATGTTATCATGTATAGTTTTATAATCTCAAATGGATTTAGGATCTCATTATAGAGATTAAAATAAATATTTTTTATTTTAGTTTCATGTCATTACTTTATGTACCTCGTCTTTCAAAGACACCAGGACTATGGATCCTTAGGTTATGATTACTGGATATTTGTGTTAAAAATCATGTAATAATATGTGTAAGAGTCTTGGGTCACTATTGAAAAAATTGATAACTCTGGAGAATCACATTAATATGACTCAAATTTAATAGAAAATATATGAAAATAATCATATAATGGATCTATAAATTCAATATGGGGTCATATATTATTTAAGGTGTCTATATGGAAGGTATTTATAAGGTTTAGGAAGAAGGGGAGACTAAATCCTAGGTACATAGATCATTTTGGAATTTTGGAATGAATTAGAGTTGTTTCCTACCGTCTCACTATTCCACACAACCTATCTAAAGTGCATGATTTTTTTCATATTTCTTTGTTGAGGAAGTACATATCGGACCAAACACATGTACTCAACAATGAGTAAATAGAATTGGAACCCAATTTGTCTTATAATGAAGAGCCAATCTAAATTCTTGACACTAGAGAGAATGTGTTGTGTAGACTACTAGAAGTGCTTGAGATAAATCGCAAGTAAGAGGAGGTGGGTGGGAAATAAAAGAGGAAATGATGAAGAATTTCCTACATTTGTTTCTAAGTTTATATATATTAAATTTTGAGGATGAAATTATTTGGGGGGGTTGTAAGACCCAAGATCCAACTGGAGTAGGTAAACACTATATCCTGATAATTATCACACAACGTGCACTCTATAAAAATAGAAAGAGACTTTGTACATGTTTAAAAGTTTAATTTATAAATCATGGAATTTTTATTTTATAATAAGGAATTATTTTTTTAATTCACCGTGAAAAATTTATCTTAGGGTGAATTTTTTTATATTTTTATAAAATATTTGATTTTAAGGTGAATAGTGAAAATATAATTTTTCCTAAAACTATATCTTTTATGAATATACCAAGAAGTAAATATAACTTAAATAATTATATAAACATGTTTTATGATCAAGTATATATTTAAAGAGAAGAACTATTCATCTCAAAATACTATTATGAGTTTAGAAAACCTATGTTTAGCATTTTATAAAGTTAAGTAATATTTTCAGGTAAAAGATTATTTTTTGTCTTTTCTTTTAATTAAATATTATTTTGGTAAAATTAGTTTTTTTCTTTCACTGAAATACAAAAAAAAATATAATAAACCAATTAATATCATGAAAATCAAGAAGATTGGTAATTTTACTTTACACATAAATTATAATCTTAAAATTCACTTTTTCTAAAAATGGTTTTTTATGTGTTACATGTTCTAATGTTAAAATTAATGTTTTTTAAACAAATAAATTGTATCTGATAAAATTTATTTAATATTTGGATTCATTAGGTAAAAATTATGTAATAATATATATTTTATTTTTAGGCATTAAAATTTTTTACTTAGGTAAAAATTAGTTTCCGTGGTAAAACCAAAAATGGTAAAATTGAAAATTCTAAGAGTAAAGGACTAAAAAATTTAAAACATTTGTGAAAATAAATGGTTGAGGTATTCTTGACTGTAAATTATCCCACACCATTATTTTCTATTTTTTAGCCTTTTTGAGATGTAAAATGTGACATCTTAAGCTCAGTTTACTAATAAATAACCAAACTCAGTTGGCAAATTGGCACACCTCCCTATATGTCAAAGGCTTCCAACTAACACCAAGGGTATACAGTGGTATGGTGAGGTGACTATACCCCCTTTATCATAGTAAATCACAATAGTAAATAATAACAAAGAAACAATGGAGTACAATAAGGTAGAAGAAATAAAGTATCAAAATAATAATAAATAGATAGAAACAACAACGGGATAATACAAAAATGATGTCATGATAGTAAAAACGTGGAAAAAAGAATACATGGTAATAGGAATACAATATAGTACTAGTATATAAAAAAGAGAAAAAAAGAGAAAAAATAACTATCAATGATGTGAGATGGAATATTAAATATTTTTATCTATTATGCATTAAAAATACATGTACTTTTAATTCAAATACAAGGTAAAATAATTGTCTTTGTGAATTTTGAGAATTTGTAACTTAAATGATAAAATGGATTAATTACTATTTTTTTATATTCATTTCTTGGAATTAATTTTTCAATCCATACATAAATTGAAATTAGTTTTTAAACTTTGAAATAAATAGTTGGAATTCAATTCTGGAATTAATTTCTTGAATGGATTAAATTTTTAGTATCAATTCTATAAATCAATTTTTAATCCACAAATCAATTATGCACTACCACAAATTGGCACAACAGCAGCACTACCCTTTATCAGTGATAGTAAAAGAGCACTAATAAAGGGGGTACCTTTATCAACAATAATAAAAAAACACTGATAAAATATACTTTTAACAGTGCTAAAAAAGTTCTGTTAAAATTACCCCTTTATCAGTTCTTTTTTTAGCACTGATAAAGGGAACCCCTTTATTAGTGATTTTTTAAAAGCGCTGATAAAGACCCCCCTTTATCAATGTTTTTTTACTAACGCTAATAAAGGGGGTATATTTCAAAAAAAAATATTTCATCAAAAATAATATATAAATATAATTATATTGATATAAATATATTTATATCGATATAAATATAATATATATTTTATAAATATGTTTTATATAAGGATAAATAGATATTTAAACTTGATATATATAATATTTTGTAAAAAAGGTTTAAAAAATATTTTAAAAAATATTTTTAATTGATATTTTTGTAATTTGTATTGATTAATAGTCATTTAATAATAATTTGAATATAAAAAATAAAAAATAATTTAAAGATCTAAAATTAGTTGAAAATACAACTCAAACTTCAAATGGTCATAACTTTTGATCTGGGTGTTCGTTTGAGCTCTACCACATATCAAATCAAAGCTTGAGGCAATCTCTACGCCATAATGACTCAGGTTAAACCTTCTGTTACGTTTTTTAGGTCAAAAAGGCCCATAATTCCTCCAAAACTGAGTTTTTAGTCAAGGTACCAAGATTTTTTAACATTCGATGGATTTTCAAACTCATTTAAGGGGGTATTTTTTCTCTTATTCAATGAGGAATTAATTTATTCTTAGTAATTACATTCATATTGATATTATGGATGTTAAATTTTATCAATTTTCACAATGTACTACTATTTATATTCAAATATATGACAATATATATATATTATATTCACTCATAAAAATTTAATTTCATAAATAAATAATTAAACATATTTACATATAAAATATATTTCTCAATATATAAGACTTGTCTAAAAAAACTAATCTCTATTTTATTTAAAATACAAATATATGAATATTTATATCTATATAATGTGTGTATGTGTGTATTAGTGTGTGTCTGTATTAACAAACTGATATATATGATAAATATGTTCAAACATATGAATATACATATTAATATATAATATATGTAAATATATATAAATTTATATAAATTTATATAATTATACTTATAGATACACATATAATTTGTGTGTGTGTGTGTCTATCTGTGTGTATGTATGTTGTATATATGTATTTATTTATTTATAAACTCACACAAAAAAACATATTTTATAGATGTAATTAAAACTAATCTTATAAATATATATTAATATAACTATATATATTAATATAAATCTATATTAATATAAATATATATATTAATATAAATCTATATTAATATAATAATAAATATAACTATACATATATAAATATATATATAATTAAAGGGAGAACAAAACAAAATGGGCGAGTGGAAGAGGTGTAGGTGTGTAAGGGAGAGGTCTTAGGTTCGAATCCAAGTGGAGGCAGGGGTGCTTGGGCGGGTGTAGGTGGGTTTAGTGCTGTAAAAGGGGTGTGTGGGCAGGAGCGATGTTATAGGGGTAGTAAATCACTATTAAAAGGTCCTTCTATTTATAAAAAAAATAATTTTTTTTTGGATTTTTATCAGTGCTATTAAAAAAGCGCTCATAAAGACCTCTTTTATCAGTGCTAAAAAAATTCTGATAAAAGTACCTTTTATCGGTGTTTTTTTTAGCGCTGATAAAAAATACCTTTATCAACACTTTTTTAGCACTCATAAAAGAGACCCCCTTTTAATAGATCTTCAATCATAAATGTATTTTTAGTGCTGATAAAATAAATTTTTAGCACTTTTAAAATAATATTTGTGGTTGTGTCTGAAATTGAAATTTAAATTATGATTTTATTTTGATAATTGGGAATTTTTATTATGAAAAAATTATTGAAATTTATTTGAATTTGAAGTGATTTAAATTTTTAAATAATTATTCAGATAAAATTTTTAACTTATTTATCATTTTAAATTTATTAGAAGAAATATTTTATTGATTGGAATTATTTTTTGGAGTGTAGTTTGAATAAAATAATGCAAAGTCATTATAGAGTAATCAAACTAAAATGTCTCATTCACTACACTGATCGTGTGTAGATTACCAATCTTGGAAATTACTTGCCACAAAATATGTTGGGAAAAATCCCTCAAAGCATCATTGAAGTATTTTTGAGGTGATTGTGTTTGTTGACAAAGTGAGCATCTGTGTTGTGATTGTTGAAAATGCAAACCATGACATAAAAATTTGTTGACAAAGGGGATTTCATGGTGGAATTCTGAGTTCAAGATCCATAGTTAAAGATCTATGTTTGATTCAAGAACTTCAACAAAGTAATGGATGATCTGGAGGTGGTACAAAAAGAACATATACAAGGTGGTGTCGTTTTCCAGTGTTTGCCAAATTTTTGGGCCTGAAAATCGACAAATGAAGAAGAGTGGTTTTGGAAAAGGGACTTGCATGCCGTGTACTTGATGGCTTGAAAACATGCGCGCCATATGTTTTTCAAGATTATATCATCAAAATATGGCAAAGGGATAAGGATCGTGCAAGTGTTGAGTTGGTCGCACAGGTGACTTGTGCGCCAAGAGAAAGGACTTACGCACCGGTGCCTAGGAGGATAGGAAACTTGCGCGCCTATTGTTTTTCAAGATCATAACTTCAAAATATTGCAAATGAAAGAGGTCTAATAAGTTTGGAAGTGGGTCACACAAGTGACTGGCAGGGGAAGAGACCTGCGCACCGAGACTTGTGCACCGAGGGTTGAGTTGCACATCATCGCGCAGGGTGGTCAAATTGCCTATAAATACTGGACCACCCCTCCTCATTTCTTACTGGAGTTCAACACTTTGAAGATTCAGAGCTCCCGTCATGCAGGTGTGGTGGTCATGCAAGTGGTGGTGTGTCGTGCAAGTGGGATTTGTGCGCCAGTGTTGGAAGTTGTGCGCCAAGTGTTAGTTTCACGCCTGAGGTGGTTTAGGTGAGGAAGGAAGAGAGTTGCGCAGGTTTGGAGTTGCAGAAGCTTGTGTCGCGCAAGTGGTTGAGGAAGACTTGCGCGCCAGTTGTGACTTGTGTGCCGATACTTTGCACCGGATTAGACTTGAACGCCAAGTAAGGTTGTTTTTTCAGCAGTGTTTTTGGGCTGCGTGGAAGCTGGAAGTTTGCCCAATACCTTCGGTGCAAAGAGAGAATCATCTACGGGTAAAGGTTGGACTTCAACAGAGAATCTACATACATGAGAAGATGCATTCTTTCATGCAAATGAAGAGACCTACACGTCTATAAACTATTAGTGGATCCTTTCTAGAGCATTGAGAGAAGGAAGAGGAAGAAGGTGATCCTCTCCACCGGCAGTGAGCCAGAGAGAGAGAAACAGGGAGTGACCCTTGGGAAAGTAGTGAGCTGACCCTAAACATTGTAAAGGCAGTGAGCCTGGGATAGAGTGACTATGCCCAAACCTTTTAATCCACAGCTAGTGAAGTTTAGTGGAATTTGGTATGACTGAAAACCTGTCGGCGTATGCTCCTTGGACGTATCCCTTAGCAGTGAACCAGGTAAAATTGTTGTGTCTTGTGCTTTCTTTACTTTCTGTTTATATCGTGTAAAAAGATAGAGAGAGAATAATATTTTTCTTAACAGCGAAACAAGATCAGAACAGGATTTAATTTTAAATTCGTCATACCCTGATCCACCCCCCCTCTCAGGGTATTCGACCTTGTGGACCTAACAAAATATCTCCATGGATGGACAGCCTTTTGAAACCCCAACACAGGACCAGTATATCTGAACATGAGCCACTCAACCACAACCCCAATCCTCTCATGGTAGGCAGATATTCTCATGGTCACCCACCTTTCCATACGTTAACCGAATATTCCCTTCATCAGCCTACCACTTACATCTCTCCCTCTATCACAGCCATCTGGAGACCGAACCAAATCCATACCAAAGAATCAAAAAACCATTAATCTATAACCGCTATTGAGTCCCACAACACTACCTTGAACCCAAAGTGTTATAGAAGAAAAAAAAATCCACGATTTAAGATCTAATACCAAGGAATAATTTTCAACCTCAGATCTAGAAGCACTACCATGCCATCACAAAAGAGATGTTTGAGAACAACTGCCAGATCTGTGAAGGAAAGCCACCACTGTGAGAAGGTCACCCTTTGTTGCGCTCCAAGATGATATAGGAGGACACCACGAACCATACTAGGAGAAGGATAGGCCACAATGTGAGATCCCCCTCATGACCCATCTTGAGAAAAAATAATGAAAAAACTAACCTTGTCATTAAAGCATAAGAACAAATTATACTCTGATTATTCTCAAAACTATGTGTTTACAATTATGTGTTAGTATAATTAATCATGATAGTTCACTACGCCACATGGAATCCATCGAGGTGAAGTAAAAACTAACCTTATCATTAAATGCGAGGAGGAAGAAGCTACTGCCTCACTTGTTGTCTATAAATATCTTTCATCCACTCCTAGTAGAAGGGATTCAGTATCGACTGTCCCTAGTTGTAAATTTATTTTTTCATTTTCCATTTTATAATTTTAATTCATTATTCACTCTATTTTTTATTCAATTGTTCTATGATTCTATTCTTCACCAATTCCCTGTTTATCCCAACTATGTATCATTTTAGTGATCTTTTTAACTTTTTAGCTATAGAGAACTAACCCAAGGTTTAGGCCCCTAGGGGAGATCACGCGGGCACACTGTTCTTTATAATAATCTAAATTCTATCATTGATGAAATAGAGAAAATGGAGAGAAGCAGATCAATGGTATTCATCTACTCTCTCCAATGAGTTGACGCATCCTTGAGTCTTTCAAATCTTTTCTCCCTCTCTCAGTTCACAATTCATACCAGTGGAGAATTGTGGATTGAGGGATGAACAACATACGATAGAGTTGGGTACTGAGATAATTAATGCATTAATCAAGAGTGTTCATTGCCTCTTCATTATAGAGGAGGTGAAACTGGATTTATCTGGGGATATTTCTATTTTGTATGTTCAGAACCATAATTTAGATAGATAATAGAAATATAAGGATGATATTGACTCCATTTTCAGATGAGAATAAGAGAGTGATGTAGAATTTGTGTGTTCGACCATAAATCCAACCCATTTCAATAATTGTTGTGGTTTTTATTTTTAATATTATTCTATTGAATCCAAAAACAAAAAAACAAATAATATTTTGATGTTTTAAAAATTAAGAAAACAAAATAAAGATACATAAGTTCTAGGATAATGAGACTCTCAACCCTTTCTCATTGAGAGACGACCCTAGTTAGCCACTAGGCTTTATTATATGTATAATCAAAATTCTATTTGACCATGGCCTGTGAAAATTATGCAATCATCTTGCAGTTGTTTCTAATGATAAAGGTAGAGTTCCCACTATCTTTAACACACCTATAAATAGTGTTTTCTTTATTTTTTATTTTTTTCTTTCTCTTTTTCTCAAACTAGGATAAGTATTTTAGTGAGACCATTCATTAATGGATTATCACCCATATGCCTAGTACACATTCCCACAAGAATCCTAGGAGATTAAATTTTAATGGAAATACCAACAAAAACCTTCATTATACATGAATGGGTGGGACGATGGAAACTTCTACATAAATAATTCCAACAACCATCAACAACATATTCCCCGACACCATAAAACTAAAAATAAAAAAAGATTACATTGGAGGAAATTCAATGCTACACATCTATTATGATGGTTTTTCAAGTGAAACAGAAACTATAGGAACATAGATACATGATTAAAGAATTAAAATATATTCAAGATGAAATAGAAAATACCCTTCAAGAACTCATTGATCAAAGTAAATAATAATAAGCTAAAAAAGTTCAATCCCTTGGTATTCTCCAAAGAAGATATCCAAGATAAAAAGAGAAATTTTTTAGAATCTGAAGAGATTACACTATTCACCCTTGAGTACATCTTCCGAGAGCTAGTGTATCAATAAATAAAACAAAAAGTTGAGAAACTTGAAGGATACTTTCTTTCAAACATTAATTTTTATGATTTTATTATAAACCAATTATCTACTAATTTCCCTCTTTTTATTAGCGGGGAGTCTCACTATCCTATAACTTATTAATATTTATTTAGTTTTCTTAAATTTTAAAATATTCATATAGTATTTTTTTTGGTTTTGGATTAAATGAAAAGATATTAAAAATAGAAAACACCAGAATGAGTGAAAGGAGTTAGATCTAAGGTCAAACACACAGATTCTTCATTGTTGTTTGTTTCTCATTTGAAAATGGTTTCAATATCATTCATCAATTACTCTTATCTATCTAAATGTTGTTTTTGGACATACATAATAAAAATCTCCCCTAATACATCCAATTTCAAATCCTCTATAGTGAAGAGGCAATGAGAACACTTGGTCGAGTAATTCACTATCTCAACACCCAACTCTATCATATGTTGTTCATCCATCAATACACAATGCTCCACTAGTATGCACTGTGAACTAAGAGAGGGAGGAAGATAATATTTGATATATTTGAGGATTTGGAAGATCACCAGAGAGAAAAGATGAATACCATCGATCTTCTTATCTCCATTTCTCTATTGCATCAAGGATGAAATTGATATTATTATAAATAAGAGAGTCCATGTGTGATCTCCCTAGAGTTCCTATCCCTTGGGTTAGTTATCTATAGATATATATTTAAAAATATTACTATAATGATACATAAATTAATGTAAACACGTGTAATTGGGGAATAAGAGGATCACAAAACAATTGAGAATAAAACAGAATGAATCGTGAATTAAAATTAAAGAAAGTAAAATCCATAAATAAATTTAAAACTAGGGTCTTCTGATGATGAATTCATTCTACTGAGAGTGGATGGAATATATTAATAGAGAGAAGGTGAGGCAATAACTTCTTCCACTATAAAGTCAGTGTTAGGGTGAGATTTGACATCATCTCGGTAGATTCCATGTATTGTAGTGGACCATCAATATTAATTATGCTGACACACCTCTCTCCAAGATTTCCCATGCATAGTTTCAAGAATAATTACAGAAGAATGTGTTTTTTTATTCATGGATTGTGGTTTCATGTGCTGAAAATTGGGACTCGGGAAATCATGAGAACTAGTCTTGGAATTTGGGCCTAGGTAAGAATGTTACTGAAAATAGAAAAGTAATTAATTTTATAAATGAATTATTATTTATTTATATATATAGATAGATATATAAATTTATATATATATATATATATATTCTTTTCCATAATATATATATATATATATGTGATTTTATTTTTATTCATGTTTCTTTTGTTTTTTCTTTATTTTTTCCTTAGGTTAGATTACGAGGGGGTGTCTCATTAGATGGCTTATCCTTCTCCTAGTATGGATCATGGTGACCTCCTCTGTCAGCTACAAGTTCAATATAGGGTGGCCTTCTCATGGTAGTGGTTGTCCACAGATTTGGTGGCGGTGCTCGAGCATCTATTTCATGGTGGTGTGGCGTATATTCTGTGGAAAAGCACTCGGTCGAATCACAGTGGCGGCTTGATAGTGAGGGATGATCAAATATAGCCTTAAATAATCTTAGTGGTGACTTTATGTGGTCTCTATCGGTGACTCTTATCCCTTTTAAATCCTTAGATTTTGTTGTAGTGTGGTTGTTTTCATCTTGATTTTTGGTGCGATGGTGCTTTGGGATTTGACAAGCGGTGGTGAGGGTGGTTGCAATAGTAGTGGCTCATTCTTCCTCAATGTTAGATCCTCAATCACAATGCTTAGTATTCTTCTTTGACACTATGGGTTCAAGGCAGTGTTGTGGGAATCATCTATGGTGGTGGTTTCATGGTGTTTTGATTTTATAGTAGGGATTTGTTTCAGTCTCCACAAATGGCCACAAGAGAGGGAGAGATGGTTGTGGTAGGATGATAAAGGTGAGATTCAGTTGTTGCATGGCAAGGTGGGTGACTATGAGAAGATTTCACGGTAGGCATGCCTACCGTGAGAGGATTGTGGTGTTATATAGTTGATCATGATTAGTATACTAACCGTGAGTTGGGGTTGCAAAAGGATGACCATGTTCAGTAGACTAACCATGGAGATGGTTTCAATACGTACTCCCTAGGAACAGTTAGATACACATAGTTTGTTTAGTGACCATGACATGGTCAGTGTGTTGATCATTAAAGGCCATTGCATTATTTTTTTCAACCTGTATTCCAAAAAATAATTTCATTCAATGCAATATTTTCTTCTAATAAATTTAATATGATAAATAAATTAAAAATATTATCTGAATGGTTAATTAATAAATTAAATCATTTCAAATTCAAATTAATTACAATAATTTTTTCATATTTAAAAATTCCCAATTATAAAATTAAGATCATAATTTCAACTTCAGAACTAATTTTCAGATTAAAAATTGATTGAAAAAAAATTAATACTAAAAAATTATTCCATTTAAGAAATTAATTCTAGAATTGAATTACAATTATTCTTTTCAAAGTTTGAAAACTAATTTCAATTTACGTATGGCTTGAAAAATATATTCCAGGAAATGAATATAAAAAACAAAAATAGTAATTAATTCATTTTGACATTTAAGTTCCAAATTCTCAAAAGTTACAAATAAAATTGTTTTACCTAGTATTTGAATTAAAAGTAGGGGTATTTTCAATAAATAATAGATAAAAAAATATTGAATATTCTAGATCAAATCACTCACCATGAGAATCCTGAGCATGGGATCAATCATTTTCTCCCAATATATCATCCTAAAAGGAAATAAAGCATCCATAATTGGGTGCTTCCCTTTATTTTTATATGCATCTATGAAGTCTGTTCAGGTACAAATGGTAGCCTGAATAGGGTGTGAGTAAAAATCAGTCAACCAACACCAATGGTGTCTTTTTCTAATCCAATATGTGAATATAAAATATAATTTTATTTGAGTATAGTAAATGTAAAGTAAAAAAAATTAAATAAAACCCATGTCGAGCTTGGGATCTACATGGGATACCTAACTAACCCTACATGCTTTAATCTACATCAGGTGTCTCTAAGTATATAAAAATTAATTGTTTGGGGACCCATGGAATATATAAAATTAGTCCAAGTTCATTATTTAAAAGGTATCCATGAGAGACTCATGGAATCTATGACCTTACAATGTAGATCCCACTTGTAGTGATCAATCAAGATGTAAGGCTAAGGGGTATGAGTGTAATCCAAGGGAAGAATCCTTGTAACTTAACCGTAAAAGTTTCTAACTGATCTTAATGAAAAATCCAAGGTAATATTGGGATATACTTTATTGGATTATAAAGATATCATCCAAGGCAGTTTTTATTCAAGGACATTAATCTAAAACCATGGAGTTTATCCTAGACATTAATATTTTCTAGATTATGCAAGTGAATCATTAGTGATAATCCAAGAAATTCACATATTTAATACATTGATTGGTCCCAATTATGGTATCTCACCTAGTACTTACATCAATGAATTGGTTGAAATCCTATAATTTTTCTGAAGGCATTCCACATTGGGAATCCAAGTCTAGATCAAGGAAAGTCACGCCTTTATAGTGATCCAGGTCTAGTAAAAAAATTAAGCATGATAAAATAAATATTTCGGTCATTTAAAAAATCAAGGATAATAGAAACATCCCATCCCGTTTATTAGTTTAATTAATTCATTATATTCATTCTATTTACAATTTTCAAGCTCAGCGCATGCAAGTGTGTTTCGGTCACAACAGAAACCTGGTTGTTCGGTCATTTAAACATATGCACACAAATGAGTGGTTCAAGTTGAGGTCATCAACCTCCAATTGTGTAAATTTATTTCATGGGATATAAATTTAAATGACTACATTATTAATTAGATGAGTTAAACATTTTAGGGGAAACACATGGAATGTCTAGCTTGCAGTACAACCGCACATTCCATAAACATACAGAATTTTTGGGAAAAGTAATAGACCAACTACCTTATCTCTTTGGTATTATCTCGAACCTATATCAGCCACATATTTGGGATGGAATGATATAAAATATAAATCCATACAAAATCCCTAAAAATGGGTCATATTAGCTTTCATGGTGACAACACCTAAGATGGAAAAGAAAATCGATAAAAGAAGAAATTGGAGTGATCAAATTACTAAGGGGGTCCAATGTGGTGAATGGTGATTGAATTGGAGTCTTGATAGAGGAGATACACCAAAACCTTGAAGATGGAGAAGATATGAACCTCAGATAGATATTATATACAAATAAGGAGAATAGGATGAGGAATTGGTCTTAAAGGAAAGAATGGAAATGGTCATTTCCAACTTTTTAATGGGTCGAATGTTTTGGCTACATAGTTGGCCAAACCATGTTCCAACCATGAAGTGATCACTACCCATGAGGTCACACCTCTCACGGTTTAGGTGAAAAGTTATAAAAACCAAGAACAAATCATGTTTGGTGAACCTACAGTATGTTATAGGTTTTTTATGGTTAGTGTCCCCTTGTGCATAGTTTGAAAAACTGTGATTCACCCTCTTAGGTACGTATAGTTGAAGTGAATGGTAAGGGATAACCATGCTCCAACCATATTTCTCACTCTAATTCCTTAAAAAACTTTAATCCAAGTCTAAAACTAAGCCCAAAAACTCATGAAACATCCATAAACCCAATAGGAACTCCCATTTAGATACATCAAAAGGTTTAGACTGAAAATTAAATTATATATACCTCAATGGAAAACAAGGATCATGAAAACTCCCCAAGTTACCCTTCTAAGGGTGGTTGATCAATATATAATAATAACTCTGGCCACTGAGTATGTATATCAGACTCTCATTCTCAGGTATCTTCATATACATGGTTGTGCTACTATAGCACCCAAACCAAAGGAGTTGTCTTACCTTGAATATCCTTCATGCTATGATCCAAAATATGAACTGGATACTCCTCAAAATAATCATGTGTATTAAAATCCACTTCCTCATAATCAAAAACATGAGATGGGTCAGATTGGTAATGATGGAGTTGGGAAACATGGAAGACATTATGCTTAACACTGTACCAATAAAAAAGAGAAATCCAATATTCAACTATCCCAAAACTCCCCAATATCTTGAAAGGATTTAATAATCTAGATGATATCATAACATGACTATGAATCCATCAATAACCCAATCTAGGAAAAACTCATAAGAATACTTGATCTCCCACCTCAAACTCTAGAGTTCGATGTTGATGATCGATATAAGAATTATTCCTAGACTGATTCAAAGCTGTAAGAACCCAGGTTTTTTGTATGAGGTATGGATCCCTTATTTTTTGGTTTAAATGCATAAATATGTCCTTATGCGAGCTCCCACCTTGATCACGGGTGTTTTAGACGTGTTTGAGGCTTGTTCAGAGCTCAGAACTAGGTTTTGGGATGAAAATGGCCTAGTGCATGGTTAATACAAACTATGTGGGGCAGGCCATATGGTTTGACTAAATCATGCGAGGATGTATAGAAGGGGATTATATGTTGGAACCAGGTTCTTCAAAGCATTATTTGGTGTATGGTTTGTGTTTGTTGTCAATCCTCAGTGGAAGTTCAGGGTGTTCACCAACAAAGTGATCATACCGTTCAAGCAGAAAACAGTAGTGAAGGTGGCGCTGTTTCCCAGTGTTTGCCAAATTTTTGGGCCTAAAAATCGGCCAATAAAGTAAAGTGTTTTTGGCAAAGGTACTTGCGCGCCGTGCTCTTGGAGGATGAAAGACTTGCGCGCCATATGATTTTGAGGATCAGAACATCAAAATTTGGCTAAGGCAAGAAGGTCGCGCAAGTGTTGGTTGGGTCGCGCAAGTGAGTTGCGCGACAGAGTTTATTGAAGACAAGACTTGCGCGCCGTCGAGGACTTGCGCGCCGCCGCGCAGGGGGTCCAGTTTGCCTATAAATACTGGACCACCCCTCCTCATTTGTAACGAAGTTCAAGGCCGAGATATTGTTCGAGCTCTCGTCGCGCAGGTGGTTGAGTCGCGCAGGTGGTTGTTTTGTCGCGCAAGTAGACCTTGCGCGCCGGTGTTTGGCTGTGCGCCCAAGGTGGTTTGGAAGAGAAAGGAAGTGGACCGCGCAAGTTTGTAGTTGGGGAAGGAAGAGTCGCGCAACTGTGTTGATGACACTTGTGCGCCAGTGTGGACTTGCGCGCCGTAGTGGGACCTGCGCGACTGTCTTGGAGAAGCGCGCCTGGTTTTGCTGAAGTCCACCGGCGTGTTTGGAGCTGCACGAAAGCCGAGAGACTACTTGGTTCATTCGGGGAAAAGTGATATTCTTCTGGTGAGAATCGGACTTCAATAGAGCATCTACATACAACAAAGGATGCACTCTTATGAAAATGAAGAAGAGACCTTCACGTCTATAAACTGAGTGGGACTTCACCAACGGCAGTGAGCCAGGGGGAGTCAACGGGAGTGACCCGAGGGACGCAGTGAGCTATCCCTGAACTATTGTAAAGGCAGTGAGCCTGGGACAGAGTGTCTGTACCCGAACTTTTGTATCCGCAGCTAGTGAAGCATAGTGGATTTAGGTACGACCGGCAACCTGTCGGCGTATGCTCCTTGGACGTAGCCCTTAGTGGTGAACCAAGTAAAAATGGCTGTGTCTTCTCTGTGCATGTGAATGTTTTCATTTTGATCATAATCATCATACAGGTTCAACAAGTTCCTACCAACGTGGGAACAAGATCCAACACATTAAAAGAAAAAGTGGTCACCCTGATTCACCCCTCCCCTCTCAGGGTGTCCTGGGGTCCTTCAAGTGGTATCAGAGGGTAAAGGTTGCTGGTGTTGAATCTGACCTTCTTCGTCATGGAAAACGCGATCAATGTCAGGGGAGTCCCTCACTTTGATGGAAGCAATTTCCAGATCTGGAAGAACAGAATGAGATCTCATCTAAGATCTCTTGGAATTGAAGTTCTTTTTTCTACTGTTCAAGGAATACATGTCACTGATCCAACAGGTCTGGCTATGACTAAAACAGACAGGAAACTTCTTGATGCAGATGCTAAAGCACAGAATGCTCTCACTGCAGCCCTTTCTGATCAGATTTACCTGAAGTTGATGAATTGCACCTCAGCAAAATCTATGTGGGATAAACTTGAGAATATTTATGAAGGTGATAGCAAAGTGATGGAGGCGAAACTACAAGTGCTACACAATCGGTTTGATGATCTGAAGATGCATCCAGACGAGAATGCAGACTCTTTCTTCAATCGAATTACTGAAGTGGTTGGAGCAATTCGGGGTCTAGGCGAAGAAATCAAAGACATTGATATTGTAAAGAAAATATTAAGAAGACTTCCACCTCTATATAATGCGAAGGTGTCAGCTCTTGAGGAAAGAGATCTTTCCAAACTTTCTCTAGATGACTTACTGAGCAGTTTGGTAGCTTATGAAATGAGAGTCAAACCAGAAGATGTTACGACTCGGGTGAGCAAGGAAATGGCATTCAAGGCCATGGATAAATTGAAAATCTCAAAGGACAGTAGCGGTGATGATGACGAAGAGAAAGAAATTCTTTCTCTCATTGCAAAGAAGTTCCAGAAGGGGAAAGGGAAATTCAAAGGGAAGTTACCTCTCGCATGTTTCCGTTGTGGAAAAGTTGGGCATATTGCTTCTCAGTGCTTGAAGAATATCAATGATGATGACAGTGAAGATGAAAACTTCAAGAAGCCTCAAAGAAGGTTCTTCAAAAAGGGAGACTTCAAATCTGGTAAGAAAATGCAAAAGAAGAGTTTTGTCTGTGAAGAGGAAGAAGATGACAATGAATTCTGTGATGAAGAAGAACCAGAATTCAAAACTGGGAACCATGCTTCTATGATGGCCACTGTTGAAAAGTCAGAAGATACTGATGGTGAAAAACAACTGAGAACTTGTGTAGATCCTGAGGTGAAACTTAAGGATGCAGTTAGTAAGCTTAAGATTAAATGTAAGAGCTGCAATAAGTGGAAATCAATTGTGGAAGAATCAACTGAATATGTTGATCAACTTGAAGCTGAAATTGAACGACTGGAAGAATTTGTGAAGGTACAGTCTAAAATAATTGAAAGTAATGATGATGCAGTTGATCTGAAGCTGAGAATTGAAGAGCAGGCAAAGGTCATCAATTACCTCACATCCAGACTGGATGAAAAATCCAAGATTGTTGAGGGTCTTGAGGAGGAAGTAGTTACTCGAAGGAGTAAAATGGAGACAGAATCAGTTCCAAAAGAATCGAGGAAGAAAATACAGTTCGGAAGATTCTCAGATGCAGAATTACTTGCAAGAGCCAAGTGTGGTTCAGATGGGGTTGGAAAAGTCTTGAGTGATCAAAGACCTGCTTGCATGGGAAAGAGTGGAATTGGCTGTGAGGCTGAGTCATCAACTGCTGGAAGTGAAAAGATCCAAAAGAAAGACAAGATGAAAGTTGAACATGATGAAATGTTACCTAGAGTGCTGAAAAAGGAACCCTCAATCCAAACTAAAAGGAGACCTGAAAATTATCCTCAAACTTTCAAAAATGACAGAAAGTCTTACTATTCTCCCAAGGAAGAAGCTATAAGGAGAAATTCAAGTGAGAAGACATTTCCTCTCATGAAGTGTCAGTTCTGTGGCTATCTGGGTCATACCATGTCTTATTGTGAAGAGGCAAGAAGCTATCTGAATGGAGAAGATATAGATGCTCAACAAAGGAGAACAATCTCATATCCTAATTCTCATAGAAGAAATAATTTCTATGGACATTGTTTTTGTTGTTCTAACTTTGGTCATAAGGCCGTTAATTGCAGGCAGAGAAGAGACATAGACACCTCATACCGAAGTTCAAGACAAGTCAAGTCTCGTCAGCAAGACAGTGTTGCTCGTTTAAACAGGTTCTCTCCTCTCACAGAAGACTTTGACTATGAAGAACCTGGGTATGCGGAAGAGATAGTTGAAAGGCCATCAGTCCTATATACTCAATCTAATGTCTCATGGAAGGAAAGGAAGAATATTGAGAAATCTAACCTTGCAGAGGTAGCCCTCAAAGCTACAAAGAACAATAGTACCTGGATTCTGGATAGCGGTTGTTCATCTCATATGACGGGTAATGCCGGCCTACTAACGAATGTCATAAAGAATGTTGATGGTACAGTAAGATTTGGTAATGATGGGGCTCTGAAAATCAAAGGGAGTGGAAGTACCCAATTAGCTAATGGAGAACTAAAGAAGACTTAAGTCCTTTACGTAGATGGCCTACGCCATAATCTCCTTAGCGTGAGTCAACTCTGTGACTCAGGACTTATAGTTACTTTTAATCAGAAAGGCTGCACCATCAAGGGAAAAACCGGAAATTCACTTATGAAAGGATGCAGAACAGAAGGCAACTTGTATCAGGTTGATAGTGAAGAAAATGTATGTTACATGACTGTTGAAGAAGAAAACAATTTGTGGCATCGGAGATTGGGACACATCAATCAACAAGACATGGAGAAAATATCAAAATTGAGAATTTTCATGGACATCCCCAACCTGAAGCGTGAGCGTGAAAAATCCTGTGATGCTTGTATTCGTGGGAAGTTGGTCTGCAGTTCATATCGGCCAAAGAAGAAAAAGGAATCTCACCTTCTTGATCTGATTCATACAGATGTTTTTGGTCCAATAAATGTTGCCGGAACTCATGGAGAAAGGTACTTTGTCCTTTTTATAGATGATTACAGTCGAATGGCATGTGTGATGGTCATTCACCGGAAACGACAGGTCCTTGACTGCATGAAAACATATCGGCGAATCGCCGAGAATGATACTGGACGAACAATCAAAGTGTTGCGATCTGACAATGGAGGAGAATACACGTCCATTGAATTTGAAAATTATCTGGAGAAGCATGGGATACAACATGAGGTAGCTGCTGTGAGAACTCCACAACAAAATGAAGTTGTTGAACGAAGGAATCGACAGGTGAACAACATGGCATGAACTATGCTGATTGAGAGTCGTATTCCACGACATTACTGGAAAGATGTTGTTCAAGCTGCAGTGTACATTCAGAATCGAACAGGACTTTATATGGGTGAGACGAAGACACCATATGAATTGTGGCATGGACGGAAGCCTTCTCTAAAATACTTTCGTGTCTTTGGAAGTAAGTGCTTCATCAGGAACAAAGAAGGAAATCAGGGGAAATATGGTGACAACGCAGATGAAGGAATCTTCCTCGGTTACTCAATGAACAGAAAAGCCTACAAATGTTTCAACAATCGTTTGGGAAGGATTGTGGAAAGCAATGATGTTAAGATAATTGAAGAGAAAACCACAAATGCTTCACGGACGTCATATGCTGATGTGATAGAAAGTCATGAAGAATGTGGACATGAAGAAACTACAAATGCAGAAATAGAGGAAGCTGTTCAAAACACTCATCAATCACATAATGATGTTGACTCAGAAGAAGAATCTGAAAAAGAAACTATGTCTGAAGAGAATTCTACTGAACCTCGCAGGAGAAATCGAAGAGCTGAGATTGATCCATCCAACATAATTGGGGATAGGAGTGCACCCACTCAAACCAGAAGGATGAGGAATACCACACAATCTTCATTTCTATCAGTTGTAGAGCCATCCTCATTTGAAGAAGCTGCAAAAGATGAATCTTGGGTGAAAGACATGAATGATGAATTAGATCAGATTGATAAGAATCAGACATGGGATCTTGTCTAGAGACCCGAAGGTCACAATGTGATTGGTACCAAATGGATCTTCAAAAATAAGTTTGATGAGCATGGAAGTGTTATCAGAAACAAGGCACGACTGGTATGTAAAGGATACTCCCAGATTGAAGGTATTGATGTTGAAGAAACTTTTGCTCCAGTTGCTAGACTGGAATCAATCAGGCTTTTCCTTGCCATGGCACTCCAAAGAGGATATAAAGTATATCAAATGGATGTTAAGACAGCATTCTTGAATGGTGTACTTGAAGAAGAAGTCTACATTGAACAACCGGTGGGGTTTGTCTTGGGTACCGATGAAACAAAGGTCTGCAAACTAAAGAAAGCTCTATATGGTTTGAAGCAGGCACCACGGGCATGGTACTCACGGCTAGATTCATATCTCAAGAAGTTGGAATTCAAAATAGGAGGAGTTGATCACAATCTCTATGTGAAGAATTCTCCAAAATATCAGTTCATGGTTCTTGTCTACGTTGATGATATCATTTTTGGTGGCAGCAAGCAGAAATCAGTGGATGAATTTTCCAACCACATGAAATCAGAATTTGAAATGTCTATGATTGGGGAGCTCACATATTTCTTGGGGTTACAAGTGATTCAAAAGAAGGAATACACTTTCATTTCTCAGGAAAAATATGCAAGAGAGTTGCTGAATAAGTTCAATATGCAAGACTCCAAACCAATGTCAACTCCGATTGCTGTTGGAACTAAACTTGGAAAGCATGAGGATGGGAACTCTGTTGATCCCACCATGTACAGGAGGATCATTGGAAGCCTACTGTATCTGACAGCGACAAGGCCAGATATTGTCTTTGCAACATGCCTTGCGGCCCGCTTTCAGAGTAATCCAAAGGAGGAACATATGTCAGCAGTAAAAAGAATCATGAGGTATATTCAAGGCACAAATAACTTCGGGTTATTTTTTGCTGCAGGCAGGGACAGTGAATTATCAGCGTTTTCTGATGCTGACTGGGCTGGGGATGTAATAGACAGAAAGTCCACTAGTGGTGGAGCTTTCTATATTGGGCATAAATGTGTTGGCTGGTTGAGCAAGAAGCAAGAAAGTACTTCTATTAGTACTGCTGAAGCTGAATATATCTCCGCCACAAAAGCATGCACTCAACTTCTTTGGATGAAGCAGCAGCTAACAGATATTGGTGATAAGGTGCAGCAACCAATGGTGATTTATTGCGATAACAAAAGTGCAATTGATCTTACGAAGAATCCGGTTCAACATTCTCGTACAAAACATATTGAAATACGGTATCATTTTATCAAAGAAAAGGTTGAA
Organism: Viscum album; assembly: GCA_963277665.1. Classification (NCBI taxonomy): domain Eukaryota; kingdom Viridiplantae; phylum Streptophyta; class Magnoliopsida; order Santalales; family Viscaceae; genus Viscum; species Viscum album. The sequence goes on from OY728131.1 coordinate 979,375,178, forward strand.
CAAGGAGTTATTAAAATGGATCATGTTGGAACTAATGAGCAAGTGGTTGATATCCTAACCAAGCCATTGTCCGCGGCTGTGTTCGAGAAGCATCGGTTGAACCTCGGTGTTCGACCACCTCCTACTGCATAAGGAGGCACCGAAAGTCCCCTCTCCTCGTTTGTTTTAACTGTTTTTATCTGCTTATGGTTGTGATGCAGGTTTATGGGGGAGATACTATTCAGGGGGAGTATGGCTTGAGCTGAACATTGAACAAACTTTTCGGTCTTTGGTTTTATTGTCAATGGGGGAGAAAGGCATAAATTCAAGGAAAGAAATTCTTCTGTGATGAGAAGTGTAAGATTTTGATGAGAAGTTTAATAAGGATAACATCGGGCGTCATGGAGAATTTCAAAACACTAATACCCAATTCAATCTTCCTCTCTTGCTTTCTACACCGAGCATTGCTCACGTAGACTTAGAGTGTTGGCTGAGTTGATTCTTGCGTTTTGGATTTGCTCGTGGTTGGAGATCTATTGAATTTATTCTGATTGCCAACAAACCCAAAGGGGGAGATTGTTGGAACCAGGTTCTTCAAAGCATGATTTGGTGTATGGTTTGTGTTTGTTGTCAATCCTCAGTGGAAGTTCAGGGTGTTCACCAACAAAGTGATCATACCGTTCAAGCAGAAAACAGTAGTGAAGGTGGCGCTGTTTCCCAGTGTTTGCCAAATTTTTGGGCCTAAAAATCGGCCAATAAAGTAAAGTGTTTTTGGAAAAGGTACTTGCGCGCCGTGCTCTTGGAGGATGAAAGACTTGCGCGCCATATGATTTTGAGGATCAGAACATCAAAATTTGGATAAGGCAAGAAGGTCGCGCAAGTGTTGGTTGGGTCGCGCAAGTGAGTTGTGCGACAGAGTTTATTGAAGACAAGACTTGCGCACCGTCGAGGACTTGCGCGCCGCCGCGCAGGGTGTCCAGTTTGCCTATAAATACTGGACCACCCCTCCTCATTTGTAACGAAGTTCAAGGCCGAGAGATTGTTCGAGCTATCGTCGCGCAGGTGGTTGAGTCGCGCAGGTGGTTGTTTTGTCGCGCAAGTAGAACTTGCGCGCCGGTGTTTGGCTGTGCGCCCAAGGTGGTTTGGAAGAGAAAGGAAGTGGACCGCGCAAGTTTGTAGTTGGGGAAGGAAGAGTCGCGCAACTGTGTTGATGACACTTGCGTGCCAGTGTGGACTTGCGCGCCGTAGTGGGACCTGCGCGACTGTCTTGGAGAAGCGCGCCTGGTTTTGCTGAAGTCCACCGGCGTGTTTGGAGCTGCACGAAAGCCGAGAGACTACTCGGTTCATTCGGGGAAAAGTGATATTCTTCTGGTGAGAATCGGACTTCAATAGATCATCTACATACAACAAAGGATGCACTCTTATGCAAATGAAGAAGAGACCTTCACGTCTATAAACTGAGTGGGACTTCACCAATGGCAGTGAGCCAGGGGGAGTCAACGGGAGTGACCCGAGGGACGCATTGAGCTATCCCTGAACTATTGTAAAGGCAGTGAGCTTGGGACAGAGTGTCTGTACCCGAACTTTTGTATCCGCAGCTAGTGAAGCATAGTGGATTTAGGTACGACCGGCAACCTGTCGGCGTATGCTCCTTGGACGTAGCCCTTAGTGGTGAACCAAGTAAAAATGGTTGTGTCTTCTCTGTGCATGTGAATGTTTTCATTTTGATCATAATCATCATACAGGTTCAACAAGTTCCTACCAATGTGGGAACAAGATCCAACACATTAAAAGAAAAAGTGGTCACCCTGATTCACCCCTCCCCTCTCAGGGTGTCCCGGGGTCCTTCAAGTGGTATCAGAGGGTAAAGGTTGCTGGCGTTGAATCTGACCTTCTTCGTCATGGAAAACGCGATCAATGTCAGGGGAGTCCCTCACTTCGATGGAAGCAATTTCCAGATCTGGAAGAACAGAATGAGATCTCATCTAAGATCTCTTGGAATTGAAGTTCTTTTTTCTACTGTTCAAGGAATACATGTCACTGATCCAACAGGTCTGGCTATGAATAAAACAGACAGGAAACTTCTTGATGCAGATGCTAAAGCACAGAATGCTCTCACTGCAGCCCTTTCTGATCAGATTTACCTGAAGGTGATGAATTGCACCTCAGCAAAATCTATGTGGGATAAACTTGAGAATATTTATGAAGGTGATAGCAAAGTGAAGGAGGAGAAACTACAAGTGCTACACAATCGGTTTGATGATCTGAAGATGCATCCAGACGAGAATGCAGACTCTTTCTTCAATCCAATTACTGAAGTGGTTGGAGCAATTTGGGGTCTAGGCGAATAAATCAAAGACATTGATATTGTAAAGAAAATATTAAGAAGACTTCCACCTCTGTATAATGCGAAGGTGTCAGCTCTTGAGGAAAGAGATCTTTCCAAACTTTCTCTAGATGACTTACTGAGCAGTTTGGTAGCTTATGAAATGAGAGTCAAACCAGAAGATGCTACGACTCGGGTGAGCAAGGAAATGGCATTCAAGGCCATGGATAAATTGAAAATCTCAAAGGACAGTAGCGGTGATGATGACGAAGAGAAAGAAATTCTTTCTCTCATCGCAAAGAAGTTCCAGAAGGGGAAAGGGAAATTCAAAGGGAAGTTACCTCTCGCATGTTTCCGTTGTGGAAAAGTTGGGCATATTGCTTCTCAGTGCTTGAAGAATATCAATGATGATGACAGTGAAGATGAAAACTTCAAGAAGCCTCAAAGAAGGTTCTTCAAAAAGGGAGACTTCAAATCTGGTAAGAAAATGCAAAAGAAGAGTTTTGTCTGTGAAGAGGAAGAAGATGACAATGAATTCTGTGATGAAGAAGAACCAGAATTCAAAACTGGGAACCATGCTTCTATGATGGCCACTGTTGAAAAGTCAGAAGATACTGATGGTGAAAAACAACTGAGAACTTGTGTAGATCCTGAGGTGAAACTTAAGGATGCAGTTAGTAAGCTTAAGATTAAATGTAAGAGCTGCAATAAGTGGAAATCAATTGTGGAAGAATCAACTGAATATTTTGATCAAATTGAAGCTGAAATTGAACGACTGGAAGAATTTGTGAAGGTACAGTCTAAAATAATTGAAATTAATGATGATGCAGTTGATCTGAAGCTGAGAATTGAAGAGCAGGCAAAGGTCATCAATTACCTCACATCCAGACTGGATGAAAAATCCAAGACTGTTGAGGGTCTTGAGGAGGAAGTAGTTACTCTAAGGAGTAAAATGGAGACAGAATCAGTTCCAAAAGAATCGAGGAAGAAAATACAGTTCGGAAGATTCTCAGATGCAGAATTACTTGCAAGAGCCAAGTGTGGTTCAGATGGGGTTGGAAAAGTCTTGAGTGATCAAAGACCTGCTTGCATGGGAAAGAGTGGAATTGGCTGTGAGGCTGAGTCATCAACTGCTGGAAGTGAAAAGATCCAAAAGAAAGACAAGATGAAAGTTGAACATGATGAAATGTTACCTAGAGTGCTGAAAAAGGAACCCTCAATCCAAACTAAAAGGAGACCTGAAAATTATCCTCAAACTTTCAAAAATGGCAGACAGTCTTACTATTCTCCCAAGGAAGAAGCTATAAGGAGAAATTCAAGTGAGAAGACATTTCCTCTCATGAAGTGTCAGTTCTGTGGCTATCTGGGTCATACCATGTCTTATTGTGAAGAGGCAAGAAGCTATCTGAATGGAGAAGATATAGATGCTCAACAAAGGAGAACAATCTCATATCCTAATTCTCATAGAAGAAATAATTTCTATGGATATTTTTTTTGTTGTTCTAACTTTGGTCATAAGGTCGTTAATTGCAGGCAGAGAAGAGACATAGACACCTCATACCGAAGTTCAAGACAAGTCAAGTCTCGTCAGCAAGACAGTGTTGCTCGTTTAAACAGGTTCTCTCCTCTCACAGAAGACTTTGACTATGAAGAACCTGGGTATGCGGAAGAGATAGTTGAAAGGCCATCAGTCCTATATACTCAATCTAATGTCTCATGGAAGTAAAGGAAGAATATTGAGAAATCTAACCTTGCAGAGGTAGCCCTCAAAGCTACAAAGAACAATAGTACCTGGATTCTGGATAGTGGTTGTTCATCTCATATGACGGGTAATGTCGGCCTACTAACGAATGTCATAAAGAATGTTGATGGTACAGTAAGATTTGGTAATGATGGGGCTCTGAAAATCAAAGGGAGTGGAAGTACCCAATTAGCTAATGGAGAACTAAAGAAGACTTAAGTCCTTTACGTAGATGGCCTACGCCATAATCTCCTTAGCGTGAGTCAACTCTGTGACTCAGGACTTATAGTTACTTTTAATCAGAAAGGCTGCACCATCAAGGGAAAAACCGGAAATTCACTTATGAAAGGATGCAGAACAGAAGGCAACTTGTATCAGGTTGATAGTGAAGAAAATGTATGTTACATGACTGTTGAAGAAGAAAACAATTTGTGGCATCGGAGATTGGGACACATCAATCAACAAGACATGGAGAAAATATCAAAATTGAGAATTTTCATGGACATCCCCAACCTGAAGCGTGAGCGTGAAAAATCCTGTGATGCTTGTATTCGTGGGAAGTTGGTCTGCAGTTCATATCGGCCAAAGAAGAAAAAGGAATCTCACCTTCTTGATCTGATTCATACAGATGTTTGTGGTCCAATAAATATTGCAGGAACTCATGGAGAAAGGTACTTTGTCCTTTTTATAGATGATTACAGTCGAATGGCATGTGTGATGGTCATTCACCGGAAACGACAGGTCCTTGACTGCATGAAAACATATCGGCGAATCGCCGAGAATGATACTGGACGAACAATCAAAGTGTTGCGATCTGACAATGGAGGAGAATACACGTCCATTGAATTTGAAAATTATCTGGAGAAGCATGGGATACAACATGAGGTAGCTGCTGTGAGAACTCCATAACAAAATGGAGTTGTTGAACGAAGGAATCGACAGGTGAACAACATGGCACGAACTATGCTGATTGAGAGTCGTATTCCACGACATTACTGGAAAGAGGCTGTTCAAGCTGCAGTGTAAATTCATAATCGAACAAGACTTTATATGGGTGAGACGAAGACACCATATGAATTGTGGCATGGACGGAAGCCTTCTCTAAAATACTTTCGTGTCTTTGGAAGTAAGTGCTTCATCAGGAACAAAGAAGGAAATCAGGGGAAATATGGTGACAACGCAGATGAAGGAATCTTCCTCGGTTACTCAATGAACAGAAAAGCCTACAAATGTTTCAACAATCGTTTGGGAAGGATTGTGGAAAGCAATGATGTTAAGATAATTGAAGAGAAAACCACAAATGCTTCACGAACGTCATATGCTGATGTGATAGAAAGTCATGAAGAATGTGGACATGAAGAAACTACAAATGCAGAAATAGAGGAAGCTGTTCAAAACACTCATCAATCACATAATGATGTTGACTCAGAAGAAGAATCTGAAAAAGAAACTATGTCTGAAGGGAATTCTACTGAACCTCGCAGGAGAAATCGAAGAGCTGAGATTGATCCATCCAACATAATTGGGGATAGGAGTGCACCCACTCAAACCAGAAGGATGAGGAATACCACACAATCTGCATTTCTATCAGTTGTAGAGCCATCCTCATTTGAAGAAGCTGCAAAAGATGAATCTTGGGTGAAAGCCATGAATGATGAATTAGATCAGATTGATAAGAATCAGACATGGGATCTTGTCGAGAGACCCAAAGGTCACAATGTGATTGGTACCAAATGGATCTTCAAAAATAAGTTTGATGAGCATGGAAGTGTTATCAGAAACAAGGCACGACTGGTATGTAAAGGATACTCCCAGATTGAAGGTATTGATGTTGAAGAAACTTTTGCTCCAGTTGCTAGACTGGAATCAATCAGGCTTTTCCTTTCCATGGCACTCCAAAGAGGATATAAAGTATATCAAATGGATGTTAAGACAGCATTCTTGAATGGTGTACTTGAAGAAGAAGTCTACATTGAACAACCGGTGGGGTTTGTCTTGGGTACCGATGAAACAAAGGTCTGCAAACTAAAGAAAGCTCTATATGGTTTGAAGCAGGCACCACGGGCATGGTACTCACGGCTAGATTCATATCTCAAGAAGTTGTAATTCAAAAGAGGAGGAGTTGATCACAATCTCAATGTGAAGAATTATCCAAAAGATCAGTTCATGGTTCTTGTCTACGTTGATGATATCATTTTTGGTGGCAGCAGGCAGAAATCAGTGGATGAATTTGCCAACCACATGAAATCAGAATTTGAAATGTCTATGATTGGGGAGCTCACATATTTCTTGGGGTTACAAGTGATTCAAAAGAAGGAATACACTTTCATTTCTCAGGAAAAATATGCAAGAGAGTTGCTGAAGAAGTTCAATATGCAAGACTCCAAACCAATGTCAACTCCGATTGCTGTTGGAACTAAACTTGGAAAGCATGAGGATGGGAACTCTGTTGATCCCACCATGTACAGGAGGATCATTGGAAGCCTACTGTATCTGACAGCGACAAGGCCAGATATTGTCTTTGCAACATGCCTTGCGGCCCGCTTTCAGAGTAATCCAAAGGAGGAACATATGTCAGCAGTAAAAAGAATCATGAGGTATATTCAAGGCACAAATAACTTCGGGTTATTTTTTGCTGCAGGCAGGGACAGTGAATTATCAGCGTTTTCTGATGCTGACTGGGCTGGGGATGTAATAGACAGAAAGTCCACTAGTGGTGGAGCTTTCTATATTGGGCATAAATGTGTTGGCTGGTTGAGCAAGAAGCAAGAAAGTACTTCTATTAGTACTGCTGAAGCTGAATATATCTCTGCCACAAAAGCATGCACTCAACTTCTTTGGATGAAGCAGCAGCTAACAGATATTGGTGATAAGGTGCAGCAACCAATGGTGATTTATTGCGATAACAAAAGTGCAATTGATCTTACGAAGAATCCGGTTCAACATTCTCGTACAAAATATATTGAAATACGGTATCATTTTATCAAAGAAAAGGTTGAACAAGGAGTTATTAAAATGGATCATGTTGGAATTAATGAGCAAGTGGCAGATATCCTAACCAAGCCATTGTCCGCGGCTGTGTTCGAGAAGCATCGGTTGAACCTCGGTGTTCGACCACCTCCTACTGCATAAGGAGGCACCGGAAGTCCCCTCTCCCCGTTTGTTTTAACTGTTTTTATCTGCTTATGGCTGTGATGCAGGTTTATGGGGGAGATACTATCCAGGGGGAGTATGGATTGAGCTGAACGTTGAACAAACTTTTCGGTCTTTGGTTTTATTGTCAATGGGGGAGAAAGGCATAAATTCAAGGAAAGAAATTCTTCTGTGATGAGAAGTGTAAGATTGTGATGAGAAGTTTAATAAGGATAACATCGGGCGTCATGGAGAATTTCAAAACACTAAGACCCAATTCAAGCTTCCTCTCTTTTTTTCTACACCGAGCATTGCTCACGTAGACTTAGAGTGTTGGCTGAGTTGATTCTTGCGTTTTGGATTTGCTCGTGGTTGGAGATCTATTGAATTTATTCTGATTGAAAACAAACCCAAAGGGGGAGATTGTTGGAACCAGGTTCTTCAAAGCATGATTTGGTGTATGGTTTGTGTTTGTTGTCAATCCTCAGTGGAAGTTCAGGGTGTTCACCAACAAAGTGATCATACCGTTCAAGCAGAAAACAGTAGTGAAGGTGGCGCTGTTTCCCAGTGTTTGCCAAATTTTTGGGCCTAAAAATCGGCCAATAAAGTATAGTGTTTTTGGCAAAGGTACTTGCGCGCCGTGCTCTTGGAGGATGAAAGACTTGCGCGCCATATGATTTTGAGGATCAGAACATCAAAATTTGGCTAAGGCAAGAAGGTCGCGCAAGTGTTGGTTGGGTCGCGCAAGTGAGTTGCGCGATAGAGTTTATTGAAGACAATACTTGCGCGCCGTCGAGGACTTGCGCGCCGCCGCGCAGGGGGTCCAGTTTGCCTATAAATACTGGACCACCCCTCCTCCTTTGTAATGAAGTTCAAGGCCGAGATATTTTTCGAGCTCTCGTCGCGCAGGTGGTTGAGTCGCGCAGGTGGTTGTTTTGTCGCGCAAGTAGAGCTTGCGCGCCGGTGTTTGGCTGTGCGCCCAAGGTGGTTTGGAAGAGAAAGGAAGTGGACCGCGCAAGTTTGTAGTTGGGGAAGTAAGAGTCGCGCAACTGTGTTGATGACACTTGCGCGCCAGTGTGGACTTGCGCGCCGTAGTGGGACTTGCGCGACTGTCTTGGAGAAGCGCGCCTGGTTTTGCTGAAGTCCACCGGCGTGTTTGGAGCTGCACGAAAGCCGAGAGACTACTCGGTTCATTCGGGGAAAAGTGATATTCTTCTGGTGAGAATCGGACTTCAATAGAGCATCTACATACAACAAAGGATGCACTCTTATGCAAATGAAGAAGAGACCTTCACGTCTATAAACTGAGTGGGACTTCACCAACGGCAGTGAGCCAGGGGGAGTCAACGGGAGTGACCCGAGGGACGCAGTGAGCTATCCCTGAACTATTGTAAAGGCAGTGAGCCTGGGACAGAGTGTCTGTACCCGAACTTTTGTATCCGCAACTAGTGAAGCATAGTGGATTTAGGTACGACCGGCAACCTGTCGGCGTATGCTCCTTGGACGTAGCCCTTAGTGGTGAACCAAGTAAAAATGGTTGTGTCTTCTCTGTGCATGTGAATGTTTTCATTTTGATCATAATCATCATACAGGTTCAACAAGTTCCTATCAACGTGGGAACAAGATCCAACACATTAAAAGAAAAAGTGGTCACCCTGATTCACCCCTCCCCTCTCAGGGTGTCCCGGGGTCCTTCATTATAGGCCACATTTTTTTAGGAAAACGTGCAGAGAGAGGTGCATGCCCACATGGTCAAGTCTATAGTTTTTACAAAACATGACAGTGGATTTTATCATGGTTTACACATGGTTCGTAAACTATGTAGGTAAACCATGCGATTACCCCTTGGTCTATAGGAAACCATGCACGGTTTCCACATGGTTTGAAAGAGTGTGAGGGTAAACCCTACAGCCCCTGTAATTTTGATTTTTTATAATTTTAATTTAAATGGAAATACTTTTAAAAACTAAATTAGGTTTTCCTTTCACGTACAGATCCTCCCCTCCGTTGAAGCTCTCAAGTGTAACTATTCTAGTATTTGAGCTAATCTCTCTATATGACATCTGATCGGAGCATGGTTTGTCTCATCGGATCTGCATCAGTAAGATCTACATTCCTTTTTATCCTTTCTAGGTTCATTTGTCTATCGATTATGCTATTTTATTTTAGGATCATATGCCATACTTTCCCATTCTTATTATGTTCATAATTCTCCTAAAATGGGATTAATCAAGACTTTATACTAGATTATCACTCCACTACTGAGTTATGGTAGGTGGTATATACCTTTATTTTGGATTTTAGTTCTTTTTAGAGCTATCGGTCATTACACTGCCCACAGAACTTTCTAGCATGACCCCGATTTTGAACAGGTTACTAGCAATAAATGAAATCGGACCTATTAGGGATGACCATAGGATTCTTGGTGATTTGTTGGTACCTATTTCCTAAACCAAGGTCATCAATGGGGTGCAACTTATGGAAATTCCTTTTTTATACCATGTTAGACCATAAAGGGTGTGTTTTGGGTTTTTCTTGTTGTAGGAATCCAATTATAAGTTGAATTGGTTGTATGAGATGATTAGAATATGGTTTTCCTCCTTTACCTAGATTTATTATATTGAATTTGAATTGGTTAATTTTTGAATATATCAAATGAGTTTTATTAAATGTCATGTGTTTAATGGAAAATGGTGATAGATGGGTGGGTATACCCATGTGACTTGATTAGATGGAAATGGAATGCATGATTGGGTATACTCCTGGGATGTAAATGATTAAATTATTGGGTATAATCATTGATTGGAATTGAATAGAATTGGTTATATGAGTGGGTGGAATCATATGGAAATTTAATTGTTAAATTATATGAATTCATGTTTTGTATAGATTCCATGGATGGATCTCCATGGATCTAGAAGGTGGTAGTGGATGCCTTGGATAAATTATACTCCAAGGGTCTTGATTTCTTGGGATGATTTGATATTTTCTAACCCTTGGATTCGGTTAGCTTGTAATCACATAGGACATGTTAGTAAACATGCTTCTAGGACTCCAACCAGTGCTTATACTAATTTTCCATCAAGATGCTCCTGGGAGTCGATGAGGATGACATGGTCTTAGATACCTTAGATCTAGACCTTCACCTTCTACACTTCACTATATATAATGGCCATGGGATATATGATGATTGGGATGTACAGAAATGTCATGGAATTTTTATATAGTTTCATTATATAAAAAGGTTATGTGGATAGGATATGGATGGTTTTACGAAAAGGATGTTTTGGTTGTTTATATTCATTATAGATTCCTTTTTATAAGATAAAACTTGTTTTCAAGAGCCTTGAGAGGTTGTTTGGTATTTATTGTTGAAGTAGAAATATGCCATAGGAATTCACACTTACATTACTACTTACTTACACTTGTTAAGACTACTTATTTTCACTGCTTAAAACTGTATAGATCCCTGGGTGGTTACATACTGGGATGTTTATCTTACACCATGTTTGGGCCTCCTTGGGGACCTAAACAAATTACATGGTTGCAGGTGATAAGGGAAAGCACCCAAACACTAGTTTTTTATCATTGCTTTGGAGCAGGGGATCATGAGACCAAGGTGAAGCTTGCAATGTTATAGGCACTTTTTGGTCTTTTTTTATTTTGGATACTTGTACTATTTTGTAGTTCTGTGTGCTTATTTTGGATGATTTCTAGATACATGTATCATCTTCATCATTTTATATGAGCCATATTTTGATATTGTAATTTGTTTCTGCTATGTATATATTGTATGCTTGTTTTACTACTACCATTATCAATATGTTATTGGCTTCTACTATGATATACTATGGTAAAGAGGGAATAGTCTCCCTAGTGACTCAATTAGTCCCTCATTGCTAGATGGAAGCCTCTGGTATTTAGGGAGATGTGCTTGAGTCCATGTAGCCAACTGGGCTCGAGGCACTATTGAATGGCATATGGGTTCGGGACGTTACAAAGTTATATTAGAGGTGTTTTCTAGTTTGACTTACTATTTTGGAGACAATAGACTGAGATAGTAAGTGAATATAATTTGGTAAAAATTTGTTCCCGAGAGTAGCTACCCCGCGTGCACGAAAAATCCAAATTGCCTTGAATAGAATTTTTATTTATAGAATTTTAACTATTATAGTTGATTTGATTCCACCTTTAGGTGATGAACTTGATTTATATTGTTTTTATTGATATGATTGTGGTTCTATTTCTATTTCAATCTGATAATATGGGGGTATTCCATCCTATGCATCATATAGGCACCTTGCTAGAAATCACATGTCATGCATTATGCCATGCCATTTAGGATGCATTACTTAATGTGTGCTATTGTGATAGGTGTTGTGATATTCGTGCCTACTGTTGTGATATACCTTGTGTAGTGAATAGATAAGTGACGTCATCTTTCAATTTATAAGGTGTATAGGCCCTTATGGAATGGAAAACGATTCACTTTTTAGATTCAATTATTAAAATGAATTTGATATGTATGGATTATATGGGCATAAATTTTGATTCTTGAGTTGTTGTAGACCCTCGTGGATTAGAACTTGGTGGGCCATTGGTTAAATAATTTGAAAAAAATATTGTTAAATGTGACTGAAATGAAATGGAAAATAGGGACTTGACCTAGACTTGGCTTTTGAGTGGACAAGAGATAGAGTTTCTAGTGGTTTTTGGTGATTGTTTATTTTATAGTATTAGCTTTAGGAGAAGGTTGTGGGGCATGACTTGGTTTTAGGAGGGTTTTTATATTTCCTATTCTTTTGATTTTAAACTTTAATAGCATTCCTTTCTTATTTTTGTGTTTGGAATTGTAAAGAAATACCACCACCACTACCTCTAGTTGTATTCCATGAGGGATGCAATGACCACACTTCAGAGTCGGTAGGTCATGGTCTACCAATTTATCCCCATTTAGTGCCAGTTTTGGAACTAGAGTATTTTTCATACATAGTTATTGAAGAATTTTTTTGCAATGTGTTCTTTTTCTATATTTAGACCTTTTGGGAGCACCGTAGTCTTCCTTGACTATGGATGAGCTAACGTGGGTGTTCCAATAGTAGCATCCTCCCACATTTTCAAGGGATGGTGGTATACATGTTGTTGATCTATGGCTTGAGACCATGCTAGATATCTTCAATCATCTAGATATTTCTCTTGATATGAGGGTCAATCTCTCCATGTAAATGCTACGTGGAGAAGAAAAGCGTTGGTGGGATGTTCTGAACTAGCATGATGGGCTGTGAGATATGGTTTGGACTAATTTCTATATCTGCTTTTGAGACTACTTTTACCCCAGGACTCTATGGGTAGAACAGGCTAGTGAGTTCATGCATCTGGAATAAGGTGTTATGATAGTTATGGATTACTTAGCACACTTTATAGTGTTGTAGTGTTTTTTTACCAATGTACCTTGTTTATGAGCTATCTATAGCAAGACGCTTTGAGGAAGGCCACTGAAATGCTATCATATCTTAGTTAAACATGTTCAGATTGACCTCTATCACTGATATTATGAATCAGGCACTGATTACAGAGTGAATACTAATCAAATATAGGGGCACAGAGTAGGGAAGTGCTGCTTCTCAACCAAGTGGTTCTACATCTTCAGGTAGGAAGTTTCATTTAGAGGATTCATGTGAGATGAGTTCCAGTCATTCTGTGAGTTCTGATAGATAATTATTTTTTTATCAGTGTAGTAAGTGAGGCCACACGAAGATTCAGTGTGATCGTGAACTGGTTGAGTTCTGAGATTTTGGTATAATGGGAAATGTGTAGTAGTTTTGTAGGAACTTCCCTCCAGTTGTGAGTGGTAGAGGGTCAACTCCAACACCATGTTCATGAGGAGGTTCATCGGATCCATGTAAGGTAGTGAGTTTGAGTAGTGCTGGTCGGTTAGGCTATGGTGGTGGTGGGTGTGGAAGAGGTATCCATACACCAGTTATATTGATACATCATAGTGGGCCTACTCCGAGAAGTGAGGTTATATCATAGGTTTATGGTGTATTCAAGTTCTATTTTGTATAGCCTACCCCTAAGTAGAAGGGTTCTAGATCATCTTTGATGAGAGGTATGATCTTAGTAGCCTCTACTATTGCATCTGCTCTTCTTGATATAGGTGCATTGCATAGTTTTATATCTACACCAGGGGTGGAAAACCTTGGGCTTGCTATTTTTTATTTTGAGAGATTTAGGATGATAGACACTTTGTTAGGTATCATAACAGAATATGTGAACCTGTGTAGGGAGTTCCCACTTAAGGTTGGTGGGTTTCACTTCATATGGGATCTTTATATCCTTGAGATGACAAGGTTTGATGTCATTCTCAGGATGGACTGGCTACTTTATTATCAAACTTATGTTGACTTCTACCACTAGAGGGTGACCTTCACATCACTAGAGGGTGTAGTTTTTACTCACAAGGGTGAATGGGATGTATACATGAGCTGAGATGGACTAGAGCATTGTGGGTTGGTCGAGATGATAGCTCATATCGATAGTTTGTTTTTAGATGATCAGGTAACGAGTTAGGTGGAATTTTCTCTAATGGTTGATCACTTTACGGATTTATTTACTGATGAATTTTCCGGTTTACCTCCTGAGAGAGAGGTTGAGTTCTCCATTGAGGTAGTTCTAAGAGCTACACTGGGATCCATTCCTCCTTACAGGATGGTTACGGTGGATTTTCAGGTGCTCAAGAGGCAGCTAATGGATTTGGAGGTGAAAGGGTTTATTCAAACCATCACATATCCATGGGGTTATCCAATCCTTTTCGTGATAATGGAAGACGAAACTCTTCGACTATGCATGGATTATCAGAAACTGAACCATCTGACAATTAAAAAATAATATCCCTTTCCACATATAGATGATCTGTTTGATCAACTTTGAGGATATTGAGTATTCTCAAAGATAGACTTGAGTCTAGGATATCACCAAGTGTATGTTTGACTTACATAAATACCTTGTACAGCCTTTCATAGTAGGTATGGCCTATACAAGTATTTGTTTATGTTATCTGGTATCACAAACATGCCAGCAGTTTTTATGGTGCTGATGAAATGAGTGTTCTATCCTTACCTGAACTATTTTGTGGTAGTTTTCATGGACGATATCTTGGTGTATTATCACAATCAACACAACCATTCCAACCATATTTATATCATTTTGAATACATTGAGAGAGCATAATTTATGTATTAATATCACAAAGTTCCTCTTATGGATGGATCAGATTCACTTCTAGGGTCACATCATCTCAGAGACAGGAGTGTTAGTGGATCCATAAAAGGTGAGAGTTGTGGTTTCCTAGGAACATCCCAATAACGTTTTGATATACAAAGTTTCTTGGGGATATTTAGTTACTATAGGCATTTCATATAGGACTTATCATGCTTAGAATCTCCATTGACATGATTGACTAAGAAGGGTGTGAAGTTTTTATGGTCAAATCCTTGTGAGACATCCATTCAGGAGCTACAAGGAAGGTTGACATCATAGCCAGTCCAGATACTGCCAGAGCATGGAATGAGCTACACTGTGTATTATAACGCATTATGTATTGGACTGGGAGTGGTGTTGATGTAGGTAGATAAATTTGTGGGTGTGTGTGTGTTGTATATATGTATTTATTTATTTATAAACTCACACCAAAAAACATATTTTATAAATGTAATCAAAACTAATATTATAAATATATATTAATATAACCATATATATTAATATAAATCTATATTAATATAACAATATATATATAAATAGATATATCAATAAAGGGAGAACAAAACAAAATGGTCAAGTGGTAAAGGTGTAAGCATGCAAGGGCGAGGTCTCAGGTTTGAATCCAAGTAGAGGTAGGGGTGCTCGGGTGAGTGCGGGTGGGTCTAGTGCTATTGAAGGGGTGCGTGGGCGGGAGGGAGTGGGTGGGTGGGCGGGCGAGAGCAGGGGGAGGGGGTGAAAATTGTTATATGGGTGGTCAAGCGCTATTAAAAGGGCCTTTGATTTACAAAAAAAAATTTAGAATTTTATCAATGCTATTAAAAAAGCAATGAAAAAGGCCCCTTTTATCAGCGCTAAAAAAATGCCAATAAAAGCCCCTTTTATCAGCATTTTTTTAGCACTCATAAAAGGGGAATTTATCAATGATTTTTTATTACTAATAAAATATACACCCCTTTTAATAGTTTTTTTATCATTAATGTATTTTTAGTACTAATAAAATATATTTTTAGCGCTTTTAAAATAAATATTTGTGGTTGTGTCTAAAATTTAAATTTAAATTATGATTTTATTTTGATAATTAGGAATTTTTATTATGGAAAAATGATTGTTATTTATTTTAATTTGAAGTGTTTTAAATTTTTAAATAATTATTCAGATAAAATGGCCTTATGTGAGTTCCCACCTTGATCACGGGTATTTTAGAGGTGTATGGGGCTTGTTCGGTGCCCAGAACCAGGTTTTGGGCTGAAAATGGCCTAGTGCATGGTTAATACAAATTTTGTAGGGCAGGCCATATGGATTGACTAAATAATGTGAGGATGGGCATAAGGGTATTATAGGCCACATGTTTTGAGGAAACCCTGTAGACAGAGGTTCATGCTCGTGTGACCAGGTCTATAGTTTTCACAAAACTTGACAGAGGATTTTTTCATAGTTTGCACATGGTTCTTAAACTATGCAATTAAACCATGCGGGTACCCCTTGTTCCACAAGAAACCATATACAGTTTCTACACGGTTTGAAAAACCATGCCGGTAAACCCTACAGCCCCTGTAATTTTGATTTTTTTTTATAATTTGAATTTAAATGGAAATACTTTTAAAAACTAAATTCGGTTTTCTTTTCACGTACAGAGCCTCCCCTTCATTGAAGCTATCAAGGGTAACTATTATTTTATTTTAGATAATCTCTCTGTCTGACATCTGATCATAGCACGGTTTGTCTCATCGGATCCGCATCGGTAAGATCTATGTTCTTTTTTATCCTTTCTAGGTTCTTTTGGCTATCGATTGTGATATTTTATTTTAGGATCATATTTCATAATTTTACATTCATCTTATGTTCTTCACATTTCTCTTCAAATGGGATGAATCAGGACTTGATACAAGATGAGCACTCCACTACCGATTTAAGGTAGGTGGTCTATACCTTTCTTTGGGATTTTGATACCTTTTAGAGCTATCGGTCATAACGTCATCCACTGAAATTTCTGGTGTGAAACTAATTTTGAATGGGTTACTAGAAATAAATGGAATTTGACCTATTAGGTATGACCATAGGATCTATTGTGATGTGTTGGAACCCGTTTCTTGAACTAAGGTCATCTATGGGTTCACCTTATGGAAATTACTTTTGTATTCCATGTTAGACCATAAAGGTGTGTGTTTTGGGTTTTCCTTACTTTAGGAATCCAATTTTAAGTGGAATTGGTTGTATGAGATGATTAGGAGATGGTTTTCTTCTTTTACCTAGATTTATTATATTGAATTTGAATTGATTAATTGTTGAATTTATCAAATGAGTTATATTAAATGTGATGTTTTTAATGGAAAATGGTGATAGATGGGTGGGTATACCCATGTGACATGATTAGATGGAAATAGAATGCATGAGTGGGTATAATAATGGGATGTAAATGATTAAATAAGTGGGTGTAATCATTGCATGGATTTGAATATAATTGGTTATATTAGTGGGTGGACTCATATGGAAATTGAATTTTTAAATTATATGAATTCATGTTTTGTATAGATGCCATGGATGAATCTCTATGGATCTGGAAGGTGGTAGTGGATGCCTTGAATAAATTATGCTCCAAGGGTATTGATTTCATGGGATGATTCAAACTTTTCTAAACCTTGGATTCAGATTTCTTGGACTCACATAGGACATGTTGGTACACATGATTCTAGGACTCCAACCACTGCCTATACTGAGTTTCCATCAAGATGCTCCTGGGAGTCGATGAGGATGACATGGTCTTCGATACCTTGGATCTAGACCTTCATGGTCTAAACTTCACTATATGGAATGTACATGGGATATATGATGCTTCAGATGTATGGAAAGGTTGTGGGATTTTTATATAGTTTCATTATATGGAAAGGTTATGTGGAAAGGATATGGATGGCTTTATAGAAAGGTTGTGTTTGTTGTTTATATTGATTATAGATTCTTTGTTAGGAGATAACACTTATTGTCGAGAGCCTTGAGAGGTTTTTTTGGTATTTCTTGTTAAAGTAGAAATATTCCATGGGAATTTAAACTTATAGTGCTACTTACTTACACTTGTTTAGCCTACTGCTTTGTGCTGCTTAAAACTACATAGACCTCTTAGTGGTTACCTACTAGGATGTTTGTCTCACACCCTGTTTGGGCCTCCTTGGTGACCCAAATAAATTACATGGTTATAGGTGATAAGGGAAACTACCCTAACATTAGTTGTTGATTATTGCTTTTGAGTAGGGGAGCATGAGACCAAGATGAGGCTTGTGATTCTATAGGCACTTTTTGGTCTGTTTTATTTTGCATACTTGTACTATTTTGTATTTCCATGTAATTATTTTGGATGTTTTCTAGATACATGTATCATATGCATCCTTTTATATGAGCCATCTTTTGTTATTGTAATTTGTTTCTTCTATGTATCTATTGTCTGCTTGTTTTACTACTTTCAATATCTATATGTTATTGGATTCTTCTATGATATACTCTAGTAAAGAGGGAATAGTCTCCTTAATGACTCAATTAGGCCCTCGCTACTAGTTGGAAGCCTTTGTTGTTTAGGGAGATGCACTTGAGGCCATGTAGCCAACTGGTCTTAGGGCACTATTGAATGGCATCTGGATTCAGGAAGTTACAAAGTGATATTAGAGGTGTTTTCTAGTTTTACTTACTATTTGGAAACAATAGACAGAGATAGAAAGTGAATAGAATTTGGTAATAATTTTTTCCTAGGAGTAGCTACCCCGTGTATAGGGAAAATCCAAATTTCCTTGAATAGAATTTTTATTCTCAGAATTTTGACTATTATAGTTGATTTTATTCCACCTTTAGGTGATGCACTTGATTTATGTTGTTTTTATTGATTTGATTGTGGTTCTGTTTCTATTGAAACTTGATGAGATGGGGGTATTCCATCCTATGAATCATATAGGCACCTTTCTAGAAATCACATGTCATGCATTATGACATGCCATTTAGGATGAATTACTTTACATGTGATATTGTGATAGGTGTTGTGATAGTTTTTTCTACTGTTTTGATAGACCTTGTGTAGTGGATAGAGAATTGAGGTCATATTTCAATTCATAATGTGTATGGGCCCTTATGGATTGGAAAATGACGCACCTTTTAGATTCAATTATTAAAATGAATTTGATATGTATGGATTATATGGGCATAAAATTTTGGTTCTTGAGGTGTTATGGGCCCTCATGGATTGGAACTTGGTGAATCATTGGTTAAATCATTTGAAAAAAAATATTGTTAAACGTGAATGAAATGAAATGGAAAATAGACCTAGACCCGACTTTTGAGTGGGCAAGAGGTTGAGTTTCTAGTGGTTTTTGGAGAATTTTTCTTTTATATTCCTAGCTTTAGGAGTAGGTTGTTGGGTATGACTAAGTTTTATGAGGGTTTTGATATTTTCTATGATTTTTATTTTCAACTTTGATATCATTCCTTTCATAGGTGTGTGTTTGGCATTGTAGATAAATTCCATCATGATGACCTCCAGTGGTATGTCGTGAGGGAGGCAATGACCACACTTCAAAGTCGGTAGGCCATGGGATACCAGTTTATCCCCATTTAGTACCAGTTTTGGAACTAGAGGATTTTTCATACATAGGTTTTGAGGAATAGTTTTGTGAGGGGTTCTTTTTCTATATTTAGACCTTTTGGGAGCACCACAGTCTGCCTTAACTATGGCTGAGCTGTTGTGGGTGTTTTAGCAGTAGTATCCTTCCATATTTTTGAGGGATGGTGGTTTACAGTCTTTTTAGCTATGTATTGATACCATGCTAGATATATTAAAGCATCTTGATATTTCTCTTGAGAGGAGGGTCAAGCTCGCCACTTACATTCTACGTGGAGCAGAAAAGCGACAGTGGGATATTTTGACCCAAGATGATAGGCTATGAGATATGGGTTGGATTGATTTATATATCTGCTTCTATGACTAATTTTACCCCAAGACTTTGTGGGTGAGTAGGATAGTGAGTTCATACATCTGGAATAGGGTGTGATGACAGTTAGGAAGTACTCGGCACGCTTTACAGTGTTGTAGTGTTTTGTACTGATGTACCTTTTGATGAGATATCTAGAGCAAGACGCTTTGAGGAAGGCCTCTGACATGATATCATGTCTCATTTAAACATGTTTATATTGACCTCTATCTCTTAGATTGTAAATCAGGCGCTGATTACAGAGTGGATCCTGAGGGAATCTAGGGGCGCATAGTAGGGCAGTGATGCTTCTCAACCTATTAGTTCTACGTCTTTAGGCGGGAAGCCTTATTTTGAGGCTTCCTATGAGATAAGTTCCAGTAAATCTGTGAGTGCTAATAGATCAATATTTTTTCATCAGTGTGGTATGTTAGGATACATAAAGATTCAATGTGACTGTGACACAGTTGAGTTTCGAGCTTGTAATAGAATGGGCCAAGTGTAGCGGTTTTGTAGGACCTTCCCTCCAGCTATGAGTGGTAGGGGGTCAGATCCAACACTAGGTTCAGGAGGAGGTTCCTCAGCCCTGTGTGAGGTAGGGAGTCGGAACAGTGCTGGTCAGTTAGTCTGGGGTGGTGGTGGGTGTGGTAGAGGTATCCATAGACCATTTACACTGAGACATCAGAGTGGGCCTACTCTGCGAAGTGATGTTGTATCACAGGTTCATGGTGTAGTCCAATTCTATTTTTTATAAACTACCCCTGAGGAGAAGGGTTCTTGACCATCTATGATGAGATGTATGATCTTATTAGCCTCTAATATTGTATCTTCTCTTTTTGATATAGGTACATTTCATAGTTTTATATCTACACCAGTGGTGAAAACCTTGGGCTTGCTATTTTTTATTTTGAGAGATTTAGGATGATACACACTCTGTTGGGTATCAGAATAGAATATTTATGCTAGTATAGGGAGTTCCCCCTTAATTTTGGTGGGTGTCACTTCATTTGGGATCTTTTTTTCCTCGAGATGACAAGGTTTGATTTTATTCTTAGGATGTACTGGATAGTTTCTTGTAAAAATTATGTTGACTTCTACCATTGGAGGGTGACCTTCACATCACTAGAGGGTGTAGTGTTTACTAAAAAGGGTGAATGGGATTTTCAGGTGAGATGATATAGACCAAAGCATCGTAGGTTGGTCAATATGATAGCTCATATCGCTAGTTTATTTTTATATGATCAGGTAATGAGTCAGGTAGAATTTTCTCCAATGTTTGATCACTTTAGGGATGTCATTACTGATTAATTTTCTGGTTTACCTCCAGAGATAGCGGTTGAGTTCTCCATTTAGGTAGTTCTAGGATCTGCACTGGTGTCCATTCCTCCTTACAGGATGGCTATGATGGAGTTTAAGGAGCTCAAGAGGAAGCTAAAGGATTTGTAGGTAAAGGAGTTTATTCAAACCATCACTTATTCATGGGGTTATCCAATCCTTTTTGTGATAAAGGAAGATAGAACCCTTATGCTATTCATCGATTATTAGAAACTAAACCATATTATGGTTAAAAACTGATATCCCTTTCCATAGATAGATGATATGTTTTATCATATTTGAGGAGCTTGAGTATTCTCAAAGATATACTTGAAGTAAGGATATAACCAGGTGTGTTTTTGAATTACAGACATACCTCGCACAACCTTTCATGGTAGGTATGTCCTATACGAGTATCTATTTATGATGTTCAGTATCACGAACACACCATAAGTTTTCATGGAACTGATGAATTGAGTGCTCTATCCTTACCTGAACTATTTTATGGTGGTTTTATGGATGACATCTTGGTGTATTATCACAATTGAAATGATCATTCCAAGTATCTTGAGATAATTTTGAATACACTGAGAGAGAATTAGTTATATACTAAGCTCCAAAAGTTCCACTTTTGGATGGATCAGATTCACTTCTTGGGTCACATCATCCCAGAGATAGGAGTGTTAGTGGATCTATAGAAGGTGAGAGTTGTGGTTTCCTGGGAATATCCCAAGAACGTTTTTCACATATGAATACTCTCGGGGATATCTAGTTACTATAGGCATTTCATACAGTACATATAATGATTAGAAATGCCATTGATGGGATTTACTAAGAAGGGTGTGAAGTTTTTATGGTCATATCCTTGTGATACATCCTTTCAGGAGCTACAAGGAAGGTTGAAATCTACACCAGTCCTGATACTGCCAGATCATGGAAGGATCTACACTGTGTATTATGACGCATTAGGTATTGGACTGTGAGCATTACTGATGTAGGGATATAGAGTTGTGGATTATGGGTCTCAACATCTAAGGCCACATGAGAGTAATTACCCTAGACATGATCTTGAGTTAGTTTCGGTTGTTCACACATTGCGTTGTCGGAAACTATTTACTAGGAGATCATTTTGTGGTGTACACGAACCACAAAAGCCTCAAGTTTATTTTTACACTGTGTGATCTAAATCTGAGGCAGCATAGGTGGGTGGAGTACCTACAGTACTTTGACTTTGAGCTTGCATATACGCTTGGTAAAGTCAATACAGTGGCTGATGTACTGAGTAGGAGGACTTAGATACAAGTAGTGCAGCATGCCAGTAGCAAGTGGCAACTTATGGCATTGTTCTCTAAGATACACTTGGAGGTGCATGAAAGATAGGGGTATACATATCTATCTTTCTTATTTGTGACCTCTACCCTACAAAATAGAGTTAAGATGAGGCATCTATCAGTTTCTGAGGTCCTACAGGAGTGTGTGGTAGGTCAGGATCCACCTCCTAATTGGACAATATGTGAGGATGAGATCCTACTTATCCATGGATGTGTTTAGGTTCTAGGGGATATACATGAGGAGTTGATGTGGGGGTTTCATGCTTTAGCTTGGGCAGTGTGTCCTGGGGTCACCATGATGTACCATGACTTACACCATCAGTACTGATGGCTGGGTATGAAATGAGAGGTAGTTGGTTTTTTTATGAGGTGTTCCACCTGTCAGTGGGTGAAGGCGGAACATCATTGACCAGTCAGGATTTTAAAGGAGTTTCCTATTCTAGAGTGAAAATGGGATGATTTTTTGATTGATTTCATGATTGGTTTATCAAGGTAGCCTCTAGGTAACGATTTTGTGTGGCTTTTTGTTGATAGGATTATGAAGGTTTATCATTTCTTTCTGATCAAAGATACCTTCAGTGTTGATGATCTTTGAAGTTTTTATATCCTTGAGATAGTATGACTCCATGGGGTCTCTTGAACTATCATTTTATATAAGAATTCCCACTTTATGTCTCATTTCTAGAAGATTTTTTAGAGGGTGTTGGGTACACAGGTGCTTCTAAGAACAGCATACCACCTTCAGACCGATGGCCATTCAGAGTGTATGATACAGGTGCTAGAGAAAATGTTGCGAGAATACATCCTAGATTTTTGGGGATCTTTCTAGAGTAACATTCCCTGGTTGAGTTTTCCTATAATAATAGTTTTCAGTTGATGATAGAGATGGCACCTTATGAGGATTTTTATGTTAGTCCATGTTGATCGCCTCTGTGCTAGTTAGAGGTAGGTGAGGTAGATTTGATGGGACCGCGCCTTGTGCAGGATACTTTTGAGTAGGTCCAATTTATTTAGAAGTGGATGGATGATACACAATCTCGTCAGAAATATTACTTCCATCACAGTAGATGGACTCTAGAGTTTGAGGTTGGGGATCATTTTTTCTTGTGTGTTTCACTAAGGTTGGGACACAGGTGGATCAGTAGATAGGGTAAGCTTTCACCATGATGTGTCAAGTAATTCGAGATATTGTAGAGAGTAGGTTCAGTAGCCTATAGGTTATAGTTACCTTAGAGGTACTGATCCATGTATTATGTCTTCCACATATCTAAGTTGTGCTATTATCATTCAGATGTGTCTCACGTTTTTCACCACAAGGAGGTTGAATTTCTTGTTGATGCATCCTTTGAGGAGAATCTGATTCATTTCACTTATAGGAGCATGATGGTTCTATGAGGATGGAAAATTCCTTTAGTAACGGTGTTATGGTAGCACAATAGTTTACAGGACGAAACTTGGGAGCAGGAGGCTGACGTACATGCTCAGTGGCCAGAGTTATTCTCATATGAATCTTGACCACCCTTTAGAGAGAAATTTAGGGACAAATTACTATAAGGGGGAAAGATTGTAAGAACTCAGGTTTTCGTATGAGGTATAGATCCCTTCCTTTTCAGTTTGAATTATTAAATATTCCTTATGTGAGTTACCACCTTAATCACAGGTGTTTTGGAGGTCTCTGGGGATTTTTTAGAGCTTGGAACTAGGTTTTGGGCTGAAAATGTCTTAGCGTACAATTAGTACAAACTGTGCAGGGTAAGCCGCATGGTTTGACTAAACTATGCGAGGCTGAATAGAAGGGGCTTACAGGCTGCACGGTTTTAGGAAACCGTTCGGAGAGAGGTACAAACTCATTCGAGTAGGTCTTTAGATTTTTCATAACTTGATAGAGGATTTTCTCATAGTTTATGCATGGTATGTAAACCATGCAGGTAAACCATTTGAGTACCCCTTGGTCTATAGGAAAAGGTGTACAGTTTCCACACGATTTGACAAACCATACGGGTAAACCATGTAGCCAATGTAATTTTGTTTATTTTTACAATTTTAATTTAAATAGAGATCCTTTTAAAAACTAAATTAGTTTTTCTCTCCACGTATAGAGACTCCCCTCTATTTAATCTCTCAAGGGTAACTATTCTATGATTTGAGCTAATATCTATGTCTACCATCTGATCAAAGCATGGTTTGTCTCATCAAATCTACATCAGTAAGATCTACATTCCTTTTTAGCATTTATCAATTCATATGGATATCGATTGAATTATTTTATTTTAGGATCATATGACCTAATTTTCCATTCTTCATCCTCTCTTTAGATTTCTCTTAAACCAAGACGAATTAGGACTTGATACTGGAAGAACACTCCACTACCAAGCTAAGGTAGGTGGTCTATACCTTTATTTTAGATTTTGGTTCTTTTTAGAGCTATTGATCATTACTCCTCTCACCGAACCTTCTGGCACGACCCCAATTTTGAATGGGTTACTTTCAATAAATGGAATCAGTCCTATTAGGGATTCCCATAGAATCTATTGTGATGTGTTGGTACCCATTTCCTGAACCAAGGTCACCCATGGGGTGCACATTATAGAAATTCTTTATTTGCACCATGTTAGACCATAAAGGGGTGTGTTTTGGGTTTTCCTTGTTATATGAATCCAATTATAAGTGGAATGAGTTGTGTTGGATGATTAGGAGATGGTTTTCCTCCTTTGAATTGATTTATTATATTAAATTTGAATTGGTTAATTGTTTAATTGATCAAATCAGTTATATTAAATGTGATGTGTTTAATCAAAAATGGTGATAAATTGGTGGGTATACCCATATGACTTGATTAGATGGAAATGGAATGTGTGAGTGGGTATACTTGTAAGATGTAAATGATTAAATGATTGGATATACTCATTGTTTATAATTGAATAGAATTGGTTATATGAGTGGGTAGAATCATATAGAAGTTGAATTATTAAATTATATGAATGCATGTTTTATATAGATTTCATGGGTGGTTCTCCATGGATCTGGAACATGGTAGTGGATTCCTTGGATAGAATATGCTCCAAGGGTCTTGATTCTATGAGATGTCTAGGGCTTTGCTAACCCTTGGATTTGGCTTACTTGGACTCACATAGTACATGTTGGTACACGTGCTCATAGGACTCCAACCAATGCTTATACCGAGTTTCAATATAGATTCTCCTGGGACTCGACAAGGATGCCTTGGTCTTCGACACCAGTGATCTAACCCTTCATGGTCTACACTTCACTATATGGTATGGATGTGTCATATATGATGCTTGGGATGTATATAAAGGCCATGGGATTTTAATATAGTTTCATTATATGGAAAGATAGTGTGAAAAGGATATGGATGGTTTCATAGCAAGGTCATGTTGCGTATTTATTTTTCTTATAGCTGCCTTGTTGGGAGCTAAAACTTATTGTAAGGAGCCCTGAGAGGATGTTTGGTATTTCTTGTTACAATAGACATATGACATGGGAATTCCCACTTATATTACTACTTACTTACACTTTTTTATCCTATTACTTTGTGTTGATTATAACTATATAAACTTATTGGTGGTTACCTACTGGAATGTTTATCTCACACCCTATTTGGGTCTCCTTGGGGACCCAAATAGATTACATGGTTGGAGGTGAGAACATGGAAAAGCTCCATAACACTGCTTGTTGATCATTGTTTTGGATAAAGGGGGCACGGGACTAAGCTGAGGCTTGTGTTGATATGGGTACTTTTTGGTCTTTTTGTCATTTTGGATTCTTGTACTATTTTTAAGTTCCATGTACTGGTTTTGGATATTTTCTAGATACATGTATCATCTATATAATTATATATGAGCCATATATTAAGATTGTAATTTTTCTTTGCTATGTGTCTATTGTCTTCTTATTTTACTGCCTCTGCTATCTGTATGTTATTAGATTCTGTTGTGATATACTATTGTAAAAATGGAATAGTATCCCCAATGACTCACTTAGGCCTTCACTGTTAGTCATTAGCCTCTTGAATTTGGGGAGATATGATTGAGGACATATAACCAACCGGGCTTGGGGAACTGTTGAGTGAAATATAGGTCTGGTACGTTATAATATTCATATGTTTCCTGATCAACTATACCTACTCCAATGTTACCTAAATGAAAAATAGTCCTAGTAGTGTTGCCTATCCCGCCTCTAACTAGTACAATGGTGAATGGCATGGCCAGCCATAGAGTGCCTCATAATGATCCATCTAAATAGTCACTTAGAAACTATAATTATAATAAAAATCCATAATAGGTAATTGATTTTACAAAGACCCTATAAAATCAAGGACACATGCATGAAGAATATCATTAAGATCATGTATAGTGTGATTATGAAATCCTGTCTTTTTTTACATAACTTTTCATTACATTATACAAACAGAGGATCTTTTAATGTTTAGTTTCTTGGAAATAAGGTACATAATACATCAAAACATAAAACATTATTCTAATAAACTTAAAAATATTCTCCATTGGTTCATTTTAACTACATTTACTATATCTCATAACCTAGGGACATACATCAAAGTAAAGGGTGAGCATAAGTCCTAGTAAGGAAAAGCAAGGGAAATAGTTTACATGTGATCTTGTGGAATATCAATAAGAACATGAGAAATATAATTATGGAATGGGAAAGGTAAAATGAGTCATATAATGAAAAGAACATGATTAATAACATGGATATGTGGATAAAACATTTAAATGATACATTTGTAAGAATATCACTAGGGTTTTCACCAAGGTGTTATAAAAAGTAACAAGGTTATTCACCAAGGTATCATAAAACATGTCATCTCTAGAGTTTAAATTCATTAACCAATGAATTAGAGTGGTATTAGGGTGTACTATTTATATGTATTAATTTATCTTATCCAAATAGATAATAATCAAATATTTCATAAATATCCCATGGAGAATAAAGAAATAGGTTTATATCAAAATCATGGATTTTTAAAAGTGCATAAAAACATGAATATTATGTCATTTTCAACCCATGGAAAAGGAATACAGGTTTAATTTATATTAATACCAGAATAAAATAAATAATTTTTACATTAAGGTTAATATACTTATAAAAATAATAGGTTTGGGTATTCATAATAAGAAAATAAAAGGGAATTTCTTTAGGATAAGAGGGAAATTTTTGAGAAGTAAATTTGGCAGCATAATAGGTATAAACGTGGTTTTAGAAAAGGGTAAAAAGAGAGGGGGAAGGTTATTATATTGATAAAACATAATTTGAAAGTAAATTTATGAATAAAATGGTAATAAAATAGATTAATCATAAAAATTAGAAGACATATACAAAAATAGGTTCTTGAATTGAAGAGAAAATAAGGATAATTCTCTTACCTTGAAGTGTTACTCCTAAAAATTGAGAATAGGGACCTTAGGGGATTGAGAACACATTGGTAGGACTCCTTTGGAGGTAAAAATACCATAGATTCATAGATTATGGATTTTTAGTAAAATTAAATGGATAAATGGATTGTTTTTTATAGAAAAATTGGAGGATTTGTTTAATAATTTACCAATATAGGCCTTGGAAATATAGGTTGTGGAAAAAGAAAAACCATGGGCTTGACCATGGTTTTTTCCCATGGTTTAGGATATTTGGAAAATATTTTTTTATTTTAAGACAAAAGAACCAAACACCATATTATATTACTTTTTCTTTCAAGGAAACATAAAGTTTCCATAAAATAATATTTTTAATGTTAATGTTTCCATTTTAGACTTTGGAAAGTAAATTTTAGGTTTTAAAATTGATTAAAATATATTAAAATACTTTATATTAATAAAATGAAATATTTTAGGCTTTTTATTGTGTTAATTAATTATTACATCATTATGAAATAATTATGATATCATTAAACATATCGAAAACCCAAAACGTTATTTTTACAATTCACAGAAAAAAAAATTTAGAAGATTCTCATAAATTCACCCTAAAATAATTTTGATGTGATGATTTAAAAAATGATATTTATTTTATCATAAAAAATCTATAAATGTGATAATTTTAACTTTTAAATATAAAAATCATTATTTATTAAAAATAATAGTGGGTTGAAAATGCATAGTAAAATTTCTAACACAAAAAATTTTAAAATTATTTTATCATTTATATTTAAATACAAGTGTTTTATCATAATATTTCATTAAAATATATATTATTCATAATACCTTAGTTTATTATAAAAATTTATATCTTTTCTAAAAAGTACAATTTTTTTCTGAAAAAACAATTTATCAAATTATTTATATATTTTATTAAGAAAACCTATTATTAAAATGGAATTGATGGAATAGAAAATTTATTTATACAAAGGAATTACACTTTAATAAAACAAGTCTTGGAAATGTAACCCATTATTACACCTGCATACACCCTAAGATTAAGGTGTGTAATGGTGGTAGTTTCATGGGGTGTCTTGACTAACGTTGACCGAGTGGTAATCTCCACTAACTTGAACTTCTCTCATTAACAATTTCATTCAATATTAAATTGTCAAAGCTCAAATTGGGATTGGTCAAGGGTGAACCTTAGTGATGATACCTCACTCCCAAGTTCCGATAGATGGGATTCAAATGACATAACTCTACTGGTTAAGGCCATAGATTCTTATTTCTGTATAAATTATCCTTTATCATTATTAATTATAAGAACTTAATTATAATTGTAAAATTATTACCAATAGTATAGTTTCCAAGTCATATTTTACCAATGGTTATAAAAAAAATGAATCCAGATGGTCAAATTTCCCTTTATACTCTATAAATACCACTTCATTATTAAATTGATATGATTTTTTTTAATAATATAATTTAACACACATTTTCATGAAATAAATATCATTTAAAAATTATATATTGTTATATTATTCCCCCTTAAGAAATTTCATACTTGAAATTTCAACTCATTCTCTTAGTGGAGAAAAGGTGTGGGTACTTCTGTCTCATTTTCTCCACTGGTTCCCAAATCACTTTTTTATATATATGGTTTCTCCACAACACTTTGACGAGATGGGTAGTCTTTTTGCGTAGAACCTTGTCTATATAGTATAAGATCTCCACTGACTGCTCCTCGTAATAGAGGTCATGTTTTAGTTGTTCAACCTCTAGATTCAGTACATGGGAGGGATCGATTATGTACTTACTCAAGTGAGATATATAGAATACATCATAAACTCGATCTAGATTCAGTGGAAGTTCAAGCCGATAGGCCACTCCCCCTATGCGATCAAGGATTTCATAGGGGTCAATGTACATGGGGATAATATTCCCTTTCTTCCCAAACCACATGACTCTCTTCCATGGTGATATTCAAAGAAAAACTTTATCACTAACATCAAACTCCAAGTTCCTTCAAAGTTTTTCATCATAGATCTTCTGCCAAATTTGAGCATCCTTTATGTTTTGTGGGATAACATGAAACTTTTATGTCATCTCTTTCCCAAGATCAAGACCAAGCATCTTTCTCTCACCAACTTCATCCCAACATATAGGATTTCTACATCACTTCCCATATAGATCTTCATAGGGTGCCATTTGAATACTCAAATGGAAGTTATTATTGTATGATAAATCAACTAATGAGATGTTTTGATCCCATCCACATTTAAATTAAATTGATCATATTCTCAGAAATTCCTTGAGTTTTGTAATGTTCCTTTTATATTATTCATCATTTTGGGGGTGATAGGTCATATTGAAATTCAATTTGGTACTCAAAGCATGTTGAATACTTCTCTAGAATTTTGATTTGAACCTTGGATCATAATAAAAAAAAGGATAGAAAGTGTCACTCCATGAAACCTCAACACTTACTTTACGTAAATCTTTCCAAGTTGGTCAAGAGATAAATCTTTTCAAATAGTGATAAAATCGGCAGTCTTGGTGATTTGATCCACTATAACCCATATCGCATTGTTTCCTTTGGATTTTCTTGAGATTCAAATGACAAAGTCCATAGTAATATTTTCTCACATCCATGTTGGTATGTTTAGTGGTTATAATACCCCTTTAGGAATTTTTCACTCTATATTCACAAACTGACATATCAAACATCTTGTAGTGTGTTAAGAAATATCCCTTTTCATATTATCCCACCAATAATGATCATGAAGTTCCTTATACATTATAGTGATTTTAAGATGTATAGAGAATGTAGATCTATGAGCTTCATCCATTAGTTCTTTATATATTTACAGAATAGATGGAATACATAGTCTTGTACAAAATTTTATTACACCTTCTTGATCTATATTAAACTCACTAAACTTCTCATTATTCCCAACCTCTATCTTATTTTTTAACAAAGGATCTTCTCTATGATTTTTCATGATATTATATAGTAATGATGGTTGAGAAATCATTTGGTATGGGTTTGATAATGTCCCTTCCCCTATGATTCTCATGTCCATTTTTACAAGGTCTTTGATCAAAGAATAGCCTTCAATCCTCATCATTTACAACACATCAGGGACTTTCCTACATAAGGCATCAGTGAATTTGTTTTCTCTTCTGGGGGTGATAATGAATTGAAGAATCATAGTCTTTAAGAAGTTAAAACTATCTACTATATCTCATTTTCAATTCCTTATTCATGAAAATATAGATCAAACTTTGGTGGTCTGTGTATATATCACATTTATCCCCATAAATATGGTGGCTCCATATCTTTATAGAAAAAAATCACAACTATCTCCAGTTCATGTGTATGGTGATTCTTCTCATAAGGTTTTAACTATTGAGATGCATAAGTAATCAACCTGTCATTTTTCATGAGTATGAACCCTAGCCATTTCAGAGATGCATCGCTAAATATAATAAATCCTTCTCCGATAGAGGATAGAGTAAACATGGTTGTAGTAATCAATATCTTATTTAACTCTTGGAAACTTTCTTCACAATACTTTTTCCAGATGAACTTAGCCCCTTTTGAGTTAACTTGGTTAGTGGATTAGAAAGTCATGAAATTTTTTTCATAAACCTCCTATAATATCCTGCTAAACCAAGGAAACTATGAATCTAAATTTCTATTTTAGGATGAATCTACTCCTCCACAACCTTTATCTTAGAAGGTTCAACTACTATTACTTCATTGGTTACAATTTTCCCCAATAAAGCAACTTATTTTAACCAAAACTCAATTTTCTGAAATTTCTAAATAGAACCTCCTTCCTCTGAGTTCTCAATATAACCCTTATATGATCCTCATGCTCCTCAATACTTTTATAATATATCAGAATATCATCCCTAAAAACTACCACAAATTTATCAAGGTAGTCCTTAAAGACTCTATTCATCAAATCCATAAATATAGCAAGAGAATTAGTCAAGATGAATGGTATAACAATAAACTCACAATTCCAATATATTGATTGAAATATAGTATTTTGAATATATTATTTATTAACCCTCAATTGATGATAACTAGATCGAAGATCAATCTTAGATAAGAATTGAGCCCCACGAAGATGGTCAAATAAATCATCAATCCTTGAGAGAGGGTACTTGTTCTTCACCATACTCTAATTAAGTTCTCTATAATCAATGATTAACTGCATTGATCCATCCTTGTTATTAAAAAATATAATGGGTGATCCCCAAGAAGACACACTTGGTTGTAAAAACCTCTTCTCCATAATATCTTGAATTGTTTTCTTTAATTCCTTCAGCTTCACATTATCCATTCTATACAGGGTCTTTGATATCGGCTTATATCTAGGTATAATTTCAATGGATAACTCTACCTCTCCTTATAAGGGGGATCCAGGTAACTCTTCAAGAAATATGTTAGTTTATTCCTGAATTATGGGAACATTTTCTATTCTTATACTTTCATTTCCTTCTTATGATTCACCAATCATCTCCATAAAGAAGGATAGGGGAGGTGTTTCTTGACAAAGCTCAGTTCGTGATATCTCTCCTTTGAAAATAACTATAGGTTTTCCATTCAAGAATATTGATATTTACTTTATTATTTAGTTTATCTTAGCATTATACTTAGAGATCCAGTCCATCCCTACTATAATGTTGAATTCCACCATGGAAATTACTCCTAGATTTGTGATGATATTTTTCCCACCAAAGTCAATACTAGAGTTTCTATACACTATTGATGCTTGGATAATCCCTCTATGAGTCTTGAATGATAACTCTACTTCTATTTGTTTGGGGATTGATTCTATATTCTTTTAAAACTTAGAGTAAATAAAGGAATGTGTAGAACTATAATCAAATAAAGTACTTTATATATTTGAGATAACAACGAGAGTACCATCCACTTCATCATTTAGAGCTTCCACTTCAGTCTTTATGATATAAAATTCCTAACCTTCTTCTATTGGCCTATGATGAGTTTGATGGTGATTTCTTCCCATTATATTCAAATTTGGACATTGATTGGAAAAGTTCCCAAGCTATTCACACTTGAAGCATTGGACTTCAAGCTGGGATTGCACCATATTCCCTTTATTGTTAATGATGAGAAGTTTAGGATTCACCACACCATGAAAGTTCCTAGATATATGATAATCATTATACACTTGTAACATTTTCCACTCCTAAGAAAGTAGTTCCCTAAATTCTTCTTCCCACATTTTTCTCATGTAGGAAGTTGCACTTTCTCTCATCCTCTTCTATTATCAAACTTCCTCCCTAAGTTTGGATCCAAATATCTCTTATTTTCATTCGATTTATGTGACCGTTTCATATCTCCAAAATCTAGTTCAACCTTCATAGCACTTCACAATATCTCCTTATAGCTGTCGTAATTTTGATTAGTTGGATTCTTCTGTAGATGGGGTCTTAGTCCATTGAATAATCTATTAACATTTCTATTAGGATCTATGATAAATCTGGAGGTATAATGATAAAGTCTTGTAAATTTAATCTCATAGCTTCTAATAGATTTATTTTCCTTCTTCTTCAGCTCTAGGAATCCATTCTCCATTTTTATTCACATCGAATGGGGGAAATATTTATTGAAAAATGATACCCTAAATTCTTCCTAATCCATAGCATCCATCTCACTTCTTGGATTTGTGTTTTTAGAAGTGTCCACCACTAATTAGCTTCTCCCTCTAAGCAGTACATATCTAGGGTGACTTTCCCTTATTCTGAATAATAGATTACAGAAAATATCTTTCCTATAGATCTTATCCATTGTTTATAATTTAATTAGTCGATAGATCCATTGAAATAAGGTGTTTTTTTATGATTAAAGGACTCAACGGAAAGTTATTCTCTTCTAGGTGAATCTGATCTCTCGTATTTATTCAAGTTATTGTTCATAACTCGAGTTAGTTTATTCATCATTCTCATGAGGTTTTCCATTCCTTATTCTATCGAAGTGTCGTCAGTGCATGGTCTTTTTCACTCTCTATTTAAATTATTCCTACTATTTCCCATAAGTTTCTAAAAGAAGAAAACCTTAGTGAGAAATGTGTTTCTTTTAATAATATTATAATTCTAAATGAATTTCATGTCTTAAAACATCATTCTAAAATATTTTATTCTTAACCAAAAAAATATATTTTCTATAAATCATTTATAATGGTTCATAAAAAGCTATTGATTAACTAAATATATCCCCTGAGAGTGTCAAACCAAGAGTGCATCAAGGATCATTATCATGAACCAGTTTCCATTTTAGTCTATCTCAAAGCGATGTGTTGGTTGTTTCCCCTATATATATTTGTGGTAGAGCCACATCCAATTATTCAGATCTATACAGGGATTTATTTTATCAAAAACCACTTACTTAATACTTCACCAAAATACCAAGATTTTTTCATATATTTAAAAAAATTTATTGGGTTATTCCTAAAATTTTCAAGTCTTAATTTTCACAAATAACTAAACCATAATCTAATACCAATTATGGAATCCTACCTTTTTATTTTATAACATTTCATTACATTGTAAAAACAGAGGATATTTTAAAGTTTAGTTTCTTGAAGATAAGGTACATAATACATGAAAACTTAAAAAATTATTATAATTCACTTAAAAATATTCTTCATTGGTTAATCATAAGTACATTTACTATATATCATAACCCGAGGACATACATCAAAGGAAAGGGTGATCATAAGGCCCAGTAAGATAAAGCAAGGGAAATAGATTACATGTGATCTTAAATAATATCAATAAGAACATGAAGAATATCATTATAGAATGAGAAAGGGAACATGATTCATATCTTAAAAATAACATGATTAATAAAATTGATATGTGTCGATAATAATTAATTGATACATTAGTAAGCATATCACCAAGTTTTGTCACTAAGGTGTCTAAAAATTACCAAGGTTATTCACCAAGGAATCGTAAAACATGTTATCTCTAGAGATTAAATTCTTTACCAAGTGAATTGGAGCGCTATCAAGGTGCACCTTTAATATGTATTAATTAATTAAATCCACATATATTTTAATCAATCATTTCATAAATAATCCATGTAGAATTAAAAAATAGGTTTCATATCAAAATCATGTCTTTTAAAAAGTTCTTAAAATGTGAATATTATTTCATTTTCAACCCATATAAAAGGAATGCATGTTTAATGTATGTTAATACCAGAATAAAATAAATCGTTTTTATATTTTGGTGAAAACCATTGGAAAATAAATAGTCTTGGGTAATCACAATAATAAAATAAAAGATAATTTCTTGAGGATAAGAGAGAGATTTTGAGAAGTAAATTTGGTAGCATAACAGGTATAAAACATGGTTTTTGAAAGGGGTAAAAGGAGATAGGACAATGGTATCCCATTAATAAAATATAAGTTGGTATTAAGGGAATGAATAAAATGGTAATAAAATATAATAATTATAACAATTAGAATATATATACAAAAAAAAGAGGTTCTTGAATTGAATAGCAAAGAAGAATATTTCCCTTACATTGAAGTTTTACTCCAAAAACTTGAGGATTGGGGCCTTTGGGGGTTTATAACACCTTGGGAGGACTTCTTGGGAAGTAAAAAATACCATATATTAATTTATTAAGTATTTTTAGTGAAATTAAATTGAGAAATGGGTGGGTATTTATATCAAAAGTGTAGGATTTGTTTAATAATTTCCAAATATAGGTCTTGGAAATATAGGTTGTAGAAAATGAAAAAACCTGGGATTTACCATGGTTTTGGAAATTTGGGAAATATTTTATTTTATTTGAATCCACAATAACTAAAAACATATTATATTTCTTATTTTGGCAAGTAAAAGTAAAGTTTCTAAAAAATAATGTTTTTAATGTTAAAGTTTCTGTTTTAGACTTTGGAAAGTAAATTATAGGTTTGGAAACTGATTAAAATATATTAAAATACTTGATATTAATAAAATAAAATATTTGAGTCCATGTATTTTGTTTAATTAATTATTAAATCATTATTAAATAATTATTAAGTCATTAAACATACTGAAAACCAAAAACTGTATTTTTACTATTCATGAAAAAACAAAATATTTTAGAAAATTATTATAAATTCACCATAACCTAATTTTGACATGATTATTTCAAAAATTATGTTTATTTTATCATAAAAATTTTATAAATATGATAATTTTAACTTTTAAATATAAAAATCCTTATTTATTAAAAATAATAGCGGGTTGAAAATTTGTAGTAAAATTTCTGACACTTAAAATTTTTAAAATATTTTTATCATTTATATTTAAATAAAATTGTTTTATCATAATATTTAATTAAAATTGATATTATTCATGATAACTTAGTTTATTATAAAAATTTTATCTTTTATGAAAAGTACAATTTGTGTCTGAAAAATCAATTTATCAAATTCTTCATATATTTTATTAAGAAAAACTATTCTTAAAACAGAATTAATGGAATAAAAAATTAGTTATACAAAGGAATTAAACTTTAAGTATCTAAGGCCTAGATACATAACCCTTGATTATACCTACGTACTCCCTAAGATTATAGTGTGTGATGGTGGTAGTTTCGTTGGGTGCCTTAGCTAACATCAATGGAGTGGTAATCTCTGCTAACATGAACTTCTCTCGTAGATTATTTCATTCAAACTTCACTTGTTGAAGCTCAGATTGGTATTGGTTAAAGGTGAAACCCAGTGATGATACCTCCCTCCAAATTTCCAATATATGGTATTCAAACGACATGACTCTAATGGTTGAGTCCATCAATTATTCTTTATGTATCAATTATTCTTTGTCATTATTACTTATAAACACTTAATTATAATGGTAAAAATTTTACTAAGAGTATAGTTTCCAATGGTCTTATCTGACCAATGGTCATATAAAGGTCGAATCATGATGGTCACATTTCCCTTTATACTCTATAAATACCATTTCATTATTAAAGAGATATGGTTTTGTTTTTTATAATACATTTTAACACACATTTTCAAGAAAAAAAAATATCATTTAAAAATTCTGGGTCATTACAGTGCTCGAAATGATCATTGGTCTAAGAGTAATATGTTATACTCAAAAGTACATGTGAACCAAGAGCCTTCTGCTACCCTTAATAGAATTTAGAATACCTATCTGATATAATGGTATGTACAATCCCATGAAGTTGTGTGATCTCTTGAACATATATCCTTCCAAGTTCATCCATTGAGAAGTTCTTCTATATAGGCAAGAAGTTGGTGACCTTCATCAGCATGTCCATAATTACCCACATAGCATCACTACCTTGAGGTGAAATCAGTAAACCTATTATGAAATCCATGGTTACATCATCCCATTTCAACTCTAGGATGTGTAATGGATGTAAGATACCTACAAGTCATTGGTGTAATACTTTCACTTGCTGACAGGTGGAAAACCAAATATTAAATCATGTAATCTCCTTTTTAATATCAGGACACCAATACTAGTAGTGTAATTCATGGTACATATTATTGAATCTAGGATGTACTACCCACTTAGAAGAATTATATTCTCACATTAACTCCTCTATCATGTCTATAGGTACCTAGACATGCCCAATGATATGAAGGATCTCATTGTAATGTCCCGACCCAAATGCCACAAAACCAGTTCTATGATTTGGTTATCCTTAAGACCTCAAATGAATCTCCTCATATACCAGAGGCTACCAACTAACATCGGGGGTATAATGTGGGACTTTGAGAAGACTATACCCCCATGTAAGAGTGCACAAACAGAATCAAATAACCAAACATCAATACATTAGATTACACAGGAAGAATAAATGAACTAAAATAGGAACATGTTGTAATAAAATGAAATGCAGTAAAGGCTTGAATAGAAATGCTATAAATATAACATTGATCTCTCACCGAGAAGATCCTATATATAAAAATAATAAACTAAAAAATAAATACATCAGGTAGTACTGCCAACTCAGACCCAGGTCATATACCTAATCTTCAATACTATGACACCATTTGATATATCCTTCCCAATCATGAAACACTCAAAATAGTACTAGGACAACACCTATTCCTGCAATAAACATATGATAGCTTCCTAGGTACCCATCTGTAGTGGTAGCCTAAGCAGGGTGTGAGTAAAACTCAATAGGCCACCACCAATGGTGTCTAAAAAAATACCATTTAGTGAATCAGTGTATACAGATAAACAAATAAATAAATAAGCATCACATAAATTAAGATACATGCCAAGGAAGAAAACATATTATCTTTTACCCACTAGCCATTAGGTTCTAAAGTGTCACCCAGTCCAAGGAGACCCACATCGACCTAAGTCATTTATCTAAGACACAAAATGTAGGTTGATACATACTATGAATAATAAAAAGGTGTCATTTCATTTACTAATTATCATTAGGAAGCATGAACGTCAAGGTAAACCATTTTGGGAACCTCAGTCTCACACCCATCCCATACATAAAACTATCAGTGCCAATATAGAGAAGCAGGTCCATAAATATAATCATACATCATAATAATAATGCCCATAGTATCAGTTTCGCGCCTTTAAACCATGGATGCAGAGCATCAACTCACAATACATTTCCATCTAGTATATCATTGTTCTTAGATCCTTAGTCTAGAATTTAAACCATATAGTATACTACATATTCCCGGAGCCTCGGTCTAACACTTCTTACGTATAGTATTCTACCTATTCCTAGAGCATCAATCCAGTACCAAAATCATTTTATCATTTCTCAAAATACTAAGGGTCAAAATCATAACCCTAAAAAGTTTTAAAAAGGGAACAAACAATACCTTTTTTAAACCGTTATCATTTACCAAGGTCCTTATGGGTCATTAACACTAAAACTAGTTCAAATCATCTCTTTTCTTCGAACATTTAAAAAGATCCATCAAGGAATCTCTACAAAGGGGGGAACCAGACACCCATTTCTAATCAACATTGAAACCCATTTATAACACCTTTTTATGAAACCCTTTATAGGTCAACACCTTGTTTTAGAATAAGAATCATTTCAAAACATAGCTCCCCCTCCCCTTGAAACCCAAAACTAGATCAAAACCCAATGTACATGGTTAAAACCATTTCAAGGACCTCATAGGAATTTCAAAAATGGTTTACACATGAAAACAACACATTTATTACCTAGTTATACTCATTATATATTTATAAATTTAATTAATCTAACCAATGAGATTAACTGTTTAAGCTCATAAACCACCTACATTTCCATTCAAAACCCAACATAACATTTTTAAGGAACGTTACACCCCATGGGAGGCTATAGGTTTGATCTTATAAACACCCACAAATATGACAAGATTCGTGGAAGGTTTAAAGTTCCAATTTAAAACTCAAAAAAAATAATTAAAATAAGGAAGAAAACACACCACACATGGGATTTAAGGAACATACCACATACACATGTATGTAAATTAACAAGATTGTGTGTAAAGATCTTAAACCACCTACCTCATTAACAAAGATTTCCATAATGTTTCTAAAGTATAGAGACCTTGACAAGGTTTTTCCAAGTACTATATAATCTCTTCAGTATCCAATCAAGCTATCCAAAACCACCGAGGATATTTCCTCATGCCAAGAACAACAATTAATTATTTATAATGATTATAATTAATTAATACATTAAACCCCAACTCATTATATTGTCAAAAAACTTACTAGGTTAGTCATCTCTTATCAAAACTATATGAAACCACCATGAAAATTCCAAAATATAATCCCAATAGCATTCCCTAGAAAATCCCTGAGAGGTGATAACATTTAAACACATAAATAAATAAATTCATTATTAAAACCCCAATAAAATTCACCGTGAACACATACCTTAACCAAATTCCACACAACAATGTGAAGAATTCATATCAAGATCTCCTCTACCCAAGAAGATCAAAATCTCAATCATCCTTGGAAGATTCAACTATGCTCTGGTGGAATCAGAATCAAATACCTAAACCTGCACATCTGAAATTATGAATAACCATGGAAAGGTGTAAAGAGACGGAGGAGGATGAGAAGTCTCAGCTTAAATTCCATAGAAACCCCATAAATGTACCCAAAATCAAAGGGTGGAAGAAGGAGGAAGGGTGTTGGGAACCCCTTGGTTCATGCACTCCAAATGGGGGGGAAGAGGGTGGCGTGGCTAAATATCATGAGGGGGTATTTTGGCCATTTTCCCCTTTTAATTAAATTTGGGCAGCTGCATGGTTTGGCCAAATGGTTTATAAAACTGTGCACCAACCATGAATCACCTACTATCCAATACCCATACCCTGTATGGTTAGGTTGCAGAGTTAAAAAACCATGCACCAATCTAATTTTCATCATTTACTCCCTTTTACAACATGGCACACGGTTTATCTAAAACTTTGCATTAGTCATACACCATGTCCTAGACCCTCCTCATCCTCACACGGTTTCACCTTGAACCCCATAGGGTTTGTACTTAACCATGATATTTCCATGAAAAAACATCCATTCTTAGTTAAAAATAAACTGAAAACCTCCTGAGCATCAAGGTGTCACATAATTCCTCCTAAACCATTCACCCTTTCCAAAAAACTCCAAAATTACTAAAACTTAACCTAAATCATCTAATGCTCATATGAACACCCAAACTATCTCTTAAGCCTCACTCCTTTTCCGAAAAGAACACTTTTAGGCATTCCAACTCTCATATTTACACTCTGATTCTTGATAAAAAATTTGACCTATCTAGTAAACAAAAATTCAAAATCTTTCAGAAATTTTCATCTCGAGTAGATATGGGATCTTAAAACCTTTACACTATAAAACTTCTCATATCCGAGAATTATAGGTGGTCATACACCAAAAAAAACCAAACTATATCTCCCACTAGTTATCACCAATGGCCTCTCTCTTTTTCCAAATGATTTTAAATATATCCAAGGCACAACATCCAACTCAAGGCACTCAACTAGCTAAAAACTAATCCAATGCTCATTGTCAAAACCTAAATTCCAAGATGGTTCTTACCTAATTCCATCTAACTAAAACCCTTATTTTTTCTATTACCTGATCACTTATCATAGCTATGGTTCTCCCTGATATAAGTCTCAACTTATCACTAACAACTTCCCACACTTAGTACCTCCACTGTTTCAAAATCCCAAAAGAACCTAAAACTCATAATCCAAAAATGCACCCAAAATAGTTTCCTACTTACCATACCCTAAAATTCCTAATAATATCAACCACCATCAGCACCTATCCTCATTATTGAAAACCAACTGAAGAGGAAACATACCCATCATCCTTTCACGAACTAAGAATATACCATCTTTTCCTTAAAATCCCAACTCAAACCCAAAATCCCCCCATCATTCCCAAAATGACATGCCAGTTGTGATTTGAAACTTCTCAAACCCACCTTATACACTAATCTGGTTCGGACTATCCTTAGTTGACTCACCCAAAAAAATTCTCGGCCCCAACCACTAGCACATTTTTACATCACCTATTTATGGTTCCATCATTTCTAGAGGCATTCCATGATCATCTAAACATTTCAAATGGAGTCTATACACGAATCCCAATGATATTATACTACCATATTACCCACTGAACCAAAACCATCTCCATGACCTACAATACCTATGATTAACCTCTAATACTAGCACCACAAAATAACTTCCAAAACTACTTCAAGATTAAGGCCAATTCTCAGCTCAATCATCCACCACAACTGATTTCCTATTAAATTTACCTTTGGAATTTAATCACACACTTCAATATTTTTTCACTAGAATTATAATTCCACTATGAATAATCCATATCCATTTCCATACACTTCTGACCCTTCTAGAATGAGGGTCACACCCCTATTAACAACACATCACTCCCCAAGATAGGAGTGTCGTTGTTATCGCCTTTCTCAAGAAACTCCAACCACCATGGACCAAGACCCGTTCACTACCAACCTAGGAATTGTATGTGGTCATCTCTCTCTCACTAGAGAAAAAAATTTCAATTATCACATGTCCCTAACTTCCAATAATGGTGCTCATATTACTCACTAATATTCAATCCATCATAAAGACCCACTCACACGTAGTTTTTGGTGCACCTACAGGATCCACTTACACTGCTCCATGAGTGCCACCTCCAAAGAGGCCCTCCATAAAACCATAAATACATATAGGTAGCTAGGTATAAATCTATCTCTCTCAACATTCCCAAGACGATGTCAATATATTAGTCATGATCGTCACTAACTATGAGTATGCTAGGATGTCATTGGTGAATATCATCACAACTCATCTATTTATGATGTCACCTCTAACTGCATGGACATGTCCAACCCATTCAAAGTCCCTGGCCTCCCTAAAAATTATCTTTTCTTGATTTTAAAATATTTTTTTATGGTTGAGAGGTAACCAAGGCTTACACTGGTCAACATAGGTTAACACAGGTTCCTATCGGCCTCCCTTCCTACAAGTATCTCATAAAATTCACATCGTTTCTCAGCCTGCTCATGGATACCTACTCTAATCAATCACCTAAAGTGTATATTCTCATAACATCTGATCCATAAACCAAATGAAATAGTGAATCACAATCGTCTCATGCCTCCAAGATCCCATTAACACTTAACTATCACACATACTCTTGTGTGACCCCACCGTAAAACATGATTCCAACTCTAACAAGTCAAGATTTATGAAAACTCATCTCACAATCCCTATCCACTCTCCATTCCTCTCTCGCATGTCCCTCTTACCCAAATAAGAGAACCCATGTATCTTTCCAAAACCAAAATCAACTAATGATCCAAAACCACTTACATGACCACTCAAGTCCCAAGCATTTTTTGAGATTTTTACTAAATTAATGTATCCTCTCACTGTGTTATTAGAGATGCATCCAAAAATAAATAGGCTAGGAAACTAAAAACATTAATATATCTCATACTGTAAACATGTAAGGTCTATCTCATAGATACGATCATCACCCCAAACAAAATTTCACTTCCCATCTAGCACAAATCCACTAGGAATTTCCTATCTTTACAACCACCACTCGAGCGAGGCACCCAAACAATCATGTCCCTCTAGAAACCAACCACAAGGCTAAAACACTAGCACTCAAGTGTTCTTTCGCAAAACCAAAGGCATCTTTTGTGCCAAAACCCCATACTAGGTTTCACCCATCATGTACTATTATAAAAAGTATAAAACGTACATCTTTACCTCACATGTATAAAATAACACATAACCTAGCTGGCCTCTCTCTTGATTCGCCCTTGAAATACACATGGAACCACTCCCAAAACTGGATTCACGTCAAAAGGTTACTATGTCCAACCACCCAAGGTCTACGCCATCTCCCAAAAAGCCACAACTCACAGAGAATCAAACATGAACCCTTATCATCGTCACATGAACTTATTAATTCAAAAAAACACCTCTATAATCTCACGCCATAAATGTGTCATATACCAACCAACTTCCCATAATTAGGGTGCTTTTCCTATCTGAGAATCTTCACATCAGACCGCTCTCAAGAGAACCCTAACATGAAACTAATCGTGATAAAAAACATCCCATAATGGGTACAATGATCTTATACTTATACCATGTTTCCCCACTAGGGTCACTGCACCAACTACGCATGAGGACCACATCAGCATCCTCAATGATGAGAGCCTCACTGTACATCCACAAAACCTTCCATCATAAGGAAACCCATAAAATCAAACACTAACAGTCCTATAACATATAGATCCTAAGTGCCTATCATGATGAATGATATGTATCTTTCCTCTATAGTCCAATAGTAAAAAATATGCATCATTACAAATGGGAAAAGATCCATAAGTACGCAATTAGTCATCAAATTCAATAAACATGTGAATCAC
Source organism: Viscum album (assembly GCA_963277665.1). NCBI lineage: Eukaryota > Viridiplantae > Streptophyta > Magnoliopsida > Santalales > Viscaceae > Viscum > Viscum album. Next base: position 979,418,581 of record OY728131.1, read on the forward strand.
TCAAAGAAAAAATCATATACAAACATAACATTACATATCTAAAAAATCAATATCATCCCCTGGTAACTTGAAATTCCTACCAAAACTAGTGTTCATGATGCACCAGCCTAATATCCATTACAAAGTCTAACACATTCCTATATATCCAGTCTAAGAAACCCCAAATAATAAAATCACATGAAATCAATGCCTCGGATACCACTTTGTAATGTCCTAAACTAGATTCCACTAAATTGGTGTTATGAGTCAGTTTTCCACAAAACCTCAAGTGTAACTCCTCGTATTCCAAAGGCTATAAACTAGTAGTGGTGGTCTAAGGTGGAAATATAAGGAGACTATACCCCCATATCATAGTGCACAACCAAAAGTAAATAACCAAACATCAATACATCATAGTTTGTGAGAAGAATAAATGAACTAAAACAAAAGCATACTATAATAAAATAAAATGCATCAAGGGCCTAAACATCCATGACATAAAAATAACATTGGTCACCCACTGGGTCGATCCCATATATAAAAATAAGAAATTGAAAAATGAATACATCAGGCTCTACTTCTAACTTTGATCAATTTCATATACCTGGTCTCCAGTATCATGAAACCATCTGAGCTACTTTGCCCAATCATGCAATACTCAACATGGGCATAATCTCACACATGTTCCTGAAAAAAAAACATATGAGATCTACCTGGGAACCCACGTGTAGTTGTGGCCTGAGAAGGGTGTGAGTAAAACTTATTAGTCCAGCACCAATAGTGTCTAAAAAATAACATTCTTATAATTATTGTATGTAGATAACCAAATAAATAAATAAGCATCATGGAAAGGAAGATACTTTCCAAGAAAGATAATAGATCATCCCATACCAACTATCCATTAGGTTCTAAAGAGACACTTGGGCCAATTAGACCTTAATAGTCTAAATTCATTCATCTAAGACACAAAATTTAGGGTGATATATACTATGAACAATAAAAAGGGGGATTTCATTTATTATTTATCACTAGGAAGTATAAAAGTTAAGGTTAATCATACTAAGAACCACAGTCCCACACTTATACCAGGCCCAAAACTCTCAGTGTTGATACGGAGCATCAGGACCGACATTCTAATCATACATCATAAAAATAGTTCTCGGAGCCTCAATCCGTCACCAACTCATACATTCAACAACAGTTCCTAAAGCATCAGTCTAGTACCTTTAAACCATGTATGAAGATCATTGGTCCACAATCCATTTTCATATACTATATTAGTGCACCTAGAACCTCAGTCTAAAATTCAAACAATATAGTCTACTACCTATTCCTATAGCCTCATTCCAACACATGTTCCATATAGTATACTACCTATTTTTAGAACATCATTCTGGCACCCAAATCATTTCATCATTTCTCAAAATACAAATGGTCAACATTTTTTTTAAAGGTAATGCTTTGGTCAAAGACCAAAGCACAATTTATTGAAAATCAAGAAGGTTACAAGAGTCTGAAATAGGGGATTTTTTTACAATATCTATCAAAAAGCTCAAATAAATCAGCAGGAAGGGAGTTCATCCAAGTCATGCGCTGGTGAACTCCTTTGTTGGCAAGAGCATCAGTAACGGAATTTGCTTCACGGTAAGTATGGGTAGCTATAAAATCAATCCCATGAAGTGAGTTAAGGCAGTTCATCCAACGAGTAGTATGCTTCTAGGCCAGATGAATGCTGCCATTCCAGATGGCATGAATGATAGTGGTTGAATCACTCTCAATTCATAACTTCCTCCAACCTCTTTGAAGAGAAAAGTCAACAGCATGGATGACACCCAATAGTTTTGCCTCCAGCGATGATGAGTGACCACATCCGACGTAGAAACAGCCCTGACACTGACTAGCAGAATCTCTGAAAATAGCTCTGCAACTGGCAGGGCCTAGATTTCCTTTGGAAGCACCATCAACATTAACTTTGATCCATCCTGGCATTGGTGCCTACCAGAAAACTTCTAAGGTGCATTTGGGATTTGGGTAAATTCCAGGAACTCGGAGGCGGTGAAGGATCTCAAAGTCCCCAACCGAGTTGTTGCAGCAGTCTTTTTTAATGAGAGCATCTTCTTAGATCGCGACAAGAATCTGAGATTTTCCTGCATTGAGACTAAAAGTGTGATTATTATGAATAAGGTCATTTATAACATACCAAATCTCATGGATGAGTTTTTCCACTACCGCCAGTAATATTTTTTTGATCTGCAAAGAAAGTTCAGATCTAGTGTAGTTTTCAAGAAAAACAGAAATATAATCAGTAAAAGACCATCTGTAGTTGAATAAATCAAAAACAAAATTCCATAAGGTAGAGGTTGTCACACAAGACAGGAAAAGATGATCTTCATCCTCCCTGTGTTGGTTACATAGGCGACATTTATAGCAAAGTTGGATGCCAAAAACTTGAAGAATAGTATCCGTAGGCAATCTATTATGGGCAATACACCAAATGAGAGTTAACCTAGAGGGTTTAATCTAGGGTTTATTAAACTGGCTCACCCAAAGATAATTTGATTCAATATGAGAAAAATTCTTCTTATAAAAGTTTTTAGAGTCAAGAATGCCATTTGGGGTAGGTTCCAAGACAAGGAAGTCACCATCAGGGGAAAAAGAATGATTATCAATTATTTTCATAATATTATCAGGGAGATCATGTCGATGAAATTGAAGAACATCTTTTATAGATTTATTAGTGTCCTCAGGAATGTGACTAGTAGGTAACTATGTTATCAAGGGGTTATCATACCATTTTCCACACTAGAAGTTAATTGAAGAAACGACACCTACCATCCATCTAGATTTCTCCATGATCTTATGATATGAGTCCCTGATATATGGCCAGATGTAAGAGTTAATGAAAGTAAAATTCCCTTTTAAAAGATTAGAAATAAATATATGATACAAAAATTTAGTAGATTTAGAAGAGGGATTAATAATATGCCAAGTGAGGCGGGCCTGGAGAGCGTCATTTAAAAGCTTTAAATTTTTTATGCCAATCCCACCTTTATCAAGAGGTCTACAACAATAATTCCAAGGTATAGTGACAAGCTTCCTTTTAAGAATACTTCCAGTCCAAATGAAATTTTTAATATAAGTATTATTTTTCTTGAAAATACCAATAGTCCATTTATAAATCATGAGGGATTAGACCATTTTAGAGACAATGGTTGATTTGACCAAGCAAATTCTCCCAAACATGGAGAGATATTTCCCTTTCCAATTGGAAAGTTGGTTTATAATCTGATCAATAATATTAGCAAAATAGCTGGATTTGGGTCTCCCCCAAAAAATTAGAACTCCCAAATAAGTGAAAGGAAAGAGACCCTCTTTTATTCCCAAATAAGAGGTAATGCTAGTTTTCCTTCCAACAGGAAAATTCTTACCAAATAAAATGAAAGATTTATTCCAAGAGATCGCTTGACCAGAAACCTCCTCATAATGAGAAATAGCTTTCTTAAGAATATGAATATTATTTTGATCCCCTTTAAGAAACAGGATAATTTCATCAGCATATAAAAGGTGAGTAGGGGCATTAAGTTTTCTAGAAACTTGTATAGGTTTAATCTTACTTTGATCAACCAGATTACTGAGGAGTCTACTAAGATAATCCTCAGCAATAACAAAAAGAATAGCAGAAAGAGGGTTACCCTGTATGAAACCTTTAGAACAATTAAAAAAACCTCTAGGAGAGCCATTAATAAGGATAGAGATATAAGATGAATGAAATAAAGTCCTAATCCTTCCAATGAAAAGTTCTTGAAATCCAAATATTTTTAGAACTTTAAAGATGAAATTCCAATCAATGGTGTCAAAAGATTTTTTGATATCTAGTTTGATCGCCACAAATCCCCCTCTATTTTTTTTATTTAAACTGTTAAAGCATTCAGAGGCAAGATAAATACAATCTTGAATGGATATTTCTTTAATAAAACCAAACTGATTCCAAGAAACAATTCTATTACAAATAGGAGCAAGTCTATTTGCAATGATTTTGGTTATGATTTTAAAAATCATGTTAATAAGAGCAATCGGTCTGAATTGATGGATCTCAGATGCATTCTCAACCTTAGGTATTAGGGTTAATAATTGAGCATTGATTCCATGAGGGAGGAATCCACGAGTGAAAAAGCTCTTAACAAGGTTATAAACATCCTTGTGGATTATGTCCCAATGATTTTGGAAAAAACCATTATTGAATCCATCCAGACCAGGAGCACTATCTGGATTGAGACCAAAGATAGTGTCTTTAATTTCATGATCAAGAGGAGTGCTCAGAATCAAGTCATTGTCCCTTTCATCCACCATTAGAGGAATAATATCAGGTTTAAGCTTAGTGTTTATACTTGTACCATTAAAAATGTTATAATAGTATGAGGTAACATGATCTGTGATGGCCTCTTTAGAGTCAATAATCACTCCATTATTAGAAATTTTGGAAAGAGGATGATTGGTCTTTCTAATTCTTTGAAGGAAATTGTAGAATTTGGTATTATGATCTCCATCAATAAGCCATTTAGTCCTGAACATATGTTTGCGAATATTATCTTTGAAAGTAAGTAAGGAATTAAGTTTGATGGATATATTAACTTCCATTTGGGATACAAGTTGAAATCAGAGTTGGTTTTTTGAGTTTGTAAACGACTAAGTTCCTTCTCAAGTAAGGAGATATCCAGATCCATTTGAGAATTTGAATATTTTCACCAACCTTTGAGGGCCTGTTTGAGAGTTTTTAATTTGTGCATACAGGCAAAAGAGTCTTGTTGATGTTTCATAGAATTCCAGATGTTATAAATGAATGCAACACAGTTAGGATTCAAAGACCAAGTATTATTAAATTTAAAATGAAGGACATATTTTTTATCATTTATAAGAAAGATAACAAGGATGGGATGATGTTCAGAGTTGAGCCTAGGGAGAGTAACACTATAAATATTATCTCAGTTATCAAGAGCCTTCATATTGAAGAAGGACCTATCAAGTTTACTAGAAACCTTTTTATCATGGTATTTTCTATACCAAGTAAATTTATCACCAGAAAGAGTGATTTCAAAAAGATTGCAGTCTTCAATAGCGGTTCTGAATTCCCTAGAGGATATAAAAAGGTGAGAGGATCCATTCTTTTCACAGGGGATGAGGATGGTATTGAAGTCTCCCATGACCACCCAAGGAAATTGAATGAATTTATCCAAATCAAGAAGATCATTCCATAAGACTCTTCTATCTTTATATCTATTCTTGGCATAAACCAACGTACAAAAATTATGGCGATCATTCCAAAAAAAGTCACAGGTAAGATGTTGATCAGAGATTCTAAAAATGTTGACATTTTTCAAAGAGGTATGAAAAACAATCCACATAGAATCAGAGTGAGAATCTATTTTGCAAGAGCCTAGGAAATTGTAATTGAGAGAGCCAAAACGCAATAAGTTCATTTTGAAAGTGACTTTTGGTTTAGAAATATCAAAAAGAAGAGGTTTGTGAGTGTTTAAGAACCTCATAAGAGTGATGGAGGTGTCTTGATTAGCCACACCTTGACAGTTCCAATATAGTAAATTCATTACTAATTGGGTTTTGGTTTAGTACCCATCTTATTTTTCGACTTCCCAGATCCTTTCTTCCCTTGAGATCTTGTGACCATTGGGGAGGATGAAGGGTTTTGTTTGATCTCCTGGTTTTTAGAGTTTTGCAAGTCATCTACTTTCAGATTAGAATTAGGATTTAGGGTAGAGACCGAAGGAATCATAATTTCAGACCTGTCCAGTGGGTGTTCTCCCTTAGTTCCATGAATAGGTAACTGATCATTTAGAGACTGTATCACATCTTGAGCAACATGATCTGGGTTGGCCATATCATAAGTGAAAGAAGAACTGGCCATGGAGACAGCTACAGGAACAATAGATTGTTCAGAAAAGGAGTGAGTCGTAGCCCCTGCCTTGATAGAATCATAAATTGATGAAGGTTTAGTATTGTTTTCAAACAAAACAGTACTTATACCCTCAGGATTCTGAGGATCAGAAGTGGGATTGGAATTAGGAGAAGATTTCTATTTGTGAATAGGGAATTTGGACACCACCCTGCTAACCAGACAGGAAGTAGTATCTTGAGCAGGTTCAAGGATAGGAATAGAAATAGCAGTAACAGGGAGAGACAAGTTGTGTGAAACAAGTGTAGTAGCTAAAGGGATAGGGATATCAGTTTTATCAGTAGCTAAAGGAATGTATTTTTTAGCATGTAAATTCAACTATGTAACAGTATGTATGTCAGCCAAAGGATTGGTCACTTCATTAATAGCATAAACAGAATCAGGTTGTGTAATAGTGTTAGGTGCACATGAACTATTGTGAACAAAATTAGGAGAAACAACACTAGCAATAGGTAAATGATGCTCTAAAACAGGTATTTTAGAATTAGAGATAGCATAATTTGCAACAGAAATCTCTAAAACAGGGTTACCTGGGTTTGGAATTTTCCCCATTTCACTTTGTGCTTTGAAGGAAACATCAGAAGTATCATCCTGAGCCGAAGGAGGTAAGACTTCCAAGTCCTTACTAACATTTTCATGTAAAATGGAAGTTCCAGATGCATAAGCAATAAAATATGTGTTGGGGATAGTGGGGTAATTATTATCAATGCTATTTCCAACTTCCCCATCCCCTATGGCCTCTAAGCCCAAGGCAGTATTTTCATTCTTATGTATGGCTTATTCTTCATCAACTAAGACACCCCAAGATTTACCTTCTAGGGAAGTAGGAACATTTAGATTTTTAACCCAAATGTCTTTCTTTTTTTTAGAGTGCTCAGTTTTATCAGTGACATTTTTTTCTCTTTTACCATAATTAACCTCTTTCCAATCATTATTAATTGGAGGATCCATTTGTTTCCTAACCACCCTACATGTTGAAAAATTATGTCCAATCATTTTGCACACATCACAGAAGGGAGGTTTATTTTCATACTCAATGTTGAGTTCAAATCTATTAGTAGGTGTGTTCAAATGAATAGTATTTGGTAAATCACTGGCTAAGTTGACCTCAACCATTAATCTAGCATATAAACCAAGATCACCATTCAAAGTTCTATGGTCTATTTTGATAGGGGGACCTGTGCAGGAAGCTATATCATTCAATATCTTCGGGTTCCAATAAAACCAATTAAGTCCATGAATTCTAACCCAAACATGTGCCATAGAATTTTTGTGAGTAAAAGGGTTAAAATCAGTATCTCAATCCGAAATCCTAAGAAATCCTGGCTTAAGATGCAAATTACCAAGTTTCCATACCTGATCAAGATTGTCTTGTGTGCTGAATAGGATGTGATAATATTCTTTACCTATAGGAACCATCTTCCATTTAGAAAATCCCCAGCAATGCGCAATCCGGTTCTTTAGTTCGAGGAGAGACCAGGGCCGGTATCCTGTATTGTATGAGATTCGGCCAAGAATAGAGTATTTTCACAGCTGCTCTCTTTGAATAAGGGCTTCCGGATCTACATCGACTAAGAAACCCCCATCATCAATCTTTCTTAAGAAAGGTTATTTACATTCCTTTGCATCACTCAGATCAACTCCTTTTAAAGCATCGTGAAAGGAAATGGGTAAAACGCGAAGAGGGATTTCAGAGTTTCCGACTTCGGTTTTCTTAGAATCATGATCTGTAGAGGCGATGGCAGTGGGATAAGCATGCTCCCAAGCCAGATCAAAATCTCCCTTTTCATCAAACATTTAAAAGGATCCATCAAGGAATATCCCCAAAGGTAAAAACTACACCCCCATTTCTAATAAACATTAGACCCCATTTATAACCCCTTTTTATGAAACCACTTAGATGTAAATGCATAATTTTTTAATAATAATATTTTCAAAAAATATCCCCCCCCCCCTGACATCTAAAAATAGGTAAAAACCAATGCATATGGTTAAAACCATTTCAAGGGCCTCATAGGCATTTCACAAATGATTAACACATGAAAAAAACACTTTTATTACCTATTTATAGTCATTATATATTTAACAATTTAATTAATATAACCAATTATATTAACTATTTTAATCTTTTAACCCACTTACTTTACCCTTCAAAACCCAACTTACCATTTTTAAGGAATGGAACACCTAATGGGTGGACATGGGTTCAGTATTATAGACACCAAAAGATCTGAAAATATCCATGGAAGGTCTAAAGTACCAATTTAATGATCAAAATAATTTACTTAAACCATGGAAGAAAACACAACACACATGGGATTTAAGTAACATACTACATACACATGTAATTAAATTGACAAGACTATGGGTAAATCACTTAGACCACCTACCTCATTAACAAATCTTTCTATAATGTTTCTAAATACGGAGACCTTATCAAGGTCTGTCCAAGTACCGTACAATCTCTTTATCATCAAATCGAGCTAGCCAAAACCACATTATATCTTACCTCATTCCAAGAAAAAACAATTAATTAATTATAAATATTATAATTAATTAATTCATTACACCCCAACTCAATATTTTTCTAGAAAACTCATCGGGTCGATAACCTCTTATCGAAACTCCAAGAAACTGACACAGAAGATTTACAAAGAACTCCTAACACTATTCCTAGGAAAATACCTAATAGGTGATACCATTTAAACACTTAAATAAATTAATTCATTAGGAAAAACCCAATAAAAATAAACACAAACACATACCTTAATGAAACTCCATGTAATGATGTGTGAAATCCATCTCAGGATATCCTCTACCCAATATGACCAAAATCCCCATCATCATTGTTATATTACACCATGCTCTAGTAGAATCTGAATCAAATCATTAAACCCACACATCCAAAATTACAAATAACCATGTAATGGGGTAAGGGAAAGTGTAGGAAGATAAATCTCACCTTAAACACCAAATAAACACCACGAATGCACCCTAAATCAATGGGTGGAATAAGTATGAAGGGTTTTTGGAACCCCCAAGTTCATTCATATAAAATTTAGGAGGAAGGTGGAGTGTATAAAAATCCTGAGGGGGTATTAGTGTCTAAAAATCCCAAAGGAGTATTTTGGTAATTTCACCCTTTTTAATGAAATCTGGGTAGTTTCACTATTTGGCCACAAGGTTTCCAAAACTGTGCATGAACTATGCATCCCCTACTATCCAACACCCACTCCCCACATTGTTAGGCCCCATGGTTAAACAAAATGTGTGTTAATTGTGCTGTCAGCACTGCCTCCCTTGTGTAGCATGGCACATGGTTTGTCTAAAACCATGCACAAGTCATGTGCACTATCCCATACCCTCCTCATCCTCACATGGTTTCCCCTTAAACCACACATATTTTTTCCTTAATCATTAAATAATCATAAAACAAAACCATGATTATTTAAAAATAAACTAAAAAACTCCTGAGCATCAAGGTGTCACATGGTTTCTCTTAAACCCTCCACACCAAACCATGCACCCTTTATAGGAAACTCCAAAATTCCAAAAACTTAACCTAAATCCTCTGATATTCATTAAAACATCTAAGCTACCTCTTGATCCTCATTAATCATCTAAAAACAACACTTTGAGGAATTCTAACTCTCATATTCTTATTCTGAGTCTCAATTTAAAATTTAACTCATCCAGTAAATGAAAATTCAAAATCCTTTAGAAATTTTTATCTCATGAGGACAAGGTACATTACACTCATCCCCATAAACCACCCTACGAGGAGGTGGGTCCTCACATAAGACACTTTACCTCAGTAAAAAGTCCTCGGGTTTTGAAATTTTATTCCTCTTTACTAAATCCAAAAGTGACGAGGCTATTACTAAAGCCATGAGAAGAGTTTCATAAAGGCACTCTTGAACTTCCAGATGCATTATAGAAATAAAATACATCAACTTTCATTCATGACTATATTCCCAAACAACTTGAGTCTGAGTTTTTCATATCATAGTATCAGAAAATTAATTTCCCATACCTAGTGTGTAAGTAAGCTCAAATTCAAAATATTTAAGGTATTTAGCCTATCTTCACTATCAAAGGTTCATGTTTCATTGAGAGAATATATATTTGAGACTTTTATTTTCCATTTATACCATGAATCATTCCAACATCAAGTAATTTCTCCAGAAACATAAATAATAAAAAAAATAGTTACTAACTTGAGTTCATTCATTAGGTAAATACACTCATGGGGCATCAACTGATGAGACTTGTATGCTATGACTTGTTACCCTTCCATAAAAAGAATACCCAACTCAATTCCTAATTCATTACAATTAACTATACATCCACTTTTAGGCTTAGGAAGAATAAATATTGGTGCTAAGGTCAACCTTCATTTCAATTCTTGAATGGATTTATAACAAGATTCAGACCATGTAAACTGTACACCTTTATAGGTCAATATTTTAAGTGGTGACACAAGGTGTGATAAGCTCTGAATGAAACACTGGTAGTAACTATATATCCCTAATAAAATATATATATCAAATAAATTCTTGGGATGCTCCTAGGAATCAATGACTCTTACCTTTTTTAGATCCATAGATAATTTTACTTCCAATATAAAGTGACCCATTAAGCAAAATTTATCAATCCATAAGTGGTATTTTGTGAGTTTTGCATGGAATATGTGCTCTCTTAGTGTACTAAATACGATATCAAGGTGTTTTTCATGATATTATATTCTCTAATACTATACCAATATATCATCCACAAGAAAATCCACAAAAGAATCTAGGTATGGGTGGAAAACTTGATTCATCAATTACATGAAAATAGCATGTGTGTAGGTTAGACCGAACGGCATAACCAAATACTCATACAAGTTATATCTGCTTCAAAAAGAAATAAGTGGTATATATGAGGGCCCTAATCACACATGATGATATCCGGATCTCAAATCAATCTTTCTGAACACCCTATATCTTTAGATCTAGTTGAAGAGATCATATATATAAGGTAATGGGTAATAGTTCTTTCCTATAAGTTGATTCAACTTCCGGTAATCCACACATAACCTAAGGGTACCATCTACCTTCTTGGATAAAATAATAAGTAAACCCCAAGGAGAATTATTGGGTCCTATAAACCCTTTATATTCTAGATCCTATAAATACCTATTAAGTTCCTAAATATCAATAGGATCCATCCTATATGGAGGAATAGATACTAGTAAAACTCTTGGAACAAGATCAATGGTGAAATCCACCTATCTCTCTAGTTGTAGTCCAAAAAAATCACTAATAAATACATCTCTTAATTGGTCCACCACTGGAGAAAATATAGTCTATTATACCCTCTAATCATCTAGGAAAATACTATAAGTATGGACTGACACTTCACCTAGCCCATGATGCTCGGGTCTAGATTGACTTTCCTATACTTATCATTCTCCTTATGAACATATATACCACCTTTCAGTGGTGAAAAGGATGTGTTATGGTGATAAAAATAAACCTTGACTCAAAAAGGAACTAAATAGTCCATCACTAGAATTACATTGAAGCTTATCATCTTGAGGATGAAAAGGTTCCAGAAGAAATTGTAGCCTCCAATCTCAAGGGGAGACTCCTTGCATTGGAGAATACTCTCTGGCAGAATTCCCAATGGTGTGTTATGAGGAATCACCCCACAGAAGTATTCAATAACAAGACCAAGACTAATCATTAAATCCATAGATATAAATGAATGTGAAGAACCTGTGTCAAAAAATAAGATACTAAAGATGAGGATACTAAGATCGTACCAAGTACTGTAGATGGACCAGCACTTTGATCCTCAGGTATAGGTTGTACTGTATATAACTTTCCAGATTCATGACCCTGAATTATGACCTAACCACCCCCCCCCCAAGAAATTCTTCCATGTTGGTGTTGCACAACTTTTATATGGATTCCTAGACCATGACTCTTCCTTTTATCGAATGGCCAGTGGTACTCTAGCTTCCTTCCTGGCGTGGTTCCACCAATCCCACTTCGTAAATCAGAGTTGATACAGATACTTTATCACTAGTAATGGGTGGAAAGGTCCTAAAAAATCTCTAGATATAGCCTATTCATCCACATGATTGGTAATCAACTGGGTATCTGCTGCATTAAGGCTTCGTGTGACATGACCTACCACATTGACGTCATACCATGTAACTGCCAATGAGCGCACACTAACTACTACTTTCCCCACAAGAAGTCTCAAAGAAGCACTTTCTATCCTATAATTTGTTCCACTATTCCCTATACCTTTATCTTACATCAAATTTTTATCGAAGATAAGGGCATGGTTCACTATCTTAGAGATAGTAGTCGGTTGTAATACATTCACCTCAGATCAGATGGAATACTTGAGCCCATTCTCAAAACATCTCACCCTAGACAAATCATCATTAGAAGAAGTGGGAACAAAGTGATAGATCTCCCTGAAACAAGATGAATAATCCATTAAAGATATATCTCTCTATTATATATGTATAAACTACCTTACTCGACCAACTCTTGACATTTCTAGGAAGAATTAATCATAGAAAGTAGCCTAAAATTCCCTCTAGGCCATGCCCCGATGCTGATCTACCAATGTAAGGACATACTACCATCACTTGTAAGATACCTGGATAATTTAATACATAAGATTCACCCTCCTTTATATATTCATACCTATATTCTGAAAAATTATAATAATCTCCTCTAACCAAGATTCCACAGCTTGAGGATTTCCTTCCCCCAAATGGTCAATGGGAAATGATGTTGGATTTCTCTAGTAAACTCTTCGATGATCAGTGTAGGTCTTGGAGATCCCTCTATGGATTGTAATAGATATAGAAAACCCTCTATAACCTAATAATCCATTCCCTATCTAGGAATAATAGGTATTACTATTTTAGGTTTCACTAGTGGCACTATGGGTGGTTCAAGTCCCACAACCTTAGGAGCGCGGTCATCGTTATCTTCCTAGCGCTCGACCCGATGTCGTCATGGAGACATATATCTTTAATGTTAAGAAAATACCTCAGAACAAGATATAAAATAGAAGAGATTACATATAGAAACAATATAGGTACAAGGCCTTACTATAAGAGACAAACTTCCCACTACCCACTTCTAAGGTTAGGTCAAGAGGGTAATTTTTCAAGATTTAATCATAAAGTTTCAATTATATGGGGTGTCAATTCCAAGTTATAGAAATTTAATTTAAGATTTAGTATTTAGTAAGTTTACATATATAAGAAAAGGTTTTGTTATATTTATTTCCATTCCCAAGTTTTAAAGACATAAACTTTATAAGTTATAATTGTAATTTCATGTAACTGTAACTAGCCCTTTTTCATTCGGTCTTAGGTTGTAACAAGTCCATATACAAGGGTTTAGTTATATTGATCTCCATTCTTAATTTATAGAGGCAAAAACATTATAAATTTAAATAGGCATCCATTTAATTGTAACTAACTAACATGTTAGACCATATAACTAAATTTCCATGGCTTAAACATGTCATAATTGGTTAGTTAAGGAACCATAATCAAGATATATGGTAAAAAACTTTTTAGGTCAATACAGACACTTTAAGTGACCAATTAGTTTCTTCTTTTTTACAAGAACTAGTAGAATTACTAGCATAGAAAACGATGCATGTACAATAAGCAATAAGAACCTAAGAAATTAAATATGCATGTCATGGAATATGCATGGAATATAAATTTATATATTCCCATAATGATGCATGAATAAATTCATCCCTTCCATATAATCTAAGGGTAAAAATATATAATATATAACATAATTAATAATGTGTGTTACCAAAAGGTGAAAGTAGTAAAACTGTAATGGTTATAATCCAGAACAACAAATATCATCACTGGTAAAATGTCCATTCCCCCAAACGTGGATAAGATACTCCAAATAAAAGCTTATTACCAAGTTTTGGCACATCCTATTCTTCTATATATCAACCCAAAATAGTAATAAAAAGGAAAAAACCCTTTTATAGCACTTTGGGATGTCCTGATTCTGGTTCACTCATAAGTAACTGAACCTAATTGGACACACAGCCTCAAGCGTACCTCTATGTGTGCCATAGGCTACTGACCAACAGTGAGGGTCTTTAGTAGTGTGGTGGGGATACTATACCCTATTTATCAGAGTGAAGAACAATGTTAAATAATAATAATTTTTCAATGGAGTATAGTAAGGTAGTGGAAATAAATTATCAAAATAATAATAAATAGATAGAAATAGCAACAGGATCATATAAAGATGGTGTTATGATATTATAGAAGTGGAAACAGGAATACATGGTATCAAGCATACAATAGAGTACCAGTATATAAAAAATAGACAAAAAGAGAAAAAAACTATCTCCATAGAATCTTGAGAATAGAATCATTCATATTTTTGCAATCTTGTATCCTAAAAGTAAATCAAGTATCCATAGCTGGTTGTTTCCCTTTATCTTTACCTACATCCATGAAGTCTGTATGGGTACTAAATGGTAGATCAAACAAGGTGTGAGTAAAACTCAATAGCCCACCACCAATAGTTCCTATATTAAATTTATTCTTTGAATATAAAATTTAATAGTTTTTAGGATTGGTAAATGTAAATTATAAAATTAAATAAAACCCATGTCAAGCTCAATCTCCTCATGGGATATCTGGACCACCCTACCTTTTTCAGTCTAAGATGGATGTCTCTGAACACATGTCCATTAATTGGTTGGGGAACCAAGGAAAATATACAAGGTTTCCAAGTGTATTAATCATAAGGGATCCATGGGATACCCATGAAATCTATGACTTTATATAATCGAACATGATCACAATGATCAACCGAGATGTAAGGCTAAGGGGTATGAATGCAATACAAGTGATGAATCCTTTTTATTTCACCCTAAAATTTTCTAACCAAGACCAAGGAAAATCCAAGTTAATATTGGTATAAACTTTATTAGAGTACAAGGATCTCATCCAAGGTAGTATGTGTGCATGGACATCAAGCTAAATCCTAAGAGATTATCCCAAACATTTATTTTTTTAGAGTATTCAAGTAAATCATCAGTGATAAGTTGAGGTATTAATGTATATAAGACATTGACCAATCCCAAGTGTGTTATATCAACTTTAGGTCACATCAATTAATCTGTTTTTGTATTTTGATTTCACCTAAGGCGTTCCATATTGGGAATCTAAGTATAGATTAAGGTAGGCCATGCCTTTATATTGATCCAGGTCTAGTAGAAAAAATAAGAATGATATAATAATTATCCATGTCCTTTAACAATTCAAGACCAAGAGAATTATCCTGTGAAGTTTATTAGTTTAAGTAATTCATTAAGGTCATTCCCTTTAAAAGTATCAAGCTAAACACACACAAGGGTGTTTTGGTCAAAACAGAAACATGGTTGTCTAGGGAATTTAAACAGACACGCCTCAAGGGGTGGTTCAAGTTGAGTTCATCAATCCCAAATGGTGTCAAGGTGTTTCATGGGATATCATGATCAATTTTTATGTGATTAATTAGGGGAGTTAAAAATTTTAGGCGAAACATGCGGGAATTACAGCATGTGACACAAAGGTACATGTCTTAAACATCTAGTCTTTTAGGGAAAAGTAATAAACCACCTACCTTAGCCCTGTAGTAGAATCCTCATCTATTATAATCCTTATATTTTAGATATAATGATATAAAATGAAAAACTAGACAAACACACTGAAAATAAGTCATATTATCTCAAATGGAGACAACACCCAAGATAGTGAATAAAACTGATAAAATAAGCAAGAGTAGTGTTATACTTGCTAAGGGGGATCCAATGTGATGAACAAAAATAAAATCAGAGTCTGGATAGAGGATATACACCAAATCCTTGATGAGGGGGAAGAAAGGATCCTTAGGAAGCTACTATGTGGAAATTATGAGAATAGGAGGAGGAATTATAATTAAGGTAAAGAAGGGGGAAATGGTCATTTCTAGTTTTTTAATGGGGAACATGGTTTGTCTATATGGTTATTCAAACCATACATTGTGTGACTTGAACTTTCCATGATCCCACACCTCACATAGTTTAGGCTCATGGTTAGAAAAATCATGTGCAAACTGTGTGTGGGGAACCTATAGTAAATTGTAAGATTTTCACGATCATGTGACCCTTAGTGAATGGTTGGAAAAAATGTACTTTTCCATATTATTACTATATGGTTAAGGTGTATGGTTAGTTCTAATAATGTTCTAATCATTATTCGTACCCTATTTCCTTAAAAACCATTACTCTAGGCCACAAACAAACCCTAAACGCTCCTTAAACCTCTATGGACCCATTGATAAATCCCATTTAGATACATCAAAAGGTTTAGATAGAAAATTATATAATAAATTACTTAATGAAAAACCATGATCTTAAATGAAACAAGTGATCTCTTTATATTAAGTTTAAATATTTACAAAAAAAATCATTCTCACCATTTATAAAAAGGTCCTCTCACCGCACCTTCAAAAACTTTCAAAAATTTTATTTTCCTCTTGAAAATCTATATTTTTTAATTCCTTTATAATTATCTTCATTTTTATTGAGCCTCTGAAACTATGACACATTATTGGGTAGATTTCAAGAAGGTACTACCTCAATTTTTACTAGTTCCATGGATAAACCATGATAAAAAATGACATGCCTTAGAAAGTGAACCTCATGAATCCATAACTATCACTTTGAGAGTTTTCCATAAAGATAGTTCTCTCAAAGAAAATATAGAACCATCCTCAAGTTCTCTACATACTACTCATATAATATAGATTAGATGAGTATGTCATTAATAAAGACAACCACAAAGTAATCTAAGTACAGCTGGAATATCTGGTTCATCAAATCCATAAACACAGTGGGGTAATTTTACACACTAAATGGCATCACTGGGAACTCATTATGTCTGTAGCGATATCAGAATTCTAACTTTGGGATATCAGCCTTGTTAACCCTCTTCTGGTGGTAGCTAGACCTAAGATCAATCTTGGAGAACCATCTTTCACCTTTTATATGGTAAAAGAGGTTTTCAATCCTCATAAATTGGTACTTATTCTTTATCAAGGCCTGGTTCAGGCAATGATAATACATGAAAAGTTGAAAAAACTCATTCACCCATTTCACGAACAACACTGAGTTTCCCAGGGGGACACACTGGGCATGATCAAACCCTTCTCTCAAAGGTACTCCAAATGTAATCGTAGCTCCCAGATCTCGTTCAGGGTCATCTGATATGTCGCAAAATATTTCAAGGTAGTCTAGGGATTCAAGTTGATACAAAAATCTATCTTCCTCTTTGGAGGTAGTCCTGAAACATCATCGAAGAATATGTATGTTTTATCCTCCACAATTGCAGGAATATAGATTTATAAAGAGAATATTGTACCAAGGTCTATACTATCCAACTTATAGGTGATGGGATACAACCTCTTTCTCATAGAACCCACTCATCCCTCCATGAGATCTCTCTCGCCCATAAAGGTGAATCTCATCCCATCAGTGTGAAGGTATCTAACTCATCTGCGGTGACATAAAATCTGGTCTCAGACCATGGATAACTAATCCATAACCAAGATGAAATCATAGGGTTCCATCATGATGACCAAAAGGTCCCATGTGAATCTCTCTCCACCAAGATATAGCTTGTACTACTGACAGATAAAAGATATAGAAGAAGCATTCCTTGTAGGAACCTCATGATGAAGTTTCTGGGCTAGTACCTCAAATGGGAACTCCAACTCTTACACCAGGAGTATATAGATGAATTAATGACTAAAACCTATGTCTAATAATACTAAAACAATAGTATAAAACACATATATAATACCTCTTATCATCTCATGTGTTGTACGGTCATAAGCCTCCAGAGCCTATAGTTTTTCGTGGCCTCAACCACCAACTCCCTAAGACTGATTTGGGATACCTGTTGGTGGGTGTGTAAGTATCTCATAGCTTCATCCGCCACCCACAACTCCCACTCATCCTTTACCAACTTCTCCTCCCTGGTGTCCTCCCTTACCTCTCTATGTAGATCCCTGGTCATAGCATTGTCTCTGTCATGGTGGTTTGTCAGCTATCTAAATGTGTTCCTCAGTGCATCTAGTTGGGCAGTCATGTGCTATGTGACATCACCTGTTATAAGAAAATCATTACCCCTATCTTATATTCTCTAGTACTTTGATCTTTCCCTTTTCCTCATGACCATTCATCATATTATGATCAATATAGGATCTCTTTCACTGAGATGATGATGACTAACACCTATTAACTGTTGCAGAAAACTCAACTCTGTGACACCCACTATCAGCTTCATCTATTTGGAATCTCTCTGATAAGAAACCCTTTATCACTGGTGTCCACTCCAACACTCCATCATATGTGGGAATTTACAAGGGCAACACATTGGAACGAATCTCTCTACGGAGTCCCTTCTCAAACTTCTATGCTTGGAAATAGCCATCTCGGATCATGTTAAGGGAGTATCATATAATGTCTTTGAACCTCTCCACATACTCATCCACTACCATCCCTCCCTACTGTAGCTTTATAATCTCCTAAATAAAAATTTAAAATGAACTGGATGGGTATTTTTCCTCATGAAACAAATATTGGAATTTAGGCCATGATAGTGTTGACTCATTGTGCATCTAGGTAATAAGACTCCACCAGCACATAACTACTCCATGTAAAAGGATAGATTCTAGTGAAACCACCTAATATATCAGTGTATAGATGGGATTAAAGACATGGACCATTGACTCTATCCAATCCTCTACTACCTGAGGATCTAGCTCGTTATGGAACCTCACTGGCCTCTGGCACTAGAACTCATAGGGTGCGTCAATCCAGTGTGCATTCTCAGCCTATTCTAATGGGATGATCTACTACATAACAAGTGGCAGTAGTGCTACCTTCCCACATGGAGGAATAATCTCGCTGGATGGACCCTAAATTAAGGCCTCATCACTCATCAGATCATCATCATGATCCTAAACTAGTATGCTATCAGTTTTTCATTGCAGAGTCATCCTAAAATTTTAATCAAGACATACCCCAATCAGATGAGCATATATATATAACAATGGGGAGATGAATCATAAAGGAAATTCAAAGACTCAATCCTATATGATTCATGTACCATTGATCCCTACAACCAATGACTCAGTATTTCGAGTTGATAAGAGAGTATTAAAGGTCCTGGTGAATGGATACATCAGCTACCCATACCATCACTAGATTCCTTGTCCTAAGAGATGCACTAAAAACACATTGACACTATTGTCCTAAATCCCAAAAAAATCCTCGTAATGGAACTAATCCAGAAAAGGTACGAAGGAATGAACTGCTTTGATGCCAATCTATCATGACCCGACCCTAACCAGGGCTCAAGCTGCAACTACCCCAAGCCCACCTCTATAGGTCAGGGGGTGGAAAAATGTGCTGAAATAAATATCCAAAATGGGAGGCCTTTTCCTAATGTACCTATAGTCACACACCTGACCATATCAACATAGAAGGTAAGAGGAATAATAATAAAATTATGCAACAACTAAAAATTAAACCAATAAAGAAAATTTCTAGGGTGTACAAGAGTATGATAGTGAAAACTAAAAATTGAAGGGGAAAAATACACACCCAACTAGAAACATGTCCCATCCTAACAGGACTGGAAAGTAAAATACTGAGAAATCCTAGCTTCTGGTCTCTAATCTATGACCACCGTGTGAGGTCCATAGAACCCCATATCCCTAAGATTCTCTAAAGTCACCACTGACCTATCCATCATCCTCATAATACATGACACATGCAAGAAAATCCCATGTAGGGGTGAGTATATACATACCCAATAGGATTCCCTGAAAGATAAAGAGGGAGCAGTAAAAGATATAATAGTACTAAAAAGACAGTATATACAAAACAGGAAGCATCTTAACCCAAAAGAAATAGAAAGAGTAACCTCATACAAGCACAAGGGGCTCAACATGGTGTGTAGAGGAACTACACATTGAGTCTTTTCCACCCATATCAAGAGAGTAACCTCATCCAACTAGGAGAATCTAAACGCAAAAATCATGTGACTTACCCCGCATGTCTTTAAAACCCATGGTAGGAGAGTAACCAGATCCAAAGATATGGATAAATATGTATATATATATGCTCAGTAAAATAATCCCAAACGAGAGAGTAAGGGGATATCCATCTCACATATCAACCAATAAAAAGAGTTTCCAACAGTTCTATAAGTCTAACAATGATGCACAGTATCTCGCGTGCCTGCCCAGCAATAAACACCCAAGTCAATCCACACCTCATTACTCTACGGAACATTCGAGTTTCCATAATATCTAGGTAGAGGACCCATACCCTGGTAAAAAAATTAGCGTTCCACTCAATGGATAGATAGAGGACCCATACCCTATTCCAATAGGTGGGTTCCACTCTAATAGTCAATGGAGGACCCAAGTCCTACCTAGCAGGAAGGGTTACACTCTGATGGTAGAGGAACTATACAAAGCCTATCCTAAGGGTTATACTCTAGAATTTTATAAATTACTCATCCCCTTTTCCAATAGGAGGGTTCCACTCTAATGGTAGAGGACTCATGCCCAACCCAAGTGGAGGGTTTGGCTCTAGGAGTCTGTAGAGGACCCATGTCATGTGATAACAAGATGATTTCACTCTAAAGGAAGAGGACCCATTACCAGGACAACTAGAGGGTTCCACTCTAGGATTATATAGAAGAACCATTCATATCATATCTGGAGTTTTCCACTCTAGTCATCCAGGACCCATGCCCAGTCTAGCTAGAGGATTCCACTCGGAATGCCTCTGGTGATCCTATGTGGTCACTACCATCATCAAGCATCTCCAAAAAGAGTTTCATGCCCAAAAAAATATAAAATAATATCCCAAAATCCAAAATTGAGGGTAAAATCACATTATATATAGAAAAAACTCAATATAGGCTACTCTTAGGCCAAAATGTGAGTCTAAACAAAGGGAATATGAGAGTTTTAAGTTTCCTAAAAAAGAACCAAGGGGTAGACAGTGTGTGAGGGTACTTGCACAACATTTAGTCTCACTCCATCACATAGTTTTTTCCCTTAGGGTACATTTATTTCCAATAATGTAGGGTTTAAATATTTATATAATATCTACATGGAATGCCCATGCCACTTGGGATCCCGCCCATGTACTTGGACATGTTAGTGTATCCATCCTGTGTTTGTGTACTCAAATCATGTCTATATACTTCAATACATGGTCATGTTCTTGGAAATGTACTCCCACACAAGGTACTTCCCATATGCTCCACCACATTGCTCATCCACTCAGGGAAGCAATATATGTCATCTAGTGAATCTTCTTGTAAATCCATCCTTAAAATTTCAGAAACCCTAGTCGCCACAGCATAGGACCTAACACACCATGTGTTCTTCAAACTATATGGCGTATAGTAGGTATTTTTTCGGAATCTCATATCCATATTCCATGCTCCAAATTTGAGTTCTCCACTTCGAATTTAGCCTCATATTCTCTAAAAAATGATGTATCTAGACGTTTTTTATCATTTACAGCCATCTGATGGCCATAAAATGGTACATGTTAGTCTTTAGAAGTTCATCGCACATCCCACACACCTTTGGTTCTTCTATAATTTATGATTAAAAATTTTTTCATCAAAATGATCTCCCACAACCCAAAATCCATCTAAAAACACCCCTGGTTTGTCGGTCCATTCCTCTCATGTGGATTTATCATGATTCTGGGGGTCCGATCAGGTTCGGTACCACCTAGAAAAGTCGAATTGGGATTGTGGGGTCCAATTGGTGAAGAAACATGAATAAATTTGGGGAGGAAGGCACAAAAACATATTTTTATTGATAATTGTCAATTTTTCATGTCCATCAATCAAGAACAGGGATATCCAGGTTAGAAAAACAAGAATAAGCAATTGAAATTTCAATACACAAGCGCATAAAAAGGCCATAATTGGCACAGATCATATAAGGGATGATCATGCTCAATGAATTTAATCAAAAAGAGAATAATACATAGTTTAATGATTCCTATATAGATATTGTATTGTTCTTCATTGAATAATGTGCTTGTCAATGAATGGAATAATTCATTGCATTCGTTGCATCTCGATTTGATCCAATCTAGAGATTCGTCGTCATCGAAAATGAATTCTCCAATGGAAGGAGGAAGAAATATTTGGAATCCGATTAGGGTTTATATGGATAAATAAAGAGTATTTTCCATATATGTGATCTTATAGACATTTCAGTTAGGGTAAATTAATAAATAAATTAAATTAAATTAAATTAATTAACTAACTAACTCTTAATTCCCCGCGATGACCCATTTTAGATCACACCTAAGGTAAACAACATGTTTTGGACTCAACCGTGGTATCATATTTTTTTATTTGGACCTCCATTTTATATTTATCACATTTTTTAAGAAACTAAATTTTCATAATATAATATATTTTTAATATTTTTATAAAATTAATTTTGGGCACACCGAGCCTCGGAATCACATGTCGTCTCAGCTCCTGGCTCCAAAAATATATATAGAAATATTTCAAAATATTACAAGGTAAAAAATGGGTCTCTATAGGAAAGATTTAATTCTAATTATTTTCCAATGTTAATTTCTTATATTCCACTACTTGACTGAAGGGTGTTCCCCTAGATGCCTTTTACATTGATTGATTGCGGAAATTATTGTCTAAATCATATATCCATTTTATATATTGTGTAAATACCACATGTGTAATTATATTTATTGAGGTTATTTTCCTATAATGATACTTAAATTTATTCAATACCTTTTTATTTTACATGGGTTTATCATATCATTTTTATTGATGAAATCATGAGTGATTCCTTGGGGAACCACTAAAAAATGATATAAAAAACATTTTATTTCCTTGGGATTTTATGATATATTAATTAAAACAATATAGAACACATATGTATGCTTTTCATTATGTGATATGTGGTCCTAGAATTATATTAAACTCCAATTCATTGGGTAATGTTTCCATCTCATGAGATATTGTTGTCTTAGTCTAACAATTCCACATTTTAATAATCACAAATCATGTTTATATTATTTTTAATATATTTTTTGTTTAATGAAAGTTAAACCTTTTTATAGAAAATATTTAAATTTTTGTAAGTCCTACAGTGACCAAAAATATTAGAAATCTATAATATTAATCATCGGTCTAAATTGTAGAAATTTCACAAAGTACCAGAGTGACTACACAGTAGGTGCATCGACTATGACAGATATCTCAAAGGACTCAAGCGACCACATGTTATATCTCAAGCGACCACATGTTATATCTCAAGCGACCACAGTGTTCATTTATTTTTATAAAATCTTTGATTGAATACACAGCAAGTGGATCAACCGTGTGAAAAGTTGATCAACCACACACCTATTTGATCAACCATGGATGTATTTTTTTACAAGCTCTTTGATAGACCACATGAGGAACCTTATGACCGAAAAGCTAATTTATATCAATATCAAAAATATTAAAAACGTTACAAAGTATTAGACAAATATCATGTTTATTTTCAATCGATGGAGCGATGAAATCAAAGAGGTTGTATGATAATGTAGATTTTTAAAATTTGACTGAGCTTCCATGAGATTCCAATCAACTGCATGGTGGATTGAAGAGACCATTTGGGAAATTTATACTTCTAGAAAACTGATAAAGTGACCACATGGCTAGTTTGAGTAACTGTGGAAAGTAGTCAGAATTTTGAAATGTAATGGATTGACTGTAAGTTTAGGATGATTGACCATATTGATTTTCAAGGGATACAATTAGAATTCTCAAAAAATGTTGAAGCTACCATGGAATATGATGTGTCACACTTAAATTAGTCATATATAAAAGTGGATACTATATTTGTCAAATATAATATTCCAACCACTTTTTCTATACATAATTTAAGTACTAGTCATAGGAATTTAATGACCTTGGGTTTCATACTGAGTATAAGGATATCTAAGGATGTGTTTTCAATGGATATTTTTATAAGCATAATTTATTTTATAGAGGACCGTAGTCAAAAATAAAATGTAATACATACATATCAAGATTTTTCATGAAGAATAAAAACATAATCTAATGCTCTATTTCAACTTCTATGCTACTATTTTTTTCCAAAACATCATTTAAATACCATTGAAAATTAATTTTTCTCGTCATATTGTCTCCTATCTAAAATATTACATCGATAATAGAATAATAATCTTTTTAACAATATAACTCCATTGTAAAGACCTAGACTTAAACGTTACATATTCTAGTGATTTTAAAATATATTTCACATTATTGAAATCCCTGGGATATTTTAGGTTTATATTTTTAGATAATTAGGACTAAATCATATATAGTAAACCCATACATTACAAGTGTAAACATATACACTGAATCCATTTTTTCATAAAACAAAATTCTTTAAAATAAAACATGTTTTCTCTTCATGAAACATATTTACAATTTTCTATTAATCTCATACTTTTCTAAATTTCCCTTTAAATCCTATGAAAAATATTTTAAAACTTGGTATGATAAAAAAAAACTTAGTAAGGGAAAAAAATAAAGGAAACTGTTAGTTAGTGAAAACCCATAAATTCGTTTTCATGAAAACATACATTTTCACCCTAAAAATCATCTTTTCAAAAAAAGATCATTATATTACCTTTTGAAAATAAATTTATTTCCAAGAAAACTCATTATTAAGCATATAAAATACAAGTAGGTAACTTGGGACATAATTTTTCATCTCACTCTTACAAATGGAGTAACCAATATGGCCAACCTCCAACTCTGAAGTACCCAATGCATTGGAGGTTATAACATAACCACCCATCCTTGGTTTATCATGGAACCACCTGTCATTGGTTAATAATGTAACCACCCATACTTGGTTTATCATGTAATAACCCTTCATTGGTTTATAATGTAACCACCCATCATCATAAACAATTCCCAAAAACCATATCATAATCATAAAACATGAATACTTGGATTATAAAAATATTATTAAGGAAAATAACCCCTTTCATTGTTAAATTACATATTTTTATAAAAGCTTCACACTTAGAATGGAAAAAAAATATTTGAAAATAAACATGTAAATTTTCAAATGAAGATTCAAATAATTAAGGTGTTATGATGATGCGAAAATATTCTCATTCTGTATAAGTTAAAAAAACTCCTTCCATATTTTTATCGGAAAAGTCACAAAGAACCTCATTTAGAAAATGATAAAAAGAATCTTTTCAAACTATTTTTTAAGAAGTCAAACATGAGTAGAAATTAATTTAAAAAATAATAATATAATAATAAAAAAATTGGGAAATAACTTTAGAAAACAAAGACATGGAAGAAAAAGAGAGTTTTAAGGGAAAGTTTAAAAAGATAATTTAAAAAAAAAGTCCCTTATAAATCTCATATCATTGAAATGATAATTAATAAAATAGATTTATTATTTTTAGAAATTTTAAATACATATGAAAAAAGTTTAAATACAACATAAGATAATCAAAATTCATCCCATATATAATCTTAACATGAAATAATCGATGAAGCATAAGTTTAACCCAATGAATGGAACTTGAGTTAGGAAATCCCTTATCTCAGGATCAACTTATTTCAAACATATTCAAAACATATGTATAATTGTTTAAAGAATTTTATTAATTTATTATATAACTATATTCATATTTATAATACCATATATGATCCTTTTATGACATCTTACCAACCGTTCATTTCTAATATTTCATTATTTTCAGTGTTTTGGGTGGGTTTGTTTCGTGGTTTCATGGTCAGTTCATTTGTGTATAATTATGGATTTTATTTCTAAATGGAAATACTACTCTATAAGTATAATTAAATGGTATTAATGAACTTAAATAACTATAAATGTTCCCATAAATAATTTTTATTTCTTTTATGAGGGTGATTCATTTTATAAAACAATAATGATAAATGTTTAGTTTATTTTGGTGGTTTTTTTGACCATCACGAACTAGTTTCATTTTATTTAATATTATATTTGTATATTATTTACTGAACATGAAATAAGTTATATTATGTTTATTAAAATTTAATTTAACCATAATAATTGTTTTATGACCAAACATTAAGTCAGTAATGGAAAATTAATAATCATTATCCACTGAGATGGTTTACCACCATAATTTGGTCAATGGTTTCATTTATTTGAATAAGAGGAGATGAGAAAAGGAATGGATATAAGATATTACATTTGAAATATAAAATTAGAGTATATACATTATACTAGAGTTATTATTATTTTATTAATGAATGATTTGAGGAGAAAGTAGAAGAAGAAAAAAATTAAGAGAGGTGCTCTGAGAAAGTTACCTCTTGAATATCACCTCTTTGAAGGATTCATTAAAGACATTGGAATTGGTATTCTGGTGAGACCAGAATAATTTAGAAGTGGGTTATATTGGAGAATATAGGTTTTAGCAGATATTTTAATAACTTCAATTATTTTTAGTAGAAATTTGGTGGTGGGGAGTGATATTTATACTTGAGGAGGGGTGGTTTTAAGTGATTAAATAGTGATTATTTTATATTTAAAGCCAACCACATTTGGGTGGAAATAATTCAAATGAAATATATTTATAATTAATGTTTTAAATTATTTATAAAGTCTATAAACACATCAAACACCCATTTAAAGTTGTATTTTTTAGTTATTTTATGTTTTTACCTATTAACTTTAACCCATTTAATTATTTTACCTATCTTGTGGTAAATCTTTTTTTTAACATAGTAATTTTTTTATGAATAAAAATAAAATAAAATTATTACCTAATTTTAAACTTTTTATTACATATATTTAATCCATTTTTTCAAATTATATTCAAAAAAAATCAATATTAAATTTAAAATAAAACTTGCAGACGCAATGAAAAAGCGAGTTTTCAAGAAGTGTATTTTGTAAGAAAAATATGATTTTATATTAACTATATGAACAATAATAATAATTTTATTAAAATTAATTAATATTTAGTGATATATAATATATAAATTTTATTTAAAACATTACCCATTATATTTTATTTTAAAAATGAGAAACATTATGTACTTTAAAATGGTTTTTAGAAACATTTTGTTTTTAAACCCAAAAATAAACTTATTCTAAAATAAATTATAAAGTTGATTCAAAATAATTTAATTAGAAGAAATATAACTAAATTACACTTATTTTAATTTAAATAAAATTAAAAATATAATGGAAACTTTTAATTATTTAATTTTTTTGAAAATAAATGACATTTTTACAAAAATCGGTATTTTTCACTATTCACTAAAAACCCAATATTTTTTGAAAAATCCCAAAATTTTACCCAAATTAAAACATGATATTATGATTTCAAAAATGAAATTTATTTTATGAAATTTATTTTCTAAAATTTCTAAAAATTAATGATAATATTCACTCATAAAATACTATAAACCTAGTTTTTTAAAGAAAATTTATTTTTAGAAAAATAAAATGACTTTACTATAAATTTGAGTGATTATTTCAAAAATAATAATTAGTAAATTAGTAATGAGTATAAAAATTATAAATTTATTAATTTTGTTATTATTGTTCATTCCTTCCAAATTAAGGTCTATGTTATAACAGTCACATTTAAATAATAAGATTTTATTTTTCTTTTAAACTCAATGTTACGTATCTTGTATTCTATTGAACATAGTTTTTCATTTTAAAATATTGGTATGTTAAATTCTCCCACATTTAATAAATTTCTTCCTCATAATTTGAACATGGTATTGAAATCTAGGGGTTTTACTTTTCAAAATACCTTTGTTAAAATCTCACATCGTAAAAAGGAACAATAAAAATTCTTCTTAAAAAGAGGGAAAGGGAAAGGAAAGGTCGCCATAAAACTAGGATCCAGATTAGTGTAAAGTGAAAATATGGACATGGATGAAAATTATAAGTATCAATTTCTGATGGATATTGATATAGAACATGGTTATTAGAAAGTTAACTATCACAAAACCATAAATTTTTTATGGGTTAAAAGGTCATTCCTTCCTCGGTAAGAGAAGAAAATGAATAGAGTTTTTTTCAATTTTTTTTCTTTAGTTGAGGAATTATTTTCACTACCAGAATAAGAACATAAATAAATATAGTTAATTAAAAAGTATAATATCATCCATATATTTTCCCCAAATTATAATTATTCAACATTAATGTTTTATACCTGAAGTATCGAAGTCAACTTCTATGAATCATAAAATTTAAAAAATATAACTATATATTCCTCCGATTAGTAGGCATTAACCAAAACCAAAATGGTTAGTAAAAGATAATTTAATTCTCCAAAAAGTAATAATCCATTATATGATGAAAAACTACTTTAATCTCCAAATTTAAATAGTAATACTCAGAGTTCAACATGGATTATTCAAAAAATAATTATCCTTAAAATTTATAAAAATATTCTAGACTATAATTGAAACCCAAAAAATATAATTATTTGATCACATAGTCTTATAAGATAAATTTAATATAAATTAATCTTAAAGTATAATTCCAAAATTTAATTTCCATAATCACATAATATTCAAGATATACTAATCATTTCCATAAATAACCTGAATCACAATAAATTATATATGTTTTTGAAAGATGATTCATCCTTTATTTCTCAAATAAAATCCCATAGTATTCTATTTTCCTTAATAATATAAGGTTCCCAAAATAGTGAACATCTTCCAAAATAACATTAATCACTTAAGCACCCAATCATTTTCCCAATCACATGGTTATATATAGGATATATTTTCCCAAAATAAACTTATTTTTCATCGATCAAATAATTTAACTAAAAATAAAAATATCATAATAATCAGGAATTCATATAGGCCAGTGATAGGTGATTCACCCTTGTCACCCTTCGATTGTGGGTTCAATCCCCACATCCTTTCCATACACAAAGGGTTGTCACATGGTCTATAGGATGTCCATTTCTAAAATTGTATTAATATAATCCTTATAAAATCCTATAAATATTATAAAAATACTCAAAAATAACATTAATATATTTAACCTAAAATTGTATCTCATAATTTTCATTTTTTTCATCCCAAAAAAAATATGAACTCATAATTAGCTCAAATTTAAAGATCATATAAACCAAAAAGACTAGAAATACCTTTAAAATTATGTCCACCAAGAGTAAAGGAATTATTCCTCAAATAACCATTTTCATATCATAAAATTAACGGTTATACGTACCTTAAAAATTATCACATTTTTTACCACTTTTTAAAGGTATTGATTCCATATAACATATGTTTCCAAATTTATGAAAACAAAACCTACCATAGAAAAATCCTTAGGCATTCCATGATTCCTATAATATTTATAAAATACCATTATATCATAAATTTGAAAACTCAATACATAAACACATCCTTCATTCAACTTCCTTCAACCATTAACCATATTTCTTCATCTTATTCTTTAATATTTATTTCTATAATCAAAGATGATAATTATTTCCATATGATTCATCAATATTAACCCAAAAAAGTTTCATACTTTGAACATAATTAAATAATTCATACCTTAAATACAATCATCAGGATTTATTTGATATCCCCTTTATCTTTTTACATAATGCCCAACTTATAGAATGTAAAAGGTCATATCCTATTTGGAATTTCCTTTTTCGAGAGAGTTGATAAAGTTGAGAATCAAAAATCCATTTAAAAAGATACCATGATCCATAAAATTTGTGGAGAAAATAAAAGGTTTTGGATAATTCAAAAAGTTTATTATAGGTGATTTGAATACTCAAAAATCAATCAAAATCATTTGAATAAGATTTTTCAATAATGGTGATAATCAAATCGGCTGGAATGGATAAGAAGGTTATGAAAGATAGGTCTCCATCCATATTAATAAATGATCATTAATTTTTATAAAAGAACATCATTAAAACATGAAATGAATTATTACATGTTAAAATGAAAATGGTCCTTTTAAAGATATTACCAATAGAAACTCTATAATACTTTAACCTTCAAATCATTTATAACTAAATTGATTACCTTTATAATTCCAATCTCTAAAAATATCATTAATCTCCTAGAAATCCATCACTTTAAAACACTAAAGGGGTGTTGAATATTTCAAACTTATAATCATATTTAAACTTGTAAACCCTATGATGATATCTATAACTCTTAAGAAAACACCCTAATCTCTAAAGTTATCTAAACCTCCCTCTGATACCGATTGTAAGTATATATCCTTAAACGTTGAATATTCTAGTGATTTTAAACTAGAATTCACATTATTAGAATCCCAAGGATATTTTAGGTTTATAGTTTTATAGAATTTATACTTACTCATACATGGTAAACCCATACATTACAAGTGGACACATATAAATAGTATCCATTTTTTCATAAAACAAAAGTCTTTAAATAAAACATGTTTTCTATTTATGAAACATATTCACAATTTTCCCTTGATCTCATCCATGTCTCTATTCCCCCTTAAATCCTATGAAAAATATTTTAAAACTTGGGATGAGAACAAAATATCAATAAGGGATATAAAATAAAGTAAACTATTAGTCCAGTGAAAACCCATAAAAAATTTATGAAAACATACCGTTTCACACTGAAAAAGTAATAATCTTTTTAAAAAAAAGATCATTATATTACCCTTTTAAAATCAATTAATTTCTAAAAAATCATTAAAAATAATATAAAAATAAATTAGGTAACTTGGGAAATCAGTTTCTATCTCACTCATACAAATAGAATAACCAATATGGAAAACCTCCAACTCCAGAGTACCCAATGTATTGGATGTTCTAATGTAACCACCCATACTTGGTTTATCATAGAACCACCCTTAATTTGGTTAATAATGTCACCAACCTTCGTTGGTTTATCACATAACCACCCATAATTGGTTTATAATGTAACAACTCATCATAATAAATAATTCCCAAAACTATATTATAATCATAAAACATGAATTCTTGGATTATAAAAATATTATTAAGGAAAATAATCCATTTAATTCTTAAATCACATATTTTTAGAAAAGTTTCACACTTAAAAAGGAAAAAAATTATTTTAAAATAATCATGTAAAATTTCAAAGTAATATTTAAATAATTAAGGCATCATAATGGCGAGAAAATCTACTCATTATGTATAAGTTAAAAAACATTCTTTTCGTATTTTTGTTGAAAAAGTCACAAAGAACCTTGTTTAGAAAATAACAAAAATAAACCTTTCAAACTATTTTTTAAAAATTAAAACAAGATTATAAATTAATTGAAAGATTAATAAGATAATATTAAAAATATTTTTGGAAACAATTTTGGAAAACACAAACATGGGAGAAAAATAGAGTTTTAAGGGTAACTTTTAAAATATATATTTTTTAAAAATACCTTATAAATATCATATCATTGAAGTGAGAATTAATAAAATGAATATATTATGTGTATCATATGTAAATAAACATAAATAAAGTGGAAATACAATATAATATAATGAAAATTCATCTCACGCATAATATTAACATGGTATAATCAAGGAAGCAAAATTTTAACCCAATGAATGGAAATTGAGTTAGGAAATCCCCTACCTTAGGTTTGAATTCCTTCAAACATGTTCAAACCTCATGTATAATGGTTTAAAAAAAATTATTAATTTATTTTAGAACTATATTTACATTTATAATAACTTATATGATCCCTTTACTATATCCTGCCACCCTCTCATTTATAATATTTCATTATTTTCATTGTTTCGGGTGCGTTTGTTTCATGGTTTCATGGTCGGATCATCTGTGTGTAATTATTGATTTTCTTTCCAAATATAAATAATACTCCAGAAGTGGAATTAAATGATATTAATTCACTTTTATAAGTTTAAATATTCACATGCATCATTTTTATTTCTTTTATGATGATGATTCATTCGATAAAACATTAATGATAAATTCTTAGTTTAATTTGGCAGTTTTTCTGATCATTACAAACTAGTTTCATTTTATTTAATATTATGTCTATATATTAATTCCATAACATGAAATAAGTTATATTATACTTATTAAAATATTATTTAACCATAATAATATTTTTATGACCAGCCTTGAATGTGGTAATGGAAAACGAATAATCATTATCCACGGAGACAGTTTACCACCACAATTTGGACAATTATTTCATTTATTTGAATAAGAGGATATGAGAAAAGGAATTGATATAAGATATTCTATTTGAAACATAAAATTATATTATATACATGATACTATATTTGTTATGATTTTATGGATGAATTAGGTGAGGATAAAGTAGAATAATAAAATAAATTAAGAGATGTTCTTTGAGAAAGTTACCTCTTGAATATCACCCCCTTGAAGGATTCCTTAGACCTTGGAATTAGTCTTTTGGTGAGAAAATAATAATTTTTATGTGAGGTAGATTTGGTAAGATATGGTTTGGTAGATATTTTAATAGATTAAATATTTTTTAGGAGAAAGGGGTGGTGAGGAGTGGTATTTATACATGAGGAGGGGTGGTTTTAAGTGATTAAATAATGATTATTTTATAATTAAAGACAACCAAATTTGGGTGGAATTAATTACAATAAATTATATTGATAATTAATGTTTTAATGGATGTTTAAGGTCTATAAACACATCAAACACCCATTTTAATTTGTATTTTTTAGGTATTTTAAGCTTTTACCTTTTAACTTTAACTTGTTTCATTATTTTACATATAGTACGGTAAATCATTTTTTACCATGGTAAATTTTTTATGAATAAAAATAAAAATGACCCTATTAACTAATTTGGACCTTATTATTACAAATATTAAATAAATCTTACTTAATTAAATTTACATAATTGTAAAAATTAAATTAAAAAAACTGCAGACACAATGAAAAAGTGGGTTTTCAAGAAGTTTATTTTTCAAGAAAAGATGATTTTATATTAAATCTACGACTAATAATAACAATTGTATTAAAATAAATTAATATTTAGTGGTATATTATCTATGAATTTTATTTAAAACATTCCCCATTGGGGATTATTTTAAAAATGAAAAACATTATGTACTTTAAAACAGTTTTCAAAAAAAACCCATTTTAAACCCAAAAATTAAACTATTTTAAAATAAAATATAAAGTTAATTAAAATTAATTTAATTGGATGAAATATATATAAATAATAAGTTTGTTAATTTAAATTAAATTTAAAACATAATGTGGATTTTAAATTTTTTAATTTATTGAAAATAAATTACATTTTTACAAAAATCAGTATTTTTCACTATTCACTAAAACCCTAATATTTTTTGAAAATTTCCTAAATTTCACCCAAAATAAAAATTGATATTATAATTTCAAAAAATAATTTTATTTTATGAAATTAATTTTCTAAAAGTTCCAAAAAAAATAATTATAATATTCACTCATAAAATACTATAAAACCCATTTTTTGCATAAATGTATTTTTAGAAAATTAAAAGGAATTTACTAAAAATTTAAGTGATTATTTAAAAAGAATTAATTAGTATATCATTATTTTAAGTGATTACACTCCGGGTAATATCATTATTTTATTCGACATTTCAAGCCCCCGGAGTGTATGATTGACATACCGTCAGTGGAGTTGAGACCTTGATGGTACGGAGGAATTTTCTTGATGGTTTTTGGATGTTGGGGCCAAGTTTGGGGTGCGGGCCCCACAAGGTCGGGTTTTGGCGTTTTCGGGAAATTGCAAATTTTTTGCTGGGTGTCCGTTTTGGACGAGCGAGTAGTTGATCCTGTGTGTTTTTCTAAGAGGGTCGCAATGGTGTGATCCGTTCGTTGAGCTTCGGGATCAAGGCGTGGGCCCCACCCAGGCTGCCTTCGGTGAATAGTACATTTTCTGTCAGGTGTCCGTTTCGGACGAACGAGTAGTGGATCCTGTGTGTTTTTCCGAGGGGATTGTCATGGTATGATTTGATTGATGAGTTTCGGGATTGTTGTGTAGGCCCCACATGGGCTAGCTATGGGGAATAGTGACTTTTCACCAGTACTCTGTTTCGGGCGAGTAATCAGCCTATCCTGTGTTTTTTTCTGCGTGGATTGTGATGGTGGCCTCGGTATCGGCCTTGGAGGTGCGCGATGTGGTGTTGTTGCAGGTTGCTATGGTTAGCGACGTTTGGACCAGCAGTGGTTAAGGGTACTCCCTTGGTTCGTTCCTATGAGGGTTCGCATGGCATCACAAACTTAGTATGGGTTTGTGATCCTCTCGATGGGATGTTTAATTTGTTAGAGTTTTGGCATCCCTCTGGTGGGCTGGAGCGGGATCCTCTAGAATCGTTACCCTAGATCGGGTTCTTGGTATCGTTGTGACCACTTATCCATGGGCGGTGATCCCCTATCTAGCATGTTAACCTCGTAGGGTTTGTGGAATCATCGGGACTATGATCCCCTACGTAGTGGGTCATGCTCAGTAGGGTTTTATTATCGTTGGTTATACGATCCCCTACTCAATATGAGGTTTTAGTAGGGTTGTGGTATCGTTGGTTATATGATCCCCTACTCAGAGCGTGGTTTCTGTAGGGTTACAACATTGTCAGTTAGATCCCCTACATCACGAGTTATACCAGATAGGGTTCCGGTATCATCGTGACCACCTTTATATGGGAGACAATCCTCTATCTGAGTGACGTGTTTCTGTCGAATGCCAGATCAGCTTGTGGTATCCCCCAACGGACCCTGGGAGTGATCCTATATCTGTGAGATCTTCGTATACCGGTGTGGGTTCTGGAATCTCCTAGAGAACCCTAGGAGTGATCCCTTATCTGAGGAGTTTGGTGTTCTTGTTGTTTTAGCGAGGTTTCCTCAGTGACGTTATCCGATGAGCGTGATCTCTCGGGTGAGTGTCTGATATGTTTGTGTGGGACCTGATGGAGTGTATCTCTCAGGCGAGTGTCATCTGGGATGACGGTGATCGTGGAGTGTGCTATCCAAGTTTTGAATCGTTGCTAGTGATGAGGTATGTACCTCATGTGGCTTGGTGCATGATCTGAGTATATCTGGATTGTTCATGGTGTATGTATGGGCTTACACCTGAGCTGAGCTGACTAGTTGTGTTTAGCTGAGGATGGTCACGAGTTGGAGTTTCTCTCTCGTCTGGGTTCCCTCTGGTTGGGTTGAGCGGACTATTGCCTTTCAATTTATCTCTTTTGTTTTGGGTTTTTGGGGTGCCTACTGAGTATCGTTATACTCACCCCTGCACGGGCTTTGTCTGCACATGTTTGTGTCTTGTGCCGACCACAGGCCTTTCGACGGAGTCCCAGGAGGACCCGGAGCAGGCAGAGCTGAGTGAGTGGGTTTGACCGGGTTGTTTTCTAGAGCTATGTTGAGGAGCTTTCTAGTGGTGCTTTTGGCAGTGTACCCCTTATTCTGAGCAGGTTTGACACTTTTGGAGTTTTCTTTTGGCGGGCCCTGTTTTTCCCTTTTTTTCTTCTGTTGTACTCTGGTTGTGGGATAGTTGTATGCCTGCATTTACTTTTCAGTTTTATATATCTCTGCACTGTTTCATAGAGGTGTATGTGGGTGCGTGTGTACAGGTACCTTAGGCTAATGCCTCCCATGTGTGTGATATCCTACTCGGCGCTTGATGCCAACCCCTGGACTATAGGAGGCGGGCTTGGGGAGTCGCAGCTCACGCCCCGTTGGGTCGGGTCGTGACATGGAGGATTATGTATCGACTTCATACTTAGCCTCATGTATTTTTATATTCTATTATGTCTCAAAGTTTTTTTTACTCTATTTTTTAAAATATTTTTTAAATCTATTTAACAAAATTTAACTTTGATAGTTAGTTTTTATTTGTGATATTTCTACTATTTATTAAAAGTATAGTAATCTCAAAAGCTTGGAATAATCCTAAGATTATTTTCACTAATTTTTTATCAAACTTATGACGGGTTTCTTAAAAAATAAATTTATATACCTATAGTACTAGTTTATTGTCTATTTTTCAAATTATGGGGTTTTGATTTATAAATTTTTTTGATATAAACTTTTATTGGATAATAAATTCACCCCCCCCCCTCTTTATTACTTTACTTAAACCAACATTTAATATGAAATGAAATTAGATTTTTATTAACTGGTAATTTTTTTTACCAAAATATCTAAATTTATTTCATTTATAAATTTCTATATTTATATATAATAATAGACTTGAAGGGACTGCAACTAATATCCCTCCTTCCTTTAATGGTATAAATTATTCTCAGTGTAAAATTAAAATGAAAATACATCATGAAAGAATGGGTTTTGATATTTGGACTATAATTGAAGATCAATATGAAAACCATAAGGCTTATAGAGATGATTGGAGTAATTCCACTAAAGATTCATATGATTTTAATTACAAATCTATTAATTATTTATATTGTGTGTTAGGAGAAGATGAATTTAATATAATATCTTCATGTTCAACTACTTTCAAAATTTGGGATACTACATTTGTGTCTCATGAAGGGGCCTCAAGTGTCAAAGAAATGAGATTATATACTTATACTATTAAATATGATACATTTAGGATAAAACCTAATTAATATATTTCTCAAATGTATGTCTGGTTTAATGATATTACCAATATGATTCATGAACCAAGAATAACCATTGATGAAAAGTCTTAAATGCTAAGAATTCTAAGATGCTTAACTGATAGATTGAGAGTCATTATTGTATCTATATAAGAATATTATGATGTTATAAAGCTACTAATAAAGGATTTTATAGGAAAACATAGGATGTATAAATAAGTGCTCAAGGAAAATGAACAATTTGTTGAACAAAAAAGGTCAATTTCAATCAAGGCATATTAGTCAAAGGCTAAAGAAATAGTAAAGGAAGAAAGTGCCAATGTAAGTGTTTGTGACACTAATAGTGATGAAGAGATGGATCTTCTAGAAAATATATTAAAGAATTTATATAAGAAGAAAAAGTTTTTTTAGGAAGTCAAACTTTAAAGGAAAGTATGAAAAAAAAAGGTAGACTAAAAGAAATATGGAAAGTTTGAGGTTACCTGTTATGAGTGTAACAGAAAATGGAATATCAAAACTAATTTTACAAAGATAAAATACAATAAAAAGTATGAGGATAAAGGGAATAAATAAAAAAATGAAATAAAGGAAACCTAGAGTTCTTATGAGGATAACTCAAGAGAATCTAATTTAAGAAAAGAAGTTAATAATGAAAGGGATAGTATGTGTTTTATGGTAAACACATCTGAGGTAATAAATATTATCTATATATATTCTAATTATATTTTTGATATCTTTGAAAATTAAAATAATGATGAAAATATTACCATTGAAGATTTATTTGAGTATTAAAATACGATGGAATGAATTTTTAATAAAATTAAATATAGGTATAAAATTTTAAATAAATAACATACTTTATCTTTTTATATTAAATATGATCTTACTGTAGAAAAAATGAATCATTTACTGAAATCCTTAATAAAATTATAGGTAGTAATTTTATACCTAAACCAAGAGCTATTTTTTTCTATCAACCTATATAGAAAAATAATCTTTACAAAAAATTATTTTATTTCTATTTAAAATTTAATAAGTAAACGTATAGTAAATAACATAGCTAGAACTTATAGATATAGATCAATAAATCTTATACCTAAGAGATATTATTTTTCTAATTCTTTTAAGCCTATTCATAGATCTAGGAATAAATTTTTCAGATATATGTGGATTCTCAAAGATTTAATTTCTAACCTATCTAGACCCAAACAGATATGGGTACCAAAATTCATGTGTATTTAATTAATTATAGAGAACATGTTTGAAAAACTCATGTAGAAAGATATGGTATTTTTATAGTGGGTGTTAAATACATATGACAGGAGACTTCTCAGTCTTAGAAAATATTACTAGAGTGTATGGTGATCATGTCACTTTTGGTGATAATTCCAAATAAATATTATCAACCTTGGTCAATTAGGTGACTCTAAAACTTGTTTAATTTCTACAGTTTTATTTTTTTATGGTTTAAAGTAAAATATACTTATAATATCTCAATTTTTGGATGATTTATTTCATGTAAAATTTAATAATAATGCATGTAAATTTTATTATTCTAAATTTAATTAGTATTTAATACCTTAATGAATGATAATTTTTATACAGTAGATTTAAATTATCTATTTTTAAGAAAATATTTTTTATTTAAATACATTTCATCATGAATCTTGGATATAGAATAGGATATTAGGACACTTTAATATATAATCACTTGTAAAGTTATCCAAAATGGTTTAGTTAAGGATCTACCTAAGCTAGATTTTCCTAAAATCAAAGTATGTATCCCTATCAAAAGGAAAATCAACATAAAGTTTCTTTCAAATAAAAAATGTTTCTACCTATTAAACACTAGAATAAGTTAACAAGGACTTTTTTTGACCTTCTATAGTTTCTATTTTAGTAGGAAAACATTATTATTATGTAATTGTTGGTGAGTATTCAAGGTTTACATGGGTATATTTCCTGACTCACAAGAGTGAAACCTATAGATATTTTGAAAAGTATAAAAAATTAATAGAAAATCTTAGTGTAGTTACCATTAAAAGTTTGATAAATGATCATGTTCATGAGTTTCAAAATCAATATTTTTAATCCTTATGCTCACAGTATGGCTATAATAATAATTTCTCTTCTCCTCAAGCACCTCAATAGAATAGTATGGGTGAAATAAGAAATTTAACTCTTCAAGAGATATCGTAGACTATTCTTAGTGAATATGACATACCAGTTTATTTTTGATTTAAGCCGCAATTAAAAAATATTATATAATTAATAGTATTGTTAAGTTCTCTTTTAAATAATATTGCATATGGATTATGCAATGAAAGAAAACCCAAGTTACATTATTTGAAGGTTTTTTGTTGTAAATTTTATATTCTTAATATAAAATATAATCTAGATAAATTTCAATCCAAAAGAGATGATGATTTTTTATTGGATATTATACATACAGTAAATCTTATAGAGTCTTTAATAAAAGAAAAAAACTTATGGAAGAATCCGTTCATGTAAAATTTGATGAGACAGATCCATATGAACCTATAATTTCCTTAGAAAACTTGGAGGATAATATGTAAAATTTAAATATCAATAACACCTCTAAGAACAAAAATATTTCCACTGATTTATTTAAAGAATATCCCAACAAAAACAACTTAGAGGATCTAGGCCCTGAGGAAAATATAGAGGAATCTAATGTAACTAGAACCATTAAAACCCATAGATACCATCATTTATATTCTATAGTTAGAGATTTAAATAGAAGAACTCAAAATAAAGACACATTTATAAATCATTTTGTACATCAATCATTCTTTTCATAGTTTAAACCCCAAAACATCAATTATTCAATTAGTAATGAACATTGGGTGATGGCTATGCAAGAAGAATTGAATTGATTTGAAATGAATAAAGTTTATGATATAGTTGAAAGATCTAAATAATATTTAACCATTGGTACTAAATGGGTATGTAGAAACATGGTTGATGAATAAATTAATATTATTATAAATAAATCTATACTAGTAACATAGTTTTATAGTTAAAAAGAATTCATTAACTAAGAAGATACATTTTCTCTTATAGTCAGACTTAAATCCATTAGGATATTGTTAACTTATACAGCACATCTAAATTTAAAATTATATCAAATGGATGTCATGAGTGATTTTCTTAATGTTTATATTATTGAGGATGTTTTTTGAAAAACCACTTGTATTTTTAAATCTAAATTTTCTAAATTGTGTTTTTAAACTGAAAAAAAACACTTCAAGGTTCAAAACAAGCACCTAGAGTTTGGTATGATAGGCCCAACACTTTTCTTATTTCCAATGGTTTTAAAAAAGGTGTTTTTGATCCAAAATTATTTATTAAAATAACTTCAAAAGATATTTTAGTTATTCAAATATATTTTTATGATATTATTTTTGGTTCTTCAAGAAATTATTTATGTACTGAATTTTCAAAACTAATGAAAAATTAATTTGAAATGAGTATTATGGGTGAACTGAAATTCTTTATGGGTTTTCAAATCTTTCAAGAAAAGGAAATATTTATTTTAAACCGAATTAAATAAAAATTTTGTCTTCGATAAATCAAAATTAAGTGATACACCAATTATTACCACCTATAAATGGGACCTTGATGAAGCCAGTAAACTAGTTGATCAAACCATTTATAGAGGTATATTTGGTATTTTACTTTACTTAACAACTAAGAAACTAGACATTATGTTTAGTTTGTATATGTGTGATCATTTTCAATAAATCCTCATATAATCACATTTATCTCCTATCAAAATAATTTTTAAATGCCTCAAATATACTACCAATTTAGGACTATTTTATTTTAGAGGACATTTATTTTAATTAATTAGCTATTTTGATGCTGACTTCAGTGGTTATAAGTTAGAAAGAAAAATAACCTATGGAACATACCACTTGTTGGGAAATTTTCTAGTTTCATGATGTAGTATGAAACAGAATTGTGTTTCATTGTCCACTGCTAAAGCTAAATACATAGTTGTAGTGCTCAGATTATATAGATCAAACACACTTTATTATACTATGGATATCAATTCAGACATGTCCTTATAAACCATGACAACACAAGGGATATTAACATTTCAAGTAATCATATCTCATTCTAAGAAAAATCACATTAATATAAGAAATAGATTTTTGAGATATCATTTTCAAAATGAAGATATCACTCTTGAATTCATCAGCGTAGAACATCAACTTGTTGAAATGTTTACAAATCCAATAAATTTTGGGGGAATAAATTATATCAAACATGAGTTAGGAATAATCAATTATGTTTAATTTTCCTTTTATATAAATTTATTATTATTTTTATTACTTTTACAAATATAAGTACTTCTTATTATAAATATTAATTTAATATATTTTCTTTAAATATATAGTATGTGTTTTAATATCTTAAAATTTATTTTATTTTATTTTATTTTATTTATTTCCCATGTGTTACTATACATTAAAACCCTAAATTATTTTAATGTCTCAAAATTAGAATTGGAATCATCTCATTTCCTTCTAACTCAAACTGAACCCTCCTATAACCCTCTTTCACTAAAACCCTAATCTTTTGATCAGTGAATCTCAGTTTTGAGTGGTCAAGATGAAGCGATAATTTAAGAATGATATTATAGAATCCTCTAATGCACCCAAAAGTGAAAAGGTAAGTATGAGTGGGTCTATAAATCATAAAAATCCATATATTCTATCCCATGAAGTCTTCCCAGAAAAATAAATGGATATCGAATATTATAGGATGATTCATTCATTAGTCTGTAGAGTTGTGATTTTTCAAGGATGGAAAAGTTGGTTTTTGGATGATAATCATCCTTTGTGTCCATATTTGGTGAAATAATTTTATGTAAATATGGTTTTTGAAGTTGGATATCAAGAGGATCTGTTTAAGACTATCGTTAACTATCATAAGTGTGAGTTCTATTTAACCTTTTGAGATGACTATTTATGGGTTCCACATCTTGTTAAATTTAAGGATTATCAAAGATATTATCCTCTAAACCATTCATACTATAATATTAGTAATTTCCTAAAATAACTAACCTATGAAAGATCACATCCTAGACCTAGTGTTAACTATTGTAAGTTGGTGCCCTCAACCCAACTTATTTATGTACTTTTATTACCATTACATGTATACATTTTGATATATAATTTTTTTTACCATAATAGTGTTGATACTTATTCATCGATTGTATTTACAGTAATTTAATTAGATTACATGTCGTATCAAAAGGTCATAGCAGTTTTCAGACTATAATGAGAACCTAGTGGTATCATGGAAGTAATATTAAAGATATGTCATATGGTCTAGATACATCATGTTGATAGGATATAAATGATGTGCGACCATCAAGTGCTAGGGGTTTATAGTCATTGTGACTTATTTTCATGAAGTTTTCAATTAGTGATCTTGAGTATATGAGATTGTAAAGAATGGATCTATAATAGGAACACCACATGTTTCAAGTGCCAATGGTTGTTTTTATCTATAAACATGTGTATTGGTCTCCTAACTTGAGATCATTAGAAATGTGAACCATTTGATCACATACTCTGATAAAAGGAAAAAACTATGACATTGACATTGTGGTGAGGTAGCTTTTGTTGGGTGTGTCTTTGGTGGTGTGGCATTGGTTGAATGATTGAGATATAAGTTTTCACTTCCGAGTTTAGGAAGTGATATATTAGGCCTATTTGATCCATGTATATATTAGAATAAGGTAATATTATCTAGTTAGGTTAATAAATATTAAATAAATAAAGGATAATGACAAAGAGTGCGCATCTTGCTTTATGAGATATCATGAGACAAAGATATTATATTACACGACATGTGTTTGTAAGAAGGTTGTCACTGTTATGACTATTCCTTATCTCGTTGGGAGACCTGATGGGTTTCTAGACTCAACTCTTAGTCTATGAATATTATTCAATACTATTGAGATAAGGGCCTAGAGGGTCACACGCAATAGCGTATTCAAGAGTCTTCTCTATTCTGATGAATAGGAGAATAGGGCATTATGGTCCCCATCACATGGTCCGAGAGATGTCTAAGTATTAATGATCACTGATGAATAAATAAATTCATTATTATTCAAGTATAGAATAATTGGAGTTAAATTTATTTATTAAAAGTATTCACATGGTATTAAGTGAATACACTGAAAAATATTATATGAATGAATATTAATTTAATATTCGAGGTTTTCCTAATATTGTGGGAATTATGAGTCGAGTGAATGACTTAGTTTTACCATGTAATGTATTTATTATATATTATAAGTAGGTGATAAAATATAAATGGTGTTTATGACACTGTTAGTTTATCATGAAATTCTATTTATTACTTATTCAATGGGTATTACTTATACGGGGGTCGGGGAACCCTTTTCGGGTAATTAACTTCCACTATATAACAAAAGTGGGAGTTTATTTTTAGGGTACTATTCATAACCATGAATTGAGATATCCTATCTTCTCCTTCTTGTATCTTATAGAGATAAATCCTCATTCAAGGAGTATGGTCTTCAATTGTCATCACATATAAAAGGAATGGGATCGCGGTGATCATCAAGATGCTAAAGGATTCATTGGAGCTTCACACTAGCACTGAAATTCAACAATCAACATTCTTGTGGACTCTTGAAATATGTGTGGATGATCTT
Source organism: Viscum album (assembly GCA_963277665.1). Lineage (NCBI taxonomy): Eukaryota > Viridiplantae > Streptophyta > Magnoliopsida > Santalales > Viscaceae > Viscum > Viscum album. The sequence continues at coordinate 979,461,998 of OY728131.1, forward strand.
GAGGGGTTCGTACTTGGATCCTTGAAGGAAAGATCCTCGATGAGAAGTTGTAGTTGAACATGATTCCAATTCAAATGAGGTAATTATTTGTTTAATTTTGGTGCTTAATAAATTCATGTGAGATCATGGAACCTCTACAGGAGCTCGACTTGCTGGAGGTGATGAAGTTTCATTACTCTAGTGATGAAAAATTTTAAATCCTCAATCTACTGGATTATTTTTTTATTCTCTAGCACCAAAATTTGGTATTATAGTGATCACATGAATTTTATAAGCCAATAAAAATGGAATTTTCGTTAAATTTAGTTAAGGTATTTTTTTTGGTCCAGATAGAATAGGTCGTGAATCGATCCAATTTCAGATGACCAGGTTTCCTTCATCTGAAATTCTAATTCTGATGAAATTTGGGTTAAAATTGAAAAACACTTTTTATATGCACATGTATATATAGATATGTGTGTATGTGTGTTTTATAATTTTATTTTTTTAACAAGGTATCGGTCGGAATCCAGTGACCAGAACTGTATCGGATGATGGCTAATTTTTTCACTCAGTTTTGGAAACCCAAAATACAATAAAATCCTAAAAAATATTAGGTTTCTAAAAAAATCATCTTATAAGAAAAAAAGTGGGAAAGCTTTGTTGAGTCAACACCCCTTTATTTTTATTTTAAAAAAATAATGGGGGTGGATGGGTCTGTATTGAAACAAAAATATATAATATTTTATAAAAAAATGGGTCTTTTGTGGAGAAGATTATGCTAGAAGTAAGTTTTCATGCCACCTTCTCCTTCAGCTAAACCCATCTAGCTAGCACCACCTTGGGTCGTCACCGCCTCCTCCATCCCTCACCGTGACATCCACTGCCCCACCTAGCCAGTCATCCCTCTATCGTCAGTTCTCACATTGGCCCCACCTCCTTGGTCAACCATTTCAACACCTTAGAAAACCTCACACATGTTAACCCTATGGAACTGTCTCCACCTGATGTCACCACCCGTGACACCTCCTATCACCCACGGTCACCATCACCCTATTTCTCAGCTAGTCATCGCACTCTAGTGAGCCCTACCGGACCATAGTAAGCCCCATGCATCGAAGTCGTTGTCGGGATCAGCCCCCTTAGATGCCTCCCATAGGTTTTTTCCCCTTCATACTATTGCATTCTCCCTTCTATGATTCCTTTCCATGTACACACATCCTCCCATGACCAACAACTATCCATGGTACTATTTATCCTACCCAGAACCAACAACTCATGGGTTAGCAAGGTCTTGTTTGACCAGAAACAGACCTTCACAGGTCCTTTCCCACTAGAGTCTCCCTGCACAGGGTCATCCGGACCCTCAATGGGCTTGGGAGGGGTTCTAGGGCCTGGAAAAAAAATTTAAATATCCAAAATATTAATTTTTTAATTTTTGGAATTTAAAAATAATAATTTTAATATTCAAAAAATTAATTTAATTTTTGTATAAAATTAAATTAATTATTGAACCAAAAAAATAAAATTATTTGAATTTAAATAATTTATTTAATTTATTTAAATTCCCTTTAACTTAAATTTATTACATTTTAATTTTTATGGTGAATTTATTTTACCCGTAGACTAGTCTTGAACATTGACCGACCAATATTTTTCTAAGTTTATTTTATTTAATTAATTATTATAACTTTATATGGTGTTTGTAATAATTATTTATTTATTGATGGTATGTGCATCTCCTTTCTTAATTTAATATATATAAGGGCATGTGTGTCCATCAGTTTATTTTTATGTATTTTTTGCTTCCCAAGACCCCCTCACCTGCTCGTGAGTGTTCTTGTATTATGATGATGTAAGATGTGGACCACATCAAGACAAGGTGGCATCCCATATGAGATATGGACACATTAGATTGAGGTGCAAGTTTTGATATGATTCAAGACATAACTTGGCTATTATACCCCCAAGGTAACAGTTTAACCATTGAGTTTAAATGGATCAACCAATATTAGATGCTTAAGACCAGTCGAGTAGTTTATTTTTTTATGAATTTTTTATTATTTTTATATATCTGCATGTTTTTGGTAAACACGTAAAATAAAAAAATCATAAATTCATGATGAATGTTTTTCTATTAATGTGTGTTCATTTGTGATCATGAAAACATAGTATTAACATATTTGATAGAAATAATTACATTCATCAAGAAATAATAAAAACTGTTAAAGTAATATTAAGTCATAAACGCCTTCTCTCATTTACATTTGAACAAAACTAGTTATAAGAGGTGCTCATCAACCCTAGTTGAGGGTGTATCCTATTAATAGGGAGTTATTATGTAAATAATGGGTTTAATTAACTAAATATGGTAGAAAATAAGTAGCCATGGCTAGCTTTCTACCACTTTAGAGGAAACTCATTGAGGAAAACAAAGTTATGATTATGAGAACATGGGAATTCACTCAACAGTTCAAGAAACTATGAGTAAATGTGGTTGTCTAGCCTTGTACCGACCTTGAAACTCTCTGATTAGTGTCATAGTCATATCTTGGACTATAAGCAGGGGTTTCAAGGATCATTTCTAATAGAATACTCAATTGACTAGGTATTCAGAATCTAGTAGTGAGGGATAATAGGTTTTGATAAAATAGTGGGAGAAATTTGATTAATTAATTAATAATGTATAAAAGGTAATCAAGAGAAATTAATAACTACTAAATTTATTTTTTGTATATAAAAAATGGAAATTCCCAACACAACTAATACATTATCACTACGATCAATTCTAGATAAAGAAAATAACCTAACCGGCTATAAATTCTAGGAGTAGTACATGTGCTTGCGTATAGTACTACACTAAGAGAGGAAGCTTTATGTGTTGGAGTCCAAACTTCTTGTTGAGCCCCATTAGGGAGAAAATAAGGTGGGTAAATATAAATATAATAATCATGTAGATTATGCACTAAATGTACAGTGTATCATGTTGTCATCAATTTTTGGTCAACTTCAGAAAATTCATGAGGAAGAAGATGCCTACAAGATGCTAACTCATTACTAATAGTTATATTAGGAGAGAGATAGGAAAGAAGGGTATGATATATTAAGTGCACTGTATAGGTATAGGCTATAAGAAGGGAATAAAGTAGGACCTCGTGTACACAAGATGATCAGGTACATTGAGAAACTTGAAGCCTTTGGGCTCAGGCTGAACCAAGAACTAGAAACTAATCTCATTATTACCTCTTTATCACCAATATTCTTGAATTTTATCATTAATTATAGTATTAATGACATGAAAAATTAACTCCAAGATCTTTTGTATTTAGTTCACCAAGATAATAATTATATGAATAATACCAATTCTTTAGTCCTTATGGTGAACAAGAGGGGGAAGGTAAAGGTTAAGGGGTTTAAGGATAAGTCAAATCCAAAGACACCAAGTCATTTTCCTTCCAAAAATAAAAAGATACAGAGAGAAAGAAATGAGTAGGAGGATTTATATTTTTCTTATGAAAATAAATTCCACTAGAAGAGGAATTACAAGGATGGAAAAATAAATCATGGTGATACTTTTACTTCATGTTTTTTTGTCATTAAAGGAAATATTTATTTATCTACGAGTTGGGTATTGGATACAGCATATGGTTCACACATTTGTATTCATATATAGTAACCAAGTATAATCCAAAATATTTCAAAGGTTTAGGTGGATATCTAAACCAAAAATGGTGTGAGACTAGTATCCTTAGAAGTGGGAGATTATCATCTGACCTTACCTAGTGGTTTTGTTATTTTATTAAATAATTGTAATTATATTCCTTCAGTAACCAAAAATATAATCTTGGTGTCAGGTTTGGACATCATGGGATTTTATTTCATCTTTAGAAATAATTTTTTTCTATTTTATTAGGATAACATATGTTTTAGTATGAAGCATATTAACAATGGATTGTATATACTTGAAATAAAAAAAACCAATAATGAAAATCAATGAAAAAACTAGTGAAAATGACATAGATAACACCAACCTATAGAACTTTATGCTTGGTCATGTAAATAAGAAGCATTTAAAAAAATTACATCAATCATGGTTTTATAATCAACTGATTTAAAACCCCTGGATGTATGTCATTCTTGTTTAAAAGGGAAAATAACTAAAGCACCCTTCTCTGAGTAAGGATTAAGGGCCACTAAATTACTGGAATTGATTCATATTTATGTATCTAGTATATTTATAAAATATAAAAGGGGTGGGATTCCATACATCATTAATTTTTCTGATGACTATAGTAGGTATGGATATATCTACTTAATAATGTATAATTTTTATTCCTTTTAGATGTTTAAGTAATATTAGAATGAATTAGAAAACTATATTGGTAATAAGATTAAGGTACTCCACTCAAACAGAGTCGGAGAGTATCTTAACCAATAATACATTAATCACTTAAAGGATTGTGGGATAGTATCTCAACTCACTCCTCCTTATACACCATAGTGGAATGGTGCCAGTGGAAGGAGGAATTAAACCTTTCTAGACATGATCAGGTCAATAATGAGTCAGGAAAATATTCTATTATCCTTTTAGGGATACACATTGCAGACAAAAACATATTCTTGAGATAAAAGTATTACATAGGTGAAATATATAGGTTAGATAACCATAGTGATATGGTTTTATTATCATCGATTTAGGTAACACATTAATCTTAGAGACTGATGATACTTTGACCTATAATGAGGTAGTTGATGGAAAGGATGCTACTAAATGCAAAGAAGTTATTCATTATGTGATGGAATCCATGTACCAAAATAAAGTTTGTATTTTGGTAGATCCTCTGACTGATGTAAAACCCATTGGGTAAAAATGAGTATTCAAGAAATAGATAGACATGGAAAGTAAGGAAAATACCTACAACGCATGACTGGTAGTGAAGGGTTTCAGAAAATATCAAGGCATAGATTACAATGAAACCTTCTCACTAGTAGAAATGAAAAAAATCCATCATAATATTAATACAATAGTATCCATCTATGATTTTAAAATTTTGAAAATGGATGCCAAAATAGCTTTTATAAATGGGAATTTGGTTGAAGACATCTATATGACTCAACCTAAAGGGTTTATTAATTCAAATAGTTACAATAAAGTATAAAAAATTATAGAGTTCCATTTATGGATTGATTAAGGCATCATGATCATGGAATTATCATTTTGATGAGGCCATAAGAGAATTTGGTTTCATCAAGAATAAAATAGATTCATTTTTCTATAAGAAGATTAGTAGGAATTTCATCATTTTAATCATATTATATGTTTATGCCTGAATGGCCCAAAGGCCTTCATCTTTTATTGATTTTTGATAACCCCTCTTTCAAGGGATGAGAGGGACCTCTTACAAGGCCCATAGGCTCAGAGATTACATGGCCCGTAGGCTTAAGAGATTACATGACCTGAAGGTCTTAAGGGAATTCAACCAGACTATCTACAAGGAACTGCCCCTCCCCAGCATCTGCATCTTGATAGTAGCTCTCCACCTTTGCATGACCATCTAGCTAGGCTTCTCGTGAAAACACAGGCTAGTACCGATGGCATAGCCATACCCTCTCATTCTGACAATCCATTTGGCTCTGCTCTGGTGAGTGCACCTGCTCTGAATCCTCTTCTGGGGCTGCTCCTTTTTTTTTGTAGTGTGTCTAGGCCTGCATTCATGTGGCCCGAAGGCCTTGGGGTGGCCCTAAGGCCTTAAGGTGGCCTGAATTCCTTGATAATAAACTGGCCCGAAGGCCTTGGGTGGCCCGAAAGCCTTGCAGGACCCGAGAACCAAACCAGTGGCCCGAAGGCCCATATGGATGAATAGTTCCAGCTGCTACAGTACTACTACAGTGCCCGGAAATATGCCTCCACTAGGATTTGATCCTGGGTCTCATGGATGCACCTAGAGAGTCCTCACCAAATGGGCTGAGGCTCTTGTGCATATTATATGTTTATGACATAGTAATTATGGGAAATAAAGTTCTAGTCTTATAGTCAATTAATACTTGGTTAAATGAATGCTTCTCTATGAAATACTTAGGTTAAGTATAATACATACTAGGGATCAAGATCTATCGAGATAGATCTCAAATTATTCTTAAGATAAGTCAAAGTACATATATTTACAAGGTACTCAAAAATTAAAATGTATAACAATCAAATATAGGGGTGTTTCCAATGTCACAAGGTATCAATCACTCTAAGAAAATGCATCCATAAAGATAGAAGGAGATTGAAATAATGAGTAGAATATCTTATACTTCAACTGTGGGATTTATCATATATGGAATGCTATGTACAAGGTTTGATGTTTCCTTTTATTTAATCATGGTGGGTAGATATCAATATAATCTAGAAGAACTGCATTAGGTAGTTTTAAAAACTATCTTAAAGTACTTGAGACATACAAAGGATAAATTTCCTGTGTATGGGGGATATGAGGAACTAGTAGTGAGGGGATACATATATGTTAGTTTACTAACAAATCGTGGTGATTTGAAATCATATTGAGGCTATGTATTTTTCATAAATGGCGGTGTAGTGAGTTTTCAAAGCTAGAAGAAACCTATGGTTGCTAACTATATAACAAAATTTGAGTATATCATGGATTCTGATATAGTTAAGGAAGATTTATGGATACACAAAATTGCCTTAGATATCGATGTCGTTCCTAATAGTGTAGACCATGATCTAGTTTATTTTGATAATACTACAATAATGGTTCTTTCCAAGGAGCACAACTCATGCTAGAGGACAAAGAATATACTTTATAATTTTTATCTCTGGATTTATTTTACTCATAGAGGTGAAGTCATAGTTAGTAGAGTAGTCATTGTGGATAACATGTTGGACCCCCTGACTAAAGCCATTTCTCAATAGAATCATGATTCTCATGTGAGAGCTAGTTGGTTGAGACTTGTTAGCAATTGGCTCTAGTTCAAGTGGGAGTGTTGTAAGTGGGTGCACTAGAACCATATTATTTATGTACTTTGATTACCATTACATGTATAAAATTTTATATATACATGTATTTTTCTTACCATAATAGTTTTGATGTTTATGTGTCTACTATATTTATGGCATTTTACTTATATTACATTTCATATCAAAAGGTTATAGCAGTTCCCAATCTATGATGATAACCTAGAGATACCTTGATAGTAATATTAAAGATATTTCCTCTAGTTCATATACATCATGATAACAGGACACAAATGATGTGTGACCATTAGGTGTTGAGGGATCATAATAATTGAGACTTTTTCTCGAGAAGTTCACACTTAGTGATCTCAAGTAGGTGATATCATCAGGACTGACCCGCTAATAGGAACACCACATTTCAGGTGTAATTGGTTGTTCCTATCTATGAATATGTTCATTGGTCTCTTGAATTGATATCATTATCAATTTGTACCATTTTATTTCATATTTTAATGTAATGACAAAAACATAACATTGAATTTGTGGTTAGGTAGCTTTTGTTGGGTGTGTCTTTGTTGGTATGGCATTGGTTGAATGATCAAGATAAAAAATTTGTTTCTGAGTTAAGGAAGTGATATCTTGGGCCTAGTTGATTAGGATGGTAGTGTCTTCATTAAATCCATGTACATGGTAGAAGAGGGTAAGTCTATATATTTAGGTCAATGAATAATAAAGTAATAAAGGATAATGACAAAGAGTGTGCATCCTTTTTTGTGAGATATCATGAAACAAAGAGATTATATTACATGGTGTGTGTTTTTAGGAAGGTTTTAATTATTATGGATATCCCTTATCTCTTTAGAGGCATTGATGGGTAGCTATAATTATCTTCTAGTCTATAAATAGTATTCTATGCTATCGAGATAAGGTCCTAGAGGGTCGCATGCAATAGTGTCCAATAGTGTATTCAAGAGTATTCCCTATACTGATGAATAAGAGAATATGGCATAGTGAACCAAAACATAGGGTCTTAGAGATGCCCAAGAATTAATGATTACCAATGAATAAATAAATTAATTATTATTCAAGTATAGAATAATTGTATTTGAATTTATTTATTTAAATTATTCACAAGTTATTAAGTAAAAACATGGAAAAATATTATATAAATGAATATTATTTTAATATTCAAGGTTTTTTTAATATTGTGGTAATTATGAGTCAAGTTAATGACTCGGCTTTATCATGTAATATATTTATTATATATTACAAGTAGGTGATAGAATATAAATGATTTTTATAACATAGTTAGTTCAATATAACAGTCATTTATTACTTATTTTGTGGGTGTTACTTATACGGGGGTTGGGGAACCCTTTCTGAGTAATTAACTTCCACAATATAACAAGAAACGAGTTCATTTTTATGGTACTATTCATACCCATGAATTTGAGATATCCTCTCTCTTCATTCCCATTTCATAGAGAAGGAAATCCCTATTCAAGAATTTCGATCTTCGATCACCATCGTGAATCGAAGGAACAAGATCATGGGGATCATTGTGATGATGAAAGATTCAACAGAGATCTATAATATCACCTAGAATTTGATAATCAACATTCTCACGAACTCCTAAAGTATGTGTGGATGATCTAGAGGGGTTTTTTCTTGGATCCTTTTAGCAACAATCACCAGCAACAAACTATAGTTTAATGAACCATCGATTCAAACTATATAATTGTTCATTTAATTTTTGTTCTTAAAAATCCTTGAGAGATACTTAGACCTTTAATTGAGCTCGGATCACTGGAGATGATGAAGTTTCATCACTCTGAAGATGAAAAATTTTAAATCCTAGGCCCACCAACTTCCACTTCGTGCCCCAGTACCATCACTTAAGAGTTAACTGAAGAGTGTAGGCTTTTATTAAAATGCATAAAGAACTTTATCTGACCTAGAAAGAGAGATTTTAGCTTGATTAGGCATAAATATCTCTTCTTATTTTACTTAATGGTTTATAGAATTCAGATAAGTTAGTCTGTATTTTTTATGATGTACATGTAAGAGTTGAGTAAATCTTCTTCATGATTCAACACTCTTTTATAACCTAAGTTAATTTTTTCTATGATTTAATAGAAAAGGTTTATTCCTGATAGAGTTGAGATATTATTATATTTTGGTGGTGTTTATTTAAATCAAACCACATGAAAGAGAATGAATATCATTTGTAATCCTTGTAAGAGGATGCGGGTATAGCTGATGAAGACATGTTATATGATCGGTTCAATCCAAAGAAGAATCCTACCTAACTGAAGGATACCATTGATACGGGCTTGTATATGGATCAGATTGTTGAAGCCAATTACTCTTCTAGTGAATATAGATCTCATTATATGGTTTATATAGATGAATAAGCTAGAAAATATTATAAATAAATCTTGGTTGGATCTCCTATTCATGAAATTCCAAATGACTCTGAGGATCCCACTGAGTTTGAACTTATAATAGAAATAGAAAATATTGTAGAGGATAGAACTCTAACGTCTTTGTTGTTTGGACTGGTTCTTATAGATTATGATAGTAAAAAGGAAGTTAATATTGATGAAGATATTCCTCCAATGTTTGAAATAGGGGGATCTCTGATATTTGATTGCATACCTCTTAGAGAAGATGCTTCTCCAGATAATCCATTCTTTGGCATAGATTTATATTCCCTTGATTATGGTGGTGATAATAATGGTGATAATAATGATCATGATGATAGTCTATTAAAACCAAAAGGTTATTCCATTTTAGTTGTTTCAAGATTTATATAGTTGTTTATGTCAAGGGTTCTTTCCTCAGTTTCAAAAGAACAAAGCAGACTTGATCCCTCTGATGATCATTTGAAACTCTTGGATACACATTTCTCTCTTGAACCTGCTTCAAAAAATCCTTTTAAGGGAGAAAAATTTATGATTCTTAATCTAGAACTGAGGTTGTGGTTATGGAATAATCATAGATACAATCAGATAAATCAATTAAAGAATTTGATATACCCCTTGGTATCCTTTCAGACATTAAAGGATCTGGGAAGATGCCTTTGAAGTATGAGTTCAGTGACTCAACTCCTGATCAAAGTGTTTCTTCCTTTCCTTAGGTTTATCCTACCCAAGCTCAATATGATCCACCTCAACAAGTTGTAGCTTATTTTACTATATATTTTATAATAACTTATTCTATTTTTATATAGTTTAATAATTATCTTCTGGAAGTTTTTAAATTATTGTTTATTAGTAACAACTCTTCTAATGAGTATGAAAGGAAAAAGGATGTTTACAACACTATTGAGAGTATAGTTCCTCATATCCAACCAAATTTGTTTATTAAGATAGATCATATGTCTCAAGTAATTTTAATTTTTAGAACTCAATTGGAGGATTTCATAGGTTATATTGGATTCCCAAAAGAAAATTTAATAAAGATGCTAGTAAATTTAGATAGAAGTTACATGTCTGTGATTAACAGTCCTTCTAGAACCTCTACCTATACCTCATATCATCCTTACTTGGTATATATTGATAAGGGTCTTATATTAAGACTCATATATGATGAAATACAAAGTATGAATGATAGTGTGAAGGATATTTGAAATAAAGTGCACGTGGATGTTGCTACACAAGGTGAGAAATCGTATGATATGTTTAGAGTTGAATTAGTAAAGGATGAAAAGGAAAAGGGTGTAATCAAGGGAACTATAAATTTATATCTCAACCTAATTTACACTAAGACATACCTGAAGACCCTATTTTTATCTTTGGCTAGTGACCATAAAATTTATATGCCCACCACTTCTTTTAAATCCATTGTAGAAGAGTTATTAATTATTACACATTTGTTGGAAAAATTCATGTCAGAGAAGGATGAATTTATTAAAATTATAGAACATGGGACAACGGTTATGTCATATATTAACCAGATGTTATTTTAACACATGTATGTTGAAAATTATCCAGTTCTAGAACCACCTATTCTATCTATGCCTATAAAATATCCATCTTCTACCCCAGTAACAATATCTATTTCAACTTAAGTTTATAAAGCTTCCTCTTCTTTAACATATAACTATACTATTATACCTCTTATAGTACTATTTTTTCTCACTCTTCCTCAAGACTTGAACCATATCATACAGGTTTCCAAGTCTATCACTATTCCCAGAGTTATCACAACTCCTTGACCTACCCTTCCTCTTCCTCATATCATTAGAAAAGGAAATGATCTTTTTGTTCCTAATACTTTTTCAGACCTTGGTAATTTTTATTCGAACTAGGTATTTTGATAGGAACACTTGTAATTTTTGAATATTAATTAAATATATATTTATTTCTCTTTTTGTCTCTTAATTGTCAGCACTCTATTTTCCTTATTAATTTTCTTTTTACTCACTCTCCCTTTATGTTCTTTATTTTTTGATAATATAAAAAGGGGATTAAAGTATGGCATGTTACATAGAATGTGGAATGTTATAGTTTATTGTAATTAGTTTATTTTCTTAATATATTTTATGGTTATCTATGTCATGATTTTTGATAATCTAAAAATGGGAGTTCTTGGCTTATTCTAGAAATTCCTTATTTTAATAATCACAAAACTTGTTTATATTATGTCTAATCTATTATTTATTTTATGAAAGTTAAATATTTTTCTCTAAAATACTAAAATTTTCCTAAGTTATAAAGTGACTATAAAGATTATCAATCTATACTATCAACCATGAGTCTAAAGAGTGAAAATTTCGCATGTATCAGAGCGACTACATAGAAATTATATCAATCGTGGAAGATGTCTCAAAGAAATTAATTCACTACATGTAATATATATCAAGATACCACATCATTAGTTTTTTTTTAAAAAATATTATATCGACCACATGGATTATGGATCGACTACATGGTAAATGGATCGACCACATAACAAGTAGATAGAACGCAAACCTATTTGATCGATCGTGGATATTTTTTTTCAAACACTTCAATTGACCATATTATAAACCTTGATACCGAAAATATAATTTCAAGTGAATGAAAGACTATCAAAAATCTCACAAATTATTAAGGAGACCACATGTTGATTTTCAATCAACCACATAATGAAATCATAGAGACTGTATGAAAATGAATATTTTGAAAATATGACCAAGATTTGTGAGATTCCAACCACAAATTATAGTTAAACAATTGTATGGTAAATTTTTAATTTTATAAGGTTGATAAAGTGATTGCATAGATAGTTTTGGTGACTGTGGAAAGTGGTTATAATTTGAAAAATAATTGGATTGACTATAGTTTAAAATGATCAAATATATGATTTTCAAGGGATCAAATAAAAATTATCACAAAGTGATGAAGATACTATAGAATCTAATCTAGAACACTTAAAATAATCATATCTAAAATTGGATATTATATTTGTTAAATATATTATTCCATCCACTTTTTCTTCCTAGAATTAAATGGTGGTTAGAGGAATTTAATGACCCTATATTTCATACAGATTATTAGAATCTCTAATGATGGGTTTTCAATGTCTATTTTTGAAGGTATAATTTATTTTATATAAGACCAAAGTCAAAAAGAAAAAGTGAGACGCATATATATGGATTTATCATGAAGCATAAAAGGATGAAATTGTGTAAATGTCTATGATATTCTGTTTTCTACTTAACTCCATCAAAAAATAAAAGAAAATTATTCTATCTTTGCACATCATATCATAACTCAAAGAAGACATCAAGAAGGAAAGAATCATCTATATAAAAATAGAACTCTATTATTTACTACATTAAAATTATTTTCACTTCACTGTATATTTTTTCTTAAATTTGATTTGTGATTGTTTTAATTGTTTTATTTATTGACAATAATCTCTATAACTATATTGAAGAGTAATCTCATACTCTCTTTACTCTTATTTTATAACTTTTATCTCATGGAAAATGTGGAAAGGGTTTCATGTATCCTGGACTATCTATGTACCATTGTGTGTAAAAGGTTGTGGATCAAGTTTATTTTTTAATAAATATGCTTAGTAGTGGGTGATAGTCAAATGGAGAGGATTATATCTCAACCTGAGACTGAACCTCATGTATTTTTATATTCTGTTGTGTTTCAAAGTTTTGTTTACTCGATTTTTTAAACTATTTTTGAAATCTATTTAACAAAACTATAATTTTATAGTTATCTTTTACTTTTGATATTTCTAATGTTTAATGAAAGTAGATTAGTCTCAAAATATTGGAATAATCCTAATATTATTCTAACTATGTTTTGATCAAAATTTTGAGGGATTTTCTAAAAGTATTAAATTATATATACCTATAGTACTAGTTTACTGGGTGTTTTTCAAATTAGGGTGTTTTATTCATAATCTATTTTTGACATAGAATTTTATTGGATACTCAATCCCCCCCTCTTGATTAATCTACTTCGACCAATAGACAATATAATGTATGGGTATTGATCCTAGACAGTTATGGGAGTGGGAAGTTAGTCTTTCCAACTATATTATATTAACAAGGGAAAAAGCCTTAACTTACAATTATGATATCATGTTTATGTTGATTCCATGTTCCTATGATGCCATGCTCTTATAATATGATCAAGACTATTTCATGATCTTATGTTATCATTTATCATATCTGGATTTAATGGTATTTATGATATTAGTTTTTGAATACTGACATGTATAAGTTTTCTCACCATTGTGATTTACATTGATTATGCCCTTACTGGGTATTAGAGCTCACCCCTTCTTATGTTTCCTTTTCCCCAGGTTATGAAAGAAAGTATTAAGTATGTTAATCCTAAGAGAGTATATTGAATGGAGAATTTATAGGTGATTTTTAAGACTTATTATGGATTAATCAGCTTCCTATATAGTGGGTAAAATTTTCATTTCTTGAGAAGACTTGATATTTAGTTGTTTATGTTTTTTTCTAACACTCTAAAAATCTAAAATTAAAGGTCCTTGGATTGTAAATGTGATAAAGATATTGTAATCATAGATTTTTATCAAATCCAATGTTATATGTAACAGACCAGGTATGAATAGAATAAATTTTTTTCATATTAGTATTATTTAATTCAATAGATAAATTCATTATGTTATGTAATTCTTAAAATAAATAATTTCTTTTAAAGTAAATAATTTTATTAAACTAATTTCTTATATTGTTATATTTAAAAAATTAATTTTCAAATTATAGAATATTAATTTGATAAAACTAATTTATTTTTTTAATCCATCATGTCAAAATTATCTTAGTATGAATTTTTTATAATTTTATAAAAAAATTATTTTTTGTGAATAGTAAAAAATATTCTTTTTTATAAAATATGGAATTCTTTGTGATAGATTCAAGACATAATTATGATATAAAATTTACTAAACTTATGAAATAAATAAATAATTATATTATAAGATAAATATTTTATAAAAATAATTCATAACATGTAAATTATAATTTATTTCATGATAAGTATAAAAATTGTTGTCAGTGCCAACATGGTGCTTGTGCGGCATTGGCAATGTCAAATTTGGTTCTTTATAGTTAATAATTGAGTGTTAACAAGTATTTTCAGGAATTTTTTAATATTTATTATGTATAATTTATGTTTTTGGATGTTAATTCTGATTTATAGTGTTATATAACATAAGTCTTATCAAAATACCTTTCCAATGCTTGCACAAGGAAAGAAAAGACAAAATTAACAAATTAAAGAAGTTGTCTTAACATGTATATGAGTAAATATACATAATTAACTAATATAGAATATTATTTTGAACCTAAATAATTTATTTTTATGATAGTAATTTATTTTTAATTTTTATAAATCAAATAATTATCTTTGATGCTTATTCAACGCTAATGTAGAGCTTGTGTAAGCAGAAGAAAAATAAATAAAATGTTTTAAATTAAAATTATAAGTACAATTAAATGACCCAAAACATGAATAAATATTTTTCTATAATAATTTTTTAACCATTATCTTAATTTTATTCAAATTTGGTACATTTTGGACCCACATGAATTACTTTAATCTCTTTATAATGTTTTATTAAAAAGGAGGTCAAGTTGTTGACACTATAGTTTTTAATTTGTATAATATTTTAATATATGGTTTTCAAGAATTTTTCTTAAAAGATAAATATTATTTTAAAATATAATAAAATTATATTTTTCATGGAATTTTATTTTTAATTTTTAGTGAATAAATAATTACCTTAATGGATTGTATAAAGATAATATAGTAATTATTTAATTAATGAATAAATCAAATTAATGATATTAAAAATAATAAAATAAATTTAATTTGAGATTTTTAAGTAAATTCACGATTTATCTAGATTAATATGATATTTCTAGGATATAAGAAAAAAATTATTTAAATTTGAACAAAAAAATTGATGTTTTAAAGTCTTAGTTATGAATAGTGTTTAATTTGACAAAATTTATTTTTTGTGAATATAATATTTAATTAAATTATTTAAAAATCAAAAAAAATCTTGAACATGGAAAAAATGATAATATTATTTTGAAAATGGGATATCCTTTCATTTTTAGGCCTTTTTTAAGTCTTTAGTCCTTATTAGACTTATTATATTCTAATATTTTATGTAATTCCTAAGTTGTCCCTCACATCTACTACAAAAGGAGACTCATACCTTCACAAAATTTCTTCACCTTAAGTAATATTTCTCTACAATACTCTATAAAATTATATTCTCCACTTCTATACCCACATTATATAGGTCTTAGTTTAGGCATAACACCATATTTTGTGGTCTTAAGGTGTTAAGCAATGCGATTCTCCAAAAAAGAGAAAGATAAAGAAACCTATGTGATGAGTTGGACTCGTGTTAAGGGGGTTGTTTTGAAAAAATTAGTTTTATTTATAGAATATTATATTTTCAATGAAAATATTTTATTTTCATTCATGACCTTATATATGGCCATAATATATAATTTTTATTGATATTTTATGCATTTTATACAATCTTTTGTTTTAATTTCAAAGCGTTTATGTTCATGTATTTTAAATGTAAATAATTCTTTTATGGGAAATGTATTTCTAGTAAAATTATATTTTTTTCAATATCATAGTTTATTAAAATATTTTCTTCTATGAAAATAATTTATGTATGGTTTTGAATTATTTTTGGGTTATGAGCGAGAAATTTAGGATCACTTAAAATGTTTTCTTAAAATTATGTCACTAGAGTATCAAATAATAAGTTATGGCATGGTGAGTGAACCTATGACCTCAAGGGGATGTTTTCCTACATGTGATATAGCTATGTATCCTTATATTTTTCTTGTGGCCTATTGAGTATCATGATTAATCCATAAAAATTATTATTTTCAAATATAGAAATCCAAAGTAGTATTTCAAAAGAATTATTATATGGTTTTCAAAGTAATATAAACTATTTAATGATATTTATAAAATGTTTGAAAACCATTTTCTAAATATTTTCTTTATCAAATAATTTATTGGATAAATTTTTTCAAAGATAATTATAGTTTTTTAATAAAGGTATTTCCAAAAGAATTTAAAACCCCTTACTGGGAAAATTAATGCTCACTCTATGTTTTAAATTAATTTTCCATAGGTTTAGTATAACTATTAGAATATGTTTTCTTCACTTATGGAGTTAGTTCACATGAATAAATTTAGTTATTTTAATTTATTTTTTCACATCTTGGTAAATTTTTAATGTATATGTCTAATTTTCCAAAACCTATATTGGAAAAGATTCTCAGTTTTATAATGTACTATATATTTTTCAATTATTTCTTAATAATAAAAAAAATACACTGTATGTTTTAGTACTGAATTTGGAAGTGAGGGTTTGAGGATTTACATTATAAGTTATGTGTTTTTTTACATTGGATCTGGGAGCATGGGTCTATGGGAGATACACTTAAAAACCATAATGATGTATTTTCCTACTATTTATATAGTCTTATACCATTGAAAACTAATACTATATTTTATTAATAACTCAAAACTTTTAAATTAATCTTCATCACCACCTTATCTTTATTTATTTTATAAGGTAACTTTTTTTGTATCATGAACATTCCTATGGTTGGATATTCACCTAGTTAGCCACATAATCATATTGAAAATGGAAATTTTGATAATCTATATGTCTATTATTTCTATATATAAAACTAATAATTACTCAGATAATATTATTCATCAGTTTCCTTAGGGGAACATAAATATATGTATTGTTTAACCATGAAACTTATTTCTCTGGATGGGTTACAACCATGCTAACCCTTTTATTGAAATGGATAAAAGTATTAACATTTTGTATATTATTAATCCAATATAGATTTTTATAAAGGAAATTTGATTATGCATAGCATTTTTATTCATATCCTTCATATGGTGAATGCATTAGATTTAAAAAAAAGTTATGGGTGGGGCTTAGGATTATATATTCCCTCGATGCATCAGTTGGTCTCATGAGACAAAAGGTTTGGGTATTTAGTTTATTCCTACCCAATACATGCATGATTTATAGGATATTTTCTTAATGATATGAATTATGTCTTGGTTGTGACCTTTACAGCATGAATAATTTCTTTATTGAGGCCTTCATTATAAGGATAAAGATGTCCGACGTTATGAATTTTATCTCTATGAATTCAATTATTATTATACATGTGATTTTTTTATTGTTATGTTATCCATTGATATTTTTCAAGCTCAATATATTGATTATATGGTATTTTTAAGGATAATTCACTCTTCAATAATGTGTATTCCTGTTATGATATCTTTCTCTATACTTGTACCCTTTATAAGTATTTGACCTCACCCTTATTATGTTTTCTTTCTAGGGTACCAAGAAATGAACTATGAATAAATTTTGGGATATTATAAAAGTAATAAGTAAATTTCAAGATTTTTTAATGTTATATTTTGATGTTACAATTTAATATATAAATCATGTGTGTATCTTGTCTCACAAGACCACTAAATTGTTCATTTTCTTGTGATGTGAATCCTTGTATCTTGAATCAAGGTAATAAGGTAACATTCAACTTAGGGTTACTAGAGTCATAGAATTAAAAATAAGGGTAATTTAATTATATGAATTGTTTTTTATATATTTTATATGATATTTTAGGATATGTGGAAACCATTATGGAGTCATGTGTGTTCAACTTTATTATCATAAATTGTAATTGATTAACTTTTTTGAGGTAGGGTGTTTATGAAATTTCATTTATCTTTTGAAATTATTATTCTTGATATGTTTTCAATTAATATAAGTGACCTGGTTGAACCTAAAATTTTTCTATACCATTGAATCAAATGATAAGAATTAATTTCATGGTTCCTTGATTGTTAAACCACTTCACTGGAGTTCTTGGTACTTCTAACATTCTCTTGTTTGAAATCCACCTAATAATTCCAAGAGATAATTCCTTGCACATCTTTGACTTTTATAAATCTTTTTATACTTGATAATACTTCAAATATGGTAATTATAATTCATTATTTGGTCTTGGTGTTGTGGTATTATGGTTTAGGGAAGGGTTTATTTAACATTATGTATTTTATTTTATAACTCTCTCCTCAGTATCAGTGTTATGGAGATATGGTCTGGGGGTGGGAGGGTTTTTTTATGTTTTCATGTGTATATCGTTCTCTAACCCTTATCTTTGGCCTTTTGTTATGGAATTCAACTCAAGGAATGGGACATTGTTTTCTTCTGCCTTGTTTCTTTATTGGAACTTATTTATTGTAATTTATTTCATGTTAATCAAAATTGATACTTTAGTTACATCATTAAATTTTTATATATATAAGTTTGAAATGAATGATTATTGTAAGGTGGTAGTAAATGGTTAATGAACTTGGGAATGGTAAGATTATCAAGTTCGATGGCCCTCTTTAATTTTTTGAGATATGATTATCAAATTCTTCAGATAAAGTTTTTTAATTGGTATTAATGGTTGGGATAAAATAAATTTGAAATATTGATAAGGTTATTAGAATGTATATATGGAATTTATTTATTGAAATTGGAAGTGTTATGGAATGAAAACATGAATAGAGGGAAACCTAGAATGAATGATAATATAATAAAAGATATCCTTGGAATCCAAATTATGAATAGGTTTCAACCTTGAATTAATATTAAATGATGTTAAGTAAATCACTCATTGATTTTGATGTCACAATTTTGTTGGAATTGATGGATATTTGTCTCTATGTATGTTATATTCCTTTGGTGAGGTTCTGTTTTAGGTTAGTATTAGAGTCTAGTCCTTTCTCTCTATTCATATAGGTTGGTTAGGGCTGGTTGTAATCTAAAATTAAGATAGAGAGTGATGATACTAGTATCCTTTAGTGTTGTTTTCACCTCTATAGTTTCCCCCAGCTGGAAAGATATGGCCTTGAAACATGGATTGTAAAGTGAGGATTTCGAAGAACTTTAGGAAGAGTGTTTTGGTGATTTCTTCAAGGTGTGTAATTTTATTTTAAGATGATCATGCAAGTTGTTAGTGATTAGTTAAGATAAGTTATAATTGTAAGAAATATTGATATGAGAGAGTAGGGGAGGAATTATGTAGATGAATTTTGTGAGGAATCAGCGAACGGAATGTTTTTGAATGCACAGCACACGCCTCCTTTGCCCCATGTGTTTTCGACTGTTGCGGCGGTGTCGATACCTCCTGACCTGACGGATTTGCCTCCTTCATCAGCAACTGGTGCGGCTTGCGTGCCTCTGAATCCCTCACTGAAAGAGATCCTTCTCAGATCCCCTCCATTTCTTCCTCCGTTTCAATTCCCGGTGGTCAGGATGGATTCTTCCAGTGTGGACAGGAGGGATGACATCCCGATCCTCTCCTTCTCGCCAGCGGCCTTTGATGAGGCTTCTTTGATGCTCCGTTGGTCCCTTGTCGCCCGGTTTGGGATTGATAAACCCCCGCTGGGTTGCTTCCAGGCGTTTGTGAGGGGGTGGGGCTTGGATCGGTTGGGTAGGGTGTCGGACCTCAGTAAGAAGACTTACCTCATCGTTCTAGAGTTTTGGAAGGATTTTTTCCAAGCCTAGGCTCAGAGTCCCAGATCTCTCGAGCGGTGGCGCTTTCATCTCTCCCAGTGGTCCCTGGATGTTCGTCGTGGCTGGGAGTCCTCAGAGTCTGTGATGTGGGTTAACCTTCTCGTCCTACCCTTACCTTTCCAGAACTTAGCATTTTTAGAGGAGATCGGGAACTCACTTGGAGAGTTCGTGTGTGCGGATGACCGGAATCTTCACCTGATCGGCACAGCTACAGCCCAGATCTGCGTTGTCGTGGATCTCTCGTCACATCCTCCGGCTCAGATTATCCTCCGTGTTGTGGATTCCCTAGAGTGGAATCAACATCTCTTCTACCCTTTGGTGCCTCATTTCTGCGGCAGCTATCACATCCATGGCCACACGTCCTCCGATTATAGGAGGCGTTCATCGCACCACGCTCCTTTAAGGAAATTGAATAATTTCGAGAAAGGTGAATCTTCTGCTGCGGTGGCCTCCTGTCAACCGCCTGAATGCCTGGTGGACCATGCTCTATGTTGTCCTCCACCCTCGGTCCTTCCCTCTCCTCCTTTTTCTTCCCCCTCTCCCCCACCTCCTCTCTCTTCCCTTCCCTCTTCTCTGCCACCCCCTTGCTTGGCCCTGGTTTGTGTTTTGGATTCCTCACCCCACACCTTGCCTTCCCCCTCATTTCCCCTAGGCCTCTTTGTCCCTCCTCTTCCCTCGCCACCCCCTCCCTACATGGAACTGATCCCTGTCTCGCCCGGCTCCCCCTTCCTGGATATTTTTTCCCTAGCCTCGGTCAGGATGAATGGTCATGCCCAGTCACAGTCCCCGATTCCCACTGCCATCTCCTTCACGACCTTATCAACTATGGCAGACATCTCATCCCCGAGACTGCCATGCGGAAGGAGAGGACGCCTCACCCGGCCTGGCGTTGAATACTCTTTTATCCCATCTTCTTCCCACAGGTCTTCATCAATGAGGATGGTAACCAGATCGCAGACTAAAGGTGATCTATCGGCTTTGATGGAGCTTTGCCAACCGGCTTCATCGCCGGGGGCCAGTACCAGGTGCATGTTATTCCAATGATCTCACTCATTATATGTAACGCATGTCGTCTTGGGGCCAGGGTGAAAATGGACTTCCTCTTATCCCAGGTGTCTCTTCATAAGGTTTCAATTGTTGTGGTCTTAGAGCCCAAACATTTTCCTCTCAAGATTGGGGAATTTGATAAGTGAACCGGCTTGTGGTTTTTCATGCATGGTGACTCGTTGAATCATCACATCTGGATCTTCTAGAGTTCTAGTTTGAAGATCGGCTTGCTTGCATCATCGGACCAACATCTCTCGATCAAGGTGTTGGATGGGAAATGGTATTTCTCATGTTCCTTTATTTATGCTAAGTGCGATGCTAACCTACGAGATCAACTCTAGATGGACCTCAAGTCTTTCAATCTGGGAGAGGAGCCTTGGATCGTGGGTGGATACTTCAACACCATCATGCACCCATTTGAGAAGAAAGGTGGTATGACTCTCCCTCACAATGACAGGTTGTCTTTTTCCTCTTTCGCTGCACAAGAGGGGCTTCTGGATCTTGGATTTACAGGAGACAATTTCACGTGGTGTAATAACTAATGGGGAAATAGAAGAACTTGGTGCAGACTTAACCATTGCCTGGTTAACCTCCATGCAATCTCATCTTTCCAGAATATTGAGGTCCATCATCTGGGTCGTACTGTGTCTAACCAATCTCCCCTCCTTATCCATATGAGATCGATCTCCCCATCTTCTGACTGGTTCTTCTTCTCCAAGTTATGGTCTCAAAACCCTAGGTTTCTCAAGGTTGTGGAATAGTCATGGAAATCCTCTTTCCAGCAAAGTAGTTGGGTCCGTCTCTACACCAAGATTCGGTGCTTAAAGCAGGTTCTCCTGGTTTGGTCCACTTCACAAGAGAATGACCAGCTGATCATGGAGGATATTGTGAAATACATTTAGAACACTGAAGTGTCGTTGGAATATCGGTGGGATGATGAGGTTTTTTCCGCTCTATGTATCAAAAAACATCAGTTGAATGAGATTATTCTTGAACAGGAGAAACTCCTTCAGGATCGTGCCCGTATTTCCTGGCTTAGAGAGGGGGTCGTAACATAGATTTCTTCCATGCGTGCCTGAAGGAGAAGTAGAAAGTCCATGTTCCCAATATTATGCTTGAGGATGGGAATTTATCCAGTGACCTAGAGCTGATTGGATCCATGGTGTGCTCCCACTTTAGATCCCTGCTATGCAATCCTAACCCTCACTTCCAGAACGGCTATCCCACTGGACAGGCGGAGCTATTTGGCTCGATCCCATGCAGCATTTCCAGCCATGTGAATGACATTCTTTGCAGTGTCCCGAATGAGAAGGAGATATGGGAGGCAGTGATCTGCCTCAACCCTGACAGTGCACCTAGCCCATATGGCTTACCAGGCTCCTTCTACACCCTTGCTTGGAACATTATCAAACGTAATATCTCTGAGGTCATCCAGGATTTCTTCAGAGGCGGCTTTCTCCCATGCATGGCGACTGCTACCACCATGATCCTGATCCCAAAGGTTTTGTCTCCCTCCTCTATCTCACATTACTGGCCCATCAGTCTGTGTATATTTACCTATAAGATTCTAGCTACCATCATGAATAGTAGGCTCTCCTCCTTCACACATCAGTGGGTTTTGGATGAGAAGCATGCCTTCATCTGAGGGAGATCAATTCAAGTGGTTGTTGGGGACGCCCAGTAGATGGTTCGGGATTTGAATAAGAAGTTTGTGGGTTTGAATGTGGTTATCAAACTAGATATGGATAAATCATATGACTGTCTGGAGTGGTCCTTCATCATCTACACCATGAGATGTATGGACTTCTCGAAAGCTATCATTGACATCCTTTTCCACTACTATAGTTCCCCCTGGTTTAACATTAACTTGGCAGGGAAACAATGTGGGTTTATCAAGTTTGTTAGAGGCCTGCACCAATGTGACCCCATCTCCCCAACCTTGTTTATTCTGGCCCAATATGCCCTTAATAGGTACTTCACGATGGCCATGTTGCAAGGCATTGTTCGCCCTTTCCACTACGGGTCTCAGTTTCCCAACATTTCCCACCTCCTATTTGCGGATGATTTGATGTTATTTATCAATGGGAGGAGCCCCTATATTAGGATATTGGTGAGGGTCTCAGATGAATATGCTCATTGGAGTGGGAAACTTATCAACCGGGAAAAGAGTGGTGTGTTCCTCCCTTCGAACTGTCCGAGAAGACGCAGGGAGATTATTGAAATTGTACTCGGGATCCATGGGATTCAGTTTCCCATGACCTATTTGGGGGCACCTATTTCTCCTGGGAGGATTCGAGTTCAGCACTTTGTGGATCTATCTAACAGGTTTATTAGCCACATCAACAATTTGAAGAACCATTTCCTATCCTTTGGGGGGAGGATTTCTCTCATTAATAGTGTGTTTTCCTCTATCCCCATGCACATACTTTCTGTTCTGAAGGTCCCTCAGTCAGTCATCAACCGGCTGGAGTCCATCCTTAACTCCTTCCTTTGGGACACTCATGGTGAAGTTCGTTGCAGATGGGCCTCTTGAACCAGATTATCAAAGCCTCTAGATCATGGTAGCATCAACGTGAGAAGCCTAGTTGAGTCCATTTTCTTCTTGCAAGGCAAGTTGGCATGGGAATTTATCGAGGGCCGGACTTTGTGGAGTCGTTTCATCAGGGGGAAGTACGGCTTCGGGCTCAAGGAGAATGGCAGGAAACCTTCCCCCCTCTGGATATCCCTCCGTACCCATGTTTCCTCTCTTCGGTAGCACTCCCAATGGATTATCGGTCAGGGAACCTCAAACTTCTGGGAGTGAAACTGGGGCAGTGGATTTCTCGGCTTCTCGGGCTGTCCAACTCCCCACCTCTCGATTAATGAGGCATATCTCCATCCTTCCTTCCTCAAGGTCGTCCTCATCCCCCCCCCCCCCCCAGGAGGCTCGGTTCCATGGCATCTATTTGGATGAGTCCACGGACAGGTGTGTCTTCAAGGGTTATTCTTCAGGAAGATTCTCTGTAAGGGACTACAGAAAGGCCTTTCCTAGGCAGTTGGCTAGAGATCCTTGGGGCATCGTTCTCTGGTGCAAGTTTATACCAGCCAAGTTCAACTTTATAATTTGGAGGTTCTGATCCAATGCTATCCAAACGGAGATGGATATAAAGGAAAAAGGTATTCCACTTTCCTCAAGATGTTATTGATGTTCAACTCCCAAGGAGGAGACTTCGACCCACCTCTTCCTTCAGAGTGACTGGGCTGGTCAGCTGTGGACTGCCTTGGGGGAGCATAAGGCATTTTCAGGGATGATTCCATCCTTTGTGGAGCTCTTCTAGAACTGTTACAGTGGTGCTTCCACCAAACATGAGGAGTATGATCGTTCAGTTATTCTCGCTACTAGATTTTGAAGCATCTGGAAGGCGCGAAACCATGTGAGGCACCACAGGACTCGCCCCTCTTCCCACGGTTTGATCCTCTAGACCATGCTGTTAATTTACAAGATGGCCTTACTCCACAAGCATCATGATGCAGCACCCTCCCTTAGTCGCTACTCCAGCTCTCTATGCTCACCGGGTCCCCCACCTCCTTCTATGCACGGTTCTTGGGTAAGATGGAACCCTCCTCCTCACGGGCCAAAGATCAACACTGAAAGGGCATGTGGCCAGGGGGAATGAGAGGAGGAGGGGTTGTTTGGGATACAACTGGCTCTGTTTTCCTTTCTTTCAATGCCTCCTATGGAGCTGGTGACCCTCTGGTGGAAGAGGCCAAGGCCATGCTCAGCGTCTTAGAGCTTTGCTCCTTGAGGGATCTCCCCTTGACTACAGTGGAGACAGACTTGAATATCATTTGAAACTACCTCAAAGGCGACATCTCTCCCCCTGGAATATCACTTATATCATACAAAAATTCAAGGATCTTCTTCCCCATGACACCAATATTCTCCACACATGGCGCGAGGGTAATCAGCTTGCCGACTTCTTGGCCTCTAGGGCGACCCTCGTCCCCCCCCCCCCATCTATTGGTATTCAATTCCCTTGGATTCCTTCCTCCGGGTGGAGTGGACATCACTATCGAGGACTCTCTTGGTCTTCACTTCTTCATACCTCCTTGAATTTCCCATTTTGGTTTTGGTTTTGGTTTGGTTTGGATTTGGTTTTGGATTTGGCTTGGTTTTGGTTTTGGCTATCGGGTTGCTTTAATTTTGTACTTGCTTCCGTATAAATAAAAAGTATATATATTATTATCAAAAAAATAGTAGGAGATAGAATGGAATAGTTTAAATGTGGGACTTATATAGGGATTATATGAAGTGTTTTTTAGTAACGAGAAGATGTGAGTATGCAGGTTTAGTTATAGGAGTGAGTTATTTAGTTGGGGGTATTTTCCATGGATCCTGAGATATTTTTGCGCTACTACAAAACTAGGTTTTTCCAGTGTTAGGGTTTTAATATCACTCTCTAAAAGCACTGTTAAAAACCCCCTTTCTCAGTGCTATAAAAATCATTGTTAATGGGGGTCTTTAAAAGTGCAAAAAATGCTTTTAAAGGGGGTCATTTATCAGTGCTTGTAAAAAAGAACTGATAAAATGGGAATTTATCAGCGCTTCTAAAAAAGCACTAGAAAATGGGAGTCTTTATTAGTGATTCTAAAAAATCACTGATAAAAGGGTGGTCTTTATCATTGATTTTTTAGAAGTTTTGATAAATACCCCCCCCCCCCCAATCAGTTCTTTTTTACTAGTACTAATAATGGGTACATTTCAAAAAAAATATTTCATTAACGGACACCTGTAGTAGAAGTTATGAACATTTAGAGGCCTTATGGGCATTTTTTCTAATATAGGTGATATAGGGTTACCGTGTGTCAACTAGGCATATAGATCATCGCAAGATTCCATTTGATATGTGGTAGAGGCAAAACAAACAACCAGTTTAGATGTTATGGTCATTTTAAAGGCCATCAAATGTGAAAAACCCTTAAAACCCCTAAAATCCCTAAAACCACTGAAAAGATGAAAACTTTCGATCTAGGATTCCATTTCATCTCTACACCCAATAAAGTAGAAACTTATGAAACGAGTTAAAACCACATGATATTTAAATCATGTGATAATCAAAGGAATAAAATATATTACGGTTTTAAAAAAGTCATATTTTGAAATCAAACTTCAAAAGACCATATATTTTGATCTGGGTGTTTGTTTGGGATCTACCACATATCAAATCAAAGTTTGAGAAAAGATATATGACACATAGGGTCTAGGATTAAGGTTAAAGAGCTCTTTCCTATTTTAAACCCCCAAAAAGGCCTATAAGGCCTCCAAAACTGAGTTTTTAGTCACCAACCCCGGTTTCTTAAAATTTAAATGGCTATAACTTCTAATCTGGGTGTTCGTTTGGTATGAACCACATATCATATCAAATCTCATTTCATGAGATTCTATTTGACTATTTTTAGGGATAAAATGGACTCCTTGATCAAATTTTATGGTCATTTGAGGGTTTTTAGGG
The DNA here is from genome assembly GCA_963277665.1 of Viscum album. NCBI lineage: Eukaryota > Viridiplantae > Streptophyta > Magnoliopsida > Santalales > Viscaceae > Viscum > Viscum album. The sequence goes on from OY728131.1 coordinate 979,488,608, forward strand.
ATTTTAGGGTTTTCAGAGTTTCTTAATGTTTTTATGTGTCTTAAGGGTTTTTAGAGTTAATATACATTTTAAAATATATATATAAATAAATATGTATTTATATATATATAAACATATATATATAAATATATATATATATAAACATATATATAAATATATGGATAAAAAATATAACGAAATATATATAAATATATAGATATATCATAAAATGTAAAATAAAATAGTATAAGGGAGTGGAAAAGGTGTGGGTGTATAATCTGGAGGTCCCAGGTTCAAAAATCATTAGAGATAGGGTGTATGCTAAAGAACTGATAAAGGGGTGGGGGAAGCACTGATAAAGTAGGTGTGGGGGTGGGAAGCGCTGATAAAGAGGGGGGTGGGGTGATGATAAGGGGGTGTAAAAAATATATATACCATTTATCAGTGGGGGATTTATCAACACTTTTTACAAGCGATGTGAAATCTAACCCTTTAAAATCTCTTATATTATCATCACTGATAAAGCCCTTTTATTAGTTCTATTAAAGTCTCGATTTGTAGTAGTGTTGATGCTCAAATTAATCTGATAATTGTGATAAAAAAGATGTTATAACTTAGTATAAATTAATTAATTAATAGAATTTTAATGATAAATATGGGTGAAACCTTATTAGTATGTGTCTAAATTATGAAATTAAATTGGTAATAAAGTCTTAGAAGAAATTATATGTATACTAATGAGGTAATAAATGATAATTAGGATAAATTATAATTTAATTTAAATGGAAGCTTCCCTATTTTTTTATTTTACTTCGATGTTGTGAACCATATTGATAAAATATGCTTATTTTTTCTTTCCCATCATGTTGACTAGATATTTAATACTTCTTATTCATGTTTGTAATGATTTTTTTCATTCTATTTATATGTTTATCTCCTTGGATTATGTGGATTTTTGTTTGTATAATAATGTTCAGTGATGGGATAGAGGCTAATTCTACATGGGAAGAGGATGTGGTGATGATGGTATGGTTATGTGGTGGTTATATAGTGTACAGGATATGATATTGAGGTGATGGAAATGTGGTTGATGTTTATGTGTTTTTTATTCACTAATTCTTGATCTTTGAGTGATGGTTTATCCTACTAGCTCACGATTGATTTGAGTTTTAAATATCTTAATTTGATAGGTAAGAGTGGTGGGATTATATCCCTAGGGCCCCAGTTTCCTAATATATATTATATTTTTATTTTCATTAAATTTTTATGGTTATGACATGACGAAAGTTGATTTTTATAGGGAATATGGAGGGAATTATGGTAATTCAAGATACTAGACATCTCTCTTGGTTAAGATAGTCTTATTATGGATATTTATTATGATATGAGGAATTTTTATGTTTTGGTAGTTATAGGTGATACTAATGAAAGTAGTGATTATGATTGTTTTTAACTATGGTTGATTAACCTTATTCTTATTCCAAATTCTTCTTACTTATAATTTCTACACATATACATCACAACACATTAATTTCACTTGATATTTTTTTGCATTGAAACATGAACTTTTTGAGTAATCCCAAGTGATCACCCCTCTACATTATTTCTTAGGGTTTTTTAGAATAATTCAATGGATAATGGTAATATAGATGTTCAGGCAACTGATGTGGATTTTAGGAGTTGGAGTGGATCTTAGGAGAACTATATTGATTTTATTTGGTTGTATTCCATTATGTTTCATGTATTCATATCTAGGGTTTATTTTTTTAACATTTATTTTTAATATTTTTTGAGTTGATTGGGAGATCTTATCTCTCCTATTGTGATTATGTTTTAGGGTAATGCCTCACATAATTGTGATAGATGAACTCTATTCTATTTACCAACCCAAGGAAGAATATAGGTGGGATTTATGGGCCATATTAATCTTCACTACCATCCAAGTAGGGGTACTGGTGAAGGGGATTGTAAAATAATAGTATCAATGATGATGGTTGAGAGAAAGGATAGAGTTTGAAGTTATGCACGGGTGAGGTTTTCATGGGCCTATTAAGGATATTGTATTATCTACTCTTATCATGTGATGTAAACAGAGGATACCAGATATGACATGGATATTTAGGACCTATATGATATAATTTGAGGACCTAGTTTTTATACTAAACATATTTCGGAAGAAATAAACTAATTGGTGGTATAAGTGTGTGAAGGGAGAATTCATTATTTTTTTAGATTAAATACTAATCTAGGATTTTTATTTAGGTTTTTTTAGTATACTAACCTCTGTTTATGTGTTAAAACTCTAATAATAATTTTATATTCCCTTTTTTTATTTCCCTATGCTAGTTTTAAACATGCCTTCTAATAATTTTATGACATGATTCAATAATTTCTTTCTCTAGCATGTCATGTTTAATTTAATATTTTATGTATGTTGAACCAGTAGGTACATGTTAAAAATTAAAGATGTTAATTTATAATGTAAGTACCATGATAATATGTTTTTTCAATTTATGTAGTGAAATTTAGAGATTTTTTCTCTACATATTCATTTCTAGAAAATTACATTTTAAACATGCCATGTTTAGTTTTATCTTAAAGTATGATGCATGTTTATGAACCATTAAATACATTTTAGTAATTAAATGTAAAATATATGAATAATTTATTTAAATTAAAGAGTAATGCTCGAAATTAAAGGTGTTTTTTCTTAAATTGTGTGCAGTAATGTTTCACTATGAATAAAGCATGACCCTATTTATTATCAAAATAATTTTTAATAAAAAATTTCAATATCATGTTTTAGATTATAGTGATATTAAAGGATTTTTTTATCACCTATTTTAGATTTAATATTTTAAGAAATTTCATTACATGTGACAAGTCAAAATCATAATTTGTGAAGTTGTTTTTATTAAATATATGTTTTTTGGATGAGTTTATTTAATTAAAAATCATGATGGGGTTATGAAATTCATGTTGCATGATTTAATAAAATGTTGAACACGTGAATAATACATTATTTTAATATCAATAATTAATAATTCATTATTAAATTGAGAAGCAATGAGTTCATCGTGAATTAGTTAATATGGACAGTGAGTCTAAGATTGGTGAAAGCTTTAAGTAAAATTTTCAAGTAATCATGATCCAATTTAGGTTATTTAAATGTGTTCAATATATTATTTAAACTGGATTATAAAAATTAGTATTCCTATAGTGTTTAATTAAGAAGTGGGATATAAAATAAAAGTATATTATAATTATAAAGTGGGCTACTGAAGCATGTAAAGATGTTATCAATAATTATATGATGCTAGTATTATGTTTTCACTTCAAGTTATAATCATGAATATTCCATGTAGGATTATTTTTTTAAAATGGTGGAATGTTATATCTTGGTTTTATCATCACTTTCATGATTGGTTATATGTTAATGATGCACTTTCCCTTATGATGCATGTCTCAATTATTAGAAATTGATTGATTGTGGTTTGTTGATCTTGAATGGAATAAATTATTATGATACCACTAATATGTGGTGAAAATAGTGATGTAGGGATAATATGGGATTTATGGAAAGGTGTTGGGGGTGACACTAGGATTTTTGGCTGGATAGGAATTTGGGATTTCTCGTATTCCCTTCTTTTGATTGTGGGAAATATTGGAATGATCGGTATATTTGGACAATGTTTGTGTGGCCAGTGATCATGTTTTCCTTACTTGATTTAACACTACTTGTAATGGTGTTGGGACTCATGTTATGTGTGAAAACCTGGGTTTTTGATGTTAAAATTAATATATGACATTAAAATTTTATCAAGAATCTGCATAAGGAAAAAAGAGGAATCATAAGGAGAAGTATTTCTAAATTTTTATCATCATCAAGTAGTAAAGTTCTTCAGTGGATCTTTTAAAAATGAGGTTTAAGAGTGGATAGAATTAGTTGAGGTATCCTTTGAGTAGGTGAGGACTCCATATTGGTTCTAGGTTACACTATTTGTTGGTTTGTTTCAAAAAATTTCTTGGATATAATGGAATATTAAATGTGTAAATCTAGATGGGATACCTTTGGTGGAGTTTTTTGCAATATTAAAGAATGGTTTTTTTATCACCAATAGATGAGAATTCACATGAAGGATATTTAGGAGATCTGTAAGGGGTGATAGTGTTCACAAATTTTGGAATCATTATAGGGTCCTGGTTAGCTATTTTCTACTTTTCCTAACCAGTATAGTAGATCAGGAAAAAATAAGTCTACCTTGAGCTAAATATTAAGAGATCTTTTATGGACCATTAGTTGATGTATTAGGAAGTGATGAGAGTTCATGTGTAATTCATAGAGAGTAAAATTTCCATAGGATAATTATTTGGAAGATAGTTTTCTCAAGTTCCGATAATTGTTGAGGTGAATGTCTTAAGTGGGGAATCATTAGTTACAGGAACAAAGATAGTGAGGCGATCCTCCAGAATTAGAGTTTGGTTTTAAGCCTAGGTTTGAGAAACTTGAAGTGTAATATATCATTAATATTGATATATTTTCATTATAATGTGGTGGGGAATCATCAAAATTATTTCCCCAAGGGTTAGCATACCACTTAATCTTTGGTGGGTAGTTAAGTTTGTCTTGGAAGTTAAAGTTTATTCTGGGGTAGTCTTGGTAGTGTGTCAATCTTGTTTGAGTGGTATATCCTAGTGGTTGTAATGTTTTTGGTTCTTTCTATCTTGTATCTACTAGGATTATTATAATTTGGATCATTTAGTTAAATACTTTGTGAGAGATGAGTTCATTATTTAATCTTCTAAGAATAGTTGTCCTTCACTGAGTTCTGTTTTAATTATAGAGGGTTTTAATTGTTTTAGGGGAATCTAATGTGAAGGCCCAGTTTTTTTCCAATCCCTAATTTCTAGTCATTGTTGGGTTCTAGAGAGTCTGGGGTTGTTTCCTAGTGATCTATGATATAAAGAATATTTTTTATGGTTAATATTTTTTAAAATTGGTTTTAATTTTTTTTTTTAAACTAATATTAATGTTTTAAAAGTAATTTTGGGGAATTTAAAATTTACCAAAGGATTTTAAAGTGATTTAAAAATATTTATTTAAAATTTATAATTCTTAAAATATTTTGAATTTTTTACATAAAAAATATTCATATTTTTTTTACCCTAAATAGGGTATACTTTGTGCATAAAGGTAAGGTTTAAAAATTTTATAAAAGTAAGGTTTTTCAGTTTCCTAATGGTATACAGGTCTGGTTTTCTATATAATGGCACTCTATACCTTGTATAATGGTAACCTTGTCCATGTTGTGTATAGGTAATCTACCCAAGATTCATAAAGCTCATTATCATGCTACATAAAGGTGTATACCTCACCTAAAGGTCACCTAGATACTTGAAGGTCATTTTGATCTTGGGTCGAGGTTAATCTCACCTCGCATCAAGGTAGCATAGGTCATTTTTTTACTTTTTTTGTAACCGTTTAGACAAACCTATGTAATGGTAAATCAGTTTACATTTCACGGGATATATTTTTCATAAAGGTATAGAGAGTCCCTGTGAGGGTTACCCTTCCTTCCCTTGGATCACTTAAAGTTAAAGATAAATATGTTTATTCTAGATCCCTCATATGTTGCGTAAATTTAGAGTGAAGTTACCTTTATGCATAGAACTCCAAGAGTGTGAATGTAACTACTTTTATAAAGGAATTCATGATTATTTTATATGTTTTGATTATATAGATTATTTTATAATATTTAAAGAATTAATAATTGAAATCAATGGATTTAAAAAAAATAAAAACATGATAAATGAAATCTTTGACATATTATAATTATGACTAAATATTTGGGGATTTAAATGGGTCATGATTTCAAAATTTTATTTATTTTTATTAGATGGGAAGGTTTTGTCTTCTTTTAAAATGGAAAATCTAGAAGTTTGATCTGCAATATTTTTGAAAACACTAAAATTGCCCTCTATTTAAAGTTTCTTAATTTCCTCCAGATCCTGGATGATCAAAGATTTATTTTTTGAATTTTTGAATTCTCCTATGAATACAAAAAACCCTTCCATGTGAGTTTCTAATCACAATCACCCTCTGTGTTTGTGCATCACATCAGATAAGGTAATTGTAACTATTTTTTCTATTTTTTATATAATTAAATTATGTTGAATGGTTGTTGTGGATATTCTTAGGAAGTAATGGAATAAATAATAATAACTATATTTTTTAAAATAATAATGGTAAGTTCTATGCTTGAAATTTTTTTCTGTATACTTTATATCATACTGGTGGATTATTGGAAACCATTTTTGAGTCATGGGTGTTCAAATTGATTATCTTTACATGGAATGGATTGAATTTATTAAGGTGGGTTATTTATGAAAATAAATTTACTTTTTAAAGTTATTATGATTTATTTTTTATAGATCCATCTAAGTAAACTAGTTAAACCTAAAATAATTCATTTTTTATCCCCTTGATTTATTTGACCATAATTATTATCATGTTTCTTAGATTACTAAACCTCACTGCCATAATTCTCACTACATTAATCATTATCTTGTTTGAAGCCATCCTAATAATTCCATGATCTAATTCCTTACAAAGTATCAACCATTATCTATTCATCCATACTTGATAAGCCTTTAGAGACTATAAGTGTAACTCATTCCATGAACCTAGTGTTGAGGGTGTACACTTAAAGGAATATTTTTTATGACCTTATTCATTTAATTTTATAACTCTATCCAAAAGATTGATATTGTGGATATATAGATTTTGGTATGTATTCTTGTATTTTTTTCATATACATGTCATTCTCTAACCCTTATCTCAAGCCTAGTGTTGTGAAATTCATCTTAGTAGAAGGGTATGTTGTATGCTTCTTCCTTATTATGTTTAATTGTGACTTTTTTATTTTTATTTCTTTATTAATCATTTAAATTTATTTTATATTTATTTAAGTATGTTTATATATATATGGTTGCTAAAAAATAAGATTGTTAGGCGGAAGGAAATGGATTATAAACTATGGAATGGGAAGTCGATCAGGTTGGTTGGACATCATTAATTCATTAAGATATGATTACTTAATTATACTCATAAAAATTTTTGTATTGGAATTGATGGTTGGGGAAAATATATATGTTAAATATAAGTAATAATTGATAAGTTATAGTCCTTACATGATCAACAATATCAATGGGGGTGATGAATCCATGGATCAACTTTCCCTTTATCTTAAATCTCATGACCCTCTTCTATAGTGATATTCGAAGGAATTCATTATCAAAAACTTAAAATCCTTACAAAAATTATCTTTGTAGTTATTTATTCAATATTTCACTTCTTTAATGTGTCGTTGAATAGTTTCAACCTTATCTATCATTTCATGATAAAGATATGGTCCCAATAACTTTCACTCTCAATCTTTATCCCAATATATTGGAATTATATATATATTTACATACACAACCTCATATTATTTTATTTGAAAACTTAAGTGGAAACTATTACTTTAATTGAACTCGTCCAAAGTAAGATGTTGGTCCCTACTTCATTTCAAATCCAATTTGAATAACCTTATCATATATTCCAAAGTATAAATAGTCCTAGATTAAACCTCTATTTGAGGGTAATGAGTTATCCTATGTTTAGTTCTATATCTATTTATTATTGTAGACATCACTATAACTTTGATGTAAATCATGGATCATGATCATAAAAAATTTAAATTTCTACTTTATATGTCATTACAACTTTCTTTATAGATATCTTATCATTTTTATTGAGTGTGAAATCTCTATTAATAGTAATAAAGTGTGCCTAATTTCTAGTTGACTGAAAAACCCCCAAAATGGAATTATTTTCTTTAAAATTATTTGGAGAACCTAAGATAAAATCCATAATGATGTTATCGTATTTTTATATGGGTAGGTATAATAGTTTCATTATCCTCGTAGACTTCTAATATTTTTCCTTGAATTTTTGGAAAATAAAACATCAATATGTATATTATGAAATCTCCCTCTTTATGTTGTCCCACTAGAAGTTCACTATTATATCTATATACATATTTATAATTTGTAGGTTAATATATAATGATGAGATATTTTCATCATTTAAAAGATCCTTCATGAGTTTTAACATGGTTGGGACACATATCCATACTTCAAATCTTATTACTTTATTTTTATCAAGGTTGAACTCTTGAATATGTCTCACCTTACTCTATATATATAAATCATCTTTCTTTTACACCATGATCATTTCATAGATGGATTATTGAGTAATAATTTGGGGAATATAGGACTTTATCCCTTCCCTTATGATTTACATGTCCATCTATTTCATTTTTAGGAATATTGGGCCTCTTAGTTCTCATCATGGATATGGTATAATGATATTTTATGTTATGATCATAATCCACCTTTTTTTCCTTCCAAGGATGGTAAATTATTGAGAAATAATAATACATGATCAAATCTAACAATATATTTTGTAAAATGTTCAACTTCTTCAATGTGAATGTATATTTTAATCTCTTATGATCAATATATGAAGTAAATATGCATTATTGACCATATATCTTATAGTATGATATGGGTGTGTCATAGGGTGTGAAATACTTTATACAAAAGGCATAATAAATTCCTATTAGTGTGACACTTCATATGATATAGGGATGTCATATTGGTTCTACCTTATCCTACCATATTATATGATAGTCCGCATCATATGGGACTATGAATTATAATATATGATTCATAATTTTTCCAATGATAGTTAATTGTTATGGAATATTATGTAATTAACATTTGAATCCACCAAACTCAATTGCTATCATTTATTTAATTTTTATAAAATGAAACACATGGAAGTTATACCAACCAAAATTACAAAAATTCTAACTAAAGGAGTTTACTCATAAATTTATGAAATGTGTGAGTAAATTTATGGTCTTGGGGAGAATTCCCATCACCTATATAATAGAGGCTTGTATATGAGAATTATTATTCTCTCTTTAAGAAATTTTTTGTAAGATTCTATATTTATCCTAAAACTCACTTCCTTCGTACTTATTTTCAAACTCAGATACTATCATATCGGGAAAGTATGAGGGTCTTTCCCAAACCATTCGAGTGATTCGATACAACTCATGGATACACCATAGAGGGAAGAGTATATTGGTTGTTTATAGTGATTTTCATCTGGCATAGATAAAGGGAAATAAAAGTAGTTATCTCTAGTGTATGGTACACATTCTTTATTTACAGTGTGAATGCTTTCAGTTTTATGGCATGGTATTCTTGAGATTTGGGGTTTCTAGTTGTTTTTATTGATTAATTATTCATAAATATTTAAAAATATAGGAGTGATATTGAATCCCTACCATGATTTTTTATTTAAAAAATTATGCTTTAAAATGATTAAAATGGTTATCATATGTCTATTATATTTCATATCATTAAAAACGATTAGAATATTTCACTAAGGATGAGTATATGATATATTGTGTTATATACTAAGATATGGTCATGCTACATGATATATGGTATCATAGGTGGTGACATAGTTATAATTCTTAGGTTTTTAAAATATCACAATATACTATATTCATTGTTGTGGTCAATAATATAATTTTTTTGTGTTTTTAAAAATAAAATATCATATTATCATTATAATATAGTTTATATCATAAGATATCAAACCCTATCTACCAAAGGCTATATTGAAATCTTAGTATAATCTGTCATAGAATATAATAGACAATTATTCCTACCATACCTTACGATATAAAATATAACATAAAAATGATATCTATGAAAAATTATATTTTTCTAATTTATCAATTATGAATTGATTTTATAATTTATAAATTGTTTAAAAATTTAAGAAAAATGTATTTTTTGGATATTTATTTGATTTATAAAATGTTTGTATAATTAATTAGTTTTAAAATGTTTATAATTAATTAATTAAATGTTTTTGGTAATTTTATTAAATAAATATTACATAATATTAAATTTTAATATTGGATACCTTTTCATATTTATTTGTATTAAATTATAATTTTTATATATAATTTTTATATGGAAATTATAATGGTAATTTATAAAATGTTAATAAATTATTAAATAAGTATGAATATAAAATTAGTATATATTTAAAATTTTGAATTGTTCTAAATAATTAATTATAAGTATTCAAATTAAATGTACATGAATTGAGAAATTATTTAAACCATTTAAAAATTATTTTTTATAAATTTATATGGACAAGGTTTAAATAATATTTATATGTGATATTTAGATTATATAAATTTCTTACATTAGGGAATTAGAATATAAAATGTTTATATTTCATTTAATATTGTATATTTATGAAATATTTTATATAAAAATAATATGATGAAGTTTATATTGGTGATAATTATAAAATGTTTATATTTATATAAATTATGGATTTTCCATAAACCAAGGATAAATTATAATATTTTTGTAATATTTTTATTTTTGAATTCTTCATAAATAGTTTATTGCATGTTTAAATATATAAATTTTCATTTATTTAAACATTCCATATATAATTTGGAGTTATAATCTATTTAAATAATGAATTATTGTATTCTTTAGTTTAAATAGTTAAATTGCTTCTATAAATTTTCATACATGTATTTAAGGATTTACATGCTATATATGATAATTGATTTTTTTATTCTACCCTGACATTGGCTTGTACTAGGTTAAGAGCTTGGATTGAGATATTAATTAGGACTTATATATATTGTCTGTTATAATTAATATGGATTGAAATATCCCATGAGTACTTTATACCTGGGTATAGGGACTTTTGGTCAAACTAATCACTAACCTCAAGGATTATAACTTATCTAGAAAAGTAGGGGTTGGTTTCCTATTTCTACAGGCTTACGATTATAGGTATTGTTGATCTCACATAATTATAATCCTTTACATGAAAGGTTTTCATGTACCATAAACATTTGATGTATTTGGATATGTGTGAATAAAGTTATCTTTTAATTTTTTTGAGTTACACAAGATATGAGTTTTGTAAAGAGTTGTACATAAATATAATTTTAACATATTTATTTTTTGAAAAGAATATGATTTTAAAATAAATAACTAGAAGTATACATACATGTAAAATATAATAACTTGAAATAATATAGTGAGATTAATCCCCTTTAATATAATTCTAAATGTAATATTTATTCTAAAACAAATGCATATTAAGGCCTTGGTCATTCAACCAGGTAGGTTCCCTCAAAGCAGTGTGAAAATGGATTATCTTGTGTAAGTGTGAGAAAAAACAAAATTTGAGTTTTTTTTGGGTTGTGTTTGTTGAAAATTATGGAGTTTTGTTTGTTGAAAAGGATATTGGAGGAACTTATAAAGTATCTTTAAAATCATGAATAAGGATGTGTGATTTTTCAAAGAAGTTAGAAGGAGAAGTATAAGTTCTATCTATAAGACAGAAATTGGGCCATAAAATCCTAGGTCATTCCGCGAGTATGATATGTTAGAATAATCTATTTTGAATTTTTTTTCACTAGGAGTGGTTAAATACATGAAGGAGACCTCATGAAAGATAGGTACCAGGTTATTTAATATAGATCTGGAGGTTCATGCAGTGGAATTTGGTGTCGCGCCATGAATGCAGTGTCCTATAAAAATTGCAAATTTCTATATGTAAGGATTATTATAGGGGAACAAGTAAGGGTTTATTTATATGAGAAATTAATAATTATGGTTATTTCCTTTCCCTGTACACCTTACTATAGTATTCATGTCATTTAAATTATGTTCATTCTATGAAACATTTTTGGTGGATTTTAGTGGTTGTACTATTTTATAGATTTCCACTTTGCATAAGAAGATCACAATGACTGGAACCAGTATTATAGAGTTAATATTGTTGCATTACATGTGACCAAGACAATATTATAAGTGTCACATCATGGTTTTATAATCAAATAATAATCCCTTGTATGTCACCAATAGATTTTTTCATGTTGTAAAAAATAGTGTCACAACGTAGAGGTGCCTGTGAAGGGAATTATTGTTCAAAATTTACCAAGGATTTGAGTATCACATCATGGTATTAGTTCTCACAAAATGAAGAAGTCAAATCATTAGGTTTATATATTTCAAATATCCTATGTTTCGGTAGGGGGATCTGGGATTTGAAAAAGATACCTTAACTCGGTTTTAAAGAAGTTTATTGGATTATTTTTTATCCTGATTGGGGTTAATTGAAGACCAATTAACAAGGTAAATTACATATTCAATGTAGATTAGGAATATATCTTTATCTTTGAAGGAATAAAATGTAAAAAAATTGATATATTTAAATATCCAATTGATAAGGATAGTATATGAGAAATTCTAAACATGTGCTAGAAATCTAGAGAAGAAATTTTCTATAATTATCAAGTACAACCCCATAAAGTTAATCAATATAAACCTCTTCTTCAAGATCACCATTTAAAAATGAAATATTTGACCTCTATTTGATAAATTTGATACTTTCAGTAGGATTTAATGGAAAGGAATGATCTAATAGATTCCAACATTTCAATAAGAGTAAGGGTCTCTTATAAATCAACACCTTCACCATGAGAGTGTCTCTTGCATACAAGTCTAGATTTTTTCTGATAACTTTTCCCTGATCATTTAACTTTTTCCAAAAAACCCACTTGAACTTAATGAAATTTCTTTCATCTGGTCTTGGAACAAGATTCCCTATGAAATTATATTCAATTTGTGTCAAATATTCTTCCATAGCCTCAATCTAATCATCATGTTCAGAGGAATATTCACTAATTTATGCTCAAATTAAGAGATAAGTGAGGTATAATTTTTAAAACTTAATCTTATTATTATTAAATATATTTTTTTCCTCATCATATATCAGCTTTATTTTGGTCGATATAGGTTAATACTATTTTCCAATTATGATTTCTATATCCACATATTTATTCAACTTTTGGTGCTTATATTTATCATTCTCACCATCCTTCTCCTCATCACTAGTCAGATATGTCTCAACTTTAAAAACCTTTGGTTCTGATTCAACTTACAAAATACCTTATTCTCCACAATTCTTTTTTTTCATCTTCATTATCAAGAATTGTTTCATCTAAATCATTAATTATAGGATTAATTTTTATAAATTTCATTTAATAACATTCAAAAAATTTATGTAGCTACTTGTATTATCATATGTAACATTTCATCAATGATAGATATCCCAAAAAGGTTCCCTCATCAGCATTTTCATCAAACTTTCCCAGCTTTGAATTTTTAATTTTTATAAAATAAGGACTACCAAACACTCTGAAGTAGTCACAGTGGGATTCCTTTTGTACCAAATTTTATAGGAATTCATGTTAGAATTTAGTATTAATAAATACATATTTTTAAATATGGATAGTTCTACACACAAATTCTCCCAAGAAGAATTTTGATACACCATGCTCTTATAACATTGTTCTTCCCATCTCAACTAAGATTATATTCTTTCTCTCAGAAATTATATTTTGTTAGGGTGTGTATGGAGTGTTTTATTGGTATTTTATACCTTGTTTTTCAAGATAAGATTAAAATATTCTTCTATTATATGCCTTCCCATTATCATATATGAATTTATTAATGCACATCCCCAACTCTTTCTAAATTTTTATTCTAAAGTAATAAACATGTACATTATCTCAGACTTTTTCTTTATAAACATAACATTATTCATTGTATTTTTGTAATTAGTAAATGTGTTGAAATAAATATCACTTTGAGTGTAATTATTTCTCATGGTTTCACATAAATATAAGTGTATCGACTCGAGGGACTTGGTGGTATGAATTTTAACTCTCTTATGCTTCCCTTAAGTGATTTTTCCTTTTTGGAATGTCTCATAGACTACTTCACTTTATATTTTGTGGTGAGGAAAATCTTTCACTGGATCACCCTTGGAAATATTTATCAATATTCTCTGAAAAATATGAGACAACTTTATATACCACAATTTATACTTATATTTTTTACTCAATTAATAAGAATTTTTTAATTCTCTAATCTAAAAGAGATTTCCACTGGTTCTCTCACCTAAGGTGATAATCTTATCATATTTAGTTCTTTTGATGAGAAAATTTTTTCTCGATAAAATTACCTCATTCCCATAATCACATGGATGAATTGAACTTAATAGATTATGTTTTATCACATTAACAAACAATACATCTTTTTATTTGAATTTTTGAGCCTCTGTTTTAGCTATTCTAATGCCTTTGATCTTTAAAGAGATTTCATTGAAAAAAGTTACTACATCACTATAATGTTTTTAAATATATTTTAGAATATTTTTATCTCTATTCATGTGTGATGAGAATCCATTTTCAAGGATTCATGTCTTGATCCCATTTCTAGATTTTAGATCCACTTCAACAATGAGTAACTTTTCAGTTTTAACTTCTTGTTTATTCTTAATTTCCTTAGTTATATTTTATTTATTACCTAGAATCATGGTCAAAAATTACATTTCATAGTGACCTTGTTAATCATTTATTCCACATATCTCCTCAAACATTACATTTCCTTTGACCCGTCTTGTTGCATATTGGAATTTAGAACTTGTACTATTAGATTAAATAGGCTTTACACTTTTAGAAATAGTGGGTGGAGATTTTACCTGAGTTGATGTACAAGGGTTATCAATATGTTGATATGATTAATCCTTTACTTAAATATCCTTTTCAATATTATTATTCATTTTTTCAAGATTCTTTTTATCTTTAATATACCTTATATTATCTTGATTATTCTCTTGTTCTTGAGTGTCCATCTTCTTATTTGATTCTTTTATAACTCTTCCTTGTTTATCCACTTTCACATTGAGGATTTTTATCTCCTAAATTTAATAATTTTTCTTATTGCGAAATTCTTATTTAAATTTATTAAACTTATCAACCTTATTCTTGAAATTTTTTACTTTATTTTTGATCCCAGTGTTCCTTTAAATTCAAACTTCAAGTTTTTTCATCAACATGTGAATCATGTTAGCTTCATCTCCTTCTTCTTCTCCACTATTGGATCTGTATTCATTTCTTTCAACCTATTATATAAATTCAATGTATTTTATAACACATTTCTATTTTAAATTTTACTTGAGGGATATTTTTCTTCTTACTCTTTGCTCAATATTCTTATTTTCTTACTTATTAGGTCTTCCTTTTGTTTTTATAAAATTTATTATAGATTTTAGAAGATTTTATATTTAACTTACATTATGGTTTTTCTTATTTGTTTTTATCATTTAAATATTAATTTTCATATTCTTATGATGGTATATAGAAAAATATAAAATTACTTCACATTTAAAACATTTAAGTGGAAAATTTACTTTATATTTTTAACTTTTTTATATTTTTATATATAAGATCCCTGATTTTCTTATGGTTCTCATCAGTCTCATCATATTCATCTGAGTAATTTGGAGACTCATATTCCTTCTCCTTAATCTTAAATTTATTCATGTATTTAAAATTTATATCCTCCTTTGCCTTTTTCTTAAACACTTTTAATTTTATCATCTCATAGTTCAAGAAATTGTTGTGTAACTCATCCCGTGAAAGATCTTCCATATATTTAATAGTATTGATTTTATGATTGAATATATCTATTAAGTTTCTCATTAATTTTTTAACAACTATAGATTCCTCTATCTTTTCTCTAAATCCTCTTATGTGGCTGAATAACTCATTCACCCTAGTGGAGTAATCATCCATAGTATCATCTTTGATCATACTAATATCTTCATATTTAGCCCTATAAATCTATAATTTGGATTCTTTGATCTTAATGTTCCCTTCATACAAGTTCTTAAGTTTTCCCACATTTATTTGGCTATCTTAATACCGTAAATTTTGTGTAAAATTTTACTAACAAGGGTGAAAATATAGTATTAATGGATTTCCCATAAATCTCAATGTTTCTCTTATCAATAAATTTCATATCTCTTTCATCCAAAATGGGTGAAAATCCTAAAATAATAGCAGCACTAACTTTAAAACCTTATGAAATAAAATAAGGTATCATTTGATTCTTCCAACCATAAAAATTGTTCCCATTAAAAAATGGAATTCCTATACTATTCATAGAAATATAAAATTATATACCTATCCTTAAAAAGAGTAAGATCTTGGGGGGTATATGGCTCTGATACCACTTGTAGTACTCGGATCAGTTAGTACACCATTATGGGTGAATCATTGGTACTCATTTTTACAAATAATTTTATTTTAGGAATTAAACTCAAGTGTCCTATTAAAGTTTTGATCTACTCTTAATATATATTCCTCACCCATATGTAAGAATAATAAGAATCAAGTAGCACACTAGAATTTTATAAGGTTTAACCTCAATGTGAGAGATTAATCTTTTCTAGGTTTGGGTCAATTTTTTAGACCTAGATTATCACTAATATAATAGTGATTACAATAGAGAGTTGGTGTACATACTTGAATCTTGATAATATATCAAATGTCTAGTATAAATTAAGGGTATGTGACATCCTTTAACTTATACTAAAATAGAAAAAAAATGGTATTTTTATCCCAGTACCACCATCTTTTGAAAATATCCTCCTTACTATTTGATGGATCAAGTATTCAATGTGTGTTAGGATAATTCTATATCAAATAAGAGATATTATTTTAGAAGGACCCCAAATACTAGTCTAAATTGAGTAAATTAGCAGTAGATCAAACTTCCTCTCACCAATTCAGAAAGAAAAAATCATCCATGAGAGCATGCATGCATAGACTGGTCATTTTCATTATCAGTAATAAGAATTTATATCAATGGAAGTAGAATCATCTTTCCTCTACTTCATCATAAAACATGAATGCAGAACATGTTGATATTTCTCAAATTTTATCTCTTTAATATATCAGGGTATAAGCCTCTTTCAAAAAAATTGAACATTCACCCAAAAATTTCTTCATCATTTCCACCATTTATAAATCTCAAATACCACACAAAACCATTCCCATGAATTTTGGTATTTTTAAATCTCATCCATCTCAAGTCTCTAGATTTTAAATTCAAATAAATCTTGATAATTATTTTAAAAACCTTTTAAAGACTTAGCAAAAACTCCATATGGAATTTTGAATATTCATGGATTCTTCTTCTCTAGTGATCTTATGGATTTAAATCATTTTAAAAACATGTATGTGTAAATCACCCAGCAAAACGACATATCCCATAGGGTAGAGCTCCCCATGCTAGACCTCAATCAACTTCCAGCTTCTAGGTCCTCTCAAAAATGTCATCATGAGTGGACCATGATGTTTTGTAACCTGTTATTTTTCATAGGTAAACTTCTTTCCTGAAACACCCACCACTATAATGTGATGTTCATTTTTTCCCTATTTTTCTTCTTGTTCCTTCTCTCATTCAAGACACCATGACCACATCTATGAAATAGTTCAACCCATTGTTTCTCATAGGTGGATCTCCTCACACAAAA
The DNA here is from genome assembly GCA_963277665.1 of Viscum album. Taxonomy (NCBI): domain Eukaryota; kingdom Viridiplantae; phylum Streptophyta; class Magnoliopsida; order Santalales; family Viscaceae; genus Viscum; species Viscum album. The sequence goes on from OY728131.1 coordinate 979,506,141, forward strand.
TGTCCAGTTCTTCAATTTGGTTCTCCTCATCTTCCTATTTCAATATCTCCAGGTCTGCAAAAACTCAAATTTTCCTAAGTATAGAAGGATACATATGAATACTTCAAATTACACATATATTTCTCCCAGATTACTCATACATAAATCATTCTTTTCCAAATTTCCCTATCTGTTGATAATAACTCTTGCATAGAGTATCAAAATACCGATATGTTGGGTTAGATAACTCATACACAGATATGAAAACACTCATATGCAGATGCCCAAACACTTATACGTAGCTAGGGAATTTTCTAAATTTTATTTTTCAATCAAATCAAACCAAAACTCCTACAACTCATCTCTAGGGATACTCAACCACTCCAAATATTATTCTAAAATAATGTAGATCATTTTCCTTCATCCACCAACACTAGTAATTAATTCATTTGAATATCGGCTCCACAATCATCAAAATTCTCATATAGGGTTGACAACAAAGACAACTTCTTCAACAATTCAAAAGGCACTTCAATATATAAAAACACATATAAATATACATAAATATATATATATACACACACACATATAAATATATATATCTTTATTCACATTATACATATAAATATTAATACATATAAATATCTATAAATATATATAATTATAAATAAATATACATAAATATATATAAATGTATATATATAAACACATATAAAGATACATAAATACACAGATAGATATATATACACACCCAAATAGTATATAAATATATATATAACTATAAATAAATTTAAATATATATATATATTACAATTAAGGTCTTACATGAGTGGTAATGTCATCTTGTAATCTTATATAAAACCCGAGTTTAAAACCAGGTAGGAGTGAATTTCCACTGGTACTATAGTAGTATTATAGCAGTGTGAGTACTATAGTAGGTAGTACTATAGAAGTAGTACTATTTATCCTGAATGAGATTTCGAGCTAAAAAAATTGGGTCTTTGGGCTGTAAGGCCTCCGAACCATCAAGGGCCTTCAAGTCACATAGCCTCCGGGACATAGACTAGCATAGCTTGAGTTTAGGTGGTGGTAGTCTGGTGAGTCTAAACATGGGGGGTCTATTAAGGGTGCAATAGTGGTGCGACTGATCACTAGCAGTAGAGAATGACTATAAGAGCACCCAATAAGTCAATGCAGGTAATGACGGGGCTGTAGATGCTACGAGCTAGTGGGGATAGATGACATACTTATAGGAGGAGCTATTGCAGTTTGGGCCTTATGAAACTAGGCCTTTGGGTCATGTAATTCAAAGGTCTTTGTGTCTTTGGGACTTTGGTTCATTTAATGGGTTCTCTCTCAACCCGGTTAAAAAAGAAAGATTATCGAGAGAAAAAAATAAAAATAGAATTAGAGAGGAATATATATATATATATATAATTGAATATAATTATATAATTATATATAAATATAAATATATATATATATAATTATCTATATTGATATATATACTCACATAATATATATAAATATAGTCAAATATAGATAAATATATATAAATATACATAAATATAAATAAATACATATGAATATATATAAATATATTTACATAAATATATATAAATACATATATATGTTTGTAATTAAATATAATTATATAAAAATAAAAATATATATATATAGGTGTGTGTGTGTGTGTTTATATGTAAATATATACATAAATAGATAATTACTAATTAATAATTAAAAATTAAAAATTATTGAATAATTAATCATTAATAATTAATAATTATTTAAAATTTTATATAATAAATAATAAATAATTGTAAATAATAATTAATAATTGTTAAATAATAAATATTTAATATGTAATTATTATTATTTATTATTAATAAGTAATTATAATTATAATTTATTATTATTATTATTATTAGCTATTATTAATTTTATAGTGGTTTTTTAAAAATCATCGCTAAAATTAAAACTATAGATTTAGTGATGGTTTTAACCATCACTAAAGAGCCACCGATAAAATTAAAAAATTTAAAAAAAATCAAATTTAGCGATGGTTCTAATCACCGCTAAAAAAATTTGTGAAATATTTATCGACTATTTTGAAAATCATTGTTAAATATCATTTTTCTTGTAGTGCTTGAATACACTAGTATAGATATGGATATTAGCTAGAGGCATCATTGATGGTGTCCTACTGAGTTCATACTCACACCCAAAATGAGACCTTCGAAACACGTACAGACTTTATGGTTCTTGGTACACGTATATGTAAAGCCTCAACTTCAATAGCCTAGTAGAGATGGTGGTGCAGGTGGAAAATAAACTTGATGTTATGGTTTTCCAGATGGGTTAAGTGGTTCCTCAGTGTTAGGTTAGTGTTTTATTCTTATTATTTTTTTGTATGTGCATACATGATCATCTTGAGGGTGGTGTTGTTTATTTTTGTAAGACTGGTTTGATCTTGAAGAAATTGTCACATCATATAGTATGTCATGATATCTGTCTTTGTTATTATTTTTTTGGTAATTATATTTGATGTGTTGTTGTTGTTATTTATCCTCAGAGGGTATCATCTCTCCACTAACACCCCATATACCCTAATTGTTAATCAAAAACCTTTGGTGTTCGGGGAGGCACTCTTAAGGTCATGTGGCACTCTTATCTGGTTACTATATAGTGAGCCAAACTAGGGGCACTGAAATTATCACATACAATATCCTTATATCATACCTTATAATATAGGTTAACATGTATGAAATATATATCAGTCTTTAAGGAATCTCTTCATTAAAGTGATCCTCTGCCATCCCCAAAATCTATTCTTACATAGCTACCCATCACGTTATGGTTCCCTTGGTTTTGGCGTGATCATCAATCCACTGCATAAATTCATCCCCAAGCTTGGAACAACTTATTGACACATGAATCCCAGACTACATCGACTCCTCTAACACCTAAAAAAATCCAAAAAAACATTTTTTCATGCCACTCTTGAGTTTAAATTTCATCACCTAAGAACCTAGGTCATTACAAAGGGTTTGTCAAAAACTAAGTGGTTTTTTTATAACTATAAATAGGTGTAGGGAAGGTGGTGATAAAATATTTCACCTTATGAAGTGCCATTTATATGAGTACTTAGGTCATACCATGACCTATTGTGAGTAATATGAGAGTTACTTAAAAGGAGAATCACCCAAAATCTAGCAATAAAGGATACAAACATATCTTATAGTTCAGAGAATAAACTCTTTTTTATAGATACTCTTTTTATTAATTTAACTCCAATCACAATGTAGTAAATTTTTGGAAATTAAGGATTCAAAATAATTCCTATGAGATACTAAGGAGAATGGAAATAAGACCAGAAAAATATATTTTATTAGGAAATATATCTTCCTCGCTAGAATAAACAGAGTATGAATATGCTAATTATGCTAAAAATAATAAGTATAGATCATCATATTTTTCAAATAAAATTATAATTTCTTGGGAAAGGAAAAATAATTAGAATAACATTTTAGTTGATATTTCATTGAAAGAAATAAAAAAATAGTGTGTGGATCCTTGATAGTGGTGTTCATCCCATATGGCTAGGAATATAAATCTATAAAATAATTTAAAAGGCCATTCTAATTGTAAAGTCCTATTTAGAAATGGCGGAGCATTAAATATTAAAGGAAGTTGGAAATTGAGTCTTGCAAGTGATTATTTGAGGAATATATAAGTTCTTTATATGGATGTAATTTGACACAATCTTCTAAGAATATGCCAACTATATGACTCAGGACATAAAATCACATCTAACTAGAAGGTCTACCTAATCAAATGTAAACTAAAAATTCCTTGATAAAGGGTTGGATAATGAATAGAAACTTGTACCAAGTGATCAAAAAATAGAACACTTATCTCCTTACAGTGAAAGAGGGAAAAATTTATGGCTTTATAGGCTTGGGCATATACATTAAAAAATAATGGATAATTTATCCAAGTTAAAGGTTGTAGTTTAAATTAATAATTTTAAGTGGGATAGAGAGAGAACTTGGGATGATTTCATGAGAGTAAATATAATGAAAAATTATTATTATCCAAATAATAAAAGGGTGTTGAAATTTCTGGATTTAATTCCTACCAATGTGTCTGGTTTGATGACTTGTAGAAAAACATGTGTTGAGAAATATTTCATTATATTTATTGATGATTTTAGTATGATGGATTGTATTATATTCACATAGATCAATAAGTAAGTTGTAGATTGAATCAAACATTTATGTGGGATAGTTGAAAATGAAACTAAAATAATGATCAAAATTTTATGATTGAATAATGGAATAGATTAAACATAAATTGAGGTGGATAAGTATTTGGATAATCATGGTAACAGGTGTGAAGTTTCATATGTGAGAATACCATGAAAAATGGTGTTGTGTAAAGAAAGAATCATATGTTTAATAACATAGAGAATACACTAATCATAAAAAGTGGTATCTCAAGTAATTATTAGAATAAAGTGGTTCAAGTAGTTATTTCTAAGTCCCAAACATAAAATAACACCATATGAGATATGTAATTGAAGGAATTCAACACTTAATCACTTTAGGGTGTTTAGAAGTGTTGTATTTGAAATAGAGAAGGAAATTAAAGAAACATTGGTGATGCGGTTGATGAAGAATTTTTTTTGGGTTACTCAAAAAATAGTAAAGACTTTAAGTACTTTAATAAGGGATAGAACAAAATTGTGGAGAGGAATGATGTAAATTTCATTGAGGAGAAAGTTGGAAATAAATCTAGGAATTTAAATTTGATCAAATTTTATGATGAAGAGGAATATGTTGAGAAAAATTCCAAAAGTTATAAAAATATAACACATGATGAGTATTTAAAATTCAAATCAAAGGAGGAATTGGTTACTAAATAAATATAACCAATAAATCATATAAGGAATAGAAGAGCTAAAATTAATGATTCAAATATCATTGGAGACAAATCTACTCCAACATAAACCTGAAGTATGAGGATTATTGAGCACAATTCTCTACTGTCACAAGTGTAGCCAATAGTTTTTGAAAAAGAATCAAATTATGGATATTAGGTCATGTCAATGAATGAGTATTTAAGAAAAATTGATCAAAATCATAATTTAGAGATTATGATAAGGACAAAGGATCACAATTCTATTAAAACTAAATGGGTGTTGAAGAAAAAATATTATGATCATAGTAGGGTAACTTGTAATAATTAAAAACAAGTTTGTAAGGGTTATTCTTAAATTTAAGTTATGGACATGGAAGAAAAATTAACACCAGTGGATATAATTGAATCAATAATATTTTTCTTAGTTTTTTCAATATAAATGGGCTTTAGAGTGTATTAAATGGTTATGAATAATACATTTTTGAATAGAGTACTCAAAGAGGAAGTGTTCATTGAATAACTAGTGGGTTTTTCAAATCGGTGATGATGAATCAAGCATTCAAAATTGAATAAGGATTTATATAGTCTAAAAAATCCCCTCATGCTTAGTATACTCAATTGGACACTTACTTTAAGAATCTGTAATTTAAGAGAGTTGGTGTTGATCAAAAAATCTATAGGAAGTCATCCAAGGATAATCAATTCCTAGTACTCATCTATGATGATGGTATAATATTTAACATAAGCAAGTAGAAATAAATCGATGAATTTGCTAAGTTGATGAGTTTAAAGTTTAAGATATCGATGATTAGAGAGATTATATATTTTCTCAAGATTCAAGTTGATTTAAAAAAGAGATATAATTTTATTTCTTAGCACAGTATTCAAGGGAGTTGATGAATAAGTTTAAGAATCATGATTAAAAACTATTTTCAACACTTATTTTAGTATGAAACAAACTCAAAAACTATTAATATGTAAGAGATAATAATCCCACATTATACCAGATAACGATTGATCATTTTTTGTACCTAACAACAAGGCTAGATGTTATGTATATAACCTGTTTGAAAGATCAATTTTAGAGTAATATGAGAAAATAGAATCTCAAATATTTGAAGAAAATAATGAGGTACATTCAAGGTACTCTCAATTATAGCTTAGTGTTTGATATAGAAAAGGATCGAGATGTGATTACCTAATTAGATGTGAACTGTGATAGTGGTATTAGGGATAAAAAAATCTATAAGTGGAAGAACTTTATTTATTAGGAAGAAATTTTTTGGAAATATAATTAAGAATCGAGAGATAATATCTATTAACATGATTGAAGCAGAATAAATTTCATCTATAAAGTTATGTACTTAGTTATTATGGATGAAACAAAAACTGGAGGATTGTAGTAAAGATTTGAAAGCATCTATAGTGATCCATTGTAACAAAAAGTGTGTTATTGAGTTGAAAAATAATCTGGAACAATAATATTGTATAAAGTACATTGAAATTCAATTCCATTTTATCAAGAAGAGGGTAAAAAATGAATGATAAAAATTAATAATATTGGAATAAATGAATAATTGGTAGATATTATCATAAAACCATTAGCCATGCTAGTGTTTTAAAATCATGGATTAAACATGAATGTTCAACCACCTCCCTCTACATGAAGAGGTCTGAAAAATTCCCTCTCCCCATAATAATTAATTGTTTAATTTTACTGCTTATGTTTGGTAGGAACTCAGCTACTCGGTTTATTGTCAACAAGGGAGAAATTGAGGACTATACTCTTGGATAAATTACTAAAATTAGGGATATAGCTTGAAGATTTCAATGTTCGAAAATTGCAGTCATAGTTGAATTTTCATCTCAAGGGGGAGTCAACCTTTGAGGGGTGGTTGGTATATGTGATGAGGGATGTGATCCATGAGGAAAAGTATTAATGAGTGATTGAATATAGGGTGAGTAGTGAGAAGTTTAGTGTTTAATAGGTTTTTTATCATGGTTGAAGATTAAAGGTTTGTATTGAGGCATGAATATCTTTATTAATCTCATGTTTTTTTTATATTGATCACTAATCACATAGACTTGCAGTGATAGTTGATTTATTTTATTAAATTTATGATTATTCTAAAACTCCACTAAGGTAAATTAAGATACTTTAGATTACTGATAAACCCAAAGGGGGGAAATAATGAAACAAAGGTTTTTTTTTTAAAATACCAAAAAAAATTAAAAAGTATAGAATGTTAAAGATTAAGATTTAAGGATGTAATAATTATTTTGTTTTTTTAATCCCATTTGGTTTGGTGTAAATACTAGGATAATTTTAAAAGATATATGAGGAATATTTAGAGGTGATTTTATGAAATAATACAAAAAAATTGTACAACCATTATAGCCACACCATGAAGGGTGTTACGTTTGAATAAACCAAAGTTTTGGTCAGTTATTTACACCATAAATATTGAGGTTATACTATAATGGGATATGATTCACCATATTCAATAACCTTGAAAATTATTGTGTTGATGTGGATTGTAATTTTGAAGGATTCACATTGTAATAGTGAACATCATTTTGTAATGAAACATTGGTGCTAAGGTGAGGAAGTATAGATCACATCGCAAATATAGCCCCATAAAAAAGTTTCTCAAAGTTTTTTGGTAAAGAAACATGTGTCATTATGAAACACCATATGTTTCACTATAATGGATGAAACCACACCAAAATGACTCAAAACCATGAAAATTGGCGTGAACCTATTTTTTTATGATTGAAGGAATCACACTATAGTGACATGTGTTTTGTTGTAACAAAGTTTATGGTTTTCATAAGAGTTTGTGGTAAAATTGTGTTATTACATAATAAATATAATCACGTCATAATTTGGTGATTTACATATTATTTTAATGATTCAAAAAAATTTCAAAATAGAAGTGATTTTCTAATTAATTTGAGCTTTTAAAATAACCTTAGTATGAAATTTTTTGGGTCAATCAACTCGTGAAAAGTTTAAAATTCAAAGGGGTTGTTTTTGAAATTCAAATTGGAGACGGAAGAGTAAGTAAGAGAAGATATATAACAATTAGATATCACATTTAGAGATATTTGGAAATTTATTAGAAGAATTATTGATATAATGAATGATATTGTAATCCTAAATTTGATAGAGGAGAGATCAAAGCACAAGTAACACCCTTGGTGTTTGGTGTTGATACTTTCTATAGAGATTCATAAGAATGACCTTTGTAGAATTATTTATTATATAACTTATCTCAAAATATTGAGTAGAAAGATAAGTATAGGGAGTGGACCAAGGATCTACAGTGATCCCTTCCAAAATATTTCAACTACATATAGTGCATGGTGATTTTGGTACATCAACACATCATTGACGTATGCTCCATAGATATAGCCCATAGTGATGAATCAAGTAAAATATTTTTGAAGATTAGTTCACTTTATTTATTTAGATTTTGTGGTTGTGTTATTGATATTGATAGGTTCATAGTGTTTTTTTTAATTTGATAACAAGATCTATTGGAATTTAAAGAAAAATAATTCACATCATAATCTACTCCCTCTTTTTAGGGTGTGTTTGGGGCATTTTGGTTGCAATAGTGTATTTTTCACTCATTTTTTATGGTTTTAGAGGATCCTTTCCCTATGATTTGTATGTTTATTCTTCACTCTTCATTCATATATATTGATATATTCCTAATCCTATCCTTTCAAATGTGTGATGTGGGCTAGAAGTAGTTTTGGGATTTGGATATTTCAGATGAATTTTTTGTTTATTAAGGTGTGGGGGTCTTCCTTTTAAAGATTTTTCTAGTGTTTATTTTGAGTTTTTAGGTTAGTGTCAAGTTTTTTGTTCCCCTGTGTTTGTCCTTATTAGGTATATTTTTTTTGGTTTTATGTTGTTTCATTGTTTTCAATGTTTACTTTTTGGTCATCTGGGTTTTTTATAATTCCTATTAAATCATGGATTTTCATTAATTAATAATTTATATGCACTTGATTTAGTGTATTGATTAAATATAAATTCATTTATTCTTTTTATTCTACATAATCATATAATAATACATTGATACTTTTTATATCACACATTTAACGATATTAAATGTTTGCACTTAATTGAATGGTACATGATAGATAGGTTTATTCATTTTGACCGATGAAATGTCTCAATTCTCATTTGGTAAAGTTTATATAAACTAATACTCCATCTATCGTTTGTGTGCGTAACATAATTCTTGATGACTTACCAATAAGTGACTAGTTTTCATTTATTTGTTTTCCCCTTTTACATTGAATTATTCTACATCCTACTATAAGGAAGAAGCATTATGGATTCGATACAAGTGTTATGTACATGTAATTATTTATTATTATTATTATTATATTATTAACATATCAGAATCTAAAATCCATTATAATTGGAATTAGATGTCAAAAAATTTCTTCCAATTTTTCTATCAATCGGTATCTGAGCCATGGATTTATATATAAATTATGATTTTTATTATTATTATTATTTGTATCTTCAAATCCAATTGAAGATATTTTATCCTATATTTTTTTCAACTCTCACGACACATGCATAATTTCATAATAATATTTTGTATAATTATAAACTCGCCTTTTATGGCCATAATTGTGAAAAAAATTATTATATATATATATATATATATATTGAACTAACAATAAATATATCCTATAGATATATTATTATTAATGTAATTTTGTTATTTATATAATGGTTTTTATTTATGTCCACTATATAAAACATCCTATTCGTGTTTGATTTTGTATAGAATAAAATTTGTGCATTATATCATTGTATAAAAAAATTATTTATTGTGATGTTGGTCCCATAGGAAGGATCATAATATATAAATATTTTTATAAAATGAATATTATTTTGGATAGAGAATCATTTTTTACCACATAAGTATTTACACATTTTTAAAATATTATTTAATTATTTTAATGATATCATCATTTAATAATTCAATAAAAATGTTAAATGTGACTAATTATGCAGACTGGAAATAATCTCAGGATATTTATTAGGTGATAATAAATATAGATTTGGATTTGATAGAAGAACAACGTCATGTTATTAATAATGAATCCAACAAGCTCAAAGGACTTCTTATAAAAAGTGAGAGCACTGTAATGGGGTGTGCTTAATAGTGAAAAAATACACCATGGAGAATTCCATTAGACAAATTATTCCAAAGAACAATAATTCAAAATATTTTTTAAAATTTATTAGAAAATTTTCTTAAGAAATTGAAAAGGACTGGAAATCTAAATAAATCTATTTTATTTAAAATAAAAAGTATGATGGTGTTAGTAGCATGTAAGAACACATAATGAGAATGGTGTATTATTTTAATAAGCGAAATTATCTTAAGGTTAATCTTGGGGATAGTTACTTGATCTGAAAAGTTTTAGAGTCTCTTCCTCCTTAATTTGATAGTCTAATAGCTTGATATAATACTCAAAAAGATAATTATATCATTGATGAAATGATTATAATATTCACTCGGGAAGAAGAATCTAAGAATAAAGGAATACCTCAACGTGTTTAATTTTCATGTACATCTTCTAGCCTTAGGTATTTGAAAAGGGACACAAAAGAAAATCACATAGAAAGAATTATCACAACATGGGATGAAGGAAAAAAATCAAAGGAAATTGAAATTAATATAAAAAAGTATGGTCATAAATTTAATGATTATTATATTATTAAAAATAAATATTGTAATCAAGGTACACTTCTGAACTTGACTTATTTTTAATCATATATGATTGATATTCCTCCCAATACCTAGTGGATAAACTTGGAAAAAACTATTCACATTGTTAATTATCTTCAATGGTTTACAAGAATAATGAAATTACCAAATAATGTTAATTCAAGGATAATTGTGGGTGATGGAGCTAAATCTTATATGGTAGAGATTTGGGTGGTATCTTTGAATCAACATTCTTTATATATTCATTTATTAAAATATGTTATTTCTATACCTTACATGGGAATAAATTTGATCTCAGTTTCATTATTGGATCATTGTGGATATGGTTTTAAGTTTAGAGGAAATCACTTTTAATTCATAATTGTTGCTTATGGTATATTATGAAATGATTTGTATATGTTAGATCTAGGTAAAATTGTAATGAATTGTGTTATTTTAAATAATCCTAATAGAATTGATAAAATATCATATATGTTGTGGAATAAGAATTTGAGGTATATTTGTAAAACTTGAATTGAAATATTAATTAAAGATAAAATTATTCCTAAATTGATTTTCTCATATTTTTACATGTGTTGACTACATTAAATGAAATATTACTACCAAAGTAAGGAGGAAATTAATTTGAATATGTGATGATATTTTCTATTTTATCTATACTAATATGTATGGCCCCATTACACCTTATTATATGGGTGGTTATAAATATTTCATCACTTGTATAGATGATTTTTCTAGATATGGTTGGGTGGATATTATTCATGAGAAATCTAGTTTCTTTGATGATTTTAAATCATTAAAAGTTTCTAAAGAATTGAATATAGGTAATAGGATAAAATTTATAATATCAAATAGAGGAAGGATATAATGGAATATACAATGAATGTGGTTAAAACCTAGGACCTTTTGTTAGGTTTCTTGAGGAATGTGGAATTGAAACCCAGTATACTATACCAAGTGATCATAAAAATAACATAGTTTATAAAATAAGAAATCATACACTCATTGATATGGTAAGGTGAATGTTGAGTCATTCCACTTTACCAAATTTTTTACGAGGAGATACTTTGAAGACAACTTTTTATATTTGGAATTAGGTACCTAGAAAATCCATATCCTTATGAGTTAATGATACGAAAGAAACCTAGTCTAAGATATTTTCATGTATGGGGTTGTAAATAAGAAATAATGGTATATAATCATCAGTTTAAGAAACTTGATAATAAAACTATAAGTGGTTTATTTATTAGATTATGTGTGGGTTCCAAAGGTTGTAAATTTTATTTTCCTTCTCACTCTATATGGGTCATTTAATATTATAATGCTATGTTTTTTAGGATTAAATGAACAATACCAATCATTCTCCACATCCAGTGGATTTTAGAGAGGATCGTATTATAGTTCATATTCCACATAAATTATTTTAAAGTAATGTTTTTAATGATATTAATCAATATGATTATGAAAGTAAAACTCTTAAAAAAGATAAAGGTTTCAAGTGTGGTGGAAGAACCTATTTCATTTAGACCATACTCAGCTATTGTCAAATTAAATTAATAATTTTCAATGTACATGAAAATAAATGTCATGACTAATACATTTATCTAATAAAAAATTAAAAGGAACTCTAAAACCAAGATAGATGATATTTTAAGTTAAATTTAAAGATAATTTTAAATAAATTATTATTGTGATCTTAATAAATTTATTCTAAGAATATTTTGATCATCTAAATTATATTCGGGTTTTATTATCCTTATATTTAGAGGATATAAGGATTTAATACCTCTATTAGTGATCCACACATGATCCTTTTATCTCAAAGTGTCACAAATGGTACTATAGGTGCTAGCAAGGTGATGATGTTCCTGTTATAGGTCTCCTATAAAACAATATTTTGAATAATATTTTAATGTAGTAAATAGTGTTACTCAGGTTATATCCAGAGAGGAAGGTATTTTAGGTCTATTTTCCTTTTGTTTTATAGACTCAACATGTGTGAATAACGTGATTGAATTGGTTTTAATCTTGGTTTTAAAAAATATTTCCATAACCTTGGATATACACCACACTTCCTTATTAAATCATAATTCAAATTAACACTCCTAATCTTTATCTAATAAAATTAAACCTCAACCGATTACCCTCACCTAGTGATTTTTTCTTAAATAGGTATGTAAAATAACTATTGTATCCTCTATTTTTCCTATCCTAGTAATCAGATATCTCTAATTACTCCTAGATTAACCCAATACTAACCATTGCAACTAGTGAAGAAGCTTTAGGTATATTGTGTGCACAAAATTTATAGTTAGAGAAGAATAAATAGAGTGCAAAGAATAATGAAAATATCATATTATCTAAGTTAATCTTGGTTTTAAAAAAAATATTTCCCTAACCTTGGATATCCCCCACACTTCCCTATTAAATCATAATTCAAATTAACACTTCTAATCTTTAGCTAATCAAATTAAAACTCAACTGATTACCCTCACCTGGTGATTTTGTCTTAAATAGGTATGTAAAATAATTATTGTATCCTCTATTTTTCCTATCCTAGTAATCAGATATCTCTAATTACTCCTAGATTAACCCACTACTAACCATTGCAACTAGTGAAGAAGCTTTAGATATATTGTGTGCACAAAATTTAGGTTGAGAGAATAATAAATAGAGTGCAAAGAATAATGAAAATATCATATTATCTAAGTTAGTCAAGTACGATTAAGAATTAAAGAATATGATTCATTAATAGAGGAATGGGGGGATTATCCTTGGCTCAACCATAGAATATCTAGTGTTCCATCACTGGAGAGGGTTATGACTAAAATAGAATAAAATAAATCCTAGTATTAGTGGATTAATCAATTAATCATTAGTCACACCCATTTTCTTGAGTTAATATTTTCCCTTATTATAAAATTATTTAGGGTTCCTTGTGTACATAAATGACTTTACACTCTATGTGAGAAGAACATGCTTTTTTCCTTCAATGAGTATCATGCCATCAAAATATTCCCCAAATTAAATGTCCATATCACATATCTTCAATGGTTTCCAAATTTTCATCCCAAGGTGTATATTTCTTTAGCGGGGTGCTCTTGAATATTCTCCTACTAAAAATTCCTTCCCATGGTCATAATCTTCTTATTAGATTGGATAAGTTCCACTTGGAATCTCAAGAGTGTTCTTATATGATTTAGGCAGACCAAAGAAATGGAATTTTGATTTTAGTTTGATCCTTTATATTTTGTTAATTTTATATTTTGATCCCCAATGGCCTGAAAATCAGTAAATTAAAAAAATGAATACATTCCCAGGGAGGTCTTACGATGTTGGTTGAAGTTATATGATTAGAAGTCATCTTAATTCATATGGCTTCGAAGTCATATGAAGTAAAAAAATTCATATAATGGGAAAGTATTGTAATATATTCATACGATTGAGACACTAAAGTATTATGATGGGTGATGAAGTCTGATGATGAAATCTGATGCTCGGGGCTAAATTCATATGATTCTACTCATAAAATTTCATATAATGTAACATTCATATTAAGTGTTTGGGACAAAGTCTTATGATTATCAGGTGTTAAATTCATAAAATATGGGTCAAGTCATATGATTGTGGATTTAAATTCTTATGATATGGGTTTGAAAAAGTTATATGATGTTGGGAACATCATACGATCTGGTCCTTTATCATTTTTCATCCAGTAACCCATGAAAATCATAATTAGTATAAGATTTGTCTAAATTAATCCATAATTGATCCTTTTAAAAATAAAAATAAAAGATATAAAAATCAATGTATGGATTCAAAATTAATTCCAAAATTGAATAAATAATTGAAACTTAAGATTTAATCTATTTATAACTTTCATTCCATATTTACATAAGTAAAAAAGTGAGAGAATTTCCAAGGTTTTAAATCAATTTTTGGGATAGTTTCCATTTCAAAACATATCAAAATTTTGAAAATTTTAGCACTCATCACACAGCAGAACTGGCCATTTTTTTCACTTCCTTTGACCACCACACAATCCTTTGAGGATAGAAGGATTTATTCATGTTCTCTCATGACTGAAAAGGAAGGAGTATTATTTTTTCTATCGGTTCATGAGAGTGTTCTACAGAAATTTCTCTCTAGGGTTTAGAGAATCTCTAAAGAGGATGTTTTGTGCACAAAAACATCTAAAATTAAGAGATTATATAACTAGGTATTGGTAAATCTAAGTTAGAGAATAAACTATTTCACATAATACCTTAATTGTTCTCATAATTCATAACACACCATACATCTAATAATATTATAATTATTATTATCTCGATGTTCTCATGTCTCGTGGATAAAATAAATATCATTATTTAAATAAATTAATTAATATTTATTTAAATTATATTTAATACATCATTCCCACCAGACCTAATAACTTGGTCCATATTACCACCTACACATTTATTGAACCTCAAATAAAAAATATTATTCATTTGAAAAATAAATATTTATATTATTTATATTATTGTAAATAGATAAATATTCAACTCACATAAAATAGTGAGTGAATATATGATATCAATAAATCTCAAATAAATTATATTTTTTCAAATAATTAACTTTAAATATAATATCATTAAGATCAATAAAAACACTAAGTGTGTGACCCTTTAGGGATTCTTCCTTAGTGGCATTATGTGGGTTCGTCTAAAGTCCAATAACAGCATCTAGTAACACAAAAATTAATCCAAGAGGAAGAAGCTAATGTATTAATGTCGACAACAATATATAAACACACACTATGTAATATAATATCTTTGTCTCAATATCTCTTCAATCAGGTTGCATACTTGTATCATTAACCTATATACCATACATGTCTATCTTTGACTATATTAAATGAAACAATTCGTACAACATGATATCAACATCCATAAATATAGAAGGGAAATGTTCTATCTCAACTTATTCATTAATAACATATCATTCATGATGCATCCAACATACCCAACTTCACCTTAAATATATGTCATCATGGTTTATAACAATACATCTAAGTTCATAAGTAATGACATTCACTAATAATAATCTTAAAATATAAGTATCGTTACAAATATTTATATATAGGAATTTCCAATGACATGAAAACATGTGGATTTCCTACTGGAAGGTACATTCTCATAATATCTTGTCTTGGAGATTACCAAGTGTGAACTTCATGAGATAAAGCCCCATCCTCTTATGAGTATCCACCACCTGATAGTCTGTATCATTTGTGCCCCAAAATATGACGTCATACGATCATAGGAAATGTAGTTCAATAATATCATCATAACATTTCCAGAATCCCATCATAGTGGGGAACCACTAATATCTTTTCAATGCGGAAAATACTTTATGACATTATCACATTAAATACAAGCATAAGAACAATAAATGTGTGATAAGGTATTTATAATTATTCAAGTCTATGAATGTATAAAAAATATAAAGTACAAAGTAGTTGGTTCTGGAATTAACTTCAATAGTCTCCCACTTGAACTAGATCCAACTGCTAATGAATTTTAGTCCACTGGATCTCACATGATGTTCATGTTTCTGTTTAGATAATTCCTTAGTCAATGGGTCTTCCACATTGTCTTCTATGGAAACTCTTATTACTATGATGTCACCTCTCTAAGAAAAATCCCTTAATATATGATACATCCAAAGTATTTATTTCATCCTCTAATGTGACCTTGTCTCCTTTCAGAAAGACACTGCTATAGTATTTTCATAATATAGTGTTGATTCACACTCAAATTTACCCAAGAGATGAAGGTAGAATGGTCCTTGTAGTTTAGCTTGGGTTATCGAATCCTCAGAGACCTAAGAAGTAACCTACAGACACGTACATTCTAAGGATTTTTTTGGCAATTAAGTGGCCAAATTGGGTTGATTTTAGATGGGTTTAAGGTATCACTAACAGATTTAAGTTACTTCAAATTAAGATAATGAGTTCATCCTAGGTTATCTCTTGGGGTGGATTAGATAAATTCATTTTTTAATGATTTCAATTTCTTATATTTGATATGGGTTCATTTAAGAAGGTTAAACAACATAATAACTTAGTAGTTTAATACCTACACCATTTAATACTAATCACCTATACACTTGAAGGATCAAAGTTTTGATCACTTCAAGGTAAAGGTTTATATTAGCACTTGAAGTATGTGGCCTTAAATTCTACAAGGATGATGGAGTTTAATAATCATCAAATAAAAATCTCAATTAAAGAAGTGATTATACATTAATGGGGAGATTAATAACATCCAATACAGCCCCTTTCTACTCCCTTGGATCAAATAATTATTGGGTTATCCCTCCATTGATTCTATGGTTTCAATGGAAGCGGTAAGTAGACTCATGGGGGAGGAATTGAAGAAGTAAAGAAAACAATAAAAAGGAAATGATCACTCCACTGTTGTGTGAATAATTTCACAAGGTTTGGTGTAAATAAATTCAGACATTGAGGCAAAGGTATTAATGTAAGATGGGGAGGAACAAAATAATAAGAGAAGAAGAAATTTTATTAAGAAACAAGGATGAATTAAAACAACTTATATGTGGAAGAAAAATTTGAGACAACAAAATTGCAGCATAACATTACAATGAAAGAAAGCTCAAAATATGAAAAACTACTCCACCACCACTACCTTAAATAGGAATTTTGGGAGCCTTGGGTCGAGCCTCCAACAGTAAAAATCATCCCACTTGATTATGGTAGTCCTAGGGTGGTGGAAAGCTTGTGGAACTTGGACTTTTCCACTCTTGACCCGAGGTGGCAGCCAGCCTGCAACCACCGAAGAGATGTGCCTGTAAGACCTTCTAGATTGAATAATCGGAGTGTGTAAAAGAAGAAGAAAATGTATAACCTTAAGTCTCCTAACTGACTGTAAAATTTGGGCCCATTTGGAGTTTTGGATGCCGAGATATGATTAAATTGGTAGGATGTTTTCTGGGCCGCAAAATCTAGCCCAGAATTTTATCTCCAAATTGGGCCAACTTAATAACCACAATGGATGCCAAATTAGCACTAGTTCCTGAATAATTATTTATTCCTATATATTTATTCTATCATGCTATGAAATTTTGGATTCATTGGGTTTATATGTTGGGCCCCACATTATCATCAGTGGGATGGTGTCCAATATGCCTTCTCCAGAATTGTTTGCATGAAATCTCATTTTGGTTGTCTTCCAATGTGAATATTCCAACACTCCATAATTATGAATTGTTCCCATTATAATTAGAAACCTATAAATTAAATATTAAAATAAAATCAAGATCATTGGGTACTTTAAATGATGTTCAAAAATGTACCACATAATAGTGCATTTTAAGAAGGAATTACAATCATAATGTGAAATGATTTTCAAAGTGTAAAATGAACTAAAATGGTGTTTATGAATAATAAAGCACATGAATATTATATATATTAACAATGAATATTAGCCTCATTTAGTGGCTAATCACACCCCCAACTTGAGTTTTTTTAGTCCTAAGCAAAATATATCTCAACAATATGAAATTCAAATTCCCTTTTCCAAAAACATTTTAATACACAATGATCACCAAAAACCCTTATACCAAAAAATCATGAAACCCATCAAAATATTTTAATACAAGATAGTTTTATAAGAATATCTCAATCCCAATTCCATTCCTTTGTTAAAATTCATCTCTATATTTCATCCAATATCAATTAAGAGTGATGATGTGTTGTGCATCGCATTAGACATGGGGGTTCATCTTTATTCAAGAGGGAAATGATGGAAGCGCTAGGTGGAATCACATTTCAATATTAAGATTAGTTTTCAAAAAAAATTGTTTTTTTTTGTTTTTTTTTTTGTTTTTTTGAAATTTTGCCAGGGTAATTGAAATTGCACTCAAAAGAGTCAACCCCTGTAGTGAGACTTTGCCGATGACTCCTAGGCTCAAAGACCTTAGGGAACCAAGTGAATCCCACATACTTAGGTATCATCTTGAGTTAACTCAATAAAAAACAAAATCAAATTACCAAAAATAGAGATAAAATTATTAACTCTGGGCCAGACAACTATGGAGTCACGATCCCCAAGTGTCGAAAGCCACGCATTAGGTCATTTCATTGCTCTAGGCACAAATTTATTATTTTTTTAAAAAAACAAAATTTTATTGAATACTCATATTAAAACTAAAATGATTACCAAACCTATTCTATTTATTTGTGGGACCCCATTAACTCAAACTAATACCCCACTATCCAAAGGACGTGCGTTGTGATTTTTTTATTTGGATGAAAATATAAACCACGAAATATCACATTAGACAGCCAAACTTTCCAAAATCTATGCTCATGAAATTATACATGGATTAAAATCAAAATCAGGGAATGATAAATTATTTGATATTCAGTTTCAAAGTATGAATTTTGTATTACCATGTTCAAAGTTAAAGTAATTTTTCCTTCCATTAAGCACACTTTTTTTTCAAATCATTTTTTTTACACAAAAGCAATTTTATTTTATCTCCCCCACAACTTAAAATAACATTGTCCCTAGTGTTTAAAGAAAAGAAAATTTAGAAGGAGGTAGAGGTAGAGAATGGGAGTTCAAAAAAGAAATTGAAAATGAGGATCATGGAATGAAGTCACCTGGTGGTTGAAGTTGAAATTCTTGTTGGTCCCTTTTAATCCCTTGATCTCGATGTCACTCTGAGAACTCCCTAGTGGAAAGAAAAGAAAAACAAACAAACAAAACAAAAAAACTATATATATATATATATAATAAAGAAATTAAAATATAAGTATATATATATAATTGCATAATAAGGAAGCACAATAAGTCATAGGTCAGTGGTAAGTGCGTGCCTCTCTCTCCCTTCGGTCCTCGGTTCGAGTCCCCACGGCTTTGCAGATTGTGACGGGGTTTACCCCACGACCTACGATGTGGCCCTTTTTTATTAATATATTTTTATTTATTTTTTGGTATTTTTATTTTAACCTCCAAACACATAGAAATAAAACAAACTGATGATACATTGTCTTCTTTTTAAATTTCTGGGTAAGGTATTACTCAAGGATCACACCACGTGGCACTGATGAATATGGTTCTCCCCTTTCATACCCATCCATACTCATAATAGAAGAATAGGTCAATAGTATATTTTTTTATTATTATTTTTAAATATCAAAATGATTAACTAATCCTATTTTAAAAGTACATATGATTCCAAAAATATTGGAAACATGAAAACGACGGGTTGCCTCCTGTGTAGCGCTTTTGTTTAACGTCGTTAGCTCAACAAGAACCCCACAACTTACCCAATACCAACTTTCAAAATTTTAAGGACCACATGTTTCACCAATTCTACTAGGTTGAGATTGATTATATGTTTACAATTTGTTTCATTCACAAACCTATGTTCTAAAATGAGTGGGTAAATCCAAGGAATATCAGAAATGGTGGATCTAGTTGCTTCTCTAGTCTTTCATAAGACATCAATGATCATTCCTACATTATTTGTTTCAAGATAAGAATTAATTCCATATGAAAGGTCATGGTTATACACTATGAAGGGATACTTGAGAGAGAATGTAAGAACAATAATTTTGAGCTCTATTTGGATAGGAAATTCAGACATAGGTTTTCACTTTGAATCAAACTCAGTTTCATTTTCAAAATTTCTCAACAGAATTGGTTCTTTTTGAATAGAATATTAAACTACCAAATTGGAATTATCAGTGTTAGAAATGGGTATGGACACAAAATTTGTGATTTCTATTAATTTTTCAGTGATTAGTGTTTTTGAAAAATCATCAATGGAGTTATATTTATGAGACTCAATACATGATGTCAAATTCTCCTCTTTTGAATCCAAAAAATCAACTTCCTCTTGATTTAAAGACCCTTAAAAAATTCCTTTATCCTCTTTATCTATACCAAATCCAAAGGATGGTTCTTCAATAAATTCATGAGAGGTTTGTGGGAGAAAATATTCTTCTATTAATGATGAGGAAGGGATAATATGAGTGGGAATGAGTTACATAACCATCTCAAGGTTTTATAGTTCTAACCTCAATGATGAAACCTCAAAATTCATTGTCTCCTTTTGTTGACATAGTTTTTCATGTAATGAATGTGTATTATGATGAATAAGTGGTTGAGATAGATGGTCTATTCCAAAAGGATAATTGATTTGTTGGAATTCCATAGAAGGATGTTCTAATTGTCCTTGTTGGGATTGGAAATCATTATAGGTTAGAATGTTTTGTGAATCATAGGAGTTACAACATTTTGGCTCAATCGGTTGTTGATTTTCCCACCAATATAAACTAGGATGGTCATTGTACATCATAACTGGTGTGGGTAATCAAAGTATGGAGAGGTTCCCCATGTTTGGATTTGTTCAAAAAAAATTCCATGGGAATGAAATTGGGGATGAGATTAGAGAATTGGGGTGAGAAAAGGAAGCTAGTGTCTAAGATAACTTACTTAGTTCCTAGGCAACGGTGCCAAAATTTGATTCACGTTAAAATTTACCCAAGAGATTAAGGTATAATGGTCCTTGTAGTTTAGCTTGGGTTATCGAATCCTCAGATACCTAAGAAGTAACCTATAAACACGTAAATTATATGGATTGTTTTTGGATATAAAGTGGCCAACTTGGGTTGATTTTAGATGTTTTTGAGGTATCAATAAGATATTTAAGTTACTTCAAATTAAGATAATGAGTTGATCCCATGTCATCGCTAATGGTGGATTGGATGAATTCATTTTTTAATGATTTCAATTTCTTATATTTGAGATGGGTTCATTTAAGAAGGTAAAACAACATCATCACTTACTAGTTTAATACCTACACCCTTTAATACTAATCACCTATAAACTTTAAGGATCAGATTTTTGAGAACTTCAAGGTAATGGTTCGTATTAGCACTTCAAGTGAGTGGCCTTAAATTCAACAAGGACGATAGAGTTTAATAATCATCAAATAAAAATCTCAATTAAAGAAGTGATTATACATTAATGGGGTGATAAATAACATCCAATATAGCCCCTTTATACTCCCTTGGATCAACCCATAAGTGGGTTATCCCTCCATTGATTCTATGGTTTCAATGGAAGTAGGAAGTAGACTCATGAGGGAGGAATTGAAGACGTAAAGAAAACAATAAAAAGGAAATGATCACTCCACCATTGTGGGAATAATTTCACAAGGTTTGGTGTGAATAAATTCATACATTGAGGAAGAGGTATCAAAGTGATATGGGTAAGAATAGAATAATAATATAACAAGAACTTTTATTAAGAAACAATAATGAATTAAAACAACTTACATGTGGAAGACAAACTTGAGACAACAAAATCACAGCATAACATTACAATGCAAGAAAGCTCAAAAGATGAAAAACTCCTCCATCACCACTTCCTTAAATAGTAATTATGGTAGCCTTGGGTAGATCCTCCAATATTACAAAGCATCCCACTTGATTATGGTAGGCCTAGGGTGGTGGAAAGCTAGTGGAACTTGGACTTTTCCACTCTTGACCCGAGGTGGCAGCCAACTTGAAACCACCAAACAGACGCACCTGGAAGACCTTCTATATGGCCGAATTAGAGTATGTCATGGAATAATAAAATAGATCCCCATATGTCTCCTAACTTCCTTTAAAATTTGGTCACATTTGGAGTTTTTTATTCTGAGATATGATTAAATTGGTAGGCTTTTTTCTGGGCCACATAATCTGGACAAGAATTTTATCTCTAAATTAGGCCGACTTAATAACCACCATGGAGGCCGAATTAGCACTGGTTATTTAATAATTATTTATTCCTATATATTTCTTCTATAATTATACGAAATTTGGGACTCATTGGTATTTTATGTTGGGCCCCACGTTCTCATCAGTGGGATTGTGTCCAATCTGCCTTCTCCAGAATTATTTGCATGAAATCTCATTTTGGTTGTCTTATAATGTGAATGTTCCAACACTCTACAAGTATTAATTGTTCCCCTTATAATTATAAACCTAGAAATTAAATATGAAAATAAAATCAAGATCATTGGGTACTTTAAATGATGTTAAAAATTTACCACATAATAGTGCATTTTAAGAAGGAATTACAATCATAATGTGAAATGATGTTCAAAGTGTAAAATGAACTAAAATGATGTTTATGAATAATAAATCACATAAATATTATATATATTAACAATTAATATGAGCCTCATTTAGTGGCTAATCACACCCCCAACTTGAGTTTTTCTAGTCCTGAGCAAAATATATCTCAATAATATGAAATTTGAATTCCCTTTTCCAAAAACATTTTAATACACAATGATCACCAAAAACCCTTATACAAATAAATCATGAAACCCATCAAAATATTTTAATATAATATAGATTCATAAGCAGATCCCAATCCCAAGCTCATTCCTTTGTTCAAATTCATCGCGATATTTCATCCAATATCAATTAAGAGTGATGATGTGATGTGCATCGCATTAGACATGGGGGGTTCATCTTTATTCAAGAGGGAAATTATGGAAGTGCTGGGTGGAATCACATTTCAATATTAAGATGAGTATTCCAAAAAAAATATTGTTTTTTTTTTGTTTTTTTTTTTGTTTTTTTTTTTTGTTTTTTTTTACAATTTTTCCATGGTAATTGAAATTTCACTCA
Organism: Viscum album; assembly: GCA_963277665.1. Classification (NCBI taxonomy): domain Eukaryota; kingdom Viridiplantae; phylum Streptophyta; class Magnoliopsida; order Santalales; family Viscaceae; genus Viscum; species Viscum album. The sequence continues at coordinate 979,529,514 of OY728131.1, forward strand.
AAGAGTCAACCCCTGTAGCGAGACTTTTCCGATGACTCCCAAGCTCAAAGACCTTAGGGAACCAAGTGAATCCCACATACTCGGGCATCATCTTAAGTTAACTCAATCAAAAACAAAATCAAATTACCAAAAATAGAGATAAAATTACTAACTCTGGGCCAGACAACTATGGAGTCACGATTTCCAAGTGTCGAAAGCCACGTATTAGGTCATTTCATTTCTCTACGTGCAAATTTATTATTATTTTTTAAAAAAAATTATTAAATACTAATAATAAAACTAAAATTATTACCAAACCTGTGCTATTTATTTGGGGGACCCCATTAACTCAAACTAATACCCCACTATCCAAAGGATGTGCGTTGTGATTTTTTTTATTTGGATGAAAATATAAACCATGAAAAATCACATTAGGCTGCCACACTTTCCAAAATCTATGCTCATGAAATTATACATGGATTAAAATCAAAATCGAGGCATGCTAAATTATTTGATATTCAGTTTCAAAGTGTGCAATGTGTATTACCATGTTCAAAATTAAAGGAATTTTTCCTTCCATTAAGGCACACTTTTTTTCAAATAATTTTTTTGACACAAAAGAAATTTTGTTTTATCTCCCCCCACAAATTAAAATAACATTGTCCCCAGTGTTTAAAGAAAATAAAATTTAGAAGGAGGTAGAGGTAGATAATGGGAGTTCAAAAAAGAAATTGAAAATTAGGATCATGGAATGAAGTCACCTGGTGGTTGAATTTGAAATTCTTATTGCTCCCTTTTAATCCCTTGATCTCGATGTCACTCTGAGAAATCCCTAGTGGAAAAAAAATAAAAACAAAAAAACTATATATATATATAATAAAGAAATTAGAATATAAGTATATATATAAAAATTACAGAATAAGGAAGCACAATAAGTTATAGGTCAGTGGTAAGTGTGCACCCCTGTCTGCCTTTGGTCCCAAGTTCGAGTCCTCGCGGCTTTGCCGGTTGTGACGGCATTTGCCCCACTACCTAAGATGTGGCCCTTTTTTATTAATATATTTTGATTTATTTTTTTTTATTTTTATTTTAACCTACAAACACATAGAAATAAAATGAATTGATGATACATTGTCTTCTTTTTAAATTTCTGGGTAAGTTATTACTCAAGGATCACACCACGTGACATGGATGAATATGGTGCTCCCCTTTCATACCCATCCATACTCATAATTGAAGAACAGGTCAACAGTATATTTTTTTATTATTATTTTTAAAAATCTAAATGAATAATTAATCCTATTTGAAAAAAAATATGATTCCAAAAATATTGGAAACATGAAAACCGCGGGTTGCCTCCCATGCAGCGCTTTTGTTTAACATCGTTAGCTTGACTTGAACCCCACAAGTTACCCAATACCAACTTTCAAAATTTTAAGGACCACATGATTCACCAATTATACTAGGTTGAGATTAATTCTATGTTTAGAATTTGTTTCATTCAAAAACCTATGTTCTAAAATGAGTGGGTAAATCCAAGGAATATCAGAAATGGTGGATCTAGTTGCTTCTCTAGTCTTGCCTAATACATCAATGATCATTCCTACATTATTTGTTTCAATAGAAGAATTAATTCCATCCAAAAGGTCATGGTTATACACTATGAAGGGATACTTGAGAGAGGAAGGAAGAACACTAATGTTGAGCTCAGTTTGGATAGGAAATTCAGACATAGGTTTTCACTTTGAATCAAACTCAGTTTCATTTTCAAAATTTCTCAACAGAATTGGTTCCTTTTGAATAGAATATTCAACTACCAAATTGGAATGATCAGTGTTAGGAATGGGTATAGACTCAAAGTTTTTGATTTCTTTTAATGGTTTAGTGATTGGTGATTTTAAAAAATCATCAATAGAGTTATATTCATGAGACTCAATCCATGATGTCAAATTCTCCTCTTTTGAATCCAAAAAATCAACTTTCTCTTGATTTAAAGACCCTTCAAAAATTCCTTTATCCTCTTTACCTATACCAAATACAAAGGATGGTTCTTTAATAAATTCATGAGAGGTTTTTGGGAGAAAATAGTCTTCTATTAATGATGAGGAAGGGATAATATGATTGGGAATGGGTTCCATAACCGTCTCAAGGGTTTTTAGTTCTAATCTCAATAATGAAACCTCAAAATTCATTATCTTTATTTGTTGACATAGTTTTTCAAGTAATGAATGTGGATTAGGATGAATAACTGGTTGGGACAAATGGTATATTCTAGGAGGATAATTGAGTTATTGGAATTCCATAGGAGGATGTTCTGATTGGCCTTGTTGGGATTAGAAATCATTATAGGTTGGAATGTTTTATGAATCATAGGAGTTAAAACATCGTCGCTCAATCGGTTGTTGATTGTCCCGCCAATATAAACTAGGATGGTCATTGTACATCATAACTGTTGTGGGGTAGTCAAAGTAGGGAGAGGTTCCCCATGTTTGGATTTGTTCAAAATTGTTTTCCATAGGAATGAAATTGGGGATGATATTAGAGAAGTGGGGTGATAAAAGGAAGATAGTGTCTAAGATAACTTACTTAGGTCCCCAGAAACGGCTCCAAAATTTGATTCACGTTCAAATTTACCCAAGAGATGAAGGTAGAATGGTCCTTGTAGTTTAGCTTGGGTTATCAAATCCTTAGAGACCTAAGAAGGAACCAACATACATGTACATTCTATGGATTGTTTTTGGATATGAAGTGTCCAACTTGGGTTGATTTTATAAGGATTTAAGGTATCACTAATATATTTAAGTTACTTCAAATTAATATAATGATTTGATCCTAGGTTATAGCTTAGGGTGGATTGGATTAATTCCTTTTTTAATGATTTTAATTTCTTATATTTGATATGGGTTCATTTAAGAAGGTAAAACAGCGTCATCACTTACTAGTTTAATACCTACACCCTTTAATACTAATCACCTATACACTTGAAGGATCAAAGTTTTTATCACTTCAAGTTAATGGTTCGTATTATCACTTAAAGTGTGTGGCCTTAAATTCAATAAGGACGATGGAGTTTAATAATCATAAAATAAAAATCTCAATTAAAGAAGTGATTATACATTAATGGGGTGATAAATAACATCCAATACAGCCCATTGCTACACCCTTGTATCAACCCATAAGTGGTTTATCCCTCTATTGATGCTATGTTTTCAATGGAAGTGTGAAGTAGACTCATGTGGGAGGAATTGAAGAAGTAAATCAAACAATAAAAAGGAAATGATCACTCCACCGTTGTGTGAATAATTTCACAAGGTTTGGTGTGAATAAATTCACACCTTGAGGAAACGGTATCAAATTGAGATGGAGAATAACAGAATAATAATATAAGAATGAATTTTATTAATAAAAAAGGATGAATTAAAACAACTTACATGTGGAAGACAAACTTGAGACAACAAAATCGCAGCATAACATTACAATGAAAGAAAGCTCAAAAGATGAAAAACTCCTCCACCACCACTGCCTTAAATACACATTTTGGGATCCTTGGGTAGATCCTCCAACAGTACAAATCATCCCACTTGATTATGGTAGGCCTAGGGTGGTAGAACGCTTGTGGAACTTGGACTTTTCCACTCTTGACCCGAGGTTGCTGCCAGCTTGCAACCACTGAACAGACGCAACTGGAAGACATTCTATATGGAATAATTATAGTAGTCCATAGAATAAGAAAATGTATAACCATAAGTTTCCTAACCTCCTGTAAAATTTGGGCCCATTTGAAGTTTTTTATACAGAGATATGATTAAATCAGTAGGTTGTTTTCTAGGCTACAGAATCTGGCCCAGAATTTTATCTCCAAATTAGGCTGCCTTAATAACCACCATGGAGGACTAATTACCATTGGTTAATAAATAATTATTTGTTCCTATATATGTCTTATATAATCCCAAGAAATTTGGGATTCATTGGGCTTTTATGTTGGGGCCTACGTTCTCATCAGTGAGATGGTGTCCAATCTACCTTCTCCGGAATTGTTTACATAAAATCCCATTTTGGTTGTCTTCCAATGTGAATCTTCCAACACTCAATAAGTATGAATTATTCCATATATAATTAGAAACCTTAAAATTAAATATGAAAATAAAATCAAGATCATTGGGTACTTTAAATGATGTTCAAAAATTTACCACATAATAGTGCATTTTAAGAAGGAATTACAATCATAATGTGAAATGATGTTCAAAGTGTAAAATTCACTAAAATGGTGTTTATGAATAATAAAGAACATGAATATTATATATATTAACAATTAATATTAGCCTAATTTAGTGGATAATAAAGTGTTATATTTTCTTTACTTTTAAGAACCATGTCAACCTCTTAGATTAAGTTTCATATCCAAAATGCTTTTTTAACTGTATAAAAATCCATATATACTCAGAATATACTATAGAATCGTCAACCATATCTTTTTTTGAGCTATTAAATCTCAAAACACCTTTATTGATATTGAATATGTATCTTGATTTCAATTTTATATCATATTGATCTATTTTTAAACTAGAATTTGTATATCCATTGATAATTATATCCTCATCTCTTCTATAAACTATGAACATGTCCTTAGTGTGTCTCAGGTTCTTTAGGATAGTCATGAATTCCATCCAATGGTGATATCATGGATCAATTTTATATCTTACTACTATTCTTAAGGCATAGGTAACATCTATCCTAATACATATCACAACATACATGACTGGACTTATCACTTATGTGTATAGGATCCTTGTCATTCTTCATCTCTCCTCATGTTTTTTAGGACATATTTTACTTGAAATTTGAATGTCATGTGACATTGGTAACAATATCCTCTTGGATTTTTTCATACTAAATCCCTTCAGTATGACTTAGTCTAAGAAATTACTTAGATTTATCATAATTCTTCTTGATCCCAAGAATATATGTTTCTTCATCTCAAACTTTCATAGATAAGCATGTATTTAATAAATTCTTAATAGACTTTAAGATTGGTAGTTCATTTCTAATGAATATTATGTCATCAATATATACTATAAATAAAATAATTGAACTCATACTAAACTATTTGTAGACACAAGGACCACATTCATTATTAATGAAACTAAATTCTAGTATAGATTTATTAAATTGAATGTTCCATGACCTAGATTATTTATTTAATCCATAAATGGATCTTTACAACTTTTATACCTTATTGACATTCATTGGAGTCAAAAACCCTTATAGATGTGACATATAAACATTTTCTTGAAGTTTACCATTAAATAAAGTTGTTTTTATGTCTATCTACCAAATCTCATAGTCATGATAAGCTACTGTGGAAAGTAGAATTATGATAGATATAAGCATAACAACCGGTGAAAAGTTTTTTTCATAATCCATGCATTGAAATTTTTTAAACCCTTTTATAACTTGTCTAGATTTATAGGTACTTAATTGTTCTTACATGTTTGGTTTCTTCTTAAATAACCATTTTAATCCAATTGGATTCACATCCACTCGAGGATCTATGAAAATCCATACATGGTTTTGGTAGATGGAATCCATTTCATAATTCATGTCTTTTTTTCACTTGGAAGCTTCTATGTCACTTACTACTTTATTTTTGGTTATAAGATCATTATTATCAACTAATAATGATCCACCATCATAGTTGATTAGAAAACTATGTCTTTTTGGTTATATAACCTCTCTTTTACTCATTCTTATGTAGTACTTGTGTCATTAGAACATCCACTTTCATTAGGATTTGTGGAATCTATTCATGTTCTAACTCTTGTATATCTTGAGCTATGAATTCATTGAACTTTATCTTTCTCCCACTATCTATTTTATAGATATGATCTATGTTACATAATGTGGGACTTCTATTAATCTCAAACTTATTCTATGAGGTTTGTGTAGGTAATATCCTATAGTTTCCTTAGGATATCCTATACAGATACACTTAATGCCTTGGGTGAAAGTTTGTTATCAGAATATTCCCTAAAAACACTTTTCAACACCACACTCATAAGTTTGATAATATAGATTTCTTTACACAATAAATTTTATATGGAATAATATTTGTCACTTTAGTTAGAACTTGGTTTAGTATATGTATTGTTTCATGTAATGAGTATCCCTAAAAGGATAATAGAAGACTTTCATGAATCATTATTGATCTTACCATATCCAGTAAGGTACATTTATGCCTTTCACTTACACTATTCAATTATGGTTTATATGGAGGAATTATTTGGGATAATATCTCAAACTCCTATAAATAATCAATATATTCTTGGTTAACATATTCTCTACCATGGTCTAAGTAGAGCTTCTTAATTTTCTTACAAAGTTGGTTCTCAAATTCATTATTGTATTCCTTAAATTTATCAAAGGAATCCAACATGTACCTCATTAAATAAAAAAATACACATCTAATAAAATCGTCATTAAAAATTATGAAGTATGATAATCCACCCCTTTCTTCAACTAGAAATAGTCCACACACATCATTATGAACTAACTCTATATGCATTATGGATATTTCACCTTTTTCACTAAATATATATTTGGTCATTTTTCCTTGGAAACAAGCATGACATATTCCAAGTTATTTTAGTTCAAAAGAATATAAAAATATATCTCGGTATAATTTAGTCAATTTATTTTCATTTACATGACCTAAGTGGTGATTCCGCAGTTAGGTGTGATATGAGTCATGTGAACTAGATTCATTATCGATTACAATTACTTGGTTTGTGTGATATAATACATAAAGATCATTATTTAGGTGTGCATTTCCATAAAATGTGTTATCATTGTAAAAGAAGAAAAATTTATACCCAAATTTTAAAATAAATCCTTCTGAATTAATATTGTACATGAAAATAATTTTTTTGGTAACTGATGTCATGTAATAATAATTATTTAAAACCAATATCATTCTAGTCAACAATATGAGTTGGTAGTATCTAATAGCTAATACAATGATATTGGATTTATTAGAAGCTCTTAGATCCACCTCACCTTGTGTAACTCATATAAGTATACTTGGTTCCTATAATTAGATATAAATGTGAGCACCACAACTTATATATAATACTCAATTTTTAGAAAAAGAAATATTTAAATTGATAATGAATGCACATGAATCTTTACATTTCTTCTTATTTGTATCATAGTTCTTATTCTATTGGCCCTTCTTACCACATGTGAAACAAATAACATCATATTCCCTTGATTTTCCCTTTATATTTCTTCTCTTGGAAGGGGGTTTTGAATAATCCTTGGATATGATATCAGCCTTAGGGATTTTCACTTTTCCCTTAATCTTGTTCACCATAAGAAAAAAATGATTTATATATTTCTTTCTCTTGTAAGCATGGAGAAGTTAAGTGAGAAGATCTAGGATAGACTTCACAATATTTTTCATATTGAAATTTACAACAAATTTTGAGAATATATGAGGGATTGATATAAGAATAAGATCATTGTGTAATTCCTAAGATATTTTAAACCCTATAATATCAAGACACTCGATGTAACCAATAATTTTGACAATATGAGTGAGGCTCCCAAGACCCAAACTCCCATTTCTAATGATAAAAACACTTTCTTAACAAACTATTTTTAATACAAAGTGAGATAAACCTATATTTATTTTATAAAATTACCATAGTATAAACATTATAAATCCTAAATCATCTCACAATCCCAAGAATGAAAGTTTTGGTATCTTTGAAGACTAAAAATAGAAGAAACTTATTATGATACTTGTGAAAATTTATCCACATTCTAATCACATTATATACACTTCTAGATATCTCCTAGGTTATGGTCATCTTTATAACCTAAGGAAATAAAACATAAGAAAGGGGTGATCTCGAATGCTCGTTAAGGGAAGTCTTATCAACATGTTATCACTGGATAGATCATAATCATAAGAGAATACATGAGTAAAGAATGAATATCTCTTTAAAATAACTTAAAATAATAATATTTTTCCACAAGAGATTATATAAGGATATAAAATCTCAAATGAACATCATATAACATGGAAAAAAGAGTGTGAAATTGGGAGATAATAAACATGAGTCATGGAGCATAATCATAGGCATGTGTCTTGAAAATTTAACATTCCCTTGAAAAAATTAATAATAAATAACTTTGTAATAAACATAAAAATGGTAAAATTATAACATTATGAATAAAAAACATCTATGTTTCATGTTTTGAACAAACAAAATTCCCACACTTCATGTTGTGAACAAAAAAATTTCCCATGGCTTCATGTTGTGAACAAACAAAATTCCCATGGTTTCATGTTGTGAACAAAAAAAATTCTCATGCTTCATTTTTTGAAAAAAAAAATATATGCTTCATGTTGTGAATAAAAAAAAATATCATGCTTCATGTTTTTAAAAATCAAAATTCTCATTCTTCATGTTGTGAATAAACAAAATTCCCATGGATTCATATTGTGAACAAAAAAATGCCCATACATTCATGTCATGAACACACAAAATTCCCATGATAGATGTTTTAAATAAAAAAACATGCTTCATGTAGTTAAAAAAATTCCCATGATTCATGTTGTGAATAAACAAAATTCTCATGCTTCATGTTGTGAACAAACAAAAATCCAACACTTCATGTTGTGGGCAAACAAAATTTCCATGATTAATATCCTTATATAATGATATATAAATAATTAACCAATGTATTTTAGAGTGATATAGGACCCCGCACATCCTATTTTTTACATATACATGCCACATAAAAATCAAAACATTCATCTTTTCATAAATAACCCATGATAAGAAAATGGGTTTCATAACTGTTCAAAATGGTACCACATAAAAAAACATGATCATTTGATACCAAAAAAACATAATATACCAAAAGTATTATTTAAGAATATTACATATAGGGATATTTATGAACCATTTCATAATTTTATAAGAATCCATTGAAAATGGAAGATAAATCACAAAAATTATTTTTCTTAAAAATCATTTCTTAATATCATTTTAAAAAGAAGTGATTTTCAAGTCAATTTCCAAAACCCCATTTTTTTAAGATAAAGAGAAAAATTATTAAAAAATTACTTAAAAAATACCAATAAATATACCTTGATAAGAAATAAAACATATGTCAAAATGTAATATGGAAGATAAGAATATAAGATCGTGGAAAAGAAAATCCCTTTAAATATTTTAAAATACCTTTATCGAAAAACCACATCATTAAAAGGATAAAAAAATTATTTTATAAATAATAAAGGGTAATATGAAGATCATTTTAGATTTAAAAAATTATTTTTCACTATGTAAAGGATAAAATTGTTGGTAATTAATAACATGGATATATAGAAAAAATATATTAAAAGAAATGGGAATTATTCTTAAAAAATTTAATATCAAAAAACAATAGATTCATACAAGGAATAAGACTTTGGTGTGAAATATTATTTCCCTAGAAAATAAGTTTTAGATAAAAAATAACATCATCATGGTTTATAATAGATAAAACTTGAAAGATAATAGTCAAATAAGAGTGATTATGACCCAATGAAAATATTTTAGTCATGAAAATCCCTTATAATTTGAGGATAATTTAACTCAAAAACCTCTTAAAAAGAGTGATGTTTAAATAAAACTTATATCACCATTAATAAAAAAATTAATGATATTAATATCAATTATTCATCATATACACCAATTAAACTAAATTAGGTGCATAATACAAAACATGTCTCAAAGATAGGAATTTCATATGAAAACCCCTTACCTTGTATTCCTGTTTACTCATCCATGTTATAACCTTCTATATAATGAATATAAATATATTAATAACTTATATAATAACCTTAATATAAAAATACTACACTTTTATAATTATTTTATAACCATATATTAAAAATATATTAATCAATTATAATTTATTTTCATTATCAAGTGTTACAACTTTCAGTTGTTTTTTCATATAAACTTCATAAATATAGGATATACTTTAAGTAAGTGGTTTCTAGTTCATCATTACTATATCATTAAATATATAATAATAATTTTTTTTAATGGTTACATAATTCCCATTTTAATTAAGTGAAAGACATGAACATGGCTTGTGAAAATGGAAAATGTGATGAACTAGTTTTCGATGTGTTTAACGATCAAAAGATGATATGTTAATGAATATTTTAAAATTTACAAAAAAACATTAAATAACCATTAAAAAATATTAAATATATCATTATTACATAATCTTACCATTATATGACATCCTATAATCATTTATTATTTAATCTTTATAACATTGTTTACATAGTCGGTTAAATTGACCCAAATGGTAACGTGTTATAATGATTTAAAGAGTAATGGAATGTATTTTTACAATGATAATGTGAAATATAAAGAATATTAAACATTTAATAAACATAATATTTCCTCCTTAAATCCTTTCTAATAACTCATAATGATGGGTGGTGATGAAAACTGAAATTCATCATTCATAGAGGTGGTAGTCTGTCGTACACACGATTAACGGTCTCATTTCTCAATGAATGGACGAAATAATGGTATATGAAAAATGATCATTTAATAATTTTATTTTTGAAATTTAAAACATTTTTATTAATAAAATCCATCCTTTATTCCATTATTTATAGGTAGTTATGAAATACAAACAACATCGATTTGTGGAGGTGATAGTCTGCACGTACGCACGATCGATGTTATTTTGTTTTCTTATTGAATGGAAAGGATTTAATAATTACTATACAATTAATATAATTACATTTAATTATAATAATTATAATTATTAAATTATATTAATAATTTTATAGATGGTTTAATAAGGATTAAAGTAAAAGAAAATAGTAAGTGAAATTAATACTCATGTTAGAAGCTTGAGTTTTCTCTTGGAAAACTCCTTAGAAATGAAGGAATTAAGAAAAATAAAGGTTATAATAAGCTTATAGAAGTGGGATTTGGTTATATTAGAAAAAAATTATAATTTCAATAATAAATTCAAAGGATAGGTTAGTCTAGAAGTAGTGTAAGTGTTAACATTTTTTAAGTGAAGCGACGGGTAGTTTTGGAAGAAACAATTACATTTTCAATAATGTAAAGTTATTATTTAATTTTAAATGGAAAAAATGGAAAAAATGGGATTTTAAAGTTATTTTGGGTATAAAATCACCTAAACCACTCATTTTGGAGACAAAATTTAGTGTTTTAGTGCTTTTCATTTAATTTTTTAACTTTTACCCTAATTTACTTTTACCTTTGTAATTAATTTTTAACCATATTAATTAATTGTAATGAAAAAAAATAATATTAAAACTTTTAAATTATTTGAAAATTTTTATTTCAAATTTTTAAATCATTCTATAAAATAAAATTTATAAGGGTTTGAAAATTTAATTTTATGAATAGTGCGCATAACGCGTAAAAATAGTTCATAGAAAAAGTGAGTTTTTAAGTTTAAAATTTTATGTACAAGATAATATTATCATAGATGCTGATTTTTATTACATAAATTGGTTTATTATATAAAACATAAAAGTTAGGTTTCTTTAAAATCAATCTAAAACATAATTTCACCATCAAAAAACTTAATTAAAATAAAATACCAAAAAACCTTTTTATTAATGTAACACTTTAATTTAGTTCTAAAAATGCTGGAGATAGTATTTATAAGTTAAAAAAATATTTTAAAATGAATAATTTTATTCCTTAAATAAATATTTTATTAATTAAGAGGTTTTTTAATATTTTAGTATATTCTTACATAATAATAAAATCATAAAAATTATAATTTTCACAAAAACTGTATTTTTCAACTAAAAATAAATATTTTCAGAAAAAAAAACTCAAAAATTCAAAATTAGTAAGTTTTTATGTGAGAAATTAAAAAAAATAATTTTATTTTATCAAATTTAAATTATATAATTTTTAAATTTAGTTTTTAAAATAAAATTCATAATATAAAGAAATCAAATTTAATTGAAAATACCTTTTTCAATATTAACTCATATTGATTATTTATCTTCTAAAGGTGATAAATTTTAATGATTTCCCATCTCAGTGATTATTATAGATTTATTAATAATGTTATTATAATATTTTGTGGTTCATTTACATTGGATGTGGTGTGTAATTCAAGTTATTGAACAAAACATTAGTTTTACAAGGTCTAGAATTTTGGCTCCATACATTCTATCCCTCTTAAAATAATTTCATACGAAAAATTTTAATTATAACTTATCAATGGAAAAATATTTAAGGATATCTTTAAGTAATTTTTAACTCAGGGTTTGAAAAAAAGGTAGAAACCTTAGTAATTTGGGTAAGTCTAGGAAACTCATCATTTCCTTCATAATAGACATATCTTAATATGGGGTTTTCTTCTTAACCATTTGAGAAAAACATCCATTATGATTAGGTATCATGACACTTATAGTAGAATTAGTTTTCCATGAGATGCCATATTCATATTTTAATTATTATGCTATAATAGGTTGGTATGAAATGTGATTTCCTTATTTTAATAAGTAATTTATTTTCCTCAAATTAGAGAGAATAAATCCATTTCAGAAACCACATTAAATTTGTTTAAAGGAAGGATAATAATATTTCCACAAGGAAAATTTCTATAATATTCAACTTGTAATAAAATAGTCATAACACTAGAATATTTCTCCAAAAATAAAATTAGTGGGTGGTGATTTAGTAATATTAGAAAACTTCTTAGGTATACTATAGTTCCTAGAATCAAATTCTAATAAGACGTCTATAACTCTAGAATGGAGGGTACATGTACCATAAATATCAGGATCTACTTAGGGAGTAGTGCTTACATAGTAATTTCTTTTTCCTATTTATCTTGTAGGTTGTTGATGCTCATCATCTTAGTTATTCTTTGGATTACTTCATTTACTTGGATAATTCCCAAGTTCTCCATACATAAGACATTGAATTATTAATGGTACCTTAGGATGAACTCTATTTCTTTCAATCATTTTAACCAAACTTTCATTTTCCTATGGAAGTTTGATGCTCGATGACCCCCTCTTTCATAAGTATAGCACATTGCAGTCCCATTGAGGTAATTACCTTAGTTCTTCTTCCCAAATTCTTTACATATAGAAATTTTACATTTTTTCTTCATAATCTTTATCACTTGATATTTTATAAGGATTTACTATTCTCTTATTTGGTGTGTTTGGGACTGTGATTATATTCACATTGTTAATCATATTTCATTATATCTAGTTTGTATTATTCATATGGTTTCTCACTCCAACTCTCATTCTAATGGGTTTTTTATTGAGGTAATCTCTACATTTTCTCTCACACCCATGGTTCCTTCTAGTTCTATCCATTACTAAAACATAAAATGGTTGAAATGAGTGATAAATATTTGTATCATAGGGTAATTATGAAAAAATCAACCTAGAAATATGTTACTTTTTAAAACCATTAAATTATCTTTTAGTTCAACCTAAATCCCTCTTTGTTCAATCTAGGTTTCTTTAGGCTGGGTTCTTTTATATTCCTTAACCAAATTCCTTAATATAATAAATCCTTCATAATGGATTATAAAGAGAATATTATTCTTACAAAGCATATGCTACAGGAGTGTCAAACCAAGTGTGTAGTTATACATATTTTTCATGAACCAGGTGATGATTGAGTAAATAACCAAAACGCCCTTTTTAGGGTTTTTATCCCTCGGTATATATGTGTTACAGTCTACATCCACTTTTAGTATCCAGAAATAGATTTTATTTCCATGAAAACCATGAAATATCTATTTTACCAAAATTTTAGGATGTCATATTATAATTAGAAATTGTCTTAGACTTATCTATAGGGTTTTAACTAAAGTTATCTAATCATAATCCCCCAAAATAACAAAAATAAACCTCAAAAATAACTAAACTCTTCTCTGATACCAATCAAGGTTCCCCAAACCAACACTTCCATATCTGATGTTAAAAACAATTTATTTATACGCTAACTTGGGTAGAAATTGAGATAAACCTATCTTTATTTTACAACATTACTATAGGATAAACATTACAACTCATAAAACATCTCAAAATTCCAGGAACTAAAGGTTTAGTGTCTTTAAGGATCAGCTATATAAGAAACTTATTTTATGATACTTGTGAAAATTTCTCCACATTTGAACCACACTAAACCCACCTATATAAATCTATTAGGTTATACTCATCTTTATAACCTAGGTAAATAAAACATAAGAAAGGGTTTAACTTAAACACTCAGCAAGGTAATATTTATCAACATGTTATCAAGGGTTAGATAATAATCATATGAGAAAACATGAGCATGGGAGGAATAAATTTTTAAAAGAACTTAAAAAAATTAAAAAAAAATCACAAGTCATGATATAAAGACATGAAATCTCAAATTAATAACATATAATAAGGGAAAATAGTTTTAAATCTGGAGATAATAAACATGATTCATATAGAATAACCATAGTCATATGGCTTAGAAATGTAGCATTCCCCTAAAACCTTTCATAACAAAGAAATTTGGAACTAACATAAGCATGGGAAAATTATAACATTGTGAATAAATAAAATTTCCATGCTTCATGTTGTGAACAAACAAAATTTCTCCACTTCATTTTGTGAATAAATAAAATTCCCAAGGATTTATATTGTGAACAAAAAAAATTCCCATGCTTCACGTTTTGAACAAACAAAATGATCGCGCTTCATGTTGTGAACACAAAAAATATTCATGCTTCATGATGGGAAAAAATTTTAATTCTTTATATTGAAAAAAAAATCTCATGGATTCATCTTGTGGAAAAAAAATGCCCATGGATTTATGTTGTGAATAAACAAAATTCTCACACTTCATATTTGAACAAACAAAATTCTTATGCTTCATATTGTGAACAAAAAAAATATTCACACTTAGCATCCTTATATCATGAGATATAAATCCTTCACCAATCAATTGGATGGAGATATATGAACCCACCCATCATCATCCATATATATTAATTCCACTTAAAAATAAAATCATTTATATTACCGTAAATAATCCATGAGAATAAAATAAGTTTCCTAACTTTTCCAAAAGGTACAATATAAAAAACATAATTATTTGATACCAAAAAACATAAAATCTCAAAATTAGTATTTAAAAATAGTATAAATATGGTGATTTATGAACCATTACTTCATTTTAGAATAATCCATTTAAAATGGAAGAGAAGTCACAAAAAGTATTTTCTTAAAAAACATTTCTTAATATCATCTTAAAAAGACATGATTTCCTAGTCACCTTCTAAAAACCATTTTTTTAATATGAGGATAAAACTTATTAAAAATTTATTTAAAAACAAATTCCAATAAATATACCTTGATAATAAATATAACATATGTTAAAAATGTATTGTATAAGGGAATAATATAAGATCATGGAAAAGAAAATCATTTAAGATATTTTAAAACAGCTTTATCAAAAACTTGCATAGTTAAAAGGATAAAAATATTATTTTAAAAATAATGAAGTTTAATATAAGGATAATTGGATATAAATACAATTTGAGTTTACACTAGGTAAAGGAGAACATTTTTTGGATTTAAAATCATGGATATGGACGGAAAGTCATTAAAAGAAATGGGAATTATTCTTGAAAATATTTCATTTTCACAAAAAAAATGTCCATACAAGGAAGAAGAATTTGGTGTGGAAAATGATTTACCTAGAAAATATGGTGTAAATAAAATATAGAATAATAATATTTTATAATAGATCAATATTTAGAAATAATAGTTCAAGAGGAGTGATTATGAGTTAAGGAAAATATTTGATTCATGAAAACCCCTTACAATTTAAGGAGCATTTAACTCAAAACATCTTGAAAAATAGATATATTTAAATAGAACATAAATTAAAATTAATAATTTTTATTTAATTATATAAATCTAAATTATTAATAATATACACCACTTAAAGTAAATTAGGTGCATAATACAAAACATGTCTCAAATAGAGGAATTTGAGATGAAAAATCTATACCATGTATTCTCACTTACTCAACCATGATCTAGCCTCCTGTATAATGAAAATAAATATCTTAATAAATTATCTAATAACTTAATATAAATATAATACCCATTTTATAATTATTTTATAACCATATATTGCAAATATATTAATTGTTTATAATTTATTTTCGTTATCAGGTGTTAAAACTTCTGGTTGTTTATTTCATACAAACTTCATAAAACATGATCGGTTCTCACTATGTGGTTTTAAGGTCATAATTATGATATAATTAAATATATAATAATAATTTTTTAAATTATTACATAATTCCCATTTTCATTAGGTGGAAGACATGAATATGGCTTGTGAAAATCGAAAACATGATGAACTAGTCTTTGATATGTTTAATGATCAAAAGGTGATATATTAATAAATATTTTAAATATTAAAAAAACATTTAAATAAACATTAAAAAATCTTAAATATATAATTATTAAATTATATTAACATTATATGACATTTCATAATCATTTATGACATAATCATTTACAAAGGCGGTTAAATAGACCCAAATGGTAACATGGTATAATGATTTATGAGTAAGTAGATATATTTAGATAATGGTAATGTGACATGTACATAAAATTAAACACGTATTAAAAATTATATATACTCATTAAATACATTATATAAATCATTAATTATGGGTGATTATGGAAAATGAAATTTTTCATTTGTGGAGGCGGTAGTCCGTTGTACGCACGATTAACGATTTAATGAATGGATGGAATGATGGTATATGAAAAAAAAATATCATTTAATAATTGTATTTTTGACATTTAAAACATAATTATTCATTAAATCCATCCCTTATACCATCCTTTAGAGGTGGTGATGAAAAAAAATAACATCACTTCATAGAGGTGGTAGTCTGCACCATACGCACGATCGATGTTATTTTATTTTCTTTGTGGATGGAAAGGATTGAATAAATGTTTTCTAATTAATATAATGAATTTTAAGTATAATAATTATACTTATTTCATAATATTAATAATGTTATATATTATTTATGAAGGATTGAAGTAAAAGAAAATATTAAGTGAAAGTAATACTCACATTGGAAGCTTGAGTTTTCCCTTGGAAAACTCTTTAGAAATTAAGGCCTTAAGAAAACTAAAGGTGAAAAGAATATTATAGAAGTGGGATAGGTTTATATTATGAGAAAAATTTTATATTTTAAATAATAAATTATAAGGATAGGTGTGTCTTTATGTGTTGAAAGAGTTTCCTTTTTATAAGTGAAGAGAAGGGTATTTTTGGGAGTAACCATTACATTTTCAAAAATTTAAAATTTTTGTTCAATGGTTAATAGAAAAAATGTAAAAAATAGGATATTAAATTTATTTTAGGTCTAAAATCACCTCAAACACTCGTTTTTTATACAAACTTGATTTTTTATGGTTTTTTCTTTAAACTTTTTAACTTCTATCATAATTTACTTTTACCTTAGTGATTAATTTTTAACCTTAGTAATTAATTTTAATGGAAAATATTAATATTGACCCTTTTACCTAATTTGAACCTCTAATTTGAAATTTTGAATAAAATTTATAATGTTTTTGAAATTTAATTTTGAGATTAGCACTCATAATGTATAAAAATAGTTTTTAAAAAAAGTGTGTTTTTAAGTTTAAAAATTTATGTACAAGATAATATTATCATAGATAATTATTTTTATAAAATAATTTTTTTTATTAAAAAATAAAAGTTATGTGGATTTAAAATCAATCCAAAACCTAATTTCACCATCAAAACACTTAATTAGAAGAAAAGATCAAAAATAGTTTTTATTAAAGTAATAATTTAATTTAGTTTTAAAAATGTTGGACATATGATTTATATGTTCAAAGAATATTGTAAAATTCCTAATTTAAATACTTAAATATATATTTTATGTAACGACCCAAAGTTTTTCAATGGAAATTACCTTCTTATATTTATGTCATAAAATCACATGAAAACACAACATAATGAACTACTAAGTGATAAGTGACCTTTAAACATAAGTTTGTCACTTCTGTGTTTGGAATTTTGAAAATCTGACATACATGGTTGTGTTCAAGATGTTTTTTGGAGTCTAATAAAACAAAAATAACTTTTTACTGAATATTAACCTACCCTAATGAATAGTAATATACCCTTATGAATAGTGATATACCCTAATGAATAGTAACCTCACCTATGATAGTATAAAAATAATATTTAAGTTGGAAGTATAATATACCTATGTTTTAGAATGAGTTAATTCATGTTTTAAATCTGGTTTTTGATAATAAAATATGATTTTAATTAAATATTAAAATTATCATATTTATAAAATTATTTTTGAAAAATGGAATTCATTTTTGGATTATACACATCAAAAAATGGTTAGGGTGAGTTTTTGAGATTTTTCTGAAATACTTGAATTTTTTATGAATAGTATAATCCGATAATTTACAATAAATGCTAAATAATGGATTAATTGATTCATCGATGATGCTCTACTGATGTAAGCCCACTTGGTTAGAATTCACATGACCCATTTACTATTCTTGGTCATGTAATACTTACTATTCTTTGTCTTGGGAAGAAATAATAAATTAATGATTATTATATTATGAGAACCTTTTCGTTGAAAAATAATTATTTCCCTATTAGAAGGTCAAAACCTTTCATAGAATAATTTAGTTACCTCATAAAATCAAAATATTTCTATAAAAACTCATATAAAGCATATAAAAACCATGTATTAATCTCAGGATATTATTATTACAATCTCCCTTATAGGAACCCTTATAAAGGAATAACCTTCATAGTTAATTCCAATATATATCTTCTCAAGAACATATCATTACCTAATTCATTGGAGGGTTATATCAGACCCATCCATCATAATAAATAATGTAAAAGAACCATATCATGATTAAAACACATAAAATATTTCATTTCTATCATAAAAACCATAAAGTTTGGCATTTCAACCCATAAGTAAAACCACTTTGAGTTATCTCATAAAATGATAATAAATATCTTTTTATTTTGAAAAAAAATTAAAACTTGAAATTACCAGAATAATGGGAAAGAAATAATCTTTTAAAACTCATAGAAATTTTTAGAGTAATATTGATATTTAATAATGGATATGATGGTGGGAAAATTTTTCCATGTGGTAAGCATTAAAAAACATTCTTATTGCACTTTTGGAATAAAAGTCAAAATAACCCTATGATAAACTATGAAAAGATCACTTTTAAAAACTTTGTAAAGAAAGTAAAAGGTATTTTTAAATTAAATTTAATAATATTTTAAGTTTAAATATTAACATTTTGATACATTTAAAATAACATTGATATAGAGGATAAAAAGTTAAAAACATTGAAAACAACGTTTTAAAGAAAAGTTTCTTACCACTTTGGTAACTTTTGAAAAAGGATGTTGAAGAAAATAACCTAAAATGTATTTTTAAACCACCTTAATTTTAGTAAATGAATAAAACAATACATCCATTTTTCAATTTATACACCACACAATGAAAACATGAGGTTAAAATGGTATAAGTCTCAAAGAAAGGAAATTGAGACGAGAAATCCCTTACCTCGAGTCCTAACTCATTCGTACGACTTATACATTCCTGAATAATAAACTTATATTAATTATTTAATTTATTTAGAAAATTTTTCATGTTAATTCCATTTTCATTATTCATTTTATTTTATTTATTAACATGTTTCATTAAGTTACTAAATTGGTTAAGTTTACATCCAACGTTTTGAGGTCGTTCGGTCCAAAAAAGATTCGATAGGTTGACTGTGGCCAAAGGGGTCATGGTTACATCATATAAATAATATTAAAAATTTTATAATTATCATTTTTTTAATTAAATATACTTTTAAAACCATACATGTAAGGAGGTAATGAAAAATGAGATAAATCATTCATGGATGTGGTGGTCTGCACATACGCATGAGCAATGTTTTCATTTTTTCAATGGATGAAAAGGAAATAAATTATATAAAGAATTAACTTTAAATAATCATAATAATATTAAAAATATTATATTTATTTATTAAATATTTCCTTATGACCAACCATGTGAGGTGGTGATGAAAAATGAAACACATCGCCTTATGAAGACGGTATGTTGTACGTACGCAAGAGTGACGTTTCCATTTTCCAACAGATGGAAAGTTAAGAAGTTAGATAATATTTTATCCTTAAAGAACCATGATTATGTGATAAATATAATATATATACATTAAATATATCTTTAAAACCATCTATGATATGTGGTATTGAAAAATGAAACGCATCGCTCATTGGAGACAGTAGTCTGCACGTACGCACGAGCAACATTTTCATTTTACATAGGATGGAAAGGTGGTAGAAAATTGGTTTTACATCAACATAATAAAATTTAAGTATAGTAAATATACTTATTTTATTATATTATCATGGTTTTAATATATTTTAAGGAGGTAGAGGAAGAAATAAACATGAAATAATTTAGTTAAGACTTGTACCTTGTCCTTGGATATTTTCCTTTGGCTTACAACTTAAGCCTTTTAGGATTAGTATTTTGATGATACCATGAACTCTAGGACGTGGTTATTATATATGGGGTTGGATTTGGGTAGATATAGGTTGATATGGGGTGCTCAATGTGTGTGGGAAAGTGGAGAGAGTGGGTGCCCTTTTATAAATGAGAGGAGTGTCACCCTTGTAAATATTAAGAACTTTAAAATATTAAAAAATGTCTTTATCATGTAAAGTAGCTCCAATTTAGTAAAATTTAGTATATAGTATAATTTAAAGTTTAAATAAACTCATAAAATCATATTTATAAAAATTTTATATACATTTTAATCCTTGTATCTTAGTTTAACTCCCCCTCTTTAATCCATTTAACTCTTACTGTGGTGACAAACTTTTACCACAATAACTATTAATTATAACTAAAAAAGAAATTTAAATCATTAAAATATTTGAACATGATTATTCTAAATATCAAATATATTTTAAAATATTCAATTTCTATAATTGTTAAAAGATAATTTTAATATAATTTCACAAAATTAAATGAAAAAACGTTTTTAGATAAATGTCTTTTTTAAGCATAAAAATTAGTTTACACCAAAATAAAGTATAATATTGATTCTCATATAATTAATTAGATTAGGTTAAATAAAATTATGCTTATTTGACTTTAAAACCAAACTAAAATCAAAATAATCCTTTTTAATACTTGATTGAAATAGAAGATCCAAAGATAGTTTTTATTATAATAAAAACATTACTTAGATTTCCAAAATGTCAAACATATATTTATAAGTTAAAAATTATACTTTTAAATACATAATATTACTTATTAAATATATATATTTGGTCTATAAAAAGGTTTAAAAAACTCAATTCATACTTATATCCTGATAATGTCATAAAAGTGATAGTATTTTTAAAATTGATATTTTACATTATTCACACAAAAAAATCAAATATTTTAAAAAAAATACAAAAAGTTCATCCTAAAAAATTGATATGAAGAATTCATAAATTAATTTACATTTAATCAAATTAAAATTCATACATTCATAAATTTATCTTTAAAATTAACATACAAAATATAAATAAAACTACTTTTATAAAAAAATGACACTTTAAAACTTTAAGGTTTTTTAATCTCATTTCATATCATTTACCAAAGAATATTAATTTATTAGTTTTTAACATTATAAAATCATAATTTATTGAATTTTAAATTTAATTTTAATAAATTAATATAAATTTTAGTTTGATGTTATGTATAACATAGTCTATTAAAAAATATTATTTAAAGAAAATACATTCTAAAATCTCAGGGTGTCACATTCTCTATCCCTTAGAAAATTTGCATCCTCGTAATTTTGTTTATCTCACCAAAATGATTGAATCATGAAAAATTAATAAAATCATATATATATATATATATATATATTATCATGATAAATGATTTCTAAGTAATTACTAGTAATCATAGTATTTATTAATTAAATATTTCTAAAACCATGTATGTTCCATTATAAGACTCATACTTGTAAATAAGTTTCCAAAATTATACCTTATAACTAAGTGATGTTTTCCACATAATACTCAATATATTTATATTTATCTTTATTGAGTTTAAGGAATTATTTTACCATAGAGATAAAGAAAAATAGAAAATATACTTACTTGATTTTTCCATACCATAATCATAATTTCATCCTTTGGTTGTGTTTCAAACAGTTTTCTACCACTATTTAACCTCATATAAATAACCATGTTGAATTTTTCATGCTTAAAACACTAAAAATAACTTTTAATAGATCATAATATCTAAAAAATGATGAAAATTTATTCCTCATGTTTCTATTCGTTTATGAAAACAAAATTAGTTAGCACAAGTTAAGATAATACCCATACTTAAACTGAAATAATTCCATAAATAACTAACCCTAAAATTATTCAAAATATGTCTAACCAAGTTTGAAACCAAAAAAATCAGAATGATTTGTTCATATATTCTTCTAAAATTAACTTAAAATTTATCTCTAGAAAATATTAATTACTCATAGAGTCACATATCAAAAATGTATATTCTATAATCATATATTATCCAAAATATGCTAATTTTCTCCATAAATAGCTTGAATCACTATAATGACATAATAAAATCATATATACTTCCAAATGTTAACTCAATATTTATTCCTCAATTAATATGAATCACTTTGACATAAAATCTCATACTAGAAATTTTTTTCAAATTTACCTTGATTCTTATCATGTTCCCAAAAATATAGTGAAATCATTATAAAATAACTTTAACCACCTAATCTCCAAATCACTTTTTAATCTTAGGGTTATTTATATAGTAAAACATATGTTCCCAAAACTATGATAACCCTTTATCCCGATTAACCATAATTTTCTCAATATCAAAGATCACATTAACCCTAAAGGTTATCTTTACCTAACAAATTTTAACCCCAATGTAATAACATCCATCCTAAATATCCATAATCATCTTAAAATACCACCACATAAAACCTTATAAGGGTATCTATGCCTTTAAACTTATGATCAATATTAGACTTATTAATCCATGATGGTATCTAAAACTCATAAATTATCTTCATTTGATATCTTTATAAATTCTAAATTTATCTAAACTCTTACTTTGATACCAACTATAACACCCTAGACTCATACACCCAGATCTAGTGCTAAAAACATACTCTATACATACAAGATTTGATAACAACTATAACACCACATATCATAATAAACCTATAATTATATGATTTATAAAAAGGTTTTCACTTTATTACATTCCCAATATCTTTTAGGTTTAATTTGTTATATAATTAGGAAAAATATTACATAACAATGGGGACACTTTTATACAATGTAAATTTTTCCACAAAAATAGGTTCTTAAGTTTTCACTTCTATTACATTAATGAAACTTTTGCTTAATTTTAGATGTGTCTCCATGGACCTTGATATAGTTCTTATGCATACTTGTACCGCATGAAAAATAATTAAAATGTGGCATGAGAAAAAAAATCTTGGTAAGAGAAATAAAAATAAATGAAAAATGTTAGTCCCTTTGAAAAACATGAAGATGCATAAGAAATTTTGACTTTTTATAGAATAAAATTTGAGCTCAAATAATAATTTACTTACTCATGAAATCAACTTTATTTCTTAAATTTTCTCATAAACATTTTTTATCAAGAATAAATTAAAAATCATAACCATGATAGTTCCTTGATAAAACATAAAAAACGTGAAATCATTTTCCTTAAAAAACAAACATTTCACCTTTAGAAGGTCAAAACCTTTCATAAAACTATTTACTTGCATCATGAAATCAAAAAAAAATCCATTAAAATTCATATAAATAATATAAAAATAATATTTTTATATTAGTACATTATCCTTACAATCATCCTTACAAGAACCCTTATAAATTAATAACTTTTATGGCTAATTCCAACATGTTTCTTCTTGAGAACATACCATTAACCAATGCATTGGAGGGTTATATAAAACTCACAAAACATAATAAATAATTTCCAAGAACTTTATCATGAATAAAACACATAAAATCTTTAATTTTCATCATAAAACCCATAAAATGGTGCATTTCATCCCATAAAAAAATTATCACATAAAATGAGAATAAATATCCTTTTCTTTTGAAAATATTTAAAAAATAAAAATTACTAGATAAATGGGAAGAGAATATTATTTTAAAACCTGTAGAAAAATATAAAGGAATCTTGATAATTAATAATGGCTATAATGGTAGGAAAAATCAATCATGCGGTAAATGTTAAAAAATATTCTTTTGTACTTTTTTTAAAAAAAGTCAAAATAACTCATAAGGTAAACTTTGAAAAGATTAATTTTTAAAATTTTGTAAATAAATTAAAAATTATTTGAAAATTAACTTTAACATTATTTTAAGTAAAAATAAAATTATCATTGATACATTATAAATATCATGGATATAGAAGAAAAATATCTTAAAACATTTAAAACAACATTTTAAAGAAAAATCTCTTACCACTTTGGTAACTTTTAAAAAGGGGAGTTAAAGAAGATAACATGAAATGGATTTATAAAACACTTTAATTTCAGTAAATTAATTATAAAATAAATCCATATGTTATTTTATACAATTCAAAAATAAAACATTAGTTGAATATGACATAAGTTTCAAAGAAATGAAATTGAGATGAGAAATTTCTTACCTCGAGTCCCGAATCACTTCATATGAATTTTGCTTTCCTAAATAATAAACTTATATTAATTATTTAATTGATTAAGTAAATTTTTAATTTTCATTCCATTATCATTATTCATTTTATTTTATTTATTTTCATGTATTATTTAGTTACTAAATTAGTTAAGTTTATGTCGGGCATTTTGAGCTTATTCGATCCAAAACAGCTTCGGTGTGTTGATCATGGTCAAAGGGTTCATGGTTCTATCATATCTAAAATATTTCAAATGTTATAATTATCATTTTTTAAATTAAATATACTTCTAAAACTATCCATGTGAGGAGGTAATAGAAAATGAGATACGTCATTCATGAAGGTAGTAGTCTACACGTACGCATGAGCGATGTTTTCATTTTTTCCAATGGATAGAAAGAAAATAAAGAAGATAAAAGATTGACTTTTAATAATAATAATATTATTATTATTATTATTATTCATTAAATTCATCCTTGTTACCAATCATGTTAGGTGGTTATGAAAAACAAAATACATTGCTTCATGGAGGCAGCATTCTACATGTACGTACCAGCGACATTTCAATTTTCCAACAGATGGGATGGTAAGTAGTTGGATAATATTTTATCTTTAAATAATCATAAATTTTTCATAAAAATAATATAAATACATTAAATACATATTTATAACCATCCGTGTGATTTTGTGATTAAAAATGAAATTCATCACTTCATGGAGGCGGTAGTCTGCACGTACGCACGAGTGACATTTTCATTTCTCATGGAATAGAATAGAGGTAGAAAATAGGTCTTCCATCAAAATAATAACATTTAAGTATAATAAATATACTTATTTAATTATATTATTAATGTTATAATATATTTTAAGGAGGTATAAGAAGAAATAAACATGAAATAATTTGGTTATGAATTATACCTCCTCTTTGGATATTTTCCTTGGGCTTACACCTTACGCCTTATAGGATTGGTATTTTGGTGAGAACAAGAACTATGAGACATGTTTAGGATATTTGGGGATGTATTTTGGTATATATTGTTCAGTATATAGTTCTCAAAGTGTTTGGGGAAGTGGGGATAGTACGTACCCTTTTATAAGTGAGAGAATTGGCACCCTTGTAAATATTAAGAAGTTTAAAATATAAAGAATGTATTTATCATGGAAATTGGATCTAATAGAGTCTAATTTTTAATATAGGATAAGTTAATGTTGAAATAAACTTATTAAATCAAATTTATACAAGTTATATATATATATATTTAATCCTTATCTATTAGTTTAACCCCCCCCCCCCACTCATTTAACCATTACTATAGTGATAAACTTTTATCATGATACCTAGTCATTATAACTAAAAAATGGAATTAAACTCATTATAAAATTTTAACATTATGATTAAAAATATTGAATCTATTTTATGAGATTAAATTTCCAGATGTGGTAAAAATTTTGTTTAATATAAGTTTGCAAAACATAATGAAAAACTGTTTTTAGAAAAAAATTATTTTTAAGCATAAAAATGGTTTTACACCAAAATAAAGTATAATATTGATTATCATGGAATTAATTGGATTATATTTAATTAAATGATACTTTTTTATTTTAAAACCAAACAAAAACCCAAATGAACTTTTTGAATACTTGATTAAAAGAGAAGATCTATAAATATTTTTTATTAGAATAAAAACATTACTTAAATTTCAAAAATGTCAAAAATAGATTTATAAGTTAAAAATTATACTTTAAAATAATTATATTACTTATTAAATATATATTTGTTCTATAAAAATGTTTCAGAAAATTTAAATTCATACTTATATCATGATAATTTCATAAAAGCAACAGTATTTATACAATTGGTATTTTCACTATTCATAAAAAATAAACTATTTCATAAAAATAACAAAAAAATCACCATAAACAAAATTTGATATTATTAATTAAAAAATAAAGTGTATTTTATCAAATTAAAATTCTAAAATTCATAAATTTAGGTTTTAAATGAACATACAAAATATAAATAAAAAATACTTTTATAGAAAAATAACTCTTTTAAACATTAAGGTTTTTTTAACCTTATTTAATATCATTTACTAAATATAGTTAATTTATTTGTTTTTAAATTGTATACTACTTATTTATTTATTTTTACCTTTCATTTTAATAAATTATTATATACTTTAGTTTGGTCTTGCGTATAATGTAAGCTATCAAATGTAATATTATTTAAAGAAAATATTGTAGCATCCCACCCTGGAAGCCACCAAGCAGTTCCCTAATATAATTGTCCACATTACCTAAATCATACCTCCCCATATGCTAGAGAATTTTGACTAGAAACAATGTCCAAGGTTATGTTAGTGGGGAGATTATGCCCTCATGATTCAGAGTGTAGCACAATGATAGATAAGTAATATAAGTAGCAGAGTATAAATAATTAAACAGTAGTGAAATAATAATAATAAAACATCTAGACAAAACCAATAGGTTGAAGCTGAATAATAAAAAGATACAAAATGATGATGATCATGTCATTTAGATATACAAAAATAGGGTATACTGAATACAAGGGAAATGGGCATATACCACACGCTATACAAAAATACAATAAGGCCAAAAGTTTCATCTAATAGTATCATGAGCATAGGCTTGATCATCTACTCTCATAATCCATCCTAGAATAGGAAACCAATCATCTAAAGTCAGATGCTTCCCTTAATCTATAAATTTAATCATAAAGTTTGTTTGGGTACCAAGGGTAGCCCGAGTAGGGTGTGAGATATACTCAGTAGGTCACCACCAATGGTGTCTAGAATAATCTATTATATGCAAATAAAATGAGAAGTTTTAAAATAATAATAAATTAAATTAAATAAATAAATAAATACATTGGACTCGGTTCCTTATGGGATACCCAACTGGAACTGCTTACTTTTTCATAATCAGGATGTCTTTGAAATGATATGAACTTGTATAAGTATGGTATGGGTGTAATAATTGGGTTGATATTAATAAATAATTAAGAGTGGGTCAACCCCAAGCATGTGATTTGGTTTGGAGGAAACATACCTAGAATATAAGCCATATGATTTATTTCTTTAATATAAAAGTCATCATTTGAAATTAACAGGAGGCACCATAAGCCCATTCAATGCAACCCTAAAGGAATCTCAAGTATCACTCCATGGAAATATAAATACCCAATACCATAAGAGTTCATCCAAGGAAATCCATAAATGGAATCCCAAGTATCACTCTTATCATGGCATGAAATCAACCCTCTGAGCCTATCCCTGGTATCTCATGTAGGGGACCGAGTATCACTTGTGGCCTGGTATAACCATCTATCCATAGATCTCATCCACAATGTCTCCCCTGGGGAACTGGTATCACTCATACAGAGGTAAGTAAAATGCACGGTGATCCCATACAAGGCATGCCAAGTATCTCTCTCGACATAATTACAATTCATTTACAAAATTCTAGTTATAAAGCATGATGAGACCATCCAAGGCATCCTTAAGTTGGGACCCTTATATCTCCCTTGACATACTATTTAAGTAATCTTATCTATCAACATCGCATACCATTTAAAAATTCATTAACACCATAACACTTTATCCAAGTTGGCCAAATTATTTAATTAAATCAAGGCAAGTTATAGCATAGGGCATATGGCCTAACTCATGGACAAATAGATTTCTTAATTCATTTCACCTTCCAATACATTTATTAAAAGGAAAAATACACCCCAAAAGATGTTTAACCATTTTAAGTTAAAGGGAAGTTAGGCCTTTAAGGAGAGTCACATCCATAGGGGTGGATCATGTCAAGGAAATCAACCAAGGTGTTGATTTTCCATAAACTAGGACCATAAAGGGAATGGAAAACCATTTGAATTAATTTATTAAACTTTAGGGAGGCAACATTAGAGGAGTCCGGCATGTGGAATAATGAAACATAATATGAAATCACTATACTTGAGGGAAAATAACTAGACCACCTACTTTATCCTCATAGCACTCTCCTCATTCGGTGTTAGCCCTTGAATTAAGTTAGAATGGGAGAAATCAAAAGAATCATCAAATGCCCTGAAAATAGGTCAAATGATCATACACCAAAATAGCACAAGATATAAGAAGATAAACTTGGAATGTAAGGAAGAGTAGTGTAGATATTATCAAGAGTAATCTAATGAGACTAACGATGAAGTAAATGGAGATCAGACAGATGAGAGGTAGAAGAACCTAGCTAAGGCGTTGGAGGAGTTCTCTCATGAAGAACCTGCTAGATAAATAAGGGGCTTCTGTAAAAAATGATCCCTTACCCCACTTTTTTAAAAAAATTGACCTTGGCATTTACACGGCATGTATAGTTAACATTCCATGTAAATATAAGGTTTTTTCCTCCTAGGGAATACCCAACTCACGATATGCAGGGTTCCTAGATAATTCATTACATTCTATGTATCTACTACATGTCATGTATCCTAAATATACATTGTGTATTGGCCTACAACCATTCTCTATCCCACCTACAAACTTTCCTTACAAAAGAAAACAAATCGGCCTAAGGGCACAATTACTTGGTCTTAAGACAAAATAAAATCTCAACAAGGTTTGGTCAAATTTAAAGAAAACATACTTGACTAAATGGATGATACATCACAACCTCAACTCCTTAAAATAACTCATCCCTATGTTTACCTTTAAATGGTAGTACAACATTATCTGAGAAAAGTTCTGGCCACTAAGAACGTACATCAGCCTCTCTCTCCTAGGTCTCTCCATGTATGTGGTCGTGTCGCCATAGCACTCAGACTAGAGGAACTAACCTTCCATGGAGATCCTTCGTACTCTTCAATCAATGATAATTATTAGATGATCCTCATAGGATAAATCTACCTTGAGATGAATATATTTGGGATAAAATGAATGAGAAGGATCATAGTAATAGTAGCAAAGCTACGATACATAGAAGACATCATGCATGGAATGGTACCATTGAGGTAACTAAAACCAATAGGCTACTATCCTAACTCTCTCTATGATATCAAAAGGGTTAATTTAATGAGTTGATAGCTTACCCTATCTCTGAATCTATCTATTAATAAATCTAGGTGAAACTTGTATAAATACCTGATGTCCCACCTCAAACTCTAGAGGTCGATAGCGACAATTGATATAAGACTTCTTCCTAGACTAAGTTATATCCATACGATTCTGAATCAGTTGCACTTGATCTAAAGTCTCTTGAGTGAGATGAGGGCTCAGTAGTGATACCTCACCTACCTCTAACTAGCACAGGGGTGAATGGAATGTTCTACCATAAAGTGCATCATACAAATCCATCTGAATCTTTGCTTGAAATTTTTTATTGTAGGAAAACTAAATGAGAGGTATATATTTTTTCCATGAACCTCTAAAATCAAGGGTGAATGTGATAAGTGTGTTTCATGAATACATTTTAGAATGTTTTAATGTATTTATTTATGGATTTAAATGAATAATCTGTCCAATTTTGGAATGAATTGAGTTTTTTTATGTTTTATGGTAGGAAATAATGAATCAGTGGAAAAGGAACAAAAGGGGTAAAAATATGAGCAAAAGGACCCTTCGCAATGCAAACGAAGTGTAGTGAGACACCATATTTTTGAGGAAAAGTGAAGCTGAAAATGCTAGAAAAAAACTATTACATGTCATGTACCACAAGTACATTTCATGACTTCATTGGAGAAGTAGGCCACCACCAGAACAAGTCGTGATGAGCAAACACATTGTGAACTGAAAGTACACATCGTGTACCTTCAGTACATGATGTGAAGGCAGTCAAACAACAAATTTATGTATGTGATATGCAAAAGATTCACACGTATGTGGAGTCAATGAAAACAAGGTGTACACGATGTGTAGGCCAAGTACACGTTATATAGATGGTGAAATTTCCAAAATCTCATCTGAGATCCATGCACATGTCACGTGGATTCACAAAAAGAGGATCAACATTTCACATTATTTATGCCAAGTACACGACGTGATGTTAGTCGGGAAAATCCAGTTTAAAGCCTATAAATAGATCCCCTAGATTCACCTTTGGAGCATTCAGATTCTACTGAAGACCAATGCTTGGAGTGAAGCTAATATACCACTTTTTGAGTTTTTTATGTATGATTTCTTTTCTCATTCCCTATAAACCTCTCATTGATAGGATGAGGGGGTAATTCCTCCATGTTCTAGGGTTATGTAATTGAATAGAGAAGGTGTGTTGGATTTAACTCTTTTTATTATTCATGTATTTGGTTTGTGTAATTTCATTCTTCAACTTCTAATCCCTTTCTTTTTCATTTATCATGACCATAAATATTCGAATCTAAATGGAAAATTTAAATTTTGAAACTTAATACCTTAAATATGGAATGAACATTGTCTAATTTAGTGGAAATTAGGTTTAAATATGGTATTGAGACAAACTTGATTCAAAAAAATCCTAAATTACCAGACCAAGGGAAATAAGAAATTTTTGCGTCAAGGAGGGGATACCATGATCATTGGATCTTTCTCATCTCAACTATGACACCAAACATGATTCAACTTAATTGGTTAAATCCAATTCTACCTAAACCCCACAATTACATTACCCTAGCACACTTCTTAAAATCTGTTTTCATACCAATCAATCAATCTTCTTTGCATTCATCATTTTTTTTCTCAAAATCAATAAAACCAATATTTTTTCATCACCTTCTCCAAATTAATATTTTTAAGTCCTAATAAAACTAAAATCATTGTCTTTATGGGTTCGACCCTAAAATGCCCTTTACTACACTTTAATTAATTGAGTAGCATAGTTTGGGTTTTATAAATTTGTTTTTGCATAGTAACATAGGGAACTAACGACGCCCTGTGGGGATATTATCACTAGTGTAGAAAAAAAATTATGGAGGTTATTTTTTATTTTTTATGTTGGATTTTGGACAATTTTATTACAGGAGACGTTATAAACATTGTTTTTATGGTATTTATTTTAAAACCGACGTAAAAACCAAAAATATGAAGCATTTTTCACATCGGTTCATCAAAAACTGATGTGGAAAACTCTTCAGAGTTGTGATTTATTATGGCAGTTTTTAAATAAAAGACGTGGTATCTACTTTTTCACATCTGTTAAATAATAACCGATGTAATAAAATACACCTCCAAAGAGTTTATCACATCGGTTATGATCATAATCGACGTTATAAACCAGTCTGCCAAGCATTTTTCATGTCGGTTAAATAATAACCGACGTGAAAACATATATACTACATAGGTTATCAAATAACCGATGTAAAAACCTATTTCATTCTATTTATTACGTCAGTTATGAAATAATCGATGTAAAAACCCATTCTCGTGCATTTGTTAAGTCGGTTTTCAAACAACTGACGTTAAAAACTGTAAACATGAATTTTTTACGTTGGTTGTAAAATAACCAATGTAAAAAACCAATTTTTTTTAATAAAACCATTCAACCAAAACTATGCCCTACAAAAGAAAACCTGAAACATACCAAAAACAGAACAAAATTAGACCAAAACCGGCCTACCCCACTGGACAACCCTCCCACACCCCTGGAAACCCCCCCCCCCCACTGGACACCCCCACACCCCTGGACAGCCCCCCCCCCCCACCCTCCTGGATATCCCCCCACCCTCCTGGACACCCTCCCACTCCCATGGACACCCCGGACCCCCCCCCCCCCCTCACTCCCCTGGACAGCCCTCACACCCTCCTAGACACCCTCCCACCCCATGTACACCCCCTACCCCACTAGACAGTCCTCTCACACCCCTAGAAACCCCCCACCCCACTGGAAACCCCACCCCACACACACACCCCTAGACACCCCCTGAATAGCCCCCCACCCTCCAAGACAGCCCCCAACCCCCTAGATAGCCCCCCACCCACCCACCCTCCTGGACAGCCCCCCACTCCCCTGGATAGCCCTACCACCCTCTTGGACACCCTCCCATCCCCCATAGACACCCTGGACACCCCCCCCCCACCCACCCACCCACCCCACTAGACAGCCCCCCCCCCCCACACCCTAGAAACCCCCCACCCCACTGGACACCCCCCCCCCCACCCCTAGACACCCCCTGGACACCCCCCCCCCCCCCACCCTCCTGGATAGCCCCCACCCCCCTGGATAGCCCGCCCACCCTCCTAGACACCCCCACCCCCATAGACACCCTGGAAAACCCCCACCCCACTAGATAACCCTCCCACACCCCTGGAAACCCTCCCACCCCTATAGACACCCCCTAGAAAGTCCCCCCACCCTCATAGATAGCCCCTCACTCCCCTGGACCCCCCCCCCCCACCCTCCTGGACACCCTACCACCTCCATGGACACCCTGGACACCCCCCACCCCACTAGACAGCCCTCCCACACCCCCAGACCCCCCCCCCCCCACTGGACACACCCTTAGACACCCCCTGGACATCCCCCCACTCCCCTGGACAACCCCCCCACCCACCCACCACCCCCCCCCCCACCCTCCTGGACACCCCCCCCCCCACCCCTAAAACCCCCCCACCCCACTGGACACCCCCCCCCCCCACCCTCCTGGACAGCCCCCCACTCCCCTGGATAGCCTGCCCACCATCATGGACACCCCCCACCCCCATGGACACCCCCCCACCCCACTGGACAGCCCTCCCACACCCCTGACCCCCCCCCCCTCCCCACCCCCTGGACACCCCTTGGATAACCCCCCACCCTCCTAGATAGCCCCCCACTCCCCTGGACAGCCCTCCCACCCTCCTGGACACCCTCCCACCCCCACGGACACCCTGGACACCCCCACCCCACTGGACAGCCCTCCCACACCCCTGGAACCCCCCCCCCACACACACACACACACCCACTAGACACCCCCCACACCCCTATACACCCCCTGGATAGCCCCCCACCCCCACCCCCACCCCCACCATTCTAGATAGCCCCCCACCCCTAGATAGCCCTCCCACCCTCCTGGACACCCTCCCACCCCCCATGGACACCCCCCTCCCCCTCCTATCCCACTAGAAAACCCTCCCACACCCTTGAAACCACCCCCCCCCCCCACCCACCCACCCACCCACCACCCCACTGGACACCCCCCACACCACTGGATACCCCCTGGACAGCCCCCCACCCCTCCTGAATAGCCCCCCACTCCCCTAGATAGCCCTCTCACACCCCTAGAAACCCCCCCCCCCCCACCCACCCACCCCACAGGACACCCCCCACACCCCCGGACACCCCCTGGACACCCCCCCTCACCTTCCAGGACAGCCCCCCCCCCCCCACCCCCTGTATAGCCCGTCCACCCTCCTGGACACCCCCACCCCACTGGGCATCCCTCCCACACCCCTAGAACCCCCCCCCCCCCCACCCCCCTAGACCACCCCCCACACCCCTAGACATCCCCCCCTCCTGGATAGCCCCTCACTCCCCTAGACATCCCTCCCACCCTCTTGTACACCCTCCCACCCCCATGGACACCCTGGAAACCCCCCCCCCCCCCCACCCCATTAGACAGCCCTCCCACACCCTTAGAACCCCCCCCCCCTCCCCCCCCCTCTATCCCACTGGACACCCCACACACACCCCTGGACAGCCCCCCACTCCCCTGGATAGCCCTCCCACCCTCTTGGACACCCTCCCACCCCCATGGACACCCTGGACACCCCCACTCCACTGGACAGCCCTCTCATGCCCCTGGAACCCCCCCCCCACCCCCCCACCCCCCCCCCCCCACACACACACACACCCTGGACACCCCCCACCCCCATGGACACCCTGGACACCCCCCCCCCCCCCACTGGATATCCCTCCCACACCCCTAACCCCCCCCCCCCCCACCCACCCCCCTGGACACCCCCCACACCCCTGGACACCCACTAAACACCCCCCCCCCCCACCCACCCCCCTGGACACCCCCCACACCCCTGGACACCCACTAAACACCCCCCCCCCCACCCTCCTGGATAGCCCCCCACTCCCCTAGACAGCCCTCCCACCCTCCTGGACACCCTCCCACCCCCCATGGACACCCTAGACACCCCCTCACCCCATTGGACAACCCTCCCACACCCCTAAAACTAGGGGTCTCCATACCTGACCCAACCCAATGGGTTCGACCCGACCCGACCGGGTTGGGTCGGGTTGGGTCGGGTTGTGTAAAAAAATGTTTGGGTTGGGTTTTTATCGGTTTGACCCATGGATGGGTTGGTTTGGGTCTCGGGTTGGCTACATATTGACCCAACCTGACCCGTTAACCCGAGGCTGTATGAAAAAAAACCCTACCTGGAGTCACGACTCAGTCGGGTCACCCTAATTCCCTCCCTCCCTCATGCTCGCCCACCTATTCCTCCCTCCTCTCCTCCTCCCCCTCCCCGACCTTCCCTCACACATGACTGGATGGATGATTCTTGCTCAAATTTACCCAATAGATGAAGGTAGAACGGTCCTTGTAGTTTAGCTTGGGTTATCGAATCCTCAGAGACCTAAGAAGAAACCTATAGACACATACATTCTATTGACTATTTTTGGCTATGAAGTGGCCAACTTGGGTTGATTTTATATGTTTTTAAAGTATAACTAACAGATTTAAGTGAATTCAATTTAAAAGAATGATTTGATCCTAGGTTATCGCTCGGGGTGTATTGGACGTATTTTCTTTTTAATGATTTCAATTTCTTAAATTTGAGATGGGTTCATTTAAGGAGATAAAACAACATCATCACTTACTGGTTTAATTTCTACACCCTTTAATACTAATCACCTATACACTTGAATTATAAAAGTTTTGATCACTTCAAGGTAAAGGTTTGTATTAGCACTTGAAGTGTGTGGCCTTAAATTCAACAAGGACAATGGAGTTTAAAATCATCAAATAAAAATATCAATTAAAGAAGTGATTATATATTAATGAGGTGATAAATAACATCCAATCCAGACCCTTTCTACTCCCTTATATCAACCCATAAGTGGGTTATCCCTCCATTGATTATATGGTTTCAATGGAAGCGGAAAGTAGACTCATGATGGAGGAAATGGAGAAGTAAAAAAAACGCAATAAAATAACAATCACTCCACCGTTGTGTGATAATATCACAAGGTTTGGTATGAACAAGTTCACACCTTGAACCAAAGGTATAAAAGTTATAAGGAGAATAATAGAATAATAAGAGAAGAAGAACTTTTATTAAGAAACAAGGATGAATTAAAACAACTTACGTGTGAAGGAAGAACATTACAAAGAGAAATTGGTATCATAACATTAAGATGAAAACAAGCTCAAATATTATCAACTCCTCCACCACCACTACCTTAAATAGGAATTTTGGAAGCCTTTGGTAGAGCCTCCAATAGTACAAAGCATCCCAATTTATTATGGTAGGCCTAGGGTGGTGGAAAGCTTGTGGAACTTAGACTTTTCCACATTTGACCCGAGGTGGCAGCCATCTTTCATCCACCGAACAGACGCTCTTTTATGACCTTCAAGATGGACGAATCAGAGTGTTACATAGAATAATAACATGGATCCCCAAATGTCTCCTAACCTCCTGTAAAATTTGGGCCCATTTTGAGTTGTATATTCGGAGATATGATCAGATTAGTGGGATATTTTTTTGGGCCGCAGAATCTGGCCCAGAATTTTATCTCAAACTTGGGATGCCTTAATGACCACCACAGAGGCCTAATTAGCATTATATCATGAAGAGTGATTTGTTTACCAACATTTCTTCTATCATATCACAAAATTTGGTATTCATTGGGCCTGTATGTTGGGCCCCACAGTCTCATAAGTGGGATGGTGTCCAATCTGCCTTCTCTAGAATTGCTTCCATTCATCTCCAAATATCTCCATCATCGTTTATGAATCATCCATATCCCTGAATTAAAAATGTTCACATTTAAGTATAGATATAGTTCCCAAAATATCAAATTAAAATATTGATAATTACATTCCTTATAATCAGATGACTCATTGAGCCTAAATTGGTGTATATTAGGCATGAAGTGCACAAATGATGAGAATGGATGTTCATAATGAAAATGCACTAACTCAGGCCCATAATATCAAAAATGAACATTTAATACCATTAAAATGTAATTAAAATATATTTTTTTATTGGATAATCAATGGAATACCTTCTCCTCCTCCTCTCCCCGCTCACCTCCTCTCCTCCCCAGACATATTATCCTCCTCCTCTCATCCTCCTCCCCCCTAACCCCAACCTTCCCTCATGCATGACCAAACCCTAATCCCCTTCCTTCATCCTTCCCTTTCCACTAGAGATTGGCCTCATTATTCCTACTCTACTCCCTTCCTCCTCCTCTCCTCACTTGCCTACTCCTTGGACTGATAGATTCCCTCCTACCGGCTCACTCCTCTCTGGCCTATCGTGCGTTCTTCTTGGTGGCACAGGTGGTAAGGTAAGTAGTTTTTTTAATCATGTTATTCAAATTATCTTCCTTAGGTAATTTATTTATGCACCTATGTGACTCGAATCAGAGTGCATGTGTGCACATTTCAACCAGGCAGTAAAAGTTTCTCATTTCAGTTATATGAATAGTAGGTATACTTGGGTGATTTTGTTTGATTTTTATTTTCCCTAAAAATTATTTATAACTCTAGTTTAGGTGTAATAATTATAGTTAGTAGTTATCAACTATAGGAATAATATGTTCTTTTTTCCCTACTTGTCCACCTATCTTCTATTTTTACATATCCATTTCTATATACTGATTTTGTTAAACATTCAACCAAGAATACTAGTAATACAAACTTATCCCTGTGGTTTGACCTGGTTACTCACCAAATTATATGTTTTGGTTTCTCTTTCCACTTGTAGGGGAATGTTTTTTTCACTACAATGCAT